>OW028660.1:10457500-11955000 GCA_932294365.1 Diachrysia chrysitis | reverse complement strand
TAACCTAACCTAACCTAACCTAACCTAACCTAACCTAACCTAACCTAACCTAACCTAACCTAACCTAACCTAACCTAACCTAACCTAACCTAACCTAACCTAACCTAACCTAACCTAACCTAACCTAACCTAACCTAACCTAACCTAACCTAACCTAACCTAACCTAACCTAGCGCCTGACTGGGGCTGGCCGCGCACATGTAGACCTGCAAAGGGTCTTTGTGTGTGACCAGAGCCCACTGATACAGTGCAGCAGGTGCCTTGGTTTCGGCCATGGCAAGAAACTGTGCACGGAAGAGGGCGACAAATGTTCGCATTGTGGTGACCTGGGACACCTTCGAGCCGCCTGTCCATCGAGACTGGCCGGAGGATCACCAAGGTGCAAAAACTGCAGCACGGCGAAAATGGTGGACACCGACCACGACGCCTTCAGCTCAAGGTGCCCGGTAAGAAGGAGATGGGACGCAATAGCGAGATCCACCGTCGCGTATTGCTAAGGGCACCACGGCACAACACCTGCAAATACAAACTCCCCCACTACACGATTACATCGTAATGCAGGCGAACCTGCAAAGAATGAAACTGGCCACAGAGGAGCTCATGCAGGAGGCCACAAACAGAAGGATAGCGGTAGCCTTAATCCAGGAGCCATATGTCGGAGGTGCAAAGAAAATGGGATCGTACAGAGGGGTGAGGATCTTCCAGAACACCACACCCGGAGAGGGCACTGTTAAAGCTGCGATTGCAGTCTATAACAACAACTTGGCTGTGACGCAGTGCCCGGAACTAACAACCAACAACATCGTGGTTGTAAAAATCCAAACAACCGCCTGGGAGATCACTCTGGCCTCTTTGTACTTTGAACCAAACCTGCCGATCGAGCCATACTTGGAACAACTGAAAAGGGTAAACCCGCGGAGTTTTAAAAATCTAGTAGTGGGCGGAGATGTCAATGCAAAAAGCATCTGGTGGGGAAGTGCGACAACAGACAGCAGAGGGGAAAGTTTAGCCAGCACCCTAGACCAAATGAACCTGCAGGTACTGAATACTGGCGACACCCCAACGTTTGAAGTGGTAAGAGGGGGGAAGCTGTATTCGAGCCACGTCGACGTCACGGCATGCGCACCGGAGACACTTAATCTAGTGCACAGGTGGAGAGTCGATCAGGGGGTCACCAACTCGGACCACAACGCCATTATCTTCAACATAAGACTGAAGAGGGGTGAGTCTAATATCACACAAAGAACAACAAGGCGATTTAATACGAAGAAGGCAAATTGGCCCGAGTTTCGCGAGAAACTCGGACAATTGATAGCTGAAAGGGGAATCAGCCCAACAATAATAAACACGATCACAAACACTGAACAGCTAGAAAACACAATACACAATTACACAGACAGTATACACTCTGCATGCACAGAACACATACCTCCAATCAAGAATACACACAGACTCACCCTACCGTGGTGGTCCGAGGAGATGGCGAACCTGAAAAAAGAAGTACTTACCTGGAAAAGAAGAATCCGATGCGCTGCGATCCCGAGGAAACCGGCGGTGGTAGAGCAGTACCTGCAAAAGAAAAAAGAATACGAGATTAGGGCAAAACAAGCACAAATAAAAAGCTGGAAGGAGTTCTGTGGGAAACAGGACAAAGAAGGGCTATGGGAGGGCATATACCGGGTGATAGGTAGGACCACAAAAAGGCAGGAGGATGTTCCGCTAATAGACAAGGGAGAATTCCTAAGTTTCAAGGAATCCGTTAAGCTCCTAGCGGAAACATTCTACCCGGAGGACAAGGAGACTGGGGAAAACGCGGAACACCAGGCCATCCGAAGACTGGCAGAAACAGTAAACAAAGGGAGTCATGATAATTATGACCCCCCCTTTACAATCCAGGAAATGAAGATGGCGGTAGAAAGTTTAAACCCCAAGAAAGCCCCGGGTGCGGATGGATTCACAGCTGACATCTGTGCCCAAACCATCTCGCAAGAGCCGGATACCTACCTATCCATATTAAACAAGTGCCTCCAATTAGGACATTTCCCCAAGCTGTGGAAACAGGCGACAGTGGTCGTTCTAAGGAAACCAGGGAAGGACGACTACTCCCAAGCCAAATCTTATCGGCCAGTAGGTCTTCTGCCAGTTCTGGGGAAGATCTACGAAAAACTTATAATAGGGAGAATAAAGTGGCACATACTCCCAAAATTGAGTCCACGACAATACGGGTTCATGCCCCAGAAGAGCACCGAAGACTCTCTCTATGACCTCATGGAACATATACGGGGGAAATTAAATGAGAAAAAACTAACAGTTATGATCTCCCTGGACATAGAGGGAGCCTTCGACAGCGCCTGGTGGCCGGCCATAAGAGTGAGGCTTGCGGAGGTGGGATGTCCCACTAATATAAGAAAGGTAATCGACAGCTATCTTCAAAATAGGCGGGTAGAAATAAGATACGGCGGGGAGGCACACTCCATAAGCACAAACAAGGGGTGTGTCCAAGGTTCCATAGGAGGTCCAATCCTGTGGAATCTCCTCCTCGACCCCCTTCTTAAGGGGCTAACGGAGAGGGGCGACTATTGCCAGGCTTTTGCCGATGACGTGGTTCTGGTCATGGACGGGGATGTGGCCTCAGAGGTGCAAAGACGGGCCAATGCCGCGCTAGCCTATGTCCGGGAGTGGGGAATCAGAAACAAGCTCAAGTTCGCGCCGCAAAAAACCAAGGCCATGTTAATAACAAGGAAATTGAAGTACGATGAACCACTCCTGAGCATGGGCGGGGTCGACATTGAAATGTCAAAAGACATCAAATTACTGGGCTTGACCATTGACAGCTGCCTGACGTTCAACAAACACATTCAAGAGAAGTGTTCGAAAGTCGTGAACATATACAGGCAGCTGTCAAGGGCAGCCAAAGTCAGCTGGGGCCTTCACCCCGAGGTGATCAGGACAATTTACAGTGCGGTAATTGAGCCAATTGTAATGTACGCGGCAAGTGCCTGGGCGCCGGCAGCGTCCAAGCTGGGAGTCAAGAAACAACTGAATGCCATCCAGCGAGGTTTCGCACAGAAGCTCTGCAAAGCCCACCGAACGGTCTCTCTGAACGCAGCACTGCTGCTGGCTGGGTTGCTCCCTCTCGATATCAGGATCAGAGAAGCAGCAGCTCTCTACGAGATGAGGAGGGGACTGCCCAGACCGGAGATGGCAGACCGAGAGATCGAACGGCGTGCGGGCTGGAACGAAAACGGTCACCCGGCAACACATATGAGCCATGAGTTCATAAGCCTGATAGACCAAGAAGAAGTTAGTCGGAACAGTGCACACGACATAAGAATCTTTACGGATGGCAGCAAAATAGAGAACAAAGTTGGCGCCTCACTGTCCCAGTGGGACAGAGAGCAGGAAATAAGGACCACTAAGCTAAAGCTGCCATCGCACTGTACAGTCTATCAGGCTGAACTGCTGGCCATATGTAGAGCGACGACCGTGATCGTAAGAAGCCCCCAGCAGAGCTTCGGAATATATAGCGACTCCAGATCAGCCCTGGAAACAATCAGAAATAATGGCTCCCAGCACCCCCTTGCAGTCGAGGCCCGCAGGAACCTGCGGAAGGGCTTTGCACAGGGTAAAGATGTAATCTTATACTGGGTAAAGGCCCACGCAGGCCTTGTGGGCAACGAACGCGCCGACGAGTTGGCCAAAGAGGCCGCCCTTCACCTAAAAAAGGCCCCAGATTACTCTAAATGCCCGGTCTCATTCGTCAAGGGACAGATCCGCACAGGATCCCTTGACGAATGGAATCGGAGATATAAAACAGGGGAAACTGCCGGGACTACAAAAGTTTACTTCCCTGACGCCACCGAAGCCTACAGAATAATAATAAAAATGAAAATGGACACAGTGATGGCACAACTGCTGACCGGACACGGTGGCTTCTCCGAATACTTGACCAGGTTTAAGTGCAAGGAGAATCCATCGTGTATCTGCGACCCAGCGCAACAGGAAACGGTCCTGCACTTATTGACCGAGTGCCCAGAGTTCGCTGAGTCACGCCGCGAAACGGAGCAGCGGTTGGAGCTCAAAATTGAAACCGAAAATATCAAAAACATAATGAAAAAATCAAAAGCCAGAAAAATATTTATAAAATTTGGAAGAAATGTGGTTAGTAAAGTCATTAAGAGGAATAAATAGCTAGAGAAGAAAATAATATAAAAAAAAAAAAAAAACAGAAAATAACATACACGTAAAATAAAATTAAATAAATACCATCAATAGATATATTAAGTAGAAGAATTAAATTTTGAGATAAAATTAATGGAACAAAAACGGCTCTGATAAAGTCAGAGAGCGGCGACAGAAAAATTTAAATAAGAAAAAAAAAAAAAAAAAAAAAAAAAAACCTAACCTAACCTAACCTAACCTAACCTAACCTAACCTAACCTAACCTAACCTAACCTAACCTAACCTAACCTAACCTAACCTAACCTAACCTAACCTAACCTAACCTAACCTAACCTAACCTAACCTAACCTAACCTAACCTAACCTAACCTAACCTAACCTAACCTAACCTAACCTAACCTAACCTAACCTAACCTAACCTAACCTAACCTAACCTAACCTAACCTAACCTAACCTAACCTAACCTAACCTAACCTAACCTAACCTAACCTAACCTAACCTAACCTAACCTAACCTAACCTAACCTAACCTAACCTAACCTAACCTAACCTAACCTAACCTAACCTAACCTAACCTAACCTAACCTAACCTAACCTAACCTAACCTAACCTAACCTAACCTAACCTAACCTAACCTAACCTAACCTAACCTAACCTAACCTAACCTAACCTAACCTAACCTAACCTAACCTAACCTAACCTAACCTAACCTAACCTAACCTAACCTAACCTAACCTAACCTAACCTAACCTAACCTAACCTAACCTAACCTAACCTAACCTAACCTAACCTAACCTAACCTAACCTAACCTAACCTAACCTAACCTAACCTAACCTAACCTAACCTAACCTAACCTAACCTAACCTAACCTAACCTAACCTAACCTAACCTAACCTAACCTAACCTAACCTAACCTAACCTAACCTAACCTAACCTAACCTAACCTAACCTAACCTAACCTAACCTAACCTAACCTAACCTAACCTAACCTAACCTAACCTAACCTAACCTAACCTAACCTAACCTAACCTAACCTAACCTAACCTAACCTAACCTAACCTAACCTAACCTAACCTAACCTAACCTAACCTAACCTAACCTAACCTAACCTAACCTAACCTAACCTAACCTAACCTAACCTAACCTAACCTAACCTAACCTAACCAGGCCTTGGTCCGAGGCAAAGCTGTGTCCTTGTTCTGGATCAAGGCCCACGCCGGATTCGAGGGCAACGAGCGCGCGGACGTCTTGGCAAAGGAGGCGGCTCTTTCGAGCCGGAGAACACCGGACTACGACTTGTGTCCGGTTTCATTTGTCAAAAACCAGCTTCGTACCCAGACTCTCGACGAATGGAACCGGAGATACCTGGCCGGAGAGACCGCTTCTGTAACCAAGACGTTCCTCCCAAACGCGGTGGAAGCTCATAAGCTCATGAAGAAAATAGCACCGGAAGGCATGATGACGCAGGTGCTGACGGGACATGGTGGGTTCTCCCAGTACCTGCACAGATTTAAATGCAAAGAGAGCCCATCATGCATCTGCGATCCCGAAGCTGTGGAAAGCGTCATGCACTTACTCTTTGATTGCCCCGCCTTCGCAAAAGACAGAATTGCATTAGAGCAGACCCTAGATGAGACAGTGAGTGCTGCAAACGCTCACTGCCTTATAGCAAATTCAAAATACAGGAAATTATTCATTAAATTTGCAGTGAGCGTTTGCAGCGCCACCAATAAAAGAAACAAAACATAAATTAAAAATATTACCAGCAACCATAAGAAACCCCGAAAAACTAAAGACTCTGATTACGTCAGAGGGACTTATGCTTAAAAAAAAAAAAAAAAAAAAAAAAAAAAAAAAAAAAAACCTAACCTAACCTAACCTAACCTAACCTAACCTAACCTAACCTAACCTAACCTAACCTAACCTAACCTAACCTAACCTAACCTAACCTAACCTAACCTAACCTAACCTAACCTAACCTAACCTAACCTAACCTAACCTAACCTAACCTAACCTAACCTAACCTAACCTAACCTAACCTAACCTAACCTAACCTAACCTAACCTAACCTAACCTAACCTAACCT
The DNA here is from genome assembly GCA_932294365.1 of Diachrysia chrysitis. Lineage (NCBI taxonomy): Eukaryota > Metazoa > Arthropoda > Insecta > Lepidoptera > Noctuidae > Diachrysia > Diachrysia chrysitis. The sequence goes on along the minus strand of OW028660.1, from coordinate 11,948,733 downwards.
AACCTAACCTAACCTAACCTAACCTAACCTAACCTAACCTAACCTAACCTAACCTAACCTAACCTAACCTAACCTAACCTAACCTAACCTAACCTAACCTAACCTAACCTAACCTAACCTAACCTAACCTAACCTAACCTAACCTAACCTAACCTAACCTAACCTAACCTAACCTAACAATTTGAAACCTAACGCTCTCAAACTTAACATTCACAAACCTAACTTTGTCAAACCTAACCTAACATTGAATTGAAATGGAATTGAAATTGAATTGAAATTGAATTGAAATTGAATTGAAATTGAATTTAAATTGAATTGAAATTGAATTGAAATTGAATTGAAATCCAATTGAAATTGAATTGAATTGAAATTGAAATTGAATTGAATTGAAATTGAAATTGAATTGAATAGAATTGAAGTTGAATTGAAATTGTATTGAAATTGAATTGAAATTGAATTGAATTTAAATTGAATTGGAATTGAATTGGAATTGAATTGGAATTGAATTGGAATTGAATTGGAATTGAATTGAAATTGAATTGAAATTGAATTGAAATTGAATTGAAATCCAATTGAAATTGAATAGAATTGAAATTGAAATTGAATTGAATTGAAATTGAATTGAAATTGAATTGAAATTGAATTGAAATCCAATTGAAATTGAATAGAATTGAAATTGAAATTGAATTGAATTGAAATTAATTGAATTGAAATTGAATTGAGTAGGAATGGAATGGAATGAAATTTGAAATTTGAAAATGAAAATGAAAATGAAAATGAAAATGAAAATGAAAATGAAAATGAAAATGAAAATGAAAATGAAAATGAAAATGAAAATGAAAATGAAAATGAAAATGAAAATGAAAATGAAAATGAAAATGAAAATGAAAATGAAAATGAAAATGTAAATGAAAATGAAAATGAAAATGAAAATGAAAATGAAAATGAAAATGAAAATGAAAATGAAAATGAAAATGAAAATGAAAATGAAAATGAAAATGAAAATGAAAATGAAAATGAAAATGAAAATGAAAATGAAAATGAAAATGAAAATGAAAATGAAAATGAAAATGAAAATGAAAATGAAAATGAAAATGAAAATGAAAATGAAAATGAAAATGAAAATGAAAATGAAAATGAAAATGAAAATGAAAATGAAAATGAAAATGAAAATGAAAATGAAAATGAAAATGAAAATGAAAATGAAAATGAAAATGAAAATGAAAATGAAAATGAAAATGAAAATGAAAATGAAAATGAAAATGAAAATGAAAATGAAAACGATACCTTTACCGATACCAATACTGATACCGATACTGATACCGATACCGATACCGATAACGATACCGATACCGATACCGATACCGATACGGATACCGATACCGATACCTTTCCTTGTAAAACGAACTGTTTACAAAACTAGTCTTGTGAAACCTAACATTCTTAAACCTAACATTATTAACCTAACAATTTAAAACCTAACATTTTGAAACCTTACGCTCGCAAACTTAACATTCATAAACCTAACTTTGTGAAACCTAACTTTGTCAAACCTAATAATTTGAAACCCAACACTCTTAAAACTAACATTCACAAACCTAAATTTGTCAAACCTAACCTAACATTGAATTGAAATTGAATAGAAATTAAATTGAAATTGAATTAAAGTTGAATTGAAATTGAATTGAAGTTGAATTGAAATTGAATTGAAATTGAATTGAATTTAAATTGAATTGGAATTGAATTGGAATTGAATTGGAATTGAATTGGAATTGAATTGGAATTGAATTGGAATTGAATTGGAATTGAATTGGAATTGAATTGGAATTGAATTGGAATTGAATTGGAATTGAATTGGAATTGAATTGGAATTGAATTGGAATTGAATTGGAATTGAATTGGTATTGAATTGGAATTGGAATTAAAATGGTATTGTACTTGTTTTGAATTGGAATTGAATTGGAATTGTATTTGTTTTGAATTGTAATTGAATTGGTATCGAATTAGAAATGAATTGGAATTGAATTGGATTTGAATTGGTATTGAATTGGAATTGAATTGGATTGGAATTGCAATTGAATTGAAATTGAATTGAAATTGAATTGAAATTGAATTGAAATTGAATTGAATTTAAATTTAATTGGAATTGAATTGGAATTGAATTGGAATTGAATTGAAATTGAATTGAAATTGAATTGAAATCTAATTGAAATGGAATAGAATTGAAATTGAAATTGAATTGAATTGAAATTAATTGAATTGAAATTGAATTGAGTAGGAATGGAATGGAATGAAATTTGAAAATGAAAATGAAAATGAAAATGAAAATGAAAATGAAAATGAAAATGAAAATGAAAATGAAAATGAAAATGAAAATGAAAATGAAAATGAAAATGAAAATGAAAATGAAAATGAAAATGAAAATGAAAATGAAAATGAAAATGAAAATGAAAATGAAAATGAAAATGAAAATGAAAATGAAAATGAAAATGAAAATGAAAATGAAAATGAAAATGAAAATGAAAATGAAAATGAAAATGAAAATGAAAATGAAAATGAAAATGAAAATGAAAATGAAAATGAAAATGAAAATGAAAATGAAAATGAAAATGAAAATGAAAATGAAAATGAAAATGAAAATGAAAATGAAAATGAAAATGAAAATGAAAATGAAAATGAAAATGAAAATGAAAATGAAAATGAAAATGAAAATGAAAATGAAAATGAAAATGAAAATGAAAATGAAAATGAAAATGAAAATGAAAATGAAAATGAAAATGAAAATGAAAATGAAAATGAAAATGAAAATGAAAATGAAAATGAAAATGAAAATGAAAATGAAAATGAAAACGATACCTTTACCGATACCAATACCGATACCGATACCGATACCAATACCAATACCGATACCGATACCGATACCGATACTGATAACGATACCGATACCGATACCGATACCGATACCGATACGGATACCGATACCGATACCTTTCCTTGTAAAACAAACTGTTTACCAAACTAGCCTTGTGAAACCTAACATTCTTAAACCTAACATTTTTAACCAAACAATTTAAAACCTAACATTTTGAAACCTTCCGCTCGCAAACTTAACATTCATAAACCTAACTTTGTGAAACCTAACTTTGTCAAACCTAATAATTTGAAACCCAACACTCTTAAAACTTAACATTCACAAACCTAAATTTGTCAAACCTAACCTAACATTGAATTGAAATTGAATAGAAATTAAATTGAAATTGAATTGAAGTTGAATTGAAATTGAATTGAAATTGAATTGGAATTGAATTGGAATTGAATTGGAATTGAATTGGAATTGAATTGGAATTGAATTGGAATTGAATTGGAATTGAATTGGGATTGAATTGGAATTGAAATGGAATTGAATTGGAATTGAAGTGGAATTGAATTGGAATTGAATTGGATTGGAATTAAATTGGTATTGTATTTGTTTTGAATTGGAATAGAATTGGAATTGTATTTGTTTTGAATTTGATTTCTATTTGAGTTGAATTTGAAATAGAAATTGGCTGAAATGGAATTTCAATTAGCCGATTATAAATTTAGCTGGTTATTATTGACTTTTATTTTAGCTTGTTATTATTTTAGCCGATTACGATTTTAGCCAATAATTTTCTTGTTGATTATTATTTAAGCCGATTATTATTTTTAGCCAATTGTAAAGTTAGCCAGTTTTTATTTTAGCCGGTAATTATTTTTAGCCAATTGTAAAGTTAGCCGGTTTTTATTTTAGCCGGTTATTATTTTAGCCGGTTATTATTTTAGCCGGTTATTATTTAAGCCGGTTATTATTTGAGCCGGATATTATTTTGGCCGGTTATTATTTTGGCCGGTTATTATTTTGGCCGGTTATTATTTTGGCCGGTTATTATTCTGGCCGGTTATTATTTTAGCCGGTTATTATTTGAACCGGTTATTATTTTAGCCGGTTAGTATTTTAGTTGGTCATAATTTTAGCCGGTTATTATTTAAGCCGACTATTATTTTAGCTTGTTATTATTTTAGCCGATTACGATTTTAGCCAATAATTTTCTTGTTGATTATTATTTAAGCTGATTATTTTTTTAGCCGATGTGAATGTTAAGTTGTGAAACCTAATATTCTTTAACTTAACATTTTTAAGCTAACAATTTAAAACCTAACAATTTGAAACCTAACGCTCTCAAACTTAACATTCACAAACCTAACTTTGTGAAACCTAACTTTGTCAAACCTAACCTAACATTGAATTGAAATGGAATTGAAATTGAATTGAAATTGAATTGAAATTGAATTGAAATTGAATTGAAATTGAATTGAAATTGAATTGAAATTGAATTGAAATTGAATTGAAATTGAATTGAAATTGAATTGAAATTGAATTGAAATTGAATTGAAATTGAATTGAAATTGAATTGAAATTGAATTGAAATTGAATTGAAATTGAATTGAAATTGAATTGAAATTGAATTGAATTTAAATTGAATTGGAATTGAATTGGAATTGAATTGGAATTGAATTGAAATTGAATTGAAATCCAATTGAAATTGAATAGAATTGAAATTGAAATTGAAATTGAATTGAATTGAAATTAATTGAATTGAAATTGAATTGAGTAGGAATGGAATGGAATGAAATTTGAAAATGAAAATGAAAATGAAAATGAAAATGAAAATGAAAATGAAAATGAAAATGAAAATGAAAATGAAAATGAAAATGAAAATGAAAATGAAAATGAAAATGAAAATGAAAATGAAAATGAAAATGAAAATGAAAATGAAAATGAAAATGAAAATGAAAATGAAAATGAAAATGAAAATGAAAATGAAAATGAAAATGAAAATGAAAATGAAAATGAAAATGAAAATGAAAATGAAAATGAAAATGAAAATGAAAATGAAAATGAAAATGAAAATGAAAATGAAAATGAAAATGAAAATGAAAATGAAAATGAAAATGAAAATGAAAATGAAAATGAAAATGAAAATGAAAATGAAAATGAAAATGAAAATGAAAATGAAAATGAAAATGAAAATGAAAATGAAAATGAAAATGAAAATGAAAATGAAAATGAAAATGAAAATGAAAATGAAAATGAAAATGAAAATGAAAATGAAAATGAAAACGATACCTTTACCGATACCAATACTGATACCGATACTGATACCGATACCGATACCGATAACGATACCGATACCGATACCGATACCGATACCGATACGGATACCGATACGGATACCGATACCGATACCTTTCCTTGTAAAACGAACTGTTTACAAAACTAGCCTTGTGAAACCTAACATTCTTAAACCTAACATTATTAACCTAACAATTTAAAACCTAACATTTTGAAACCTTACGCTCGCAAACTTAACATTCATAAACCTAACTTTGTGAAACCTAATAATTTGAAACCCAACACTCTTAAAACTAACATTCACAAACCTAAATTTGTCAAACCTAACCTAACATTGAATTGAAATTGAATAGAAATTAAATTGAAATTGAATTAAAGTTGAATTGAAATTGAATTGAAGTTGAATTGAAATTGAATTGAAATTGAATTGAATTTAAATTGAATTGGAATTGAATTGGAATTGAATTGGAATTGAATTGGAATTGAATTGGAATTGAATTGGAATTGAATTGGAATTGAATTGGAATTGAATTGGAATTGAATTGGAATTGAATTGGAATTGAATTGGTATTGAATTGGAATTGGAATTAAAATGGTATTGTACTTGTTTTGAATTGGAATTGAATTGGAATTGTATTTGTTTTGAATTGTAATTGAATTGGTATCGAATTAGAAATGAATTGGAATTGAATTGGATTTGAATTGGTATTGAATTGGAATTGAATTGGATTGGAATTGCAATTGAATTGAAATTGAATTGAAATTGAATTGAAATTGAATTGAATTTAAATTTAATTGGAATTGAATTGGAATTGAATTGGAATTGAATTGAAATTGAATTGAAATTGAATTGAAATCTAATTGAAATGGAATAGAATTGAAATTGAAATTGAATTGAATTGAAATTAATTGAATTGAAATTGAATTGAGTAGGAATGGAATGGAATGAAATTTGAAAATGAAAATGAAAATGAAAATGAAAATGAAAATGAAAATGAAAATGAAAATGAAAATGAAAATGAAAATGAAAATGAAAATGAAAATGAAAATGAAAATGAAAATGAAAATGAAAATGAAAATGAAAATGAAAATGAAAATGAAAATGAAAATGAAAATGAAAATGAAAATGAAAATGAAAATGAAAATGAAAATGAAAATGAAAATGAAAATGAAAATGAAAATGAAAATGAAAATGAAAATGAAAATGAAAATGAAAATGAAAATGAAAATGAAAATGAAAATGAAAATGAAAATGAAAATGAAAACGATACCTTTACCGATACCAATACTGATACCGATACTGATACCGATACCGATACCGATAACGATACCGATACCGATACCGATACCGATACCGATACGGATACCGATACGGATACCGATACCGATACCTTTCCTTGTAAAACGAACTGTTTACAAAACTAGCCTTGTGAAACCTAACATTCTTAAACCTAACATTATTAACCTAACAATTTAAAACCTAACATTTTGAAACCTTACGCTCGCAAACTTAACATTCATAAACCTAACTTTGTGAAACCTAATAATTTGAAACCCAACACTCTTAAAACTAACATTCACAAACCTAAATTTGTCAAACCTAACCTAACATTGAATTGAAATTGAATAGAAATTAAATTGAAATTGAATTAAAGTTGAATTGAAATTGAATTGAAGTTGAATTGAAATTGAATTGAAATTGAATTGAATTTAAATTGAATTGGAATTGAATTGGAATTGAATTGGAATTGAATTGGAATTGAATTGGAATTGAATTGGAATTGAATTGGAATTGAATTGGAATTGAATTGGAATTGAATTGGAATTGAATTGGAATTGAATTGGTATTGAATTGGAATTGGAATTAAAATGGTATTGTACTTGTTTTGAATTGGAATTGAATTGGAATTGTATTTGTTTTGAATTGTAATTGAATTGGTATCGAATTAGAAATGAATTGGAATTGAATTGGATTTGAATTGGTATTGAATTGGAATTGAATTGGATTGGAATTGCAATTGAATTGAAATTGAATTGAAATTGAATTGAAATTGAATTGAATTTAAATTTAATTGGAATTGAATTGGAATTGAATTGGAATTGAATTGAAATTGAATTGAAATTGAATTGAAATCTAATTGAAATGGAATAGAATTGAAATTGAAATTGAATTGAATTGAAATTAATTGAATTGAAATTGAATTGAGTAGGAATGGAATGGAATGAAATTTGAAAATGAAAATGAAAATGAAAATGAAAATGAAAATGAAAATGAAAATGAAAATGAAAATGAAAATGAAAATGAAAATGAAAATGAAAATGAAAATGAAAATGAAAATGAAAATGAAAATGAAAATGAAAATGAAAATGAAAATGAAAATGAAAATGAAAATGAAAATGAAAATGAAAATGAAAATGAAAATGAAAATGAAAATGAAAATGAAAATGAAAATGAAAATGAAAATGAAAATGAAAATGAAAATGAAAATGAAAATGAAAATGAAAATGAAAATGAAAATGAAAATGAAAATGAAAATGAAAATGAAAATGAAAATGAAAATGAAAATGAAAATGAAAATGAAAATGAAAATGAAAATGAAAACGATACCTTTACCGATACCAATACCGATACCGATACCGATACCAATACCAATACCGATACCGATACCGATACCGATACTGATAACGATACCGATACCGATACCGATACCGATACCGATACCGATACGGATACCGATACCGATACCTTTCCTTGTAAAACAAACTGTTTACCAAACTAGCCTTGTGAAACCTAACATTCTTAAACCTAACATTTTTAACCAAACAATTTAAAACCTAACATTTTGAAACCTTCCGCTCGCAAACTTAACATTCATAAACCTAACTTTGTGAAACCTAACTTTGTCAAACCTAATAATTTGAAACCCAACACTCTTAAAACTTAACATTCACAAACCTAAATTTGTCAAACCTAACCTAACATTGAATTGAAATTGAATAGAAATTAAATTGAAATTGAATTGAAGTTGAATTGAAATTGAATTGAAATTGAATTGGAATTGAATTGGAATTGAATTGGAATTGAATTGGAATTGAATTGGAATTGAATTGGAATTGAATTGGAATTGAATTGGAATTGAATTGGAATTGAATTGGAATTGAATTGGGATTGAATTGGAATTGAAATGGAATTGAATTGGAATTGAATTGGAATTGAATTGGAATTGAATTGAAATTGAATTGGAATTGAAGTGGAATTGAATTGGAATTGAATTGGATTGGAATTAAATTGGTATTGTATTTGTTTTGAATTGGAATAGAATTGGAATTGTATTTGTTTTGAATTTGATTTCTATTTGAGTTGAATTTGAAATAGAAATTGGCTGAAATGGAATTTCAATTAGCCGATTATAAATTTAGCTGGTTATTATTGACTTTTATTTTAGCTTGTTATTATTTTAGCCGATTACGATTTTAGCCAATAATTTTCTTGTTGATTATTATTTAAGCCGATTATTATTTTTAGCCAATTGTAAAGTTAGCCAGTTTTTATTTTAGCCGGTAATTATTTTTAGCCAATTGTAAAGTTAGCCGGTTTTTATTTTAGCCGGTTATTATTTTAGCCGGTTATTATTTTAGCCGGTTATTATTTAAGCCGGTTATTATTTGAGCCGGATATTATTTTGGCCGGTTATTATTTTGGCCGGTTATTATTTTGGCCGGTTATTATTTTGGCCGGTTATTATTCTGGCCGGTTATTATTTTAGCCGGTTATTATTTGAACCGGTTATTATTTTAGCCGGTTAGTATTTTAGTTGGTCATAATTTTAGCCGGTTATTATTTAAGCCGACTATTATTTTAGCTTGTTATTATTTTAGCCGATTACGATTTTAGCCAATAATTTTCTTGTTGATTATTATTTAAGCTGATTATTTTTTTAGCCGATGTGAATGTTAAGTTGTGAAACCTAATATTCTTTAACTTAACATTTTTAAGCTAACAATTTAAAACCTAACAATTTGAAACCTAACGCTCTCAAACTTAACATTCACAAACCTAACTTTGTGAAACCTAACTTTGTCAAACCTAACCTAACATTGAATTGAAATGGAATTGAAATTGAATTGAAATTGAATTGAAATTGAATTGAAATTGAATTGAAATTGAATTGAAATTGAATTGAAATTGAATTGAAATTGAATTGAAATTGAATTGAAATTGAATTGAAATTGAATTGAAATTGAATTGAAATTGAATTGAAATTGAATTGAAATTGAATTGAAATTGAATTGAAATTGAATTGAAATTGAATTGAAATTGAATTGAATTTAAATTGAATTGGAATTGAATTGGAATTGAATTGGAATTGAATTGAAATTGAATTGAAATCCAATTGAAATTGAATAGAATTGAAATTGAAATTGAAATTGAATTGAATTGAAATTAATTGAATTGAAATTGAATTGAAATTGAATTGAAATTGAATTGAAATCCAATTGAAATTGAAATTGAAATTGAATTGAATTGAAATTAATTGAATTGAAATTGAATTGAGTAGGAATGGAATGGAATGAAATTTGAAAATGAAAATGAAAATGAAAATGAAAATGAAAATGAAAATGAAAATGAAAATGAAAATGAAAATGAAAATGAAAATGAAAATGAAAATGAAAATGAAAATGAAAATGAAAATGAAAATGAAAATGAAAATGAAAATGAAAATGAAAATGAAAATGAAAATGAAAATGAAAATGAAAATGAAAATGAAAATGAAAATGAAAATGAAAATGAAAATGAAAATGAAAATGAAAATGAAAATGAAAATGAAAATGAAAATGAAAATGAAAATGAAAATGAAAATGAAAATGAAAATGAAAATGAAAATGAAAATGAAAATGAAAATGAAAATGAAAATGAAAATGAAAATGAAAATGAAAATGAAAATGAAAATGAAAATGAAAATGAAAATGAAAATGAAAATGAAAATGAAAATGAAAATGAAAATGAAAATGAAAATGAAAATGAAAATGAAAATGAAAATGAAAATGAAAATGAAAATGAAAATGAAAATGAAAATGAAAATGAAAATGAAAATGAAAATGAAAATGAAAATGAAAATGAAAATGAAAATGAAAATGAAAATGAAAATGAAAATGAAAATGAAAATGAAAATGAAAATGAAAATGAAAATGAAAATGAAAATGAAAATGAAAATGAAAATGAAAATGAAAATGAAAATGAAAATGAAAATGAAAATGAAAATGAAAATGAAAATGAAAATAAAAATGAAAATGAAAATGAAAACGATACCTTTACCGATACCAATACTGATACCGATACTGATACCGATACCGATACCGATAACGATACCGATACCGATACCGATACCGATACCGATACCGATACGGATACCGATACGGATACCGATACCGATACCGATACCGATACGGATACCGATACGGATACCGATACCGATACCTTTCCTTGTAAAACGAACTGTTTACAAAACTAGTCTTGTGAAACCTAACATTCTTAAACCTAACATTTTTAACCTAACAATTTAAAACCTAACATTTTGAAACCTTACGCTCGCAAACTTAACATTCATAAACCTAACTTTGTGTAACCTAACTTTGTCAAACCTAATAATTTGAAACCCAACACTCTTAAAACTAACATTCACAAACCTAAATTTGTCAAACCTAACCTAACATTGAATTGAAATTGAATAGAAATTAAATTGAAATTGAATTAAAGTTGAATTGAAATTGAATTGAAGTTGAATTGAAATTGAATTGAAATTGAATTGAAATTGAATTGAAATTGAATTGAAATTGAATTGAATTTAAATTGAATTGGAATTGAATTGGAATTGAATTGGAATTGAATTGGAATTGAATTGGAATTGAATTGGAATTGAATTGGAATTGAATTGGAATTGAATTGGTATCGAATTAGAAATGAATTGGAATTGAATTGGATTTGAATTGGTATTGAATTGGAATTGAATTGGATTGGAATTGCAATTGAATTGAAATTGAATTGAGTAGGAATGGAATGGAATGGAATTGAATTGGTATTGATTTGGAATTGAATTGGAATTGAAGTGGAATTGAATTGGAATTGAATTGGATTGGAATTAAATTGGAAATAAATTGGTATTGTATTTGTTTTGAATTGGAATTGAATTGGAATTGTATTTGTTTTGAATTGGATTTCTATTTGAGTTGAATTTGAAATAGAAATCGGCTGAAATGGAATTTCAATTAGCCAATTATAAATTTAGCTGGTTATTATTTTAAACTTTTATTAATTTGGCCGTTTATAATTTGAGCCGATTATTATTTTTAGCCAATTGTAAAGTTAGCCAGTTTTTATTTTAGCCGGTAATTATTTTTAGCTAATTGTAAAGTTAGCCGGTTTTTATTTTAGCCGGTAATTATTTTTAGCCAATTGTAAATTTAGCTGGTTTTTATTTTAGCCGGTTATTATTTTAGCCGGTTTTTATTTTAGCCGGTTATTATTTTAGCCGGTTATTATTTGAGCCGGTTATTATTTTGGCCGGTTATTATTTTGGCCAGTTATTATTTTGGCCGGTTATTATTTTGGCCGGTTATTATTTTAGCCGGTTATTATTTGAACCGGTTATTATTTTAGCCGGTTATTATTTTAGTTGGTCATAATTTTAGCGGGTTATTATTTAAGCCGACTATTATTTTAGCTTGTTATTATTTTAGCCGATTACGATTTTGGCCAATAATTTTCTTGTTGATTATTATTTAAGCTGATTATTTTTTTAGCCGATGTGAATGTTAAGTTGTGAAACCTAATATTCTTTAACTTAACATTTTTATGCTAACAATTTAAAACCTAACAATTTGAAACCTAACGCTCTCAAACTTAACATTCACAAACCTAACTTTGTCAAACCTAACCTAACATTGAATTGAAATGGAATTGAAATTGAATTGAAATTGAATTGAAATTGAATTGAAATTGAATTGAAATTGAATTGAAATTGAATTGAAATTGAATTGAAATTGAATTGAAATCCAATTGAAATTGAATTGAATTGAAATTGAAATTGAATTGAATTGAAATTGAAATTGAATTGAATAGAATTGAAGTTGAATTGAAATTGTATTGAAATTGAATTGAAATTGAATTGAATTTAAATTGAATTGGAATTGAATTGGAATTGAATTGGAATTGAATTGGAATTGAATTGAAATTGAATTGAAATTGAATTGAAATCCAATTGAAATTGAATAGAATTGAAATTGAAATTGAATTGAATTGAAATTAATTGAATTGAAATTGAATTGAGTAGGAATGGAATGGAATGAAATTTGAAATTTGAAAATGAAAATGAAAATGAAAATGAAAATGAAAATGAAAATGAAAATGAAAATGAAAATGAAAATGAAAATGAAAATGAAAATGAAAATGAAAATGAAAATGAAAATGAAAATGAAAATGAAAATGAAAATGAAAATGAAAATGAAAATGAAAATGAAAATGAAAATGAAAATGAAAATGAAAATGAAAATGAAAATGAAAATGAAAATGAAAATGAAAATGAAAATGAAAATGAAAATGAAAATGAAAATGAAAATGAAAATGAAAATGAAAATGAAAATGAAAATGAAAATGAAAATGAAAATGAAAATGAAAATGAAAATGAAAATGAAAATGAAAATGAAAATGAAAATGAAAATGAAAATGAAAATGAAAATGAAAATGAAAATGAAAATGAAAATGAAAATGAAAATGAAAATGAAAATGAAAATGAAAATGAAAATGAAAATGAAAATGAAAATGAAAATGAAAATGAAAATGAAAATGAAAATGAAAATGAAAATGAAAATGAAAATGAAAATGAAAATGAAAATGAAAATGAAAATGAAAATGAAAATGAAAATGAAAATGAAAATGAAAATGAAAATGAAAATGAAAATGAAAATGAAAATGAAAATGAAAATGAAAATGAAAATGAAAATGAAAATGAAAATGAAAATGAAAATGAAAATGAAAATGAAAATGAAAATGAAAATGAAAATGAAAATGAAAATGAAAATGAAAATGAAAATGAAAATGAAAATGAAAATGAAAATGAAAATGAAAATGAAAATGAAAATGAAAATGAAAATGAAAATGAAAATGAAAATGAAAATGAAAATGAAAATGAAAATGAAAATGAAAATGAAAATGCAAATGAAAATGAAAATGAAAACTATTTCATATTCTATCCTAGTGACAGTTGTTTTTCCTGACAGATTCTATATGATTTATTTCAACGCAAAAAATTTAAAATTTTAAGAGCCGGAGCCGGGAACCGGTTCTCCCGTTTCTAACTGCATACCGCACCCGGTTCTGAAAAACCTGGAACCAGATCCGGTTTTGCATGTCCTAGTTAGAACAAATGAAAAATGAACGAACGAAATAGCCAAGCCACATATTTTGACTAAGGTGTAGACAGTAGAGTGTATGAAATAAGGCCCTATAACGTTAGGGCGTGTAGAGCTATAAACTTGACTCTACATGAAATACAAGAACTTTTTGACAGTACGAGTCATATGGTCTCGTCTTGGCAACATTTTACATGTGAATGTTTTTGGTGGGATATTGTTTCCGCAGCAATTTTGAAGGTTGAACTAAAAACAGTAGCCTAGCAAGCTTTAGACCAATAAAGAAATAGCGAGGTCCTTCGCTTTTGCCTCATATTAAAAAAATATCGAACTTCTTCACAATTTTATAAAGACAGGCTTATATCTGGACGTGTACTGCGTTGCCAGATGTCAATACAATTCCATATGTTCCCGGGGAAACTTCTGTCATATGTTTTTATTGACAGCGTATCGAATAATCAGTTTGAAAGATGAATTCTAATCCCCGAGTTCAACTATTAAAGGTTTTTCCTGAATTAGTGGACCTGTGAACAATCTTCTAGGCGCGGTTTTTTGAAATTATTTTTATTGTAAACGAAGAAAAGTCGTAGTTTGGCTAACAGTCTATTCTTCGGCACCAGCTTCGTACGTTTCGCTTTCAGACAATCCTTAACCTTTACTTCGTTTTTTAAATTCTAACTCAAATCCTTTATAAGATACTCACGTAAAAACCTTTAATAAGAAATAACAGTCACAGAAGCTAAAGTGTTTAAAACTGTTATTGAAGTAGGATATTTATCAGAAACTAAAAAAAAACACGCTATATTATTTTATATACAGTCGCGCCTTTTAGCAGAAAGTTTAGTGCCTTCTGTTCTGGTATTGGGTAGCGTTTTGGTGTTGGTGATGTAGTGTTGCTGCGCTGTTTCGTGCTTTGTAGCGCCATGCTGTGGCGGAGTAGAGCGCGATGCGCGCGCACTGGCCGGCGGCGGCGGCGAGCGCGGCGTACGCCGGCCGCAGCCAGTGACCGCGCGACATTTCGCCGCGGAGCACGCGTCACGCGGCGCGACAAACACTCGCGTTTACGTACGTAACCACACAACACGCAACTTTGTATTGAAAACTTTTCATGAACCAGTGCTGTAAACTTGGTGGACTCCGGGAGTGTATAGTGAGTGGTATGTAAGTGTGAGTGTGCGCACAGTGTGGCGTGTGTTATTGGTAGATCAGTGGGGGATGACTGGCTGCTGACAGCGGCAGGTGTCGTGAGATAGCCCGCCGCCGGTGCTCATTGGTTATTATCATACGACTCTTGCATGTGAGTTCCTCAAACAATAACACAAGTTCTTCTTACTTCAGTCTATCATAAGGATTTACCAACAAAAGCCACAACATGGTTCAGGATCGGCACGTATACAACTTGATCATCGCTTATACAAGTTTATCAGTGTCAAGTTTGGCGCCTCTGCCGATTTCGGTTCCAAACCAAGGCCAGATAGTGTCACGTGTGGTTCAAGCCTGCGGACTATCCACATAAGAGATACCTGTCACATGAGGGTTATATCAGGTGCTTTGAGTTGCCAGTTTCGGTGCTTCAAATGTCGTTCGGAAACGTTTTTATGATGGGATACTCTTTTAACCACTGAGTTCACAGATAAACCGTCAGTTGTTTTGTGCATCCACTCATTTTTTTATCAGTTAACTAGTAATAAATAAGCGAATTAGAAAAATGATGAATGGTAAAGTAAAACACGTCATAGAGACAAGTAGTTACTAAAGTTAAAACTTACTACTGCCTCTTTTTTTCATTAAGACTGGTAAGTTTGGTACCGTAAACTTAGGACTGATAAGATTTGTTCATGTTGTGGAAAATCAGATTTTTCATTATTTTACGACATTCGAACGAGACTTAAAAACGTTTGTTAATGTTCTGACAGAGTGGTAGGTATTCAGCTACAAGTAGCGCCCCGTGACCGTGACCTTGTCAAATGATTGTCATTTCTTATTAGACGTATCACTTTGAAGCACCTTCGAAGTGTATATTACTGAAAATTTCTTACTGTTTACTCTTGTGTTTAAAACAAAACATTTTCAAAACATACCCAATAGTAAGCCAATTCAAAATGAAATCACAGAACGTAAATAAAATTCTTTGGTGATAGGTATCTAATGTCGCGCTTATTTCTTCAATGGATCCCTTTATACTATCTTCAGAACGCTCAAGACAAATTCTCACAAAAGCTTATGAAAAATCAACATAAACATAATAATTCGTTTGTTTTAAACCATCATATAAGTGGCAGGACCAGGACAACGACAATTTTGAACTTTGTATGATCAGGACAAAAGTTTAAAAATAAAAAAAAAAACCACTCGATAATAAAAGGAGGCATTTCTATTTATTGGCAAACAAAATTAATTTAGAATTTTGCATTAACTATTTACAAAAATTTGCCTTTTTACTGAAAATGGCAGATAATATCATCTGCAAATGAAATACAGTGGTCATTGAAAACAATTATAAAAAAATCATTAAAACATTGTCGACAACGTTCCTTAAATTCTAACTACAATACTTTTAAAAAAGCCATTTACCTTTAATAACTTTGAAGATGATAGCTCTTTAGCGTTCCCGCAGGAGATACGCATGGCAGCAAGCGCATTAATGTGTTCATTAATTACTCCAAACTTTAATTTTGGACTAGTGACTGTGTGAATCAGCTGTTTATCAATAGATATTTATATTCAGTGTATATTATAACTAGCATTTAACTATCACAAGAGACAAAACAAGAATTATAAAAAAAGGAATTATTTGTTTACACATTTGTAGTCGTTCAATGTTCCGCGGATATCGATCTAATTCAATTAGAAAAACAGTGACAAAGAAAACTTCTTTTTCGTACATATTGTTGTTTTTTTCAAAACCACCTAAAAATAACAGTTATCGACATAGTGGGTACATCCTTATGAGTGTGCACATCCATGCTGTTACTATTTGTTGCCAATGTTATCTTAAAAATGTTTCTTGTTTTTATTCTTAACGACAGTGTCCTTGATTTAAGTATATTAATTAAAACGTACATTGTGATAATATATGCACCAGCCTGAACCTTGCGTGCAAATATCGTCATTAAATTATATTGATAGATACGCATTTAGGTACACTATTGGTGTTCGAGACATCATAATAAAAAATTAAGGCATACTAATCTAACAGGTAGGCTAGTATTAGGAAATAAAATGAATCTTTGGTAAAATTATACATTTAATATCGCCCCAAGGGACTATTCCTTGGTGTGATATTAAATGTATTCTATGTACTCAACGAAAACGAAACAAAACTAAACGCCTTCAGAAACTGCACCGGCGGGACAAGCCCGTAAGTTACAGGTTAAGGTTTTTGCATGAAACCCACTCCTGTTCACGTCTGTTGCTGTAATAACTAGTATTTAATCACATGATGTACGGATCGTAATTACCAATTCTTCAGAAAACACAGATTAACAAGCATTTTCACATTTGGACAAGTCGATTTTTCTTTTTCTCTTGACCAAAATCGGCGACTATTATCTTGGTAGAGGCATCGAAAAGGTACAAAGGAAAAGCACCATATTGCATGTTACAGCACAAGCAGTATGAGGGGGCCAAACAACGAGCATTGTGGAACATATAAACCGACCACAATTAACATAATTATGGTAATAAATATTTAGTTTATTTACCTTTCACATCCAATTGAATAAGGTTAATTAAATACAATGTACAAATAATCAAAGCTAATAGGGATGTTTCCTGGGTATGAAAAGTTAAAACCTATTTAGTCCGTCAGTTAGATAATAAAAAAATATTAGACACGTATTTTTTCTTTTATCAAAACAATAAAAAAATACAAAGATACACCGCTTTAAAGTTTCGGAGTGGGGGCTTATGACGCTACGCCTCGCTAAAAATCGTAGCGAGGAGTGGCGTAACTTCAGTTCTCTGTATTTTGATCATTTTTTGTTTGCAGGAAAAAAGAAAAAATACGTGTCCAATAAAATTCATTAATCTACAAGACGGACATTAAAAAAAAAAATAGGAAACAGGCCCATTATTGGTTTACCTAGAATGATTTAAGTCAAATACATAAAATGCTACCCAATGATAAAATTTTTGCAAGTCCTATTTTAAACTGGTTCTTAAAACAGTAAGTTAGTGTTACCTTAACTTGCCTTTTTTGTCATTAAATCAAACTTGTCACTGATGCTCCCCGTTAAGATATAGTTTAACAAGGCGGGCCCCTTCGATGCAGATGCGGGACACCATACATGTTTTACCATTATATAAATAAGATATTATGTTAGATATCGTGTATCTGTATTATGACTCTTTGTTATCTTTATCTTTTAGTTTTATTAAAATAATCAGACAAGGAGGTACTAACTAGTGATTGTCACAGTGGTAGCTCCGGGAACGGATTGGAATCCAGCGTGTTAGGTGCGGCGCCCCTGCCGGCTTCCACTACCAACATTTTGTCACAGTGAAAATTTATCAAAGATCTTTTGTATTATGTTGTATTATATTTCTTCTTACTTTCTTTCATAAGTATCTGTAGTAATTTTTCTGGCAGACATTTCTTAAAAAATAAGACCTTTAAGCATTTTTTCCGCTAAATAATAAAATACTAAAAAAAAGCTAAACAATGAATTTAAAAGGAAAAGGGGTAAACTGAACTGTTTGCAGGTTTCATGCGGCCAAAGTTTTGTTCTTATAATTTCCAGGATTCTGTCTTTACGCAAGCTATGTTAGGGTTGTCTCACATCTCATGTCAAATAAGATCGTTTAACTTTTGAAAGTTTTATTTCATATTTGGATCTTATTACACGAAGTCTTCATACCTTATATCTGAGTGCACGGTAGCACTTGTTTACTTTTCACGATCAAGTCGTGCCAGCAAATTACCATGCGTGCAGTGTGTGCCACTCCCGAGTAGTCCCGACAGCCATTCAATAAAACCCAAACTCGATTGGGGTAAACAGATAAAGTTTCGCTGTCCGCTCACTGGCTACATGACCAGACCACCAGATGTCACGGGACTAAGATAAATTCCATAAAAATATTAAAAAGACTTCGTTGAATAAGTAGTCAGTCGCTAAAAAACCAACGATACGTAGCTAAATAAAACAGATTGCAATGTTTTAGATAAAATTTAATATAAATATGTATTTAGAGCGACTATTAATTTCATAATCGATATTAATATTACAAAAGTACATTTTGTCTGTCTGTATCAATAGTATAAACTATTGATACTAGCCCACTTAACCGATTTCGTACATAAAATTTGCCAAGGATTTATATTGAACTCCAACAAAATACACTGTTGGCTGCGATGAGCGGTATCTAAAAATGCTATTTGATCATTATTATAATTATCAAATAGCATTTTTCATATCTTCTACATCTACACTAATACTATAAAGAGGAAAACTTTGTTTGTATGTTTGTTTGTATGTAAAGAATAGGCTCAAAAACTATTGGACTATTCTTTCACCATTCGAAAGCTACATTATCCACAAGTAATTAAAGGCTTTATTTTATTTTGAAAAAAAAATAGGGTTTTGTAAGATATTTGGGTTTTTCGGACACAAGGTGTAAAAAATCAACCAGAAAAGTTACTTATTTTGCGTACGCTGCCTAAACTATAAAAGATAGAACCACAAAATGTTCTAATTAATTGTAGATCTTATAAATATCTACAAAAAAATCCGCGACACACTATACCTATCTATGCGAGTGAGGCACAACAACCATTTTTTTATTTAAAAATCTTGAATTTGTTTTGGACTACATTTAAACGCGTTTATTTTACTCATGCTATTAATCCTTATCAAAATAAATTATTTCATCACTAACTACAGTTTATGTAGATAATATTTGGTCTTTGAATGATAAAAATTGGACGTTTGGTTTGAAGTTATTGCAAAATTAAAATATTACGATTTCTGCTGCACGGCCCGTTGCGAAGTGGGCGTCACCAAGGAAACCGATCGGACTGAGACTTTGCATGCATAAAGCTACTATGACGTAGGTATTCCCTAAGAAAGGATTTTGATAAATTCTACCCTTAAGGGGATAAAATAGGGGATGAAAGTTTGTATAAATCTTCTTAGATTTTCGACTGATTGAACTGAAATTAAAGATTGGAACTACTATGATGAAGACGTCCGCTTAAATAGGATTTTGATATTTAACAAATTTTACACGCTAAACAAAAGTAAAGCCGCAAAAACTATACCTAATTAATAATAATACTTCTTAACGCGAGCGAAGCCGAGGGCAAAAGCTAGTTATAATTATATATATTATAAGGAAAAGGCCTGACTATTCGCTCAGCCTAAACCCTTACACCTGGAAAGTTGATTTTTTGAGGTATCAGGAGTTGTTTTTAATACGTAGACTTGGAATAAGAAAGAATTTTTCGAAATTTAACCCATATAAGGGGGTGAAAAGGGGTTTTAAAGTTTGTATGGAAATCCGTCATTTTTAAAGTTAGAGACATGCAATTTCTTACACAAGCTTTTGGTTAGAAATATATATTTTCAAAGTTAGAATGTAATTTAATATACAAGCTGGTTACTGGTTAGAAAAAAAACAAACACCTATTTCATCGTTTCTTTTAATGGTTTGAAACCGCGCACCTATTCATTTAGCTTTGAAACTTTAACGTTTCTTAAGCACCTTTTTGAGGTTTATAAGAAATGAAAACTTTTTGATTTGATTTGATTTGATATTGATTTGATTTGATTTCTACCCTCTAAAATGGTTAAATTGGGGTTGGAAATTTATATAAAGTTTTTAGCAATAACACCCTTAGCCGTGAAAGCGGGTGGTATTTTTATTATTTATGTTTTGAATGGTTAGTAGGTTAGTATGAACATATTCACAAAATAACATACATATACCTATATCTAGACACATATAATGAAATATGAAATGCAAAATATACAGGAAACACTTATGTACATATATGTAACTTGTTGTTGAAATAAAAAGAAAAATGTAAATTAATAGTTTGTAATTAAATCATAATTATGGCACATGTGCGGGTTTGATAATATATTATTTTATAATATATTTTTTTACTGCACGGATAGCCGAGTATTATAAGTCACCACGCCAATTTCCACAGAGCGTGACGTGCTGCGAATTCGATCCCCGCTTGCGGCAAGCATTTGTGTATCCACAAATGCTTGTTCAAAGTCTGGGTGTTCTTTGTGCATGTGATATGAATGTTTGTGAAACCCCCCACGACACAAGGATTAAATTCCTTAGTGCGGGGGTTGTTAATTAAAAAGAAAAAAAATACGGACAATGGCTTGGATGGATAACCGGGGCATTTGAGCTACAGAATCGTAGATCGAAAGACAATAAATTAGCACTCAATACATTTTAGAAAAGAGCAAATGTTTATTTTATTCGTAGGAATCAACTCCGTCACAGCAGCTACCAAACAGTAAAAATTCATCAAAATTGGGTTAAAATAAAAAAAAAAATCATTAAAACGCTTTCTAATTGAAATTAAATTTCTTGCATTTCAAGCTCTATCTTTGGTATACTTTAGCGCGAGCGAAGCCGCAGCAAACAGCTAGTACATTATTACTAATATTATGTATTTTGTATAAATCACTCTTTATTTTTGTTCATACAATCTTTATTTGATTTTCCCCCGTCTCCCGCGACTTCGTCCGCGTGGTTTAGTTTCATGGGTTTTTCGTGTATGCGCGGAACCCTAATGTAAAGATTAACATGCTATGCCTAATAATAAACAGATAAATCACATTTTAATAAAAAAAGAGCCAAAACACCTTTTTGTGGCTTATTATTTATTTATAAAAGATAGCAATATTAGATACAGTAATTGTAATTTGTTTGCTAACCGATTACATGTCTAATTATAGTTTATTAGACATTTTGATCGCATGTCTACGATAGTCACTAGGCAATATACTTCATCGTTCGACGGGCCTGTTGGTCTAGTGGTTAGTGACCCTGACTGCTAAACCGGAGGTCGTGGGTTCGATTCCCACCCAGGGCGAATCTTTGTGTGATGAGCACGATTTGTTCTGTCTGGGTGTAATTTATCTATAATATGTATGTATTTAGAAATATATAAGTATGTTTATCAGTTGTCTGGTTGCCATAGCACAGGCTCTGCCTAGTTTGGGATCAGATGACCGTGAGTGAAATATAAAAAAAAAAAAAAAAAAAAAAAAAAACAAAAACAAAAACAAAACAAAACAATCGTATGACATGATATAATACGATAAAGCATTTTGCCTGATGACTAGCTTAATAGTTTAAAATCGATTTTGTTCAAAAATTACATAATTGCAGGTTTGAAAAGCGTGACGAGAGCGTCGCGCGGCTACCGGCGAGCTGAGATGTTCACGAAGAAGATTCGCCACCACAAGAAGTACAAGGTGCGGTGAGCGGCGCCATGCTATAGAGCACGATGCTAGAGGAAGGCAGCCGCGAGCTGGCCAGGCGCGCGTACGGCGAGCGCGCGGCGCCGCCCGGCGACGAGCGCTGCTGCGGCGGCCGGCCAGCCTGCTGCCGCTGCGCGCACCAGCGCCGCGCCTCACCCCTCACCTGCCTCGCCATATGCTTCCTCGTGCTCACCTACAACCTGCTGGGGGGCTTCCTCTTCCTCGCGTTGGAAGGCAACGTGGCCACCGAGGAGACCGCCGTCGCCGCGTCCAAGCCTAACCTTAGTCAGACTCACGGCGTCAGCAACGAAATAAGATCGAAGACGGTAGAACGTCTGTGGTCCATAACGGAAGACCTAAACATCTTGTATAAAGAGAATTGGACAAAACTAGCCGCTAAGGAATTGCTGGAGTTCCAGAAAGTGCTGGTGAAGTCGATGCGCGGCGGTGCGGTGCGCGCGCGGCTCGCTCTCGACGCCGACGCCGACTACCGCTGGACCTTCTCCACCAGCTTCCTGTACGCGCTCACACTCATCACGACCATCGGTAAGTGGGGCCTTACTCAACAAATACTTGTTAAACGATAAATTTATCAAACGAGTCTCTCAGGCAGACAATGAAACTGTAATGTTATGTTTACCTAGTGTAAACGTGGCATTACAGTTTCAGTGCTTTTCTTGTTATTTTTCTTGTAAATGGAAACGATTCCCAATTAGGTAAATAGGCGAAGTTTTTGTTTAAATTTGATACGCTACCTCTTTCAGGTATTTATGCCTTTGCTATATAGCTTTTGATTTTGCCAGAGAGTCTAAACAAAAATAGTTAATCATAAATAAAGGTTCATTCTTATGTTGTCTGATAGAATAACAAGGTTTTGTATTTCCCCGCAGGTCACGGTAACGTGACGCCGAAGTCGTCGGCGGGGCGCGCGGTGGCAGTGGCGTACGCCTGCGTCGGCATCCCCATTATCATGCTGTACCTGTCCACCATCGGCGCGGCGCTCGCGCGCAACTTCCGCGTGCTGTACTCGCGGCTGTGCCCCGCACGCCTCGGCCACGACAGCTTCCACAAGAAGGCTGACTGCCTGGCGCGCTACCCGCTGCCCGGCGAGTGCAAGCAGTACGAATGTGACAAAAGAGACTTATACGATAGACAAAAAAGGACTCCGTTTCAAGCGGCCTTGAACTTGGATAGTTTCAGTGGCGGCTACCATTGGACGTGTCGGGACCATACGCGAGTGCCAATTATATTAAGTTTATTGCTCATCGTATTGTATATAGCATTAGGGACGTTCGTGTTCAATACTACAGAACGGTGGACGTTAGTAGACGGGTGTTACTTCTCGTTCTCGAGTCTTGCGACGATCGGCTTTGGGGATCTGAAGCCCGGGCTGTACGCGAGCACGGTATCGGCCAAGGCCGAGGACATCGCCGTCGGCGTGTGTTGTATTTATATCCTCGTGGGAATCGTAGTGATCGCGATGTGCTTTAACTTAATCCAAGAGGACATGAGTGTGGTCGTGCGCGGGTTCACGTCGCTGTGCGCGGGCGCGGCCAAGTCGCGTGCCGTGCACAGCGCGGAGGCGGTGTGCGACGACAAGATCTCTATGTCAGTGGTGTCCTGACACCACGAGACGGCCGACTCGGGGCCGTCTGTAGCGTTCGCCGGCTGCGAGAAGCGCCAGCAGGTCACGTTTAAGATAGACACTTTAAATCCAACGAAATTTAACAGTTTGCCGAGACGAAAGTCCTCTAACTATGGCGAGGAGAGCTTCCAGAGGAACACACCGGCGCGAAGGTCCGCCGGACACGCCGATAAGTGCGTGGAGTATTTCGTGCCACGCAGCCTCAGCGAGTTCAACCTCAGTGGCGCATCCAGCGAGCTGTACGAGCTGGCGGCGTTCGGCGAGCGGGGCCGCGCGTCCGACCGGCCCGCGCCGCTTGCGCCCGGGGTCGGGGCCGCAGGTGGCGGGCCGGGGCCCGGGGCCGGGGCCGCGAGCGCGGCTGGCAAGGCGCGCGACAAGATGGTCACGTTCGAGGACGACCGGCCCGGCAAGCTGCTCGCCGATGACGTCTTTATGTGACGACGACGTCACCTAGGTATAGATTTGTTGGTTTGGACACGGTTTGTTATATAATTAAATATGAAATTTTGCATAAATGCTGTTGTTTTCTTCTTAACCCTCAAGGTTATTCAGAGCAGGTATTAACTATACTGTGTACACATTACAAGCCGAGACCGGAAAAACTGTTTAAATAATATAAAATTTATGATATCTTAGGTATGTGTATTCCAACTACAGGTACACACAAAAAGAGTTAAGTACATTTGATAACAAAACAACAAGTTAGCAAAAGTACTGACGTAGCACGCGGTGGGAAGGTTGTAACAGTGGGCAGCAGCGGGACCGGACCGGCTCGGCTGCGGCCCAGAAGCCTCGCTGCTAGTTTCATTTGCTGTGTGATGCGCGAGTCTCATTATTTTGCTCTTTATTTAACTAGCAAGTAGGGAAATCAAGGCCTTTCACCCTCTATTCATTATGAACGCAGAAACTTTTATTACGTTTACAAACAAAGTACACTTTACAGACAAAATTACTTTAAATTCTTAATATGCATATCAGAGACTCTGTAAATAATAAACTTACTGCTAAACGTAATTGAGTACCGCACCGGAAGAGTGTGATATATAGTATGATGAACGCCACGACCGAGCTAATGCAACTAATCTTCATAAAAAGATAAAGAAGAATAATTAACGGCCAAGAGCGAGTCTGACTCGTGCATCAAGGGTTCCGTGCCATCATACAACATTTTTGCCGTTAAAATCAAGCAAAACATTCCCACACGTCTATATCATTTTAAATACTTTTCATTTGTTTTTAAGCGAATATAGCAATACAAACTCTGTGAGCATACCAAAATGTTGCCTTTATTAAGATTTCACACTTTTTTAGTTGTAGGGGAGCCACACTCTGGGAAAAAATGTATTCAGATGTCTACTTATTACGGTTCATGAGATAAAGCCCGCTGACAGACAGACAGACGGACGGATGAACTGCGGAGGCTTAGTAATAAGGCCCCGTTGGCACCCTTTAGATAAGGTACCCTAAAAATTTGCAAAACATGTGTCGGGTGTGCGAAGACAACGGAGAGGCAGACACGAATTGAGTGCGACTTTGTAGCGGGATGTTAATTAATGCTTTTACATATGCGATCGGCAAGATAAATTGACGGCATACAATATAACTACACTTGCGCTTGCTGTTTCTGGTGACGTGACGTCACTCCCGCATTCACCCGGGAGGCGACGACACCCACAGCGCCGGGCGGCGGCTTGCTGTGCCGGGCGTCAACAGACTCGGTAGGATTTAGAATGGTCTCCTATCCACTAACCAATCTCAACCTCGGCTAGGGCCTTTGAATTAACCAAGAGTGTCTCATAGAATATACATTAACCTTGTTATGTAACAGCATTTCCTTCTATCCATTACAATATAACAAGCCTCGCTTCCCGTTTCTCATGATAGGCTCGTGTTTTCCCCTCGCCGCTGACACAACGCTTTATTGGTGATAAAAAAAAGATTACTAACGCTATAAGTGAAGTGCGAGCGTGTCGCGTCGTTTGTGTTGATGTCGCCGCGCCGCGCCGTGCGGTGTCAGAGATTACATTACATTATAAACACGACGCACCGCGTGAGTTGCTCGCGCAATTAATTCGGAAAATGTTTTCACATATTTTTCATTGTTATGAAAACAAGTTTAGTGTTCAATCGGTAAGTTTTCATCCTCTGTTAACTTTCAATGCGAATTATCTAAATTTAGCTGTGTTATTAGGGAACCAGTAAACTCAGGACGATTGTAAGACATTTGCTAAGTGCATCTTCATCATCCGAGTTACCGCCCTACTAAAGGTTTAAACAATATTTTATAACGCTTATCTGATTGAGTCGTCACTAGCAATACATTATAATGTTGTCCTGAATGACGACATATTTTCAGACCTTAATGGAACTGATTTCATAGATGAGTTTTGAGGTGGCGCATCGTGCTCATGTGTCTCCGCTCTCCACTCGGCGCGCACTCGGCGGAGCGTCGCTGGCAGCACTCCACCACGATCTACGTGAGCGAGGAATTCGCCGACGTCGTCTTACATCGCCACTCCAGTGCGAACGAATCGGTTCGAGAGCTGCGATAGCCGGCACTCGACAGCGAGCGTGCCGTGCGCATCGTAATGAAGAGCGGCCGCACTCCACTGCGCTTGCATTAGGACACGTCTGGCTGGGGAGCACGGAGCTCGCAGCTCGTCGGATCGAGCGCTTTATAAATAGAGAGTTGAGACATCAAACATGTCTGGTACGTTGTTAGCACGGCAGCACTGTGCACTGCATACGGTCCTCTGTTTACTCACTGCCCCCGACACGACGTGCGTTCTATCATCTTCATCATTTACCTTTGTGTGAGCGCGATACTTTGTAAATAGAATATAACATTATATGTTTATTGTATTGATATGTAAATGATTTTCTAAGAACTCAACTATCTTGTGTTAGTCGCGCTAAGAGTTTTCCTAATATTAGAATTATATGTACAAGTTGTTGGCTACTCTAAGTCAGTTAACGTAATATTCACTCTCACATAGAGAGGCGGGTGTAGTGTCAGTTCGTCATACACGTGTGTATCGACGTGGACGGAGAGCCCGGCGCCGCCGCCTGGGTTTATGAATTTAAAACTATAGTTATTCAATATTCATGTAGAATCAATATGTAAAGTGACAACTAACCGCGATGATAGACCTATTATTTAATTACTGAGCGATACATCAACGTGTATTTTATTTATGTAACTGTGTGCCCCCTTCTCCTGTGACCCTACACCCCCCTCCCCGCCGCCGGAGCATTACACAAGACATGCTCTTTCCTTGAAGCCAGCACATGGTCTAAGGGCGTTTCCAGGTCACGCCGCCCTTTATTGTGTCTTAACTAAAGGATTCCCAAAGCTTGTCTTTATAATCGACTTCAAAAACAGGACCTTCTCAATTCAATACGTATATATGTAATGTTAATGGAACTGCATTATATTCACGTATGATAATATATAAGGGCTCCCAAGCAAATATACAAAATGTAAGAAATGTATGTATGTATGAAATCAAAATCAAAAGTTTTGTTATTTCTTTTAAACCTCAAAAAGGCGCTTAAGAAACGTTAAAGTTACCGAACTAAATGACTAGATCCGTGGTTCCAAAATGTCTTTCCTATGGAGAAGAACCGGCAATATGTATGTATGTTTGACATTGTTTGAGATTTTGTATGTTTGGTCTAATTGTTGTCAACGAAATTATTAACAATATTATTATACATTACAAAACAAGACGTATATTATATTCACATATAAATATATTCATGAAAGGAAATGTCTTACCTAATAACACTTTACAAATAAAATAACTTTTTTAGTTGTTAGTTTTATTTAGCACAAAAAAATATGAAAATAAAAAGTATTTAAAAAAAAATTAAAATGAACTTCATAATTGAACTTACTGAAAATAAAAAAAATGTATTTTGTACTATTAGGTAGCTACTTTTCTTTTTAAGTTTGTTTTTTTTTAATTTCCTTAGAAAATTAATTGTATGTAAGTACTAAACATATTATTTTTTGATTTACAACTCGTTATACTTTTTGTCACCGAATACTCATTTCGGCTGTCGACCTGCGGTTTCCTATCAGTTGAGCGGGCCCCGTCACCCCGCCACCGCCGCGCCGCCGCGCCGGCCCGCACCGGGCCGTCCCGCGGCAGCATCGTGTTGTATTTGTATCCTAATAAAACGTTGTGTTAATAAGTAATTAAATGAGTTTGTTCATAGTATTCATTAGATAGGGCCAAGGACCGAGACATCCGGGTGGCGACTTTTTGGTCAAAAAGAATCAATGACACGAAAAGAAATATATTAAATCAAATATTGATTGATTCTCGGAAACAATTGAAATACAAAACGATTTAGGTTTACGCCATACCCTTGCGTCAAGTTTTCTCACGCATAACAGTCAGCCGACGTAAGATCGGCGCTCGTTGTATGTATCTTGTAACAATGCAGCAGAACACCGTCGCGCTGGTCGGAGCGAGCATTGTCTGCACCGAGGTCTCCCTCTATGGAGACGCAACAACATCTAACTGCCCGAAGACTAACGGTTATTGAGTTTTTCATTGACTGCGTTTAACATTTACATTTTCGTTTTTTCCGAGTCGAGGCGCATTGTTATTGAAAAGATCAAGTTGCCTATGACATTGCCCGCCTTAAATTCTTCTAGGTAGGTCTTTTTTCTTCTAGGTAGTCATAACGGACTAGGTTGTGAATTAAGTCTTTTAGTCACGTTTTCGTGTATGTGATCATGAGCCTAGTAATCTACGGAAATAATACTTAAGTTCTTCAATGCGGTATAATACATACCTATACAAGTAAAACAAATATTTTACACGGCAATAATTATATTACTATAGTTGATTTTGGAATAACTTTTTGTAAACCTGCGAGAAATGAGCGGTGAATGAATAGGCAGAAATTTTCGTCCGCCAAAGTAGGCATCAATGTGCGGCTCCGTGCCGCGCGCGTGAGGTGCGGATGTGCGGCCGTCGGCGGGGCGCGGGGGGCGGGGAGGGGGGGGGGGGGCTCCGGTCGTTGCTTCTATTTATTAAAACGCGCTGAGCTCACGTAATTCGAATCCCTAACTTGCGCAATTCTTTAGTTTTTTAGTAAGCTGCCTGTCCGGGCGAGACCTGAAACATTATTGATAATACTTGTAAAATCATTTTGGGATAAGAAATGTTTTGATTGTTGATGATTTGAAATTTAAACTATGAATAAAATTATGATGTCCAATAATCCAGACTGAGCGGTTAAACACACGCAAACCTGAGGACTCCCCTCACCCGGGGGAGTTAAGTTAAGTTAATTAAAAGCGATGACAGAATGAGGAACTGGTAATGGCCAGCTACAGGTCGCGCAATTCTTACACACCTATCAATCGACGTGCTAAAGCACAATATGACTTGCTTCTCTTATCGAATTGTAAGAGGTTCGTTAATCTACTGTATGACGTAGTTCGAAGCTGTTTGCGAAGGTAGCAAATAAAATGGATTGATTACTTTAGTGACAGCTCTTGCAAAGAAATCCATAAGCAGTACAAATAGAGCAAGGCAGTATTCAAGAGCTGCGGCAGCAACAATATGTGCGACGGCTGCGTTTATGTAGAGCCATCAGTTTCGCACAATGTTTACAAGTACGTTTTAGTATACAATTGTTTAAATAAACTAAAACGCGTTGTTTACTGTGATGCCGGCGAGATGCGGGCCTGGAGGGACGGGGGTTTAGGTAGATACACCAGCCATAAAATCGAAATGGATAGATGTTAGTCTGTGTAGCTGTAAGTTGATGTGTTTTGACGCGGCGTGTCGCTCTCCACGCCGCCGCACATGTTCTAATGTCCAGCGTAAATATACGTGAATATATAATCTATACCGATAATAAGGCTCTCCAAGAGTGCAAATAATTATAAAACCGTAGCTTACTTATTACTGATTATAGGCTAAAGCATGTGCTCCTACACACATACAATATAGGTTACAGTTGATGTACTGAATCCTATTCTAATCAAGCTGTATCATACAGTCAGTATGTGATCAGGCACATCTTACTTATCTGACGAAAATTTTTACGTTGGTAATGTGTAGGTCGCTTCAGAACATCGTCACAATCATTTTATTATAAGAATTACTTTTAAATTGGGTCCGACACATCCAAGGCCCAAAACATTTATGTTTCTTCAAGGGAATGTCTGTTGGAATCTTTTAATTCCAGTTTCAAATTACTTTTATTTACGAAATAAATCGGTGCCGAACGCCCACATGTCGCATCAGTCTTAATTTGGGTAGTACGTTTAGGAGATACCCCACTGTGCCCACGAAAATTATGGATATAGCCGTTTAAAATTTACAACATTTTGTGGCTTTTAAAAAGAAAACAGAGCTGGTATAAAAGGAGTGAGAAAGTTTGACGTACACCCCGTTTTCAGTGCTCCAACAAACAAGTGTTGAAAGTCGGAAAAAAGTCCCAAAAAGTGAGTGCGGTGGCCCTGAGGACTGCGGGCCGTTTCATCAGCGGCGCGGCTCTAATTAAGCGAGAATACACGCTGACATCGAAGGCGCCCCCTCCCTCCCTCCCCGCTCCACTCACACGCCCCGTTGATGACACATCTCAACTACATAGTTACCTCACGCACATGTTTGGTGATGACAAAACTAATAAAGAAAGATTCGTTCGTTACTGAAAGCTGTAGAATGTGCGCTGGCTACATGTAGCTAATAACTTGCTACGCGTACGTGCATGATTAGCTACGCAAGCGCTACGCAAGTGCTACACGTTGCTACGCACTCGCTTACGTTTACAAATTTAGTTTGGCGCAAACGGGCCACTAGCACCGGCCACACACCGGCTCGCGTGAGGAAGGCGATTTTGGATTTTAGAAGTCGTCGTCGAACATGGTTTGGTTTTGAACTTGATGATAAACGTCACAACTAATGATATTGAATAATCCAATTGTTTTAGCAATATAAAATTAAAACTGTATTACAGTTTTAACATGTCGTATTTCAGAAAAAATAAATATCTTGGTATGGGCTTACCTTACTGCAGGTCGCAATACCTCCATCTATACATATAATAAATCTGTAGACGAGACGATTTTTAGCTGTAGTTATTTTACTATTATTATTGTGTAGTTTGCATGCCGTCTGGTAGAATATGGTTAATGTACACTATAATACCATGTAAGAACTTTTATGTACCCATATTCGCAAATTAATAAATGATTTGATTTGATTTTACGATTCTGTACATTGAAGTTATTTTCACAAGAAGTTGTAGGGGCATAAAAGAGTAGTAGTAGAACCCATTTATAATATTTTTGTCTGTTTGTCTGTTTGGTTGTGCAGCCATCACGTCAAAAGCACAACATAAATGGATAAACCTTAGGTACACAAAAATTGTGTGTAATTTGGCGTTACATTTAGTCTTTTTTTCATTGCAATCGGTTGAATAAATCCAAAGAAATATGCATTTTAAAGTTACGCGATGATTATACGGACCGAAATTTATTCTAAGAATACTTATAAACGAATGTAGGTCGGTGAAAAGTAAGACTTAATAGTTATAATTTGATGAAATTCATGTTATATATTATAAATATGTCGGAGTTGGTTGTCAATTACAATTGTGGGTAGTCACCTTTTGTTATAAGTTGATTTTCTTATTATTAATTTAAGTGATTTTTAGTATCAGTATTAATGACAATATGTTGCTTTTATTTTAAAATGATTTGCTTTGTGAATTCACCATTGTTTATTTACGACAATTGTTCTTTTATTATTTGATTACTTTATAATGTAATGTAAATCGTATTAGATTTTTTTTCACATTTTGTATCAAGTAAACACGTGACGTACTTCCGTGCGTCATCGGACAGAGTTGTCGTGGAGGGATTGCAAAGTGGGACATCGTCTTATAAAAGAGCGTGCACTCGATAAGCTAGTGAGTCGGTCTCCGGATTCGACTTGATTAAGAGCTCCCCTGCTCCCGACAAAACTGTCGGTTTACTGGTACAGCGCTGCTGTATATTTTTACATAGCTGTATGTAACTTATACACTTTGTAATTGGGTGGTTTGGCCACTGTACGAACTGTGACGTTAAAAGTCTATTCGCCTAACTGTTTTACCTGCATTATCTTTTTAATAATTATCATTTTGTATTGTGTTGTAATTTTCTGTTATAAAAACTCTGTAATTGCTTATAGTCTTGTTTATTCTAATAAAATGGGAACTCCTAACCCTGGCGCTATACCTCTCGGCACTCCTGATCCTACAAATATATGTTTTGTAATATTACGTCTGAAAAAAAAGTGTTTTCTTAATGTTTACAACGACGCAATCTATTTATCGAATGATATAAACGAAACAATGTTTTTGTCATAAATGTTTTAATAAACAGTAGTTTTTTCGTCGACCCTAAATAAGTGGGATGAGGCAGGAGGAACAAAAAGAGAGGTGGACGGTGGTAACTGTATAGATCTTACTTTTATGAAAATTTAAATATAAGGTTGTACTTACAACAGCGTCATCTATTTTACAAAAAAGCATTAAGCTTTTAGTTTCCTTCGACACATAACTTCGTGTTATTTGGTCGTTTAAAATTTTTATATTTACCAATTCTTGCTTTTCCTTTTAAATACAGATGGTATGTACTAGATATTTTTCAGCAGGACTTTTGCCGTCGTGCAGCGTCACGCTTCCACGACGAAATAAAAAGTCTATTTAACTCTATATATATTAGTTTATATAGATATTCAAACTCTATATAGATAGTACCTACATAAGCAGCTATCCCAATGAAGGCAAAGGCGTTTCTTTCCTCTTTCCACTCTTTTTAGTTATAGGCTAATTGATTGAGAATAGATTTCGGTCCGTGTAATCATCGCGTAATTATGTGAATACAACATTGCAGGAACCCATTGAAATATACACACACAATTTTATCCAATTCGGCCCAGCCGTTTAGGAAAAGTTAAGTTACAAACACACGTACAGAAGAATTACGTTTATTATGATAGAGACGATAGCAGAGACTTAGACAGTGCGCGTGTTAGAAAATGGGAAGATATATGCTTTGAAGATGAGGTTCTGTTGAAAGATATTAAAGAGTTAGTGTGGACATACATGTGGTGACAACCCAGTTTTGGTAAGTAATTAAAAACATTCATCTCATCATAGCGAATAAAGCTTATTTTTAATTGTGGAAAGTCACATTAGTAAACGTTTCAATTACATAATCGCTGAATTCAAATTTATTTGTGCGTTCCGGAAAACGTGCTGGCAGTAGTGGCAGTGAGTAGGTAGTTAGTGTTGCCCTCTATACCGTATTCACTCATTACACTCAAAATAAAGTTCCACAGATGACCGACATCAACGCGAACGACGTCGCGGGCACAGCTAGTACATTATATGAGTATAACCGTATCCCCTGCTAACCAATAGGTTATATAATAGTAGCCTATAATAATAGGCGCGAGTACAACAACTCTTGAGTCTGAGCGCGAGGGTGCGTATGCGTATAAGATTTCAGTGGTTGTTGTTTGACGGCGCGCCGAACACAAACCACTACACTATTGAAAGAATGATGAATATCCTTCGACGCATTATTAAAAAAATATCAATTAATTTTCTTTAAATAAAACCGTTTAAACATACGATAGTAAATAAGTAAAATAAGTGCTTTGTTAACTTGGTTTGCTAACAGCTAGCTATTTTGTATGGTAATCTGTGGATAACGTCTTGAGTAGTGTATTTTTTACTTTTATTGCAAGTTTAATATTGTATGCCTACTATGTAATATGCTGCTGTTTGTTATCCCTATCAAATAAAATAAAATAAAAATAAAATAAAATACCTAGTGACGAGTTACGGTGCCCGGGGAACACAACACCCCTCCCTCCCTCCGCGGCCCGCACCTACCCTCCGCCGGTGACGGTGCACGTTATTAAACAATACGCTTTTGTGGAGGCTCTAAGTTGTCTGAAATATGACAGTGTAATGATGGCGACGACATACCACGCGTCACGCGTCACGCGCTCTGCTCGCGCCAGTTCCTGTGGATAATGAGAGGCGCGCTCTAAGGATACACAATGCGCTGAACCTAACTATTGTTATTTTTCATTTTAACTTTCTAACATTTTTAAATAGATCAACGCTAAGTTATACTAACCAATTTCCTAGTAGTAGCAGAGTACAGGTGCGCGCCTCAACATGACTGTGCAAAGTACATAGGTCGTCAGGGGAGGGGACGGCCTGAAAGCCTCAGTGATTGCTCCTATTCCTGTCACGCCGCCTGTTGTAAGACTCGCGTCTAACTGAAGCAATCAAATAGTTACATTTTAAAGTGTGTTTAAAAAAATGTATTATGAATAATTATTATGAAGAAGAGATATAAATACAAACTCTGTGATACCGAGTAGTTATCGCGTATATTGTAGCACACATAAGAGCTATTGCTGAAAAAAAATCTTTAAATAATGTATTCATTATAATAATCTTAATATTACAGTTGTATCCCGATCCCCAACCCATAGGACGTCGCACGACTCTCCACGACTTTTTACGAAAAAAGCTATTGAACTTTGTCGAATAAAAGATTTAAGTTATAAAAATTGTATCTATCGTGGTCATTATAGTGAATGGTTGATGCTGGCTAAACATAATGACAAACGACATACAACAATAAATACAATCCAATCGAACCGGCGACGTGACACCGACGTATTTCATACAATTATGTTATTCATGACGTGTGACTTACATCACCGCGCGGTTTGTGCGCGCCAGCCTTTGTCCTGCACTGATTAATTAATGTAATTGCTCCATTGCGATAGGTGCGCTAATAACTGATCTATTATGCAGATAAAGATGGGTGTGTAGCTTATCTTGAACAGCCGACGCCGCTCGTGTCGATTAGTTTGCATGAGGCGCGGCGGCCCCTGCCGATGCGCTGCCTTGATTGCACAAAGTCCTAACTACATTAGTGCAGGCCCAGCAGCAGCTGTGCCCGGTACACCAGCTCGGGCAGCTCGCTACTCTAGACATACCTGACAGTCACTGTGACACGTACTTGTTTGGGACGTGCCTCACTCTCGATACGCAATCTTTTACGGATCTTGTACAACGCGTTACAGCTCAGTGCTACTTTATCAGTCATCTAGTAACCAACCAGCGCGACGGTTGGTGACTTCTAGGTCCTCACCATCGGCGATGTTAACATGACGCTTTGCATCTCGTAAGTGTGACAAGACACGACTCATAAAGTCTATCAAACATGCGAGTAGTACTTATGCGATAACCTTAATATAATAAAGTATTTTAAAAGCATACTGAAGAAAGTACACAACATCAAACGAGTGTAGAAGCGCGGAGTAGGAAGGGCGCGAGGTAGCGCTTGCGGGGCGCGGAAAGCGGGGGAGAGGGGGTGGGCTCCAGCTCAACACAATCTAATTCCGGCGTCTCGCCGAGGCTTTTAGTCTGTCCATAATAACACATTTATGTTTTTAATCTCAGCAAAGGGTCACAATGGAACCTTGCTGGGAACCTTTTGTCTTTTTACCATAATCTTGTTTTTTCTTTAAGGCGACGGCGACGGGCGCGGCCGCTCACTTAGGTGACGGTGCAGGGATGGAATAAAACCGACATCTCAATTCAAATCATATAGACACTAAAAACATTTATCACATTTTATTAACATTTATTTCCAATTGTCTTATTATATTAGCAACACACAATTAAAAAATAAAAAGTATTTGTACTCTTTTACCTTCGTTAAAGAGAAATTTATTACCTTAAAGTTGATCTAGAAACTTTAGAATTGGATATGAAATGAAGATCCACCTGGTCGTCTTATAGCACAAAATTCAAGGCTAGGTAGGATTTTATCTGATCAAGTAGGCAAATACAACCAAAGCGCGAACTTAGTTACACTTTATAGTCTAGAAACCGATAATAATTCAATTCCGTCTTTATCTTCAACAGATCCGTCTTTTGACCCGTCGAATAGGACTGATTGGGTTGTAGGTGACGAAATATGGAAAGTCAAAGATCCACCCAGTCATCTTATAGCACAAAATACAAGACTAGGTTGGATCTTATTTAATCAAGTAGGCAAATGCAACCAAAGTGCGAACGCAGTAACACCAGTTCATGGTATAGAAATGATAGATGTACAGGTAATTTTAGAAAAGTTCTGGGTCATTAAAGATAAACCAGTTTATAGTAAGGTTTTCGTAATCTCTGAAGAGAAAAGTTGTAAAGATATATTTAAAGAAACGACCAAGCGAGATGAACGTGATTCTGATATGCATCTGCCATTTAGGACAAGTAATCCTGCTTGTAATTATGGTAGATCAAGAGAAATAGTTCTTAGACGATTGTTTTTAAAAAAGCGTTTCAAAAGGAATCCCGATTGCAAGACACAATATTCAATTGTGATAAAGGAATATTTAGATCTTAATCTTATGACTATGGCACAGGACCAGGATATAGAAGGTGCTGTATATTCACTACGTCAGGTCGTCGTTCGCAATAAAAGTAGTACAGCAAAGGAACGACATATCATGTTTGATGCCTGTTGTGCAGGCACTGATGGTATTTTTCTCAATCGTGATTTAATGGTGGGACCTCGATTGCAACCCGATCTTCGTCGCATCATCATGCGTTGGTGTAGTAATTCTATTTGCCTGGTGGTTGACATTGTCAAGATATACAGACAGATCAAGCTGACTGATGGTCACATAGATTTTCAGCGGAGCTTATGGCGGGACAATCCAGATGGTGAACTGGAGCTCTTACGTCATTTGCTGTTGACATTTAGAATTTCATCAGACCTTTATTTAGCAGTACTGGGGTTACAACAATTAGTTCAAGACGAAGGCCATGACTTTCCGTTTGCCAATCACCGTGTCTTGACAGAAATGTATATTAATAATCTTATGTCAGGATGTCAACCTATAGGAGTAGAAGGTATAAACATAAGGAGTCGTTTAAGGGTAGATTATTCAAGTTGCAGAAGTGGATCATTCACAATAGACAATCCGAGAATGATATATTGAATAGAGATTGCGGGAAGCAAATATCAAAAATAGTAAGTGTAACTTATACGTATAGGAAATGTTATGAATTAGTGAACATTATTCGTTTTAATGATTTGGGTCCACCGGTGAATCTGCGAAAAGGTGTCTCGAAGATTGGGCGATTATTTGATACTTTTGGTTTGTTGGCATCGACAATTTTAACAGAAAAGGTGTTTATACAATGGGTTAGGATGACTGAAATCAAATGGGACGCAGAACTACTTTTACTTTTGCTGAAAGAGTGGCTTAATTATCGAAAAGACTTTCTTGATCCTTTTAAGTTTCGTTTGCCTCGTTGGATCAATTTAAGCAGGAATCGTAGGGTTTTTAAAGCTGGAGACATATACGCTCGAATCATCGATCGAGGTAAAAACGTTTCCATTAACTTGCTCAGTGCAAAAACCAAGCTTGTTTCTATCGCGATTAGAACTTTGTAGGGCTGTCCGTACCGTGTACCGGTGTCAGATGCAATTAATGAAATTTCATTCTTTTGTCCTCTTAAAGGTTGTCATTTTAAGCAGAAAATGCTTCAAGGGTTTTGGCTTAGGTGGTCAATAGGATTTTTAACTCGATTACAGCATTGATATGAATGGTCAGATTGTAAACCAGAACCTAATATCCGGAATATCTAATATCAGGAGACCTTGTTTTAGTCAAAGAGGACGGTCTTCCTCAATCCTAGTTCCTCCCTCCTAGATGGTTATACGGAGTGATTATAAATAAGCATCAAAGTTTGGACAATCTTACTCGCGTAGTATCATAATAACGTGTAAAAATAAAACCCAAATACTTGCTTTTATAACTTTAGTCGAATTCATAATTAAATGTGTTACCTTTTCTATTTCGTTTATCTCTCTAGAAGTTTAATTTGAATTGTAACGTAATATGATGTGTAGTTTTGTGTATTCAGAAAAAAGTGTTTCATTAAGTTAGGTTTTGCATCGATACAATTAAATGTTTGTTATGAAATTTATATTAAGACTCTTTTGTGTTAAGATATTGTTATAGTTTGTGTGTGTTATTGGTATTATTATAGTTTGTGTAAGGTTTGATGGACATGGTTGTCCATGGTGGGCGGTATGTTCAGTCGTTTATGTAGGTTTTATATATGTTTTGTTAGTTTAAGTAGGTTTCATGTATATATTTTCAAATGTCAGTTTTTATGTTTGTTTTTAATTTCAAAATATAGTGTTCGAAACAATTTATGTCAAAATAAGATACTTTTTCAACAAGAGATGTCGCTATGACGATGACGTCACGTTTCTAGATGGCAATGTTAAGATTTTCGATAATATAATGACCTTCCGCCCGATTTATGCAATATATGTCTTACTCTGATCTGAAGTTTTGTTTTATTTTACTTGGAAGATTTTATTGTGACGTGAACAGCGATCCTGATAAAATTACTTGCTGAGAACCCAGTGTTCTTTATTGTTTTCATGTTTATTAACTCCAGATAAAAGCATCCCACCAAAAACATTTTCATGTAAAATGTTGCCAAGACGAGCCCATATGACTCGCACTGTCAAAAAGTTATCAGATCTCATGTAGAGCCAAGCTTCTAACACTACACGCCCTAACTCTACAAGGCCTAACTTCACAAACTCTACACCTTAGTCAAAATATGTGGCTTGGCCATTTCGCTACATTCACATCGGCGTAAGGTGAAAAATTAATTCACTGTTCATTACTTTTGTGTTATACAATAGTTCTTGTAGTAACGAACGGCCAAGCCACATATTTTGACTAAGGTGTAGAGTTTGTGAAGTTAGGCCTTGTAGAGTTAGGGCGTGTAGTGTTAGAAGCTTGGCTCTACATGAGATCTGATAACTTTTTGACAGTGCGAGTCATATGGGCTCGTCTTGGCAACATTTTACATGAAAATGTTTTTGGTGGGATTTCATTTCTTTTTGTAAGTTGTTTGTAACAAAATTTTTTTTTATTTTTTTCTTCTTTTTTTGGGGTGTATTTCTTGCACATCGACGACGAGACGCCTTTTTTTATAGCCCACTCTCTATCTTTGCCTTTTTTCTTTGTTGATTTACTGTTTATAATAAGTGATAGATCAGGGCGATACTTGGTTCTTAGGCGATTATATTCGACTATAGCTGACTGTTATGCTTTAATACTACTATTTTTTTTTTTTTTTTGTTTTTTTCTTTTTACAAGGAGTACCTATACATATATATATATCTAGGGGAACATCAAAATTTAATTTAAAATTACAGGTCTCATACAAACTCCCATCCCCTAGTTTAAGGGGTTGGGGGATGAAAGTTACAAGTTTTATAATTTTTTTGTTGTTTGTGTGCTAATACTAGCTTACATACAAAATTTCAGCTTTCTAGGACATTAGGAAATACCTTAAGAATTTTGATGATCATCAGTGAGTCAGTGACGAAATTAGCGTTTTTTAGATATAAATAAAATCTGAAGTATAAAAGCTAATGTAATTAAAACTTAATATGTTCAATAAGTCCGCTATTGACAATATATCCCGAAATTTTGTTGATCTAGCATAATCCAAACCCAAGTTATGAGGGTTCAAAAAAACGACGAAGCGCTTCGAGAAAAGGTAGGTAGTGCCCGTGCGCTTCGCTTGGCTCGTCTTGGCGGGGGCACTACCGTGCCCCCAGATTTGAGAAGGAAGGGACTAGCCCACCACACATGCCCATCATTGCAACTCCTGTAAGCCAGGATCTACAATGATAACCAATGAATATCACCGAAACAGTTAAGCTCGGTGTGTCCCAGGGAAACGATTGACTGTCTTGGAACCCGCAACGAAATTAATCAGAAGTAGTAAATAGGAGGAGTAGGAAAAAAATTGTTTCCACTTCCCTCCATTGCAAGCGGGAGACAAAAAGAAAAGATAGGCCAAAGGCAAAGAAAAGATAAGACAACTGAGTTAGGCCCAGCTGCCAAGCACCACGGATAAAATTTAACATGAATGGGTCCTAAAAATTTGAGAAGGAAGGTTGTTCAACTACCGATACGGTGCAGTAGGTACTAGCTATGTGGGGTAGCTTCACTGTGGTGACGCGCGGTGATCTCCAACCACCTGAAGAACAGCGACACAGATAATACTCATCATGAGTATGTACGGAAGGTGTTTATTATACATCCGCTCAAACATACGGCTATATACTAATAAAATACTGGTTTTATTGAGTCGGTTAGAACTCTGTATAAAGTAATTTTTATTGAGGTATTGGGGACAAGTTTAGTTAAGTCGAGAGGCCAACAATAAGCTGCCGCAATCCATACATCTTGCTGGCGGAGAGGTACCTTCACGGCGTATATATTAAACCATTATTTACAAGGCCCGCATTAAAACAGACTCAAGTCCATTCTACACGTGCTGGGGGCTAGCCTCGCACGGCTTGATATAAAATGATTTAGTTAGTTCCCTCGCTGGCAATCTTGGTAATTAATAGTCCATTCTTGGCAAGCAGGGAGGCCATGAATCACTAATTCGCTCCGTATGTAATTTTACGTTATTTACACGCATCTTAAACTTGTTTACCTTCATAGCAATGAATCTCTAATGTTGATCATGTAGTGACCTACCTTTATTTATTAATAATTTAAACAGTTATTTCTTAAATCTAATTAAAACTAAATATAAATTATCAATTCAAAATTAAATTCAAAAATAATTTATAATATACATATTTACAAAGTATTTAACAACTAGTATTATATAAAATCAAAAAGTAAAATAAAATAACTTATGCAACTAACATTCAACAGACAAACACATATTTTAGCTAGCCGGCGTAGCTACGACGCGTCTTTTGTTCTAGCGGCCGCCCCGGCCGACCGGTTGGATCGCTACGTCACGCGTTCCGCGCGCGAGCGGGACAGCGCCGCCGTCGCGATGCGCTCGCGCGGGCGGCCACCTCGACTTTATGCTACTTGCATCGAAAGCCGCTGTTGCGATTTAAAAACCATAGCTTCGCCGCGCTTTATTTTGCTGTGTCTTAAAACTTCTATTCTACTTCTGTTCTCTGTCGCCTATCTATATTTCTACCACTCCTTCTTCTCTGTGGAACTCTTGTGTGTGTGAACTGTAACCTGTGTATGTGCAATAAACTTTCATTCATCTTCTTGTATACTTGAACTTCATCTTAATTTCTTCCATCCTACACACACACATCACTATCACCTACAATCACAACACCAGCATCGCGTATTTCTCGCAGTAGGATTACAGGCGGGAACGTATAATTATGTTAAATAGATTTTGAGTTGTAGTAGACGTCAGTCGGTAACGCTCTCCGAAAAACAACGTTCTTGCAGCTTATTTTAAAGCCGTTGCACCCATGTAATAAGGTATTTATAGAATGAATGAAAGACCGAGCTTAACGACTGCTATCTAGATTTCGATGATAACGACTGACATTAATAATCCGAAATGTGTGCTGCATTGGTGTAAAATACATGTGAGAATTATGAGTTTCGTAAGAAGGATATTACGTATCGCCAACACGTAGTTAAAGTTGAGTGAGCACATGTGAGCTCGCGGGTGTAGCTGTAGCGGTGCATGTTTCAAAAGAAGGTTCCTTCATATCTGTAGTCAGAAACAAAACTTACTTCTTCTTAACATCAGTTTGACGCGCTCCAAGTAAGCTGTGATCGGGTACGTATTACGCGCCACACGACACACGCGTCTAAAAGTTTCAGATCTAGTCTAACACTCTTATTAAGTGTGCAATTGTGCATTAACAAATAAGATACTTATGGATTTCTGTAGTATCATCAGATAATTGCACTTTACGTGTACAAACCCCATTACAGTGATTTTCGTCAGAGTCTTTTCCACGCGTCGCGCGTCGCTTGGAGCGGGCCTTTTGTCCGTGTCTGGCGCGGGCGGCGCGCGGCTGTTGTATCAGCGGATGTGTCTCGCGGCCACCGCCTGCTGCAACTTGGTGCAGCTCCACGAACACCGGCCCTGCCCCCTCTCCTCCCTCGCGCCCTCCTCGCCCGCCCCCTCCTGCGTCCGCTGCGCGCCACAATCACGATCGCTCTCTTCCGATTCTTGTATATTTTTTGGTTTGCAACTTTTTCTTAGGCGCCTCTATACGTAAACGTCTTTTGTAAGAAAGTGTTCGAGCTTGGCTCTGCGCCAACCATTGCTGATTGCCGATTGGATAACTTAGCACAACAAAGGTAAATTATTTTATTGATCGTTCGACGCACTAGCTCCATCGAGGGAATACACTTACAGCATCTTAGTGCCTTAGAGTGTCTTTTTGCAACGCTGTAAAGTTGGATGCTAGCAGGCGATTTTGTTTCCCGTCCCAAGGCTGCGTGTGCATTGTAGCCTTCTCAAAGCTGCAAAAATGATGGATGAGGATAGTGATTGGAACATAACTGCAGATATCGAGGCTGTAAATATTATCTTCAGTTAGTTACATACATAATACTTATAAACGTGCATTCAGAATGGTTAGTAACAGTACTAATGAAAAACGATGAGCTGGTCCTAGGGGCGGCTTCCGGTTTAAAACATTGGCGTGCATCACCCAGTAGTAATTCACTTTAATAGATGTTCTGCGATAGAACATACGATTTTAGTTAAAAAGCATTATAGCTAATGATATTGGTGTCAGCCTACGGTGAAGTGTTTGAGTGAGACATTTCTGTGGCTCACCTGTGCGGTCGGCGCCGGCATCCTGTGTGACGCGGCGCCGGTAACACGTCATCAGCGCGCGACTAATCGCTGACATAATCTGGTTTAGTGACGTCACCGCGCGTCGGAACTGCGACCGAAACGACCGACACGACCGCCTCCGGGCCCGCACACGTGCGCGGAAGTATTTAACATGCTGTATAGTAGGGGTGAGAACTGGGTATGAAAAGGAAATATCCATTTAGTCCGCACGATACATAAAAAAGGAAAAAAACTCGTATTTTTTCATTTATCGAATCAATGAAAAATTATAAAGGTAAAGCGCTTTAAAGTTTAGGAGAAGGGGCTTGTGACGTCACATACTGGTAAAAATTGTAGCTACAAGTGACGTCACGCGATATTTCCATCACTCTATATTCCCCATTATTTGTTTCAGTAAAAAAAGAAAATAAAACGTGTCTAATATGTTTTATAGTATTATAGAGTCCGCACCCCTATTCACAATTCGGATTGGCTATAAAATTATTATTATAATAATTCGAACTAACAAGCAGAACAAATTATTTGTTTACGTAGGTACCTGTATATCTATATACTACTTAATATATAAAGCTGAAGAGTTTGTTTGTTTGTTTGAACGCGCTAATCTCAGAAACTACTTGTCCGATTGGAAAAATTCTTTTAGTGTTGGATAGCCCATTTATTGAGGAAGGCTATAAGCTATATAACATTACGCTGCGACCAAAAGGAGCGGAGCATAAATGAAAAATGTTGCAAAAATGAAAAACCGTTGAAACTAAAACACGCGGACAAAGTCGCGGGGGATAGCTAGTGTGAGATAAAAGCACAAAATATAAAAAAAATACTGTTTAAATCCAGTCTTTTTATGTAGCTTGAATAGTCTATCTATTGTATAATGTAAGGTACCTACTCGTAGTTCACATCGTATTGTGATACTTGTACCTACGCGTAGTACACGACGTGTGAGCGGTGCCAGCGCGAGCGCCTCCGCCGGCGACAGACTGTGACTTCAAACAAATGGGGTATGTGTGGGATCTACATAAATCACTTACGTACGTCACGCGTCAAAAATAACTTGTACAAATAGTTCCTTTTATATAAGTTCAGACACCATCGCACTGACAACACTATTTGTTTGTAGGATCGGTTTGTGACGAATCAGAGACTAATTTTTCTGTGTCGTAGCATTCTATATTTTTGTTTATATCAAAAATTTCATTTCCATGAATATCTAAGATATATAAGGCTTTGAATTATATAATGGAGGCGTAATTAATTAACCAACTCATTGTTAAACAAAATAATGACTTATGTTTTATGGGTTACAAACAGTTTCGTACAGTAGGTACGGCTAAGTTACACGTTAGAACAACCGACAATTCAAGGGGCTCTGGTAGAGCTTTTATTTTGACTGATGAAGTTTCTTGTTCTTCTGTCACACCTCTTATTTCAAAGTCTCCTAAACGTAGCTTGAGTTTGTTTAGAACTGCAAATCTGTTTACGGTACTAAAATATTACCTAATTTTCTTGTTCAGCAAAGTTTGTATTTCAAGAATATG
The DNA here is from genome assembly GCA_932294365.1 of Diachrysia chrysitis. Lineage (NCBI taxonomy): Eukaryota > Metazoa > Arthropoda > Insecta > Lepidoptera > Noctuidae > Diachrysia > Diachrysia chrysitis. The sequence goes on along the minus strand of OW028660.1, from coordinate 11,904,783 downwards.
ACATTTAAGATCCAGTAAATAATTCCGGAAAATTAGTATGCTCAGTTCCTGAGATCCGTCGGCGGCGGACAAACAAATTCCGATATGAAAACCAAATAATAACAAACTCGTCGCGCCCCAACAACACAGCGGCCCCGAGACCCAGCGCCCCCGCGCCAACACGCCCCTGCGCCCCCGCGCCAACCTGCTCTCACAGACGACATAACGTCTTACCCCAATAGAAATCAAGTGAATATGAGTCTATGTTGCAGAGCCTAGGAGGAGAATAGAATGTTATCAGTAGTTGTTGATAGTGCTTGTGGTGGGTCTTTTTACAGACGACCGTTTTTACCCGCGACGTAACGGAGAACGCATAAGCGTTTAGAGTGAGAGGTTGTTGATTTGTTTTTTATATTACGTATGTAGTACTTGGTACTACATATAAAACAAATAAATAACCTAAAATAAGCAATAAATACGTTTATAATCTATTTCTGCAATGTAATTTATGATCAACTAGATAGTGTTTGTTACAATAATAAACCGTATCTTTGCATTGCTTACGAGGTTATCGTCCAGCCGTCACTATATAAAGTTTCAGCTCTTCTTTTACACCTATGACCTCGGGCAAGCCCTAGGTAATAGGTGTAAAAGGAAGGGCTTCTATCTCGGACCTTTTATATTTAATATTAAATTAGATTTTTTAATATTATTAAAAAATCTGATTTCATACTTCATGCAGATGATACGAGAATATACAAAATAATTAATTTTCTATAGACCTAAGACAAAAAAAAAAGTGATACAAATTAAGTCACAAAAAGTCTTAGCTTGTATAAAGTCGCAAAGAATGCCGTCTGTGCCCGCGCACGAACCGACAAATTAATTTGTTTAGCAAGCCGCCGCCGCCGCCACCGCCGGATCGGACCGGAGCGGGCCGCGCTAGTCCGTTCCGGTTTCAGACCGTCGTTTATTACCTGCGCTAGTATTTGCAAGCTCCTCACCGATCCACTTCCACCAAGTTTCTAGTAGTATAATGATGCCCTACAATAAAGGCGGAACTGTAGTATAACTATTGACTTTGTCGACTTCACCTTTCTTCATCGAATTCGGAATGTTCCCGATTTTCCCCCTACCTGCGCTATTTTAAACACATCTATTGAGAGCTGGTTTAAGCGCGCGTCACAGTCACCCCGGCCATGTCGGGTCTACTATAATATATTTTCCGTTCCATTTCGTACCGGACTATCGTTCACGATCACGGTTTATAAGAAAGCGAACAAAACTTAAAAACGACAAAACCAAAACCATTTGGGGCCGTGTATAGTGTAGCGGTAGAGCGCGGCCTGTGAATGTAACTCGTAAGGCTCCGAATTGAAAATGTAATATTCAGTTGGTCGGTCAGTGCCGAGGCTCTTCTGTGCCGTTTGGTTAAAAGCACTGCTTTGAATTTAGCAGTTTAATCTTATTCTGTTTGCGCATCAAATGACATAAAAGCGGGATTGTTTCCGTCGACAAATGGATCAGAGACTAGAGCCGGCACGGGGGTAAGTACTACAACGTCAAGACATGAGATGCGCGCTGGACATTAGCTCCGGTCTTCGCTACAGTAAAACGGCTTTGGGATCTTAGTCTGCGTCGTCTTGCCGCGAGTCGCTCAACTATACACATTTACTGTTATGTGATTACTAACTTAGACTTGTGGGCTATGTTGAGTGTTTATAAGTTGGGAGCTCGTGTGTTGAGAGTGCGAGGCATAACTTGAGCGAGCCGTAAGGCGCGGCGTAATGAATCGGCGCGGGGAGACACAAAAGTGCGCGCGTGCAGTAATTAGCGCACCGACGAGTGAGCTCCTTGCGCCGCGCAGCAACGCGACTATTGTGTTACTGCGTCGTTATACGCTAGTATTTATAATCCTATACAACTTCAACAAGGTTTAGGAGTTTTTAGTAGAACAAGTTAAATCTAGACACGCGGTAGCGTGTCAAAGCCAAGTTCTAGTAACAGAACTGGCGAGCAGCAACTTGTGTAATATTACACGAACCATTTGGAGCTACTTTTGACCCCATCATAACTCAAAAACTATTTCACATCAACGTGTCAAATTTGGCTAATACATTGAGACTTGCGAGATACATTTATGCAATTTAAATTTCATAAACACGTCTCAAATGGTTATTTAGATATGAACGTCCAAAAATCGACATTTTTATCACTGACTGACTTATAGATCGAAATTCTAACCCAGTTCCAGATGACCTAGAAAGTTCAAATTTGGCATGCAGATAATTAGGTGAATACAAATGATTTTTTATCATTTTTCACTTCATTGATTCTATTAGGAACACTTAACTTATACCCGTAAACGCAGGAAAATACTAGTAAAACCATTTGGTATTAATTTTGTTATTAATAAGTACTTACTAATCATTTATGCACAAAAAGTAATGATATCCCATCAAACGCATAAATGTAAAATGAGAGCCAAGTTCAATATATATATGCCTTGGTTGTTGACTTCAACGACAAAATAAGTGAGATCTAAATGGGTGCCAAGTTCATTTATATATTCACATAAAATATAATTTATTCTTATAACTTAGGACAATATATTGTAGCCTAAGGTCTGACTTAGCTAGTTCTCATATACGAATTATTATGTTCGATGGCTAGTTTCTACCAGCAAGCCAAATTTATATAATTCGTTTATGCTATGGCTATAATATAATTCGTTTATGAAAACTAACCAAGTCAGACCTTAGGCTACAATATATATTATCCTAAGTTATAAGAATAAAGTATATTTTATGTGAATACATGAATGAACTTGGACCCATTTAGATCTCACTTCTTTTGTTGTTAAAGTCAACAACCAAGGCATATATCATAATATTGAACTTGGCTCTCATTTTACATTTATGTTTTTGATGGGATACTATTATTACAACATACGTTATAGTACATTGTTTGAATAACAAATGCTTGTAACAAGAACTCGAGTGAGTACCACAATGATTATATGTCACGGAAGTCGGGTCAGTTTTTCTTGTACCTAAGTGATTTGAATCTATGTAAAACCCTCTGTGAAACATAGATCTTTCCTAACTTCCGATTAACATGTTTTAAAAAGAGGTAATAACAATAATCGAGTCACGACGTTCCTACTGTAGAAGCTCGAACAATGCTCACTGAGGCGGACGCTACAAGTAACTTCATGCAAGTGTGGCAGGCAGTGTATAGTGATCTAAACCACAAAAGTGACACTAGCGATTAGCCGGGCATGGGGCGGGCGAGGAGACGCGGCGTGCGGGAGGGGGGAGGGGGCGCTCGTCGTGAATAATGTGCGACTAAATGGCGTCTTTTGTGGTCTGCTCAGCAACAGCGCGGGAGCGACTGCTAGATGGCGAGAGCGAACGGGCGCGGGAACTGCCCGCGGAGAAGATACGTGAAGATTGTAGGTACAGCACGAGCTATTGTTGGCCACTGTTTTGTGAATTCATAGATTATACTTATGTGATACCTAAATGATATGTTTGAAAAGAAATATTCGCTAAAAACCAAACAAACCACTGACCAGTCAAATGGTATTACTTTTCCAATCAATTCGAATTGGAATCATAAAAACCTATTGAAAATAGCTCAAAATATTTATGGAAGTTGAAAGCCAAATATGATATCTAAATTGGTTGGTCACAAACTGACATAAAAACTGATTCGGTAACGTGAATGTTTGCAAAGCGCTTGAAGTTGCCGCCGACCGCTGCAGCACTTGACGCTTCTGTCAATGGAATTGACCGATTGATTTTTTTAATTAAAATGTATGTACATAAAATCGCCAAGCCTTACTCTGTGCACTACCTAACCTTTAAAATATAATCTGAGCCAGTTTTTAAAGCGCGCCGTTTCCGCGATCCCACATGAATATTCCACTCAGATAATAACTTGGCCCAAAAATGTGAAGACGAGTGACGCCGCGTGCTGCGCTAGTGCCGCTATCTCCACGAGACTTGAGATTTATGATGCAGCGTGTCGTGTGAGCACGTGATAGCGGCTTCTATAATTCTATTATTTTTTTTAGTTTTTAATACAATTAAATGGTGTTTTAAGAATCAAATTATGTAGGTGGCTTGTAAGTTTTGCTTTGTTTGTCTTGCAGTGCCATGTCATTCGCTTCTGAGCGAACTTGCGCACACTAGATACAGAGGCTACACTCGAGGTACTGAAACCAGAGGAATCAAGTAATCACGTTTAAATAATTATTTATTTTCATACGTAACATGATATATCTTTGTTAAAAACGTTTTTTTTTTAGCAGCATTAATGTAATTGTACGTGTAAACCTGACTTAACATAACCTAATCAGAAAAACTACCGAGATTTTGAACCAAATTCTCGATATTATAACACAATGTCAAGTTAGTTTACATCTAATACCTAATAACCTTTAAGTGACTAAGCAAATAATATTTAAAAGAGTATTGACATTCGTCTCGAATAACAAACATTATTTGTGTTGTTAGTTAAGTGGTTCGGGGTAAGTTCTAGCCTGCGGCGAGTAGATATATGTACGAGTACCGATGTGTTTCGTCTTGTCATGAGTGACACTTGTGTGGGACGCACTGGAGCTCGTCGAGGGCTGTCGTCTAAACTAAACATTCGGCGACGAAATGACAAAATATACACAAATGAGTTTTGACATGGTTATGACATTAGTCAGCGGTGAGTTCAAAGCAAAATGTTTAGAGAATATTCTCTCAGGAGCCGCGCGTACCTGTGCGTAAGCATACCGAGTACACGTACACAACAATTTATGGAAAACTCATTTGTTTCTGCTAATGACATTAAGGTGTGTCACTTTAAATTACTATTACTTTGTGTATTTAATCCCTTCAGCTGCATGTTCTGAAGATATTGATGTAATAATTGCGGACCACATCTTTACAGATTGATTGCATGTAACATATGTGTAAAAGTGCATACGTTTGAAGAGAGCACGTGACTTTGCGTATGTCTCCTATTTGTTAGGTTGTATGTTTGTCGAAACAACCGTACCACTGTTAGTAACTGGCTAATGAAAGACTTACTCAATGTTATGCTGATTCGTTGGTACCTGATATAAAGGTTCAATTTAATCATGATGAAAGCATAACATTTCTTTTTTTGTTCGTTTCTAGTTATATTAGTCTATTTAATTCTTTATTACAATATATATGTGTTACATAGTGGTATAACATAAAAATTAGGTGAGAGGAAGTAGCATTTGTATATAATAATTATATTGTATTTTTTTTTGTATTTTATTATGTGTATAGTTATGTATATTATTTAATTGAGGTTTATGCTTGCTTTTTTAAAGTTTTTTTTTTGTGCTAGCAATATCATGCATTGTATATTATATTAATTCTTATTACTATTTATACTCTTCCCGGATCATAAATAATTAGAAACAAACTTGTAGTTACAGTAATTTTGTAAAAGTTCATGCGTCGCTCTTGTTGTTTAATAAAGAAAATAAGATACTAATTATGTAACTAAATTACGTGTATTTATTTATGTAATCTACTAGCTGACCGTGCCTACTTCGTTGGGCATAATGTTAATAATCCTTTTTTAGTACATATGACCTAACAATTTAAATTATTTTATTAATATTAAAAATTAACTTATCTATACTATTATAAAAAAACTACTTTTTGTAACTTAAATATAAAAGTTAGACATATGCTGTCGTTGACTTTTTTGTAGGCATTTTCAAGCTTCACATCTTTTCTCTAGAACTCAAAAATATATCTTTCATAGTTAAGGCAGCGTTCGTAAGAAACGCTTTCATTCGACCGTTTTTACTCCGATTCACTTTGCAAAACGGACTACCACGTAAAAGCCTTTTTATTTTTCGGTTTTTTATATAACCTATGACACTCAGCAATAATGTGGCTTTCTATTGGTGAAAGAATTTTTAAAATCGGTTCAGTAGATCCCGAGATTACCCCATACAATTTAACAAATACACAAACTTTACTTCTTTATAATATTAGTATAGAAGTATAGATTATTGAGTAATTATAATAAAGAAAGTTTGTGCAGCGGAGTGTTCCCACTGCTGGAGAACATTATAAGCAATGAGGGATCTCAATGTGGAGGCTTATGCGGTAAAGTTGTGAAGCGCTATGTGATCATCGGCCGCGCCAGCTAACACGAACGTATTATTCACAATATGGATTCTATTCAGGCTCATATTTAGTTAAAACATTGCTAGTTGTGGAAATTATTGTGTACACGTTGCGAAACATACAACATATAAATTAGATACTTTATATAGTGATTAAACATTTTGTTTGAAAACAGAAAGTTTAAGTGGTCTACAGAGATCCATTCAACTCAGTCAAGCATATTACATTTATTAAATGGTTGTGGGTTTTTAAAACATAAACGTAGGTAGTATTTGAAACAAGTGAAGGTAATGATTGCGATGTGTAAACTGTACCAAACAGAAGTAAATTGAATGAGGTCAAGAGAATGATAACATAACTGATCAAGGGATGCATAACGCATGAGTTTCATAACCGAAGCATAACGTATGAGAGTAGTATAGAGCTCTCGACGGCATCATTTGCGAGGATCATGCGAGCGCGGGGTTCGCGTGCCGCACGAACTACGCACGAATCGCTGAACAAAAGTTAGCCGAGCGCCGAGCGCCGAACGTCGGCATAGAGTTGGAGCAAGACTCGCGGAGTGACTGCAGCCGCGCCGTGTGTACTGTTTCCGTTGCCTGAATATTTTCATAGAACTGTCAACAAAAATAGTTTATACGGCACATGAAGCGGGATGAATAAGTTTAAATGAAATAGGTTTGTGGTTTGTATGTACTACATTTGAAAAAAAAACTTTATTAAAATGGCTTGATGTTATGGTGCTATACTCAATTTGCTGTAATTCATTTGCCGTATTCAATTACAGCGGCTGTAAATTCTGGTTGACGTATTCACTCATCATTAGTTGTTACGTATTTAATCTAATAAAGTAATAGTTACTGTAGCAATTTATGTTATATGGCTGCTTTAACTATTACTTTATTGTCTGCCGTTATATACATATTTGCCGTCACTATAGCAATTCTCTGGAAACTATTAGCAAGTAATTAATAAGCCTTCTTGACATATAATGTCCAGCAAAAACTGTTCAGGGAACAGTTGACGCAACACACTGCCCGACTGCACCCGAGCCCGTACGAACCCGCACGAGTCCGCAGGGGAGATACACAGATGAATCAGTTTTCTTGCGAACTCTTTACAGACACAAAACATGTGCAAAATATCTTCTACTATATTACAAGAACATACAGAGAATTCACATTTTTTACTAAATTAAAGATAAGTTTGTGTGTACAAGGTTGCAGGTTCAAACCCATTACAGACAAGATCCAATGTAACTTTTTCAAAGTTATATGTACTTTTCTAATTATTCTATGAATTTATGGAGAATCCGTGAAGGAAAACATCGTGAGAAAACCTGATTACAAAAATTCAAAACTGAAATCGCCGCAAGTGAGCAAGCGAACGTGGTGATAAAGCTCGCTCGTTCTCTACATGAGAAGAGGCCTGTGCCCAGCAGTTAAAGGCCGAAATTATTATAATTATAAAAATACCTTTATGCACTCCATTTTAGATTGCAACTGCGTCCCTACACGCTCCTGTATAAACATTACTAATTGTTTTTGCCGGTAAAAGTCTGGCGCAGCACGCCTCTCTGTTTCTTATAGTTTTCGACCGGAAAATCATTATCATTCGTCATAGTTCTCAAAAAAATTCTCTAAAGATTAGTGTAGAGTGGAAATTCTGTGCGTATGCTCTCTGTGGTGGCTTCCAGTCGGCCTTTGTACCAGGGGCTTGCAAAAAGCTTAATATTACACATCTGTTAAAGTCTTGTCGTTTATCCATGGATAATGGACCGGACATGAATAAGAGCTAGTTGGTTTTTCATCACAATTCATTTTAAAATTAGGCATCATTATAAAATATTTTATTACATAAAAGACAAAATTCAGGTATAATGCCAGTCATGTTGCTGTGTTTGTACGGGTTGTATGTTTTGTATAAATCAAGATACCGAAATGATTACTACGCTAGTACTTTGTTATTATATTAATATTAGTAATTGTTGATTAAAGCGCAGAGATGTTCTTATTGCTTCGAAGCATATCAACACAGGCAGATGGCACAAATTACCTAACTGATATTTGTCCACTAACCTATCCTTTGAAATCTGTGTCAAAGTTCTAACGTTTTTACACAATACGCTCGAATATTTTGGTGCGACGAAACTGTTGAGCTTATCATGTTTGACTTGCTGTTTTCTTCCGAAACAAGAAACAAAGTAAAGTTTTGAAGTAGTTGTAACACAAATAGCCCAACTTAGTAATGTTTGAGTTTTGTGGTTTACTTTTAGATATTGTCGCTGTTCGGTCTCGATCTCGTGGGATCTGAGGACACCTGTTAGCGTCCCAACGCTGTTGGGTCAATTAGCTGATCAAACCATAGGAGACCGAAGCCTAGTAAGACGATTATAATATAAGTAGACAGCATTATAATACATAGTATCGGTTGCTTTGCAATAAGATAGCTGTAAGAGGCAGTAAATAATTATGTTTGACATTCGAACGTAAATAAATAATTAGTCCGAGCGGTGACAGACACGACGACCTTGAACGGTTGCGTGTCTTCTTCCTGCCCTTTTCCCAATTTATTTGGGGTGGGCGCACAATGTTTTCTCCTTCCATTCTGCTCTATTAGCCGTCATACTGTCATTCACTGATTTTTCCCGCATATCATCTCTCACGCAATCGATCCACCTTTTCTTCGGCCTTCCTCTTCCTCTCCAGCCCACCACATCCAAATTCATCACTCTTTTATTCACGTGCGTTTCATCCCTTCTCATTACATGCCCATACCATCCTAAGCGATTTCCTTTCAGTTTTTCTGTTACTGGTGCCACTTTCAAACTTCCTCTAATATACTCATTTCTAACTTTGTCCATTTTCGTCACTCCACACATCCATCTTAACATTCTCATCTCCGCTACATGTAATCTTCTTTCATCCGTCTTCTTTAGGGCCCAACATTCCGATCCATACAAAATTACAGGTCTAATTATAGTTTTGTATATTTTCCCCTTTAACTTGAGCGGCATCCGGGGGTCACAAGTTGTTCCAGTGACCTGTCGCCATTTTATCCAACCTGAATTGACCCGATGTGTAACGCCGAGACGTTACACATCGGGTCTACATTACCGTCGCCCTGTATTAGCGACCCGAGGTACTTGAAATTAGAGCATGCCGGTTGCGTGTAAGTGCTGTAAAACCAAACGAACACGTATATTAAATAATAAAAAATATACGTCTAGTGGAGACAGGTCTGCACGGGATGTTTCGACGAGTAATAAACTAGATCGCCCTGTTTATGAGCGCCTACAATACATTGCATTCATTTTACGACCGTGTCAAAGACGATGCGAATATTTTGACGAATAATCACTTTAATAACGTTTTCTTTTTTATTTCACCTTTTCACTTCACTCGGTAATAACTATATTATTTGTATTATAGCAGGGTACACGTGTTACGCAGGGTACCATGCGTGGTGGGCGGGTCCCGGGAACATGTTCGTAGCAATCATTATTATAATAATTAGCCGAGAAATGAGAAGTCTTGTGTAGTGATGTTGTGTTGATCCGTAATTGGCGAACATAATACAATGTTGCTTACTGTTTATTGTGTTCTAGTTACTGAGCATGTGTGTGTGTGTGACGTGTGTAGGCACGAGTCTCACAGCCATACGCGTCGTGAAGGCAACAACTCGGCTAATTAACTGGATCCATTAGCTAAATAAGAACTCGACATTAAGATTTAGTAACGATCGTTGGTAAATTAGAATCGGTTATTTAATGACAAACGATTCTCTTACCTTTATGCTTATCTTACAAGATACTCGGACAAAAAAGCTAATATTTACAAGTATTATGATAACGATAATACAACTACCAATACTACAACGACGTATAAACGTTGCGATATTTCGCTACTGTGTGCGCTCCACGTGAGGCGGTACTTATCACGGTGATTACATTACTGAGCGCGGCGGCGGGAGCTTTCACATTTAAAAAAGTGAATTGGCGGGCTGCGGCCGTGCATACCGAATGGTAAGTTATACTTGCTCACTGTATTATGTTATCTTGGCCTGCAGTGGTCGCTGGCTGTGTGATCAACTTCGCGACTCGCCCTCTTGCTAACCTTACTTATCTCCGTCTGGTTGGTTTCCTCACTAAAAGCACAAGCGTCCGTCTCCGCCAGTTGTAGCTGTTTCCAACTCTATAGATTAGTTTCTGTTCGACTAACTTCTCTTCGTAGCCCGGTGGGTAGACTTCAGTTAGTTATTTCAACTGATATCAAAGGCCAATCTAGTATTGACAAGACTACAACGAAGGATAAAAAGTAAAATGTTGTGTTGTATGTTTGTCTCTTTGTCCTTTAAAACAATCATTGACTAAACAAATGATTACGTTATGGAGAATGTTATAAACGCAATGACATTATCAAAATGATTTTGGTGGTATCCTTTTAGTCATTTATTACGGGAAACATCAGCTGGAGGGTGATATCTCAGTCGGTGCCCACTGTCCCGGGTGATCCTGATCCGTGTTCACAATTAACGTCATACATAAATAGGGCTCTCAAGTACACAGCTTAAGTACGCACCTCTTTACATTTAGGGTCAACAGGATTACGTATAATTGAAGACTTGAGTCGACGTAAAGACGAACAAAAACAGCTTCAGAGAGAGCCCTTGACGAGCAAAGCGGTGCCTACGTCATTAGTGGACGCTAAAAGGCTTAAATACTTAAATGTACACAAATACCAGGACACAGTGAGCGGTGCAGCTCACGCACGGAGTTAGGTCACCATAGAAGTACACAAAGGTCGCATAAATCACAATAACAAATGAAGACTATTAAAGCAAAACTAATAATCTTCGAGCATTCTGGTTACAATACATTTTTTCCCTTACTTGTGTCGAGACCTAGCATTATGCCGAATTTCGTTATTCTGTGTCTACGGAAGGTACCCTATACGTTTTGAGTTTCTCGGAAATGTATGGGAGAAACAATATAAACGGCTGTATTTTTTTATTGGGTTGACATAACAGCTTGAATTCCCTCGGTTATTATTATTTTTTTGAGGTACAAAAAACATACATAGCTTACGGGCTTGGCTTACTTATCCTCCGTGTTATGAGTGGGACTTCTGTGTCGTGCACTTGTTGAGTGCGGCCGACGGCGGCGGCGAGGGAGTTATATTCACTATCCGTCAATAAGTAATTGTTTGCGACACAGCGCGCCGCTCACCGCTTCCTCAGCCGCGCGCCCGTAGGTACTGAGTATCGGGACCGGGACGGAAATTATTGTAACTGATGTTTATAAGATTAGCGTGTACGCCTCACGAAATATGAGGTACTCTTCTCTAATGCGGTTAGCATAGAACCTTCCATTTATATATAAGCTGATTATTTTACTGTTTTAAAGGTCATAATAGGTCACCCAAAGGTCGACTGGCAGAGAATGCCTTCTGGAATTAAGTCCGCCCATGTGCACTGTGCATACAGCATCAAATAAATAATAAAAGCACATTAAGTAGTGGTACAAAATTATATTACAACTTACGCTCTATTGATACGCGTAACATTGTTAGATAACAAGTAATTAAACGGTTACTAAAGTGTTTCGCTCATCGTTCCGCTCGTGTCAGTTCACAGGGTGTTACCTCTTTTAATCCTCGGCTTAATGTATGTACAGAGCGGCCACGTGCGCCGCACGCCGCATGCCAATGGGGCCGGACCGGCCCGACCCGGCGCGCTCCGGGTTTCTCCGGCCCGCTCCGGCCACGCTCGGCCGCGGCTGAGCGCGGCTAATTGGCCACACAGTTTCAATAAGCTTTCTTTAGCACACAGATTAGTTAGTCCGATGTTGTTGATGGTTTAAGGTTTACCCAGACGTGTTGTGTTCTTCAGCGCTCGTGTAGTGTCTTAATGTCTACTAGTTATTGAACCATATGTGGGCGTAAGATTACGTTACGATTAGAACTATTCGAAGACACGTTTGGAAATTGGAGCCCGGAGACTTGGATGTCTAAGTGGCTCAAACTATGTGTCTGTATCATTATCAGGTGTGTAGCGACACGTGTACGTGACTATGGAATGCCGCGGCTCGTCATGTTGAGCACTGAGGCACTGCGTCGGTATTGCTGTCTATACTTATCCAGGTATTGTGTGTCATCTGAAAGTAGCGAGCAGCTTATATCGGCCTAATATACATATACCATGTCGAACATAAATGTAGCGAGATAGTAATAACACCAAACATTAGACGTATTTGTTTTTCTGCTGACGCCAGCACTAATCTGAGACATATAGTAAATACGTATCACTAAAGCGTCTTACATTGTTTGCGTAAGGCCGACGACCTCGCCATACAATCTAGAGCGTGTGCTACAACACACAAGTCAGACTTGCGGGCTGTTAGTACTAAGCTTATCACAGTACAGATTTGCTTGTGGTATCATTTGAAGGGTAAAACTGACTGTGATTACAGTTGACGGAACAGATTATAATTAGTAGGTACTTCAAATGGCGGCGGTAATTGGATAAGTCACAAGTAAAGCGCGTTTGACCCTTAGTGTGCAGTTAATTGACGCGTCTCCGCTCGCTCCTGAGGGTGGCCACAGGCGCCACGTACACTGGGCACACTCACTCGCTATATAAAGGGATAAAATATTAATCAGTTTGAAGATCATAATAAATTAATCAACAACACAACAACACTCCGCATTTATTGAAGGGGTATCGAGCTCCGAATACTTTACATATTTGTGAAGTGGACGGCCCCGGTATTCGCCGGCACGTGCCGCCGCCCCTTATAAGACTTCAATTTTAACACCGGACATACCGCGAAATGCGGACATACTTAGAGGAAGGCTTTTATTTAGGACGCTGCCGTGTGAATCGCCCTGAATACACAAGATCCGAAGTACAAAGTGGAATCGAATTAGGCAAAATGTTACTGTTTATAGTAACTGTAGCCGCCTCCAAATATAAAGGCAAAGGAATGAGACTAAAGGGGGAGGGGGGGGGGGGGGATTACGAGGTAGATGACATTAATGTAAAAATATATTTAAGAAAATAACGCCGGACTAATTCTAGTTATTTTCCTTTTTATTATTTTTCACGAGGAAAATAAACAAACCTAATTTAAAGATTAACCGTGTTATACAAATTGAATAATAATAATAAAATGTTACTACTGAGATGTTTGTTCGGAGCTGGCACAACGGTCACGTCACTCACTGTTATTTACAATCATAATTCATTATCATAATCTCGTATTATCATATTATCATAATCTATTATTCCATAGACGCATCAATTGCCTTTTCACACAAAAAGTTATCATAAACCTGAGAAGGCGCGGTGGGCCCGAGCCCTTTGCGAGCTTCCCCGCTTTGCTGACACTGTCGGCACCACCTGTTTAATTCCACCAGCAATATTTAAAATATATAAATTGTGGAGACCGCTACCTGCACCCTGCACTGCCCCCTCCCCCCTCCTCACGTGTCGGGAGCGATTGATCCCGGCTCCGGCCGGGTCCGCCTTCCGGATTAATCTTTTCCGCTCTGTCTAGTTTCCGATATCCACCGTGAACATTACTTCTGGATGATATCAATGGATTGTTTCCGCCACTCACTAGTGATTTATAAACATATGAAAGGAAATACAAACTCACTCGGCTGAGCGCTGTAACAATTATTATTGAGTTGACTTGGCTTGGTCAGAGTGGTCAGTGATGGCTAGCTAATGGTCCTCACAGCTGACTGCGCTGCACGTCACTGAATAGTTAACAAGTTGCGATCGAATTTTAGATACCAACTACAGATTCTCAGAGTTCTTTTAGCAAAGAAACAATAAAAAGCGTTTTTTTTAATCAATTCTCAGTCGCTACTTAGATCTTTACCTTCAATTGTTTATAACTACTGACGCCGCACTTCATAGCATTGAAATGGAATGTACCCTGCCTAGTGTGCAGTCACTGGCTGGACTGGATTTTGAATCACTGTCTCTGCTGAAGACTTAGATTACTATTCGCCAGAACAAAGACTGATCGATATGAAGCCGGGTCTCGTGCCAGTTGGAGGTGGTCCGAGTCCTGTTTCCGTGTTATTATTATTATTATATTATATCTACTGGTTTTGGTTTTCTGATAGAGTAGAACAGACTGAGTAATTATTAAGTGAACTACTTTTTAAACAGACAGTCTACTTTCACTTCAATGAATAATTAATAGTGAAAAGTATAGTTTGATTACAGTCTCCTTCGCCGGACGGTCATAATGTAAGTCCGCGGGAAGGAGCTTAGACTTACTTAATAGTTTGCTTTGTAAATATTTATAAACGAGAGTTGATAACTTTTCTTAAGTCATTATGAAGAGCTGCATTATGAGGTGCAAGTGTTTGTGTGTGTACCACCTCGGGCTTCGAGTCTTCAGGTATCGTACCTACCGTTGTGATTCACTAATGAAAGAATGATAATGTTTTCATTAGAAACTAGAAAAGATGAGTAATGAGTTTGAAGAGCACAATAATGCAGGAACAGAGACAGGTCATCTATTTCTCACAGTCAGCTGTCGGGTGCGCGGGAAAACAAACATTAATTGCACTATACCTACATAGATACTAGTTTCACGGCGTTTCGTATGGCAGGTGAACTGTGTCAGCTCGCGAATAGTTTCTCTGCTATTTATTATAAAAAAATGAACACTATAATATTCACTTTTTGAAAAAAAAAACAGAAACTTAAAAACCCTACAAAAACTTTAATGTTTGTCGTCTAGAATTTTGTAAGTAATAGATGAACATGAACCATCGTAAAATAAAAAATATATTATCCAAAAACAAAACTCCGGATTCACTGTTTACCTCACGCGAGGGAGTAATATAATATTGTCACCCACACACTCAGCTACGTAATTAATAGCATTTGTTTAAAAATATATATTCGTATCGCATTGAGATAGAACCGTAAGGAGTGTAAAGCTGTCTAGTTTATGGGTCTCAACCTTATGATAAGATAATTTTGTTTATATATCTAATCAACTGATCGCTAAAAGGATGTGTCGACAACTATTAGTTGATTGGTGCACGGAATGAAAGTAAACAAAGTTCAGTTTGTTTATTACGAAATGTAACGAACTCCCAAACAATGCATTTTATTAGCCAGAGCAAACCGATTGAACTGAAACTGAACTATTTTTCAGTTAATTAAAATCTCAGCCCCGACCTGCCCGGATATATAATATGGGAGAGCAGACCAGTTTGTGAACTATCAAATATCCCATCATAGAATATATGTAATAAGCCGTTAGGTTTTTGTGATCACGGGAACAGTTGGAGCCAATGCAAATGTAATCGGACACTTGAGGGAGATTTTAATTAAGGCCCGAACGTGCCGAGGGCGGCGGCGCCGGCTCCCGACACTAGTGTATAGTATCTACAGGGGGTCACTGTGAGGACAGGTACAGATGGTCAATAATAAGAAGGAAAGGAAATATAGCAATTCTAGAAATATGGTCTAGATTTTCTATACCTGTGCACTAAATAATAACTAAGATTAGTAGTCCTATTAATAGTAAGCCTTATTTGGGCTAATACATATGATATAAAATGCAAGTTGTACTAAGTAAGAAGTTAATAATTTCAAGATTGTTGTTTGCTTCAACAAACCAAAATATGCTTTCATTATTATTATTCAGTCCTTTATGCACATTTTTACTATCGCTCCCATAAAGAGACAAACTAGCAAAGTATTAATGTAGTTATTTACCCCATCTTGGATACGACTTGAGTGGTTCTTCTGTACTCTCCCCGATAGCGCAGCGGAGGTGAGTGCGGGTGTCGCGACGGTGTCGTGTTGACTCAGCAGCGCTCGGCGTGTTTCTCTGATTAGCGCCGAGTTATTGCCGATAACCGATGCGGCGCCCCCAACGCAACAATAATAATGTATTCATTATATTAATCTGATAATAAGGTCTATCTATACTAATATTATAAAGCTGAAGAGTTTGTTTGTTTATTTGTTTGTTTGAACGCGCTAATCTCAGGAACTACTGGTTCGAATTGAAAAAATCTTTTTGTATTGGATAGTCCGTTTATTGAGGAAGGCTATAGGCTATATAACATCACGCTACGACAAATAGGAGCGGAGCATAAATGAAAAATGTTGCAAAAATGAAAAACCGTTGAAACTAAAACACGCGAACAAAGTCGCGGGGGACAGCTATTAGAGATAAAAGTATTAATCGAATTGGTTCTGCAATTAATGTTTTTTAATATATCGCGAATTCGAGTTGTTTTGTACATTTAGATTTTTTTTTAAGTAAAACTTTCGACTTATATCTTTAACTAGCTGTCCCCCGCGACTTTGTTCGCGTGTTTTAGTTTCAACGGTTTTTCATTTTTGCAACATTTTTCATTTATGCTCCGCTCCTATTGGTCGTAGCATGATGTTATATGGCCTATAGCCTTCTTCAATAAACGGACTATCCAATACAAAAAGAATTTTTCAATTCGAAACAGTAGTTCCTGAGATTAGCGCGTTCAAACAAACAAACAAACAAACTCTTCAGCTTTATAATATTATGGTATAGATAACGTTCACACAAATCTTATTTATAAAATTTATGTCAACGTTACATTTTTATTTACAATAGAATGTTACGAATATCCTGCTTGTCATTGTTTATTAGTTCTCATGGATAATATACATCGCGTCTTTAAACAAGAAGCGTCGCCGATGTGCACAACATCGAAAGTCATGCATACATTCAGTTTGCAGTTGCAGTGTGGGAATAATATTCTCAAGTAAAACGGTGTATTTAATATTGTAAACATCGATAGCTATCAAAGCATATTGGCGAGTTTTTTTCAAACATCTAAGGCATTTTTTTTATTAACATAACGCAATACTTAATAAATTGGTTTTGCTAAACTTTGTACTACTTACTTGTTCTATTTACACTCAATAATTTAATAATAATAGCCATGTTCAGTAGTGCGAGTTACCGGCTAATGTGATTACAAAATGTTACATTAATCAATGCATGAATGTTGGTAATTGGGTAATCAGTTTTATGGAGTGGATCGTTCGTAGCGGCGCGCGGCGTAGCGCTACGCCGACATGCTACAGCCACTCGTTGTACACCGCAACGCAAACATTAAGAAATATGTGTTACAGTTACAGGCTTTGTTCTTATTCTATTCAAATAATACGACCAGCGCAGCGTGACCCCTCGCCTGCGAGTGACAGTTCCCGCGCTGTACCGTGACGAGTCCAGTCAAGAAGCTAAGGGAAGCCTACTCAGTTGGTGTTATAAATATTGGAATGTGTGGAAAATCGCTTCAGTGATGGGATTGTGGAAGGATGAAATCGATTACTGTAGAAGTGAGCAAATCTGTTGATGTATTGGAGATGCGCCACAGAAAAAAGTTTCTTCTGCTGGGTGGAGTGACAGAGAAGCCAGAAGAAAATCTTGCTAATGTAGTGGCATCTGTGCTGCAGCAAAAATTAGATATGCCTGATTTACAGCCTACTTCTTTCTCTGTGTGTCATCGTATGGGTGCTTCTTCAAACACTCGCCCTAGACCTGTGTTGCTGCGTTTTGCTGACCCAGAGCTAAAAGGCGTCGTCTGGAAGGCCAAAACGAAGCTCAAAGGTTCTCCATTGGTTCTATCTGAGTTCTTGACCCGACACAGACAAACGGCGTTCGTGACTGCTCGAAAGCTCTTCGGTGTTACCAACGTGTGGACTCTGGACGGCAACATCAGCATCAAACTCCCGGATGGTAAGCGTCGCCGAGTTTATAGTTACGACGATGTCGTCGCACTTGGAAGGGAGCACGGGAAGACACTGGATGAGCCAGTTGTTCTGCCAGTGAAGCCAGCGGCAGTCAGCTCTCCGAGCCCTGTACCACCACAGGTTCAGCCAACCAGATCACGTCGTAATATTCCGAAGACTAAGTAACGCATCTTGGTTTAGTCTGTTATATGTTCTAGTACGCTGTTTTTACGTACTATTTTTAATCTTTCATCTCTCACTGCATTATGTTTTGCTTCTATAGTCATTTTGTATATTACTCTATATATTAATATTATTTTCTACCGACGTATTTGTTACTTCGCTAACTATAAATTTTATATCATACGTCAAGCTGTCAATGGTGTCAATGTCAACATCAAATTGTCAATGAATGTTTTACTTTTATTTATCTGACACCGTGCGTTTTGATCCACAAGTACGTTCAGATATCAACATATTTGTAAACAGTCAACCGGCAGGTTATTTAAATATTGGTTAATACTTTATATTTATTGCACTATAATTACTTCATTATCTTTATATACATATATTTATATTCGTATTCAATATGTCCGACGACGATTCCTTTTACTCGGCACTCAGTGATTGCTCCCTTTCCTCTTCTCACTCATCTTGCTCAATGAAAAAGCGTCTCAATGATGAATTTTCAAGTTTTCCTTACTGCTTTCATGTCTGTCACCTGAATGCTCAAAGCATCCCTCAACACCACTCTGAATTACTTGACACCTTTTCTAATACTGCGGCTCATGCTATCCTTGTTTCGGAAAGCTGGCTTAAACCCGAACTGCCATCCACATCTTACAGTCTGCCAGGCTTTGTTCTTATCCGGAATGACCGCACTGGGAGAAGAGGTGGGGGTGTAGCTATTTACCTTCGTAGTGACATACCCTGCAAAATCCTCTCAACGTCACCTTCTCAGTGCAACAACGACTCAGAATATTTAATTCTAGAAATAGCCGTGAAAGGAGTGAAAGCTGTTCTTGGAGTTTTCTACTGCCCTCCCTCCTCCAATTATTTTTCCACTGTAGAACCTCTTTTTGAGTCTATCTCCTCTGAGTACAAACACATCATGATCATGGGTGACTTTAACACCGACCTGGTGAAGGTAACGCCTCGATCCAGCAGGCTGATGTCGATCTTGGAGTCAGCGAGTCTTTCGTGTCTTTCTCTTAATCCCACTCATCACAACATTGGCGGTGATGACTCCTGGCTCGACCTTATGCTTGTTGCGTCAGAGGAGCTCGTGACCAACTACGGTCAGGTTTCAGCTCCGGGCTTCTCAAGGCATGATTTGATACACCTATCATATAAAATTAAGCCTCCAAAGCAACGACCGCTAGTTGTGTTTCGTCGAAGTCTTGCCAGGATCGATGTTTCTAAGCTCAACGGCGACGCCATTTCCTTTGACTGGGCCAGCTTCACCGAAGCATCTACAGTTGATGACAAAGTCTCCTGCTTCAATAGCTTTATACTTCAACTTTTCAATTTGCACGCGCCCCTGAAACCTGTAAAAATGAAGCGTCCGCCGGCTCCCTGGATATCGCCTTTAGTGCGTATAGCAATGAGGAGACGTGACAGGGCTTTCCGGAAATTTAGGCGGGATCGAAGTGAGGAGAACTGGTGCGTATATAAGGGGGCAAGGAATCGTTGCAACCAAATGGTGAGAGCTTCTAAACGCCGATATATCTTTGAAAACGTATTTAAATCTTCCCCTGCTGATGTCTGGAAATTTTTAAAATCTCTTGGCATTAGTAAATCCCTGTCTAACTTAACCCTTTCCAACATTACCATCAACTGTCTCAATCAGCATTTTTCAACTTCTCCTTCACTTCCTGAAGCTGTTAAAAAGAAAACCATTTTTGAGATTATGTCCAATCCTATTTTACCACCTGGTACCTTTTCCTTCTCCCCCGTCGCTGATGACGAGATCCTCAAAATCTTTCAATCTATAAAATCTAAAGCGGAAGGATGTGATGGGGTTAGTAAAACTATGCTCGCTTTAATTTTCAGTACTATCCTTCCCTTCCTGACTCATATGATAAACTTTTCCTTATACACTGGCTGTTATCCTACAATTTGGCGTAAGGCTCATATTATCCCTCTCCCTAAGATACCAAATCCCAATCTTGCTAAACATTTCAGACCCATATCCATTCTTCCCTTCCTGTCCAAAGTGCTTGAAGCAGTTGTTCATAAGCAGCTAACCCATTATGTCTCAAAGCATAAACTACTCTCACAATTTCAATCCGGTTTCCGTCCACGACACAGCACTTCCACTGCGCTGCTAAAAATCACCGAGGATTTTAGATCTGGCATGGAGGGTTCAAAGTTAACGGTGCTCGTTTTGATAGATTTCTCCAATGCTTTTACCACCGTTGACCATGATATCCTCCTTGCCACTCTTGAGCAATTCGGGATTTCGTCATCCTCTCTTGACTGGTTTTCGTCTTATCTTCGTGGTCGCCGGCAGGCGGTTCGCATGGGTCAGGAATTATCTGATTGGTGTGAGCTATCAACCGGTGTACCGCAAGGCGGTATTCTATCACCACTCTTATTTTCTTTATTTATTAATTCAATCACAAATATTCTTCACTGCTCTTACCATTTGTATGCCGATGACTTGCAACTCTATGTACAAGCTGACATTGGTGGCTTAAACAGTGCCGTTAGTTTAATTAATGCTGACTTAGTAGCGATTTCAAAATGGTCTGCTAAATTTGGCATAGACATTAATGTTGGGAAATGTCAAGCAATCCTTGTAGGTAGTCCGTTTTACATTAAAAGCATAAATATTAATAATATTACCCCTATCGTTTACAATGATCTGATCATCCCTTTCTCACCGCACGTGAAGGATTTGGGCTTGTACATAGATGGTTGCTTAAGCTGGAGTAAGCAGGTATGTCGAGTAAGCCAAAGCGTCACGGCCACGCTTCGATCCCTCTATCGTTTTAAAAACTTTCTTCCCTGTAGCACTAAAACTCTTCTGGTTCAGTCCCTGGTGCTTCCCATAATTGATTATGCTGATGTTTGTTACTCGGACATTTCACAGGAATTTCTTAACAAATTGGATCGCCTTCTTAATAATTGTATTCGCTTTATTTTTGGACTACGAAAGTACGACCACATATCACTTTACCGCAAAAAACTAAATTGGCTTCCCATTAGACAGAGAAGATCCCTCAGATCTCTCTGTCAACTTTTCACAATTATAAACGATCCATGTGCCCCTGAATATTTAAAACCATTTTTTCAGCTTTTAGGTAGCTCCCACAATCTTAATCTTCGTGCTTCTCAAAATTCAACTCTACTTATTCCTTCTCACCGTACTGGTTTTATGTCAAACTCTTTTGCTGTCTCTTCTATTAAACTCTGGAATGCTCTCCCCCTTAAGATAAGGAAAGCTCAGAGCAAATTTACTTTTAAACGTCAGGTAAAAGCTCACTACCTGAATTTAATGAATAATCAGGGCTAACCGTAGTCGTCTGTATATTATATATTTATCCCATAAGATTTGTAATTATAGTATGTACGTTTTTATGTATTTATAAGTATATATTTATATTTATCTATAAAAAATGTATGTATAATTTCTCAAACTTCTTGTTCGTGTTTTTTTCTTTTGTTGGTTTTTATCTTTATGTTTTAAGTCTGTACCCACTTCAACGCACTTTTATTTTTTACCGAGAGGTTGACTGGCGGAAAATGCCTAGTGGCATTAAGTCCACCTCGTGTACCATTTTGTACATAAAGTTTTAAATAAATAAATAAATAAATAAATTACTTTGGAAATATCAGATACTTTGACCTGAGCGACTTGCCCTTTATTGGTTTTATGTTTATATTACGGCATTTTCGGGTTTTATTTAATCAAGTTATTTTCTTGAGTGTTATGTTAAGCTCGTTTAATTAACGTATTGATTGCGAGGGCCAGGTTAGCTTAATGAAATGAAATGAAAGACGATCAAAAGTCTCGAAAAGACATTTATATTTTCATTTGGTTATACTGTACGGGTATACGCATGATGGTGGAGCTGACTGAGTGTGAAAGTTTTCCGATTGGGAATGATAGCGTTGTAAGGAGTGTTAACAAGATGTCTCCTCACGTTTATGGCTGAGCAGACGTTTAGAGCCTCTACCGAGTCATAGACACAAGTATGTTACCCGCCATTAGGTGCATCAAAACATTTTTATGAGAATCATGTTATGACTTGTATACATGACGTATAGTCCGCCGATGGCTATGCTTAGCTAAGTTCATGAAGTAGAAAACATTTTTTTCATTAATTAATTTCGATTAGATTTGAGTAGGAAATCTTTGATTACATGTTGTCCGCATTTATTAACGTGTGACGTGGATGGATATATTTTCGATAAGCGGCAATAGAGACGTTCCCTTGCGTCAACTTGCGTGAGATAATAATGATAAGCCATCATCTGTTTACCTTCTGTACGTCTGCTACATCTCTAGGGATTATAGTCGTGACGATACACAATTTATTTATAATTGGAATCAATTGAGTAGTCACGAGACAGTCGTGACGCTATCGAGACGAGCCATTTGCAATAACTTATTGCCTTGTACCCCCGCTTATCCTGCTATTCCCCCTCCCCTCTCTGTCCCCCCTCCTCCCAGGCCCGTCCAAACACGCGACGTTATTTAACGGGATGTTAGCCGGGAAAGGGCTGATATTGACTGTACTCGACTGTACTCACAGCCCTCGTGTGTACAGTCGTGTCGAGCCGTGTCAGCGTTGTTGTTGCTAGCGACGCCTGCTGCGATACAATCCCACGTTGGTACTGTCCCATACCTCACTGTTGTGATGCGAATAAATATCTCTTCACGGACGCATAGGAAAGCAATATTGTTTACTAACAGTATCTAAGTGCTTGCAGATCAATAGAAGGTCTTTTAAGAATTACATGATTGCAGGTTTTGATTTCATTACAATACAAGTATTTCATGGGAAATGTTTACATCTTTTTTCTGTATCAAAGCGGTTAATAAATCTTCCCCATTTAAAACCCAGATTGAATCAACTTCCCAATTGCAAAGATTTTGTGGAGATGTTTTCTTTGTGAATTTGCGATTCACTGCGATCATTTTCCCGCATTTTGTAACGTAATAATATGCTTTGATGAATTGATGACATTGTAATAAGCGTGGCACGGTTGCGTACACATCCGGGTTACGCCACACGGTCGCTAGTTCGTTCCCGTGCCGTTAACGTTATCAGTACGGAGGCTGTTTATCGAGTTACTCTTGTTTTACGTAACAGCGTTACGAGATGGCAGATATTATTTTACAGCCGTACGTGGTGTTCTCGTATTCCGAACATTTCGTGTCGCTCTGATGAGCACGTGAACCTTATTAACTTTATCGATTCGTAAATGTTGTACACATACTAGTTGGCCTCGTGATGCTGCCTGCATGTAAGTTTGTAGTTGTAGTTTGAAGGTTACTTAATGTTACTATGTTATTATAAGCTTTATTGACCTTTTCTATAATGGCAAACGACCTCGTATTAAACAATTTGTATAAGAATAACGTGAATTCGCAAAATATCAAAATAGTAATTATACATTAGTATCATATTATATAGTAGTATTAGTAGTGACTTCTTCGGCCCAAACAGACTAAACAAACGACCAAATCGTGTTTATAAAACTAAACTAAATATTAGCTATTCCTTAACGCTGAATAAATGTATAAGAAATCGCCTTATAAATAAAACCGTCGAGTACTGAACGATCCTATTCAAATACACCAACAGGAGTGAAAGCAATCGGCTAATATGAGTGTGAACCAACTTCACAAAAAACTTTTTTCATAGCTTTGCGCGGTACGGGGCGGCGTGAGGCGGCGTGAGGCGGCGTGAGGCGGCTCGGTGTGATGTTCTCCGCCAACTGTCAGCGGCATGCACGCCATTACACGGGTTAATATCTTTATGCTAATACTCGACGCAAGGCCACGAGGGACTCATCGGGGGCAAGGGGAGCGAGAGGGGAAGGGTTCCCAATCATAGGGCACAGAGAGGCATAGTTATGAAGGAAAAAGTTTACACAACAGAAGGTCCTACAAGATTGGAAATATCCATGAAAAATATATTCTCAGAGAAAAAAGATTTTGGCCAAACGGTGTTATTAAAAATAAATTATATGATGATACATGTAGCTTATAGATAAATAAAACACATGATATCAGAAAAGTACCTTTTCCCAACTTGATAAGACAATAAATGTTCTGTATGGTGCTACACATGTGCGCGTAACATTGACAGCGCGGGTTGCCGGCTGAGTCAACATCACTGACAGGGGGATTAGCTGGTCCGTCTCACGTAAACAGGACGTCACATACATACAATATATAGTTTGTACAAATTCGTATCAACGAGTGTTCGACACCTAGTTACAGTATTCACATAATATAAACTCGTTGATAAGAATTTGTTCAGACGGCAGTTACAGTTTTTGCTGATGTAAAATACGTACACTGTTTGTACGATTATTAAAAAAGGTTCTTTGTATAGGTATTTCAGTGTGTGGAGTTAGTGCACGCAAATTGTGACTGATATCGTTACATTCGTTATCTAGATATCTTCACTATCGTGTGTACAATTTTCAATTATTCATGTCATCGTCCATGCTGCTTAGTGTAGTATACCGTGCTCGAACACTGTAATTCGATTGTAAGAGACCGTGTGTATTGTAACATATTGTGTGTACGCGGTGCAAACAAGGTGCAATTGAATAGCGGCGGGATTTGCACGCAGACTGCACCTAACACGGCAATCTGTGGCGTCTTGGTATCGCCGGCATCACACCGACACACGCAACCGTATACATATAGCACACTACTACACGCTGTATAACGTGTGGTCGCAATTGACCGGAACCTATTGCCGAGAAACCAAGAGCATAACGCAAACTACATAGTTTATTATTCAATATGTATATCTAGATATATAATACATTATGCTTTACTTAGCATACGTATCATACATATTAAAATAATAGGTAAGTGCTTTTTAATTCGCATTCTTCAGCAAACACACCTGAGATTCATGTACCTTTCTTGTATATTACTAACGTACATAAAATTTGTATAATAACTTTCGTGAGGAGTATTCATAATTATTTAAAAACAAACCGGTTTACTCACGTATATTCTCGGGATCGCCCGACTAGTTTCAGACTCAATAGGAGTCCCTAATCATGAGCTGATGCGGCGGCGGTGGTGTCGCGAGTCGAACTGGTGGGAGTCTGAAACTAGTCGGGCGATCCCGAGAATATACGTGAGTAAACCGGTTTGTTTTTAAATAACGTACATAAAAGTTTGGATTAAGGTTTATCAAAATAATTAAATAAGTGCCTATTTATTTTTGTACTGATCATGATTGAATTTGTGTGCTGACCACTAAGTACAGTATTTATTACAGTTATTTCTAAACAAACACCCTCACATTAGTTGACTCTGTTAGTTTTCAGCCCCCCATTACAACAAGAGCTTCATATGTGTGCCTACACCGTAGTGACAAAGAGCTGTTGTGTGCGCGCGGTGCTGGCAAAGCGAGCGGTGCTAGCATACACACGTAGCACAAAGTGTGGGCTAATTAATGTGCCGATGGCAACACAAGCGCTCGCCGCGCGCCGCCCTCTGAGCTAATTAAAACTTAGCGCCGGCTCAGACCGTGATGCGACACCGGCCGGCCGCGCCGACACTACAACTTTTTCACATCACCCGGAATGTAATCAAACTATCGTGAAGGTCAAACAACAGAAACACTTACAAGCAGGTAAGTGTACAAATACTTTGCAATTTTAATTCTAACTGGTCAGGTCTATATCTCTGTTTGATTTCTACGAATTCAAACAACAGTATAATATATAAATAATATCCTTTCATCCTCTCCAGTTTTATTCCTGCTGCTATTGTAATAGCGCAGCATAAAGGCATCATCCACCGTTCATTCCTGGTATAAAATAGACTCAGAATTATATAATTCCTAGTTTATGGATATAAAACTATAAACAGATATAAAAATATATTAATTAGATAGCGTAGTTTGGGACTTAATCAATATCAGTACCACGCGATTGACTGTTTACTACTTACTCTACCGAGCATTAAATCTGTCACTAGGCGCTTATAGTATTACCAGGTATATTCGGCGGTTCCGCGCGCGTGGGTGTCAGTTATTATCGCGGCATAATGTAGTCTATGTCCTTTCTTGGGATCCAAACTTGGTGAGGGAACTAAGTTTTATAAAAATCGGTATGGCGATTTAGGCTTAAAAGTGAAACAGACATACAGTAAGACAGACACAGTTACTGTTTTGTTGTGTGATTAGCATAATCAATAATTAAGAGATATTAAGACATTTATAAAACTAAGCTAAGTTTGACAGGCCTGTTGGTCTAGTTGTTAGCGATACTGACTTCTAAACTGGAGATCGTGGCTTCGAATCCTACCCAGGACAAATCGTTGTGTGATGAGCGTGATAATTTGTTTTATGTCTGGGAGTAATTTATCTATAATAGGGAAATATACATCAGTAGTCTGGTCACCATAATACAGGCTCGGCCTAGTTTGCGATCAGATGGCTGTGTGTGAGTTGTCTCGGGATATTATTATTTATTAATATAATTATAAGTATGAATTAATTTTTAGAAAACAATATATTCTAAAACATCATTTACTAATTCTATGAATTCAACTATTAAGTAGATGCACGTTTTTATAAAGAGTTTTTTAAGCCTTTGCACCCAATTTATATCCATTACGTCATTCGCGCACTATTAAATAATGCCATTCCGTTAGTTTAACGTTCACGATTATTGTATGAAGAGTAAAGCATACTGTTATTTGTATTCATTTGTAAACCACCACCTCTTGACCATCCACAACATTGTGTTGTTATTTATTTTGTAACGTGGTTAAAGATATTTGAAGTGCACAGTGTATAAAGTTTAAGTTCGATCATGTCGCTACAAGTATATTTACAATTTATACCTTAACTTCCTAAAAAAATATTTTCATATTGATACATGTGTTATGTAAACTTGACCTTCTGCGTTTATATAATATCGTTGCGAGTGTGTTGTCTTAATTAGCGCGCCGTGCGCCTGCCCCGACCCCCGACACATTCTCTCGATTGATTCAATATGGCCGCCACGCTGCGGCAGGCGGCCTATTGCCTCACTAATATGATTATAATAATGCTATCATATGTACCATGATTTGTTACTTTGTTTTGGCATTCTCCTCAGAGATAGTCGTCGAGGAAACGGCGGCGCCAGTCAGCTGATACAAATAAAATCGTATGAATTGTCTATAGGATACTACCCTTGATACTAGACACGTTTAATATTTTAGGAGAAATATTTTTAGTAAACAAATCACTCTCACTGCATCGCACTAACAAAGATACTTTATTCTATAAATAATATCACCGGACATAAATCGTGTGTCTCATAGAAAACAAGCTGACGAAGGATTATGAACATAAACTAAGTTGTTTCCTTTTTAATAGAATACAAGAAGCTCGCAACTAAGTTAGTATGTGTAGTGGTGTGTTGTAATACATCAGCACAGCACCGGTGACGTCACACGTGCTGGCACCGCGCCCAGCTAATTCCACTGAAAAGACGTCGACTATGGAAATATTTACTTCAGTACCTACTGCATGTACCTACGTACGGTGAAGGTGCTTCGCTCGGACTATTTGTATCGTATCGTGTAATATTGTTTCAGATAAAACCAAACTGAGTGAAAGAAGACAATTTGACGACAGTGAACACTTAAGTGGGAAATATTTTGTCTTTTTCTAAGCAAACCTTTTTAATACAAGCGCATAATCAAATTTTTGGACGAGTTAAATTCACGCGTAATGTGTAAAATCCTTCTCTATCTAAAACATACCCGAAAC
This sequence comes from Diachrysia chrysitis, assembly GCA_932294365.1. NCBI lineage: Eukaryota > Metazoa > Arthropoda > Insecta > Lepidoptera > Noctuidae > Diachrysia > Diachrysia chrysitis. The sequence goes on along the minus strand of OW028660.1, from coordinate 11,876,903 downwards.
GATTTTTAATACCCTTTTATTAGGTCGAGGTCCTGTATGTAACTACGAGTATGTAATGGAATCTTAGGTAACTAATTTAACCATCTTCTAAAGATCATAACTTCATGAAAATTGGCAGCTGTATGTAGTTCTGATGACAATACAATAATATGGTACTGTCGAGCTAATCTGATGATGGATCCGGAAGATATGAACTGGAACTTAATGATGGAACATCGAATCATAACTGTGTTTGGATTTGTTAGAAAAGTCTTATAATGAACTTTGACCACGATTAGGTTTCAAGGTCTGATGATAAAGCCGGAAGATATGAACTGGAACTTCATGGTGGAATTTCGTATCATAGCTGTATTTAGACTTGTTAGAAAAGTCTTGTAATGAACTTTGACCACGATTAGGTTTCAAGGTCTGATGATGAAGCCGGAAGATATGAACTGGAACTTCATGATGGAACATCGGATCACAGCTATGTTTGGGCTTGTTAGAAGGTCTTGTAATGAACTTTAATAAATAAATAATAAAATAAATGTGGACAACATCACATACATTGTTCTGAACCCAAAGTAAGTAGCTAAAGCACTTGTGTTATGGAAGTCAGAGACAACGAAGGTACCACAAACACCCAAACCCGAGACAATGTAGAAAAGTGCTTTTCTACATTGACCCGGCCGGGGATCGAACCCGGGACCTCAGAGCTGGCGACACCTTGAAAACCGGTGTGTACGCCACTCGACCACGGAGGTCGTCAAACTTTGACCACGATTAAGCTTTAAAGGTCTGATGATGAAGCCGGAAGACAGGAACTGCATTCCATGATGGAATATCGTATTATAGTCGTGTTTGCACTTGTGAGCAAGGTCACATAATGGACTTTGAACATGATCAGGTTTCAAGGTTATAACAAACCTATTAGATATTGAGTGTCAGCACGGTGGAAAGGCGCATGCTGCCAGTGATTTTAAGTTGGGCATCTACCGTGCACAAGATGCAAGGCTGTACGGTAGACCACGCAGTGGCGTACTTAGAGTTCCGTACTTTTGCGGCTGGACAGGCGCATGTGGCCCAAAGTAGAGTAAAATCACTAAGTGGTCTCCATATTGAAGAGCTAGATTATTCTAAGCTGACAGGTAAAACACCATGCAATACAGACGCACTGGCGGAGATGGAGAGGATCCAGGCTCATTCGCCTACTTTAAAGAAATGTATAAATGTTAAAAATATTTCGTTGTCAAAGACTAAAAAGTATAAAATAAATAAATAGTTAAAAAAAACACTAGAAAAACACGCTTTTATAAATGCACGTAAAAACCAAAAATAAATTATGGATCGTTCAAGTTGTCTCTATTTTTGGGCTGAAATGTAACCTATGTGCTTTTAATTATAATATTTGATTGTAAAAGCGTGGGGCGTAATTACAGCACGGAGACCTCGCTTATACATTGAATGAAACGCTAAAAGAATTTCTGTCAAACTATGGAACATATAAATTATTTATTATTATCCATGTTTTTCGGTGACAAGTGGCTGTCAGCGAGTCTCAACCGGATGTTTAAATACTAATATATTCTACATCCATTCTACAAGAAAAATTAAAATGTTCAAAACAATTAGCGTTTGTAGCGGACGTGAAATTATCGGTATTTTACTGCGGCAAAATCTGACTTACAAAACAGTCATATAAAAATCACATTTCAATTCCGGAGTCTGGGAGCAAACAATATTCATTTTACTTTAGCAGCGCGGCTTTATGAGAGCCATTACTGTAAATAGCGGTTGATGTGCCGCGCCCGAGTGTTGCTGTGCAACCACCGAGCGATGCCGAGCGGTGCCGAGCAGTCCGACCGGTGACTGGCGATGCCAAACTGTGACGTGCAGCGCAGTTGCGCTACGTGGATGGTTATTGCCGGTCATTATAATAAAACAGTTGCACTTGCTCGCAACAATTTATTCGACGCTAAAAAATTACTGAGCTCTTTAATATTTTCCTTTATAGGTAAAAAATAAAGATTTTAATGGACCACTTAACTTACCTATATGCTTTTATTTGTTTTCGTAACAATATGGTAACGGTTTTTTGACTCATAAAAATCTGATATTACTATGGTTAGTTATAAAATAGACTTTAACTTGAGGACTAATACAGTTGCCAGACCAACATTATTTAGATATTGAAATAGCCAACGAAATGTTTTATTTCAGGTACTCCACAACAAAGACCGCTGTACTTGCACAGTGTAGTATACATATTAAAATGTACATGAATAAGTAAACGTCATAACAATCCAATTACGAGCAGTAAATAAACTATGAGAGCAGACCTTTGTAATATTTTCAGTTCCTTTGTTCATACAAATTGTTATTTCGCGGAGTTTATGTTGGTGATCGTCGAATCAGAGACAGGCGGAGCCTCGGGGATAACTACGTGCGGTTCTCTGTAGTGTATTCAATTAACCTATTATTTTTTAAACCTTTTTGAAGCTGTCAATGGAGCTCTGCCTTAATAAAATCACCCTAGCTAATATTGCATTTATTGGGCACTCATAGCTTCCTGGGGAACATAATATTATTACGTTTCTATTTAGTAAGGCAGTGCTTGTTGTTTCAAGCTGTTGTATCTTATGCCAGCAGCCCTAGCAACACATACTGCGTCACAGGGCACCTGGCCGGTGCCCGGCGCTCGGCGGGAACATAACTCATAGGCTCGCAGTGCATGCGTTACGAACATATTTCATCGCGACAAGGTTGCAATACATTTTTGAAATATAATGACCGGCGCAGTGGTCGGCGCGCTGCGCTGTAATTTATGCGGCACTAACATAAATCACCGCCTCATTGGTGCTCGCTTAATGCAGCTCAAGCTTAACCACTCTGTGCCATGGTTTATAAAGTCTTTCGCTTAAACAATTGTAGAGAAAATTAAATAACTGTTACAAAAGTATATATTATATAACTTAGTTTAATGTAAGAACCTATAAAATATTTCAATTTTACAATAAATTCAATATATAGTACTATCATAATAACTTTTTAGTATATATTAAAAAAAAAAATGATTCAATAAAATAGTATTTACAATCGTTCAGCAACGTTTATTACAGAACTATTTTTTTTTGCAAAAAAGAACAATATGCAGGCAATATCTAACACAAAGTCTATTATTAAACCAATAAACTAATATTAAAGCTTTCAATAACTTTAGCACGAGTTATAAATCCTATTTATAAATTCTGAGGCGCGGCTCAGCGCCGTACGTAGTACTTTTACGAACACACGGATTAGTGCGGGGCGTAGCACCTGCGTAGCTTATTCGTAGCCACTTTGACGTAGTACTTGTGTTCTTATTCGTATTAAGAACTGATTAACTCTTGAGATATGTTGTAATTAGTAAGTTTATTGTTTAGTCTGTAAATGAGTAGAAATGTTCTCTTAATTAAGGTTCTGTTATCTGCGTAGAAGCTGATGCCCTTCAGGCGTATTAATCTTGTGTAGGCAATGTTTCGTACTTGTACTGTCAAAGTCATTTTAATATATCATTGCATTTCAGAAGTACGTTCATAATTTATTATTATTTTGTGCGTGACCCCGGGTCGGAGATGGAGTGCCGCCATTACTTTTCCGGATGTTGTAAGGGCCGACTAAAGGATTATACCATGACGGATGGGGAAACCCACAGTTATACGCCACGTGTAGCTATGATCGCTGTAGCATCGACCAAGACGAGTACGTGTACTAAAAGAGCAAAATGGTCAGTGACACCACTACACACACACCAAACACACATGTATTGTTATAACTTAGTTTTAAAGACAGCGCGTTTTAAATGTGGAAGCTTTTAATTAATATTTCGTGTTTTAATGTTCGATAACTTAGTGTCGCTGAGAAAAGTTTTCTCACAAGATCGTTAGACACATAATTTGAACACTTATTTTTGAGATGCGACGGTAACTCGCGGCGTACAGACTACACGCGTGCCACACATTTTAATACTTTATAACCATTTCTGTCAATGAGAATTAATTTAATATTATTGGTACAGAAAGAGTTAGTTATAGTACTTAGTACAACATAAAGTGTGAACATATGATTCAAAATCTTCTACCAATTATTATTACTGAGAAATACTCGTTCGTTCAGTGTAATTTAAACTTTATTCATCATTCATCCATCAACATTTAACACTCAAAACTTAGTCGTAACTTAATTATAGCTGTCACTTAATTAAATCACACTCGTGTAGAAACTTTAAACATAATATCGTTCTAATTAAGCTCTTCACCTTATCACAGTTCCTCACTCTCAGACTTTAGAGATACACGTGTCGTGTTCATATCTCCCGCACGCAGCACGTGCCTCTCGGAATAACAGACAAGCGCCGAAGTCACAAGTTGTGTTGAAGGCGACGCAACTAGTTTGATAACACTCTGAAGACTTTCGGTGGTTGCGGAAGAGATACACGAGTATCATATGTCTGTACGCCACACATACAGTAAACTTAAACACTACTGCTGTATCCGAATAACAAGTGTAAACTTTATTTAAACAATAAAATTTAATTACTTCCTAATCTAAATATTTTTTTAGATCCAAGAATAATTTTGGTCAAAGTTTTAACATTGACATTAAAATAACTCACATAATTAGTAGAAAGTTTATCAACTCTTGTGGCGTTTCAAATTGAACAAGCGCGGCCGCGAGTATTTGCATACTGTCTGACCCGCAGTTAGCAAATAGCCTGATGTTATTGGTCACCACCCCTCCCCCTCCCCACCCGCATCGTACCCGCTCCCCTGCACGCGCCCGGCGCTCGAGGTTAATCAAACTTGTCCACGGCGTCTCTTTGAACCGACGCCGGAGCCGATGCAAGTTTTATGTAGGTGCCATAAGTCGCATCATGATTTGCAAAACATCTACTTTTCCATTCCAATTTAAAATAAAAATGTTTGCCTTTGAAGCTCAACAACTTTGATGGAATAACATGTTGGTTTATGTATCGAATACGGCGTGAACTTTTTATAACCGTAAATAAAATAAAATAATGCTATATCGAAAAAAATACTGTTTAGATTAACTGCTGTTACTAATGAGGGCTATATGTTTTATATTCACCGCTCTATAAATCAAAATCAGCATCAGCACCACTTCTACCTACCAACGTAACAGAGAACCCCGAAATGCTAATGTTCCATGTATGAGCTGCATCAACACCGTAGCTCCCGAATCTCCGCAGTTGAATTAACACGCGCCCCCCGGCGAGGCGTGGAATGCGGGGTGCGGGGTGCGGGAGAGGAGGTTTGAGTTCCAGCATCCACCATCAAGTTGCAGTGGCCACTATGTTTTTCAGCTCGATTTCCCGCCAAAGAGAGCCCGCGCCATCCGCCCGACGCAAATTAGCACTTCAAAAGGCGATGAGTGAACAGCCTTCTCTATTTTGTACACTCTTCATGTTGCTCGCACATTTACCGGGAATTTAAAATACGGATGCGCTTTCAAATTGCTACGTAATAGCACCTTGTAACATATTTCAATTACTCCGTTGATTTAAATGAGCGAATTACTTTGAGTTCTCTTCGTTACGTTAATAAAACGGCTTTAGTTTTAAGCCGGCGGTTATTTTACTACGTTTTACAGGCTTTAAGTGTTTTAGCTTTTAGTTACTTTTCAGCAATCTTGTTCACAACACCTGTGTTTTCGTACCTCTCTAATAATCTAAAGTAATTAAACGTTCATATTTTACTAGACAGAAGTGCTTTACACAAACTAACCAACGAAATTAGTAAGACAAAGTATTCAGACGCGCGGCGTCCCCCGGGGCGGTGACTTGGGGCCGTTGCGGCGCGACACTGCAGCCGCATGTAGCGCCACATACACGGATATGCACTGGGAAGGAATGGCGCAAACTAAATCTGAAGTGATCATGGTCATAATTACACTACATTCAGTTATTTGCCATGTGACACTGTTATTATCACCAAAAAATGCTAATTAAAAATGATGAAGTAGAGTGCGTGATAGGTATCAATGATCGAAGAATAATTCAGTATAAGTCTAGGTATTATTGCAATACATAAAATTATGACTTCAGTTAAATAAACATAAAGGAAGCTGAATAAATGAATAAAGTTCTAATTTTGTACGTACCCAGTGCCCGGTGGACTGTTAGAGGTTGGTACAGTAATGGAGCGAGCGTCACTTTGTTGTGTTCAAGCGAGCCGTTATAGTTGCGCCAACAAGTGGTATCATAACCGAGGGCAGCTATCTGACAAATGTTTATTATGAAATTATGAGTAATATTAACGTTCTCATTCAATGCTGTAATTTCAATTATAAATGAATGGTATGGGGGATTTTTTTTTTTGTATTATACATAAGATTTATTAACATTGATTTTGTGTAATAATTTTTAAAAAACAAGTGTGTAGTTGGTTAGTTACCATCTGAATCTGAGTAGAGTACGTTTATTTCGTTTCGTCCTTTAGTATCCAGTGCTTTAGTATCCTAACGCCACGTAGAGTAGTCAAACCGGGGGAGTTTTTAAAGTGTAAATTCTGACAGGCGTCGCACACACGAGCTAAAAAAGGAACGCGCGCCCTGCTCTTGTCATTAAGCACCCAATCTTCGTGTGTAGCCGTCTAAATGTGACACGAAAAACAGGCTACTGTGTTGGTTTAATAGCCGTGATTTAGAACACTTGTTAATTATACAAGTGTCTTTTGTATAATATTGTTAACAACCTTAGCTGTTTCTGTTTATGACAGTGTTCCGCCAATGTGTAACCAATTAAATTACATGTAAATGTCAGAGTGTAATAACACTAATAACTAATTAGATAGTTTTGTTATGTCAGTAATGTGCGCGCTGACGTTAATCATGTGTCAGTCATCTCGGAGTCTGTGTGTGACGCTCGCGAGAGTGTTACAAGTACTTGTGTTGCTCGAGTGACAGAATGCGATGATGTGATGAGAGTGCTACAGTTGTGTACCTCTGGTTCATACAGAGATTTTTTTACCAGGTAAAACCGTATATCTTCTCTATTTTATTTCGATAATGAAAGGTAAATAATGACTAAAATGAGTTGAATAAAAGTTTAAAATTGAAATGAAACAAAGATCGGCGCAATATGATGTTGATGACATAACATGGATCCGTTGTTAACACTGACAATGTATTGTCCTAGATTAAGGGGAGTACAAAATATTGGATGACGCGTTTTGATACAATCACATGAATGGGCATGGATTACACTGTGCCATAGAATGCGAGACGAACAAAACTTTATATCAACTAAATAAAAACAAACGAACACCAAAATAAATACCTTATTTGAATCCAACAAGTTGGGCTAATTGCGCTATCTCGAGCTACAGATTTATAACACCATAATTTTTAATTTTGTTTCCAAGTTTTAAACCGAAAATAAAAAGACATTTGAATAGGCCCTCATTTAAATAAGAACAGTTGCAAATAGGCCGTTCTTGTTCCAAAGTTATCTTCGTTTGTCTTATAAAATAAAATAAAAATAAAAAAGCCTTTATTTCTACTACATGCCTTTTAAAATAATTGAAAAAAAAAAAAAAAATGCTTTTTATGAAACTACAACTTATATTATATTTCACTTTTACTTCGTTTGTCTTACTGAATATTTATTAATCAAACGAAATGAAAGAAATATGTATCACAAGTAAATTTAGAAAATAACTTACGAAGACTGGTTGATAATGGCGACTTAGCCGTGGGTAGACCGTGATCGTCTTTTGTATATAAATCGCCATTACAGCGGCACTCGGTAGACATCGCGACTGAATGGCAATCGCGAAAGAACATAATATCTATAGAAATATAAATATTTACAGCAAATTATATTAAAATAACGGGTTCAGGAACGTGATACTACTTTAACTTACTTTGAGATACACGTTACAGTTTTATGTGAATCACAGCCTATTTCATTTCTTATAGTCAAAGGCCGCAAGTTATACCTACTCGCCTTTTCTTAAACCACGCAAATGATTAGGTATATACTATATTCTATCGATTCGACTTTAGGGGGTTGCTTATTGCCTCCAAAGATAATAAAGGAGAGCGGCCGGCGCCGGCGTCGTTACCGGCCTGACCTGTGCACGGTGACCTGCTGCCGGCGCCCTAATGAGGCGCCGTGACGGAGCTCAAGCAATTAGCACAGTACACACACGACGCGAGTAAGGAACTCCACACATCAACAGACACTGGAATGTGTAGAGACTTACTTACTAATACTAGAACCATACACATAGATGCTCAACCTTCTCATAAACATATAAACAGCCTCATGGACTTTTGTGAGGCGGTATGTAAATGAAGCATGGTTGGACTGATTGACAATCTTCGTTTTAATATGTGCAAATCATAAATAATCCCATGAGATGTAACTAAACAAGCAATTTTTATGCAAGTAAATAAAAAAAGCAAAAAGGAATCAAGGCATATTATTATTGATATTTGACACGTGCATCTGAATGCACGCGTTTGTATGTGTCCATGCAAATCCATGTTGTGTCGGTACAGTAATTAAATCGCCCATTATTAGTGGTTAGTGCGCATTCGCCGCCCGCCACGCTTAGTATTCAGCTCTCAGCACAGTCATTATATCTGCGACGTATTTACCTGGACCTGTTATATACTATGTTAGCACACGGCATCGCTTGCGACCTGGCGGAGGTAGTAGTAGTATATTTGCTAACAAGAACAATTACTGGTTTGACGCTTCAGTGAATTCTCATTCACAAATGAGATTCGAACCATGAATTTCTGTAGTTTCAAAAACCCACATTTATCTTGGTGGTCCATGTTTCTATGGACAATGTTCATAGAATTTATTTACGAAGAAGTTGTGAAGTAAGTGCTCGGGAGAAATCGCTTCATTTGAGGATTTAAATATTTCGGAGTATGTTGTTGTTCCTACAAAGTTTGTTTGTTTACAGTTTGTCGAAGCAACACAAGCAACAAACCTGTGCGATACACTCTGGGAACATGTTTTCTACGTCTCTTCAGGATAAGAGTTCAATCCGTGTCCCCGCGGGTACGACGTAATTGCTCTACTTTCGCTAAAATAATACTTAGTATTAGCGAGCATTTTGTGTACTGATGTTTCTCTCGACAGATTAAAAAAAATACCTCTGGATTTTTGTAATACATTTATTTCTTAAATTTTCACTGAAAACAATAGAATGTGAATCAATGAAAATTGTGGCAACACAAGGCCCCCGGCAGCTCGCTGCCGCTGCTCGTGTAAGTACAAATCCATTCAATCCGGCACAAAGTTAAACAGAGGGCCGGCTCACCCACAGTCAGGTATCACGGCTGTATCGTTCCGGCGCTATTCATTGACCGCTATGTAAAACATACTAGGTAAATTTATTCAGGGCATGTGCGAACGTGGCGAGCTATGGTTGTCACCGCACTCGCGCTGGGAGTAATGTCATCTAATCCGCGCTGTCGGCGGGACCCGCCCGACAGTGGAGGAAGGCCGCGATAATGGCATGATGTCCGACGGTGGTATTACGTATCTTGCAAAAGCAAAGTAACAGTAATATTTGCTCAATTATCGCTGTCAAATTGTACAAAATTTACTATCTATTGCTAGCGCTTTGCTTTTTGGCTTGTGTGTCGCAAGGTGTGGGGTCTGAACCGCGCCAATCACGCTGAACTCATTTGTTGCTATTTTATTGGTCGGTTTTATGACCCAGTGACGGACGAGCGCCAAATTCAACTAAATTCTGTCAAACCATACTTTTACTACGTTTGTACTTAAAAAAAATGTTTCACAAGGCGCAAAATTTATTTTTCTTCCTTCCATTAAATAGAAGCTTTTTATTATTAAAAGGCTTCTAACTCACCTCAGGGTTAAGTAAATAGTTGTAACAATTTAGTTGCAAAGAATGAGCTTCACCGTAGACACACAGGTTGGGTCTATTCATGTAAAAGTAAGCAATTATGTAACCAGCGGGAAATATTACTCTGCAAGTTATTCACGGTCTAATGCTGCGCTTTGTCTTAGAAGTTTATTATTAGATCTAAACCATTTGTTATATAATCTGATATTTTAATTATTTAATAACAACCGAAGCGAAATTTAATTAGAAAAGTTAGAGAAGTTGTTACAATGTTGAACATTTTGTTTAATAGTTAATTGAGCACAGTTAAACCAACATAACTTAAAAGAACATAACACACAATCACATACGAGAATAAACCCTCATATTTAGATTCTCGCATTAAACTGGCTCTAGCTGCGTTCAGTATGGAATGCAATGGACATCGGGACGCAGCCGATAATCCTGGATTATCCAGTTTCTAGGCAGCGCCGAATACACATTAGCATGCCCTATAATAAAACCTTTATTTCTTGCGTGGTAAGGTTTAAAAATGCAAGGTATGCTTTACTGGAGAGCCGGGTAAAGATCGCTGTCATAACAGCTTACGAGCGTTTGTCAGATGGACCGCGAGCTGCCGGCGCCGGCCCTCTTGCTACAATGCTCAGATGATTTTATTTGGGAAGTTTGATTTTTGTGTAGAAAGATCATACTTCACTTTTAGATAGCTACAATATGACGAAGGTTGGATCAAGGATTGTATTGGTAGTTTACTTAAAGTAAGCCAGAGTTTTTCAGATACATGTAAACTAAATTCATTGATATAATCTTTAATAATCCCGGTAGATGTAGATGATCCACGGTACTGCATTAAACGGCGATGTTCCGGGAACCTATACCGGACCGCTATTACCGGAAACCCGCGTACGGTTTCAATTGCGGTGATCACAACAACTTCCAACATTATACCTTTCTCAGAAATGGACGAAACTCTTAAAAAACAATTTATTTATCAACCTTCATTAAATTAAAAAGTATGTATTACTTAATGATTGAAAACGTTATTCCTTAATTACCTTGTGCTTTAAATAATTAAAATTCTAATCACCTATGTTTATGGCTCGCCCTGCACACCTACAGGCAGATTTTTTTGAAGTGAACCGTGTTTAGTAATAACAATACTATATTTCTTTAGAAAATTGTTTCATATGATAGTCTCTGCGGCGCGCGACGGAGGGATGTTAATAATGTTATAATACACGGTCGGGATTTTGTTTTGTTGTTAAGATTTAATTATATTCACCTGTTGCTTCTGAATAAATTTAAATCGTTGTTTCATCTTATAACCATAAACACTATAATTTTTTTTGTTTGGTCTAAACTAAAAATAAAATGTTTTGTAACGTCTTTGTTATTGAGGACTCAAAACTTATGTTGTAAAAATAAAATGACTTAGCAATATACAAACATTCAGCAAATTATTAAGTATGCAACTTAAGTGTCACCGTAGACTTTGACACAAAATAATAATAATAATAAAGGTATTTAATTCAAATATTAAGATAACAAGTGTTTTCAATTAACAGCTTTTACCTTAATTACTAGACGTTTTCAAAACCTCTGAACCCCTTCACACGAACTCATCAGCCCCTCTAGCCAAGTCATATATCTACAAGCGTTATCGAATCGCCCAAAGGTATGAAAATCACTTATCGAAAAAAAAATATAGTTTCCATTCTCTCGTGCCATTTAAGCAATTTCTATCATCGTTAACGGCTGCGAGAAATGTCACTTGGCTACAGAGGCGGAAACTATTTGTACAAGAATGTTTACTGTTTAAATCCGCGATATTTCGGTTTGCAAATCTTTGTATCTATTACGTACGAACTGTTCCAGAAGTTGTATCAATCTTAATCCCTATGTACGATGTAGACGGCACGCGCCACATTAGATGTCACCGCACCGGTTGGCTCGGCGCTCGGTGCTCGGTGCTCGGCGCTCGGCGCTCAGTTCTCGTCGCTCACAAGTCGCGGTTATCGGCGCTCTCCGCTTATCTGCCCTCATTACAGCCGGCGATGAAAGAAAAATATTTGCTCCCGCCGCGCTCCGCCCGCCGCCGGCCAGACCAAGCGATGAAATATTAAAATTCCTACAACACGAACGCAAAAACACTGCTGAGAGCCGGATGGGAAGTTTTCATTCCTTTATTAAGTTTACATTTAATTTTGATTTTGTGTTGTAAGGTATAATTAAAAATGTAACCTCAAACAATTTGTTTGGCATCTTGTTATGACGAAAAACATTCAACACGGGCACATGCACGTGCGTGTGTATATGTAGAGTACATAAACACGCGTATAAATTAATAGTAAAATGAAAATGCTGCAATAATTACAACAGGACAACCTTTCGTGATTGGGTTACGCTTGGCAATCAGTGGACAAAGCTTTACTCAAAGCCACTCTATTTCTTTAATACCTAAAGGTCTGAAAAGAAATACAATTTATTTCTACATTTTGAGCACTTAAACAAGTAGACGTAAAATTTTTGTCCGACGAGACTGAGTCAACTGGAATCTTAATGGAATTTATCTAAAAACTGTTAAGCTAATTTGCTATCCTTTTATTTTGTGACAAATTTAATTGCTTTGGACCAGAATAAAGTGACTTAAAAAAAGTAACACGGACTCTATTGTTTAAATTTTATGGTCAATTCAATAGACAATGGAGTCTATTGTCTATTTATGAACCACACAGTATAGCGTGGACATGAACACAACAGATTACAACATTTATGAGCGTTATCGCTTATTGCATGCAACTTATTGTGATCAATGTTTAAGTACGGGTCGCAAAAAGTCACTATAACACCGACTTGTATAAGGAGACCTGCGTGTTATTAGCGTCCCTCCGCCTGTGGATAGAGCCGCGGGTCAGGCGCGCTGGTCGCGGCGGCGATCGCTCTTCGTCACGAACATGACAGCTCCAATAGGCCGCGCCACTATACATATATTGATGACATTGTACTGCGCATCGATGGTGACATCAAATTGGAATATTGAAACATTAATCCAATAAAAATATGATTTATCGGCGTCGACCAGTCGAGTGTGGTCACATTATTTATATTGGAGTAAATGTTGCCACTCATTGCGCGTGATAGATCGCGAGCACGACACTTGGAAACGTCCGCAGATTTGATAAATATTTGACAATAATTCTCTCCGTCTTTTGTCGCGCTCGCGTTGTATTCTACGTGTGGGCTATGTGTTACTCAACCACGGACATGGATTTTTCTTTAAAAATAAAATACAATCTTATACTACAAAAGTTTTTCTATTCTATAATTTATAGAATGTCTAACTATTTCTTTATAGTGAATTATTATACCTATACATATATATATAGATTATCATATCTTGTCGCAGTCTATCGTTGGGAGAATATTGTTATTTGTAATGAGATGTATTTTCAGACGCCTAACATAGTACAATTTGTTTATAGTAGATATTTTTATGTTCTTTATAATTAATTTCTTTATTATAAAAAAATATATACTGTACGCAGCACACTTGTATTTTCATTAATGTGCTAGCATTCTTCTGGTTCTATCTCAGAGAGGACAGAGCAGACGAAAGATTAAAAAAAAACAGTACCACTCCGGGAGAGGCGACAGACGTGAACACTTGAACAATTATATATGTACATGTACATCACACAGGTAAAGGTAACTGTAATAATGTCACATAGTGATTTTTCCTATTTCAAAAATGATTCGCGCCTAAAGAAGTTTTTACTTCAAAAAAATTCATTCGTAGGTCCAGCAAATGTACAGTGTCGGCGTTCCGCTTCCGAAACTGGTAAAAAGCGGTAATAACTGGAATATTCCGGCTCGAGTCAGTTTTTATTTGTGTTAGCCTCGTTAATGTGGCCTCGCGCCCAGATTGGTCCCATACAAAGTTTCCGTTTCAACTCGCTCCGGCATCGCGCCGCTTTCGAAATTATGTTTTTTGGAAACCGCTGCCCTGATTACACATTGTGCAAATGTGTGTGCGGATCAATCAAACTGGAAAATTTCGCTTCAAACTGGAATAAGCGAGTGAGCGGCTCAAGTGACGCCCTGTTGTTACCAGAGCCCCCGAGCTGTATTAAAGTTATAAAAGTGTGGAAGTCGTCTCCAAACGAGGAAGGTCTTTAGAAACAAGAAACTGTTCTCGAAGCAGGAGTTTTGTTGCTGAAGTCAAGTGACTCACTTATCTCGTTAAATTGTGACAACTTCATAACTCTGAAACGAACGCGGGCCAAAACGTCCGTGAATACAATTAAACATTAATTATAGTATCGAAATTAAAAAGGAATCCCGCAGTCAGCGCAACACAATTTATAATAAATGTTTATCAAAAGTCATAAGTTCGGGTAATTTATCTGAAGGCGACACATAATTACTTTTGAACGTGGTGTGTGCGCGGCGCGGCCCGCCGGGCCTGCCGGGGTGGGGGCGAAAGGACCAAACTTCGTTATGACTAAATCAAATAAAAGAACGAAACACTTGGTTACGTTTTACACTACCGCCCAAAATTAAATTACGAAGTTGGTTCGGAACAAAGAGTGCTCTAATTAACGTAACATCAATATTAAAAGGAAAATACTGAGAACAAATTGTAAAAGTAAATAAGAAAATATTGTTTGGTGGCGGGAACCTAAACCAGTGCCGGTGGACGACGGTAACTGTGTTATGTTCGTCGCCCCTGCAGAATGCAGTGCGAGGCAGAGTGCTCTGTGAGGCAGAGTACAGTGCGAGGCAGAGTGCAGAGTGCTGCTCTCAATACCTACCATAGTTGGACTTGTTCTTAGATTGGTAATTAATGTAATTTTACTTTGAACACTAGACACTGTGTAGATAATTGTTTGATTGAAAATTACTTACTGTAATCTATACTAATATTATAAAGCTGAAAAATTGTTTGTTTGTTTGTTTGAACGCGCTAATGTCAGTAACTACTGGTTCGAATTGCAAAATTCTTTTTGTTTCGGATAGTCCATTTATTGAGGAAGGCTATATAACATCACGCTACGACCAATAGGAGCGGAGCATACATGAAAAATGTTTCAAAAATCAAAAACCGTTGAAACTAAAACACGCGAACAAAGTCGCGGGGGACAGCTAGTATTTAATACGTCAATGTGGATACTTTTATTTTGTTTTTAACGCCTGTTTATTTTGTTATTACGAGATTTACCTGTGCATGAAATATAAATGATATTAGCATTGTATTGTTGCGAGTAAGTGATCTATACTAATCTATAATAATATATAAAGCTGATGAGTTTGTTTGTTTGAACGCGCTAATCCCGGAACTAATGGTTCGATTTAAAAAAAATCTTTTAGTGTTGCACAGCCCATTTATTGAGAAAGGCTATATTACATTACGCAGCGACCAAAAGGAGCGGAGCATAAATGAAAAACCGTTGAAACTAATACACGCGGACGAAGTCGCGGGGAACAGCTATATAATTATATAATCTGCCTCGCCAACCTAGCCTTTTCCCAAGCTATGTTGGGGTCGGCTTCCAGTCTTACTAGGTTCAGCAGCATACCGTATTTTACATGAAACGACTGCCTATCTGACCTCCACAACCCTTTTTACTAGATAACACAGTACTCAAAGTAAGACTCAATCGCATGTCCAAGATTAACGTATGACAGTTGGGATCAACGGCTTAACGTGCTTTTCGAGGCACGGAAGGGTCTCGGTATGTTTACAAATGGTCACCCATCCACGGGCCAACCGCGGCGAACGCGGTTTAACCTGTATTATCGATTAAACCATAATGCTTACACTTAGCACGAGCCTCTCCATTTAATATACATAATATATATGATAAATTATAGAAAGTTATGGTTCGTAATTATTATAATAATTTTCATAATAAGCAACTTCATCTGTGTAAAACATTTTACTATTTCTGAGAAGTGATCTCAAATAGATTTGAACTTGAGTACTCGTAGGTATTAGAAATTTGTATGATTATAATAAAAACGTATTATTTCCCACAATATAACTTAAAGAAGCCTGTTAACCTGACTGACAGGCCCGGAATATGTAAGCGACTCTCATACAATATGCAGTAAATAACGTAACCGGTTATTGTGCGTTGCTACGCTGTCAGCTACAGCGATGGTGCTACGTGTCCGCTACGCGCTACGTGCTACGAAACGGTCTACGTCTCTACGCTTCTAATAGACGTCCCCGGGGCGGAGATTCGTTAGGGTTTGATATGGGCACGTCCGACCACAGCTGTGGCTTCGGGATTATTTTTGTACAAAATTGGGTACACTTAAGTATCATTATTGACCCCTAAAAAGTATTGAATTCAACATGGACCTGTATAGAATAATTTATTTTTGTTGCATAAACGGTTGCAATGATTATCTAGGAAGAATAAAGAAATGTTAAGTTTAAGAATTCGAAATACTTGTACATAAATATATTTGGAATGCGAAGTAAAAGCAGGGAGATAGCATTAAAACATTCAACTGGGTGACGTGTAATTAACGTAACTTTGGTACCTGCGCATTCCGGCTTCACGGATTAATTCGAAACTTTCATTCGTTCAACAACGATTACTGCGACAATTTAGGTACATACATAATGTAGACACAAACGAAAAAATGCAACAGTTTCAATAAGTCACGTTACAAAGTAACTTCGTGAGTTTGTCCAATAAAACAATTGATGCTACCTAAATGAGTATGTGAACATTTTTCACCTCAGGTATTTAAAAATAATGGAAATTTTTGTTATGTTTATGAATGACGGAAAACTTGCTCTCATGGCAGCGTCTGCCACGTTGAATGGCAATGTAAATCATTTATGTAAGAAAACTTTTTAGAGAACAGAAACAGATGTAGAATATTTATACGTTTAAGCTTTGTTTGTTTTCGGGGTAAATATATTTAAGTGTTATCTGAGGTGCATTGTCACAAATATGTTTGCTTCGTCCGTTTGCACTGAAGTGAACAAAACAAGTCTCTGATAAATAGCGCCAGCGAACAAACTGCAAGCTTGTTGCTATTACGGCATCAGCAGAGATTGGGAGCCGAGAACTAAATCTCGGTAAGTACCGAACTTAAGATAGTTGAAAGGATTTATTAAAACAAAGATGTTTGTTGTTGTTAGTTAAGGTGCGTTTACACTTGACGCGTTTGACTGGCGAACGTTCGTAACAGAAAAGGACCTACATCAAAAATGACAAAATAAAATAGTTTCATAGAATATAACATTATTTTTACAAATAACCAATAACTTGAAATCGGTCGAAATCATAAACAGTTCAGTTGTTTTTTCATATCAAGTACCGATTAGTATGCCATAATTCACAACCGGCTAGTGTGCAATTACCTTCAAGCGGCTGCAACCAGCGACTTCACTTCCGTAATAAATAAGCTGATCGCAGATATCGCACTGTTACAGCGCTGCAGCGCTGCAGCGTACTTATGATTAGTTGGTATCTGAGGGATATTTTGTCGCATTTAATTTATACCGGGACTGTTTACAGAAAAGTTTGTCTATGTTGATAGTTTTATCGAGCGGTCTAGTTCCGGTGTGATGAGAATCCCTACGGATTTATATATTTATTATTTTGACAATAAAGTATGAACGAAAATACAAACAAGCAGATAATATTCCGACTTGTGGTCGCCATGCACCATTACATTTGGTATGATTATTAAATTATTATTGCTCCGTTTTGATAATCGTTCTGTTCAGATAATATTATTCTTTAGAATCAATATTTATAACAAAGCTTGGCCGTTACGACTATCTTAAAAAAATTGTTCATTATCATTTGCAAATTGTTTTTCAAAAGCCTATTATGTATAATATTTAAAACAAAGCGATGCAGTTTACATTTGCGGCTGCGGGTTATCGGGTCCCGGTTCAAAGGGCTCCGCGCGCCGCCCGCTGCTGCCTTTGACAGATTTGAAATAGCAACTCATTGATGTAGTTTTACTTGGAACAATGAACAAAGCTTACTCGGTTACACCTAACTACGCGATATAGTTGGAATGCCGGGTTACAAATACGAGTTCTGAGCCTATCATGGCATACTAAAGTTAATTAGACTACACCAGAAAATCATTATAATATCGGGAATTAGCCTGTAGTATACGTACTCGTATCTAGTGCTCGCGCGCGAATGCTAAACTCTCTAAGTAAACACGAATACATTAGCATGTACAAATGTTTGGTTTCCTGCGATACAAATCTCAGTCATTGAAAACAAACAAGCGAAGCGGGGCAAATAAGTACAGTCGCGTTGCGAGTAAGAGCCCCGCGCATCAGATTCGATCTTCCGACACGACCGTCACGACCGTCCGATGCGACCAGCCTGTCGTATTCTACATCACACTTAATTAAAATCTCCGACGTGTTATCTGCGAGAAGTTTACGACACGCGATACGCTGAGTGTCAGGATTACGGTCTCGCGGGTGAGGGCTGATAACTTTTGTTTATACTGTCACTTGAGGCCGGAAACGCTACTGTTATCTGGTTTAAAGGCTGTTTATTTTTAGGTTCGGCACGTGTTTCCGAAGTTATTTGTGTAATTAAGAAGGGTGTATCCCGCGGCTATCGTTATACGCTTTGTTGTAAAAGTAACTCAAACTGTACACTGATATACTCGAATAAAGGCAAGTAATTACGGCTTGCATATCTGTTACTGAGAATCTAAATATCATTTGTACGAGTGTGCCTTACAGAAGTTCAGATTTCTTACATGATTATGAAGCTTTTCATTCAGTACAAATAAAATTTTTCGTCTTAAATTTATTACAACAAAAGAATAGTATTATCCAAACAAAAAAGGTATAAATTGTATATTACTCTTATACGATCTCCTCCTGTGACAACAGTAAACATGATTAAGTCCCATACATTCTGTACGTTTATCCTACAAAGAATTATAAAAACCATTTGAACCATTATGGCCGGGGAATGTAATAACACCGCTTCCTGTGCACTGTTCGAGGGCAAGTACACATGACAGTTATACGCGACACAGAGGGGCGCTCTCGCTATAACTGTCGCGCGCAGCGGCGCGGCTCTCGCGAGTGTCGCGTGTGTCGCGCGTGTCAGCGACTGTGTTCGCGCTGTCAGACATTTATCGCGCAAGTTTTACAGCGCGACACTATCTGCGAAGTTTGTAGGTATTGTGCATTGTCTTAGTTTCACGAAATTATAGTATCGAGTGGGAATATTGTCGAGTTGAGAAGTTAGTGGTGACTGTGGCACGAGGATACAACTTCTGCTATTGTTTCACTTCAGTTCAGATGATTTCTCCTGTACCTCTATGTTTCACTATAAAGTGATAGCGTTCGTTTAAACATGGAGCTAAAAAAATGTGCAGGTTTTTTCCTGTAGATTGCTTATCATAATACATTCTCAGTAACAATTTAGTTAGAAATAATATTATATAAACGTGTTTCCAATTGCCGAAGGCATTTGAAATACAGTGTAATATAATTATTATTCTGATTTAATGACAACCGCTTTCTAAACATCAAGTAGTAATTGTACTTAGATAAGACTGTTTTTAGTTAATTTAGCATTCTGCAACATTATATCACACGTTGGTCGGTGGATTGACGGGAGGTGTGGCGGGTGGAGTGGGGGAAGGGCGAGGGGGGTGTTGGTCAGCACTTCGTTAAATATATTGAGCACGTCGCGTTAACTCAATCCATCGATTGTCCGGCTCTACGTACTGCTCATTATTACACAGTTTTAATACATTTTGTAATTAAGAATTATGACTACTTTTGTTAAATGACTGCAAACATATGGATGAACATAAATTTTATTTATTTATTTATTTATTTAAAAACCTTTACAACATCATCACAGAAAATACTCCCAAACCGACATTGTAAGCTTACAACTAAAAATTACACACACATACCTAAATATAATATGCAATATTACAAGTATAAAAAATACCTCAACTACATTTCAGATATAATGCACATCTGTGCTATTTCTGTGAATTTCGGCTGGCTACAGTTATAGATATCTACATGTATGGCTATTAAATTAATGATCTGTATGGCGCTCGTAAATAAAGTTCGCTGTCACATTTTTTTTATCATCATGAACAAGGCGTAAATTAAGATAAAATATATGTCAATATTCAATTGTTGTAAGTCGTGGTAACGATAAAGACAGTAAATCACCAGCGCCGCCGGGAACATCGGCAGCGTGTACAAAGTTTTAGCCTTAAATAATTTCGGCGACAGTTATCACCGAGCCGAAAGCGAAGCCGCAGCAACACGGTTCTAACACAAATAAGAGAACAAGCCCACAGAAAGCCACGACATTTCTTACATTACAGTTGTTGGCTATAAAGAGGAAAAACATTTCCAGAACAGCTCCATTCGAAAGAAAACTTTTCTTAAACACAATTTTGAGTCCAAGTAAATGTAATTTTAAAGCTGCTGTAAATGTCACTTGGAGTTTTGCTCGCGCGGGATTGAATAGCTCTAAGAAATGTCACAAGTATGCGTGCTGCCGACTGAGATACGCTTCACTAGACTGTTCAAAACAATCCGGCCGAACTAAAACACTGGTTTCACTAATGTTTAAACAATTTATGCGCGAGCGGACCCTCGAATGCAAACTGGATTATTATTTTAATTCGTGTGCGACCAAACAGCCGCGTTTGCACGACGCCCGTTCCTATTCGATTACAATTCTAACCTAGCAATTCAAACCATGACTATAAAGCATTTGTTATCCATCACGCGCTAGACGCTGCGCTATTACATGCTTGTATTAACATGACCGGCAATGCAACACCAGTCAGTAATAACGTACGTCACGCCAGTGCAGCGCAGTGTTGACAAGCGAATGAACACATTGATGATGAGATTGGTGTCTGCGCGCGGGCGGTGACAATTTGATTCGTGCTCCGGGACAAGGCGGCGCGTGCCCCGCAATGGATACATGAGGTAACACAATTTCACACTAAATTACGAACACGTATCTTGCATCGAGCTCCCGCGGGTTTCGATAGAGCCACTCAACAAAAAGTTGCAAACTTACAATGAGAAATCTTGAGGTCTGAACAAGTTTAATCAGGAGGTTGCAAGTTGTATCGCAGTTCGTTACGGCAGGTTCTACAATGGTGAAGTAACAACGCAACATAACTTCAAAGGTCGGTCTAAACTAGTTTGAAGTGTTTTACGAAACGAAGTTTTTTGCGTTCACTGGTATAATTAAATAACGCATTAAACACATTTCTTTAAAAGTTCAATAATTGCAAGTGTAACTAGTGTTCCGTACCAAGCTCTCGCTATATTTATTCCTTGGCATTGGCAGGTGTACAACTACAAAGTCGACGTGTCGCAGGATAAACTCACAACTTAGCGCGGGCGATACGTTTCCCGGGTCAACTGCGAAGTAATACATAGTAACAAAAACCCCGCTCGACTAAAAGTTCCTCTAAAATTGAATTCCTTAGCCCAACACAAGAAGCGGAGCGCGGCAAAGTTACTCCGCAGAGCCAAGGCTAATGCCATTACTTGTCGACGGTGCCAGACAGTTGGCACTGCCAACTAGACGGCTAAGGAGTGCCAGAGGCTGGCAATGCCACTTAATATTAGATGGAGAGGCGTCGCCGCGCTATCACAAAGGGGATCGAATTAAACATGCAACCGCGTTCGGCGAATGTATGGAGACGGTTGATTGGATTCAGAACATGCGCAGCAATTTATTATGAATGCGCCGATGTGTTTCTCGGCATTTAATAATGTAAACTAGTGTACAGTACGGTTTATTGCTTTGACAACTACGCCAGTATGATTGTAGTATTAAATCAATACCTATTCGTTATGGTTCTTGTTTGTAAAATCGAGTTTCGCGTATTAAATGTACCTACATGTAAGTAATAATGGCAGCGGTAGTGGATTGAGCCTCCTCCTGTCAGAGTCGCACCGGCCCGGCTCAGCCGGCTTAGCGGAAGGCACACAGTTCACCCTTAACATGGTTTGACAAATTTTGACGTAACCAAAAACATACCTATGAAACTACACAAAATGTGTTTATATTTCGTAGAAGTTTGTTTTGAGTGATTCCAAGAGGTCGGTACATGTTTTGGTTCCGGGTGCTTAGTTGCCAAAATTACTATTTATATTAGAACAAGTTTAGGTTTCTTTTTGTTACGAATGTTAATATACTTGTTGCGTATCAGCCGTCGTTACTCAGCTGCCCGAAGCGCAACTTCTCAGCACGTTTATCTGAGTACATAGCATGCTGATAGAGACAACACGGGTCGATTCCGAGAACCCACTTGTTACTGTACACATGTTACATACTTTGATGAATATCTAACATAAAAAGTATATTCTCACACATTGTTAAACACAAAGTCATCTATTTGGACAGCTCTGTTTTGGCTTTATTAAATCAGCAGTAACGACGCTTTATTTTTGTACCAGTATCTTACTGCACTATTCTTCACAAGACTTAATGTATAATAAGTTATGAAGTACCGCATGTATCGCGACGGTGTCGTACGAACTGTGCACTATATTAGGTACCTCACACCAAACAACTTTTAGTACTCTATTTTTCTTTTTAAAACAATTTGTTTTCTGTTCTTTGCAGCGGTTGAATAGCTTGACCTTTGTAGAAATGCGAGGATTTTCTTGTTTTATTCCTGAATACTATCCTTATTTATGTCTGTTTTTCTGCCTAGCCTTTTCCCAAGCCATGTTTGCGTCGGCGTCCAGTCTTACCGGATTCAGCTGAATACCGCCTGTCTGATATCAACAACCCATTTTACTGGGTAGCTCAGTAACCTATAGTAAGACTGGTTGTCAGAATTGTAATGACTTAACGAAAATCAAATATCAACGTATGGCAGTATAGGCAATGGCATCGTGCTTTCGAGGCACATAGGGGATATTTATATCGGCATACACAAGAATAATAACGAGCTTACTATTTTCTCACAAGTTAAATGTTCTACGTATTTTACTTAGACGTTAGCTATTTTCTTTTACAAAACGTTTCAGCTCGTTAACAAGCAACTACCCGGGTAATTTCCCTTTATTGAGAAGGTATTTACCGTAACAGGGACAAAAGGTAAAGGTAAATAAATTTGTAAAGGTAAAACAAATTGTCTATTGTAGAGAAGTGATCTCCGGGGAGTCGTGACGTTTGTGTGCTCGATACGTCACGCTGATGACGAAATCAAACGGTGACGACACACCATCAAAATGTTTTAAGAGAAGTTATTGAAAACCATTTATCTAAACTTTTTTAAGGTTTTGTCATTATGTTATATTCTGCTTGCATTACAAAGACTCACTATGTGACAGATAGTTGAGTAATAAAACGTCGCATAAAACATGTTCCTATTTAGGTATTCGTTTCCAGAACTTTCGTCACACAAGTGTCGTATCGTACCTACATAAATAATACACATCGCGGCAGGTGCGGGCGGGCGCAGGGGGGGGGGGAGGGTCTTCGTGTACCGTTCTCTCAATAATTCCTAGAGGTGCTTTCAAGTGGGTTGTTGCATCTGATATGCAATCGAATAGTTTCGAACAATACAGAACTTAGGCGAAGCCATTATATGCACCGATTGGTTCCAAGTTCCGCCGATAAGACAAGTTCAAACGCTTTGCCGATAACCAATGTACCGATGTTGTGCTGAGCGGCGCCGCGGGCGGAGTACTAACGTATCGACATTAGCGTATGAATAGCTAGGAAGGTGTGTACAGAAGCATTTATCTAGTTGAGCGATTTAAAAAATGTGCGAAAAATATACAGTAAGTAGTGTAAAAGATTTAATTGTCACTATCAAAAAGCGTAACACGTAATAACTATTATTTAACACACGCTTCTTAAAAAACTGTTGCTAAAATTCTGATTACAGAACTCAGTTTTATTTGCCTACACCTGTATACCAATAACTTGTTCTTCAAATAGGTAATTAACATTGTATAATGCATACTTCACGATATAGTACATCTGGCGTGGTGATGAGCGAGCTCTGACCTCCCGACGCCGGTACTTGCGCCGGGAATGCTCAACTTTGATGAAGTTATTCTATCTGCGGAGTGATCTTTTTATGTTCTTCACGCTGCCGGCAGCTTAAAGGTCAGGGCTCGAGTTTTATAGCTAAAGGTACATTCACTTTTTAGATGAAAAGTTGCTTTCAAATGTTGAGTGAGCGCGATGTTATCAGATTTCAAATGTTCTCTGATAGACATTGACATTCAAGTGACCTTCTCTTCAGAGGTATTCTTGCAAATTACGAAGTATATTATTTAAGGAAAAGGGTTCCAGTAATAAACTGCTGCTGCAAAATGATGACTTTGTAATTAATAATTGTTTTGTCAAATTGCAAACATTGCGAGTCCAACAAACTTATAATTCACAATCAAAAATTCAACACCAAAGTTTTGTTTATCATAACTTTGGTGTTAATATTCAAGAATGTTAATGAGATGCTAAAATAGACAACGTTTTTTATGAGACTGTAAAGTTAATGCAAAAAGTAGATGAATTTTGTAGCCAAAAAATAATTAAAAAGGCGATAAATAAACAAACAGAGAGATTAAAAAGAGATGAGAAATACAGACAATTTGTTTATGAAACGAATTCTTATAAAAATAACATACGTATGAGTATGATACAACAAAATTTATTTTATTTTGCCCGATACCGCAAGTCAATAGTACACTTAAAAACCAAAACCCGTCCAATAAGTTTTCATGTTCAAGTGCAGCGTGTACCAGCGTCGAAGTCGATTGTTCTTCACAACGCCCGCGATCTGAGACTAGTGATAGTCCAGAGGGAGCCGAGTGTTAGCAATAGCTTGAGGAACGGTCATAAAGATGGCACCGAGACAATCTACACTGTACGACAGTACATTGGTGCTCTACACTATACGTAAACTGTATTGGTACCACGAGAACGTTCCCGAACATTTCTATCGTTTATACAACAGAAACTTGTGTTAGAGAAGCTAGAGGTCATTAAATACTTGTTGCGGTCAGAAACTGAGAGCAATAAATAACAGTTTAGTTACAGTTGAGTGACTTTGAATTAATATGAGAAGGGATGCAACAAATAGGAGAGTTACTGTCGGTTTCCAGATACATATACAACTTGAAGTTGGTCCACCAAGTTGAATGTTTACTTGTAAATAAAGGTCTCACTGACTAATCTCCACAAAACATCAAGCGCTATTCTTATTAGGATGTGAAAAGTAGTTCAAGTTAATTTGAAAAGTGTTAAAAGATTAAGTTTTGAGTTTTAATAGCTCGCCTCATATGGGCCTAACAGGCATATGCCTATTTAAGCATAATTATTGTTACACCAGAAACTATGTAATGAACTAAATGATTCAATAAATTGTAACTTAACCCAAAACAGTTCGCGTCACTTATACAATAATTAGAATAAAATAAAAATAAGAATAAATAATTAATGTAATAATTAATAAAATAATTGTATGTAAATGGAGTGGTTTGATGTCACCGTCAGTTGGTTCACAGTTAACATTCCGGTTAATGTGCGTCGGTAATAACAGTCAGTAACTCGGCGGCATCGAGTCGCACACAAAGCCTACTAATTAAATAACCGTGTCAATGGCGATTGTGTTATGTTATTGTTTTGTTAAGTCATAAGCACTTGTACGAATGAATATTATTGAACACTTTAAAAATATTATCTGTTACTAATTACAAATTTATTTACTTTTATGTGTATGTCTATGACAGAGTTACCTTTTTTTTAACATTATTTTCCAATACTGCCAACATTACATACGACAATACTAAGGGATAACTCAATCATTCGTTCATTTTCTATTAATAAAAAAAACGGTACAATAACGTTTCAAGAGGATATATTTTCGCCACAACAACAGCCGTGGCGTGCTCTCCGGACGCGTCATAAAAACCAAAATGGTATCCCATTAGCCGGCAGCGCCGATCCACTTCATATCGTAATTAATACTCGCGCTTACGACCGCTCTCCACTATATTATATTTAATTCCTGCCGTGGAACTGCTCTCATTATTACCCGCATTATATATAATTACTGAAGGTTTTTTGACAATCCGTAACATGATATTACTGCGGTACACGAATTGTAACACGAGATACGTTACCATCTTCTGTGTTCCCGCAAATGACGGAAATCATAAACGTGTGGGTAAAAACTTTTAATTAGATTCATGCATTAATTTTTTTGGTATGTCATAATTTGTAAAACATACGAGAATATAATAGCTTGATAGAGGATATAATAATATAATAAATAGTGCCGGTAGCAACATGCTTGTGTTCTAATTGGTTTGCCTTCAGTAAGTAAAAAGAAATGGTCCATAAATTAACCGCTAAATGCGAACAGAAGTTCAGTGAGGATAATAATATTAAGTGATATAATACGATCCCCTGACAGCGCTACACTCATTACTCACCTTATTACTAATAATTAATTACCGAAGGTTTTTCGGTCCCCGCGCGTCTCGCGGGACTTCCCTCAGATTGCTCAATAAAGGTTGTTTTAACAATTAGCTCCGCCCTCGGCAGAGAATGTTTATTGCTTCATTTCCCTCCAAATCACTCCCCCAGACCGATGGTACTTTACCAAAGTTGTAACTGAAACCATAAAAAAATTGCGTTGCTTTTTGAATAGGGAAAAAGTAACGTTTGTTATTTTGAATTCTGTTTCCCTAATTGTTCAGTAAAATAGGGGATGGAAACGAATATATTGAGAGTATTTGCTTATTATTGTGATCTATTACTGGTTATGCAAATTCTTTGAGATTGATAATATGCAGATATTTGCAGTTTGGAGAATTTTATATTATAATGTACTAATCATTGTCTATTTTTATCATGCTAGAACTTTTACGAAACTAACTAATAGTGTTACATAAAAAAAAATCAATTATTAAAATTTTGACATTTCTTACATAGCTAAGTTGATGGTGGAGATCTCTTCAAAAGACTCCAGTGAAGATTCTTGTGGGCCTCATCACTTATCTGAGATTAGCGTGATTATGCGAGGGCCGAGGCTGCATGCTTCCTGCCGAGATAACCTACTTCAAGGTAAAGAGCCCTACAATATAAAATGAGAAAATGATCAGAACAAGCAACTCTAACGAAGGACTAAGTATACCGACAAACCACTTTGCATTAAAGTTTTCTCATATTTCTTATAAATTTTCCTCTGAGAGAAAAAATCAAATGGATTGTGTTAAATAGCTTTTTATTTTATTTACTTCCGAATATGATTCAGTACCGTTTTATTGCCTTCGTTCATAGACACAGAACACTAAAGTATTCTTCAATAAGAGGCCTCACACATGTTGTGCTATACACCCGTACACATGTGAGCGCGGGGCGCCGCTTCGCGCACTGTTTATACGGATATTTTTTCACCTCTCACTTGGAAATTACGTGTGTGGCGTTACGTTGGATTGGATTTGTTCTCGTTTGGTCATTGTGATCAATATGTAGAGTCTATGGGTGGAATAGGTTAGCGGAATGTTTTGTCTATATTACATTAGCAATAGTTTTTGGCAACTATTATTTGAACTAGAAAATAATGTCATTGTTAAATTCGTTTTGCTTAATCAAACGTAAATTTTGTTGACAACTTTAGCAAGCTGTGTAGAAAAGAAAGAAATCCTTAGTAAGTATATTCTTTAAAATATAGACAAAACAATTGAATAAAATCAAAGTTAAAAGTCAAAGGAAGCAATTACATGCAACACACAATTATCTTTTGTTTTTGACCAATCTACTGCTCCAAACATTTAATTAGCATTTAATTGTATAAAACTGTCCGTAAATAGCTGCTCAGTGGACATGCGACCGTCATCAAGGGGACGGCGGTAGGCCCGCGCGCGCTCGGCTCGCGGCCGCGACACGGTGCGGGAGGGGAGCTTTCGCAGACCAATTTGGTTGGAGGCTGGACCCCTTTATATTGATGCTACTATTGGATTACTACCAAATGCATTTAGTTTGGAGAAATAGAAAACATGAGCTTTAATCGTCAATTAACATTGAAAGTTATGAATATCACGCTAATAAACATGGGGAAAACTAGGTTCGTTTTTAATGACGGCTCTTACGTCAACTATATTGATGGTTGTTTGTTTTCCATTATTGTTAAGTTTATTCACATCAGTTGATTAAAACAAAAATACTACCACAATTCAGTGTTGGATAATGAAACCAATGAATATTATAATTGTACTACTAAATGTTGTTACAAGAGTGCCAAATGCTCCACTATATTGCTATAAGTAGTTCCCTTTAACCGGAGCGCGACCATTCTCTTTGCATATTACTATTAAACCTCGTTCACTTGGCAGTTTGGCAAGTATCTCACATTGGAGAGACATTTAAATATTTATTCAAGTATTTGTTCAATTTACGAGGTTTTATCAGATATGTATGATGCAGGAACTTGACCCAGTTGCAGGCAGGCTAGAGGTGGTGACGTCACAGTGACTCCAGACCGTGATTGTCACGAGAGTGCTCGCGCGGAAATATACACCTAATTTGAGAACGGATGTTTTAAATGTATCTTGTTTAAGAAAATTCTAGATGTTGCTTTGTTTGATGTGTTGGTTTGATTAGCGGAGAATAATGAGATTAAAAACAACACTGCAAACAACAGCTGGCCGCAGTTTATACAAGGTAGTTAAATTGTCAAGAAAGAATATAAGAAAACAACACTTTAATGGAAATATTTGTGTTGTTGTTACGAAAATATTTTGCCTTTACTTAGCTATTACTTTGACTGAAAACAAATATTGTGTTATGTTTATAGAACCACATTTAAGTAGCGACGTATTGGTGTAAGGATTGTAAATATTAGGACTCGGTTCAAGATGTATACAATATCTAGAACCGTATATTATTCGGTAACATGCTTTACTTGACAGCAAAATACGCTTTTATACAAACGAAATATGTATCAAGACAACCGCAATATTTCTATGAATTCCGTAGCACTTTCGTAGCACCTTTGTAGCATGTTAGTAGCAACGTACAGTAAGCCGAAATCTACATAATATACCGTTTATTTATGTTACATATTAACCTATTCTACACAAAGTGAAAAACTAAGTCATTTCGAATATGTTTTGTTTGTCTTTCTTTTCTTTTTTTTGAAGAATATTAAGTTACCTCTAAGTATTTTATTTCACATAAGTTTATTATAAGGCAGTTTTTCCACGCAAAATGTATAAATATACTTATTTTATTAGAAATTGGCAATTTAAGATGAATAAAGAATGTTTTAATGGCACCTAAATAAGAATTTGTGAGTTCCATTGTACGTCGTAGAGTTTTCTACGAAATATAATGCGCCTGGGACTTGTTCTAGACATTTATGCTTATGAACGTTTAACGTAGTTCTATGTGTCGCAGCTCTATTCAGTTCTTAGCATTTTACATAAAAACCTGTTTTTAGTTTTCGTATTACACCATTTTTTAAGCACTAATGACATAGTCGGTTCCATGTGATAGTATAAAAAAATCCGTATTCTGTATTCTAATGTTAATTATGTTTGCCTTTACTTTACATTTTTGTGGTCCCTGTGGCCGACAATTCTTTGTATGATTATGTAGTTAAAAAAAAACAGCCTACTTGGAATGTATGACATTGATAGTAACATAATATCAAACGAAAGTCCAGTCACTTAGCTAAAGCACTGATATTGTTGAGTGCCGGTTGCGTCGCCAACTCAACGTAAATGTTTGCGTGTCTCGCAGTTCGGCTCGCACTACGTCGACAATTCCCGCCACTTAGAGCTTCCCAACAGAATTATTTATATTTCTCTGTATACCATCCAATTTTATCTCATCAGTTTTTATTTTACGAACTCGCTGTGGGTACATTTTCTAATCATTATATTGACTTTAAGGGCCGCCTTGTTTTCGTTCTGTTTGATACTCGACCAGAATTAGGTTCGGAATCGGGTGCGTGGGGTTTTTTATTTTAAGTCATGTAACAAAAACTTTTGTTATGTTAAGTATATTTATGTTTCTGTCTAAATAGATCATGTAATACTTGGTCACCCACTGGTAACATTGCTTGATGTTAGTCGTACACCCCTCCCCCTTTCCCTTCATTTACACCACCCCCTATATCAGCATTAATAATTATTTATAGCAAAATGTTTGATTACGCTCGCTCTGAATGTTTGATAATGTAATCGAGATGAAAGTTGATTCGTTTACAAAGCCCCGTGAGCGCACACATCAACTGGCATTAGCTCACCATGGTTATATCTTTCATCTTTTATTACAAAAGTAAAGCTTCAAGCCACGATTAAAACAAGACACGCACACACACATACAAACGTTATAAAAAGAAATCAAAGAGCATTTGTATTTGCAGAACGAGAATAGATTTTTAATTTAATTTATATTATATGTTATTTAATGTGGATGATGAAAATTTATCCAACCTGATTGGACTATTGCAAATTATTGACCGTATATTTTGTGGAAATAATATTTACTCGATATCGGTTTTATAAAAACAACTATCGAATCTAGAATGAAGTTGCCTCTAACTTCCGATTGATACGTTCTCAATCGTCCTAAAATAATTGGCGCTTCTCGGAACAAACTCAAAATTCGTAAGAGTGGTTTTATCAATAATATAATATATATTTATTTTGTATTTATACAATATATTTACTTATTTTGAACTAAAACACTCGGTTGTCAATCCTCCTACCGTTTCAACTGTCATTTGTTTCACTGAATCTATCCATGCTAATACCTATATATGTGAAGGTAACTCAGTCTGTCAGTCGGTAACGCTTTAACTGCCGAACCGATTTAATGAAACTTGGTTACTGGGATCCTAAGAAAGGCCATAGGCAACTTTTAAATTTAATGCCGTGATAACTGACCCCACGCGGGCAGAGCCGCGGGCCAAAGCTAGTTATGAATATAATTATATTCTAGATCTTTATTTCATAATTCCGTAAACTCGAATAAAATTTTGTTTCAGTACAGCCAGAAGGTCACATAATGTCACATTACACGTGTTACACCTAGCCCATATATGTAAATAATGCGTACACATTCATATAAAACGTCTAATCACTTTAGCTGTCGACCGTACATCAGCTTTACGACTTTTGTAATTATACGAGTTCAAACAAATGGACGAATGACACGTATAATTGTTTACCAATTACGATTTTGACATGAAATCGATACGAAAATGTTCGTCCGAATTAATGGAGGAGTAAATTCCTGTAGAAGCAAATATTGTTACAAAAGAAAAGCGATACTTAGAAGCTTCACTCGACGTTCAATGTTTGACTTAATCGTGATACTCGTAGTAATGGTAAAACCAAGGAGCTTGGGAATAACGATTCCGTTTTTTTCGTGCCTGAGGTGACCGTGTTTTTGAAACATGTTATTTAATACGTTCAATTTTTTGTAGGATAACTGATCCGTTTTGAAAAAGACAGACAAATATAGTACTAAATATTATTACGAACAATAATAATTAACTTTAAACTCTAGCTGATCGCGTGTTCAGAGGTCCTATCAAATAAATACGAACTTTTCTAGTATTCAATCTATATCTTTAATAAGTTTTTAATCTCCCATTATCGTATAATATCCATTTCGTCCATTGTCCAAGGCCATCAATACTGAGACGCAGGCGGCACGGGCCGTGACGTCACACACTCGAAGCCCGAACGAGGTGCGATATCGGTACCGTTACAGATGGAACATTTGAACCTTTTGGTTCATTCGGCCCGTTTGGTCCACTCAGCGTGTTTTATACGAATTATGGAAACGGATGACGTGCGGCTAGTTACTGTTGTACAAGTGAGATGTACTCCAGCTGTCTTGTGGAAATGAACGAATGATGATTGCGTTGAAAGTTATTTTAGCTCTCATGTCATGAGCTCGTTCTTATAAGATATACATTGCCTATTCCAAATCGATTGAATCTTCGAGAACTTCTACGAGTTAACCTTATTTTACACAACTTAAAAACACAATGGTTTATGATAAATAATACTAGCCTGTAACTGTCTTTTAGCAGCAGCTATCTTCCTTACACAAAAAAAAGAGATTTCTAGACAACTATACTTCTTGTTACATTGAAAGAGGTAAATTAAATAAATAAGGAACTATGTCTATTAAATTGTAAATTAAAATACAGTTTTACTAATGCACCTTAGATGCATTATTATAGTAAAATCTCGGCGAATGCACCGCCGCGCGCTGGCCGGAGGGCGTGCGAGGTGACGCGGGGAACGGGGGCGGAGGAGAGGAGCCGTGGACCAAACAACTGAGACTTGTTGTCTATGGCCCGTTTACTTTTATCTCCTCTTATGGAAAACAAACGCGAACACAAACAGTTCTGATATTTTCATATTTACATAGCATTATCGCTTAAAACGAATATTATGCGAGCGTCGCTTCTATTGTTACGACTGTAGTCCAGTCGTTTGTTAGTATTTGAATTGTTTGCTGAGTTATTGTATATCAATAGATTACACGAATCGAAAATATTTATGATGAGAACTTAGGTTGGATGTTGACGTTCTGGGCCCATGTAAGTACTTGTAATATTTCTACCACCGACACAAAGAGTAGAAGGTTGTACATAAAGACGATATTCTATCTCGTGTAGTTAACTTCGCTACTTTACTTGCAAACCGTCTAATATCTAACACCATGTGTACTTTCCATGTCGAAATTGCCCATACAAAGCTGCAACAGTACAAGAGGCAAAGCCTCGCAAGTTAATTGTTACCTTAATCCCAACATTATTCAAGTCGTCAAATTAAAGTTCCTCTTATAACAGAGTGTTGTTAGTTAAAGGATCACAGAGGTGGCGATTAACACGCGGAGCAGCGCCTCACGTGTCATAACTAGTTACCCGAGCAGTGTAGCGCTTCAAGCGCTTACCTGTTAGACGGCGAGTTAGCGGTCTGATGTAGTATGCTAATAAGTTTGATGGACAGGGACTGTGGGAAGAATGTTTAATTCATTATATTACAAGCGAGAGCTATGTTAAAAAGCTGGCTTGTGAATATACTGTTTTCTAATACTGCTAGTGTATTTTTGTTGCTGCTATAACGAAAAATAATAAAAATTAAAATGAATTAAAAATAAAAGACATAACAGGGTCGTGTTTTTTTTGGCTTAATTTTAATGGCGTAATTAAAAAACGATGGTACGGAACCCTTTATGCGCGAGTCCGACGCGCACTTGGATGGCTTATTATGACTTAATAAAAATAAGCTTACCATTTATAGGTAGGTGTCACGTGGCTAATATATTACTAACACGTACATTAAAAGGAAAAGTTATCTTGTTATTGTTTGTCCGTAAACCAATGGCTGGTGAAATTCGACAGTTAACGTAACGGAGCAATTCGGATGTTTTTATTGACATCGGATTAATAATATCGGAGCCAGGAAATGTTCTGCTGTGTTACTTAATAATTGACGAGAAACTCTTTCCTGAATAAGATAGTGAGGTTATTTTCAAGCATTGATAAATGTTCGGTATGAATGTAGGTGCTTGTACATGACTTGAACAAAGCTATAATAACTTCATGTCTGATATTACAATACAGTTGCGTGAACAAACTATAATCTAGAACAAAGATAAAAGTAATATCTAGTTTTATTTTCACTCGTTTGATGTTCTTTTTAACTTCAATATTTAGTTTTCAAACTGTAAGTTGAAATAAAATAGAATAGCGTTTGGCGTTTGGTGAAACATTTAGATAAATATCGAAGAAACAATTTAGTCCGACAATAATATTTAAAATAGCTTTAAGTTTGCATTTATTTGAACCGCACTCGTAACGTGAGGAGATATTCCGATATTTTACAAAACGTCTTTCTGCCGCCAATAAATAGAAAAGTAAGAAAGGTAAACTTCATGTAATTCGAGGTTTGTATAATATTGAACCACAATTCTCTATTTAACGAGTTAGTTTTCATTTAAATTTTTTGATGCTTACAGCAATGTGTGTCACGACAAAGTTATCTATTTTACAGGGGTAAGATTAATTTCTTCTTATCGTGTGAGAATATGGTTAAGAGTATGTAAAATGTTACTTCGAAAATTGACGTTCTTTATGTGCACTATTTCAATAAATGAAGGTAGTAGTAAAGTGGTAGTTCTGTAGGTAACTATGTATTGTCACCAATCGCTCGCACCACCGTGGGGTAAAGGCACCAGTTATCGGCGTGAGCTCGGGACGTAGATGCGGCGCTTGCTGGCGGCGCGCCAGGCGGGCTCTAGCGTCGCTAGGATGACATGCGACGCCGCCCTCCGCGGAACTGTTACGGAGATGTTCACTGCTACTGCATGCTTATGGGGGATAAAACTTTATGCATTGTGCTATCATGACATAGTTTTTAATGTTATTGGAGATTTCGTTTCTTAGTATTATAGTATCAGCGGCGCTACAACTGTGTTAGAGCTGGGCGTAACACAACGTGTCGTGGTCAGTTTATTCAGGCAACAAGTTAGTTTTTGGTCAAAAGCCAGCAGCACGCCGGACACACAAGTCAAAGTAAATATGTTTCAGTGTACGACCACAATACAAAATATGAATATATAAAACTCAAATTTTCCTCAACTCGCTATTGTTAAAGTTGTACAGTTACATCGTCTGATTGTACAGTACACCGCAAACTTGCACAATAGAGACGGCGGAGACTATGAAAGTCACGTGCAGAACCTGGTACGCCTAGTGTATACAATGCAACTAGGTAGAGACAGTGATGTTAAATAAACAGACGCAGATAGCTGTGAGCTCGTAGCAAGACTACTCCCACCAGAATCAAATTAAGGTTTTTAAATTTTTTTCTAACAAAATATAGGTATACATTTTTTGATATACAACATTATGGTCAAAACCTTACGCTTGTAACAAGACAATCCATTTCGGTAATTTTTGCAACTTTTAGCTTTAACAACTTCCCATTTAAATTTACTGAAATCATTATATTTGCGTAAATTACTCGGATCCAACCCTTTGAGAACGTTACATTTTTTATTCAGACCGACACTGAAAAGTTTTCGCATCCGCGCTTCGAAGCGGCGACAAAAATCGCGCCAAAATTCACCGCGCCGCTTGTTAATCCATCAAGTCGAAAGTAACATCAATTTGTCAAGTAAAAAGAGTAAAAATTCGATTCTATTAGCCTTCAATATAAAAGTTGTTCGGCCGCGAAACACAGTGATTGATTCGGCGGAACATTTGCTTATTAATTGTGCGACACTTCGGAAGCGCAGTTTAATGGCTACGGCCCTCCGGCTAATGGGCGAAGTTGTCCGCTTGTACTGCGCTACGCAAACATCAGAAGAAAAGGAGAGTTGTGAAATTGTTAGTTCAATCGCTCGTGATCGTCGGATCAATTGTTTGGATTAAAAATGATTATAGCTTGCCTGCACCAGCTGCGGTCCAGGGGTGGGGTTTTTATCACAACCATCTATTTTCCCTTAATACATTTTGCTTTCAGTAACAATCCTACAGTTGACTCTACACATAACAGTATGTGTGCTTAGATTCTGCAAAAACGTGAGCAGCGTTAAAAAATAATTCTAAAATACATTATGTAAATTTTATAGATGATTTATTTTAGTGTGTAGCAATGTGCTACGATTGCCACGGCGTAGCATGTATTTTATTACAAAAGTAAATTTTGAGATGATTTAGTACTTTAGATTATGCTTACGCCGAAACTTACAATATCTTTGAACGATGCCTTTGAAGAATACTACTTAATAAAAAGTTTACAACTGACTTATAGCCATAAAATACTTTTTTAGATTCGCTGAAGAAGAAAAACAAAATTAAATTACAACAGACTACAATAGTCCATAACATAGACGGAACAAAAACTTAACGAGCTGCCGACCCTCACAACAAACAAGGTCAGAATAGAAGTAAAACCTACAATTAATTACAAAACCCTTTTATTACCTAGAAAACAACTGAAATAAAAAAATTAAACCTATTAAATACTTACGTAGAACAAAAGGAGAGCAGTCCAGAGCAACATCAAATGTTACCTCCGACTATAGTCACAGTTACAAAAATATATTTGAAACAGTTGAATCTCTGCTAGCAAAATGTACATAAT
Source organism: Diachrysia chrysitis (assembly GCA_932294365.1). Classification (NCBI taxonomy): domain Eukaryota; kingdom Metazoa; phylum Arthropoda; class Insecta; order Lepidoptera; family Noctuidae; genus Diachrysia; species Diachrysia chrysitis. The sequence continues at coordinate 11,840,867 of OW028660.1, read as the reverse complement.
AAAACATGTATTCAAAGTACATATTCGTTTTTTTAAGAGTAATACAGAAAGCTTAAAATATTTTTCTAGAAATATATCGCTTTGTATGAAATTGTTTTGCGACTAGGTGTCAGATACAACGATCGTGTTATTTTAAAAAAGAAAAAGATAACCGCTTCGTCTTACATACACCCTTTGGCCTGTGTAAGTGGAGGCGGTTGCCTTTTTCTAATTATAACTGGAATCACCTAACACCTTGTGCTAATATGTAAATTTAAGCGTATCTCACGTTAGAGCGGTATTCGCGGCCATAATACCGACGAGGTGCCATGTTTACATTCCGAGTAATTTCGTGTTCATTATCAGGTAGCAGTAAATGCAGCGCGATAATCCCCCCCCCCCCCTCGCCCGTCGCCCCTGACTTCCCCATAGTCCCCGCACGTCCCCCCCGCCTCACCTAATCAATCGGGTAATCGCGGCGTTATATTAATAGTCTCTCCGCGCCAGAATTAGTTAGTGTCACCATTTGACGCCGTGATTGGCCCAATGCGGAGTACATGATCCTTACTGTTGACACCGCTGTGAAGCCTGTTTGGATAGTAGGCTATTAGGTGTTATGCACACTAGTAAGTAATATAGTGGCTCCGTATTATAATTGGTTCATGTTACTAAGGAATACACTAGTATTTTCATGTTCAAATTCCCAGGGTTTGTACACATGTGTTTCATGGGTACAAGTGCCTATCACATACCAGTCATATCAAGCAGGCATTAGCATAGACTGACGTCCGAATCTAACTTTAAAAACATAACGTTCTAGTACCCGTGTGCCAGTCGAAGAGCGGTTCTAGTGAAGTTCTCAGAGATACTAATGGCTAGAATGTAATAGCTTAACAAGTGGATGTCGGAGCTGCGCTGTCGGATCCGTCGGACTTGTCGGGGCTGTCGGACCGCATGAGTTATGGTCGGCGAAGGAACGGGAGCTGTCGGATGAAAGCCGATCGAATTATTAGTGACGAAGGTATTTGTAGATAACATTTCAGTAACTGAGATAAAACGATCAGCAAGTTAAGTCACGCAAACTTTGTGATTTAGATGACCAACGAACATTTTATTATTTATATCAACAAAATATGTTAATGAAACTAATTTATTAAGTCAACTACATTTTAAAATAAATATATAAAAAGTATAAGATATCCTAACACATTATACATGCCTAATTGTGTCTATACATTATACATGCCTAATTGAATGTCTGAAATTCCTTACACGTACTTAAACAATTGTATCGTATTAACTATACACCCCGACGCGTAAGCAATAATAATAACAATATCCAGCTAAATATGTTAATAGCTATGTTTAATGAGCAATAACACAACAGATACATGACCGGCTCCAAAACTAATCTCCATAAATTAGTCCCCTATTAGTTTGTCACGCTGATGCATAATTAAATAGCGACGTATGCCGTCTCCGACCAATGAACTGTAATTAGAAATTAGCATCAGTAACGTACGATGGCAATTATTGAAGGAGTAAAATAAGCTGCTTTTAGTGATTAGAAATTTGCAAATCTCTACTTTAATAACCTAAAAGATAAAATTCGAACATTATCTACCTGCAAGAATTCAATAGTATTCAAACTGTAAATCAAAGTTCAGCGCTTACGCGTGACTTTATAAAAAAGTTGATAGACGAGTCGTACATTCGCTAGAATGAAAAACAAAATGAATTTGTAGATTTATTGGATATCATTCCAAATCAGTTGTGGTTTATAATCTTTATTTCAGTATAAATATGACGACCTCCGTTGTCGAGTGGCGTACACACAGATTTTCAAGGTGTCGCCAGCTCTGAGGTCCCGGGTTCGAACCCCGGCCGGGTAAATGTAGAAAACCACTTTTCTACATTGTCTCGCGTCTGGGTGTTTGTGGTACCTTCGTTGTTTCTGAATGCCATAACACAGGTGCTTTAGCTACTTACTTTGGGTTCAAAGCAATGTTTACTTTAACTTTAAAATAACTACAATCAGACTTTTAACATAGCTTCCTCCTGTCTTCACATCTTTCTCAATGTATAGCGTACCTTGCGCGCCCACGCGAGTGTTTGCGCGACGTCGCGAGTCACGCGCGTGGAATTGGCCGCAATCGTGACCGCACTCGCGATGTCCGCCTACGTGCTGCGTTACCTCGCAGTATGAAATATACTAAAAATAGGAATAGATTGTTTATCACACTCATGCTAAACCTCCTTAAATATATAACGTCTGTGCTACATGATAATGCTTCTTTCGTAAGCTAAGTTGATCTAATGCACATTGATATCATAAAGTGCCAAAATGGCTGTCATACCTCGCTTGAAGTTCTTTTTTAACAATATTTACCAATTATTTTTAATTATTTGTTACGCATTAACGCATGCGGAGCGGATATTTGTATTTAATTACAAATATTTACCAATTCATAAACAGTAACTATAAGATTCTCGAGTCTTACTCCTAGGCCCATACGCTACGTGTCTATCGAGCCCACCTTATTCCGTGTGTCGTTAAATGAAATAGGATCCTCACAATAGTTTTCATTCGATTACATACACACTAAGTAATTGTGGTTCCGTCGTAGGAATGCGGAGTGGTGTCCGAGCTGTAAGTGATACTGATGGTATATCCAATTGGAACCATATCGAGGGTTTATTTTTTTCGTTATAAAAGCTACGTGCCCAAGTTTACAATAGAGGCCCCTATTCAGCTACACAGATACCATTTAGCTGAACAAAACAATTCGGTTACATTTTATTTGTAAAACTATTGGCATCGTATTTCATCGCACAATACAATTCAGATTCAATGCGATGTCATACGGTTGCGTGCGTGCAATAGCAAATACAAACTGTATAGGTTTGTTTGAAATACAGACAGCGCGGGAGGGGACGCGGCGACCGCGGACCGCTGCGGGCTGGTCTAGCGCTGTGCACAGGGGCAGCCGGGCAGCCGCTAGCCGGGCTGGTGGCGGCGAGGCACACACATATTAGATCAACATTAAATAAAGCTGGTTCTTTCGATGCAAATTTTGCCCTCCTGTTTTCTTATTTACTTTAACTAGGTTAATTTTTGATTTCTATTGTCTTATTTATTTATGTCTGTACACACAAAATATTTTATAGAAACCACATAATAGAACAGGTGCACATAAATAAAACAATAGATGAGATGACCTACTGTATTTCAAATAAAAAATACTTGCGCTAGTTTTATGAATTGCATTTAGTGAACTTTACTTTCCATTGGTACACCTAAAGATCATAATTATATTTTTTTGTATAACGTTTAATGTCTAGTACGAGCATCATGTAGTAAAAGAAAGAATACAAGCCAATAAAACGAATGAATGTACTACAGTAAAAAAGTTGTAGATAGAAACACATATTCAGATAGGTACTGGTAATACATATCATAAAAGATATTCATAAAACAGGTTTTATACATAGAATTCATTTCAAAGATGCTATTGCCATTTGTCAGTGTAAAAAAAAGTCATTAAAAAACGTTAAAGCGACACAATGTTGTACTACCTATCTTAATAATGATGTACCTATCTTGTTGGTAACACACAATGTCGCGGTGTGGGGGGTACGGCGCGGCGTAATTTTCCGCCGCCGCGCTGAGCTGGCGAGCCGCTCTTTGCCGACTCATGCAAAAATTTTAATTTCCTCCGTCGTACGCGCTTGTTCCTAGCGGCCGCGTGAACTATGACGTCACAACGCTGCTATAAATCTCGCCTAACTTTTCATTTCAATCGATCGTCGCAGTCACCAACTCCGTGACGTCAGCATACGGAAAAACAGCTTCGCTCCAAATAGTGGACGTAAAACGTTTTATGGCAAAATTACGAATTGTTTATGTTAGCGACTTTCTTTGTCTCCTATAGAAAAAAAATCTGTTTGTAGTATCGATAAAAGATTGTGTTCACAAACAACTCTATTTGAAATGCAAATATTTGCCGATGGAAATGCCACGTGAGCGCTCTCTGGATTGATTGACTCCATTCAGTCCCGCGGTCCTACACACATTTTACTCCCGCGCTAAACAAACTCGCATAAAATAGAGCTTATTTAAAAACGAACTCTTCACATTCGAACTGCGGCAGCAAAAATTCAAATTCAAAATTATGAAAATGAGATACATATTCCATTGAAATTCGAATTTAAAACAGTTAACCTCCGAACATCTCGGAGTAATGAAGCCTGACTCGACCCGACGCAATTATCAAGTGGAGTCGAGCCTAATGGAATTAATTAAACAATGATTATGGCGTGATGAGCGCCAAGAGCCCGTGAACGCATAAAATAAAAATAAAGAACGTTCGAAGGGTTAGGGCGCAGTTCGCGAGCCGCACTCCAATAACAAGTTTTATGTGTCACAGTCGTTAAGCGCTCGAGGGTTAATAGAGGTGCTCTAGTGACGAGCTCTAGCTAACATGGCCGGAGTAAGAAGTTTGCTTCATACAAGATATTTATTCATCTTTATGGTTTGTTTTTGTGGTGACATGATCATCTTCACTAGAAATAAGGAAGCTTTAAATGCTTTTTACCGTGAATAGAGGATTTCTTCATTATAAACTTTTTAGTTAATGTTGGAAACCAATATTTTTGAAGCAAAACTTTTTTAGCCGCGTTGGGCACTTTTTGGTAGGGGATAATGTTATGGGTTCGCGTCGCCGACATGCTCATGAATGTTTTCACTTGTATCGGCAGTCGCTATAACTGCCATTTTTTATGAAACTACTTTATTCAGCAATATTTATTTAAAGAAATGAAAATCACGAATTACTCTATATCTATCCCGGTGTTGGGCGCACCATCAATCAAAGAAAGTGGCGCCTCTATACGTGCGGCCAACACTTCCTTATGGACACCAAACACAACAGAGTACGTCACGTACGGACAGTTATATATCGGACGTACAATACTGTATACAATATCGTTTCGTATCTGTCAACATGTCAGGAAGCATTCACTGTTGTGGAGTAAGAGTACTAGAATTAATTTAATTTTAATTTAGTGTAAATAACAATGTTTTCATGATTATAGTGGCTGAGTAATGGTTAGGAAAATCTGACTGCTATTGATCGACTCGCCAAGAAGAAGATGATTATAGTTAAAATAAATAAAATTGTGTTCAGAAAATGTAGGCCATTTTGTTCTATAACAAAGCCTATTTAGCTTAAGTTCTATTACTTGCAAAGGCGCCATCTGTCAGAAACAGCTCTATGTTAATTTTTTTTTTCGTTAAGTTTAAACAACAAGCAATTAATATATGAACGCAAAGTATCTTACAGAAACTGGAACTAAAATGAGTATAAAACAACTCAGCCGCTGTGTGATACAGACGCAACAACAACAATTGCAAATATCCTCATATTCCTCTCGCAAACTATCTGAGCCAAGAGCTTTGTTTTTAAACAAAGATGGATTGTTTTACAATTGGCTGGCGTTTTACATTCTAAACGATATAGTTTGATAATTAAAACGTAGCTGAACTAAGTGGAGCTGGAAAAGAGCTGAACAATTCAACGCTCATTGCGTTGTGATTGAAACAGTACAAAGGGGCGTCGTCGGCAGGTAAGCGCAGAAGTACCACTCGTAGCCACTTCACTGCCGTAGTCGAGTGTGGCCTAAAGGAAATATTCGGGCTTCAATTACCAGATCGGGCCGTTTAGTTAAGCTTGATATTGTAGACGATGAATGTGACAATACACCTTTCTCTTTTACCGTGAAAACGCGAAATGCAGTTTGTAAATATACCTACAGATGTTTTGCTAGTACAACCAGTACAAAGCGATACGTGTGTTGTGCGGGTTATACCCTGTTTGCATATAATTTGGCGCTACGTTAGCTTCGTTCAAAGCGCACTCTATATTCAATAGATTGGGTTTGCGCTGCGTGAGCCTTCTGCACAACGCACACATTAATGCGATGGCGCGGCGCAGCACCAATATGCTGTGACGTAATTGGCGGTGATGTGTGTACAAGTTATATTTACTTTCGTGAAGCTTGCTGCCGTGTTGCTGTAGCGCTAAGTACTGAGTGCAGGTGAGTTTACTTTGTGGTTTACGAGTATTTGGTTTCCTGATAGAGATTTTATGTCAATGTGTTTCAAACTATGCATATCTAGACAACCGTATAAACTGTATGAATCTATTTTGATAAAAGTATAAACCGCTTTTTAAGTTCCTACATTATCAGTGACAGAATTTGGTCTTCTTCGGTTTTTTAAAACTCTCTTTAAGGATGTAGGTTAACTGACACATTTTCCATCATAGTTGTCAACTTTGCCTTAGTCCCGTATTCGCATAATAAACAAATGCCTGCTACACCGTCATACATTAGTACAGCAACAGTACAATGAGGCCGTCACCCTGACAGCTCACCTCCGACTGCAGGTCGTTGTCCCGGCGGGTCAATACCAGGCTAATGCTATTGTTTCATTGATATTGTCCCGCCATTTATCCGAGGCATGGGAATAGCAAACTTAAACAACAGCATTTACATTGAAAAATATTAACATAACAGATCGTGTAAAGTTTATAGAAGCTTGCTAAACCTGTGTTGTAAATAACTTATTTGCATAATCTACGATTTAAATGAATTATCCGTCGCTTTCGTCCATAATTGAAGCGTAAAAATTGTTCCTTTTTTAATAAACTCATTAAATCAAATTCCAGTGTTTTGGTGTAAATAGAAATTAAAATGTAAAGTGACCTTAAAATGAGTTGTGTTGAAAGTCAGCGAGCTATCGCCGGCGCCGCCGGTGTGAACTTTAAAGCCGCATATTATGGTGTTATAGCCGGCTGACTTTAACTTATTGCCTCCTTACTGACTATATTATCAGCTGCTGAACACTATTATGTGGAAACTTTGGCATAAGGCTACCGGCAGGTGGAGTTTTAAAATATGGAAATAATAACCATCTCAGAGCAGCTTGTTTAGTATGGCTTTTACATTTTTAGCTTTAGTTTTGGACACCTCCCTTAAGGTTTAAAGTTGTAACGGGGAATTTATGAACCTACGCTGTTGCACATTGTTTATTGTAAGTGCGTTTACTGATATATAACTATTTGCCTGAAAGCTACAGAGTGCTATAATATTAAAAAGTGTCTTAACGTCATATTTTGTTGAAACTAAATTATTTATTTTAGACAATTTAGTTTATGGCAAACAAGAACCAGAAGAATTAAAGATCCTGTATATTACCTTATCAAAGCAGCTATTTGTTATATAACCATGCGACTCCAGTTCACAGGCAGTGAAAACAAATGCCGGCTCTCAGCAGTACTTATCGTTTGCTTTTAGAGCGACATCGCACTTCCAGCTCACGGCTCATGGACTGCGCGCGACGTCGCGCCGCGCCACTGTCTCGGAAAAACGTACTGATTGTAGCATCCCGTATGTACGGGGTATGGGACACGCTACGTTACTCGCGGATGGTCGCGATTTAGAGCCACTCGCGAATATATGTGGAAAACGTTACTATGTACGAAGAATAGACATTAACATTTATTAACAGGTGTAAGAACTAACTACATACATACAAGCTCCTTTTTTGGCGTTTCTCATTTTATCCCTTAGTAGTATAATTGTAATACTTCTCTGTTTTTTTACTCATAATATTTTAACACAGTAGCGTAACGATGTGTAAATACTGAATAATAAAAAAGTTTATTTGGTATGCCAGTTTAAATTGTAATTATTTACGAAACCTTCCTTGGATACTTTATTAAACAAGTGAGAATTTTCAGTTTTCTGAAACTTTTTAAAGTACAAGATACTGATGAGTCGTCAAGTTACGTGGACAGAAATTCTAGATGAAGATGAAGAAGATCTAGGACGAGAGGTAGGAACCGTGACGAGGCAGCGCTACGTCAGCGAGATGGACACAATATACTGTAGAGCGTGGAGCACAGGGTGTTTGAAAATAAATGGTAGTTTATAAAAGATCAACAAATTTTTATATTACATTTATATATATTATTTTCAATCACTTGTCGAGTGGCATTTGTAGATCATCACGTAGTGTCTGACAAAAATTATGGGTTAAGGAACTTTGATTATGTTAATGTGTCGTAGAAAATAATACGATATATAATATTAATGTAATTATGGGTCCAATAATTTTATAGGTAAAATCAGTTTCACCGGAAAAGCTCAGTCAATACAGCTGTGATTAAAATTGTTGAAATGTTTATACATACACTATTATTACTTGCACATTTTCCTGTTGAATACAATATTTTCATTAATTATTCATTTTTATAATTGAAATGAATAATTTATTTATTTAAACTATAATATGATTACACATACATTATTCAACGCCCGTTAATTTGTTACGTTTTGTAGATGTTATTTAACAAGTTGACGAGAATCAATAACCACACCTGCATTACAATGTCCTTTCATAATATAAATAAAATATTTCTGCATTCAAAAAGGCCACTCTGGATACAGCCTAAAATATTATTAAAGTCAATACCGTTCCTCTCTAAGTTGTGAAATATCTTTGTGCTACAAAACGTCTTACTGTCCTGTAATTAATATTTAACCCCCCCCCCCCTCCTCCCATACCTCGCCAGGTTGCCACCATCTAAGCTAATCCTCCTTCCCGCTGTACCCATCATCTCGGTTCACTTATAATGTTAACGGAATTATAAGCTCCTGTTATTTTTATTCCCTTTCTCCTGAGATCCGGATTTACTTCATAATCCGCGGAGTTCCGTGAGTTCCGCGCGGATTTGCGTTGATGTTTATATTGAATTCACAAGTTCACCTTATTTGCTGGTTTCGTTTTGTTCGCAGTCCGATATTAAAATGAGATTTTCTGGTTTTGAAATCAGTGACTTTGCGTTTCGTGAAACTGCGTATTTGGACATTACAAGACATTCCTGTATTTGTCAGTTCAATAACTGACAAATACAGAAACCTATTTGTATGTATATTTTTCTAGTTATACCAATGTATAACTAGAAAAATATACATAACAGCGTGCGTATAACAACGTACATAAAAAAGCAAATTAAATTTGTACCTCAGTACCCATAATCATAATTTTAGTAAAAGTAGTAATTTTAAAGTTTGTTTTTATGTTTGTGGTATGTAACTTCAAATTCAGTTGTAGGTATCTAAGACGCGACCACCGACTAGGTACTTCGTGTGAGCGAGTGCTGGTAGGTGTAGGTACCTGCAGACAGTACGGCTGCAATCTATTCGTATTGTTTGATGAGCAGCTCATACACACGAGACTCTTCGCTATGGAATTATTCACGCTTCGCCAGACTGTGCCACTTGATTTGATGTAGCAAGCTTATATTGGATAGATTTTTATGTTTCTTTCTATTTGGTTTTGGAATAGGAATGCTCTAGTTCCATGCAAAAGTGACTATAACTCAGAAGTATAAATAAGATGAACTATAGTATGGCTACTATCTAAAAGACTCCGAAAATAATCAGCTAGGTTTTGTTTAGATGATCTATTTTTGCTGTATTAAATAGGGTGTCCTCAAACTAAAATGTTAGCACCTTAGAACAGATATTTATTTATGTCATAATATGTTGTGTACAACCGCAGGAGTTAGTTAGTTGCCCGTACAGTCACATTTATTACTTAATATCTTTCTTTTGTGTGCTACCTGTATGTTTAAAACGGCATAAAGTAAGTCAGTTGCCATGCTACGTGTTTACGACACTTAGAGCATCAAACTCAAGTTATCTGCTGTCTCTACAGCAGTAACTCAATTCACAGAAGATATTCGATGTAAAGAGGAATGGAGCATCGTTACGTCACCGATCACGTGATCTTTGCTTATCGTGCAGTTTCTTTTGCAGTATCGTCGGCGTCACGTGCGCCCGGCTCGTATCCGGCGGCGCACAATCAGGCGCAGCCCGGCGCGGCTCCGAGCGGCCCGGCTTCCGGCACACGTCCGAGACGCGGGACGGAGGCGTTTGAATAGGAAAAAGCTTTGAGATGATATATTGATCGTTAACATTTGTCGGTGAAAAAAAAGGCTTTGTTTTATTTTCTAATAATTGTCATGTGACTCACGCCGACTGTTTGAATTAGCTCACTCGCTTCTTCTTCTTCACTAACAAAGTTTTATCAAGCTAGCATTTCGCATATTTAGAGAGTACAGCAAATTTCGGTTCAGGTAACATACACAAGTCAAACTCATAAGATAGATAGTATTTGCAATAAAATTATCCCAAACAGACAAACAAAATTAGGACAAAAACATTTCTTTCTTTATTGTTCTGTTTAAAAAAACACTTGAACAAATTACCCGCAGGTGTGATTTCGATTCTATAGTCAATATCGGTCTAATAGGGGAAGTCACGGCGCTCGGGGAGCGTGACGCGCCGGGCCCCGGGGAGGGTGGGCTGCGGGGTGCAGAGGGGGGACATTAGTTACCCTTGATTTGATCCTGTTTGCTCGGAACACTATCTGTTTACCGTTGTAATGCGATGTGATTGTGGGAATCCATTATTTGAATGACAATTGAAGTTCGTATTATTGTTCTCTGAAATAATAATATAAAAAATTGTTTGCAGTTTACATTAACCCACCGATTAATTGATGATAATATAATATAATAATATCTTGGGACATCTCACACACGGTAATCTGATCCCAAACTAGGCAGAGCCTGTGCTATGGCAACCAGACAACTGATAAACATACTTATATATTTCTAAAAACATACATATTATAGATAAATTACACCCAGACACAGAACAAATGATCGTGCTCATCACACAAAGATTCGTCCTGGGTGGGAATCGAACCCACGATCTCTGGTTTAGCAGTCAGGGTCACTAACCACTAGACCAACAGACCCGTCAAATGAATAAATACGAGTGTTTTAATCGGTTATCAATTTGCTCATTTAGTTATTTATTGAAATCGAAATAAATTTAATTTGAGCGCGCAAAAACAACATCATTATTTTATTTCATTCCAAAGTAAATAAAGTCTACAAATTATAACTGATATTGAAATAATAGTTACCCAGAGTGTATATACAAAGACCAATACTGCCGTATACTTTTAATAGTCGATCAGAATATAATTGTTATACATTTATACATTGGTATCGAGCTGCGGCGAATACCCGACGTTCAGACGATTCTAATTCAGTTATAACAGCGATATAGCCTGGCCTACTATTATAGAGTATTGTATAATTACTGAATACATTAACATTGTTCTAAGGCTGTAATTAGTTGGGACGTATCGCGTGTCATTGGCTTGACGTCACGTGGCACGTGTCGTGTATACGCGTCGAGTGTGAGGATGAATGGAATATGAAGATTAGTGTGAATTTCTAGGCTAGAAAAGCTAACTTGCTTAATTAGTATATCGTTGAATATGTTGTACAAACATACTGTCCTGTATAGTGTAGTCTGTAGTTCGTGCACCCTTTCGCGGGTGTTGTGTGGTTCTAGCGCAACTTTGTCTTTGTTTTAACACAAAATTAATTCGGTACAAAAACGTCAGTCCTCGTGACACGAACTATTTTATTAGTTCCTTTATCACCTCGGCTGCATAATGGCGACGTTCTCTTTGATAAATATTTATGAACAAAGTTATTTAATTTAGAGTCGGTGCTCTGTCCTCTGGCCAGCGCGGGCCAAGGCGGCGCTGTATAATGCGGTGCAAACACACAACAAAACTTTTACTTAACCGACCCAAGTCGACGGTTTTATTCCGACAAGTTTTGGATTCCGGAGAATTTTTATATTCTCTTCCGTCTTGTGGGGCACAGTTCTTGCGAAATTTCTAGAAATCTAGATCGTGTTGGTTTATGTTATTTTTGTTTGAGTGTTTCCTCGATGTCTGCATCGGACTTTACTCCTGTGAAGTTTGGCAGATAAGATCCGCTGCACGTTCATCAGTGGGTTTTAAACTTTGCCTCGCGCCGCGCGGTCAGACAATACTTGATACTGCTTTCTCAAATCTTATGAAATCACAACCTGTTCTATGTATACATGGGTCTTATTTGCCCAAATTCACGGGAGTAAAGTTAGAAGCAGAAATTTATGGGAATCTTAAAAGTTTTGAGGTAAGGATAGTACTTGTCTATTCTTTGTGCTATCTGCATCATTTTGCATGCAGTATAATTAAAAAAATGTATGCCGTAAACATAATGTCAAGTTTGTTACTTAACTTACTAAAGGGTTCAGAAGAATATGGAGCTCAATTATGTGTACTTTGACTAATCATTGTCGGCCTTATTTAAGAAAAATCTCGACGATGATTAGCAATTGATTAGCAGATTCTTATTTCAATTTTTCTATAGAGAATTTTAATTAAGAAATTTCTTAGCAATTGCTTACACTGTCGAGATTTTTATGAATAAGGCCATTATGATTTAATTGTAAGTTGAATGATTGTTGAGTTGGATGAATATCACTTCTCTATCTCTCTCTAACACTAATGTCATGTTTATTCATAACGCTTTAATGTTTTACTTAACAAAGTTGTATTATCCGATTGTGGCAACATTAGTATTCAGGGCTTTAATATTAAAGGTCTAAAATGGTAATATTTACGGAGTGAGAATTTTATAACCCCAGTTAACAGCTTTTTAATGGCGAGCTTGTAAATGGTTCAAAAAGAAGGGTTGTTAAGTTAAACCTTTACGTTGATATGCATATTTTAAGATGAAAAGTTATGTATTTTTTATTTTGTAATTATAGAACGCTATAACGTTGTTCATACCATCGCGCCCGTTTCCGTTCAAGGGAACAGCAGAGTGTGTCTGTACCTCTGTATGCTGAGTGTGCATTGTAACTGTTAATGCTACACTAACAATATTGTTATACACGAACAATTGTAAGTTGGTATATCAATAAATAAATAAATAAACAACAGATAATTCTAAAATATTTACAATCAGATAATTCGGAACTCTAAAACTTTATATTTAAGTTATGAAAACGCAAGGGCACTCGGTACAGCATAAGATGAGGATACATATATACTATTTTTAAATACGTGCCAGTACTTGTGAACGATAAAAATAAGAAAAGAACAACATTAGTTGTTTATATTGTATACCAAGACGCATAAAATCTAAACGACAAAATTTTCGTAATCTGGGTCACATGGCATAGGTGTCCTAAACTAAAGCAAAACTGCAAGTAATACAAAACACACAAAGAGTGTAATCGTGTGGTGTTCGTGTTCGCTCGGATGTTTCCGACACCCTCGTCAATCACGCCATCTGTCGGCGGCGCAATTAACACCGGCCTCAAGCGCCCGCCATGCAGCAACATTACAGATAGAATTCTTGGAATTATAATTAAACTGTTTATTATAGTCGGAGTAATATATCGGAAGAAGCAAATACATTTTCAAAACACAAATCAATATTTTATTAATTATCTTTTCAATGTCATGAAAAATAAATAATAAAAGTTAGTAGATCATGTAAAACATTATAACTGTTATTATTTTTCATTCAGGTTATCTATTCAGGAAGCCGGCCACGTCCTATCTTAAACCGGTGCGGACAGGCATTCATCCGACTACAATGGCCGCGTAATTTGTTAATGGTTCGCTCCGATCGTAGGCTCCGCTCTACTGTGAGACCTTTTCAATACCATACATGTCATACACATCAATAACTGTCTTCGTACATAATATTAAATTTTATACAAATATTCTTTGCCTAGCTTTTTTCCAAGTTATGTTAGGGGCAGCTTCCAGTCTCACCGGATTTTACAGAATAAAGTATTTTACGTGGAGCGACTGCCGATCTTAACATTTATATTAATATTAGATATTCAATATTACCTCTCCTATTTCTGTTGTGTTGGTTGTAATAATAGTGTAAATAGGATTTTCCTAAAGCGCTTATTTTCCTTCTCACGAAGCAGTTATCATGAGAGTTCATGAAAAAGTAAAATTTTTAACCTTTATATTTTAGCAAATGTGTATTTAATTGTTATTAAAACTACCTCAACTTACCATTTCTTGCCACCCATCACACGTTGCCTCAGTTTGAATTTAGTTATTTTTTTTCAAAGACTTACAAAATGTCGGAGGTACATGAGCTCGAGATCGGCATATATTTAGAGACCTTCTAAAGAAAACGTAAAAGTCCATCAACAAAGCAGAATTTTATCTGATTCCCGATTCTAAACCGTTCAACACAAAGTCTTGAATCAGAATCAATTCGGAGTGCAAAGTTTGTTCCCGATACAAACAAACAGATTGACAAACTCCTGAATATACGACTCGCGAGTTCCTTAAGACTCAATTAAAACTTCTTCAAAATGGCCCCACGGAAGCACCCTTTTGACCTTAAAATTTATAACAACAATACTACAACTCCTTAAAAACTTATCACTTTACTGTAATTAAACGGCGGACAAGAATTTTGATGGAAATACCTTATTAAAAAAACTTCTCTTTCATTTAAAATGGGTAATTAAGTCCACAAAATATTTCTTAATCAAGTAGAATAAAGCAAAGGATTTAAAACGTGAATACAAAATCAAGGTGGATCTGGTCCGGTTACGAGAGAAGCGGTCGGTATAAAAATAACACGCAAAGTAGTAAAAACAATCGGTTTAAAGGAATAAATCCTTGTTTCGTGCGCTGTAACGATAGAAAAACAAAGTGTAATGAGGGTCGGAGGTCGGAGGTCGGAGGTCGCAGCCGTGTGACAGGTTACTTGTTATATTATTTGCGTGATTTGAGCGCCTTTTCAGGACAAACAGGTTTTTGCTTACGGTTTTTAGAGGTATCTTGCCAGTCATGTCACGTAGTAGTTTAAATGTTTTGGAATAAGATTTGTAGTATTTTTTATAGCAGAACTAGCAGATGGTGGAAGGCACAATCCATCTGCAAGACAAGAATTTCCTAAATAAACAATGCTGTGAATTTGAACTATTATTAGTTTCTAATATAACGTTAGTGGAATATTAATTGAACACCTGACACATCATCAAGTCATCCTTCGTCAGAGTTGGTAAAGTTTATCTAAGTACGCGATGACGTCACGCCTACAGCCATCCTTAGAGTATGAATAAGACCAACATTATTCTACAAAGTGTGTGAACATTGGCAATCAACACAGCTATCTCAAACCTGCAAAAGTGAAAAGGCTTTTACACGTTTTTAAACTAATAAAAAGCACCACTGGCATAAACAAGTAATAAATTTACCTAGATCGAAATCAATATCACGATATTAGCAGACGATTACCACAAATTCGAGTCTATATCTTATTCATACTGCATCCACCTAGCTCCATCCTGTACAAAGGGAAACACTACGCGCCCTCCCTCCCGCGTAACCCGCACTCGCCGCCCCCCGCTGGTACCCGGCCGCTATCAATCTCGGGGAACATTAGCGGATTTGTTAAGGTTACACTATTTTGCATCGCCGACCCCCGCGGGATCCATTAGCGATAAGCTCTACATTGTCGATGTGCGCATGCGTCGATAATGTCTTCACGTAGGCTTCGGTATATCTACTTTAGACCAGAACTTAGCCACCCAGATAGCATTATCTGCGACCTTCTATAAGTCCAGGTAGTGGGACACCTCTTGCTGCTCGTGAAGTGGGGCATGGTTTGAAGAGCGCCACATTCACTTGGCTCAGATGTGCTTTAACTCCACGGGCACATATTTGTTACACCAGCCGACTTGGGTACTCAACTATAATAACCACCCTAATAGCCGAAACCATCGACCCAACACAGATCACCGTGGCTGACGTGGAAGTCTTTTAATAGACTCAAATAAGACAGTCGACTGATACACAAATGAATTAGAAATTAAATGATATTTAATAACATAGGTTAGTTAACAGAGCCTTGATAATGGCTCAAATTAAATATGTAGTTATGGTGAGAAAGTTAAAATCTGTTTCAGTAATGAAAAATTTCTAGTGAAAATTAACCTTACTATGAATAAAATATAACCAACAACAGAATATCACTTCCGCATATAAAGGAACGTTTTATCTGATACAATGGGACAACACAACAATGCAAAATAGGCGAGGGAAAAAGGTTTAACAAAATATTTACAAAGAAATCTACAAACAGCTTATTCCTACGTCATAGAGGCGGATCCATTATTGTCTAGTAAATAGCCAGAAAGCAAAGTAATCGTCTAACAATACTAATTGCAAAATTAATCGCTTAATACTTTAAACAATGCAAGCTACGTTTATTATCTTAAGGTTACATGCACAGTAATAGAGTCTAGGTATAACTATATGTCTGACAATGAAGGTGACGCGCCCCGACTTTCCATTAGCGCGGGAATTCCGAGCCGGCGACGTTCCCCAAGTTCCGAGTCTCGAGCCAGACACAGCAACTGTGGAGAACTACCCTTAAATATTGCTATAATGTACCGCATTTTTATTTTACAGTAAAATAGGAGCTTGTAGCTTACAAGGAAAACTATTAGCTCTTGGACAAGTTTTTACAGTCATCATGAAAAAGATCTTTCTGTAAGAAGTTAACTAAGTATGAAATGACTTTAAAATACACAAAGCACCTCACGGAACTGCTGTAGATAATAGTTAGCTCCCAGATCTTAACTTGAGTTATTTTCAAAGTGGTTTTCTTAAAAACAAAAATAAAATTGTTCTTCTGATTTAAACAGTCCTACTTGAAACGTCACTTTCATTTATATTAGGATAAATTTTATATTTCCATCGTGCAGTAATTTCGGCCGAGTTCCGTGTACCATCAGCTTATCAAGCTTCGTGACAAAGGCACTGCGCTACATCCCCTCTTCCAATTAAAAAACAAAACACAAGAACATCAGCCGCGATCTTAAAACACGCCATGAGGAAAAGACGTCCCCTTAATAAAAAGAAATCTTTATATGCTAAATTCGCGAGCGGAACACTTGAGTTTTCTATGAATATATTGTTATGCAAACCAAAACGTTGTTGGAAATGTATATCTGTAGATATATTTCATTTTAAACGCAGTTTAAGATAAACTTTGTCTCAGTTAGATCAAAAAATAAATCCTTATTTTTGCTTATCGGCCTTTAGTTTCATAATATATTTCATTTTACTAGTCGACGGCTCCTTACGTTGTTACTTATCTAAAACACAGCGTTTAATATAATTGTCATATTATTAATTAGTACTTATTTAACCTTTAGATAGCATCTGTAAGTATGTCATAAGGTAACTATTTATTTAATTCAAAACTTAAAAAAAAATCACGCAACAATAAAATAAAAAATAAATAAAATATATAGACTTAAATAAAAACACAAAGTAATGTAATTCGATGTTATTCCACAGAGCTATCTCCTTGCTTTCTCCGTCGACTTCTTAGGTCTCACAAAGAGTTTCCAGCCATCTTCCCCGTCAGCGCTAAGGCAGACGGAGGATTACCGGCTCTCGTCCGAGAGGTGGGGACGGGTTAAGTGGCACCTATTGCTCGACTGGTGGAGTTTATTATTAAGTAGTTAGTAGTTAAGTAGAGCTATGTGTTTGAAATACTTGGATTGAATATTTAACATAATAATTGGCTATATCCTCAAAAAAAAGTTTTTTTTTTCATTAGTTTAGTTTATAATTAGCTGACTCTTACCTATTTTATTACCTTTTTACTAATAACCCGTTTTTATAATTCATTAAATTGTTCATAACCGTGTTTTGTAATTAATGTAGTGACCCTACGCAAAATGAAACTTCAAAACACTAGTTAAACTTGTAACATACTGCTAATGAGAGCACGAGCTCGACCATCCACTGATAACAGTTTCATAAAAGCTCGCCTCATAACACCTGCACTTCACTACCGAGATCAAGGATCTTCATTATAAGCTCTAACAGCTTATAACCTCCTTAGTTAGCCTCGTGGGAGCTCTGACAATAGAAATTATATACGAGTATGTTAGTGAGAAGAGTTTTCTTAGAAACTGTTTAAAAGTTAAAAAAGGCTTAAAAAATATCTAGACTCTACAATCGCATTAAATATTTTAAATTAATATTATATTATAGTTAGTAAATATAAATTGTTATTTTATATGAGACTGATATTTTATAAGAGGCCTGTGCCCAGCAGTGGGACATTCTATAGGCTGGTATTATTTATATATATATATTATATTGAAATGAAATTTAGTTTAGGTTTTAATGTTTTGAACAACAGTTTAACATACAGACTTTGGAGAGTTGCTTTCAATCGGACGTCAGATTATCTAGTGACCCAGATGGATGTCGTTTCATGGCTGAATAACAGACTAATAGGCATTGGTTTAATAAGCCAACAGATTACAAAACAAATTCAGTTTGACACGATATACTAACGATAACATTGTAACAATTCGGGATTACTTTCATTACGAAAACCCTCATTAGGTAATTTAGACTCAATATAAAATGTAGTTCGTTGAGAAGTGGCCTTTGTCCAGCAGTAGAATAATTACAGGCTGATATTATATTCTTTGTTTGGTACTTAGTATATTAATTGGCACTTAATATCAAAAGCACGATTGTAACCAATAAAAATGTAAAGAACTCAAGTCATGAATGTAGAGCATCTTTTGTATCAGCCTGGTATCGGCACCGGCAATGTAGGCTATGTGCCGGCTCTAGGTATTACAGGTAAGGAATGTCGCTCCAGGGAGACAAGTTTATTTATTAATTCAGTAAATTAGCTTAGTACCTAAGAAGAATTTTTATTCTCTCGAAAATATTAAATTATTTGTAATACCTTTTTGCATTGTACACCTTCACATTAACTTTTTTTGTTACGTAAGTTATTGTTTGTGTAAATGCTTGTTATACTTTAATATTATTTAAATAATTACCAAAACACAACGCAAACAGAACAATCGCAATTTTATTACAATGTACAAAAAGTATTATATGTACAATTCCCGTGTACAGAATACATTATTATGAAAAACATTTTATTTTACATGACGCGGCTAAATTTTATATGGTTTGCCTAACGATGTTAAAACTTCCAAATAATTAAACTTGAATAAGTAACGGTACAAGTATAACGTACAAGCGAGGTTATATAAAACTGTCTCATAGCTTGTGTAGGATCATAAAACTGTGTTCAATGTCACTTTCGTATATTTTACCTTACGACTGAACATTGTTAACTTCTATAAACTAGTGAATAATGCAGGGAAACATAAAAGTTCAGAAGCACTCTAATGTAAGCTAGCACTTCCAAGTATTTCCATACAGAATGTAACAAGCAATTTATCAATCGCTGTGTGCTACGACGTAGCAGTGCTACGTGGCTACGCGACTACGTGCCTACGGCTGACAAGGTGGAATCTTTGCGAGGACTGTAGCGAATACCGCACATAGATGATATATTTATGTAACGTTAACGTATTTGGCGCGGATGGCGCGAATACTAATGTGCGCGGGAATCGGGTCGCTAGGAGAGTAATGTACTGAAGTGAGTGTACTTCGCCACCTCACACTGACTGATGATGAGGGGCAAATCTGATTCACGTTTATGTGTAGATGGAGATACTTTAGATATTATATTTTATAAATATAGAATAATATTATGAGAATGTAGTCGCTTTCAACAGGTTAAGTTGCCGCCTGAGGCTGTTTTAGAAATTACCTACTCGAGCATTAACCTAAGCTTAAGATAAGAACATGTTTACCAATTAGTGTTTCTAAGAAACCACATAATGAATAAATAAGTGGGGTATATAATAATATTATTTTGATACAGACAAGTTAGGCAAGCCAGCAGAAAATTAGCTTTTATTTAAAATTTGATGTTTCTGTATTAAATTCAATTCAATTGTTGTCACAAAGAATTGACACATCCATTAATTTCGAATATCGCTGTCAAATTAATTCAAGGTGAAGATGCAAGACAACGCTTTAAACTTATGCATTTAAACTTTTATTACTTTCTAAATCAATTATACAACAGTATTTTATACACATATACATTTTTTAAATGTGTAAATTTTGTATTTTGGTTAAGTTATCACTACTTACGAGTAAAGAACGGGTGGACCATTTTCATGAGCTTTGGGTTCGTCTCCACTTAAAATAGCAGAATGACAATAAAAAATCGGAAAAAGTCAGGGAAAACGTCTTTCAGGACCGGGGACTACTTACGCGGCTGAAACCGTACGGCACCACTAGTTATGTATAAACTACCTCTAAATTTGAGATTGAATAGGTTTTTAAGGGTTGTTTTCCCAGGTTGACAGGAGGACGATCAAATGATTAATTGTCTGTAATATTTACAAATTTCTGACATTCGATTATTGGGCCATCAATCTGATTGTGATCCGGGTCACTTAATAATGTGACGTCAGAAAGGGCGTGGCTCAGGCAGGGCTGCTCAGGCTGCTCAGGAGATTGACAAGTTACCAATTTAGTTTTACGATTGATCTAAAAATGTATGATATCCCTGCAGGCGACAATGTTTAACTACTTTTTCTTCCTCTTGTCATGATCACATGACAGAGTAAATGGCACGTTGAACATTTCGTGCAATCAACAAGGATTGCAGAGTTGACTAGTTAGGACGACAAGCCGAAGATACATTAGTATTATATTATGGTTAGAATTTTTATTTGCAATAAATAAGGTATAAACATGCTAAGGTACGTATGAAGGAAATACCTCCAAATCACAAAATAAATATACTTATGTTGTTAAAATGTACGTATATAACTTAAGTCGAAAAAATACTGCACATTCCACACATTTTTATTACACACCACTAATTCTTCTTATTTTTCCTGTAATAGAATTAAGTAGAAATAGAGCATTAGATCCATCTCAATAGCAAATGAATCATTTGCTATTGCAGTGCTACATTTAGTCGGTCAATAATCCGATCAACTGCGTTTGTAAACAAGACATGACGTTGTAGCGACACGCGGCTCTTTATTAATCGGGTCCAAATTGGATGCACATAACTCTGATGTTGATTTACTAAAGCTGAGCAATGAATGATACTCTGTGACAATCGATAAGCTACTCAGTACACAAAGAGTAAACTGGATTTTGTACAAATAAAATCAATAGTTCAATCAAAAATAAAAAATCTCATTAAGATCAAAAGGCGCTTAAGAAATGTTAAAGTTACTAATCTTAATGACTCCAGGTGTGCGGTTCCAAAATGTCCTTCCTATGGAAAAGAACCGGCAAGAACTCCATATTCCGGTTACTGTTATAAGAATAAGATTTTTAGAACATTCAATATAATTATGTAGTTATATTATTAGTTCAAGAATGTAGCTGGCGGTAATGGGCAAATGAAGTAAGTTACACGAGTTGTATGGTAGTGTTGTAGTCTTGAGAATGAAGGACATCACACATATGTTTAAAAAGCTCGTCTGTTTACTTGCCTAAATTAAAATTAAATGGTTATTGTAAAGTTATTTTTGACATATTTTTTAATTTTGCCAACGCGAGTAAGCTGAACGGAAAAGACGTAACATAACGAACTAACAGACATACTTTTATGAGTAGAAATGCATGAAATATCTGAATTATAAACCACAACAACATTGTCCGTTCAAAACAGAACGAAATACAATTAAAATAAACAGTTGTATGAAAATAAATTAAAACATAAATCATAACATTACAAAGCTCGCAACGTCGCGTCCATTACGCGGACCAAATGTTTCCATGTACAAATGTATTCACCCAGCAGATTTATTTGTGAATTTATTAAGCGTAGGAATACCCATGTGGATTATAAAATATCAATTACTGGTTTTTGAAAATCGTTTTATTCAAGCATGGTTTTTTGGCAACCATTGAAAAGCATTGAATGTGACGTTCTTGGGGAAATAATTCCATAATCCAAATTGCTCGGAGTTGTAAGGGAAATTGGAGACAGAATATCTAACAAGAGAGTATTATACTGATAATCTTAAACCACTTCTCTATGTAAGAGAGTTATGCCTATAAAATGGTATATTCCAAAAATATTCAAAGTTTAAGTCGCCAAATTGAAGAAGTGGAGGTTTTTATCTAACTTCTAAAAGAGGAAGGTTATATTATATCCCACTGTATATACGAGTATATTTATGTATATTTACTGATGTTTCCGTCAATTGTTGAACGATGTTAATTGCTATGAGTTATGAATGCCACACAAAACAATAGTTTAAAAAATGTTATTTACTTTTGCATATTTTTTTGTAGACGGTTCGTTGACATCAATTAATATAATACCATCATCAGGCCCACTAGACAATCCATCACCCCTTACATTCCGCAAGGCTAGCCGGTGTGGGAGCCCGCGGCAGGTGTGTCCGGCGAGGCGCGCCGCTCCAGTGGCGCGGAGCACGCACTGACGCCGAGATCAATGGTTCGTGAGATTTGATAGCCACAAGATGTGAGTAGGTTTAGTAGTTTAAGGTTATCATATTTGTTTAGTGAACCAGTTGCAAAAAGCAGTCTAAAGCCCTACCATAAAAATTTTGTAGTATGTGTAGGACTGTAAGTTATAGCGTATATCACATCATCTGATTCCCGTAAACAATCACTTGTTCAAGCTGTAAACTAGAGAAGACTTCAATACAATTTAATTGGTAATTATTTTCTTCTCTTCAATATAATGTGTACATTGTTTGAGGTGCGCGACGCCGACGGAGTAACTTTCTATGAATAATAAAAGGTCAGTAATTCTGCTTTGTTTACGTATTCCATAAAGAACGCGAAAGAATATTATACGGCGAGGTAACGAGAACACTATTGTTTGAAAATGGAAATACATTTAGTTTGTGAATGATAAAATATACCAAGAATTATTTAAAATCCACTTTGTAACTAAATTGAAAATTTATGATAAACATACAACAAGTATGTAAAACAAACAAAAAGTAATTGAACCATAATAAATAAAGTGAGTATTCAACAAGTGGCTTGTAAAAAAAAGGTTTTGTAAGAATAGCACAAAAGTTACAGCATTTCACGATGCAATAAGGCATTTATCTAAATATACAATTTCTTATAATTAGTGTCTACTAAAAGTGTTGACATAAAGTGATTTTTCTCTTCGTTGTTTTTTATATAAAACTAACAAAATTTGTATTTTTTTATACTACAAATATACTCTATTTAAAAAAAACAGTTGATCATTACTTAGAAATAAATTGCATATCAGATATCTTCATTAACTATCAAGTAAATGTATAAAGAGAACAACATTTGCCCAATCACATGTAATATCAATAACAGTTGTCGCAACGATCACAATATCGATAAGATGCCTCCCGCTGCTTACTATACGTATAGAGCTATGTATACACTGAGACACAAAATTCTGACATTTTCTTGACACAACGACACTTATTTTGCAACTAATGTGAAACTCAAATTTCTAGACTCATTATAATTTACGCAACTTTCTTTTTTTTACAGACAGTGCCTGTGTGTCGCTTATGTCTCAGTGTAAACGCAGCTCTAAGTTGATGACAGACGCACTCTCCCTCGGAGGGTCGTTACTCGACAATAGGCAGTGACGTCATTAGCAAGATGGCGTCAAATTTACTTGTCCGACATTCAGCGGCAGATTAAAGTAATTGCAATTACCGACGTTAATGTTTCGTAATGACTGTAGGATTGAATGCTTTGTCTACAAATAATGGTTTGTTTATTTTATTGAGTACGTTGTTATTGTAGGCACTGTTTTGATTTGATAGTTTCTCTTTCAGCGTAACGAATGAAGAGAGAATTTAACTAAAGTGTACAAAATATAAAAGACAAACTAAATTCTAATTTTAAATACATATTTGAGAACATTATGCAAGGTTCTAAGTTGTACATGTTATGATATAAAAATAGTAAATTATAAAACTAAATAAACTATTTTTTTTTTATATCTGTTTAAGGTGTTTTTTTTTAATTTAGATTGACCTGTTACCAAAGTATGATATAAAAATAAAGTACATTTTAAAAACACGTTTAAATTAATTTGGAATAACTCTTTTTGGGCAATTTAAAATATGGCTCCAAAAATTCTATTACTACTTTATGACTACTACAATCAATTTAATATCTTTATGTAACTTACAGAGTAAAAGGTAACTTAATATTTAATCTCGTTTCTCATTGTTTACGCGAACTCGCGGCAACTATACGATTGGTCCGTCTATGTCGTAGCGGAGCAAAGTAATTGAATCCCAACAACGGCAGTGAACAAGTGACTCGTGTCAAGTGTCAAATGTGTGTGATATTAAAGGCCGTTATGTGACTATTGCCTTGTCTTGTACATTCAATATTACATGAATACTGGATGATGTTAGGAACACGTTCATTTAATCAATGTTGCTAGAAGAAAACAAGATGTGAAGTCTACTCGACTATTCTATCGAATAAAAGAAAGGTAATTCACTAAAAGTCTTCTTGTAAAGTTATGTTTTAGACATTTTAGTAATGTTTTAAAGAATTAAATAAAAATATAATAACATCTTCTAATTTGGTACTATATGATATAGATCTAGATGTAGAAAAAGATAAAAAAATATTTGATATCTATGTGTTTATAAACAAAAATCTAATTCGATATCTTTTTAATGACAAATAGTAGAAAGGATAAATTTAAACCTTAGGCAGGAGTCGAATCCACGACTACTGTTTTAACACACCAGTTTCGCTCCACATGCGTTGATGCGTAATAAATAATAAAAATATCTATTTAAATTTCAATATACATTAAAATCGTCGATAAGTCCTCGATCAAATATTAACATTAGTTTGTCTTGTAGCGGTGTTAGCTCAGTAATTATACAAATTGATATTGCGATTAACAAATTGGTAAATTTCCGCTCCGGGAGATCGTGAATACAAATTGTAATTTTCAACTGTCTTCGTAAATTGATCGCTTTGTCTTCAACCCGTCCGTTTCAATTTAATAGATAAATATAGAAAATTAAATGTTTTATTGGAGTATTGTATTAATTTTGGATATTGTACGTATTATTATTTACAGGGAATAGTCATTATATTTAACGTAATAAATACGACCTATAATTTTTTTATTGCAGAGTCTCTTTCTTATTTAAAAAAACCACAAACTTTTGTCACAATGTTAAATCACTCACGGGTTGGTCATTTCAAATTTCAATTCCGAATAAGTATAGTTTTCCAGTTTCAGTCAGTGTTATATTAAAAACTTACATATGGCTTAGTCGCATCCCATAGTACTGTTCCTGCAATTATATGCTATTTCGGCCATTCTATTACGAGGCCGCCACAACGCAAATTTTCATAGATCAAGACAAATAATGCGAAACCGATTTTCACGTTTACGTAAATTAATACTTAATTGAGCGGTATTTAAAAAGCTGTTTATTTCAGTGCTCTTTAAAGTATTTCTCGATAAACTCCAGTTTAAAACGTTTCCATTATTGCTTACGATTGAAAGAAAATACTGTTGCATTGGTTTTATATTATTTCTCGAGTATCGGATCACGAGTTACTGATTTAAGTATTTTCAATCTGGCTTCTTAACGTGCCTTACATCTTTTATTTTCATGTATTTCCATATATTTTCCAGGCAAAAATGTAGACCAAATCTTTTATAGGCAGGAAAACAAATATTTAATAGCCTACACATTTTTTTACTTTAATATTAATTTCATTTAAAGATATAAAAACGAGAATAGCGATTTTATGTTATGCTATCCGATAAATCTATAAGACTCCCGGAACCTTACCACGAGGTGAGTTTATGAGAAGTTACTCCCACACCGCTGATACGTACGCGCTCACAAAGTAACTGATATGAATTCATTGGATATTTTTTTGAAGAATTATTATTAGATTAATTACCTCTTGTAGGTACTTGAGTAACGAGCCGCTACGATATTTAATATGTATTCTCATATTTAATACCTAAATAAGCTTATTTTAATTTAATCTATACTTATAATAAATCTGTAGAGAGGTCAATTCTGTACATCAAATATATTTTCAAAATAACTATCAGGGGGTGATTAGTGATCGATACTGATGCCAAAAATGCAATCAGTAAAATTTTTGTCTGTCTGTCTGTCTGTCTGTCTGTCTGTCTGTCTGTCTGTATGTTCCTTATAGAAACGAAAACTACTCGACGGATTTTAACGAAACTTGGTACATTTATTCTTCATACTCCTGGGCAGGTTATAGTATACTTTTCATCACGCTACAATCAATAGGAGCAGAGCAGTGAAGGGAAATGTTGGGAAAACGGTAATTTTTAAGCTTCCGTCGCGTATGCAGCCTTAATGGTTAAAGCTACATAGAAATCATGTATGACGGAAATCTATATACTTATAATAAATCTGTAGAGAGGTCAATTCTGTACATCAAATATATTTTCAAAATAACTATCAGGGGGTGATTAGTGATCGATACTGATGCCAAAAATGCAATCAGTAAAATTTTTGTCTGTCTGTCTGTCTGTCTGTCTGTCTGTCTGTCTGTATGTTCCTTATAGAAACGAAAACTACTCGACGGATTTTAACGAAACTTGGTACATTTATTCTTCATACTCCTGGGCAGGTTATAGTATACTTTTCATCACGCTACAATCAATAGGAGCAGAGCAGTGAAGGGAAATGTTGGGAAAACGGTAATTTTTAAGCTTCCGTCGCGTATGCAGCCTTAATGGTTAAAGCTACATAGAAATCATGTATGACGGAAATGTTCTACATAAAATTATCTAAAAAATATCCCACAACAGCATATGTCTATCTTTTATGGTTGACTCACAATAACACGTGTAACTCCCGATAGCTTAGCAGTTCGGAGATTTCTGATTATATTTGTTTACTCTTACGTTTATAATACTCTCACTCATCCCTAATTAAAAAAAGTTTACATTATTACCTATTCAATAAAAAAAGAATCATAGAAATCGGTATAGAAACACCAAACTTATACATGAAATACGATAATAAGCCATCGCGCCGCGCCGTCGCGCGTGAATACTGAATCATGCTATAAGGATTATTTTTGTGTAACGTGACATATTATATTTCCCTACTAAAATACGAAAGTTAATCTGTCTGTTACATCAAAACCACTGAACAGTGAGGAAGGACATATGCTACTTTTTTACGAAAAACGACGGAAACGCGGACGAAGTCGCTGGCAAAAGCTAGTTTATAATATGCGTGCTTTAGATAAGTAGGATTTTAGATATTATTCTTCTATCTACAACTACTCAAAATATAATGCAAACAAACACATATCAAATTCAAATACTTTTGAGGCTAATAATACGCATTTCGTAAAAGGATTATAACGGGCAACAAATAGATCCGTGTGACGTCACAGCTAACAATAAACCAACTCGACGATAATACCGCGTTCTATCGTTTAATAAGATTCCCATCGCAAGTGCTCTCGTAACCGAACGAGACTCGAATCAAAATACAACATAAATATAGCACAAGATTTTAGAGTTCCGTAATACCATAAACAAGATAGGTGTATTACAGAACAATATTCATTTATCTAAAACCTGCTACCTTGCACCGCCCTGTTTTACACACGCAAAAGTATCGTGTGTTAATCTACACTAGAGCGTCAAATTGTATCTAAATCCTTTAGTAGTTTTTGTGTAATATAGTAACGAACATAGATCCACCGATCCTCAAACTTCACGTCCATAATATTAGAAGGACTGAGTACCTGTACATTGTCTTTGTTTCACAGATCAGTCGATGGTTTAAAGTTTTGCGTAGCTATAGGAGTTATTCAAAGAAAACTTTGAAATTGCAAAGGTGCTAATTAGAAAGTTAGAATTTCAGGAAATCCTTCCTGAAATGTTGATAAGTAAGTAAAGATTAATATAATGGAAACGTGTAACAACTTATTATATTATCCGTAATTTAATTTGATTTAACTTTAAGCAGTTATTTTATCCATTTTAGTGATTTTACTCTGAATTATTATGAATTTTCTAATTCTTGATTCTTCTTATTATGAAAAATTCAATGACTGTTAATAAATATTTTATATAATTATTAGCACATATTTTACAAATAGCTGATAATATTCACATTGTTACTCTATTACTATTGAACCATCTCAATTAAAACGTTTCAAACTAAAGAAATCGCATCGCAGTAGATCCATTCGTTTAGGAGCTACAATACCACAGGCTGACACTGACACACGTTTAACTTATAACGAATTTTTATACAGCGGGATTTTAAAGGTGAATTAAGGATTTTAAACTAGTACGGAACTCTTATGTATAATTTTCCTCATGCTTGGTGGTTTGATTTTATTGCGGGCCCAATAAGGCTCGGAGTGAGATCGTAAGAGGCTGATTTATTGGATGATGCGTGGACCTCACAAAGACACGAAGTTGTTTGTCTATTGAATGAACTCTTGTACCTAAAGAATTGACCCTGCGATCGAGTTAAAGAAGTAATTGGTGGTAACATAAAAAAATTACAATGAAAAAAAGTTAGTTAATAGTACTTTACGATTTGAAAACAAAAATTTGAATTAATAAAATTGATGAGAGGTATCCCAGCGTCGCAACTGCTTTCACTGAGCTTGCATCACCACCAGCAAACAATTAACAATTATTAAGTGCAATTTAGAACTAACATAATATTGTTATTATAATATATCCATTGTTAATAAGTCAGTCGTAAATCAACCTAAAACGAATATTCTGTTTGTATTATAATTTAATCATATTTTGTAAATAAATAAAGTTTTTTTAAGTAAGTACCCGGCCGCCGATACATAACTCGTGC
Organism: Diachrysia chrysitis; assembly: GCA_932294365.1. Taxonomy (NCBI): domain Eukaryota; kingdom Metazoa; phylum Arthropoda; class Insecta; order Lepidoptera; family Noctuidae; genus Diachrysia; species Diachrysia chrysitis. The sequence goes on along the minus strand of OW028660.1, from coordinate 11,812,124 downwards.
GAAATAGTTTAGGTGTTTTAACATTTTGTAAAGAATGCTAAAATTGTATAATATTTGTATTAAAACTATTGTGTGGCAATGTAATGGTGCTGCATTATTTACTTAAAATGGCAGCGTGTTTGCTACGTCACTAATTAACTGACATTTAAATATTATTCATTGGTTTTTGTACTATTGGGGCGGCGAATTAAAATGTATTATTTTATTACATTTCTGTAAACCTCGTAATCGTTTTTGATTTGAAGATTTTTTTTAAGAACAATTTATGGGGATTTATTAGAGACATTCATTTTAATATGGCTGTCTGTCCTTTAATTTTATTTACAAGTGAGTTTCTCCATTTTTTATTTTATTGTCCTTTTTTATCACGTTCTTACGGGGGCAACAGTCACTACATAAGAGACACAGCAAGAGTTAGATTAATAACATACTTGGTGTTTTCTTTCATGACAAGAATATACAAAAATTATACCAACCTGTTAAACTTGGCTTATAGGCTTGTACTTAAAGTTTTCTTAATTGTTTATTTAAAAACTTTCTATAAAAGCAAGTTACTAAAACTTAAATGACTAACAAATGCCAAAAGTTACAAAACTAAAAATAAGGCAATACAAATAAAAACAAAGAGCTCTATTAAAATTTATTTATAGAAAGAGCAGCACAAAACTATTATTAAAACAAGAACTGTTTTTGGTAATATTCAAAGCTACGTCGCGGAGCAATACCCGCGGTCCTCACTGAGCAGATTGCGTTTATCGCGGCAAATGACGGACTATATAAAAATCGTAACTTCTATATGAAGACGTAAAAAGCTTTTATAAGACACGATAGCCGATCTAACGACCACTTAAATACTACAAAGGGCCGGTCGGGGAACGTAATGCATCCGAAACTTTACTACCTTTACTATATATTTTAAGATCTGCGAGTGACAGAAAAAATGAACCGATTATCCTTTTATCTTTCTGCGCGAGTTCGTGGGCCGAAGGGGGGCGAGGACAGAGCAGCGGGGAGAGGGGGTAACTCTTCATTATCCATGCTGTCGGGCAACATTGTGATTGGTAAAAAAAAACGAAAATATTTTATCATTTTTCTTTAGCCAGATAATGTGCATTTTGGTATCGGAAATCGATCATCTTAGCAAGGAGTCTTGTAATACGTTGTTTAAAATACAGTGAAGTAAAACTCTTCAACTTTTGGTCCCTATTTCGTTCGCAATTTACATAGAACATTTGACGAGATTAGTTTCAGAATATCTGTTACACAATCCATATTTTAGCGTAGAATATCAATTAAGCCACGTCTGTGATATGACGTGACGTATAGAGTGATACAGACAGACATACACATCGTATCAGAGCTGTTCGCGGCTGATATCAGCTTACACGTCGAGGGTAATAAGTCGCCAAATTACGAGGCTTATGTACGACGTCATTATTGTGACGTATGACGCGGCTGAGGTGTCGCCTTCTAAGGTGTAGGGTGTTTATAACGGCTTGAATATAGTTAAGCATTATGAGATTATATTTGAGTGGATGGGGTAAGTTTTACAAATTTAATACTCATCTTGTTAGTTTACTTGTAATTAAAACTTAAGTTAATATGGTTTCGAGAACTTAACTATGCAGATAAATCTTCATTAAAAAGAAAAACTGTTGTTTACTGTTACTACACAACAACCAAGCCTTCAAATCGTGCAAGAAAGCTTCAGCCAAATGATTTAACAGTTACATAAAAATAGTTTTTCTTTTATATTTAGACTAGCTGGTTCCCGCGGCTCTGTCCCCGTGATCTCAGGATTAGACTATTCTCATTAAAGTAAATATTCGCATTTATAATATTAGTAAGGATAATAATCAAAAAGACTTCTTTACGCATCTGCTTATCGTCACGCACAGCCCGCCTCCGCACCTCCGCGTGACACATCGCGCATCGTTCCCGCGGCTCGCAGGCTTTAAGGAGATGTCCTCATTCATCAGACGAGAGTGATTTGTTTCCTCCGCGGCTCCGCGTGTCTCAGGCGGGAGGTTATTGTTATAACACTCATTAACTTTTTGCTTCAGCTTCGGGTACGATGTACTGAGTTCATTCCATGTTTTGTGATTGAATTGTGCCTGCGAGTTGTTACTTCGAGATTAAATGTAACTTCATATTACGGGTAAAATGCTTAATGATATATTTAAGGATTAAAATTTAGACCAAAACTTTTTTATATTAATTTAGAATAATTTTGATTGTTTTGGAAAATGTTTTGTTTCTTGCCTTCTGCCTAGCCTTTTCCACAGTTACGTTGAAGTCGGTTTTCCGTCTCACCAGATTTAGCTTAATTGGTACTGGGTATAGTGTATACATGTATAAGTACTTATTTTAAATGTTTTGTTTCTTATTTTAAGAATTACAGTAAAAACAAAAAAAATACCGTTATGTCAAGAATAAACGCTCATTAAGTATTACATTTTTTATTACGGCACCCTGTGTAAAAATCTTTAGATTCATAATGATTATAATTATATATGAGTATAAACTACAGATAATCAATGTATAAACTTTACGCGGTGCCAGAATGATCTATAAATAATAACCTCATTAAGTGGTGTCATAGTGTCTGACACCAGCCGAGCAATCATTGTTACACACAAATACACAAGTGTCACTCAAACGAGACGCGTCGCAATTATGAGAGCAATACACAAACTGAATTAATTATAATCACTTAATTAATTGCGGCTTTTGTGTGAATTGAATATTTCTAATTATAATAATTTGATCACGTTATTTGCAAATCAAATACAGAAAACCGTTTTAAAATTACTCGAAATATGTGTAGTTTGTTATTTTATTTGAAAACCAACATATTTATCAATAAAACTGGGTAGGTAACCAAAGTTTGCTTTTATTAAAATATATGGAAATTATTGCCACGTGTTCGATAGATACAAATGTCTTCAAATAAATTATTGACCATTGGACAGTAAAAGTTATTGAATAATTTAGAAAGTTTCAATCATAAATTACAGGAAAAAAAAATAATTACCTTATCTGTATTTACGAATTTGGAAATGACTATAACGTTCTTTACTTTTATCGTTAAACATGTTATATCGTTAAAAAATGTGGTGTACAGTTCCATAACCCACTTAGTTTTTAAAAACACCTAATTACCTATAGAGATACAACTATGTAAGTAGCGTCTAGTAAACAAACCAAATAGTTCCAGCAGTCTCTAGAGATACATAGCTCTAGTACTATCTAGGTAGAATTCCGTCGTTTGGTATTGCCTAGACACAGAATCCTATCGCGTCGCGTAAATTCCGAATTGGGTCGCGGGGCGAGCGGCGCGGCGCGGCGAGCCCAATGTGCCCATACAGGATAAAAGGAACCGTGTCAAAGCAGAGGATATCTGTCACAGACGAGGTATTCAGACCTCAAGACAAATGGCCTCTCGGGGGAAAAACTGCACCTACTTGTAGTTCAGTCCCCTGTGAGGCACGGATTTACGAAATAATGGATGTGTCACCATTATAGTGACGTGTGAATGTGAGTGGTTGGTGAAAATGTATTGTGTTATTACCACACATTCATACACTCCTGGGAATAAGAGGCTGTAAGAAGCGCAAGTAAGAGGTCTACCTATTGGTTTGGTTTACTAACAGGGTGTATTTAGTTAAAACTAGGAGAGACTAGGAGAAAATCATAATTATCATTGCCAATTTTAACTTTTTTTTCTGTAATTTATTAAGTTAGGCTATTTTAGCTACATTTAAACTATACGCTTACAGTTATAACTAATGTACTATAGGTACTTAAATAATAATATACCTATATAAAATTTTAATGTGCTGTAGCGTACCTTCTTCTTTGAGAGATATGGAAGTGATTTTCCTCCGCATTAACCTTTATTTCTATCATGTACTTATCACACCTATGCAGCTATGTTAGCCTCCTCCATTGTTCACTTCTTACTCGATCCCGGTTCAGTTTCCTTTGTATTGTAACAGACGTTCGTCAATGTCTGCAAAAAGTCTTTCTATTTTGAAACCACTTTTATGTCACTCAGCTGAGTAAAGGATGACTTATGCGTACAGCTGAGCAGAGAGCGAACACTCAAATACATCAGAGCATATTCATTCTAATGCTCTTTGATATTGTATAGGTATTAACTATGTAAGATGTTAGCTTTTTAAACGACATTATTAAAAGCAATCTTTGCTTAGGATACGGCTAGGCTTCGTAAAGTGTGAAGAAAGTTGAATACTTTCGTTATAGGCAGTAATTACCAGCGTCGTCGAAGCGGCACGTTCTTACACACGGTAAAACTAATTGACACTCGAAAGAGCCTCCATGCCGTGAGGGCAACGACCTGAGACGTGTGTGTAGCGTACATACCTAGCTAGAGGGTGCTATACGGGTCCAGTATCCTACTGATCTTATTAGAGTCAAATTTTATAAGTAGAAGAACGAAGAAAGAAAAACGTTTATTTGCAACAAATGCGACGCATAAAAGTGTACACAAAAGGCAACAAAGACTAATAATAAGTAATGGGGCTATGTGGGGTTTGCTACTCTTTCAAGAACTGAACCGATTTGTATGAAATTTAAAACACAGTTTAAATCCTCAAAAATCACATAACACTTTATCTCGAAAAACGTAACGGGAACTAAGCGGTAAAACCGCGGGATGCTGGGAGAATTATTCCTAGTGTGTTTAAACATTGACCTGAGTTTATTTCGAAATTTCATCTTAAGTTAAACACAATAAATGTGACGACCTTCGTGGTCGAGTGGCGTACACACAAGTTTTTAAGGTGTCCCTAGCTCTGGGGTCACGGGTTCGATCCCCGTACAGAATTGATCCGTCCGGGGTAAAAAACATCTTTTCTTTATTGTCTCGTGTCTGCATGTATATGGTACCTTCATCGTCTCAATAACTCAAGTGCTTTAGCTACTTACTTTGGTTTCAAAGCAATGTATGTAATGTTGTCGACATTCATTTATTTACGATATCGACTCAATATTTTCTCTTTTTCTCACTATGGTCTATAAAACTTATTAGACAATTTTATTAATGTACATAGCACACACTTTCCAGTCAATAAGATCACGTGATACGCGAAAAGTAAATACTATCGGACCATTTCGTTTTAGCGCAGGCCGTATGTTACTTAGGTATTGCAGTTTTACAAGCAATATGTGTTGATAGCACAAAGCCAGTGCATGCATAGCGCTCTGTAGCAGCAAGGTTCACTTTATCTTGCCAATAACATGGCTCCAGTTTATTGGACGTAACAGCTTTGTATGGGTAGATAAAATAGTCTATTTGTTTAGGACTTATAAACTTGTGCATAATTTTATATTTATTCATATATTTATTATTATATGCCAACTTACATGATTTAATATTATTATGTTAAATGTTTATTCAAGTTGCTTTTTAATTTTTTTCTTAATTATGTGATTGGTAAAAATCGGGAAAGCAGTTGCAACACTTAGGAAAGTGTGACTGATATGAAACGTAGCTGTTTAGTGTTAATGCACAATAAGTTTAATTTTTCAATTTTTTTTTTGTAATTTATTATTCAAAATTAACGTAATTTTTCCAGACAAAAGTTTAAAAAACAAAAAGTATCAGAAAACACGGGTCAGTAAGTACCCTGAACATGTAATTAGATCCATTTCCTTGTCCTCTACACTGTGATGAGATATCTTGACATCAAAACTTTTGGTTTGAGTTCCCCTCCCCCCTGTTGCCACTTGAACCGCTAACGGCGAGTGCTTAAACCCGGAAGATTAGATCTTGTATCGCGGGAGGCTGCGTTATACAACGTTACACAGCGTTAAAATATAAACATCTCCCATTCTCTCCCTGTTTGAGTGTCTGTTGTGATACTAAGGCAGTGTTGAAAAAATATTAAATGTTCTTGTTAGCATATTGACTTGTTGACAAAACTGTTTTTCTTTTATAATATTTCAGGTTTTCGAAATCTAAACATAATAAAGATTGACTAGTGTAGACATTGACTATATTTGGTATGTAATTAAAACTTATGTAAAGAGTGGTCTAGATATTAAAATAATTTTATATTATACTGAAAATTTTATACGATCTGATATATTTTTTACAGGAGCTCCTAACGTAACAAGGCCTGCCTCTACTAACCTTTTGGGGAATCTCTACGTGAATAGTTTAGAGTAACGGCTAGTGTGGGACATATGTGTCGCAGGTATGTTCTGCTACTTATCTACACAACTCTACTACTTAGTTAAAAATGCACCTTATTATACCCATTTTTACCCATGATTTCCCATGCGAACAAAGTAACTAAATAAAACATGGCGATAAACAACAAGAGAGACCTTTCATATCGTGAAACTAACATGTACGGTAAGGAACGCATGCCTGGAAATTATTATTATATTTAAATTCAATAAGACTAGTTAGACATAGGTTACCTAGAAAGCTGCTAAACTCAAATGGGATTGGGTTGGTCATGTGGCTAAAACAACTACAGAGTGGATACTACATAAAGCTAGACGTCATCGCGGCAGACCGAGAAGAAGGTGGAGAGACCAACTTGTCTCCTACAGAAAGGACTGGCCCATCCTAGCTCAAGAAAGGTGTGATGAGTAAGAGGGAGGCCCCCGCCCGCCCAAAAAATAATCGTTCTATGTAACAGTCGAGAAAAATGTATTAAAACCTTTCAATATTATTATAACAACGTTTTATTTGATTTGAAAACTAATTTTAGATCGGATAACAAAACCTCTAAAAGCTGATTGTAATTGTTTGTATATTAATAAATAAATAAATAAATGTGGACAACATCACATACATGGCTCTGAACCCACAGTAAGTAGCTAAAGCACTTGTGTTATGGAATTCAGAGGCAACGAAGGTACCACAAACACCCAGACTCGAGACAATGTAGAAAAGTTGTTTTCTTCATTGACCCGGCCGGGGATCGAACCCGGGACCTCAGAGCTGGAGACACCTTGAAACCAGTGTGTACGCCACTCGACCACGGAGGTCGTCATTAAAATATTGAAGATCAACAATAGTGGAAACTCATTATTATTGGTTCAGTTGTTTTCACTAACATACTATTAAAACGATTTTGTTTATGTGATAGTACCTACTTACTATGACTGTTAAATATGATATCGGTTTATTTTGTTTCGCTTACTTATATTAGACACTAATTATTCTTATTCGTGTCTAAATATTTAACAGTGCCAAGGTCAATTTATATGATTTATCATTTAACGCTTATTGTGGCAAAAATTATACTTATACATGTTACGAACAGACAAAAAGCAGTTATTCATATCACTCACCCTATTTCAATAAAGGTTTAGTTCCACACCATACTCATGTCATTATGAATGGAGAAATGCATGCTCCACTAAAACTCCATAAGCAGTACTTTTCATGTATACCCTTATAATTACATAAGGGACGAGAGTCCATGGGGTCTTCACCCATTGATTAAAGAAACATAAGCTCAGCACAACTGTTCGCAACTCAATCACGTTGAGACAGCTTTGAGGATTTAAACTCAATTAATTATAAACATTTTGTTAATTATTGTCGGTTCAGGGTTTTGTTAGGAATAAAAATTTTAGGTAAAATTCTACATTGATTTGGATTAAATGACTGAATTAAGGTTTTTATGTTGATCGTAACTAATACGAATAAATATATTTTTTTCGCGGTTTAAATGTAAGTAATAATAATTATGAAAAATAACACAAAATATATTAGGTATTTATTGACTTTAGAAATCAAATATTGATTTATCTAAAGCCATATTCTTATTTATATAGAAATAGGAAAATATACTTAATGGAAAAACAAAAGGAAATCTGTAAAAACCGTATCAATTTCAAGATAAATTTGTACCTACAATACATAAACGTGGACTTACAATTATCACAATAAGAAATCTGTTATCAACTGCAAAGAGAAATACCAAAATAATAGGAAAGAACTCCCGAGTAAAAGTATTGTTCAACAAAATATTATTATTTCAATCGGAATACGTTTTTATACAGAGTCGGAGTGTTTCCGGGAACAGCGTGACGCGGAGCGGACGGCTCTTGTTATCACGCGGCTGATTGGGAATGTTCATTACTAATTATAAAAATATTTAAAAGAAAATTTTGTTGAATTTGTCCTTTTTTTGTAAATGATGGTTATAATTTGAGTTCTTATCAGCTTGTTACACAAAATGTTTTGTTTAATAAATGTTATTCAGTATTCTTTTTTGCAAATGATAATTTTATTTGCTACTAGCTGTTTCCCGCGACGTTGTCCGCGTGTTTTAGTTTCAACTGTTCTTCAGTTATGCTCCGCTCCTTTTGGTCGCAGTGTAATGTTATATAGCTTATAGCCTTTTTCAATAAATGAGCTATCCAACACTGAAATATTTTTTTAAATTGGACCAGTAGTTCCTGAGATTAGCGCGTTCAAACAAACAAACAAACAAAATCTTCAGCTTTATATATAAGTATAGATTAATTTATTAAATTTGGTGTTGCCACAGTTTATTTTTGCAAAATATAATCATTGAACAGTTAACACATACACATAAGTATATTACTGGCTAACTGCCATTAAATAAATATTTGTTAACTACTAGTTCTAATTTAACATAAGCTTTAAAAAAAAACATTTTTATCCCATAATGTCGTGTCCCTAGTTTGCGCTAAGTACCTATGTTATAGAGTCTATAAATAATATTTGTTTGAATTTCCACACCTTTTCTTCTTTTTTTGTCCAAGCTAAGAAAAAGTACCTAAATTACAATTTACCTTGTTAGATAAAATTGCGTCAAATAAGCAAGTCGTGGCGCTCGCTGATGTACAGGCTGTCGGCGACATTCATCTTATCGCCTGTCATTAGCCAGAGTTAGGGAACATTACGAGTGGCTTGTGTACCGGCGTCCCCGGCGGCGACTAGTGCTCTGCTCGGCGTCTTTGTCTGGCGGCGGCGTTAGTAACTCACTTTTATTACTCCAGATACAACACGAAGGCAAATTTTATATTAGACGGTCCGCATTTAATCGATTTCTACCATAATATTGTAGCTTAGTGTATACTGACTATACTCTTTTACAATAAGACAACTATCACGCTTCAGCTCGAACAAACACAGGGTGGAATATCATGTTGAAATGTGTGTGCTAAATTATTTTACCCAAAAACAACTGTCAATTCTCGAAGAATCCGACATAAAATCAAAATATTTATCAAAATGAAAATCCAAATTATTTCGTAAAATACGCTGACACAAAACATGTTGTGTTTGGCAATATTTGTTAATCTAGTATCGCTCGCTCGCTAGCGTTATCGTATGATTTATATTGATAACAAGCGCGCAAAATATCGTGAAAATATCGGGATAGCTTTATGAGGTACCAGGCGGGCAGACGCGGGTAGAGGCTTACGTTACCACTCCATAGATGTTACTCTGATAGGCCTTTGAGGCGCGCCAACGGATATTGCGTGCGATGGTAGTACACTAGCTTTCCTCATAAAAGGCAAATAATGCTCGGGTAAAAGTTGCTTCCTTTATTCTTTTTACTTTTCCTATTTTATGGCTATCGGGTTTGCTGATTTTAACGTGTATGTAAATTAAGAAATATCAATAGCTTCGTTAAAAAAACGTTATTTGTCATAAATCCAGTAAATATGGAGCTATCGTTACTACATTCGCTACTATCATAAAAGCTGTAATTTAACGTTTTATACAAATTAAATTTTTTACAAGCAATACCCTTTTGTACAAGCAATCACGATACTTGTAATACACGACAACAGTTAAGTCTAACTGATAATTAGAGAGGATTGTATATGTTGGCGTACAGCTGAACGTAATATCAAGCTCCATGTCATAAGCAGGCACATAAAGAACAAATCATAGTCCCCTCGCTTCCTAACCTCTTTAAAGCACCACTTAACATTATCAGGTCTATCCACGATCTTGACTTCGGGTCTACTCGGCTATCCTCGGCTCTTATCGCGAGCTCGTAATGTCCCATGTTTACGCAAACCTCACACTTATCTTGGGGACCGGCAGACATTGATTTTTTGCCAATGTTTGGGTAATTTAAGCCTTTTGGGTACAATGTTGCTTTAATAGAAATGTATTGGACAGTCCCAAATGGTCCAATATATTTCAATGCATTTGATATAAATATTTAGAACCATTCACGAAATTGTAAAACAGTTCTTAGTGTTTTATAATAAAACTACAATTTGTAATGATTAATATTATAATGGTTAAACACTTTTTTTTCGTTTATATCCGAATACATTACTTTTTACGGAAAACATGAGGATCACATAGTTTGATAAATAAGTTTGAATGCCTAAAATCAATTCACTACTGTTTTTTTCTTTAAATTCTAAGTGATGAACAAAAACAGGTAAATAGGTGCGTGCGTTACATATATACAAAACACATCCAATTACTTAACCCTTTAAATCACTTACATTTACCATAACACCATGTATTTTATGGGTTAGATAAAGACAGCCCTTCATTCCCGTGCGAGTCGTAAAAGAAAATTAGAGGATCCGTGTGGAGATGTTCGGGGCCCTAATAGCCGCGCAGCAGCAATACATTGGAACCGTTGCCATGGTGATATCTACATACGAACATAGCGGTCGTTGTATTCATCATCTTGTTTGTTTTTATGGGCCACCAGTAAAGAAATAATTTGCATAAGTTTAGCTTGGTGCTGGCTGGACAGACAAGACAGAACGTGAAACACGTAAGAGGATAGGTACGTTAAAATATGCGAGCTGTTAAGGACTCTGCGCGTTATCACAAATGGAGGGAATATAATTTTCTTGTGCAACTTTCAATAGTACTTAGGCGGGACGTGATAGATCTAGCCAGCTTCTTTATAAGGGATTAGTTTGTGGTTACAAAATACCAGAACAGTTATAAGGCTCAACTCATACCTACCACAGCAGAGCCGATGCGCATCGAAGCGTCGACCTGAAAGTTAATGAAGACCCCGGTGCGCAGTAAATTGAACTGATTTTATGTTTTCGAAAAATATAATGACGCTTAAATAAAAGCAAAAATTTAACTGCGCTAACCGGCATTAGTGTAAAGCGGCTGCTTAGCCAAATGTGCTGCAAATTGATTTAAACCCCATTGAAGTGCGCCGCCCGCCGTTAGCCACCGTTTATGACCAATAAAATTGTAATTAAACCTTATTATTATCGCCGCTTTATACAACTGCCAGATTACGAGATTTACAGCGATGTTCGTGTTATAATTATCCTCAGCTTATTGTAAATGGTCAGGTTATCTCTCACTGAATGTTAAATGCTCATATTATCAGGATTAGTTACTAAGATTTATCTAACAAAATAAACTAATAAGTCCTCTCGCAACTTGCAAATTATTCAAGTCGCCGTCACACACAAGGCGGTGCACTTCCCTGCTCATATCACCCCACACTTTGTACTTTGACAGTTCTCAAAAACTATTCAAGTCTCATTTATTATTCGGTGCAACAGTTCCTCTCTTAATAGACACTCAGTAAATCCTCCTTTGGGATAAAACGCGAGCTATCTCGAGCACACTTTAAAATCTCTGCGACTCATATATTTTTCATATCGCTCTCGACTTAACGAGATAAACCGCATAAGTAGCGGAGAGATTGTCTGTACGAGTGATACGGAGTTTACGATAGTAGCTGTTAACATAAGTAATGCACTCGTCATGTTACTTCCCAGAAGAACCAAAAAAATAATAATTAGAATATCTCCAGTACTATGAGATATATTGTTAAAAAATATATACATACAATTCCGTAGTGGCAGATTAACTGTTTATATCAGCACAGCTACTTACCTGCAAAGAAAAAAATATATGGTTAATTTTGGAACAGATTGTTTTGTACTCGTATTTAATTAGCTATTAGTCCCATAATCTAGTCAATACTGTATACTAGACGTCCGTGTGTCATTGCAGGGTTTCAGCGAAAATCAGCGCCAGGTATTTAATATAGTTAAACTAAGCTGGACATTTTCCAAGTTTACAGTATAAAATTTCCTAATGGAACTTACTTACCTAGAATAAAATTATTTTGCAGAAGTAAATTACGAATTTTATTATTTAATTTACCTAGACATAAACCAATTCCGTAATACACGAGTAGCTCGCGTTAATCCGGGATAATGCTTGAGCAGAGGTGTTAGACGCCGCATGTCGCGACTTATGTTGTAGCACTAACTAACGTCATGTGTCGAGAGGCGGTCCTGTCGGGAGGCTGCGGTGGAGGCAGGTCGGTTAATAAACGTTGACGCTAAGGCTTCACTAATGTCAGCAGTTAATAATAAAGGCTTTCAACAATTTAGATACAATTTAAATGGTTTTGTGATTGATTTTGGGTCCCCGATTATTATATTTATTATCTCTGGCACGTTTTAAATTGGAAAACTTAAAGAACCTATTTTTTTTTGTCGATAAGCTACATTTGACCGTATAACAATCATGGCGACCATTGATTTGGTGTATCCATGGTAGAGTAATACTATTAAATACGTCGCTGCGTGGGTTACGTTACCTACAAGAAGCAATGACACACGAGCGCGCCACCGACCACTCGCAAACAATGCGCACACCACTCTCACCACTGAACGCATTCGTACGATACAGCCCATCGATACCTATACTATGCGCGCCACCAGAGTCTGCTTTAGACGTTTTGGAAATACCCTACTTTAATTACCAGTTAAAGTAAGACATTGAAATGGTTTCATTCTTACACGAGATAGAAAACAACTCGCAACAAAAGGGTTTGAGTAGGTAAAAGGTTTTTGGTGAAATAAAAAAAAGAAAGTTAAAAACAGTTTCCAAATTAAGTATATTTTGTGTACAGAATGAATGAATTTGTAGCTCAGGTCATTCCCTTATTTATATTGGAACATACGAAATTACTGTTGATTAATAATTTCTTGGAATTAATTATGTTCAGTTTATTTTTGTGAAGTTGCTTTGACCACTAGTACACCAGTAGTGTTTTTTGGTCTCATAACTGACATGATATTTTGTTAGATCAAATCTGATTGAAGAGAAAATTACCTAGATACAGACAGAAATTCCTAATCTACTTACGAGTATCGTGTATCGAGTATCGTATATTTATGCATCGGAGTTTAGTTTCGAGTGCGGAACCCGCATGAATAACGTCGACTCGTCCGCTAATGCAATGATGTATGGAACTCTACACACACTCCCTGCCTCCATACATTAGAGGTCGTTCGATGTTACGATTCGTGAGGTCGTGCTGGCACTTAGGTTAACATTGCATGTTCAACATAATAATGATAAAGGTGGTTGATAATAAAAAAGCTTATCAAATTACAAAATAGATTTCTGCCGAATTTCTGTAAATTTTTGTTAATCATTTTCAAGCGTATTTTTATCAACCTTTATTTCATGGTTTTAATGTACTCCAAAATGTTCACGTGTAAGCTAATCTGAGAAACTTTTACATGTCGAACACAATTTCCTTTTTTCTGAGCTCATCTAGCTTTTAGTGAGTTCCGACAGCTTACCGGATTTTTGGAGGCCGAGTAAAAACTGGAGTTTTGCTCGTAATTAATGTAACCTTACATAAAAAATTCCATGTTAGTACTTTATATTTTTGATATTTTGGTACATAAGTCAACTTGTCATTGGTTCTGTTATTTATTCTAGAAGTAAATGTTAACACTGTGAGAAGCCGACACTCTCGCAGACGTCTCGTAAATCTTTATCGAGTGATTTTAACGTCCCTCGTGATAGTTTCGCGAATGAAGCATTTTATCACTGTTTTACACAAGCAATTTCGACGAGAATTTTATAGACATTTACTATTACCTAGAAACTTCGCCTGGTAAAAGCTTTTACACAGATTTGTAAAAACAAGTGAAGGTTTCGCAAAAAGCGAGCACCAGAGGGTTATTGCGGGAGCTGCAGCCGCGGGTTGACAATGTGCCACTCGGAGTGTGAAGAGCGAACAAAATGTGCAGCTGTGTTATACAGGGCCGGGCCTTATATCTAGACTACATTTATTTTACGATTTTTCTGTCGAGTTAAAAATCTGTTTCACCCGAAAAAGCTTAGGGAAATCTGAAAACATTTTCTTTGCAAATGTTATTAATGTCAATATTATAATCAGAACATGCCTGTTGAACGTTTATGATAAAATCCCCATAAAATGAACGGTTCAAAGCTGCAATTAATTTAATAACGCTGAGTCTACACGCACGATTTCAATTAAGTACTGCGGATACAAGCTCCATTGTATCTCTGCTTCCCCCATTTACGTGTAAGCATAATTCCCGCAATTTATGCAAGTATTAACACAAAGGCGCCTCCCTAACAATGATTAATGAAGACGAATGACTTTGAAGTCATTAAAGAGACTTAACAAAGAAGAATACACACAAAAGACGCTCAAAATATTATTGTACGCTGTGGAGCGTAAAAATGACGTGCGTAAAGTGAGGTAATAGTATAATTTGGTTAATTGCGACGCGATGCCGTCGGCTGGAGGCTGGAGGCGGCCGCGACTGGCGGGACACGTTTGTCTCGAGCCGTTGCTTAAGCTAATGCGGATGGTAACGAGTTGGGAATCCTGTTCATGTTGTAAAGTGTGAGGAGGTTATTTAAATACCTCGTTTCTTTGAAGTTTAGTATAAAACGAGTACCTATTTGCTTTTTAATAAGAATACGGGGTGTGCGGAAATAAAAGTTAATGATCTAAAGGGGCTTTAAAATTGTTTTTTTGTTCTCCTCTTAATAAATTTTAATATAAAGATTAGGTAATTAAATAATTGCATCAATTGGCTAAACTATCAAGTGAATACTTTGCCGAAGGTAGTTTTTTATGTCCTCTAAGAACTAAAACACTTGTGTTATGGAATCAGATTCATGGGAACAAACACTCAGACCCAAGACATTGTAGAAAATAAGTTTTCTACATTGAACCGTCTGAGGATCGAATTTGTGACCTCAGGGCTAGGGATACCTTGACTTCTTCTATATTGACTTGTATACCATACATGAGGTAATAATAAAATGTAATATTAACAGTACAGCATACATTTCGCTTATAAAACAACGCTGGTAGCATGAAAGGTAAATTGATAAAAAGTCTAACATAAACTCTACGATATTCTCGTGTATAACATGATTACCTGTCACACACAAATAATGTGAATTAATTCGTCGCGAGCGTACTTTTATATTAGAACTAGAGCGGGTTCGAGGCCACATAATGCGTGTTTAACGTGAGTAGAGCCACATCATTTGTCATCACTAATATCGTATTTTAGCCGACGTCGAGCTAAACATGGTGCGCACAAGACTTGTTATTATACATGCGAGCCAGAGATTCTCAATCAGGTGGGGCTTTTCTTTACATTGTTGTGACACAATGTCATCTCTTTTATTTTTGTTCTGTTGGCGCCGTAATGAGAAAATTGTCCAGTCAGAAAGTTTCTAACTAGTATACAGTATATAAGTATTTTATATCTCGAGATATAAAATACTTAGAGATGCTTTTTTGCATCTTTTTGTTGAAATATTCTCAAAGTATTGTATTAATTATAAAAATATTACGACGATACCTAAGTAAAGAAAAATCATTCTGCATTGTCTTCCATTATGACTAGCAAATATTATTCACTACATAAGTTATCAATCATAATATATAAACCGAATTCTAAATTAAATTTATACCTAGATACAATTCAAAAAATATTATATTATTAGGCCGTCATAAGATAAAGTTTGAGCATCCCCTACTTAAGTAATATGTTGTGTACGAAGCTAATCAATTCAGCCTCCGATCATAAGATACTCGATCATTCTCTCGTGTTCTCATTGTTACAAAGGTCAAGGTCATGAGGCCACGCAAAGGTCAAGTTCACAGTAATTGTGTGAGGTTTATTTTGTTACGGATTTATTTCACCCAGTATTATTCTAATAGGATTATTCGACAATGAAAACAAAAAAGGGGTCGTTAAAGTCGGGAATAAAACGCGTATATTGATAGATAGTAAAGCGGCTTACGCTTTGTTTAAGTGGGATTACGCGTACATACAGAACCCTCGAATCCTTTAAACAAGCTTCGAAACTCTGAATACGTTCAATAGTTGATGCGCCGGTTTGTCCACGCTTGCTGTTCTTGGCGATAATCCAGATTATATGCTTTACTGCCAAACGCTGTCTTTAATTTATATATTTTCAATGGCATAAAGGCGTTTTGTACAATGTGGTGACACTTTACACATGAAAATATTTCTGTAAGAAACAGCACTCTTTGAACACTTTGTTTGAAACTTTTACGAGATTTTTGTGACAGTTTAAGATTATCTAAAATATAAGGTTTTGCTTTCTAAACAAAGGTCTGTTCGATTCCCGCTTGGAACAATATTTTTTGAACTGCACATACATTTATTTCTAACAGAACTTTAGTGTTCTTATATAAAAAAATCAAATTAAAAAAGAAAGTGAGAGGCTGAAATTAAAAAAAATTGTGCTTAAAACCAGAGTGGAAAGTTAATGAACACTATGAAATTTCCGTACAAAGTTAGTGTATTAAATTCAGTGCTGGGAAGAGAACTAGTGACTCTAAAATGATAATATTACGAGCAGTTAAAAGTTGATAAGTGAACAATTAAGCGGCGCCCCGGGAGCGATGCTGCGGTCCTTTTTATTGTCCTACTATCTACTCTCTCATGGTTATACAGAAAGTTATAGTGTATGAATAACTCATATATCGTTAGGACTGGTGCTCAAAGTTGAAAATAGTTACAACAAATATTATAACACATTTTTGTTCAGAGAATATCTGCAGTTGTTTTGAACAGAGTGCTGTTGTTTATTCGTCAATGATATAAAAAAAGAATAATACTGTATATTTTTGAACGGTGTAACGGTTTTCCTACTACGTTAGTTGCCAGTGTAGGTAAAACATGACGAATCTATAACAAGTTCTTCATTTTTCCGTCCTCCAACCAAATTCCAATGAACAGAAAAGGATATTTCATTTCTGAATGTACTATGCCAATTTATAAAAATGTAACTCAAAAACAAAAAAGCAACGAATGTTCGAAAGGTATAGGTATAATAAATCAGCCGACAACATACTATAAATTAAGTAATTATCAAAGATTTTGTTAAATATTCCACTAGAGATAATATTTATTTAACACTCGTTATTTTATTAGTGCAACACAGAACAGATATTATTCTTACAGCAATCAAAGCTATTAATTAATCAGTGCTTGTTAATTTTTTAGACATCACAATGCTCAATGCAAATTTCAATATTTTTTTTTAAATAACGTTTCAGTAATTAAAGTATTAATTGATACGATATACAATTAAAGTGTTTCACCTCGGGGCGCGGACGAGCGTGGGGGGAGCAGGGGGGAGATTGGAGGGAAGGGGGGTTACATTGTGCATAGGAAGGCACACTCGTGTAGTGTGTCGGAAGGTATAAAGCCATATCAATACACTCGTTTATCGTTAAGGTATCTGATGAAAAATATTTCATTTTTGGTATGTAGTGAAATATAACACTTTATTTTAATATCGAACCTTTTGGAGAAGCATCATATTGCAGTTTTGTATTTTATCGTAATATATGATACCTGACAATTTTATTTTTTGAAAATTTAACAAACTTCAAATTAATGGTTTGAAATTCAGGGTGATTTGTCAAATGACGGCAAATGTATTCCAAAGTATTTGTGAAAAAGAAATCTGTATTTCTAGTAAATATTACTCGTAATCATATAGAAGGTGATTTAACATAAAGATGGGTTTATAAAAAAAAAAAAAAACATTAATATCACATGATACTTTTGCATTTAAACAATCAAATGCTTCAAAAGGTTTGCTGCGCGATCAATTAGTGTGCACCGTGGCCACTAGGGGCGCTGCACGCCAGTGTTAACAGCAGTGAAGGCACAAGTTTGGAGTGCCGAAGCCAAGTGGACGCCAGTTATTATGTTATACAGTTAATTAACCGACGTTAGCCTTATGTGGAAGAACACTCTGTCCTGTAGGAAGCCTGTGTGGTGGTGTTGAATGAGTGCATGCTTCAATAGCAATATAAGCTCATTGGCCAGTGAAGATCGAAAGTCTAGTAGAATATAATATTATTCAATTTCACGCATAAGCAGGCACGCAGAAAATTGTTGATGTCGTCTTGTCATTATCTTATTATTATCTTGTTATTATTAAATACCTATTTTTTTTTTTATAACTTGCCTTGTCCTTTTTTATGTGGGACTGCTTTCATCTACATGATGTTTTATATAACAATAAGACATTTTTACTTAATAAATATGAGGTACAGTCAGTTACAAAAAAATACAATATAATATGCATTAAATATTTCACATAAATACACCCACGGTACTGCAAAGGAATCAAAAACTTGGCCGTAGTGTTAATCTAACCTAAATATTGTTTCAAGTACCAAGATTTTAATATAAAACTCATCTAAAAACAGACTACGAAAAACAAAGACAATCCACAAAACTTTTAAATTAAAATGTTTCAACAATGTTAATTAAAGTTAAGCTTTCAACTAGACCTGCGACGTAGCCCGTAGCGGCGTAGCACACCGTAGCGTATACGTAGTAAGCGTAGCAATATGCTACACCAATAGGCGAATAGACCTTGGTAACACAGTTAACTAAATAATACGCGTCTGGATGGTAACGGTCAACTGCCGGAAGATGCATCTGCACTGATTTATTGTGTTACGTGCACGTGAGGACTTCAACGTAGCATTTTATTGAATTTGCATGAACCTTGTGCCAAGTATGAACTACTGCAGAGGGAAAATTATTCTATAGTGATAGTTTTTTAAATATATATTGTAATAAGTTTTGTTTACAAAATAATTTTATTGGGGACTTATTAGTTATCTATAATGACACATCCAACAAGCCATTTGCCAATTTGAATATTGCCCTTTTTGGCATTATACCAAATTGGTTAGTTAGAATCTAAGTTAAAACAACTATGTAGTTCATGGTGTAATAATAATGATTTATTGCAGAATAAACTTTTTGAACAAAACCAAGGTAAAACTCCCGGTGTTCGGGCAAGAGCGCGGCAACTAATAGCCGTCGTCGCCGGACTGTAAGCCGCAAAGCAACGCATTGCTATGCTAAGTCTCACGGTCAATTTATTCCAACATTTGCCCAAATTATACCGAAAAATTCTTACCGCCCCAAAGTCATGCAAAGTAGGAATTATCAGACCTTTTATGTACTTTTGTTGCCATGTCACAGATTTACATACTAATCTGGGATTGAAAGACAAAATGTCAGCTGTTTTCCCGAAATGGAACTTTTAAGAAAGACTGAGATTTCGGAAGATTGTTGACAGTTTGTTAACGAAAAATGGAACAAGAAAAATATTTTTAGCGGAGAATTTTTCAGATTTCTCTATTTGTAATTTAGTTTATCAGGTTGACTGGTCGATTTGGAGACGGTATGGTGGCTCGAGGAGCAATTTAACTACTTACGTTAAGCACGGACAGACAAGGCCCCCGGCCCCGGCCCCCGAGGGTTCGACGCCGCACAGAGCAATAACGGCATGAACTAAATATTAACTCACTTCAGCAAACCATTTCACAGTTGAATCTGTTGCGATTACATTTCAACGAATAATAATGATATTCCCTGAACTGTTACCCTGATTTCTCTCATGATTTATTTAGTTTAATTGATAATTTATCTTTATGAATTCTAACTTTAACTTGAATTCATGGAATAAAAATAGAAACTGTATTTGTCAGTTTATGGCCACCTTTTTAAGTAATTAATTTTTCATTTAAATCACACATCAAAAATTAAATGTTGTGTGATGTTGAATTTAGTTATTAAAACGGCTGCCGCTTTTCTGAATTTATTCACTGTTGAGGTTTTCACAAACATTTAGTTCACATACACAAAGAACACCCAGACTTGGGAAAAGCAATTGTGATCACAAAAACAGTGGTAATTGGCGTGGTGACCTATACCATTTAGCTATACGCAGCATAATAGTGCAGTCTAATAGTACAATGACATCACTAATTGATTAATTGATCTACTTTGACAGTCAATAAAGTCATTGAACAGTCAACTTCGCTACCATTTATCAACTAATGATGTAATAGCTAATGTATATCTACAAACTAGATGACCCTCAAGTGCATCGTCTATACCTCGAGCATAATTCAGGCATTACGGCAATCTCTCATGCAACACGCATGTTGTCTGGACGTGTGACGTCACCGGCCGCGTGTGACGTCACCGTTTGATAAATTAGCGCGCTTATTACCAGCGACAAAGCTTTCTATGATTTACGAGCGCCGATTGCGATGGCCACGTGGCCACTGACAACTCTGGCTTAATTTAAACTATTTGACACAAAAAAATATATCATTCACGATACATTATCTTGTGGCAATCAACGGTCAGTCAACGACGCCAAGAGCAATTTCCAAATTGTGACAGTTAGAATTATAAAGACATAGATAAAAGATGATAAAAATTTAATCATGAGCAGGCAAAATGCGAATCTTCACACTACATAAGAACGAGTTATTCAAATCTAAAAAGAATAGTGAAATAGTAAAACTGAAATTGTATTTCAGTTCCCCGAGAGCTTAAGCAATAAATAGCCATAGTTGAGACATTTCCCGGCACATGTTTGCACCGCCGGAATAAAGACCTTATGAATATTGCGGCCATATTGCATCTCAAATATTCATGCGACGTCACTTGTTTTATTTTAGAGGGAAGCAAATTGCAACTGAGAGTAGGTTTACGTCCATATTCTTTGTATGATGTCCTTGCAAAATGTCTGAATCGTTTTAGAAATTTAACATTTTTGTCCTTGATATTCTGATATAATTATTCAGCCTACCTACCTGGTTAGTTTAGAGACCACTCTTGTGCGCATAAAGGTGCAGGTTAGAATATGGTATTTATCTTTATTTGCCTTCGATTTTTATACTACTGGACAAAGATTTTAGCAAAGTCATGGATTTATGGAAACAAATCCTTATCCAGCGCAACTTCGAAACGGCACTTCCTGGATTATTTCAAATGATATAAAATATCCTGATCCATTTCAGTTGAGCAAGAGCACTAGTAAGCGGAAGGGTTGGTGTATCAGGGTGCTGCCTGTTAATTTGATTGACCTTCAAATACCTACCTAGTAGCCTATTTAAAATAAATGAGTTTTAATTTTGTTTTGAGTTATCTTTTATCACCATATCTATAACATTTACAAAATGAAATAACCAAAAATAATTACTGAGTAAAAAATGAGCTTCGCGTTAAGTCCCAACCATTCTCCGCGTACATTGCTGGTACACAAGCACTCGGCTGTAATCATTTCCATACAAATGTTTCAATGTTTAGCATACTACAGGCACTCTCATAAACATACATTATAATATTATTCGCGAGTTTCTTCTTTACTTTGACTGAAGCGTAGTTTTAGCTTTATTCGTAGATTTTTTGAATAATACTCTTAGTTCATGAGACCTTATTAATAATATGTAGGCTATGGCAACATTAGCGATAATTGTAAAGTTTAACCTCATATTCTAAAGATACCTTATGTTTTCTTTAATCTTGTGATAAATAAAATGTTGCATTTTTGAGGTATGATAATAAAAAAAGTATTCTATGTTTAAAAAACTTATCTAAAGTAAGGCCGATATGAGATGAAATAAAAGTAAACAATCAAGTAGGGATTCAAACATTAAAAAAAAATATGTTATCTGTATTCGTTGTCGTCATATATAACCTTCATCTCGTCTCGTTGGTCTTACCTAAATGCATTTTAATTATGCATTATGGTAATTATAAACAGTATTTATTATTAAAATAATTTAAATAGATATATGAATGTTGTGGCCTGATGCACTCAATAATATGTTTTGGTTGTACGCGTCGTGTATTTAAACAATATTGCGGTTACGTTACATCAATATTAAATTTCTAACTGCCTCATTTGTATGTGGTTGCAACTGTTATCGTGGGAAAGTCCATTCGTTCTAAATATAAAATATTATAAACTAGCTGTTTTCCGCGGATCCGCCCGCGTGGATGTCGGTTATTGCAGCGAAAATTATGCATATGTCCTTTCTCAGGCTCTAGACTATCTGTGTAACAAATTTCATTTAAATCGGTTCTGTAGATTTGGCGTAAAAGCGCGACAGATAGACAAACAGTCAGAGTAACTTTGGCATTTATAATATTAATAAGGATTACTATGATTTTTCGTCAAGTTTATTTTCATGGAGCAATCCATAACAGGTACGCAATGGCCGTCATGCTCAATAAATAATACAAATCTTTATATAAAATCTTAAAAAAATCACTATATCCCTAACCTAACCTTAAGTTAGGTAAGTTTAAAATGCAGTGCCCAATGTATGTGTAAAGCACACAATGTACCTACATTGTATGAGGGTTCCCTGACATGAGCTATCATTTCCCTCAGGTGTCGCCACTGTAATTTATTATCAAGCACAAGCTGCCAACTCTTACTAAGTAGACTGCATTTTAGATACCGCTTTATTGTTTGCTTACACCTGGCAGGAACGGAACGACGGATAACGAGCCAACTTTGTCGAACGGGAAAGGAATTCAACTTATAATAGTTTTGTTTTGGACATCCTAAATTTTTAGTGTACACAATATTGTATTTTTCACCATCCAGTCACAAAACAGTAATATTTTAAAAATACATATCGTGTATTGACGTAACATAAGTGTTTCAGAAAATTCTTTGGAACTTGAATATTAAACTTGACAAGTTTTTATAAGAGTGTGAAGTATACTTAGTATTGACATAATAACAAAGAATTATTGTGCAGCAAGTGTTGTTGTCTTTACGCGATTCAACTGTCTTGTTCAGCTGCCATGCTTCTGACGGCAAGTAACTACAACAATAGTAAAGTATCATGTCTCATATTGTTATCCGGGATATCCGTATTTGGGAAAACTATTGGATCCCGAGTGAGCGTCACTTAAGCCCGGGTTGCACCTGACCGCGCGGTGCCCGACGGCGCGCCATGAATTATTCACGCGAGCACACGCGCGGCGCGACAGCCCTGCCGCACACCTGCG
This sequence comes from Diachrysia chrysitis, assembly GCA_932294365.1. Classification (NCBI taxonomy): domain Eukaryota; kingdom Metazoa; phylum Arthropoda; class Insecta; order Lepidoptera; family Noctuidae; genus Diachrysia; species Diachrysia chrysitis. Next base: position 11,788,958 of record OW028660.1, on the reverse strand, counting down.
GCCGCGACAACGACGCACGCGACACCCTGAATTTTAAAAAACATGTTTTTTTAAAGGATTTAGGAAGCCTGTCGTTTATACCGGGTAACAAGCTATAGCTGAGAATATATTATGGTGATACATTGTCACGAAGATCTCTTGACGGGTATGTTTTGTTTCACGTTTTTCTTGTAAAAGTTTGAGAGAAAATGTGAGCCATAGTACACGACGCCTTAAAAAATAAATTACTTGAACGTAGAACATTTGCGCTCTTATCTTGTGTATCTTTTTTATATTGTTGATTAATTAAGCAATAAAACCACAGACGAGCTTACAACTTCTGTTTTTCGTGTAACTTTAAAGTCCAACCTTAAATAAAAGCTGAACAACGATTAAATTATAATGCCCAGTGCATATATAGCCGTTTATGTTTGCTCGTAAAGGCGCAGTAAAAGTTTTATTTTACTCGTATTTTAAGTAATAAAATCTGCCCGAAAGCAATTAAATTAAGAAACGTATTACGTATGTACCGACTGCATTAATAATATTATCATGCGAGTTTTAATATCTGAATATGTAACAAGTGTGGTAATAAAACATTAACGTCTAAAAAGGAAACATTTTTCAAAGGGTAATTTTTCCATTATATTTAGTCCTTGTATTCACCTCATTGTCATCTTAGACCTTTGATATATATAAAAAATTATTCAACCAGCATACGTATAAGGAGTTCGGCACTTTCACACTTTTAATTTCTGAATTTCCAGAAACTATCATATACCACGGATAACTTTATAATTACGAAAATCAAGACGACCATACCAAAACAAATACAATTAACGCAATAATCTATACTAATATTATAAAGCTGAAGAGTTTGTTTGTTTGTTTGTTTGAACGCGCTAATCTCAGGAACTACTGGTTCGAATTGAAAAATTCTTTTTGTATTGGATAGTCCGTTTATTGAGGAAGGCTATAGGCTATATAACATCACGCTACGACTAATAGGAGCGGACCATAAATAAAAAATGTTGCAAAAATGAAAAACCGTTGAAACTAAAACACGCGAACAAAGTCGCGGGGGACAGCTAGTAGAAAATAAAAACACAAAATCATGCTTCAACAAAGCAAAAAAGAAATAAAAATTAAGCTTAGGATTTCCTTGGTCCACTCGGGCAGCAAACCGCTGAGGCGAGAGTCGTACGTGCCGACACAATACCAACTCCGCGCATACTTGCGACGCCAGCAATACTTGTTCCAGTCGCAGGCACGTGACGCACACACTAATCGCAAGGAATCACGAATAGTCGCGTCGTACAGTCGCGTGTGATGGTCTTAATATTGTTAACGAATTAAGTTTGTTAGGTCGCTGAGTCATGGAGATATTACGAGGAGTAATCAGCGGTGCAAGGATTGATTTCTTGATTTATAAAAACACGAGACTTTCTTCTTTTGATATATAACACGCTTAAATGTCGCCATCTTTATATACAGCGATACTTATTAATCTTGTGTTTTCTCTAAGTTAAAGTGAATCTAGGTAATTAAGTGGCAAATAATTAATGGTCACAATTCGACTCAAAGGACTCGAACCTGCGCCTACTGTACACACTGACATTGATCCAATTAATGACACTGAAAGTAGTCGTTAAGCAAGTCCTGCCTGAGGTTTAAGTTTATCTTTGTACCATTTGTATTTTATTTACAGATTGGTCACAAATTCATGCATATAAGTTGAATTTGTTCGTAACCTTTGACAAATTAAATTGTAATGCGTATTTTTGCACTATCAACAATGTTTTAAAGCCAGTTGTAAAGTAAAAATACCCCTCTTCGTCTTCCTCTAAGATATTATACAAGGAAAAAGTATACAAGCCCGCCTGTGCCGTTGCACAAAAACTGTTATTGGATTTCTGTTGGGATATCCGCAATGACAGTTCAATTTTGCTAATGTGTGCGACAAATGGCAAGAGCGTCCCGCTGTGCGAGACGTTAGCGATCTTCAGTAAAAAGTCTTCTGCCGCTTTCAATATCAATGTATTTCAATACTTCTTTGGTGAGTCTCAAGAGTTTATACGGATAATCAACGCGTATTTCTTGGACCCACCCGAATAGTTTCGGACTCGATAGAAAACGTTAATCTTGAGCAGAGTGCGGTATCGAAAGTTCGACTATCTGTTAAGGATAATAGCCTCATAACACGTTACTTGATTAAATGTCTCGAAATTATTTGAGGCATTGTGAAAGCAAATATTCAAACCGCTTTCACATTCATATGATTATTTTATTCAAAGTTATTTCAATAGACGGTTCCTTTATGAAAACATTCTCCATAATTCGGGCAAACACCTGGCCTTAATACAAAAATAATTCCGTACTTCTAAGCGGGCATGTAGGCGGAAACGGAAACGATTGGTAATGAAATATGGCGGCCCATAGGCCAGGATATAGAACATAAAACTTATATCACATAAAATAATAAGATATTATGATGAGTTGTGCATCCCTTCAGGTAAATGATGAGACATCTTGAAGATATCTATTGAATCGGATGGTATTTTTTTTCGTTCCGGTAGTAGGTATATAAATCGTTGGTCCCGACTGTCATATAATCATAATCTAAAAATTCTGAAATCCAGTCTTGCCAGGACGTACTATACTATCCTGGGTGCGAAGGTCTAATAGGCAATCGCTCCATCTAAAAGTCAGATATTCAGCCAAATCAGGTGAGAATGGAAGCCGACACCAACATAAATTTTGAGAAAGAAGTTTATGTACCGCCTTACTGATATAGTTTACCAAACAAAAAGTATTTTATTCCCTAAGCTACTCGATCTATTAATAGTCTCTGTTAATCTGTTTCATCTCAATCCAGGTCAGTTAGTGTATAGCTGTGCTCCGGGGAGACCTTAGAATTAAGGGACCATTAGGGGCTTACAAGATTACCGTCAACTGCCTTCAAAGATAATATCATTTCATTTGATAGCGTTAAACGATTAGCCTCAACTAAACGGAGGCTGTATCCAATTTACTCGGTATTAAGAGCTGGTTAATTGTTTTAAAATTGCTGCAGCCTGTTCTAGGCAATGGAGGTGGTATATGAGGAATTTATGATGTTTCTTGGGCTTGTATTATAAAAAGTCCATTTTCTAAATTTCGTTTACCTCTGCTTAGCAAGATGTTAGTATTGTATTGTTGAACTTCAAGACTGATTTTAGAGCAAAAAGTATGATTTAAAAAGCAAATATGAGTAGAAATGTTAACAAAAATAGTAGGCAGTCGCGCTGAGCGCCGCCCGCGCCTGCCTGTACTTTTGTTTGTGACTGTCTCTGCGGAGCGGCGTTTGACGATGAAACGCGTCTCCCGGGAGCGCTCCGGAATAACGTGCCGTTTTTTACCTGTAACGAACTGACAGCCTCTTGGGAACCCGAATAATATACGAAAAAGACTAGGTAAGCCATTTATACATGTTTTACTGCCATTCTGTTACCTAAACATGGAATAGTTTTATAGCCAATCTGAGACATACGCCGAAAGGAAAACTGGTGCAAAATTTACAGAAAATAAAGAATTTAAAAGCAAAGTAAATATTCGAATACGTCAGGGATTTTCACCGAGACTTTCTCTTGGTTCCTTTGATCCAAAACCTTGTGTTTATATAAAGCTGATGCCACAAATGCAGCGCTGACATTAATATTTCACAGAGGGGTTCCGACCGTCGCCGAAATATGATGCAACTCTTTCATATTTAAAAGAAAAGATTCTCGTAATTTTTTACAATAGGATGAAAGTACATTTAAATAAATAAATGTACTTTAATACGTAACTCGTTGTTTCAGAGGTTCTCTACTTTTCACTTGTTACCTATAAATGTTTTTGTGTTTCTTTAGACTTTCGATTAGCATAGCAATGTAAATATTTCACATTGGAAATTTATGTAAACGTTGAACTGGACTACTGCAACTGGAGTAGTGGTGGAGTAGTCATACCGAAATAATAGGCCCGGCAATTAATATTAATAAATCTCTCCAAAATGATACAGCTCCAACTTACATAAAAAAAAACTTAAAGAAAGTAATCGTGGTTTTAAGTTGTTACATATATTGTTATTTATGTCATAAAAATATAACACATGAAAATTACAAACAGTATTTTGGCCAAGGTCGAGTAAAAATGTAGTTTCTTATCTAAATGTGTGTCTCACAGGAATAATTTACATACATATGTGATGTACAAGACATATTTATGTAAATACCGAATGCTCGGTAGGCAGGTCGGTTCCCAAACAGGGATAAAGTATATAAATGAAGGTTCCAATGTATTTTCTTGTGACTCGTTAATGTGAAATCGATTTATGAAAATGAGCGATCCAGTAATCCTGTAGCCGTTTTGACTGTGATATAAATTATTTTTAATGCTTTCACATTAAGGATTTTTATTACGAGTTGGGTTCCCAGGACATTCTGAGTCCATCCTTTTTGAAATGCTTTTCACTACTGAGATTCGTGAAAGTGTAAATATTATCGATAACGTCCGATTTTTAGGATATAAAAAGTTTAAGAAATGTGAACCAAACTAAGGTACTCTACTAAAGCACTAAGCTCTGATTAGTCTCTGTTCGGAAAATAGGCACAAAGATACTTACTGTTGCCTGGACTGGTCAGATATTTATATTAAAAAATTGGTAAGAAATAAATGTGTGGGAATACAATATTATTATTTCTTATCCCGTATCCATTTTATTCCACAAGGCTCTTATGTTTGAGTACAAAACGCCTGAGGGTCACTCACACCTATTATTTCCAATAATATAAACCCTTGAGACCGTATTTCCATAATAACATTAATTCGAAAATTTCCTCAAAATATTGTGACTGCATCTGTTAAAACAGTAATATAATTTCAATATTTTCATTAAACGAACGAAAGCTTACACATTTCGAACGTAATTTACACACGAAAATTGGCAATGAATTTTAAATAGAACTCTTCAATATGAAATGAACAGTGCCGGCGGGCGCGGCCCGCTCTAATTATAATTATTTTGAACATTTATATTTCGTAGACGAAAACGAAAACACAGAGGGAAGAGGGACCGGGGCTACTTCCAACGCATTGTTTTCATTTTTAATGAATCTGTAAAGATAAATGAAGAGAAGCCGTATTTGTATTATAACATAATACTTATGTACTTTGCACTACGCAAAAGATGAAGCTATAACCAATAAAAATAGGCTTGTTAGTTGTTAAACAATTAATGGTAAGTTTTAAATGCATATTATTTTTATCATTAAATTCAAAAAACAATATTTTTTTATAAACAGCCATAACAGCAATCGATTACATCTGGATTTTAATCTTCTTGCCGTTTGTAAAGTGCAGAGAGACATAAAAATCAGATGCTTCCATAAAAATTCAATAGAAGGGAGGATGGAAGGGCGGGAAGTGGAAAGTATTAACTCTGGTGGAAGTCGATTGAAGTTTGAAGTCCGCTCCGCTAAATGTTCGCTAAATTGATATGACAAACACTTTTATATAAGTTGTATGTATCTACACTTGTTAAGTAGAAAAACAATTTTACCACTCTTTAACTGTAGGTAAATATAAATAAATAAACGTCTTCCTCTTCTACCTAGTATTTTCCTGAAATATGTAGGTTTCGAAATAAATGTAATGTTTAGAAACAAAATAACGTTTTGTACGCACGGCAAAATATCTACCAACTTAATAAAAAAGTGAAATATAATAATATATACATAAAGGTTACAATAATATAAACCTATTATATTATTGTAACGTTTATAATATAGGGCTCACAATTATACCTTAGGTACCATACCTGAGGTATAATTGTGAGCCTATGTCTATCTTCTGTATTTTTATAACCAAAGCTGGTACGATACAGTAGAAATCAAAATAGACAAAACTGTCCAGTGAGCAGATCTTAATCATAATAACTTGGCATAAATTATACTCCGTATAAATATGGACGGACATGAGAATCTGATATAAAAAGCATATTTTTATCTGGAATCGAATCCGAGCCGAGAGAGTAATTTATGTCGGGACCCTTGGAGATGGATCGTGTGCGGAGTGAATGGGTCGGGGAGTTTGTTCCCGGGGGCGTCGTTACACGGAAGGTCGTGTTGATGAACTTCTGGTACAACATAATGAAGGCACTAATATCAATAGCGATAGAATAGGTTTTATATTAGTCCCATTATATGGTGGTAATATTAAAAAAAAAATTGCTACGCATACTCAAGCAATATGGTAGCCATCACCCACTAGAAAATAAGAATAACGAAAATGAAAGTTGTTCTACTGATCAAATGTGTCACTGATGTACAAATTGACTACGCATGTCTTCGGTGATTATAAATGTGATAAAAACTGTAGATACTTTCCTAACAGCCTAAAAGGATACTTCAAATCTATACTAATAAGTATCTTGTCTGTATTAAAACAAAAACTCTCATTTCAGTATTTTTATAATATAAATATAGCCGTCGGCTCTACATAACACTTCACCATCATACCGAAATAATAATCCAATAAATAGACTACTACTTACGCTCAAATAACAACAATACACAATCCAATGCTTCTATAATTGGCGAAAGAGTACACTCGTTCAATACAATATCCGCAATGCTCTTAATACAAATGCAACGAGTCGTCCCCTCGAGGATGCTTTCAATGTAAAAGCAAAGCGTGTTATTCGGCGACCAACAAACATCGGTATCAGTGCTAGAATTTCTCCCGGGAATCGAACCCGCCACTTTGTAAGCTGCACCGCCGCAACCAAATCTTAGATATGGCTGTTACATTGCAGTTCGGAAATTTGACTGACGTGACAAGTTAAATCCAACCTTATTCTTGTCGAAATAGAATCTAAAACGCTTGTGTAGTTAGTAAGTTGAATTTTTGAGGGATTGACAAGGTAAAGTAGCAATTAGTGCCGGTTACGTCTTATTCAGACGTATGAGGAAGGAGTATTTAAGCTTAGAAATGCATGTTTAGTGCAAAACCTGCACAAATGTGAATCCAAGCATTAATTAGGTATATCTTGCCTATGATGAAAGGTATAAAGAAAACGATCTCGTTTTGAATTATCTGGAATAAGAAGTACTTTGTCCGTGTTTATATTTCAGGACGAATTTTTATGCACGTAATTCTTCCAAGAAAACCGTTTTACCAAATTTCAAGCGAGTTTTACAACGACTTTAGTACCTACTTATAAGAAATGGGTGTGCTTGTAATATCACTAAATATAAGAATTATGAACAATAACATCTATATTATGTGGGTTATCACAATTTTCTATGTAGGTGTAATTTTGTCTATCAAGACAAGGTGTAAATCAGAAACTGTTAAAGAAAAAATTACAAATTCTGATTATATATAGTATTTTCATGTCCAATTCATGAAGAAAATGCACTTTCACACAACTCCCTACACTTTCGTCCGAATTATTTCTTAATGCATAGCATTTCCACACTACCTTGAAATAAAACTTCAACGAAACTACATCTGTGAGACATACGAGACAAACCTATTACAAAGCTCTCCGCAATAAAAGCCTTGGCGCGACAAACTTGAACAAGTTGTTATGACACCCTGTTCTAGCCTGTTCCACCCCGTTCCTGGATATTCACGAACCCGGAGAATGTACAGCTTATAACTATTAGAAGGTGAATTTCAACTGTTGACGATCTTCGTGAAACCTGTATATAAAATAATTTTTATTGTTGCTTACTCGTGTATAAAATCTTGTAAATAAATCGTGTAAATAAAGTAAGAACAGACAATAGAATCTATTGCTAGGACAAAGGCAATGATATTAGATTTTGTTTTCATCTGGAATTCTTGGAAGCCGCTTCGGGAGGAATTTTGCCGACAAGTCGATTATAGACTTAATGTTGTTATTTCCAAAGTGAAGGAGGGTCTCTTTGACCTAATGTACATAAATACCATGTTATATTGGTGATGGTGTTATTATCAATATTTCTTAAAACATTATTTTTACGGTCTCTTTTCACTACAAAATTTATTCATAAATACTGTTTTTGATATCATCACTCTTACATGTTATGATATATTATTTTATGAGCTCGCTGAAAGCTTATTTACTTATTATAATAATCTAATTAAATAATACCTACTAAGATCCAAATTATTATATTCAGTGTCATATTTTGCATAATTATGTAGTGCCTACCAACACGCTGAGAGGTATTCAAATAACACTTTCAATTACTTATGAAAATTCGTTTCAGCTTGTCAAAGCGTTCGTATCTAAAAGCCTGAAAACTTGTTAAATTAATATGAGCGCTATAAATAGGCTTCGGGCAGATGGAGCCGACGAACTTGTTTAGTCTTGTTAATATCGCCTGTCACTCTCAGGCGAGACGGGACGACCCATTTATACTTTTATCCAATCTTGTATTTATTGGGCGCCGGGCTTAAGGTCTGAGTTATCTCGTAAGAACAGAAATATGAATACGTTTCTCGTGTTTTATTTTTATTATAAGGTACGGTTCTTATATGATTGTGGTTTTGAGAAACGTATGTCACTATCACTATTCTCTATACTAAAAACCTTTGTTGTAATAATTCATCCGTTTAAGAAATTAGACCTACTAGTTTGAAATCAAGGTGTAGAAAATTTTTTCTGCTTAGTTTGTTACGCATTATTTAACGACTTATTGTGAAATGAAACTGTATTATATTAGGTTTTTACAACCCTATTTATATTTCAAATGGTAATCAAAATCAAATCAGCAGAAAATGGAGCCGGATCTTTTTACCGTGACAAAAAAACAGTAAAGAAATTCAATTTCAATAGACTAAAAGCCAAATTGATCTAGACCTCATTTTGTTGTAGTTAGTAGTTGTAGTTTTGTGAACAAAAACATGATTGTCGGTATTAAAAGAGAGTCTCAAATATTTAGTTCTTACAATACAGAATGTCTAGATTTTAGCGTCTATGAAAAACTTCAGCAATTGAGAACTTAGGTACGTGAGAAACAGATACTTCGTGTTATTTTGAAACAGATTCAGAAACGTCAAAGTTACAGAAATATGGAAGTACCTATACAAAATAAGTTACTCTTTGTTGTCAATATTGTTGTATATCTGGGTACCATACCTACTGATCTAGATTTATTTAAAGCTTTGTCACTTTACTTGTTGGTCTGGAAACTGAAGTTTTTATTTTAAGCAGATGCCTAGTGCAATTAAACAGTGTTTAAATAAGATTAAAACTTAAAATTAAAAATTTTTATTAAAAATTTGTAACCTGATATTTTCTCTAAATATAATGTTTTCTTGAAATTGCTAACAGCTATTACTTGTAAAATAACTTTCATGAGGAGTATTCATAATTATTTAGAACAAAGCGGTTTACTCACGCAAATTCTCGGGATCGCCGTATAGTGCTGGTGGTGGTGACGCGAGTCGAACTGACTCGACTCGCGACACCACCGCCACCGCGTCAGCTCATGATTAGGGACTCTTATTAGGTTTGAAACTAGTCGGGCGATCCCGAGAATATGTGTGAGTAAACTGTTTTATTTTAAACAATTATAGCTATTACATCTGAATAATCTGAAAGTGCTCAAACAAAACGTGTAGGTACTATAATGTGTTCTGAGAACATGTCGCTCCATCCAGGATCTGAAGAGCGATAACAAATGAAGGCGCGTCTCGCGAGCGCCGAGAGCTCTCGACGCTGCAGCGCCTACGCGGCACCTACCGAATGTACACACTCCACTAGTGCTTAGAATAACTTTACTTATATTATGCTAGTAAGCTTCAGGTATGTAAGGCTTTAGTGGCAAGGTAATCAATGTGTCTAGTTTTGCATGTAGTTAACTCAGTACGTGCGTGTTTCCTTTTCCTTTTACAATAACATCAGAAAATGAGAATGATTATGACTGCATTTTACTTGGTAACCTCTGTGTTTACAGATTAAAAAAATAATTCAAATGTTGCTATATAATACATATATTTCTTTTATGTATCCTGGTAAGTATGCAGACATTTCAAGGTTTTATTTAAATCTTATTAAGTAAGTAAACAACATACTTAAGACCTTACCTTAAATGACATGAAGGGCAATATTCTGGTAAGTCCTGATCTTATAAATATGACGCGAAAATTTAGATTAATAGAAATTGACACCATCACCATACTTGTTTCTATTGATCCTATATTCAATAACGTAGATCTAATAAACAGACATCCAATATCACGATCACCATTTAACGGAAAACACTTCACAAATAATATAAATTCCTTCGTCACGGTAATGTTATTACATCGCGGGATCCAATGTCCCGTGTATCGGGATCTCTGGATTCCGGGATCCCGGAAAAAAAAACAGAAAAGAGATTATGTGTTTGAAAGTGTTCCATAAACAATTAAGTAGTCTGGTCTGCTAGATAATGTAATAACTTAATGGTGTTTTACTGCTTCAATATTTAATGGGAAATCAAAGGAAAAGAATCTGGTCTTTTAGTTACTACTTAAAATTAATTAAGCGGATTTGTTTTAATGAAAGATTGTGTAAACTTGGCATGTTTAATTCTTTAAATACACTACTTATTTATCCGGTATATTATCTTATTTATTACCAATTAGGTATGTATTTAATTGTTGTACTGCTCTACCAGCCATAAAATAAACAAGTAAACTCGTTTGTAAATTTTGATTAAACACATTGACGTCATAGTTTTACATTTTGTATAATTGCAACTTATATTGTAAACGCGATGATTTGTATGTTTGTGTGTTTGATAGCTCCTCGCGCAAAAACAAGTTAATGGATTTTGGTGAAATTTTGAAAACCAGTAGTACATAGCCTGGATTAACTTTTACGATAATCACATGGTTTGGTAATCCCGTTTGATGATTCAAACGTTTCGTTTAATTAAACATACGTTACCTAACTACCGAGAAATGATAAAACCCGCCAAGTGCGTGTCGATCTTACGCATAAAGGGTTCCGTACCTTACTATTTGATGTTATAGCAGCAACCCAAATACACTCTCTGTAAAAATGTCAACTCTCTAGCTATTGCGGTTTATTAAATACAGCTGTCTGACAGGCAGACGGACGGACGGATGGACGGACTGTGGAGTATAGTAATAGAGTCCACAAGGCACCATTTAGGAACAGAACCCTATAAATGTTATTTCCATTTAAAATGTTTATGATGACGTAAGCAAGTAGCTTATCAGCCATACCTAACAGGCTGTACCTGCACCTACCCACAAAGGGTCTTCTGTCCTAACGCCATTAAACCTCTGCGTAACCTATCTATAATATAATAGTGGTGCGAGAAGGTTCAGTAAATGAATAAGTTAATTATCTGCGGCTGCGACACGTGTCCGTGTTGTGCTGAGCTGTTAGCGAATACGTGACTCGTGGAGCACAATCAGTCCACGGCACTAGATTGAGTATGTATAGGTATGTAGGAAGTAACTAAAGCGTAGGTAGTGATTTGATGTATATCTAAAGTTACAAGCGTGATTGTACCGCTGCAAAAAGAGATGGCAATATCTGTCTATATAACTGCGTCCCTTTCTATTACTGGAATCATCATGACTTTAAAGTATTAGTACTTAGGTCAGGTCATGAATTACGCACAACAAAATAATTAAACAAAAGAATAACTAGTATAGTTGTAAGTTTAATTAAATGAAATATCACACTAATATTAAATAATTAATAAACAGTAAAATAAGTATATAAATACTCTGTATAAAAACATAGTTTTGACTTGCTTGGTATTCTATCTATATTTTAAACAGGTATTATGAATTACTATTATCTTTACTTTCTTAGTGGATGTTCTTAAGTTATACCAAATAAAGACGTCAGAGACAATACATTAATTTTGCTTGATAACATAATCGATTTATTTAAAATTTAACTTTTAAACGAAATGTTTGCGTAGTTCATGACGGTCATTACTTCATAAAATAAGCTATGTACTTTTTTAAATATCAAGCTAACTCAATGCCAATATTTTATCATAATTGCTCGTGTGGTTTAACCGTCAAAGCCCAACAGACAGACAGATAGAGCTACTTTCCTTAGAGGAATATATAATAACTTAACTGTAGAGTGCGCATATCGAGGTATGTTCTGTTGGCACAAGTATGAAAATGTAAAATTAGTGTCAAAACAGAGCGCACTGTTTTATTAAAACTTTCTTAAAACCTAATATTACCCTAATAATATCGGAAACGTTCATATTTTCGCATAAACGCCTGTCGTCGAACGGAAAATCACATGAATCAGTAAACGAGCGTAGTACATTTAGCTAAAAATGTGCTTACGCTTGACATAAGTGGCTACTAGCGATGCGCACGCTCTAAGCTAGTCTATGTTTACTCTATGGTACTTTCACATTCATATAATATTAGTATGGACAGTCTCTACTCTACAGAGACAATGGAATAAAAAAATGTTTCCAGTATAAATGTTATTAACGTAGTATTGTTTCATTAGTCCCGTAGTCCCGCGGCTGCGGTCGCCCGAAGTTCCGCGGTTTTCGCTCAGTTGTCCGTCGGCTCCGAGTAAGAAGTCTGAGGTTTACGAATGGCCTATTTGTCCTATTCGGGGGAAGGTCGGCCTCTAATACATGTACTCAATAAACTTTTGTTACTAACTATTTGATCCGAGGTTGAGCGTTTCTGTGTTTAGTTTGTTTATAAACATCACGAGTGTAAAGAGATATAAATTTAAATAATTAAGAATGACATCAGATTTGTTTGAATTTTTGTTTTGTTTATATATAATAATTATAAATCAAAATAATAACTTGTTTAGTGCTGTTCTTCAACCATTCGAAAGCGGTTTAAAAATATCATAATAACTAGTTAGCTTCATTTTATGGCACGATGGCTCATAATTATTAATTATATTTTTAAAGGATAAATCGCAGTGATTTTAAAAGTTGCTCCTACTTACCCACCACACTTTACGCCTACACTCAAATATAAATTAAATGTCGAACTAAAACATTTTCCATTTATTCAAACTATGCCAACTATCCGAACTATCGTCGTTCAAACAAAGCGCTCCGACAACACTTATCAAAACGGATCCCTTTCATATAAGATCAGATTACAAATCACATATTACGGTATTCATATGAAAATCTAGCCGACTCGGGTTAGACTAATGAGCGAACTTGGACCTTTAATGCCTAGAGCCAGAGGGTACGATCGCCTTTGTCTGGGAATCTCTTTGTGAGACACTGACTTGCATCTTTCTTTGGAGGGTTAGATGTGATTCTGTTAATCCGATTTTAGTCAAGTAGGAGCGGACAAAACCAGTTATAATTATCCTTTCTGTGAGTAGGTACCACGTACAAACATATTTCCCCGTATTATTCTTGAATGTGGCAAAAATTATGCTACTTACTTTCTGAACAAAAACAAACTTAATACTTTTTAAAATGGTAATGTTTTAGAGAATTTCCTTACATTTTTTATGAAAATACATGAAAGTCATTCGTTTGTGGACATAGAAACTCAACCGACTCGCGCCGTAAAACAAAAGAATAAGAATCACACTATTAACATTTCTAAGCGAAGTGCTGATGTGGCTACAATAGCATCTCCTCTCTTGACTACCCCTGAGGGTAACAAAGGCGTGAACATACGTACAGACAACATTATAATTCAGCAACTGTGCTAGAGTAAATGTCTGACTATTTGAGTTTTGAAGTTTAGCCATTATTCAAATATATGCATTGTCAGACTTGGTTCTGTGGTCAGCTCCACTTGAGTTGCTCTTTAATTAAAGACGTTGCCCTCTCTTGAGCAGACTTATTTGTACAAATACCAGAATGATAAAGGTCAACGATCCTTAAATTAGCCGCATGTTTGCGTACACAGGGCGAGTACAAAAGAAATCGTATTAATCAATGTTTGACAGAAACTCCGAAAGTAATATAAAATGATTTATTTTGATGTTGACCTTATAATGACGTAAAAATTACTCTTAATTATAACTTTTCACATTTTATTGAAGAAATTTACAAAGTTCTCTGAGTTGAATTTTATTAATATTTTAGGAAAAATAATTTTTGTTTGACCTTTAGCAAGTTGGGTTTTGAAGATATTAATTAAACCTTCCTGCCCACGTGATATTGGTTTACTAACAACCTATGTTTTAACAGATTTTTAATTAGATACATATTAATGACTTGCTTATAGGTAATGTTTATAGAAAAACAGCTATTTAAGAATATTAGCGCAATTAAATTATTTACATATATAGCAACATTTCATTTTAAATTCCATTCTATATTCTCTTGAAGCACAAAGCTTTTTAAATGTAGTGCTTGGAAAATCAAATATGCTCTTCTTCAAAGTTTCAGACTTGGTTTGCAAAACAACAGATTTTATCTGGTAAATATTTAAAACAACAAACCTGAGCGTTCCACAATATTTTTATAAACTGAAATACAGTCTAATACTACTGATACTTCTGAATAATCTAGATTGTTAAACATTTTTCGTGGCATACTTTATAATATTTAAAGGAGATCATTCAGGTTTCATACAAAGTTGGGCCCAAAATCGAAAGTGCCGGCCACTAAAAAAAAAGGTTTTTAATCTGTTTGATACATCATTTTAAGCATTTGGTTCTATGGCACCGATACTATGGGACCATTATTTTAAGTTAAAAAAACAGATTTCTCGTACATTTCACCTTAAGAGTACAAATATATTATTTAAGTACACACCTGGTTAAGTCTAGTAAGTCATTTTCGACATGATCTAAGCCTATTCATTTGTTTGTAATAGCTATTTTAAACTAAACATTGAGTTAAAAATATGTTTTACGAGTGCTATATTGTTTGATTTAAAAGAAACATTTCACCGGCCGGCGGCCGTTTACAGTACAGTCACTGTGTAGTCCGTTTAACTGATTCTAACTTCTATTTTATAGCCTACTTATTATTATTATAGTTCTATTATATAGTACTTATATAGCCGCTACAATAATGGTTTCATATTTTGGTTCCATAGTACCAAATGCTTCAAATAATGTCCCAAACAGATTCAGAACTTTTTCAAATGTACGAGATATCTGATTTTTGAACTCATATAGCCGCTGAAATAATCGTGTCGTAGTTTCGGTGCCATAGTACCAAATGCTTAAAATGATGTATCAAACAGATTAAAAATCTTTTTTTATGTACAGGCCGGCTTAAAGTCAAATGTACGAGAAATCTGATTTTTGAACTTATATAGCCGCTAAAATAATGGTGTAATAGTTTTGGTGCCATGGTACCAAATGCTTAAAATGATGTATCAAACAGATTAAAACCCTTTTTTATGTACTGGCCGGCTTAAAGTCAAATGTACGAGAAATCTGATTTTTAAACTTGTATAGCCGCTACAATAATGGTGCCATAGTTTTGGTGCCATAGTACCAAATGCTTAAAATAATGTCTTAAGCAGATTAATAGCTTTTTCAAATGTACGAAAAAAATGATTTTTGAACTTATATAGCCGCTAAACTAATAGTGCCATAGTGTTGGTGCCATAGTACCAAATGCTTAAAATGATGTCCCGAACAGATTAAAATCATTTTTTTTTACTGGCACTTTCGATTTTGGGCCCAATATGAATGGTCTCCTTTAAATACACAAATAAATTTTACTTTACACCGGTCTATAAGATAGTGCAGCAATTGTGGCGAGTGAAACAAAACATCACTAAACAATTTTTTTGGTATGTAACTCGATATTCTTGATATGATTGATTATTTTTAATATAACATTGCTTTACTTGTTAATATCTCTAAGCAAAGCTAAATTGTAATAGTAACATTTTAATGAAATATTTTGAGTATATTCGTTATTCTCACAACATAATGGTATAGTTGAAGAAACGTTTGATCCTCCGCCGATCGTCGGTCGATGGCCGCCATTGTAAAGAATAGTCCGCAACCCGATTATGTTAGAAGTGCATGTATTGTGCAGCACGGAGCACTTGCGGTACCTTTTGTGCCACTATTTAAGCACTCATTAGCCGACGCTTGAATCTTTAGCACTTATAGTGAAGCATGAGTGCTTTCTATTTGTTTATTTTTTTACATTAAAATAAAACACACACACAGCAAATGAAACTGAACAAATATGCATGAAACATACAAATATTTATTTTTTATAGTTATTTAGTTTATTTGTTTGATGTACAGTTAATATTTAAGGAATACTATCGTATACTATAAAGAAATTGTTTAAGTTATGATTTCATCATTAAAACAATGTTTACCTAACTACTAGTTAAATCAACGCTTTAAGATACGGACAGTATACCCCATCGCTGAATAAAAAATGGTCTTAGGTCCAAATTAGTCGCAGAAAGCAGATTGTTTGGTATGTAAGAATATTTATATACTATTTCCTGCAATTTCCTTGGACTTATTAATAAAACGCGGCGACTGGCCTAATACTTGATGAAGAAAATTGTTATTCTTCGGAATAAGTATCCATAAATACAGATGTTTATTTATCTTGTCTACTGTTCATACAATATCAAAATTTTGTTAGCCCATTTTAGTCCCAAACTCTCCACAGTTTTAAATATTACGTCAAAATAAACAAGTAGCAGGTCATTGTATAAACAATAAAAGTAGGAACTATAGCCGGCGATTCGCAGTCGCTTAGCGACAGTTTGTGAGCCGCTTATGGGCATAGTCTAGTAATGGTCCGTCCGTTCGCCGCGCGCCCGCCGGCGGCCTGCGGGCACACGGGCACGGCCCGCCAGCGGCACGCGCCGGAGACGACCCGGACCGAACAGTGTAACACGCAAATACACAGAAATCTCAATCCAAACATAATCAATGAAGAGTGATAGAGTATATATCTGTATTCCGGTTATGACGCTACCAGTCCAGCGTGTCCAAACAAAAATGATCAACCTATCTAAGATTTTTTCTTAATTTTTAATTGAATGTTATAATCGCTTATTTTTTATTACCACCCTGGTAGATATTAAATAAATCATAGTATACTTGCAAGACAAAAATACTAATCATTCAGAGTCTATTACCCGCATAAACTACACCTATCACCACAGCTATTACTATAATTATAGACCGTTGCATTTATATTCACTATTACTGAATTTTATATAGCTAGTGCAACCAGTGACATCTCTAAGTAGGAAGAAAAAAAATTAATACTTACACGTACTTTAAGTATATAAGCTTATATTTTTGTGTGGACTTTTTAACATGATTTACGTAGTGGTTAGTAATATCAATATTGCGCGGAAGCTCTGCTAATGCCTCGCCGATACCCGCGCGGAGCATTAACTTAACCATCTAGGTAGGTACATAGGTACTAGTATCCTACGTTTGTCTCGGAGTTTCAAAACCAAGAGAGCTAATAACGTATATATCTATTTTATATTACAAAAAAATAGAAAATTAAGAGATATTTTTCAGTTTGTAATAACTATTGTCATTTCTCTTTAAAGGACTATTTATGCAGGTTCAAATTTAGAAAACATTAATAAAACCTAGCAACAAATATGAGTGAGTTCGTTTGCATTTTATCAAAAAATATTTGTTTTTTCAAATCTAATATTTTATTATTAAATAAACTACCTACTTCTTACTGATAACGATAAGCTGAGCAAATTTGATGATTTCAACTACATTAGTGAATGTTAATTAGAGCGCAATTATCTAAAGCCTTTAAGCCAAGCAGAGTTCAATATCTTTTGTAGGAAAACATTAAACAATAAGTACCTACATAACAACCTAATAAATGGAAACGAACAAAATGTTAAACAGTAAACAAAGTCGCGGCAAAACTAAAAATAATAGAGTTGATCTGGTAAACATTAAAGGATATCGTCTCAATACGAAGCAATAACGATCGCAGTCGGCTGTTCGCTAACATAGCGACAATCTAGCGACAGTCGGCAGTCGAACGACCGCATTACACGAGGACGTAGCAAGCCTTTACTTTGAGAAGAATGCGGGCTTCTGGTCAATGGAAGCTTTAGGCCGGGATGAAGACGGTCGCAGCGATTACAGTATTATGTGGGCACACAATATTGGTGGGATCGTTAGAGGAAAGTTAAATCGTTATATTTTGTGGGTTTATTTTTATTGTAACTTTGGATTTGTTTTAGAACTACTTACATCTGTATAGAATAACATAATGATATTGTTAACAAAAGTATTGTGATTTTATTGGTGTTAAGCTTGTTGAAGTTTATTTGTTTCTCCTTCTTAACCACTATTAACTAAGGTACATGCTTTTGTTTTTGTAAAAAGGAATATCTGTTTATACTACAAACTTAAATTATAAACTATATTATTCACTGATTAACCTTAAATACCTCTGTCACGGAACATTAGACACTGTAAAGTAACATAGTACCTTATAGAAGTTTATATTTACAGGTCTTTCTCACGAGTCTCATCCCGAGCACAAATATTAGCGCATGCAGCGCTCACAAAGCCGGCCGTCACATATTTATAGCGCACAAGTAACGCGCGCCCTACTTCGCGACACTCCGGAGAGGAAAGGCCTTCATTTAGCTCTAAACGCGGTCAAAGCTACCAAAAATACTTGTTAAGAATGCTTTATTTGGGAACTGAAACATTATGTCAACTCTTTCACTGTGTACGGATGTCGTGAACTATTGTTGTTAACAAAATATTGGTAGTACGATAAAGTCTTAGATAATTAAATAAATAAAAGTGGAAAACAATAAATAAATTACCTTTAACCGAAAATATAATAGAATCAGAGACAACGAAGATACCCCAAACACCCAGACCCGAGATAATGAAGAAAAGTAGTTTTCTACATGGACCCGTCCAGGGATCTCAGAGCTGGCGACACCTTTAAAACCAGTGTGTACGCCCCACGACCAAAAAGGTAGTCCATTTTTCAATTCAGTTAAATTCAAATTATTTCAAGTGTGATATAAACTATTATCATTTTTATTTAACGAGACTTTATCGTTAAGCCACGAACGAAACAGGTCTTGTTTAATTAAACATGTGTGAATTTAGATAAGAATTAATGATATTGTCTGTTTACATACAAATCATTTATCAAACCATCCTAATTGGTGTTTTTTTCGGTCTGACATTATTTAATAATCTTATTAAATAATGTTTATATGTCTGACAATGTCTGACATTATTTAATAATCTTATTAAATAATGTCAGTCAGAAAAAAAAATAGAGCAGATAATATTGTTATTCTTTTATAAGTCTATCACACATTGGTTTTAATATTTTATTAAATCATAATTCAAATTTTATTATTTTAATAAAAAATTTAAATGAAAATCTGATAAGTAGGTACAACAACAAAGACGTAAACATACAGTAAAAAAAACTGACTAATGCCTGGATCCCATATTCGAGAAAGGATTCGTTTGGCTACGGATGGTAGAGTTTTCCAAGCAAAACAAAGAAAATTCAACAGTCCGTAAGCAACACGAAACGGCCATAAGAGATCGTTGCCATAATCACATAAATAAGACAGTTCACTGATTCTTAAACTGTGTCGAAAATACTCATAAAAACCTGCGAGTAATCTGCGGTGTCGATCTATATTTAAGTATCTTATTCATTATATTCAAATTGTGACTAAGATTATATCATGAGGATTAAGAATACACAGGTCAATGTCGCAGTGATAACGTTGGAGCGAATGCTCAGTTGTTTATGAGGTCGTGCGGTGCGCGCGCGGCTATCGCGACACACGATTGTATTTGTAAAAAGAGTTTGAAATATAACTTAGTGTAATTATTATTTATTATTGCTAAAAATATTCATTAAAACCAGTTAACATTCTGATCAAATATCTATTAATACGCGACCGAAAAGTTGCCTCAATCAAGCTTTGAAAAGTAAGTAAATATAATTTTAAATTAACTATACATACAGTAAAACAAAACTAAACTCAGAAACTAATAAAAAACCCAAATAATGGTGTCCATATAAATATAAAAAAAATGTAAATTATATAATTTATATGATTTTTTTTATAGTGTAAATGTTATATTTAGTAAATAAATTCGTATATTTTAATTGAATATAGATAAAAGTCTATATTTAATAGATTATAAAAATAGCGTAATTAGTTATAGTAATTGAAATTGCACATTTTGCTCAACCTCAACAGGTTCGACTTTCATAATTGTTTTTTTTTTTTTTTTTATTTGCTGTATTGTTACGTATTGAGCCACTCAATAAACAAAACAAGTTTTATCAAAATAAGTTTATAATGTTGATATGTAGGTACTGTTAGTGTGTTCTAATATTACTGGAATTAACTTGATTTCAATTGAAAAATAGTAGTATAATACATAGTTAAAAAAAAAACATTTTTAGAGTTATTAATTTTCTTTTTAGTTACCTGTTGTTTTTTATTATGTTCACCTTACGCTTATTTTTAAAATCAACAAATCACGGCTATTTCTAAACTGGTATGCACATGTACATTATCTTAAGTATTTACTTAAGATAATATCCGACTGACATTGACTAATTGTAATAACAAGATTATGATACAACAGTTATAGGTACATAAACATTCCTACTTCAATTTACACCTGCGCTATTATATCTATGTAATATAATAAACTTTTAACATATTTATTTTAAGCGAGTTCTTTAAATTTACTAACAATATTTTTATTATCAAAGGTACATTTTTCAAGTCCTCTTTTTAATATTTTCGCAATAATACATTTATAATAATAATAATAATAATAATAATAACGTTTATTTCAGGTATTTTGAAACCCATAAAATATACAACACACAGAACAAACAAACATAATATACATTAAAATTAAATAATTCACAAGTAGTAACAATCATAGCAACAACAATATATATATCATATTTTTAAACTTAAACCTACATACAAGTATATGAAAATCTTAGTTACTACAAGTCTCTTATCTCCCTTTCTAGATGTACAACGTGGAATACGGCGGCTATAATTTTGTTACTGCTCAGGGCTACTCTTGTGTAAAAAGACACCCTGAGCTTCTGTAAAAGTGCTGAAAACCCGGCAACTTCGCTCTCAGCGAACATGTCAGTCGCACTACACCGCCAGGGCAAGTTCATCATGGCCCGGAAATTTAGTCATCTCTTCCTCAGTTTTTCAAGTAACTGTTTGTAGTGTGTTGACTGAAAGTATAATCGACTCTTATAGGGCACCACGCAAATTACACTTGTGCGCGACGTCCTTTGGGTTCGATCCCCGCATTCGTGTGATCCACAAATTCTTGTTTCAAGTCTGTGAGGTGCAAGGTTCTGTGTGCACTTGAATTGAGTGTTTGTAATATCCCGACACAAGGATAAAATTGAGTACGGGAGTCGTTTAACTTACAAAGTGATTATTATAACATCAGTCAAGCTCATTTGTCCCAATAGGTCAAGGCTTCCCTCTAACATCAGAGTCATCTCTGAAGGCCTGATAGAGGACTGGTGTACTTCATCTCCACATTTCTCTAAGCATTAATAGCCGGTAATGATTTTGACGCATCCATTCTGTTATCTTCCTGTCCCCGGACATTTCTCAACGAAACATGGGCGGGCCCGGGTTGAAACTAAGTCGTAATGTATCCCCGGGCCATCGTTGACAGCCTTTGTGGAAGTCTTTAGTTGAGCGAAAACTTCTGGTCGTATTGACGTCCCTCTTTACTATAGTCCAGTTAGTTTAGCGGTTCATGTAGTTTGCTACATTCAGGGTAGTTGTTTTATTGTTTCAATTATTGGCCTATCAAGTATTTTCAAAAGAACATAAAATAATATCGTATTAAATTAAATTAAAAACATTCATTGTTACATTACTCAAAAAAAAGGCCGAGATTGACATTGTTCTGACTTTGGAATGTTTATTTATTTCAATATCAGATATCTCTAATAAACATTCTTATATCCGCATTCAATACAATCCTGAAAATGCTCTGAAAACTATTCATAACATAGTATTGCTATCTCCCGGGACTCGGTTAAGTACATAAAGTATGCCTTTTCCTATTTCCTTATTCATGCCTTTGATGGTTTCCTTACCAAAAATAGATTTTCGACTTATCACCGTAAAAAAATAATTTTAAATTTATATCTCTAGTAGCAGAGCTATCTTCATAACTGTCATTAATAACGAGTGTAAATGAAAATATTTGTATAAACAATACTATCCGATAAAAATCGATGAAAACTAAAAAAAATGTGACACTTCTTAATTAGATAAATAGTATGCGGCCGCCAGTCTTCCTCAACTGTCTACTGTCCTACATGTGTTAACATTATCGCGGAATATATTAACTGAATGAATATCTCTTACAATTAACTCCAATAACCGGAGCCGTTTCAATTAATTTACGTATGTACATAAAGTGGCTCGTTTGCGTATGAATAAAAGTTCGCTGTTATCTCTAGAGGGGAGGGGTCTGTAAAATACTATGGAACACCTCTTTTCATATAAATAACAGTGCTGTTATTTATTAAGTTCTAATTAATAATAAAAAAAATACAATAAAGTGTTATTTAGAAGAGAGCTATTAAAAATACTTTATAAATAAACTATCAATCAAATTCCTTTTGTAATTGTATGTTATCATCGTTAGATATAATATGGATATCTAATCTTGCATGAGCAAAGTACCCAAAAAAAATCCCAGCACCTTAATTAGAATTGACTAAACATAAAAATCTTAATTTTGTAGTTTAAAATTACTTCATAAGAAGTAAGAATTTTAAACTACAAAATGTAACTACAAGTATTCGATGGAAGTTCTCGACAAAGAGTTTAATATCACTTGTTCATCGTCCAACATATTATTATTTACTTCTAACAAATAATATAGTTCTCTGGCTGAATTTTTGTCTTATCAAAAAATGTAGTACCTCCCCTGGGGCCGTAATATTTTCCCCGCCATGTTTATTACGTCCCGTAGTATGTGCGGAATGTCTTACTATGGTATTAGGTATAGCCTCCCAACTTACGCCTCCACGAATATAAATTTAATATAGGTGTAATGTTTAAGGTATTTTCTTATAGGCGAAGTTGATTCCTTAAGCCTAGAACTTATTTACAATTTTTTTTAGCATATTTTTGAAGATTATTTTATGAGCGTTTGTTTTCATTTTTTAGGTTACTAAAATTTGTGGTTCAAAATACTTAAATCAGGATACACGTTCCCTCAACAATTAACAGGATTAATACAAGAAATAAAAAAGTAGCTTTAGTTTGTAACTCTAAAGAAGTTAAGTTTAAGTACCTACCTGATTTTTTTTAACAATTTTATATTATAATAATCAAGTAGATCTACATCTACACTTATACTACAAAGAAGAAAAATTGTAGTTTTGTATGTTTGTGAGGATTAAACTCAAAAACTACTGGACCAATTTCAAAAATCTTTAACCCATTAGAATGCTACATTATCTCTAAGGGACAAGGCGTTTATTTACATTCATCTCAAAATGATTAAAAAATAAACGTACACCCGTGCGAAGCGAAATCGGGCCGCAAGTATATTATAAATCAGCATAAAGACTAAGTTAAATAACTGTAGTAGACGCACTCTCAACAAAAAATCCCCTCTATGCGTTAGAATCTTAGAATATTTTCTGTTTTTATGTATTTTTAGTTGCCTCCTTCGTCATCGGTACATTATGGAAGCATTCTATTCTATTTTTATACTACTTATAGATGTCTCACACGGTTGTACGAGGGAAGCCGAATGCAGCCCAGCTGCACCTCGACACAGTCCTCGACGACATCCTAACCGCACGGGCGATCGAACCCGGGCCCGCGGATAGGGACACAGTAACTCTGTCTCAGATCCTTTACCACTGTCTGAAGGAAAGGCCAAACGATTTATTTATGGTAAGAAATTTTGATAATATTTTGTAGCATGGTCACTTTCATGTTCATTTCTTTTTAGAAAATAACATCACTTTTATGGAGGTTTTTGACGATTCTTCTCAAATCAAACTGAATACATCGAGGAAACTAACAAATAAAAACATAAAAAATGGGTTTATTTGTACGTCAAGATTGATTAAATAAAGGTACTATAAAATCAACAAAATTTTCGACGAAATTAGAATAGAATGCCTTATAATGCGATTATTGGCAATTTTGGTTAAAAATGATGTCCCGGCAACACCTAGCAATGTATGGCACTACAAATTGTATAAAAATTGTCAAAAATTTCCCTAGTTTAGTTACCCGTGTACGCGCACCTTTATGTTTTGGTTTGCATGAAGCACTCTTAAGTTTAAGTGGTAACCACAGCGGAGAACCAAGTGGGGTATAGATTCAAATTATTTATGTTTAATTCGTCCTGAATAAGCTTTGAAGAGCTATTAGAAGTATTTTGGGAAAATATTGAGAGAGGAGCATTCTCTGTATGTCGTATGATCGTTATGTCTAGCTCAACTCGAGACGGCTTTATTTCTAGATGACGTGCTTGAACGGAATTAGTCCAACTAAAAGTTGTCTGACGTACTGCTGGCTCAATAATTGACTTACTATATATGACAATTTTTTTTTTAAACGACTCCCGCACTAAGAAATTTAATCCTTGTGTCGCGGGGGGTTTTACAAACATTCAAATCACATGCACAAAGAACACCCAGACTTGAAACAAGCATTTGTGGGTCACACAAATGCTTGTCCCATGCGGTGATCGAACCCGCGGCACGTCGCGCACAGAGGTAATTGGCGTGGTGACCTATACCACTCGGCTATCCGTGCAGTCATATACATACATACATACACAATACATAATATATAAATGAGAAAGCTAGGTTTGAAACCGATACAGATTTGATTGTTGTTTTATTCAATTTACTAGCCACCCGCCCCAGCTTTGCAAGGTTATTTTTTACAACCAGAAATATTTGTTTTGTATCTATAATATGCACGTGTCCCAAAATATATAATTAAATCACTCTATCTATTGCTGAAAACTGTTTAAAAATCCGTTGGAATCTAAGCGTACAAACGGTAGGGGCGACTTCATGGCGACATATTATAATAATATGTAAGGATTACATCAATCTTTCGCAATATTTAAATTTGCCTTTTACGACTCATTTATTAAATTATTTAATTGCAATATTTATCTTACAATATAATGCGATTTTCATTGCTTAAGGGCAATATAAAACAGTTTTAAATGATAAGAGAGTAGGTAGAAGTGACACAACAAAAACGGAATTCTATAACTTTAAAAATGGTTACAATACAGGCTCCGCTCAAAGCACAACTTAGAAGATACGGATAAGGAACAATATCAATAAACAAAATCGTGTCTACCCGTAATTTCAACCACTTTGACTCATTTTAACCCAATAACATGAGGATTATGGTATTCATTATTATAAGTGAGCGCTGCGTGATATTCAGCGTCACGCGAAGGTGATTATGTTTCATTACAAGCTTGTTCACCGTGGACAGGGACACACGTCATTGTGGGAACATTACACAAATAATCAGTTTCCTGAGGCTCACTAAGCGTTGATTGTAACTTGTTAAGTTGTACAAAGGCACCGGACCCTTGTAATTTCCAACAAAGGCTAAATAATTTGCAATTGCATTTTCTAGGTACAAAAGATATCCTGGCAACCCATATTTGATGACAAGCAATTTGCAGTATACTAGTCTGTTTCCGTTGTCCATTTGAAACGCTCAATTTAAGACCAATTACATAAAACCCGGCCTGAAAATTGAACTTAGATATCGTACCGTAATAAATTTTCATTGAGCCCTATTTAGTGTTATCGCAAATGAGTATCGGAAACGGTAGATAAGAACAAATTGTGCACCTCACACGTATCCCACAAAACGAAACAAACAAACAAAACTTCGTCAATTTTCATATCTAGTTAAAAATTCTATTCTGGATGAGTAGCACGCGACGCGGGCGACGCCGGGCGACCGGATAGCGTTACAAATTGCATGCCGACCTGCCACGGTTATTGAGCAATTTCATCTGTTTGCACCGCGCCATGGAAATAATACGTGTCTGCGTATGATGGTGATTGTCCGGCAGTCACGACCCCGGAGTCGTTACTTCTGATTGTCCAATTTTGAAAATGTTGCTTTCAGGCTTATCTCGTTGTTATGGCAACTAATAATTGGAAGAAACCATATGCGTACTATTTACAATCATGACTATTGAATCTCTAAGCTTATACTAATCATGTATTACGATATCAATTTAAGTCTCTGTAAGGTGTTTGATTAAACAGTTGCTACCTTGTATTTTAAAGAATATTTAATTTTTAGATTAATGGTGCAACCGGTGAAACGTTTACGAATGAACAAGTGTTGAGGAATGCTGTCTCTCTTGCTCGTGCCCTCACAGCGCAGGGTGCGAAAGGGAAGCATGCTCTGCTACTCATGAGGAATCACCAAGATATGGTTACCGTCTATTTCGCTGTATTGTTCTCAGGAGTGGTTCCATTCATGATAGATCCCAACTCCACAACATGTGAGTATGTTTTAACAATATTCTAAAAATTTAATAAGTCAATGCTTTATTTATTATAGACAATGCTTGTAGCATAAAAAGGTTAATCCCTTTTATGCTACAAGCACTGATGATTCGATCTAGAGGGGTATTTAAATTTATGTCATTCGTTGTGCAGAAATTCATATTTAAGAAGAAGATCTAAACCGACAAATAATTACAAACTGATATCATCTCTTCTTAATTTCCTATCATTTTATCACCACCTTTACAGATGAACTGACGTATTTCCTAAAACTGATCGAGCCTAGTTACGTATTTAGTGATCAGGAGTTTAGCAAATCTCTTCAAGAGGCTTTAAGAGGGTATGAAGGTCAGAAACCCGAGATACTAGTGGCTAATAAACCTGGAGAATTAAGTCAGTTTGCTGAACAGTACGGCACTAAGGAGGACCATTTTGAGTGAGTATACTATGTACGTGAAAGATGGGTAAAGCGATTTAAAAAAATTGCGTTGTTATTGCTTTTGAAAAAGATCGCCACGTTCACACCAAATCTTCTATAGTTAACCAAGGTACCTGTACTCACCCGTAAATCAGTGTTGGCTCGGCGCGGGCGACAGCGTGAACTGCGGCTGCGTGAAGTTCTTACAGGAAAACACTTGCTAACAGTTTTTTGCACAAAACACCAAGCGTGGGATTAGCATTTCCCAATAACTTTATGAAAACACTGGAGCGTATTTCACCACCAGGCTAAGTGGTAACGAAGATGCAGAAGAACGCAGAGGTCTAGGCACTTTGAAAAGAAGCGAGTTGAACGAGTTACAACATAATATAACTCTTCTAATCTCCATGCATCTTTACGTCCACGTAACCTAGGGGTTCGCACATTGCACTTCTAAATAGTATAACCGTATAATAGCGCAAACACGGACTAACAATTAACTAGTCCCGAAAAAGACCGAAATTGGTTTAATAACTTTTAAACTATCGCGAGCATGCTTATTATATAGTTACGTAATGGTAATTAATTCCAACATATGCATTTACTGGCTTGACGTTTCGACAAGGTTGCACCGGCCGTGGTCGCAAACAGACTGGAGATGCGGAGTTTACCGCTCCTTGCGTAAATTATATAATTATTAATCTACCCCCGATTTTTCATCTACCCTACACACTACACTGCCGGTGTCTGTATTCTGAGTGTTAACCGACTAAACAAAAAAGTGATACTGTGTGTGGTACTGATAATTTGTAGCTATATTTCCGGGTAAAATTTGGGTGGTTTTTTATTTCGATCGCTTCTCGCACTGTTTTCGAATGAAAATGGTGATTGATGGAGAGGACTTGTGTGCTATGAAATTGAATTCAGTGCCAATAAGGATGTAGTAGGTGTTTCACTATTGCCGATTTAGTTGGTTGAGGGTTTTTATCAGCCGCGATATTATTATGCATCTTGAGCCTCTCAGAAGTGGTCTGCGTCGTTTGCACTATGTACGATTTACCGCAGTCGCGATCGATCTTATAGACATAGATCGAAACGTCCAATCATTAAAGAGTACATGCATGTGTTTCCGTTATTTGCCGTTACGTAATATTATTATGTAGGAGGAATTGTTTTGTTAACTACAAGATTCCTTAATTAATTAACTAGTATGTAGTTTCGATTACGCGGGAATAAAGTAATTTCTTCTTCCTACCGGGTCTATTTCCTACCAAATCTTGAAGTAAGTTTACATAAAGCGATTGCAACAATCGGGTCGTTAATTTAAAACGGCTATTAAGATCTTATTTCTCACTTTATACAGCTACTTAAGATACAGTTCCTTTATAGCCGTTCAGTTTGTATTGTCTATCGGGATTAACTCGGGCTATTACCAGTCTAGCTCTTGAGTTTAATTCACACTTCGTATTCTTGTTGTATTTCCGAAAGAAGCCTTTGAACTAAACCAACAATAGTAAAAACTAAGCTGTTTCTAAACTAAGTTTAAATTTAGCACGTATTATACAATATTTTAACTTTGGTAGAGTTGCTGTGGCATCGATGGAAGATACGGCTATGTTTCTCCCAACTAGTGGGTCTACTGGTTTGCCCAAGGCGGTACCACAGACACATCGAGGGCTTGTAGCACAGCTGCCTACACCGTGGTAAGTTATACTTGCGTAAGATCCATAACCAAGCAGGATTATGTGGTTGTTATTAAGATGGAGGGGCCTGGGAGATGCCTTTGCCTAGCAGTAGGACAGCATAAGCTATAGAAAACAATGTTTTATTCTGTACTTAATGGACGCGTTTAGAAAGTTTTGAGCAGTAACCACGCCGATTACGCCACGACGTTATTTTGTAAAATAGGTGTATGTTTGTAAAGGAGAAAAGTATTAATTTTTTCGTAAAGAGATACTATTCTATGTTGTTATAAGGAATGAGTCATACTCTAGCTCGATATACATAAAGTTAAAAATATCAATACATTCTTGTAGGTCATATCACACACAGTTCCCGACGCCGACCAGCCGCGTCATGATCCTCACCACCATCCAATGGATGACCTTCACGATGCTGATAACTGCCTCCACGGTATACCATATCCCTATCATCATCTCGCCAAAGAAGAACACACCAGAAAGTGTAGCAGAACTGTTACAGAAATATAGGGTAAGTTATCGCACAACTTTAAACTTTAAGTTGCGAAATAAAGGGTTGAAAATACTTTTTCTGCCGCGATTTTTTGATTTTTATTTAATAACTTAAGAATTAAATTGACTATTAATCAGATCATAATTAATTTTAATCTCAATCTTAAAAGTTTTTGATTTTCATAATACAATTTATTAAGGATAGCAACAATACAAGAAGTACGAGTATCTTATCTAATATTTGTTTTTTTATAGTTAGTGCTACTTAGTAACGCAAATTTACAAATAGTGTCTGTACGGATAGCCGCGGGGTCACAACGCTTACCGCTGTGTGTTTCACGGGACAAACATTTTTGTGATCCACAAATGCTTGTTCCAAATCTGTGTGTTCTTTGTGCATGTGTAAATATTTGAAAGACCTCCCGTGACATAAGGACTGAATTCCTTAGTGCTTTTTAAATAATAATGTGGTTACGTAACAATAGTTGTCTAGATAACTTAA
This sequence comes from Diachrysia chrysitis, assembly GCA_932294365.1. Lineage (NCBI taxonomy): Eukaryota > Metazoa > Arthropoda > Insecta > Lepidoptera > Noctuidae > Diachrysia > Diachrysia chrysitis. The sequence goes on along the minus strand of OW028660.1, from coordinate 11,759,327 downwards.
TACAATATTTACTTGATAGAAATACGATAATTATCTGATAGGCAGACAATGAGATAAGATTCGAGTTACAGTGTAGGTACTAGGTAGTTGTAGGTACTCATTGGTAATTATTTAAAACAATGACAAAACAATTACATAAATTAAAGAGATACATGACATAAGATAAACACAATTACAAAGAAATATATATCCCACCAAAAACATTTTCATGTAAAATGTTGCCAAGACGAGCCCATATGACTCGCACTGTCAAAAAGTTATCAGATCTCATGTAGAGCCAAGCTTCTAACACTACACGCCCTAACTCTACAAGACCTAACTTCACAAACTCTACACCTTAGTCAAAATATGTGGCTTGGCCATTTCGCTACATTCACATCGGCGTAAGGTGAAAAATTAATTCACTGTTCATTACTTTTGTGTTATACAATAGTTCTTGTAGTAACGAACGGCCAAGCCACATATTTTGACTAAGGTGTAGAGTTTGTGAAGTTAGGTCTTGTAGAGTTAGGGCGTGTAGTGTTAGAAGCTTGGCTCTACATGAGATCTGATAACTTTTTGACAGTGCGAGTCATATGGGCTCGTCTTGGCAACATTTTACATGAAAATGTTTTTGGTGGGATTTCATTTCTTTTTGTAAGTTGTTTGTAACAAATTTTTTTTTTATTTTTTTCTTCTTTTTTTGGGGTGTATTTCTGACGTAAGAGGCAGGAGACGTTCGCAACACTTCTATTCATTCATATTTATATGATCTGATCTGAAGTATATGTCTCAATATATGTCGATTAAATTTTTAAATTTTTAAATTTTTTTTTTTTTTTTTACAAGGAATACCTATACATATATATATCTAGGGGAACCAAGTTTTAGATTATTAGATTAGACCTCTAGCGTCATCAAAATTTAATTTAAAATTACAGGTCTCATACAAACTCCCATCCCCTAGTTTAAGGGGTTGGGGGATGAAAGTTACAAGTTTTATAATTTTTTTGTTGTTTGTGTGCTAATACTAGCTTACATACAAAATTTCAGCTTTCTAGGACATTAGGAAATACCTTAAGAATTTTGATGATCATCAGTGAGTCAGTGACGAAATTAGCGTTTTTTAGATATAAATAAAATCTGAAGTATAAAAGCTAATGTAATTAAAACTTAATATGTTCAATAAGTCCGCTATTGACAATATATCCCGAAAATTTTGTTGATCTAGCATAATCCAAACCCAAGTTATGAGGGTTCAAAAAAACGACGAAGCGCTTCGAGAAAAGGTAGGTAGTGCCCGTGCGCTTCGCTTGGCTCGTCTTGGCGGGGGCACTACCGTGCCCCCAAATTAATTTGAGAAAATTACTGTTGTAATTAAAAGAACTGTTTTAAAGATTTTTACCTACCTCTGGAGAAGCTGACTGTATTAAAAGTACCGTGAAAATGCACCTAAATACTTATTACAGTTGGGGCTAAACAACTTCTGTGTTAATGTTCATATTATTCTCAAGAAATAAAAGGTTTTTGAAAGTAATTTGCTGGTATTTGAAGTTGAATCGGCTTTACCGGACGTCCGGGATTAAATATTTTAGTGGACTATTATCGATATTGCTAAGGATTATTATAACTGCTTGAATTTTGTTGATATCGGAATGTGAAATTCATTGAACTATTTATTACAATTGTATTTATTAGGCTAGTGATTTTCATAGATTATTTTTGTACATATATGTTCCATTTAATTTTAAGTGAAATTGTTATAGCTATCTGGTAATGTTAATAAAGTGTAAGTGGATATTTAATTTCAAAATAGTTATATTCTTTTGTTATGATAATTCTTAAAATCTGAAATATAAAACTCATGTAACAAACAATCCGTAAATAAATTATGTAGTAAAAACAGGCATTTACAACGACGGACAACCTGATTTTAATTACCTTATAATAAATTGTTCCAAAACACGCCAACATTATTAATGAACTGACAAAAAAGCACACGGTTCCGTATACGGTATATTATTTTGATATAATAATATTTGTATTCTACACATTAAACCATTCTATAAAAAATACCGTGACCTGTATACACTTAGCCGAAAATTATAATATAGTCACTGAGATACAAAAATACTTTTATTTAAACACTAATTTCAGTAAGTAGCACATATTTGTAGACGAACATTTAAAATATTTGAAATCTTCGGAGCACATTTCTGGGCTATAATTCAATACTCCGGCAATAAAACATATCTGGCAGCTGTTAGCTCAAAGCTGCCGGATGCAAATAAGTATCTTTTAAAAATATCTCTCGAAGGGATCTAAAGGATTCCCGTTATACTGATCTTTGTTACTATACGTTTGTTTTTTCCTAACTTCGTTACCGTTTATGATTTCGGATGATCATTCGTGGTTGAGATTTGGAAAATAAATCCCGAAGTTATTCTTTTCCGTTTCATTGCTTTTACATTATGTATTCTCATTGTCTGTCAGGATGTTTTGTTTTATCTTTCTCTTTTTGAAGATTTTTTTTGGTTTTATCTTTCTCTTTTATAATTACTTTAATACTGTATTTTGCTGTAAGTTCAAGCTCGTTTACTTTAAGTCTTTTGCGTTGCATTGTCTATTCTGGCTAAAACAAATTTAATACTTAGTAGGAATCAGTATTTGTCACCTTGGAATTGTGATAGTTTATAATAAATCTCGAAGTTTTATAAAGCTTTTTATTATTTTTATTACGAGTGGGAACCCGACTCAGTAAGGTTATGTTCGACATTCTGAGATGTTGTTAATTTCCGTCTTAATTCCCGTACTACTCTTCACCTTAATTTCAGCCAACATGGACATTCATGGCTCCAGCCTTTGCCACATCCCTGGTGCCGGTGGCGACTGCTGACCACTTCAGCTCCTTGGAAACCCTAGTGCTGCTGGGCGCACCAGCTACTGCAGAACTTTTGGATGCGCTTAGGGTACATTATATTTTATATCACGAATCGTAATACAAAAATCTTATTTATCCTACTAACAATATATTATCTTTAATGTAAGTAAGGATAATTAGGCATCATAAAATCTTCTTCGCAAAATACTGCTGAAATTTTTAGGCATAGCATACATGGAAATAACTCTATTAAATTGGTTAACTTAATAAATTAAAATGGTTTTCTTTAGTTTTAGTGCGGAACTCCAAAAATACAAAATTGGGCCTTTTAGAATTAAAATCGTAATATTGTAATTACAAGCAAATAACCAATTTCTGGTGAATGTGGTTCTATCTAAGATTTATATTTGAGATAACTTTTCCTATTATTTTCTTGGCATCATTTTCTCTTGTCTTATATTTTAATCGAAAAATACAAATCTACCAAATTGTGCCGTACGTCTTAAAGGAGTGAATAAATTTTTACTTATTCAGATTTTAGATACATATACAATGGTACATGAAAAGTATTAATTTAAAATTGAATTCCAAGAGTAAAATATTATAAAAGACAATCTTTTCAGGATAAACTGCCGAAGTCAGCACATTTGAGTGATAGCTACGGGACCACGGAGACGCAAGGCTACATCGCCATGCCGGACAGGGACGCGCCGCTCAAGAGCAACGGCTTTGTCGGAAACTTCTTGTACTATAAGGTATAGATTATTTGAGATTTTTGTAAAAAACAAAACAGAGCGGCTAAAGATACTAGGGACAAATTATTCTGTTAAGTAATCCATTTACTTTAGAGTAAACATAGACAAGCATAGAGCGTGCACATCGCTAGTAGCCTCAGCACATTTTTTAATAAAACGGTGCACTCTGTTTTGACACTAATTTAACGATTTTACATGTTCATACTAGTGTCAACAGTTCATACTCGATATGAGCGCTCTATAGTTTACTTATTAATTCCTATAAGCCATTTAGTTATATATAAACAGATGTAGGGCATTTATTTTAGTTTTTGTATGCAGTCTCGTATTTTGTGATAGATTCATCTCATTTTACTAATTAGAATATTTGGTGTCAATATAGCCAAACACAAAACAGACAATATTTATTGTTCAGATAAAGTGTTATTATTTAACCCATTAGTGGGAACTATTTCAGAACTTGGACCATGACTTCTTAGTAGTAGTAGTTCTTCTTTCTTCACATCTTAGTACAACCCTAAAATACTAACTTATAATAAAGTGTAGATAATAATAATAATAATAATAATTTACGTTTATTTCTCCTCACAAATACATGACCTTAATTATGAAACTAGGTTAATCAAAATTTATGTAAGAAAACAAACATCAAGTGTATGTGAGAAGCTGGTGTCCATTGTAGGTGTTAACCTGTATTACAGATCACCAGGTCCTCACCCTTGGATTTAGGTTTAACATAAAAGAACTTAATGATAATCACGTGTACTTAGGTTCTAGTTGTATGTAGGGTTTTAGTTGTTAAGGAGACAATATGTGTTAGCGTGAGAGAGTGTATATGGGAAGGATGTAGGTACGGTCAAATTTCAGTGTGTGTGTGTTGTCTGAGTGTGTTTGTGTGTGTGTGTGTGTGTGTGTGTGTGTGTGTGTGTGTGTGTGTGTGTGTGTGTGTGTGTGTGTGTGTGTGTGTGTGCGCGCGAATGAGTGTAAGTTTGTAATGTTACCTATTCATCTATATTGCTGAGTATCAATTAATGAAGTAGGTTTTCAGTAGTAGCGTAGTCCAGAGATTGCAACCAGTCTTTTACTATTTTCTTAACTTGGTTTTTTGGGAGAGAGTAAACCGACAGAATCCTGTTCAGTTTATTGTATAGATTGCAACCCTGGTAACAGAAAAAACGGTGGGCAAAACACGTTTTAAAAGAAGGTTTTGTACATACAATGTCACCTCTGCGTCGTTTCCCAATTAAGTGAGGCTCGTATGATAGTAGTGTATGTTGCTTAGTGACAGTGTACAATATATAAAGCTGACGGATCGTGAGTACTTTACTCTGTTTGTAAACATCCACGGTAGGGTGAAAGAACGGTAAGAAAAGACTCACTTTTAAAACAGCTCTCTGCGCCCTTTCAACTTTTAAGAGGTGTGTTTTCGCTGCTCCGCCCCAGGTAGTGATACCATAAATTAGCTGTGACTGGCCAAGTGCAAGGTATACCGATTTAATTAGATCTTTGTTAGCCACATGCCTCAAATTTTTAAAAATAAATATAAGTTTTCGAGTTCTTGCTGCTATCATATCTACGTGTTCCTTGAAGCTTAGTCTGCTATCAATCACAACACCCAAATACTTTATAGTATTTGTTCTTTCTATTTTAGGACACAGACAATCAACATCGTAACTGGTGCATTTATGAGAAAGTATTTTGTATTGAGTTATGTCAGAATCTGCGTTTCTCAGTGAAAAGGTAATGTATTTTGTCTTTGTCACATTCAGGGTAAGAATATTTTCATTTAACCATTTGGTTACAATATTAAAGCCCAACTGCGCGTTTGAAAATACCTCATTCCATGAATCCCCGCTGAAAAGCAATGCTGTATCATCAGCAAAGGTAACAATTTTGGCCTGGGGGAGGTTTAACTGACATAGATCATTGATGTAGGCAAGGAATAGAGTCGGTCCCAGGATGCTGCCCTGCGGAACGCCGTAATGAACTGTAACATCCTTACTAATCAAATTTTCTATTCCTACACACTGTGTTCTTTCTGTTAGGTAACTTTCAAAAAGTTGCAACTGAAGGTCCCTTATTCCGAGACACTCGAGTTTTTTTAGGAGGATTGAAATAGAGACTGTGTCGAATGCTTTAGCGAGGTCCAGAAATATAGCAATAGTTTTCTTTTTATTGTCCAGATTAGTTACCGTAAAGTTTAATAATTCCTGAACTGCATCTGAGGTAGATTTTTTGGATCTAAAACCAAATTGTGCTGGTGATAATAGTTTGTTGTCCTCCAGATATTTAACTAACCTTTTATTTAAGACACGCTCTAAGATTTTTGATAATGATGGGAGTATGGAAATAGGTCTGTAATTATCGACACAGTCTCTATCACCACTCTTATGAATAGGGCTAATTTTCGACTTTTTTAGGGCTATAGGGAAAACTCCAGTCGCAAACGACAAATTACAGATGAAGGTTATGGGTTTAACTAAAATATTTTTATTTTCTTTAAGAATTTCCGAAGGAATCATGTCTAGCCCAGTTGCGCTGTTGCTTTTAAGATTATTAATTTCTGCTTTAATCTCATTTTCATCAGTGGGTAATAGTAAAAATGAGTGTGAGCAAGATTTTAATTTTAATTTTGTTTGTGTATTAACATGTGTACTTTTTATCTTTTCAGCCAATAATTTACCAACATTGGCAAAGTGGTTGTTGACACTGTCAATAGAAATTAGTGGGTCTTTAGTATTTATCAGTTCAAATGGTGTATCTTTTGGTTTAACGGTATATGTAATCTCTTTTATGGCTTTCCATAATTTCTTATTGTTTTTATTTGCACTCTGTAACTGTAGTCTGTCATGGTCCCGTTTTAGGTTTTTTAGTAGTGAAGAGCAAAAATTTCTGTACCTCTTGTAAATAGTCTTTAGGGTATCATTCTTGGGATCTTTTTTTGTCTTTTTATGAAGATTATCTCGATTTTTTAAACACTTAAGAACACCTGGTGTTATCCACGGTTTTAATAGTCTTTTTCGTGTACATACTCTGATTTCTTTTGTATTAGATATTATTAGTGTTTGAAGTGTTTCTATAAAGTAATTTGCTGCCGCGTTGACGTCTTCTAATGTGTATAGGTGACTGAAATCTACAACTGCTAGTTCTTGAGAGAAACTTGAATAGTTTATTCGCCTAAACACTTTTGGCGGCTTAAGTACGTGCCTAGTTGCAATGCAGAGGGCAACACTGTAATGATCTGTGAGCGATGTTTGAAGTACAAGGCTACGAGCTGTTAACTTAGTCTTCAGCATTACATGGTCAAGACACGTCTTGCCGTGGGTAGGAATAGTATATGCCGGCAGAATCCCATGGTAAGCTAACATGTCTAAATATAGGGATGAATTAGGATCTTTATTTGTTTCACAAATATCAATATTTATGTCTCCAAGTACTATAATATTTTGCAGTCCAGCGTAATTCAACAATAAATTATTTAAGGATTGTATAAAATTTTTAATATTTTTGTAACCAGGAGGCCGGTAAATAGCCAAAGCTACTGTATTTATGTCCGGTTTTATGACCAGGCAGTTTGCCTCCATTAATTGTGGTTCTTCGATCATTATAAGTAGGTCACTTCTACAGAACACCACAACACCTTCATTCTGTGTATGATTTCTAGTTGTAAAGGAATGGTGATAATAATTCAAATTTGGTATGATGGGATTAGATGGCAACCAGCACTCGGTCAGCACAATACAATCCCAGTCTACACCACTTCTAGCTATTAGTGGAGGTAACCCGTGTATGTTCCGTTTTATACTCCTGATGTTCTGATGAAGTAACTTAAAACCTTTGTTTGTGTCCGGCATAATTGTTCGACAATCTTCAGCGCTACAGAGCGCGGATTCGGCTATATCGAAAGAATCAATTTCATTTTGTATTTGATTTATCTCATTGAATTGAACCCAAAAATTTATCAGAAGGATCTAACAGTTGAGGAGACTTAAAAGCAAAAGAAATGACAGTAGATTGATAAAGATGACTATTTTTTATGTTTATGAGACCTACTTTTCGCAGGTTATGGTGAGGTATATTATTTAAGTAATTAGTGTGTGTGTTTTTGGTATTTCTATATGTGTAGTGAAATTTTTGTTTGTAGAGTTGTATACAAGATGATGTGCAAGTGACCGTGTTTTTGTTTAATATATTGTGAAGTGAGTGCGTTTTGGCAATGGGATTGAGTTTCTTGATTGAAATCTCAACATTACATGATATGCTAACAAATATTTCATCAAAAGAGTAGTTACAAAAGTGCTTATTTAGGCATGCATGAAACATTAAGATTAATAAAAATATAAAATTTAACTTATCTAGTCAGATACTACGTTTGAGAGTTTCCAGAGCTTGTTCACTATCAATGCAGACTCGTTGATCGGATTTGTTGCGTCTGAGGTACACTTTTCCATAGGAAGTCCAGCAGCTATCGTAGTTTTTTTCCTTCGCTAATAACCTTGACAAGTAATGTAATCGTTTTATTCTTTTTGTTAAAGATTCGGCTACGTAAATAGGTTTTGAAGGCCCACTTATTCCTAGGATAGCAGTATTTAGCCGTTGATCAGCGGGTTTTTCCTTATTATATAATATCGTTGATTTTATAAGGTTTTCTTTCATGAAGGTTGTATTGAAATCCACTGTTATGGGTCCATTAGGCTTATCTTTAATTTTCATGCGATAGGCATCCCGGATGTCTGACTCATGGATAGGTATGTTTAGGATAGCACCAATATTCTTTGTTAATTCAATAAGACTTTTCTTCGTTTCCGATTCACATTTGGGTATATTTCGCAACTCAATTGAGCAAGCACGAGATTTGGTTTCAAGCTTTTCAACCTGTGTTTCGAGTGATTTTATGCGGTTTTTATTGTCACTATTTTCCGGTGGTCTATTCTTCCAAGATTTATTCTAACTGTAATTTGTTTTAATTTAAAATCTTCAAAAAAATCAACATTAATATAAAATTGACATATTTAACGATGATCCTCACTTTATACCGGTAATTATAATCATTAGCTTCCAAGACCTATTTTATAAAGTGCTAATTACTTGAGTTCATTACGACATCAAAGTAAATTTGCTTTATTCTCTTAGATGTTTAGTGATATTATAAATTTATGTTTTTCCTTAGATTGTGGATGAGGAAGGTCAACAGCTGGGCCTCAATCAAAGTGGAGAGCTGTATGTCAAAGGCGTTAGTGTTATTAAGGTAACTGATTTAAATATTAGATATAAAATACTACATTTTTAGACCGGTATTTTTTCCACCACAGTTGATTCAAGGTTAAGGAATAAATCTTTAACAGAGTTTAAATCAGTCAGTTTTGGTCGCGAATACTCAAAAGTTGGTAATTTTAAATAGGACTTTCATCTATTTTGTTTACTCTCCTACTCCCTGCCCTATTCCCAATTATTTGCTGCGTATTTTGCTTCCATTTGTCTCTACTACTCGTCATCTCAGCATTCACTCCTGTCTTTCCCATGTCGTCTTTCAATCCAACCATCTCTTTTTCGGTCTTCGTTTGCTTTGTGTACAATCACTATTATTCACTTCTTCAAATCAAGCTAAGGTATTATTCCTTTGTGAATTAAGAATTGCTTCAGAGGCATAATGTTATAAAACCGTATTTTCAATTAACGCACTAAGGACTAGCTACTTCGTTGAGGGGCTGAATATAATACCTACATGCTAAATATTTTCTATGAAGGCTGAGCTGAGCGCCATCTTGTGAAAGCTTTAATTAAAACAGTAATTGTTATGGAAATCTGATGTCGTCTTCTTAGGTACAATTTACCGCAACATCAATAATTATATTTTGACATTTATAGCGACTTCATTTCGTAGTAGTTTTAAATTACGTTGTTTAAGCTTATTGTCATCATTTTTTTACATGAAAAGGTAGACCTATGCCCAGCGGGATTGTTTTTTTTATGGTGGTGATAAATTTTAAGGGTTACTACAAAAATGAGGCAGCGTACAAGGAGACGTTTACCCCTGACGGCTGGTACAAGACTGGTGACGTGTTTCATGTGGATGAGAACGAGAGGATCGCCTTCATCGCGAGGAAGAAGTTCAGCTTCAAGTTTAGGGGCTCTCAAGTAAGTTATAGCATAACCCACGAATACTGAAAATCAACTTAACTTTAAGACGTTCTTAAATCTCTATCTGTCGCTACTTAACATCTTAAAGTGACACAAGAGATACTGAAACTAAGTGGCTTTTCAGAATTTTGCCAATAGTATTGATCCAGGGTAAATTTTGAAAAAAAAACACATCACGGGTAAGGTGAAGAAGGCGGGATAACCTTGATAAAAATTGGTTCATTGATTCACCTCATCTCTAGACAGAGGATGATGGAAAAAGAGTAAAGAAGCCTGTAGTGAGACGGAAATGGCTAATAATTATAATATTTTTGCATGCAAACAATTGATAAAAAGCTGATGGGCTGTCCAGTTTAAAGGAAATTCTGGAGGAAATTATAGTCATCTACATCACAGCAGTTTTGTACACACTTAATTTCATTTAATGATTGTGCTGAAAACTGTTTAATGAAATGCAAGACGCTGAATTTAAAACATGGCTAAAGTGATAGCATTTTTGAATTACAGCTCCAGTGTAATATTTGCCTCGGATCCATTTATTTGTTCGTCGGAAAGACAGATGAATCCTGTCATCTTTGCCTTTGTGCACTTCGCCCTACTCGACGGATTAAGATTTCAGACTCGAAACCTACCTAGGGTACCTAGGATATTTCAGTATTATCTTTTCCCTGGCACTGAAAATTTAGGACGTGAAGCTACACGTAATATGTAGAGAGCTAGAACGATAATTATATTATGTTAAGTAAGGACGACCCTTGTTACTTCTTGTGACGGTTTATTACCATATTTTGTTAATTTTAAAAGAAATTCGAACAAATGTAGCTCAAATATAGATTAAATTTCTACGCAGACTGGATTAAGCACGCACCTAATGAACATTATTTAGGGAATGTCAGATACGAATTTGCTTTGAATATAAACCTAAATGTCCCAGATTTCAGGAATATTCGCTCTCAAAATATGCTAAATATTGTAAATTTAATTCAATGTTCTCTGAAGTAATGCTGCTTGTAAATATATTACAGTTAGTAAATCTTCTAAACTACGTTACGTTCAGGACGGTAAAATTATATACTTAAGTATTTCTTAATTCTTAGTTTTTAAAGCTATTAAATATCATGACTTAGTGCTCTCAGGCTTAGACTTTTTACAGGCATTTCAAAACTTTTTATGAGTTTTGACGGTTAGATACATTAAGTTTAATGTTTAGGAATCAACTTTATGCTTATCTAGGTTAACGTGACATTACTCCATGTACAATTTTAATATTTTTTTAAAACCTTTCCTTGGAGAAAATAATATTAATTTGTTCACTGACATACCTAGTATACCTATTCATATACAGGTACAGATTGTATTTTCACTACAAACTACGCACTGTAACTTTTCCATATTTATAGACACAATAGTTTCTGTTTATAACATCACAGTAACTTCACAAATCCACAATAAATCACAAAACGAATAAATACGAAAATAATGCAAACAACGCTCGCGCCATTCAAAAAAAACTACAACAGATTATAAATATCTAAAAGACAAGCAAGTTGCAACGGATAAAAGAAAACAAAAATAATTTAATGCAACTAAAACAAGTTTACATTATTAATTGTGTAGTCGTTAACTTTAAAAAATTCTGTATTTCATTTACAAGTTATTAGTATTTTATAATATTAGTTAGGTATATTAGAAATATAGTAATATCTGGTATTGATGTATATTTTATTTGTTGAGCAGTATGGGCAATACCTTTGCTTCCCGAGTAGGCATGTCTAAATCAGTCTGGGAAATTGCGAAGGTCAAATGTTAGGGCGCTGTGCATGTCAAACAGAGATCTTTCGCTTTCACCGTATTATAATTAGAAAAAAAAGTAGCTTATTTGAGTGTGTGAGTGTAAATTAGGCACTGGTGCGAGTGCCTACTTCGCGACGTATTATGAAGTTTTGTATTGAATTTGACGTCATTATTTATTTGTTTGTTAATGAAATGTTTGGTTATAAATTTTATTATTTGTAATTTAATTAGCAAGTATAATGAGTATTGACTGATTTATTATATTTATATCGTAATAATTTAGGATAGTTAGTTGAATCTTATGCCTATATGGTCACGCCACTGCTCCCCGAACTTTAATCATCATAAAGCAAGCTTTTTAAGATTTCCTCCTGCAAACAAATAAAGGTAGAAGCGCTACAGAGCTGTTGTGCTATCAAAATCGACTGCACCGCGCTAATTAACACAGCGCGCGATGTGCCGCGGGTTTGATCCCCGCATAGGACAAGCATTTATGTAATCTACGAATGTATGTCCTAAGTGTGGGTGTTCCTGGTGCATGTGAAATGAATGTTTGTAAAACCCCCGCGACACAAGGATAAAAATTCCTTAGTACCTATGGGAGTCATTTTTTAAAGAACGAAAATAAATATAAACTGCTTTTGCACAGGTGTCACCCGAGGAAGTGGAGCAAGTGATCAGCTCGGTACCAGGCGTGCATGAGTGCGCGGTGTGTGCGACAGACAGCGGCCCCGCCGCCGTCGTTGTGCTGGAGCCTCACGTCCACGTGTCCAGGGAACAGATACATCACGCTGTTGATTGTAAGATATACTACCAACCTTTCACGTTTATGTGATTCGATCAAATAACTGGTCTTGGTCTAATGATGCATAGGCCTCTCATACATAAGTTAGGGTAGTTTATTGAAACATTATGTACATTGTACTGTTTATTGTAAAAATCTGCATAGCACATTCATTTCAATTGCTGATTTGAATCAGGCGCCCACATAATTGTAGAAAACCAAGTTTCTAAAATATAGCTAAAATAAAATTTCAATTAGAAGTAACTAAAAGTTTTAGGAATAATATTATCAAACATCTGGCGCTTGCAAGTACTTGCAGCAAACAATTTGCCGAACAATTTCTAAAAGTTTAATAATACCGAAAATTGTCGAACTCAGTGCACAACAAAAATTGCTGCAAATGAAATGAAAGGAAAAACAACTCTGTTATTAAAGTCCAGACTGTTTGTTTAAAGTGATTTGCTTAATTCTGAAGTGTTTATTGTGGTTTATGAAATCCTTTTTCATAATTTTGACAGCTCTAATTATTTTTATAGAGAACTACAGAAGACGCCTTTTATTAAATGGCTTGAGTTTTCATATAAAAATACAAATATTAGCTGTTAAATAGTTTTACTTCAAAAACGTTTGTCTCTATTATAAAACGTTAAAAATGGGGATTTTTTTTTTAAACGACTCCCGCACTAAGGAATTTATTCCTTGTGTCGCGGGGGGTTTTTACAAACATTCAAATCACATGCACAAAGAACATCCAGACTTGGACCAAGCATTTGTGGATCACACAAATGCTTGTCTCACGCGGGAATCGAAACCGCAGCAAGTCGCGCACAGAGGTAATTAGCGTGGTGACCTATACCACTCGGCTATCCGTGCAGTCAGTCAATTTATTTGTCCTAAGTTTAGAGAAACGAAACTGCGTTGAATTTCCAACAATATTAAAGATCTTCGTCTTAAATATTTAAATCCAAGCAGTCTTTCAGCAACCAAAACTTCACACGTCTTCAAACATTTTCAACAGTCAGCTTCTCATAAGCCAGACTATTCTATTGCGGTTCATGTCTCGAAAACACCTTCGTTGCCAAGAAATACTCTTTCAATATAACCAAAACTCCACTATATGTCATTCATAATAAAGTTTACTTTCCGATTTCCATGTTTCCCCTTCTTTTACCAAGCTTCTAAGGCTCGAGTAAAACTTGTCATTTTAAAATCAACCTTATTTTTTTGTGTTTAAGATTGTTTTTCGTTTTGCAGCGTGCTTGAGTGAGCACAAACGGCTGCACGGCGGGATCGCGTTCGTGACGTCACTGCCTTACACGCACTCGGGCAAGCTGAAGCGGGCCGAGTGCAGAGAATTGATTGCCGAGCTCATTAAGACAGGACATTGCTTTTAGGGTGCTATATATATTATATTACCTAACAGTACGTATGGTGCTGTATAGGTTGTATTTAAGGAGGTTTTATTTAGTAGATTTAGACATATAAAACGTGTGTTTAAGAAAAAAGCCTTTAAGTTAGTGTTAAATTATTTTTGACTACTTTGATATTGACTCGAGTCAAAGATCTCTTGTGTAAAAAAACTTTTGAGTAGTATTAAAAAGGAATTTAAAAGAAAATGATTATATTGCAGCTTGGTGATTTTATGTAAAGCCGTCACAGCGAAATAAATTAAACCTACTTTAAATAAGGTCACAGAAATAAAGTATCTCGATACTGCGATTGCCTGTCATTTGTCTCTGTTAAACAAATAAATTCAATGTGTGCTCAACAGTGATCCTTTGGAAACAAAACTGTGTCAGGCAGTTTAGTGTTATAGACTACCAATAAAACGCAAAAAAATATGGATCACTAAAGCTTCAGATTAAAACTTCCAAAGAAATTTGGCTACGAGCTTCGAGCTTGGCAACCTAAATATCTCTAACTTAAATGACGCGAAGAAAATATTCAGCGCCATTAAAACCGGAATTCAATTGGAGCTAAAACTTTAATACACAAGTTTCACCATCAGGGAATGTATGCAGAAGTACCAGTCTGGCTAGTTTATGAAATAAAAGCACATAGTAGAAAAAAAATAAACAGCTGAAGATCGGTGTAAAAGCAAATATGGGGATTTTTTTTTCTAGCAGCAATAATATAACTTGGGTGAAGAAGGAAAGAATCAAATGGGTTGTGACACACGTAGATAAAATACAATTCATTAATCCTTTTCACTTTGACGCACTTCATTCAAAAACTTTGACATGAATCTGCTTGCCAACAGAATACACGTAAGTATTGAGTTCATTTCAAGCTTGCGCACTGATTAGAGCTCTATACTTACTTGTTTAAATCGTAAGTAATTAAGTATAAGCTACCTCTTCTAATATTATACCTGTAACTCTTGAGGTACTCTCTCGAACAAATTGCTCGACACAGTGTAAATACGTGCCGACGAGGGCTATTTGCATATCAAACAAGACGGACACCAGAGCGATCCAACCTGCGAATATTCAACGCTTTACTCAAAATAAATCCCAAGTAACACCTTCACAAATAAGACTCGCTATCAAACTTATTCACAATTCACCCTATTATAATTTCCAGTTATAAAAGCGTATTTCAATCATTATACGCTGACACAGTAGCCCGGGATAATATAGTCTCACTTCACTAAAAGGATAACGTTTTGTATTGCCATATATCCCTTTCACTACAATACCATAATCTCCGTAAGAATATTCACGCAACGTTCAAGAAGGTCGTATTCGATTTCTGTTCACGTATTCCTTTAGTTGGTTGTATGGCAACACAGAAAATTACTTGCATGTACGGAGCAATCACACGCGCTAATAAATTTATACGTCTTTTGAAGACGCCTCGGCCTTTTACTACTCTATTCACCCTGTCCTCCGTTGGTACGTCAGCTAAATTAAACTGAAATTGTATCGCTGTTACACACGTCCATTGCTGTTTTTGTTATGATACTTTTTGTGTTGAGTAGGTACAACCCTTAATGGATGTGGAATTGGGAGATACAAGCGGTGTGTTGTTTAAAACAAGACTTGAAAGAGTAGCTCGTAAGGGCGGGGTGAATGCAGTAATAATGGTCTATGTGCTTAGCGCTTTAATTAAAGGGGTGCCAGTGGTTGCCTTTACCTAATTAGTGTTGTGTAGGCGCACAAAGGTGACTTTTCGAAAAGTTATAACTTAATCCTTTTAAGGATTTGGTCAGAATTATACATTTATAATTGGCGGTGGAGTAATTTGTAGGTTCATTAGAATGGGAACATATTTGTATGGTGTTAATGAGTGGCGAGGACCCTGTAAATAGTTGATCAGTGAGGTCTACTGGGACTTGTTTTAGTTGTTGTTGCGCTAATTGTCGTGTATTTGTTTTGGGTAAACAATAGTAGACTGAGATTAAGGGGCGTTACAATACTGCTTATTAATTTCGTATAAGTACTTCATTTAAAACACTCCAAGAAATATGTTGTATTCTTTTTATGCGAAGAAATAGTGCCATAGATATTTCCTCTCCAGCTAGTTTGAACAGAACGTATGAACTAAAAGACCTCGATCCCTTTGACTCGTGCTGTTGCAAGTGTCAAAGTTAATTAACTAGGGCAGACACACGCCTTCATGATCAAATAGTCTTTAGAAAAAGCGTGCTACATGACATGTGAACTTACATGCTGCTGTGGGTACATAATTTTAATTATGTAATCCCTCGGATTTGACGAACTATTTTCGAACTAGGTTTTGAAGTAGGTTCAGACTATTTTGCTTAAACATATATTAATTTTCTAAAAATAGTTAATTTTTATTAACAAAACTTTTTTTCAATAATAGAAATTAAATAAATATCACTGGAAGTTTCTGAACAAAACTCTGATCTAGCCCTAGAAATCCACATTTTGAGGAAATTGTAATCTGAGTGTATGTATTTTCAATGTTTTGACGCCAATAAGTAGTTGGTAAGATAAGTTCTTCTAAACCCTTAAAAATATTTCTTTTCCTCATAAATCGTGCTCGTCCAACTCTGCATCCACATAACAAAGAAAAACAAAAGAGGCTCGCTTCACCAATAGCCTCAACTTTGTACATTGATTAATATATCAGGCCCAAAGTGAACAGGTGACGTGTTTAAGTTGTGACGCACGAGCGCGCGAGCCTGTGCCCTCGGCCGCGGCCCGGCAATGCATAATTAAGCTGAATAATAAACTTGCTAATTCACTAGTTGTTTGTTCCGGCCATACTTGAAGGGAGCAGCAAAGGTGTTTGCTCTACTAAATTGATATTGTCTTTAAGTTTTGATTAGGTTTGCGTGAAGGAGATTTCCTGGTACAGAGTATTGTACAATCATTTACCTTACAACATATTTTAAATTAAATTTTGCTAGTAGGTATATTTATCAGGTTCAATTATAGGTAATAATTATGTCAGCACATTTCGCTTTACCATTTAAATATTAATTCAAATTTAATTGACGTTAAAATGGCAACGCCTAATTGTTTGACACCCGTTCGAAAATCGAATTCAATTATTTGAATCGAAGCGGCAACCGTTACAGATTGACCAATGGCGGTCGCTCAACTAACGCGCTCACATAAAATTCTGTTTGACAGGTCAGCAATTTGTGATGGCCGACTAAAACTAAAATGTTAAGTGCTGCAAAAATTGGCGAATAAAACTGCAAACGCACCATCATGTTTGACTAACCTGCAAATTTAGTGCAAAGTGGTAGTTATGAGAGCTTCACTAATGAGAGACTGCCGAGAATGGTCATTATAATTAATGTTCAAAACCTTATAGACTGTTTAGCAGTCTATAATATAAGGCTAATGAACAGTTTTTAGTACATCACGGCTGTGTAAGAGTAGGTAGGTAGGCAGGCACGCGCAATAAACGTTGTAATTATAAGGGATAGGTCTTTTTTGTGATAAATAAATGGTCGTCTAAACAAAAAGCCCAAAATTACAATGAAAAACTCAAACAAAATACCCTTTCAGCGCCATTTTAATCCCGCGATGTTCTTTCCCGCGACATTCTTTAGTAAATTACTTTTAAAGGGAACCCTTTCTTGTTTGAATTTATGACCTCGAGTTGACGAGCTCAAAACTGTTTTTTAAAGTGAATCAGATTACGACGGAGGCGCGCCGACGGCCGCTGTGCGACGCATACTAAATAATATTGTTGTTCTTTTTTGTTGATCATTTGTATTCATCACGTTCTAATTAATTAATTTGAACGAAGTGGTTGCTAAATGGTATTCTATGGTAGGAGCAAAAAAAGCCTTCTCTATGACGATAATTATTTAACTTTCTTTATTAAAATATCAACAAAGTTTGCGAAGATGGATACTTACTGATAATCATCATCGTTTAGAAAAAGAACTTGTTTACGGTCCAGAAATTGTCTTATCTTGTGAGAGTATTCATTAAGCCAAACGAATCCAGACGAATAGACCTTACAAAATTCACGACGGTACATACAGTTCATACATTGTATTTTAGACAGTAGCCAGCCTCCAGACAAATTGCTGTTTTCCTACAGGCCACGTGATACGCTAACTTCGCGATTATACCTGCCTTTGTAGCCTTTGTGTGCCTTCAGAAAGGTGTTAAGCCATTACAAAAGCTCTTTGAGATATTTACAACGGAGTAAAATGTATTGATGTGTATTATTCAACAAGACAGGTACCAGGCGTTCAGGTATCTTGTGATACTTGTTTGTTTTGCCTCGGTCGCTTAATTGCCTTACGTGGCTTCCGGCATGGCAAGGCTGCGTTCGACCCCAGGGGTGTCGTAAAGGTGACTAGGGTTGTGTGAAGAGAACGGATTATATCGCGATCCCATCTTATAACTTTATGTTCATATTAAATACTAAAGTTATGTGAAACTATCACTTCTCTATAAAATAGTAAATTAAATTATTTACGTCCAAGAAAGTAGAACTACAGAATCACATGTACAGGCTTGTGAAAACACGTATTTCTGTGTATTCTAGGTACATTATCTTTAGTTTTGACTTTAGTTTAGGCTAATAAAAATATTAACAGCAACAGACGCTGCTTTTAACATTAGCCATAAACTTTATACTTTCAATGGCGTATTCATCGTCCATATAAAAACAGTAGTTAGTTCAAATTGGAAACTTTTAGACGAAACTTGCAAAAAAAACCTATGTCCAACAGAGGCCTAAGAAGATTGATTGCTTTCTAAATCTAATTCGAAAACCGGAAACCTTCATGAGACTAATCTGCACTCCGTCGAGAATCAAAGATCATATTAACACAAGCTTATGTAAATGCCAAGCTATCCATTATTCTGTTTCACACGGCATAGGATGTGGGTGGCTGTGGTTGTGTACCACAATCCCATCTGATCGCGGATGTTGCCTCTCATCAGTAATGCACTTGTGGTCTTCAAGGTTACACTGATCCGGTGTGAGCTGGATTACTCAGTGTCCAAGCACTATAAGCTAGCGGATTGATTTAAGAGAACATCTGAAATTAAATTTACAGAAGGGTCCAATGTACTTTATTATATATCTCATTAGGTTTTTTTTTCACACACAGACCCTAGCCTCATGTAGAGAAGGCACGAGCACTTATCACAACGCCTGCTCATTACGATGTTTTCCTTCACCGTTTGCTAATGGTGTCTTAGAAATCATTAAAAAATTACATTAAAAAATTTAAATGAAAAACATTTGTTCGGTATTTGCCTGTAGAAGGTTTGAACCTACGACCTTGTGCATACAAATCCGTTCGTTGAACCGCTAGGCTACCACTATTCTGGTAACGTAGTAAACAACGACGAGAATTAAGCCGATTACAATTATTTATACCATGCTATTTATGTGCTTTAGGCTATGGCCACCACCACCTCCGTTTATTCACATAATGTTTATATATTAAAGTGATAAGTCAATCAGTACGCGTACATACCTAAGTTCGGTATGTTTTTATTTATAGCTTCTAAAACACAGCAAATTATTTCAGAAAATATTATAATCTTTTAAAAGTAAAGGCTTGCTAAGTGGCAGCGGTTAATCTGTACTGTCTTTGTAATTATCTCTGAAGATCAAAAAGTGCTATTTAATCTCCTATTTTCTTAAATAAATTATTCGCAAGGCTCTATCTCAATTTTGGTTTCATTACCTTTCCAACGAAAACGATTAAAAGGCTACAATTAGGTTAAAATACTTTATAGTAAACTGCTTACTTAACACTGCGGTACTATTAACCACAAATTAAATATGAAACCCAGCTTAGTAAGATTCTCATAACCTGATGGGAGTATTAACATTTCCCATTAAAAGTACATGAAACAAAAACACGGCATCATCGGAATTAATAGTTGCGCCTCAATTAGCGTGTATTGTTCCACCCTTGTCAATGTAGCAACCCCAATATAACTCCGGTGATGCCCCTTGATTAATGCTCAAGGTGCGAACACTGTGCAACACAACGCAGAAGGTCAATGAAAGGGGAAAACAGCTTTCAGACGTGGTGTGGTTCCTAATTAGAAGTTCAATTTATATGCAGATTTTAAAACAAGTTAAAAATATACTAGTGACCCGCACCGGCTTCAGTCGGGTAGGCAAAAAAATAATGAATAATACACACAAACATTCCTCTTGAATCACTTTATCCGTTGGTGAAAACCATATGCCAAAAAATACGTTGGGTAGTATTTGAGGTTATTGCGTTCAAACTGATGGACAGACAGACGTGGCGATAGATATAGATAGATGTATAGAAATATATAGATGATTGCAAAAGGTAAGTAAACAAACGTGAATTTATTTTTCTCATTGTTTTACCGTTCTTCACGAATATTATCGATAAAGTTTGTGTTTGTATCGAAGACGCTTAGAGGCAACCTTCGAAATATATTATCAGATTTTACAGTAGCGCTAAGTAAAGTATGGTAAGTTCAAAATAGAACTAGTTATAAACAGGTTTGTCCGCGACCAAAAACTAATCTGATGTGACATCACCATAGTAAGACAAAATAAAAAAAAAACTGGTATTATTACGATAAACTTCAAACTATGTATATATTACTTCAGAAAGTTAGTAAAAGCGTCGACTGAATGTATTTTATATTACTATAGGTTTTAATTTGAGAACTGCGGCTCGAAACATTTGAACGTCTCCATGTTATTACAGAACTCGTGAAAGTTTGTGTTACCGACTGTTTGGTATTACTACCAAGTGAAGTAACGTGGAACAAAGTGTAATGGCCTCGGAGACATTCACTAATTAGAAAACGGGGACGACTATGTTATAACTGAATTGCTGAAAAAAGTCTATTTTTTAACTAGTGACATTATAAATGTTATAATAACTTTCAAACTAATTAACTAGTATGCAATTTTCCATATTTTTCTATAATTTGAGCATATTTTTTTGTTTATTTTGAAATAATTTTAAAAAGTTCATTTTATGCACACTCGAATTACGCAAGTGGAACCCAAACAACCTACACTTTATCTATATTTTTGTAAATTTTAACTATAACGAAACTGTCAAAACTATTACGTAATCCCACTAGTATTGTAATAATATCAACAACAATCACAGAATTTCTATACTAACAATTAAATAGTTTCGTGGCGACCGCGGAAGCCGCAAATGAAGGAAGTTGTTAACACATGAAACCAATGTGTTTACATTTACACTAGAACTCGACTTTATGTGACTTCCCAAATAAATAACGATATTTAACGTAAACATGTTTATGATTAACAATTATGGTTTCAATAAGAGGTAGTTCAGATGAAAGAGAAGATCTTTCCGTGTAGGTTCCCACTCCTCACTTTAAGAAGTAAATAGAGAACGTCGATTTAGTAGGTATGTATATTTTTATAAAACACTGATAAGTACCTTTAATTTAAGGTTTCTGTGTGACAATCCATACTTAATATAAAAAATGCGAAAGTAACTCTGTCTGTCTGTTGTTACGCTATCACAGCTAAACCGCTAAACTGATTTGGATGAAACTTGGTATGGGGTAACATTGGATTCTAAGAAAGGATATAGGTTACTTTTTAGCATGAAAACCGACACCCATGTGGGCGGAGACACAGGGAAAGATAGTGAAGAATATATAGATAAAAATGTTTTCTTACTGATCATCGATCAAGGTCAGAATAATGGTAGGTTTCCATTATGCCTCTAATCTAAAGCTTCTATCAAATCGGCACTAGTACCTTAACTCTATTATTGTATTAGTTAATGATTAAGTAGATTATACGCTACAGTTGCAAACAACAGGTATTGTGCTTACACAGGTTAATTAACTTTTATATTAAAAAGTAACATGGAGCAGCGCTGAGTTTGAAGTAGCAATGCCGCTGGTATTATTTCCAGTGAATTCACTCGACTCACATGCAATATTATGTTAATGGATCGTATAATCCAATCTTAACCGCTGACTTAACCGATGACGATGACGGGGTAGAATAACAGGTACGATGTAGTTAAATGTAACTATGATACGGGTTTGATTTCCGGATGGTGAAAATACCAGAGATCCATGAATTCATAATTTCAAATATGGGTTCATTAAAGTGTTTCCTAAAAAGCTTAAAGGTCGTTTAATAAAATGTAAATAAAAAAAATAGAGAAGAATAAAAACAATCATTATCTTACAGTCGACCACATAGTAGTAGGTTATAGGGACTATGTTTGACCACGCCTTTATGTCGTAGCAGTAAGTTTGATTTTCGTAATTTTTTATTAAGTGCCATTGACTTAACAAGCTCCAAACTACAAATAGGTACACTACGAACTTAATATCTTCATCAAAAACATAATTTATAAGGCACCATACAAGGAGAAAGACCACTTTGTATTAATTGAACCTTCTGTGTCTTCATATTTATCGTGTTTAAGAGATAATAATAACAGGTTTAATCGCGTAATATTGTTTTATGTAAGGGATTGAGACGGGTCGCAGTATCTTAGGTGATGTGAAGGGTAAATAGGTTAACGTTATGTTGCTCGTAAATGATGGGATTACGCCATCGTGATGCTTTTGCCAAGTCCAGGTCGAAGGTCCGACAGCAACCTTACCGGTGGCAGGTCGTTCTGCTGAGTTTAGGCTCTGTAGATTATACTTTTAATTTCATAGTAGTACCTATCGACCTCAAACACTGGTTTATTTGCGCAGTCCTTTATTATTATTATTGTATACGAAATGACAGCGTGCTGCGGGAAGTTTTTTGCGCCGTTTCTTCTCCACAGCCAGAGGACTTAGGAAGCGGTGAAGGGTGGGCGAATCAGGGTGCTGTCCATTGTATTGACGTTCTTACAGTGCTACTTTGTAGCCTAGTTGGAATAAATG
Organism: Diachrysia chrysitis; assembly: GCA_932294365.1. NCBI lineage: Eukaryota > Metazoa > Arthropoda > Insecta > Lepidoptera > Noctuidae > Diachrysia > Diachrysia chrysitis. The sequence continues at coordinate 11,736,659 of OW028660.1, read as the reverse complement.
AAATTGATTTTTTGATGAAATGAATTTGATTTTAAATTGATTTATATTTTACAGTAAGATACATAGAGAAACGTAGACATGAAGAAAAATACTAGAAAGTGTTGGACTCTAATAAAAATAAAAAAATTACCTCATTTGAGCTTAGGTTTAAACCTGCTATCCGGCAACTGCTGAAAACCTTGTTTTATACTTCAATATTATTTAATAATTCGAACTTTGATGAACAAAAAACACATCAAATATTTTTTTATTATTAAAAAACACATTTAAAATACTAGTAATAAAACATCACTGTAATGTTATGTAACACTTGTCAAAACACCCAAAAAATACATTTCGCAATAAATATCAAAGTTGCCAGACATACTGACAGCCCGTCATAATCACGTTTTTTTAACGCACACATAGAACGACGTAATCTGATTGGCGGAGGAAACAGTAAATCGATCGTGACGCGGTTCGAAATACTTAGGGTTGGCAATTTGTAAAAGTTTTTCAAGTTGTAGGTAACTGTTTGAAATGTTTCCAATTCCTACTTATGATTAGTTAGACTGAAGTCTCTAGTGTAATATTGTAATGAGTTTGTGTTCCCGCCGGGTTCAAGTTAGTTCTCCATACTGATTTACATTTGGAAATTACAAGTACAATTGAATCAGCTGCGTCGGAGTTAAGCGTCGTTTGTGAATTCACTAACTGTGCAACGGAATGTTAATTTAAGTGTGGTTCAATTTTGTGGGATGTTTATTTAGCGTATAATTTTTAAAACATATCTTTTTCTTTTGTTACGGGCCCTATACATGGCAAATAAGCATACATGTTTTCTAAAAAATGCTACCTATCGGTAACAATAGGTCGTTTAGCTAGGAAAACCAGGTTAAAACTACTGAAAATCCAATCTAGAAATTAGCCAATTTTTTTAAAGCCATGACTTTAAATTGTAGGTTTTCATTGTAGAGAGGAAACAAATGAGCATCAGCAGCACGTATATCATGAACGAAAGCTTCTTCCAAAACTGCAGTTACAAACGTCTCACATGAAAATGCGGAAGGAGAAAATGTTGAAAACCGTGAAATATCTTCCCGAGGAACATCTGACACATGAATAAATATATTTTCTCATATTTCTTAGAAGCCATTGTATGGCATGTAAATGGGATTATGATGGCAGGTGAATGATGTTCCTTCCTGCCGCTTTGTGCTTTGATGTGCTCGCGTGTTATAAATACGAGTAAATATCAGGTATATAATACTCAATTCTATGAATTATTTATCTGTAGCTTTATTGTGATAAGTGGAGTCACAGCGCACGGGCTCGATATGAGCGTTAAATAAATTTAATTTTAAATTTCTTTAGGACAACAAACAATTGCGCAATACAGCTTAATAACTAAGACAAATAAAATAAACATTTAGTGATCAGGCAACCTGCTCCGTTATCGCACGTGTCCGGTATTTACATCATCCTATATGTAAATACCGGACACGTGCGAGTCTGGGTTTCGGTACAAAGTTTGCTGATCGTCACGATTTATTTTCAAAAAAAAAAATTTTACCGTGCAGATAAAAAAATATTTTTTCATACATTGGTGTTCTTTCTGTATACTATTTTTGTAACTGTAAATTTAAGTTTGTAATCACAAATATTTTCCATGATATACTATTCTATATAGCCTCAAGATGTCCTTTCTTAGAATCTAAGCGTAACCCATACCAAGTTTCATCTAAATCGGTTTAGCTGTGAAAGCGTAAGAGACAGAGTTACTTTGCAGAGTTGCAAATTTATATTATTTTTATAATAGAATAGTCTAGATAAGTGCAAGTGATTCAATTATGTTACAATGTTTGCCTTTATTAATTTGTTTTATTTTGTACTGATACATTAAAAAAGAAAATTAAAAGTTTGGCAGCTAAATCCAATATCAGTTCAACTATCTTAAGAAACGAAACACAATATCACCTAAATAAAACGTCCCAACCCAAAAAGATTAAGTATAAAAGCTATAAAGAAACTAAAATCCAATAAACCATCAAATACTTATTCCGTATTTTCAATAAATGAATTTCCCGTGCCGGAGCCGGAGCCGGCCGGACTGCCGGCCGCGCGGTCCGGACCCGGCTTCTAACGCGATTACCCTTTGAGTCCTTGTTGCCATGGTAACGCGGTTAACTGCCACACTAGCGGTAAGTGCTGTTATAAAAGGGTTCAGTGGTAATTATATTTAGGTAAATAATATGATGAAATAGTTTTATATTAAAACGTTTTTTGAATTTGTAATGTCTACTCGTATATGTAAAAAGTTATAATGTACTTATGTATAACTTACACAGATTGTTCGGTCAACCACGAAACTGTACGTTCGACGCAAACTGCATTCAAAACGCAACCATGTGAGCTAAGACATAGAGTCGCTGACAAGGTGTTAACTGCTATAACTACCGTGTGGTTTACTGTTTAATTAAACTTGGTAATTAGTTATTTGAAGATATTTGTAACTTGATTATTGTCCTAATAAGCAAGTGGGTATAATTTTTTAAATTACTTGCGCTTATCTACTGCATATTGTCGATTTCAGAATCATATTACTTGATAACTTTGTAGTTAGTGTGCGGTACAATATTAGGAGCAGAAACTTGGATAACCACAACTAACAACCATCATCTCCACATCGTTATACTTTGATCCCCACTAAACAACATGCTATAACGTGTTGACATATCCATAACCGCCTAGTGATGTACCTCTAAACGTCACCTACTACATAACAGGCGCATCACTATCGCACTCGTCCGCCATTACCCCCCACCCCGCTTACCTCACACATATTATATGGCGTAGTAAACGCGTGTTTACCATCGTTAACCCCTGGCATGTTTCATTAAACTAATTTCCTTGATAAAGCTGGCTGTACACGCTGCGGATTGTCGGTTGTGTGAACTTATAATTTAATTGTTTTAGTTCGTAATTTTAAAGTTTACTAGCTGTTATAACTTAAATGAGTGCAAATGAAAATATTGTGACGACATTATTTTATTTACGCAGTGAGCGTGCAAGGTAATGGTTAAAATATTAGTTTATTGAGAATTTGGAAGATTTTTGTTTGTTTTTCATATAGTAACAAAGCCTATAATAATAGTGGCTGGTTAATGAACAAGCATAGCCTGTGATCAGTTTAAAAATAAGTAAATGCTAACAAACTTTGTTACCTAGTCAAGAGTCTTTTCAGAAACAAAATCAAATCAAAATTAATTTATTTCCAATTAGGCTACTAATTAGCACTTTTTGAAAGTCAACATATCAGACAACACCCTGATTCGCCCACCCTTCACCGCTTCCTAAGTGTTCTGGCTGTGGAGAAGAAACGGCGCAACAAACTGTTACAAATTGTTCGCACCAATCGTCATTGAATGGTCTAGCAGTCTGGCTAGACATTACCGATGCTTCCAAGGCTGCGCGCGGCTCGTGTTATGGTTATCGCAGTTGACCGCGACCCAAACGGTTGCCATCACAATTACTGCGAGAGCCCTAGGTTAACTCAATTACTGAGTATATTAAGTTAAGGTGGAGTCGCACTGTTACGATCAAGGTATGAGTCCAAGTCAGTAATATTGCAACGCTGATGCTGGGGTGTAGTATTTTTTTTAAATAATTTAATTTTATAAAAAAATAATAACATAAAAATAGAACATAAAACAATGATTTAATATTATATTAGTAAAACACCGTCATTTTTAATTTAAATGCAAAATTTTAGCAAACGGCTTTTTCAAACTCATAGCATTACACTATTACTTTTATACCTTTTAAAAATAAGGTGTTATTTTTCAGTAAGTGTTGAGTAACTTACTGAAAAATAATACCTTGATAATTATGTCTTCAGGGGCAAGAGCCAGTCGCAATGTAAGAACCTACCCTTTATTCATACTACATTAGATAAACATATTATACATCAAAAGACCTTGAAACTGTGACGTCACTTCATGCCTATCTAGATAGTTTGACTAGTAATACTCTTGAGCTTAATTTCTTTTGCTAAAGTTTCTTTGAGGTCGCGGCCAGCTTTATTATAACAGTTGTTGTTCGTATTATTGTTGTTTCTAATCATATCCCTTGCCTATTCAAAGTTCTTTGACCCCAGAAGCCAGTACATGAGTAAAGTGTGGAAATAATGTTGAAACCAATCTCAATTTATATCTATTAAATAAATGTCGTGTAAAAGATTGATACGAAAACGTATGAGACAAATATTTTGTGTACTCTCGCGTTCATTCTAAGTCAGCGGTTTAAGTATATGAAACTTTCTTATCTTAAAATGCACTCACAATTTAGAAGAAAATTCATCTTGTTAAAAGCAATTTCGCGACGCAATGAATTCTCCGACCTTTCAAGCACAATGTCTGGTATAAAAACAGTCTCTTTAATTTGCAATAAGTCATCACTTAGTCACCCAGAAATAAACGAACCAATCTTCACAAGTCCTCATTTCCAAACTCATTATTCTTTCTTATAACTACCAGTGTACAAACCTAAGAACTATAATACGTCAGCGTGAGCCTCCCTGGTTACACTGTCAGCTCGCCCTAATTGTAGATGTTAACAAATTAAACAGTAATTACATTCACAACAAAGACTGCTTCAAGCTCACCACGGAACCGTTTACTGGGCTCTTCAAAAACGTAAATTAACGTCACTAATTATCAACCTGCATACATTGACCGCCACACACACCGAAGTGTAAATTAAACACGAAATTGTATGCGTATTTTCATTGTAGGTATATGAGAGTTTCATAGCTCATAAACAACCTGAAACATTAATTAGAAAATAATTATGTTCCTTTGAGATGGTTTAAGTATAAGACGTAGTAGGTAATGCTGTGTTGCAGTTTTGGAAACGGGTCTTACATTAGAAATGCTATGAGCGATGTTTATATCATTGTACAGTATACCCCGACCTTTCAATCTCTTCTTCTTCTGTTTAGCCTTTTCCCAAGCTATGTTGGGGGTCGGCTTCCAGTCTTACCGTATTTTACGTGGACGGACTACATATCTGACCTCCACAACCCATTTGAGTAGGTAATACTTCAGTATCCTAGCGAACTGGTTGTCAGAATTGTACTAATGATTTAACTTTCAATCTCACCTACCCTATCCTTATTTAAATCCTAAAATAAATATTTTTAATACAATAGGACACAGGTTTATTGTGTAATCGAGACCATACAAAAAGTTATTAAAAGTTACTTACGTTGTATGGCTGTAGCTATTTTCAAGGTAATTAAGAGGCGAAATTTTTTAAGAGGAAAATTGTAACTCCCCTTCAAAACCACTTCAAAACAAACAATTTAACTGGTTACTTAAAGTTTGTAACATTGTCCTCATTTGAACCTTTATACCTCAATCCAATAAACTTTGTAAGGTCACGTGGAAGTTTCGGTTATTTCCCAAATTGTTTGTGTTATGCCCCTCCGGTGTAACAGCCAGTGTTCTTAATTTCCTAACTGCTGTGAACAGGAAGTAATAAGGCCGGGAGCTCATTACGCGGCCGCATCTGTCCCTGTTGTTCTGTCGCCTGCTTCATGCCTTTTATTGTGCCCCAGAGGTACTTCGTTTTTTTTAAACTCTTGGCTGTAATTTTTTATAGACGAGTTTTCTTTGTTTTTTGCATGTTTAAATTTAATACTACACTGTCTTTATGGATCGATGTCTAAAACATTGCCAACTTATCGCGATAGTTTTCCGCGTGTCTTTTTATAGGTCGATGGAAATATCAAACTATATTTCATAATTTTGGTTAAAAAGTTCTTGAATAAATACAGTAGTACTTTATGTTTCACTACGTATATAATTATATGAAAGTCGAACCAACTCATTCCTTTTTTATTAGTTAAATAAATTTACATTACAATAGTCATTTAATTTAAGAATGTCATAATTAAAGTTATAATTTTGTAAAAAAGTTGTTCAGTTGGAATTTTACTTATCACAGCCACTTGAGTGCCTCTGCTTATCTTATAAAAACTAAGCGGAAACAAAGTATCAGTCTAGTGACCACTGACATCTATGTAAACAGTCTTACTTCTAATTTTTATACAGAACAATATTAACATTAGAACTCCTACCTATAGAGCATAAGTTTTAACAACCCATTTATTGAAGTGATTCTTGGATTCTTAACAAATATTTTATTAGTATCGTCTTGTCTTTTTTGCTCCCACATTTCTTTATAGAACAAATATGACTCTACTGTAAGCGTCACATTATAACAAAAGTAAAGCTTATTGTATTGTAAAGGTCACTTCCTGTATTTACCTGCTACCCACACTTCTTGGACGAGATTACGAAAGTTCCGGAACATCTGAATCGTTAGCTCGTAATTTCCGTTATATCTAGGAACAAAATAATTATTCATGTGCTTCATGAGATTGTAAACACAATATTCTTACGAACAACGAAGACAGATGAGCTTTCTCAGGAAATGAGTTCTTGGCGCGTCTGAGAGGACATTACGCCGACACAGATTACAATGATGTTGTTAAGCCATGTTGTTATAATCTGCTGCGAAAAAATTAACAGAAACATCTAGATAAATTAAGATTAATGTTAAGCTACAAAGTAAACAAACACAAAATAATGTGAACCAAATAAAATGTCGTGGGTAACGCTTTTTTATAACTATTTTACGAGAAGCTTTCCAGAGTTAATATTTAATGTCTTTGGCTAATTCCTTCTATCTGTTTTATAAAAAATGAAAAACTTGAATATTTGACTAAAAAGTAGCTATTTTCAGGTTAAAAACGGTTGAATTTCATTTCAACCTGGATAAAGAAGACCCGACCGTAGAGTTCCTTTGAATTAGGATCTCATTTACCAGAGATATTAAATTTATGATTTAAATTTCCGTAATTACTTTACCTCTCAAGACTGTTTCCTAAATCAAAATGTTATTCAGCTTCCTAACAATTTGTTTTAGAAATTTTAATGGGACGCGCAGGGAAATACCTTTAGAACCAACCATATGAAGCTATAACAATTAGAGCGTGATTCCAATTCTTAATTATTATCTTCAAAGTTCCCTAAACATTATTCTCACTCCAAACAGATTCTAATACAAGTCTTTAAGATCCTAAAGAGCACACAATGAATAGTTTGAATCACAACAAACTTACCAACTACTTATAAATTGGACACAAAGACGTTTCGAGTCCGTCCTTAATCCCGGACACAATATATTTGTCTCCCGTTATCCGCGCATTTTCTCACATGCTCCTTGATGTCCCAGTTGCTCCTAAGTCCGGGCTGCCCGGGATTATGCCCCGTCAATCCCCTAGACAACAAGTTACCTAATACTCTGTACAGAACTACTGAACTATCAATAAAGTAATCGGAACTTAGTCTCTGTGATGTATTTGTTCTGTCGACTGTGAGGGTCGAATATCCCTTGCTTTCCAATACGCGATAGATAAACACGTTTTCAATCCATTTATTTTTGACCCCTATTGTTGATAGTCTTATCGAGGCTCTACGTGGTCCTTGGAGGCAATAGTGTAATAGATTTATTGTTTTACGAGTATAAGTGACCGTTTTCACTGTATTATTAGTTCGTCGATAGTTCCTTGTGAACACATCGTTGAGGTCAGTCAAATATACAGTTTGAAATTATTACCTTAAATGTATACCAAATTTCTTAAGCTATACATGTTTTAAATAGAAAATTTTGAACAATTTAAAAAAGGTAAGATATAAATTATATCTAAAACCCAAAGCCATATAAGATACTCGGTAATCTTTACTCAACGCGATCGTTCAAAAGTTTCGTTTCAAAACGACATTCAAAGCAAATAGTTTATTCTAGAAGCAGTCTAATAAACACGTTGGCCGCGTATTTAAACACAGCAAATTACAATCCCCGACACTTTATACCTTTCAAACTCCTCGGTTTAAACCTCATTTTAAATCTCGGGGGTGCAAAAGCTGTTCAAATAAAGAAGTTAAGTCCTCTAGCATTAATGGTTACCCAGCGTCCGGAAATCTTAACCGTTTCTCATGAATTATTTATTCAATTCGTACAAGAGTGGCCGTCAGTTTTCTTGTTCAAGCTGACGGCGTGCGAACCTCAGGACGCCGGTCCAGACATTAGCATACGACCAACAAATAAAGGGGAACAGAAGATTAACATTTTTGAAGGCTTTTTAGAAAATGTAGGTAAATTTTCGGCTTCATTCATGCAAAATTCATGGTATTTTTTACCTTTAAGGAATGTAAAATAGCGTATGACAATACTGGTACATTTTTATACTGAAATTTAGTTGTTTATAGGTGGGTAGGTATACTTCTTTTCATCACAATAAATAGTGATCCTAACAACCAATTTGCATACTTATGAACTATTACTTGCTACTAGTACTTCCATATTTATCGTTTACGTTTCCACGTTTGGGTTTTTACGAAGTCCCCAGATTATAGTAACTAATACCATTTTGAATAACAAATCATTCGCAAATAACAATAAATCTTTGTTTGAGACCGGCTCGGCGGTGAGGTGCGACGATTATGAGTTGATTCGGGTAACATCTGCGGTTCTGCTGGGATAATAGACGTCAAACTTATTGTTCAACTTCCAAGCTTTCCGTGACACTCGGAATTATGACGTTTTTGATGGCGGCGAGAATTAACTTGGTATAACGCAGTTTCTTTGTGATGATGTCGCTTTTAAAAATAAAAAAGGAAAAGTCATTCATAATTTTCAGTGGACACGAATGGATGTTTTTAATGATGATAAACACGACTTTTCTTCTAGCGACAAAACTTTTAATTTTCTTTAACTTTCAAAGATAATTTTCATTATTATTGTTGTAATTAAACGACTTTATAATTAATTACTGAGTTTTATTTAAATAGAATAATGCACATTACAGTTACAGCAGTGATTGAGTATATGTACCTATCTCATATCTGGTCTGTGCCACAGATAGTTCAAAACATGACATCTGTCATTACATAGTAAGAACGCGCCAATTTCAAATTACTACAACACTCTCTCCAAATTGCAGCGTTCCTCACTCTAACAGTTAAACAAGTAATAATAGTAACAAACAAAAACAATGGGTAGTTACTTTATACATACATAATATTACTGAACAAAGTATGACAGATTCAAGTTATAAGTACAGTTATATTTTACAAATACCTAATTTATTTCTTAGATATTGAAATTTACTTTTAGCTAAGGGCTTAGTAAATATATCAGCCCTTTGTTCATTACTGCTTATATACTTTAGAGCAATATCTTTACTTTCATATTTCTCTTTAACAAACTTGTATTTAATATCTATGTGTTTACATCGTTTATGATAATTTTCATTCTTTATGACAGAGATTGCACTTTGATTATCTATGTTAAGTGTTACACAATCTTGATTAAATTCATCTATATCTAACAAAAGTCTCTTTAACCAAATAACTTCTTTTGTAGCACTACAGGCAGCCATAAACTCCGCTTCAGTTGTAGATAGTGCTATTGTTTGCTGACGTTGACTTGCCCAAGTAACAGCAGCGCCATTCTTAATGAATACATATCCTGTCATTGACCTTCTTGTTTCAGTATCATTAGCATAGTCAGAATCACAATAACATTCTAGTATATTGTTGTGTGAAGGTGTATAGTACAGACCATAATCACGAGTTTCTTTGAGGTACTTCATTATCCGTTTTACTGCATTCCAGTGACTACTATCGTAACTATCCAGATACCGGCTGACTAAGCTAACCGCAAACATTATGTCAGGCCTGCTGACTATAGCTAGATGCATCAATGAGCCCACAGCCTCTCTATATGGAATGTTTCTATCTAGCTCTGATGTATTCTTTTCTAATTTGATACCTGTCTCTACTGGTGTACTGTTTCCATTGGCATTAATCATATTAAATTTATTCAGCAGTTTTTGTACATATGTAGTCTGATGTAGAAATATATAGTTTTCTCCTTTCTCAATTTCAAGGCCAACAAAGTTTTTAGGTTCACACACTTTTATTTCAAACTTTTCTTTTAAATCATCAATAACTTTGTTTGACACAATTTTATCCTTAGAAATGATCAGTCCATCATCCACATACAGTATTAGGTACACTTTATTACCATTTAACTGACCAGTATAGATACACTTGTCCGAGTGACTATTGGTGAAACCAAATTTCTTTAAAACAGAATCAAATGTTTGATTCCAGCACCTGGGTGCTTGTTTTAATCCATATAATGACCTTTTAAGTTTACAAACATGCCCTTCAGGTACATCTAAACCATCTGGTGGATTCATATAGATATCTTCAGTAATGTTTCCATAGAGGAAAGCAGTTTTAACATCAAACTGTATCATTTGCAAGTTATCCTGACACACTTTAGAAAGCAAAACTCTTACAGAGTCATACCTGACAGTTGGTGAGAATGTTTCTGTATAATCAACCTGGTGTTTCTGTGAGCAGCCCATGGCACATAGCCTGGATTTATACAGTGGTCCTGATGGTGTATCTTTCACTTTGAAAACCCACTTACAGCCAATAGTTTTCAGTCCATCTGGCTTCTTCACCAACTCCCATGTTTCATTCTTACTGTGTGCTTGCAACTCTTCTTCTATTGACTTTTTCCATTTATCTTTATCCAGTGATGACAGGGCCTCCCGGTAAGTCATTGGTGTCTCATTTTCTTCATGTTCTCCACCTTGACAGAGGTAAGTATTAGATTCATGTTTTCTGTTTCTTACTCTACTTCTAAGAGTTATATTACTAGGTCCACTAATATTTATTTCTTTTTCAGGTACATACGCAGGATCATCATCGGAGAAGAATGTTTCTTCATCATCAGATAATGTTACAGATGAGTTATTTAACTCTCTTGTGCTTTCATTTGATAGCTCAACAGATTCATTAATGTTCTTTGTTTCATCAGCACATATTTTAACATTATTTGTATTTTCTGTTAGCGGAACCATAGAATACTTTCTTTGTATAGAATTTTCCAGAAATACAACATCTCTACTGATAAGAATTTTTCTTGTTTTAGTATCTAATAGTCTGTAACCTTTAGTGACTTCTAAATAGCCAATAAATATCATTTTACTTGCCTTAGGATCCAGTTTTTGACGTTTAGCATCTGGAACATGAACCATGACTTCGCATCCAAAGATTCTAAGGTGTTTCAAATTTGGCTTCTTCCCGGACCATAACTCCTCAGGTGTAGCATATGAAATGGATCTCGTTGGACAGCGGTTGGTTATATATGCAGCTGTCACCACTGCTTCAGCCCAGTAGTATTTCTGTAAATTAGCATTAAGCAACATACAGCGAGCTCTTTCCAACAGGGTACGGTTCATACGCTCTGCTAACCCATTTTGTTGTGGGGTATATGGATTAGAAGTTTCATGTACAATGCCACAATTTTGCATGTATTCAATAAACTCATTAGTTAGATACTCTTTTCCATTATCAGTTCTTAATTTCTTTATTTTACATTCAAGTTGATTTTCCACAAATGCTTTAAATTCTTTAAATTTACTGAACACTTCAGACTTGTTTTTAAGTAAGTAAATAAATACTTTCCTGGTATAGTCATCCACAAATGTGAGGAAATATTGCGCTCCTCCAACTGATTTCACCTCCAGGGGCCCACAGATATCGGAATGTATAAGTTCTAGAACCTTCTTAGCACGAGAACCTTCCTTGGGAAACGGCAGCCGAGACTGTTTTCCTTCTTGACAAAATTCACATATCATATCCAGCTTATTGTCGCTAAGCTTGACACCTTCTGTACATTTGGAGAGTTTATTCAGATCAGTCATATTGAGATGAGCCATTCTTTGATGCCATAAATAGCTGTCACTTTCCTTTGTATTGCATGCATATGCTTGTGCACTACTTAAGTTCAGACGATACATGTTATTCACTAACTCACAAGCTACAAATTCTTCTTGAGATTTGTTGAATATTTTACAGCCTTCATTACTAAACTGTACAGAACATTCTTTCTTTATCAGCTGACTCACGGAGAGAAGATTGCTTGCTAACTCAGGCACATACAACACATTAGTTACTTGTATGGTCTGTGTTTGTCCTTTACTATTACATATAGGCAGATCAATTTTTCCACAGCTCTTCACTTTAAGCATTTTATCATCAGCAATACGGATGCTTGTAATTGGAGGTGATGATTCATCATATAGCCAGTCCTGCCTCATTGTCATATGCATGGATGCTCCTGAATCAACAAACCAGCTATTACTGTCATTTGCTGTAGTGGATGCCGAGAACACAGCGACATATCCAGTTTCTTTGCCTTGGTCCTTTTTCTTTGTTCTGCAATGTTTACTGATGTGACCATACCTGTTGCACTTGAAACAACGAGGACCTTTATTATACTTCGGAGAATTATCAGAATCCTTTTGCTTATATTTACTTGGCTTACTTGCATATAATGCAACTGACTCGGAGCTCTTTATTTCTTGTAAGAGCTTAGTCTTCACAGAGTCTGCTGTAATCGGCACACCAGAACTTTCGAGGGCCATAATCATTGGCTTGTAGACTTCGGGTAATCCAGCAAGAAGCAAAGTACCCAGCCACTCATCATTGATGTCAAATGATATGTTTCGAAGTTTATGTGCTGCACTCATTATTCTGTTAACGTAATCTTCAACATTTTGACAATTTTCTAATGTTGTTGTAATCATATCTCTCAATAAGCCCACGCGTCTTGTCAACCCTTTGTCGTCGAAAGCTTTTTGTAAATTGATCCACACTTCTTTTGCCGTTTTTGCCTCTTGTATATGTATATAATTCACTGAGTCAACCAACAATATAATTTTTGCCTTTGCTTTCAGGTCGAGCTTTGGATCAACAGGATTGCTTCCATTTTCGATGCAACACCAGAGGTCTTCATGTTGTAAATACGTCATCACGGCAAATCTCCATGTATTGTAATTATCTCGACCAATTAACTTTTCGATGAGAGTCATTGCATTTGAAGACATTTTGTACGAGAAAATATTTTTCACACAAACCACGCGGCTTCTAGGTTAGGTCGTGTCAGTTTTTATGACCGGCGACTTTGTTTATTTCACTGATACTAATTACAATCAGATTACAGTCTGGGCCCATAACCTGTTGTAATTAAACGACTTTATAATTAATTACTGAGTTTTATTTAAATAGAATAATGCACATTACAGTTACAGCAGTGATTGAGTATATGTACCTATCTCATATCTGGTCTGTGCCACAGATAGTTCAAAACATGACATCTGTCATTACATAGTAAGAACGCGCCAATTTCAAATTACTACAACAATTATAATACAGATGAACCCTCCACATTATAGTAAAAAAAACCTGCTGCTAAATCACGCAGTTTAACCTCCCTCATTATTCACAGACTCGCCTTTATCATCCAATTTACTGCAACGTACCTCGTCAATAATCACATTACATGAACAACACTATTCCCGGATATAACGGCGCATGCCATCACTCTTATGGGGCTCAATCAATCAGCCTCTGCCCCGTAATTGTGTTCTTCAGAGCGATCGATATCCCCCGTCAGTGTCCTGGTGAAGACGGCTTGATAACCAATTCATTCGCTCGACCACTTTAATTTTGTTCAAATAAATTACGATATAAGATTAGTTGTTTTTGAATTAGAGAATTAATGGGAGTGTCGGCGAGATTGCTTCACGGATTTCGGATTAATTTGTGAAACCAAAAAGCAAGGAATTTTAACTGTCCATTTAGCAAATACTTATCAGAAATCGATTTGCGTCTCAAACACCCAATTTCTATTGCGGTGCTTTCACTGTTAGTGAAACAAAATCGAAATTTACCGCTTTTAAGGTGTAACCTGTTAATTTTAAGTAGATGTTTTGGTGTATTTGACACTTTGGATACTTAAAATAATTAGATACATATCTAATGGGATATAATACATAGGTTTATCTACAAGCGACATACCATTTAGCAGAATTTTGATAAAAAATTTAGAGCCAAGACTTGTATGGAATATCGTGGCAAGATTATACAAGAGTTTTTCAAGAAAATGCATTCTTTAGTAAAAATTTTCTTGAAAAACTTATCTTCACACGATATTCCATACTTTCTTTTCCATAAAATAAAGTTTTAAGATAATAACGTGAGACTGGCTGGCGCGGCTGCAGGCGCTGTCTGGCCACTCCATTACAAGTGCCGGCTTAGCAACCGATCCATTTCCCACAGTCCAACACATAAGCTCCTATATAAAGCGAGATAATCAGTCTTCATACTAATAACTTGAGACTGTTCCCGGACTTACACAATGTGTGCATTTACTCGTGAAATATTGGACAAGAAACTTCAGAATTTTCATCCAGTTTCAGTTTCCTTTTGCATGTTAGTGAATGTATGTTGAAGTTGGAGTTGCTTTGGTAAATTGATGGATTTTTCAATGTGCTGTGTTCAATTGAACTTGTTGATTATAAATAAATTAGTTTGGGTATACCAACTAATTAGCTTCTTAGATTTAATCAGGTTTAAAATAACATTATCAAACAGTTAAAAGTAGTGAAATGAACCAAATGAATATGTAAAATTTTAGACAACAATATTTTCAATTTAAAAACAATGTACACAAAAGTAACATAAGCTAATAATAAATTTATGGGCATCAGCGATACTGAAACGTAGCTCGTTTGAGAATGCAGGTGTAATAAATGTCAAAATTAAATGTCTCTGATCAGATCTTGTCCATCTATCTCATATACTGTACAGTCATAATATATTATATCATTTACCAAGTCGATAGCCTACCGTATGTATTATGGAGAGACTCCGATCGACGCGACCGACATGACTCTCTTAGGAATGGCCGCTTCAAAACCGATCCACTTTGCTGCGACTTCAATTTTACATTCACTGAAAACATACACGGCAGCGTTTATACCTGGCACGTCATTTTATCTGTTAGTATCTAACGGCTATAAACAAATAAATAAAATAAATAATTGTGGACAACATCACATACATTGCTCTGAACCCAAAGTAAGTAGCTCAAGCACTTGTGTTATGGAATTCAGAGACAACGAAGGTACCACAAACACCCAGACCCGAGACAATGTAGAAAAATGGTTTGCTACATTGACCCGGCCGGGGATCGAACCCGGGACCTCAGACCTGACGACATCTTGAGAACCGGTGTGTACGCCACTCGACCACGGAGGTCGTCATATAGGCTATATTATAGCTATTCAATTTAGAAAATATCTTCAAAAACATTTTAGAAGCTATATAATACAGATAAGATATTTGGAGTCTAATTCAAAATGTTCTTGACCTCAATTTAGGCATCAAGTATTCGCACTTTACGGAAATATAAGCCTTCTTAGAATCTACTTTTAACTAGAGAAGTAGTTACTCTTCGGTCGTTAAAACATCTTAAACATTATAATTGGATTACACTTAACTTTGTTCGCACCAATTTAAACTCTCTTTAAAGTAAATTTCACGTTTCGCAAGTTGTTTTAGCACATAATTATTGTATTGTGTTACGAGACAAGTTAGAAATGAAATTAGTCTTAAGTTCTTTTATTCTAATTAAACAATAACATTTATTTTTAAACGATTTCTGAATACAAATCAGTGCACAAGGTTAAAATTACCTAAACAATAGTATATTCATAAAATATTAAAAAAACCGGACTCTTGCGAGTCTGACTCGCGCACCGAAGGTTCCGTTTGCTGATCGACACGGTTAATTTTCTAAATATAAACTCAACCGTGCGATTGAAAAAATGCTCTCTCTTACACCGGTGTGTATACCATAAAATTGCCAATATTTTTATAATTAATTTATTTACAAGAAAACTGTTTCCAACTGTAAATATAAGTTTTTTAATGTTACAAAACTACAAATTTACAAGTTCCGGATTTTTACCTTTACATGTGACGTTAGACTTAGCATTATGTAGAATTTCGCGATTCTAGGTTGGCGGGAAAAAATTATGTAAATGGCAGTCTTTTTCATTGCGTTGACCGATTTTTTTTATTACATCAAGGGTCCGTAGACCTGAGTATTTGATATTAATTTCAACAAGATACCACCACACAATCAAGAGAAAATAAAATAAAAGTTATTAACAGACATACGGACAACAAAGTGATAGGATCGCTTTGTTGTCCGTCTGTAAGGAAATACTAAAAATTTGCCTGGACGCTTCGAGTGCAAGCTTAACAAGTTATGGAACACAAAATATTTAAGGAAATGGAACGGACTAGGCAAGAAAGTCTTGGAGAAGAAATTGATACGAATATGCACTATTTACTATCAAACACTATAATTATTGCGATATTGATTTAGAAGTTTCTAAATATCAAAGCAAATTTCTTCCACTGACCATTCTCAATCGACCATTAATATAGGATAATGCGAAACCGTCTACTGCACTGTATCACTCATCCCAAGCTATTCTCTGTTCACGGTACACGAAACTAAAGTGGACCTTCTATCATCAAAAAGATTTGCGAACATGTAAAGTCGTGTCTTTCGAAGATTTTATTAAATTTAAAGTTTTGGGTCTTGTTAGGGTACTCACAAGTTTGTTAGAAGTCCCTTTATCACTGAAAACGTGTTGATTCTTATAAGCTTGTTCCTTGTGGTTTTCGTTAGGTATTGCTTTAGTTTTATTTATAGTTAATTTTTTTATGGCTCGTACTATTTTTCTTCCTTTTATTTATATTTTTTTAATATTTTAATATTTATTCGATGGTTAATTTTTAAACGACCTGAGAGTGTCTTATCTTAATTTAGATGGTTAGACCAAACTTTAAGATATCAAAGAGAGATGCTAAGAGATTTATGGTGGCACAACATAATCTGGATAAATATCACTGCTTGTTCAAACCGATGAACGGTTGTTGTTAATTTTCGTCGAACAAGGTTCTAATGCCAATTCGTCTAGGGTGTGAATATATTCTCTCCTACATGAGCAGTTATCACTTGTCTCGTTCCCGCCCACAACGTGCCCCCGTGTGTCAACAACTCCCATTTAATTGGCAGCATCGCTCAGGTGCTTCGCCGCGCCGCCGCGCCTGCACCGATTCCAACCCGACACACCGCCGCTAATTACTTTAACTACCCATTACCGATGTTTAGAGCTCCGGCTAGAACCTAAAAGCTTCCTAGTGACACATGTTTATGGAACTTGATTGGACGAGGGATGCTCCTGTGAGATGTTGGTTTAACTCTCAAGTGCTGGTATATTCAGCAATTATGAAACAGTTAATACTTCCTAAATTAAGTCTATTCTAGGAATCGATAGAAATTTAGAATCATCTTTATAACATCTGGTATTTTAAATATCTTAGATAATTAGTAGAGGAAAAAACCTAGCATTGTCATAAAATATGAAAAAGGAATAGGATTGAATTTTATTTATAGTAAACAAAATATTTTAGGTCTTAGCAAGCATCGGCTAATAACATCTAATATTTTAAAACGTTTGCTAAGAGAAAAGTTTAAAGTGAAAAATTATTCGCAACTTTTTACTTAAACAAAGCGGGTTCGCTAATTTCAATAAAAACGATGCCAAGTTTTGACAAACACCGTAAAACAAAGATTATGTAAATAAAGGTTGCCCCAAAACTAGTCCAAGTTCCACCAACTTGTAGTTTATTCAGGTTCTTGTTATTTGATATTATGCCAACGGCTGAACATTAAGGTCTTACAAAAAAAACTTAAACTTATGTTTCCTAACTTTAAACAACTGCAGGAAATAGGAGTTGAAATTAACTTTATGGTCATTTGGAGATGATTCCAAAATTTTTATCCTTTATGTTTTGGCGCTGTTCCCGTTTTCAGTATTTACCTAACTTAACAAGCATGTTTGCGAAACAAAGAACAGTTAACGCTGTAGTTATTATCACTGCTAGTTGGCTCGGAGTAGTATTGTTTAGTTCAGCTAGTCTTAACTATTTGGAAGCATTTAAACAGTTTACATACTTAAATGAAAATTTGTTTTCTAACTTTTGGTTGGCCTCAAATCATGTTAATTGCATCCTTTTTTGCGTCCTTACGAATGCTTAGCAGTTCTGTTGTTTCTGGATTTTGGATCACTGAGAACTTGTCCAATAAATGTATCTAAAGTCTATTTTTCCAAAACTTAGTTAAATTAGATGAATTTGTTACCCTGATCCATGGTTTAAATAATTGCTTGAACTCTACAATTCCAACAATTCTGAGAGGTATCAAACTCGATTTTTATCTCTCAAACTCTCTATCTTCCAAAAAAGATTCCGTCACAAAAAGCCCACCTGACTTCATCTTCGCACTTGAGAGGATTTCAATCTTGTAACCGAAGTCGAGCGTTTCATTAGTATTCCCAAGGTTAGTCCTCTCGCGCACAATGAGAGCCCTCCCGTCACTCTGCTAACGACCTCCCATTGTTTTGGACACATTGCTATTACCTCCAACATATTCCATCATCGCAACCACGCAATTTTGATCCTTATAAAAATGATGTTAAGGTAAAAAATAGGTAAATGATAGCGGCAATTATAAAGTGTGGCTTTTATAAGGGTAGTGTTGTCAGCACGTGAGCCCCATTCAGGAATTAGCTTAACTTGACGATAAACGAATACATGAGGTATTATAGTGGTGATAGTTTGACAACTGAGATGACCTTTTGAATTAAATTTAGAAAATTTTAGAAGGGTTACAAATACTACCCTTTGTAGAGCGTAATGATTATGTATGAATAAAAAAACATTGACAACCAGTGTTATAACATGGAAATAAGAACACTTCTTTAAGGGTTAACATTCGTATTTAACTAATAGGAAATAGGACGCCTCAAAGTACGGTCTATTACTACCCCGCCTAAAAATAAAAATACCAGTATCACGCCCAGTTCGTCACTACCCGCTCCATTCGAATGGATTCCACTTGTCTATTATAACGTATTCCAGCTACACAGTGTCACAAAAAACTAGACTAATACTGAACAAGTGGTACTTAGGGAGTGAAGCGTGTCGACTCAGCGCGGACACGGTGGCGGCGTGCCAGCGACACCGCGTCGCGAATGCTCCCTAATTGATACTAGAGGCGCTCAGCTTTTAACGCGAACTACGTTTAATTGGTATCTGTCGGTGACGGCGCGAATAAAGGCACAGGTTTCGGCGTCGAGCGCACGTGTTTGACACTTCGGAAAGGTAAAAATAAAACACGATCGGTCGCTCGATTTCTGCCACTTGATGTAAGGGTTTACTCTTTAATTCTACGTCTATCGATAAAAAGAGCCCCGGAATGTTACTGCCTCTATTTTACTGTGACAAACAACTTTGTGGTATTTTAGAACAAGTGAACCAATTTATTCGGATTGAAGCCTTCTAAAAATAGGTACCTATTTGCGCAACGATATGGACGGTTAAATCCGTATTTCCTCGAAATAGGGATTGTTCTTTTTAAAACTTTTCGTTGGAAATATTTATGTGTTCAGTTCAGGGTTCGCCCACAATTCCAGCTAAATATGGCTTCTTCGCTTTGAGTTATAATATTGAATTTAACTTGTACCATTCAATGCTTAAGGGCTGAGCACTTCTCAATTAAAACGTCATGTTGAAGTCTGCCATCACACTGTCTTGTTCATAGTACGTACTTGAATCCTCAACAATACCGCTTTGAACCTTGTTTCATATATTTTCCCTCAATGACTTTCATGTTAGTTACTATATTTGTGTTCAAAATACCTTTATTGGAATCATCAAAGACCAAGATCAATCAAGTAATCATCAGTAGATAACTATAACACATAATTGCACCCTAACACTACTGTGATAATGTATTGTTGACATCTAAAAAGAACAACATCTTTTTAGCAAAAGATAAAGTTAACGGTTTATATTTTACAACTGTTTTATATTCTTTTTTACCGCCATTCTCCATTCGTCGCCATTTTACGCGACAGCGGGAATGATCAAAGAGCACATAAATACTTGTCAGGGTACAATAAGAGAATATGACGCGAACAATTTTATTACCTGTCGCTATAAGGTTCAGCTTTTAGTAATATTAGTTACCGGCGGATGTTTCTAGAATTATGTCAAGGTTGCTTCGTAAGTCAAGGAGACGTCAGAACTTAGTGCATGTTTTTTGACTTATGTTTTTTTTTATTACGGTATTATTTGATAATACGGAGCAAATAAATGCTTATTATATATAATTTTACATAGAGTCGAATGCGTTTTCAAAAAAAAAGTGTGTGTGTACTTATGTACGCACGTAAGAAGTTACACTTTTTTGGCGAAACAAGATAAAATTCTTTCTCATAAACTTGTGATTGACAGATTGGTACAAAAAGTATTTTAACCATCTTGACATTTGTCATTTTTTACATTAGGTATGTAGTTTGGAAAAACTAAAATGTCGACTAGCTAACTTCAGGGTGTAGGTTTTCCGTGACGGTGTGCGCGCGCATCGTAATAATGAGCGGTTAAGCAGACAGCTTCATACTGTTAATTTTGTGTCACAGATGCGCGCGCATCTTAAAATTTCACTCTCATCATTTTTTCATAACGCGCCTAAAGAAGTATAACTTCAATAAATACATTTAAGGCAATCTGTGGCAAATTTAATTAAAGTACGTAGGTATTGGTAAGCCATAATATGTACAGTCATTGTCATTACTGTATTTTAGTCAAAAACGTCAAATTCCATGTATAAGGAAATTGGCAACATTTTTGCTAGTAGACTCATTCAGTGACCAGTAATTATATGTATTTCCGAACATTATAGTTACACAATCCGATTGCTAAGTGTTGGAATTTCAGCGCACCATCCATCCGGTACATACCGGAAACTTTATACACAGAACCCAAAAGAACTAGAAAAGTATACTATGTGTAAAAATATAACAGTCCTTGATATCGAGTTAGATTATGAGTATTTTGACGTCTATATGGCTTATAATTTATGGTATACTTAAATTTTATTTTTGCCCATATTTAATTCGTTAATTTTTTAAAAGGAAGTCGTTCAAGGGGTTTTAATTTATTTAGTTATTTTTGTTCATATAATTTTTATTTTTCGCGGTTAATATTTGTTTTCCCAACTCTGACATTAGCAGAATTTTTGTCACCCCGACGACGGAGCCATAGCAAAAATTGAATTGAATTGACGTCCTATATTCGCCGAAATGTCGGTTGTACTGATGTTCATATAATTCTTCGAATCCCGTTATCCCGGTGTTCCAAATCAAATATCAGCAAAACAAATAATGTGACCCGTTGATGTAATCTCATTTCAAACATGATCCCGTTTCCAAGAACAGGTGAACAAGCAATATTTGAAGAGGTAGGGAAGTAATTTAGTACTTCAATACTTTGCTAAAGGAGTAATCCTGTCTTTATTTAACATTACATCATAATAATTATGCTGATCATGAACATATTGTATATAACGCAAATTCTATTTTGTTTAAGGAACAAACCCTAGTGACAATCGAGCTCTACGTCTTAAAATATTAATTACATCTTCTGGTATCAAACCCTATAAAAAATACTTGAAAAGTAAAATAGTAACCTGATAAGCAAGTAAGCACACATTTTGAACTGTTTCGCTAAAAAATGCCTAGTTATACATGTTTTTTAATATACTAGCCACCTGCCCCATCTTCTCTCGGATAGACAAATCATTTAAGAAAAATACACGAAAAACCTTTCCCTTGAATCGCTCTATGCATTAGTGAAACTCATTTGCGAATCCGTTTGGTAGTTTTTTGAGTTTATCGATTTCAAAAAAGACAGATACGGTGATGGAATTCGTTTTATAATACTTATTTATACAATAGAAAATAAGAAAATTGAAGAGTTATTTGTATGAAAGTAGAAACAATTGCGCGTATGACGTGATAAGGGTCGGCGCGGTGCTCGCACGGCTCGAAGGTTTAACTAATTGGCTTCACGGCGGCTGCACAAGTTGCCAGGAACACCTCCGCTAACACTTGGCGTGCCATTTTGACTCCACATTTGGCAGGTGCTTGAAGTTCAACAGAAAGTTTGAGCCAGAAAGTTCATTACCTAATAGAAAACATTATAAATGTTTTTTTTTTTCAATTTTTCGAAATAATGTTTATTAGAATTTATGGTATTTCCAGTATCTACCCAATTCTTTAGTTAATAATAAATTGTGTATGTACAATAATTACATAGTGTACAACTATTTTAAAAATATCAGTGTTGTAATGTTTCCATGTTCGCCTCAGTTTGGATTTTGTCATCTACGTCATATCCAAAGAATTTTTCAAAGTACATTTAACAATCTATACTAAAATTATAAAGCTGAAGAGTTTGTTTGTTTGTTTGTTTGTTTGTTTGTTTGTTTGTTTGAACGCGCTAATCTCAGGATTTACTGGTCCGATTTGAAAAATTCTTTCAGTGTTGGATAGCTCATTTATTGAGGAAGGCTATAGGCTATATAACATCACGCTACGACCAATAGGAGCGGAGCATAAATGAAAAATGTTGCAAAAATGAAAAACCGTTAAAACTTAAACACGCGGACAAAGTCGCGGGGGACAGCTAGTTTTTGATAAAGGTTGTTTAACCAAAGATAAATTACATTGCCTGCATGTGCAAGAAGACACTACTTCAAAAACTTGCATTCTTTAATTTACATCGCATTTTATGTGAAGTTGATCTTCTGACCTTACCTGTCTTACGATCTTGTTAGTACATACAGGGTGTTTGGAGTAGGTAACACTTGAGTTATATTGCGGCGGCTAATGTTTATTGTGGTGCTTGTAGCCTACAAGCACGTGTTGGTATTACAAGCGCTTTTCTTTTACCTCTGATTTATTAATTTTTGGTTATTTTTTATTGTTTTACATATTTCATTTAACTGGCCAGTAAAAGAGTTTACAGTCGTGAGGACATATTGAGAAAAAAAAAGATCAATAGTAAAATAAATAAGACAAAAAAATATTAAGATGTAAATAAAAACAAAGTACAATTAAATTGTTATGGAGGACGAATTAACCGGAGTGGAGTTACGAAGCCACTTAAACACCTTTGAAGATTTATTTGTAAATACAAAAACTTAAACTATATTAAAATTAAAACTTATAACATTAATAAAGCTAAGTAACTAAATAAAAAGAAGAAGACCAACCAAAACCGAACAGAATTGTGTAGTAATGATTTGTATTTTTAATGATTTCCTAAAAATTGCAAGGGAAACCTAACAGATTCTTTTTACATAACTTTCATAACTTTTTACTACAGATTGACGAATCAGAAACCAGCTTTTTCATTTCAAAAATGTTTAGCAATCTTGTTACGAGTTATTAATAACATATTTTACAATCCGATATAACCACTAGCGTCCTGCGGTTTTAGGAGATAAAAAGAATCCTATATGTCAATCCATATTATAAAATATCTGTATGTATAATTTTATTCAAATCCAAGAAGATTTTGAACATAATCATGGATATTTTACTTTGTCTGTTTGTTGCAACACAAACATTCACAATTATAACATTTTGCTCGCGGCTCTGCCAGCATGGGTATCGGATATCGCGGCCAAAAGTATCTTATGTTCTGGGATTTAATCTAACTTCATACCAAATTTTATTAAAACCCGTTCTGTTTCGCAGTGAAAGCGTAACAGACGACAGAGTTACTTTCGCATGGATTATAATACATTATTTCAAACATTTGTTGAAAAAACTTGGTTTGTCAGACACGACCGATACAGCGGTAGGAGTAAGTTTCGTAAGTACTTGGTTGTAGTTCAGAATTACATTAAAGTAAGTTTAAAGTACATTTAAGCCTGTTTTAAGTAGGTGGGTCTTGGAATGTGAGACGCTTGTTAACGTTAAGTGAGACTAGTCTAAGTTTTTACTTGCGAGAGAATAAAAAAGTATGAATATTTTTATGGAGTTTTCTTCTGCTTGATTTTTATGATCCTATTATCCTGGAATGTATATTTACTTAAAAAAATAAACACTTTTGAGCAAAGTAAATTTATTTCATAACTTAGGTACACAATTAATATTAGAATAATAACGATTTCCAGAAAATACATGATTTTATCACATGAATAAATTTGCATTTATTATTAGTACATAAGATTAATACTCAAGTCGAGAAGGGTAGTAAAACACAAAGTACCATCAATCTCAGATGAGCCTGTAAGGGATATGATGTCATAGTCGACGCTTACGATCGCGAACAATAATGCTAATACGGGGATGTAGGGAAGCATTTACATATTCAGTAAAACAAGCCATCGTCTTTAGTCTTTACTTGAAGGCGGCGCATTCACAATGCGACTGTTTCCTGTCAAAATAATAGGTACAAACAATGTGAATGATAAAGTTTCATAATTAAATGCTACAAGAACTTTTTAATATAACCTATCCCTCATCACATTTTGTATTGAAAACTCTTGAATTCATAAATACAGATGAAACTGATGATAATTGTAATATATTTAATTCCATCTCCATTTGCATTCCAGAACGAACATTCTTCGACGCTATAAGCACGAATGAATTGAGTATAATAGTTAAAGTTAAATAACAAAATGGTGGCATAAAAAGGTTTTAAATTAAATTTACGTTGACTATAAGTACGCTTTTGAAAGGTTTCGCTGTTATTGATGATTAAATCCTGATTTAATTTGCGTTTCCAGTCTATTGAATGGTCGGCTTTACGTTAATACGCCTTTGGTTAGTCTTGTTCTCTTCTCTTAACAGAATAACATAGGACTTATAAGATTATAAGGATACGGCTATTCTTCTGATTTCTTTTTTTTCTCGTTTGCTTGTTTTTACTTCTGTTTACAAAAAATACCAACCATTAATTAATAGAAACAGCCTAAAATCTATTTTTTTTTATTTATATAACATATAAATGAATCCTAAATTTCCCTTGGTCACGCTATATCTTCCGAACGACTGCACCAAACCGTATAAATTTATTAAGGTTGTGAAAATTAAAAAAATATATGGAAATGTTATGAAAACACGACCCGTGCGAAGCCGGGGCGGGCAAATAGTTACTTAATAAAATAAGAAATGGAAAGCTAGAGAAATACTTCTTTGATACTTAAGTGCTACTTTCTTGAGGTCTATGTTTAGCCATGTTTCAGACTGTCACAGTAAAACAAAAACTTTTCGTCACATGTCAACCTATTCCTCAGGTGATCCCAAAAACGATAATCACAAGGCTTACTGGAATTACTGTCTACAGGGGAGCACATAGGTATAAGCTTTGAAATTAAGCTAGTTTTTAATTACAATCTTTGACTACATTCAGAATTTTATCCTAAATAGTCCATGCGGTCGCACTTAAACCCATACTGGGAAAATCAAATCTGCGAATCAGACAAATATTTAAGAAGATTCAGTGGTTATCAAACATCCCTTTCGAGGTATTTAGCCGAGGTTTTACGTATACCATGTTCTGTTCAGAGTATTCGAAAGTACATGTGCCAAAGAAGGGTGTTCTCAAAGACGGCCGCAGCAAACAGAACCAAAACTACCGCAGAACGGACCGGTGTCCGTCGGCGAGCTTTTGTTGGATCGACTCGCCTTCTTGTCACTGAGTTAGCTTTGATTCAAACGGTTTGCGGTCTTGAGTGATTGCCAAATGTTATGTTACAAGTACAACGGGTAGGTACGCTTATATTTGACGTATATACCACTCATGTGCATGTGCGAACTACGTTCTTATATGGTTTAGAACTTGCACATAGGCAATATTCCCGCACATTACCCAATGGTTATATCTAACTGTATTTCGGCGGATATTTTATTTCGTAATATTTATTTGACCATTTCTAATTTTCGAAGTAATAACTTCGTATGGGAGTGTAAACCGCTTCGCTACGTAACGCGTTACAACTCCCGCCTGTCTGGCTTCCCTTTCTCTCGTACGGCAGCGGTAGGCAGACTCCTCCTTTCTCACTCTAACTCACAGCTCTAGCTGTATCTCGGACAGAAGCTTCGCCCTCTCTCTACTCAGTTTTTAGTGTGTGTAAGACAGATATACAGTTGACAGTGAGCATATAATCTAAAACTATCACAGTTTTTCAAAGTGATTATAAAAAAATATTTAAGTAATAACCTAAGCCTTTCTCAAGGTAAACAATTTCAAAACTAAATAGTTCAACTTAGTATAGTTTAAGTTATCACTTTTGTCGGGCGTCCTGAGACGCACACGTATTTTTTATTTTCCTGTCACGTTTTCCACCACTGAATTATTCCTGGAAATGTACTAGCAAAAAACTACAATAACACGTTATCTAACTTTATTTATAAACTGAAGGAAAAGGCGCAAAGGTCAACAATGACAACAAGACGTCATACCCATTTTCTGACGTCATAATGTAACAATGAGGTAGCGAAATTGTAAATGAGATTATGTAACACGATAGCATCGCTTTGCATTATCTCAGCTGTCAGTCAGGCAGGACGACGGGTTAATTAAGGGTTCCAAAAACATCGCAATGTTCTGCCTCTCCGTAGTGTTAAGGATTAAGGATGACACTTTACGTGTTCTGGATTAAGAAGGTTGAGGCGCAGATGCTGATCAGATGCCGGTGGAATGGTACGGAATGTTTTGATCATGTTTGTGTGAATGTAAAGCGAATTGCTTTGAATTTTTTTTTATTAAAAGTAATATTACGAAGACATAAAAAAAAAGAAAATCAGTTAAAAGGAATCAGTTTGATATTGGCTCAATAATAGGCCATAGATAGAGATAATAAATTATCTGTCTTCCTTTGATAAGTAAGTAAGATAAGTATAAGAAATATCCTTACAAAAATAATTGACATGAAATGCAAATAATGAAAATTAAGATGCGTCTTCATCGGTTTTATTATTATATTTAGGTTTTACATGAACTTTAATACCTACATTACTTTTTTTGCAACTAGCAACGTCTCCAACTCGCTACTCCAAACCAAAACCGGATGTAAAATCTATTCTAACCTACTCATTAAATATTTGTTCTACACCCTTCCCACACCATGTCTCCTCAGCAATCCTACGCCTGTTCGGTGTCGGATAAAGATTGAGCCGGGTCGCACAACCCGACAAAAAACCAGTTAAAAGCCTTTGTCTTAGAACCGGCGAATTAAATTAGTATTTTTTGATGCCCCGAATAGGGTACGGTTGGAAAATACGAAATCGAACATGTTTAATGATAACCAAGCTTATTCAATTAAGATAAGGTTGAATTTGGTTCAGAATGAGAGTAAGAATCACAATGTCGAATAATATTTGTTTTAAGAATACTTGTATTTCAATCAGAATATCTGATTCCAACGTTAAGGAGGCCTTGTTTTAAGCCTGTAACGATGGAAATACTGTGTAATGTACTGAAAACTGAAGCCCAGAGTTTTCTTTATACTTTGATATTCTTTCCTAAAACCGCGGTCGTTCTAATTACTCGACACTATAGAATTCCCTTTAAAACAGCTGAGCAAAAGCATATGATCATTAGTTTGACTGCACGGATAGCCGAGTGGTGTACGTCACCACGCTAACTACCACTGTGCGAGGCGTGCTGCAGGTTCGATTTCCCCATGACACGGGCATTTGTATGATCCGCAAATACTTGACTAAGAAAAAAAGTAATTCGTCCAGAGTCCGAAAATTATACAAGGCTTCGTAAAAACTTCTCGTGGCAACTACTTTTCATTGTATACCTAGGCTTC
This sequence comes from Diachrysia chrysitis, assembly GCA_932294365.1. Classification (NCBI taxonomy): domain Eukaryota; kingdom Metazoa; phylum Arthropoda; class Insecta; order Lepidoptera; family Noctuidae; genus Diachrysia; species Diachrysia chrysitis. The sequence continues at coordinate 11,708,930 of OW028660.1, read as the reverse complement.
TATTAATAGCTGTTGTTTATAAAATAATTATATAATGTTTTATAATAAATTATTTATTTTATTTATATCATATTGTATCAACAAACACGGAGCTGCTTGCGTTGAACTACACTTCAATTTATCTTATAATAGTTTAGTACTGTAGAGCTCACTGACTTCTTAGCCTAATTGCTATGCAGGCACCAAGAATATTACAGAAGTACCGAATGCAACATATAATTAGCAGAATAATGTAACTTCCTTAGTCAACCCATTATATTTGTGACTTAACTAAAAATGTTTACAATCAAGTTTGAATGATAAATTCGACTAAACAGACTCTAAGCTAAACTTAAGTCGGTCTTTCAAACTTATATAGTTTCACGACATCTTTTGTTGTGAAGAGGATAGTTTTGGTAAAAAACCGCTCTGTGTTTCCAACCTTACAAAAACTTTACCTGTACCAGGCCTTTGCAAGTTGCTCTAGTACTCTAGTTTAATAGGATTAGGAGCCAGCTAAACTTTGGCGATTCGCAGTGTTTCTTAACATTCGTTTTAAGTCTCACTTTGGTTATACCGCTTTACTATCTCTCTCTCTTTTCCAGTTGCTTCCTACCCGTAAAATAATTGAATGAAAAAAAAGGATTGAAATTGAAATCGTCGGTCAACATTCTAAAAGATATGATGTTCCTGAAATATTATTTGTTTTACTTCAACTTAAAATTTAACGAAACGAAAACTTCCATTCATTGTTCATAAAAACACAGGAGCCATCCGCAAACAGTGGCGGTTCCAGATCTTTGTCAAATCGTTCACAATAAAGTTTTATTCGGTGTTTTCCTACATTCACTTCTACTTCGACATCGGGCTCGTAAATAACAGACTCGTCTGTGCACTAAAAATATTATTTGATGTCCTACAAAATGAAACTGCAGTATATCCATTTTGTAGGAAGTCTTTAAATATGAAAGATAATACCGAGTATTTAGTTATTTTTTACAAGAAAAGTATGAAGCATATTGCTGTCTTTCAAGATAATTTTAATACCAACATCATAAGTTCCAACATATTTCTATTAGTTTTCAAGTTCTGTGTAAAATTCACCTTCTGTATTTACCTGTAGTACAAAAGTTCGTACTAAAGATAGGAATTTATTGTCAAAAACATGGTACAACGGGTCTTAACGACTTAATCCTACGAGGGCCGTCTGTAACCGGATCATACCTATAAAAATATTCTAGTGTCGGATAAACTAACTTGTAGGATTATTTCGAGTTTTATTCATATTATATTCACGTGTCGCGGGACACGATGTGAATATTTTGAGAGGGTTTTGAAGTTAGTTAACTTGAAGGTAGAAAATTGTAAACTGTTGAGTTGATAGTCTGTAGGGTATATCTTGAACGTTCTACTGGGTAATTGTTCTAGTTATGAATTCTAGAGTTCTTTTTATCAGGCAAGAAATAGAATAAACTATAATCAACAGATGAATAAAAAATACTTAAGAATCAAATGAAATAAAAATAGTAGATAGGAAAAATTTAAACCTCAGGGAGGACTCGAATCCCTTAAAATTTTCCTTTGAACTATTTGTATTTAATTACAAATATTTGCTCCACATGCGGTAATGCGTAATCATTAATATAAAATAATAGCGATCACAGAATCAGGTCATATTTTGCTTAAAACACGGGTACTGACAGATGACTACTCATAGCCATTCATTTTAATATATAATTTTTCTTTACAGTGAAGCCTATGCGTGTGTGATATATATTTTGACTGATGAGCCAAGAAAGGAAAGTTTCAACTAAAGTTAAATGAACAGTAACATGTCCGTACCAAGTGTACAAATTAAACCATAACTATTGTTATTAAACAAGTTTGAATAACAAATTTCATGAACTCGTGACATCTTAATCAAGTATAATTAAAGACGAGTCTATGTGGCCAACCCCCGCTAATAACTGCAATGGCCTGTTATGATGGATTAATAAGCCAATTAGATTCTGTATACATATACCAATACATGATACAGATACCAATATTAATTACTAGCTGTGCCCGCGGCTTCGCTCCCGTCGACTGACTACCTACCCTTCCATATCTACCCTACCTACCGTACCCTACCTACCCTACCATACCCTACCTACCCTACCTACCCTACCCTACCTACCCTACCTACCCTACCTACCCTACCCTACCCTACCTACCCTACCCTACCTACCCTACCCTACCTACCCTACCCTACCCTACCTACCCTACCCTACCCTACCTACCCTACCCTACCTACCCTACCCTACCTACCCTACCCTACCTACCCTACCTACCCTACCCTACCCTATCTACCCTACCCTACCTACCCTACCCTACCTACCCTACCCTACCTACCCAACCCTACCTACCCTACCCTATCTACCCTACCCTACCTACCCTACCCTACCTACCCTACCCTACCTACCCTACCCTACCCTACCTACCCTACCCTACCTACCCTACCCTACCTTTTTTTTTTTTTTTTTTTTTTTTTTTTTTTATTACGGGGTGAAAAGCTAATGACTTCGACCCACGCCAAGGGCACGGCGTGGGGATATGTCGGACTCGCACCGACTAAAAACACCCCGGTCCCGTCCTTGCCTTAGCCAGAGCCGCGGGATCGCTTGTGCATTCTCAGCGCAGCTCCGGCAGGCCTCGGTCCTTGAAGGACCCCTTCTAGAGAGGTGGGTGTAAATTGCCCACCCCTCGCATCTTCCGAGTACGCACGCGAGGGACTTCGCGTGCTTATCCTCCGTGGCCTGTCAGCTGATCGGGTGACGGGTTGCCCTCCCCGTCACCCGCAGGCCCGACCTCACGGTGGTCGGAGGTCGTTAAGCGCCCTGTTACGGCGCCCTATGCGCCTGCGGCGCGAAGGGAGCAAGGCGTTTGCCTCCCTTTCTCGTTCGGCAGCCTCCTTGGCTGCCATCACATGGTTGCAGAATGCGACCATCGCCCGCCAAGCGCTCTCACTCCGGACCATGGCTGTGATCACAGTCGGGAGTGAGAGCCCCTGTCCTCCAATTTCGGCGACCAAAACGCGCCTCTCGTCTTCCCACGCTGGGCAGGCCTGCAGAGTGTGTGCGGCGCTGTCTTCCGGGGCAGTGCAGTGGTGGCACGCCTTCGACTGTTCACGTCCGATCCGGCACAGGTACGTCCCGAAACAGCCATGTCCGGTAAGCACCTGCGTCAGTCGGAACGTGAGGTCTCCTTGCCGCCGTTCCAGCCAGTCCCAGAAGACAGGTCGGATGGCGGCAATTGTGTGATGCCCAGCGGTGGGATCTCCCAAGCGGTCCAGCCAGGCTGTGTGGGCCGCCGCTCGCAGCTCCTCCCTTTTTTCCCTCTGCGACAGAACGCTCCCCCGGATGGTTTGGCTGCGCCAAGTGTGCAGTTGCTCCAAGACATGAGCTTCATACCTCCAGGGCAGCGTCCGTGCGAGCAGGGTGGCCGCCTCACACGAGATCGTGCGGTACCCCCTGATGACTCTGACGGCCATCGCTCGTTGCGGTTTGTGTAGCAACGCGACGTTGCGGGCCGTCAGTTTGTCACCCCAGATTGGGGCGCCATATAGGGCCATCGACCGCACGATCCCGGTATACAGCTTTCGGCAAGAGGCGTTCGGGCCGCCAACGTTTGGTAGGAGCCGGGATAACGCCCCGGCTGTCCGGACCAACTTCGGCGTCAGTTGCCGAAGGTGGGGCCCGAAGTCCCATCGGCTATCGAGAACCAAGCCCAAATACTTGAGTGTTGGTCTGATGCCGATGTGGACTCCGCCAACAACGATGTGAGAGTTGGCAGGTGGCGCATTCCGAGGTCTATAAAAACATATAGCTTCGGACTTGTGCAGCGCCACCTCCAGCCCCAACCTCCGAATGCGCGCCACCACCTGTGCAACACCAGCAGTGGCCAGGATGGAAGCGCTCCTAAAGTTCTGGGCCCGCGCGGTGACGAGGGTGTCATCCGCATAACATATGCACGAGACCCCCCGCAAAAACTCACCGCGCAGGACCCAGTTGTATCCAATATTCCACAGGACCGGGCCCAGAACCGAGCCCTGTGGAACACCGCGCAACACCTCGTGGCGCCCCAAACCTTCCTGGCTCGGAAATACGACGACCCTGCCTGACAAGTACTCCGACAGGAGCCGCCGCAAATATGCCGGCACCCGGTGGTGCACGAGCGCCTCCAAAATACAGCTCGATGGGATGCTGTTAAAGGCGTTGGCGATGTCGAGAGACACCGCCAAAACCACTTCGCCATGCGCAGTCGCCTCCCTGGTAAGACTCCTTAGTTGTGAGATAGCGTCGATCGTAGAGCGCCGCCGCCGAAAACCGTATTGGCTATCCGCCAGATCCGGCCCCACATGCGTCAGATGGTGGACGAGGCGGTCTGCAATGATTTTTTCGAAGATTTTGCCCACCTCGTCCAACAACACAATGGGGCGATAGGCCGACGGTGACTCGGCGGGGCGCCCCTCCTTCCTTAGCAGGACCAACTTTCCCGACTTCCATATCGCTGGAAAGCGGCCCCGCTGCACGCACACACTAAGGAGCCTTAGAAGGCGTGGTCCCATCGATTTGAGGGCCAGAACGAGAGCCCTACCAGGGACTCCGTCGGGCCCTGGTGCTGTATTTCTGACCCTGAGCCTGTCAGTAGCCGCCTGAAGTTCGTGCTCCGTCACCTCCGGAGCGTCCTCGCCAAGATCTTCCACGTCGAGGGGCTGACTTGCCACTGGTGGCAGGGCAAAGTTCGGATCGCTTCCGGGGAACAGAGCGGCCACTACTTCTTGCAGAAGCTGCGGCCGGAGGACTTGAGTCAGCGGAGGGGCCCATGGTCGCAGTTTTCCTCTGACCAGACGGTAGGGCCGACCCCACGGATCTCTGTCCAGCTCAGCCAGCAACTCTTGGTGAGCGTTCTCCTTGGCGGCTTTGATGGCCAGCTGCAGGGTCTTCTTGGCCGAAGTATAGCGGCCGTACAGCTCGGTCTCCCGTGCCTCTGCATCGTCGGGGCGGCGACGCCTCCGGCGGAACCTGGCATACTGGCGGCGCGCAGTAACGCATAGACGTCGTAAATTAGCGATGCCTTGCGACCACCAGTACACCTGTCGCCTCCTTGTCCCGCTCTTACGAATGCGAGGCATCGCCGCGTCGCACAGTAGGGTGAGGTCCTGCCGAAACTGCACGGCCTCCCTCTCGATGTCCATCGGCTCTTCCGTCGTCGGTGGCTCCCACGTCAAGACAATGGCGGCCTCCTCAAGGAGCTTTCTGTTGAGCTTTTTCAGGGCCCAACGGGGACCCTGAGCCTCGCTCGCATGTCTCCCTGTTTGTCCAAAGGAGGATTGTGTGGAAACGCTGAAGCGGATATAGAGGTGATCCGACAGCGTCTCCACCCCTTCGATGACCCTCCAATCTGTCGTCTGTCTTGCGACGGAGGGACTCGCGAACGAGAGATCCACTATGGAGCCGCCATTGTGCCGCACACATGTGTTGACCCTGCCTCGGTTTAACAGAATTAGGCCCACCTCCAGCGCCCATTCCTCTAGAAGTCTACCCCTCGCGTTTGTCGCCGGAGAGCCCCACGCAGTGGATTTGGCGTTAAAGTCTCCGGCGACTACGATAGGGCAAGAACGATTCTGGGCAACGAATAAACCAAGGCGGGTCAAAAACTCTTCGAACTCCGCCAGTTGCCGATTCGGTGAAAAGTACACACCGACGACAACTAGCTTCCCGAGGTGTGCGGCGACGAAACCCCTCGCCCTCGTGGTCTTTTCGAAGGTTGGGAATCCGGAAGCCACCGACGATATTATCGCGACCAAACCGTCCTCGTCTCCTACCCAGTTGTTCCTGGGCGGGACGTAGTACGGCTCGGACGCGACGACAACACCTATCGACCACTCTGCCATGCTCTGCAGTAGCAGATCTTGGGCCCTGGCAGAGTGGTTGATATTAGCTTGGAGAACCTTCACAGCCATTAATGGGCATCGGTCTCCATCGCACCTTCCTTGTCTGGCACCTGTACCGAGACCGGTGCCCGCTTCTTCTGAGGAATTTTATTTGCCCCACAGGAGCGACTGCCTACAATGTGGTCGGCTTGTCTGCCCAGTGTCTCACAAGCCGGACAATGCGGCGGGGTCAAGCACCCCTCCATTTTGTGCCCAAGTTGTCCACATCTGAAGCACCGCTGTGAGCAGTCTACTGCCGATTGGCAAGCGACTCCCACATGTCCATTAAGTTGACAGCGGAAGCAGCGCATGGGCCTCGCCTGCATAAGCCTCACTTGGGCTGAAGACCAGCCGACTTTGAGCCGCCGTTCCTGCCCCTCGACGTCCACGAGCTTTTTGACCGCTGCGACGGGGCAAGATACTACAATCGTACCCAGCCCGGTGCGGTCTCTCCGTATTTCTCCCACTTGGACTTCGCTGGGAGAACAGCAACCTTTCTGGGCGACCGCGGCAATGACCTCCGCCTTAGTCACGGAGTCGTCCAACTCCAGAAGCCTGACCTCTGCGCACTTATGAGGTCTGGAGATGCGGACGACGTCCGCCTCAAAGGTCTCCCTCAGCTTCTCGGCCAGGGCATCAGCCTTTTCCCCGCTGGTGGTTCCGGGTATTTGCAGCATGCGGGCGCCCGTAGCCGTGATTTTCGGACGGATCCCCGTAATTCCCAAATCCTGCAGGCTGATGCCCTGCTTCGCTTTAGTCATGACCTCGGAATAGGTCACGCCCCTTTTTACCGCATCCGGCTGCAGCGTCAGCACTACAGCCGTCGTGTTTGGCGTTCTTAGCCGCGCTCTCTCCCTGGCCTTCTGTTTTTCGGCCCTCTTACGTGCCTTGGCTTGGGCCTTTTTTCTTCCTTTTCTCTCTCCCACCGTTTCCCATTTGCCCTCACTTGGTTTGGGCTGACTAGGGCCGGCAGGAGGAGAAGTCTTCTGCCCCTTCTTAGGTGCCTGCGCCTTCTGTGTCAGAGCCGCTGAAGGCTGCGGTCCCTCCACCGTGGGAGCCGCAACAGGTTGCGCCTTCTTTGACGTAGAGCGGTTCTTGGCCGCTTTCGCCGCCTTTGTTGCATAGGTCTCGCGCTGTTGCGGTATTTGAGCAGGCCGACTCTCCGCAGACACTGAAGGTCGGTTGTCCGTGGCCAAAGGAGGACGCAAAATCTTTCCCTCCAAGAATGAGACCCGGGCTAGGACTTTGGCGATCTCTTCCCTAAAGACCGCCACTAGCTCCGAGTCTTTGTCAGACTGCGTCCTGGACACCTCCTCTCGACTAGGACCGTGCCTCAAGGCAGTCAACTCCGTCTTGATGTTCTCCATTTCCTCATGGAGGTTTCGCATCTGCGATTTGAGGCGCTCGTTCTCCCTCTGCAATCGGCGAGTCTCTTCCGTCGCCGATCGCTGGAGGAGCACCTCCGTGGCCTCCTCAATGAAGGCAGCCGCGTCCTTTAGGGCTCTCTGGCTTGTGCCTTTGAGCCCCTTGGACATATTGGCCACCGTCTTCATGGAGGTCACAATGTCCTGCACCTTCCGGTTTATATCGCCACCGGTCATCTGCTCGATGTCCAGCCCCGACAGGGAGGACCGAGACAGTCTCTTTGCTCTACCTTCCGATGCTGCGTCCGCTGCCTTTCCATCCTCCGCAGCAGTCTTCACAGCCAAAAAAGAGGAGACTCGCTTGACTGTGACACTCTTCTTCCGTTCCTTCTCCGTCTTTTTTCCTCTCTGGCTTCTCCGTAGAGTAGGGACAGCTTCCTCAGCGTCGTCCGTACTCGATGCCAATAAATTCGGCTCCTCTTCAGCTTTCCGTTTTTTGGTTTGACGCCAAAGTTTTGACGTCACACCACCTCCACTCTCCGCGCTTGTCACGCTCGCCATGTCCGACCCATCTGAGTCGTACATCCCTTCAACGTCGTTTTTTGTTTTTAAGTTCAAATCCATATTTGTTCCCACGAGTATGGGAGAAGTAAACGTCATTCCCGGGCAGCGCCCCCTGTGCCCGGGAAAAGTCTAGCATAACCCTTCGAGGTGTCGACCGGTACCTCGTCGGGGATTTGCACTAACGACTGGAGACCCTCCAGCCATTCATCCTCTCACCGTGCATCGCAGCTTCGGATTAGGGGTTTTTTCAGAGGTGTCCTTCCTCGCAAGTCCAACCAGTTAAGGTCAGACCCCCCGTTCCTCGTAAGGTCCTCCCGACCTATCGTTGAGGTTTACGGGTTTGGCCGGCGGTGGCCATAAAAGGCCTGTCCGAAGGCAGGGTAAGTGCTCTCCGGACCCGCCGCCCCCTCCTCGGTTTTTGCAAGTGGTTTTCTCCACCGGACAGGAAAAAGGGAATTTTGGGTAGGAAAAGGTAAGGATAGAGCAAAGTGCTCTTTAAGGATGGGAAAAGGATAAGAAGGAATGGAAAGGAAGACACTGGCCGTTTGTCCGCCCCATTGCGGGACGCGACGGTACGCCCAAGACCCCTGGTTTTGGTCCGCGCCGGATCCACACCGGTACTGCACTGTGCAGCATGCCCCTATCCACCACCTGGGGACGCGCCCGATGCTTGTGCTATCTTCGTTAGGGACAACGAAGATAGCACAAACACCCAGACCCAAGACAATAATATATAAAAGTGGTTTTCTACATTGACCCGTCCAGGGAATGGACCCGGGACCTCAAAGCTAGCAACACCTTGAAGACCGGTGTGTACGCCGTCGTTTTCGTATTTTAGTTTAGCTCTACAGACGAATGTAGGTATTGTATTTGGTAGAGGGCATACTCCATGCAACATATACCTTAGTGCTAGAACATTATGCTTAAACTTTAGTCTACAGAGTTACAAATTTGGATATTACAGGGATTTTTGTTTTCAACCTAAAATTCAAATCACGTGAAGCAGAAAATCTATAAAAGAGCCCAAAATAAAAATAAAACTAAAAGAACTAGCATCAAAGTGAAAACAGCTGATATCTTTTTTTTTATCCATGATCTGAATGCTGAATACTTTGTATAACTTAGGACTTATTTATTTTGAAGACGCAAAGGTTTGGTTGAACTTACTTAGTTTATTGAAAAGCAAAGTTTGCAACAATTTGAAACAAACCAATTTTTATTGTTTAGTATTTTGAAGTTTATCTAGATCTAAGACATAAAAGGCTTTATTTTCTTCGGAAACTTTAGCAAAACGTTCAAGTTTTACTTCAGAAAGAATCGACATCTTTAGTTATTATGGGTAATGGGCACACAAACGATTGGATAAAAAAAAACAATATCTTTAGTTCGGGTCGAGTCGATTATGATGATTATCAGCCATTAGAACGATTCCCAGATTCTCAAAATAATCGTTACTGAGAATATTACCCAAGTAGCACTTAGGGGTAACTTTCTACCGAAAAATGAGTTTCATTCACGAACATTGCAATCACAATCGTATCGCTTAATTTAATACTATTATACTATTGTAAGAACTCGACTACGACACCGCGAATTGCTTAATTTATTACAACAAATGTTCAAAGAAACTGTAATAATCACATTTCCGTTCCCAACTCAATAATCCTTAGTTCAATAAAGCAGGTCGCATTAAGAGCACTTCATGTAACCCGAATAAATCTACAAGTCACGGAGTAGCCATCGAGCAGGCAATATAGAGGCCGATACAAATTAGCCGGGTAATAAGACGCTGCCATTGCGAAGTATTGGACACTTTTGCTGCCCCACTGACTCGTAGGCCTAAGGCTGGTTACTCACGTAAATTTGTTGGATTTTCCTTGTATCGAAACTGATCCAAAATTTCTGAGTATTTTGGCTTAAGGTTTAATCATCAATTGTTGAGAAACGAGCCCAAATCAAGTATAGGTATTAATTTTTCTTAGAAACAGACATTTTTATTGTATATTGTTATTAAATATTTATTAAGTTATCTTTATCCTTTTATAGAACTTATTTACGTTCATTTAGTTGTAATAAACGTATTTTCGTACATTAGTTGGTATGTGCTAAGTTATAAACCTCATTAGCATGTGTATTATCTTAAGTTTCTAGACGTCTCTATGTTTCGCTTGTGGTCTCTCAACTTATAGAAGTTATACGAAGAGAATACGCACGAATATCATAATAATTTTCTAACATATTAATACTTCTAAATTCCTAACCAACTATTCCTCTACATATCACATAAACAGCTTACAGCGGTTGGTTTAGTACCTTCAAACTTGCTCGCAACCCAATAGGCTTTGTTTCTGAAGCGGCCTAGCGTTTCGTGTAATTGAACAAAATACTCCACTTAACTGGATTACAGTGAAGGCTAACAATTTCACTGCTATTATATTAACTGGGATCCTATGAGCCACTGAACGCGAAGGGATCATCCTTTTCGTAGAACATCACGCCACTTGCCTTAATTTGTTCTCGAAATATATAGAATAAGGGATATTGTAATTTTAATAAAAACTTATGATAGTTTGAAAATAAACCTTACTTATATTTCCTGCTTGACGTAAACTTAGTTTACATTGATTCCAGACATAAAAGAATCTATAAATATATTTTTGCGCAAAATATGGAAGTAAATACAACAAGAAACAACTCATCGGCCAACTTAAGCATATTTAAGTTAAATAAACTATCTGTTTCTCTGTAAATGAGGTTAATTTCAGTCGTCTCAGAGCAAAAAGTCAAGCGATTAAAAACAATACTTTATCAATCAATATTGTTACGCTGAGAAAAAAGTTGTTCTTGTAAATAGGTATACCCTAAAACACTTTATTCAAAATTGAATTTCCATTGTTTCTGTGAAACTAAGCAAAAGCTTTCCATTTAAAAGAATAACAATATGCCTAGACTAGTAATTTTGATTCCCTAGCGTTATTTAGACAACCTATTTAAGAGGTTATCTTTTAAAATTTGTTTTAATAAACGTCTATTTTCTCGTTTTTTCAATAACTTCTTATTACCAATGCCGTGCATTGGTTTACTGAACAGGTAGACAGTCATTAGGCAAATGGAGCCAATAACGCGATGAACTACTACAAAAAATAACGAAATAAATGGTAAAAATCTGTTTTCTACTCACTTTTTCAAAGTTCCTGTTGTTTTTCAGTGTTGTTTTGTCAACAAATAAAAACTATTAATTTTCGAAACAAACGACGCACTGTAATTTTTCCATACATTATTATATTCATATATTGTTTACAACACTTCAGTAACTTCACAAAACCACAACAAATCACAAAATAATAATTTTTGAAAAATATGGAAAAAACGCGTACGCCATTTGAGAAAAACTGCAACAGATTATTAATATAAAAAACAACAACACCAACGTTGCCACAGATAAGTAAAACAAAAAACATTCATTGAAACTAAAACAAGTTTATATTATTAATTGTGTAGTTGTTAACTTGAAAAAATAATATATTTAATTTATAATTTATTAGTATTTTAAACAAATAACTGGGATTATATATTTTTTATCTGTTGCAGCAGACAATTATCATTGTTCCTTGAGTAGGCATGCCATTGGTCTGGAAAATTGCGAAGGTCAAATGTCAGGGCACTACGCATGGCAAACAGAGATGTTTGGTTTCGCCGTATTATACTGAAGAAAAATGTCGCTTAATATGAAGTATGCGTGCGTATATCGTCATTATTTATTTGTTTGGTTTAATTAAATACTTGGTTACAAGTTTTCTTATTTGTAACTAGCTTTTGCCAGCGACTTCGTCCGCGTTTCCGTCGTTTTTCGTAAAAAAGTAGCATATGTCCTTCCTCACTGTTCAGTGGTTTTGATGTAACAGACAGATTAACTTTCGTATTTTAGTAGGGAAATATAATATATCACGTTACACAAAAATAATCCTTATAGCATGATTCAGTATTCGGCGCGACGGCGCGATGGCTTATTATCGTATTTCATGTATAAGTTTGGTGTTTCTATACCGATTTCTATGATTCTTTTTTTATTGAATAGGTAATAATGTTAACTTTTTTTAATTAGGGATGAGTGAGAGTATTATAGGGTAAGAGTAAACAAATATAATCAGAAATCGCCGAACTGCTAAGCTATCGGGAGTTACACGTGTTATTGTGTGTCAACCATAAAAGATAGACATATGCTGTTGTGGGATATTTTTTAGATAATTTTATGTAGAACATTTCCGTCATACATGATTTCTATGTAGCTTTAACCATTAAGGCTGCATACGCGACGGAAGCTTAAAAAATACCGTTTTCCCAACATTTCCCTTTACTGCTCTGCTCCTATTGATTGTAGCGTGATGAAAAGTATACTATAACCTGCCCAGGAGTATGAAGAATAAATGTACCAAGTTTCGTTAAAATCCGTCGAGTAGTTTTCGTTTCTATAAGGAACATACAGACAGAAAGACAGACAGACAGACAGACAGACAGACAAAAATTTTACTGATTGCATTTTTGGCATCAGTATCGATCACTAATCACCCCCTGATAGTTATTTTGAAAATATATTTGATGTACAGAATTGACCTCTCTACAGATTTATTATAAGTATAGATTTAATTAAGAAGTATTTATTTATTTATTTATAATTTATAATAAGCACACCAACAGCACTGTCACTAACATATCGAATATAAAAATAACATAAAAAATCGGCATTTTAGTAACCATGCAAATAACAGTATGATGGGTGTTGACTGATTTTTTTTATTTATATTGCAATAGTTAAGGATAGTTAGTTGGATATCAGAAGGTAGGCACGGCCTTATTGCCTATATTATTATGGTATGCACGCCACTACTTGTTACCATTATATCCCACTTCTGTACGCGATCAATTTAACATTTGTTTTTAGTTACATTCCTCTACCTATTTGGTGATACCCATACTAAGCTTCCATGTCAAAGATAACATCATCCAATTAATAAAAACAATAATGTTGTTTTGTAGAATGTTGTTTCTATAAAGAATAACTTTATTTTCTAAAGGAAACATTTTCCGGCAATTTTCATTAATTTTCATTACAGGAAAATTTTTGGACATTGGCCAAATGAATTTTTGTCGTTTCGTGTTTTTGCTTTCCCTCTGGAAACGTTATTAGGCAAATGTTCACACCATGCAAAGGTTCTCTATTTGTATTAAGTAGCGTGCGGAAGCCGTGGGGTCCGATCCGGAGTGGGGAAAAAACATCGTCCTCATAATTACGCAGAAGGGTCGAAACAAGAAACATAAGGAACATTTGCTGACCATAGGCTACCATCATTGTTGTAATTACGTGGGATTGGAATAAGTGCACTGAGGCACAAGACGAAAACAGACATGTTTGATAAGTCCGAAAAAGTTAAACAGACGAAAATTAGTCCTCAAGTTAATCTAAATTTACTACACGTAAATTATACCCCTAGAGACTTCGGTGGTGTTCAATGATACCTCAAAATCAGATATCGACAACCAAAATTAGTAATACCTATATCTAGCCATTTCCCAACATCGAAACACGTTAACTAACAGCAAAACTGCATCACAAATCCGGACTAACAAAGACCCGTCATTAATTCATTCAATGTATCTCTGACAACTGTATTCTCAAAGGTTAATGCAACTGCCACACACAGGATTCATATGCACTGACCAAATATTACTTTGCCATCGGGCTTTAAACCTTAATAAACCTGCATATCCCACGTGAAGCCGGCCTAAAATCGACGCTAGCGCCATCTATCCAAGTGTAATTTACGTGCGGAGAAATGGAGCACAGAATTAAGTTTCACGAATGTATTGGAATATTTGGGATAGTAGCAAGTTACAGTTGTAGTAACTAGTGTAACCGTAAGAGACTATCCACGAATTAATTTGGGGGATATTATTTTACGGAATTGTGGCCAAAAAACAGCCTGTTTTTTAGTCATATTCCTTATAGTCCATATTCGTTTACAGTAATTAATTATTTAATTAATTAAAATTGGACCCCCATGCAAAATCAATAGTCAGCTGATCGATTTTGTATGAGAGGTTCGAATTTATTTTTCATATTTGCTCATGGTCATGTTCCTTAGAGAAAGTATTTCAATTTCTGATTATTTCTAAACCACCCTGTATATGTACACTCGGTCGACTGATACCAAAAGAGGCAAAGATGCAATCAATGAGATATCATTATTTAAAACCTTAGACTTACATTAAATCATACTTTTAGAACTGCTGGTTACCCTTTATCACAATCCATTTGCCTCTATGTTAAAATGGAGCCCGTACTGAAATAACTATCTACTTTAATTAACACAATTAACTTCACATTGAGTGGTACTTCGACACAATTATTTAAAACCAAACCATTGGTAATTCGATAAACTTATGTTAACCGAAATTTTACAACAATTTAATAAAACACTTAATAAATAATGTAGTAATTAAATAAAATGGACCGCTACAATGCGTTGTGGAGTAGGTAAGCGAGACGTAGTTGATTTTATTTGAATGGCCTCTGATTGCGGTGTATCGGAGTGTTTCACGTTTAATGCGCTCTCATGCAATAAATTGTTTCGTATAGATGTGTTGTCGGCCATTGTTTTCGTTTGGTATTGTAATTATTACAGTTTTCTCTACCGGCTTAATTAAGCTTGAGTAATGGTTCGCTGGGATTGGCTTCTGTAACTACATTATCATACGTTTATGGTGGTCACAAATTTGTAGGGGATTGGTTTTCTGATGGTTTTATGTATCTCTCTGGTTTTGTATGCTTTATCTTCTCCATATCATCAGCGGAATAGAATAAGAATTTTGTTTTATTACTAGATATTGTTTATACATCATATTAAACGACCATTTATACATAATATACCAATATATAATGCAAAAATTTATGAAATAAATCTTCAAAAAGTAAAACTCTAAATTAACATAAAATACCACTCTTGCGGGCATCGTAATTATTTATTTATAACGACATCAAAAGGAAATTCGCAATTCGGAGTTCTTTGTTTTATTTGCGATATCTTCGGCCATTTTCGATGGATTTCAAAAATTCTTCTTTTCTACTGTAAGATATACTTCAGAGGTGGTCCATATAAATTACAACAATGGTAGGTTCCTTAAATACTTATATATGTATGTATAAATCAATCAGTCTTTCTGCACAACGATCACAAATACTCAGGAAAGAAAGAGCGAGTTACAAACCAGTTCAAATGACGATCTCGCATTTCACAGTGGTCACAGTCCACAGAACTCCAATAAGCAATAAACATGCCGCCGTTGATTTGTGCGCGCATATTAGACGCAATTAATCTCGCCCGCGCTGATGAGCATCAACCTTTATTAAAACGAATTCACACGCAATTTAGAGCCACTAACCGAGCACTAACCTATTGTACGCTAGTGTAATACATGTCACAGAACTCACGTACAGTTTTGTTTCCTACATTAGGGTACGTAATCAAGCGATCCGATTTATAAATGTTAAACTAATTTAGAATTGCAACTTATATATGCTCTCAAATTTTAAAGTAGGGAGACTTATTAAAATACTATTTTGTTATTCGCTTTTTGGGTCCTCAACCGTGCTATCATCATCATTGCTATCTCATCTTTGCTATCTAAGAATAAATTTCCTGATTAAATTAAGCTTAAATGTTGTTAAGAAATCTAAATTATTTTTCTCTGTGGGAATCGAGTCAACAACTAAAAACCTCCAAGCACACATTAAATTATGTATGACAACTTCTAAATAAGCAAAAAGCTTACAATTGCACTGAATGGGGTAGATGACTAGAAGTGAAAAGTTCTAAGAAGTAAACCTAATCAGTCCGTAAGATAATAAACAATATTAGACACGTATTTTATTCTTTTTGCAAAATTAGAAAACACAAAATAAATGCTTGCGAGAAAGGCAAGAAATTGTGACGTCATGCGACCTTTCAAATCAATTTATCGTTGCGAGTTTTTGGTTACGGTAAATAAGAATACCTGTCTAATATTTTGTATTAATCTATCTGACGGACATTACAAAAAAAAATGCCATTTAATCCATTTTTATCGCGATATGAATGAACCAAAAAAATGTCACAAAAACGACAATACTGATTTAAGTGACATTAATTATCTGCTGTATGTCTTGGAACTCTGCCCATCAAGGCGAAATAATTTATTGCACCAAATATAATTTCCTTTTACTAGCAAGCCCCAGTTCGAACATTCATTGTCTCATCGTAATATATCACAAAAAATATTATTGGAAAAGAATGTTCTTTATAATATATTTTGGTCATGAACATTTTGTGCAAAATTTGAAAAATATTACGGTTTGAAGTACATGCTAGGGAAGTCACATTATTCAACATTATTTTATAAACCTAAAACGCAAAGCTACTGTTCTGAAATGGACAAAACTCGAACATTCCGGCACTACATCATACTAGTATAAACAAATCCCCAGCAAAATCTATTTGTTAATTGTACAGCGCACCTAGTTTGCCTTTTATGCGAGTACAACAATCGTAATAACTAGTTCCCAACTCGCCGCAGTTTGTCAACAAACGGTTTCCGCGCCGGCGCCGCCGCAACTACCACCCAACAGATTTCACCACTCTGTCCGACTATTCATCTCAATTTATATTTCGACCGCGACGACAAATGCGTAGCGCCCATCCTTAGCTATCCTACAAACTTTTAAATTGCGCTCCTGACACTCAAGAACATCTTCCATCTCCATCTAACGACCAATCAGATATATATCTTACCTGCTCTATCACAGATCGAGTCCGAAGCTAAAGGAATTGACCCAATTTAAAAAGTTTACCGTACAGTGTACCAGATACGGGTTTTCATCTTATAATTGAATCATCGCTTTATTTCAGTGTTTGCAAACGACATTTCAATTTAAAGTTAACAGCCATATATTGACAGAAGAGACGAATAAAACAAAACGGAAAATATAATTTAAATTGAATTTTCATTTGTGTCGCAAAATGGCTGCGAACACTTCGGAACATGTTTCCCGTTTAATTCATTACTCATATTGAGTTCTATCGCCGGGAAATAAATGTCCATCTATTTAAGGATATTTAGCACATTTTAAACAATGTATATAATGATAATTTTGTTAATAACAATTATTAGATTAAGTTCTAAAATGCATGATGGAGGTGGAGTCGGAGTGGATGCGGAAGGTGCAGGATGGAAGATGGAGTGATGGTGGCGCAAAATTGGGAGAAGTTTATTTAATTATGTTATTCTCATATGAACTAAACGTATACTGGAGAGAGATGTCGTTTTAGAAAAAATCCGAACAAGCAAATCCTTACATTCTGTTAATCACACAAAACTGGCCTTAACTAGAAATTTAACCGATTTATTAATAGAACCCTCTATGATAGAGAGTACACGCTACGGCCGGCCGGTCCAGCCGAGTGAGCCCGCGGGGCGCGGCTACGTCGCGCCGGACGCTGAGACAAAGCTCACGTCACAACTTATTTATTTGTTAAGGCTCCCTCATTACACGGCATTGTTTGAACCTCGCTTATACTCGTACTAATGTACTTTTCATTAACACTATTGTCCATTTAAATTAAAGGTCCAAATGGGAGTTACTGCTTAATTAAGAGGTTGGTCTAATTTAGGATAGGCCATCAAATAATTTTGAGGAATCCCAGAGTTAAACCTAGCTTTGCGCTTCCACCTATATTTTAGATTGATTGAAACTGCCCTAATAATAATGTTCCTATGTTCATTTAGCTGTAATAGGTCAAAACGTTCGCAACTATTGGCAGCTTAAGTAAGACGTTACTATAGATTCTTCAATCTGTCTTTACCAATAACAATCCACTTTAGGACCTATTAAGCGCAGCTTATCTAGGCATCGAGTAGTTACTGTAAGTTGTAACAATGGCCGCTTCAATAACAAGCGACGAGCGATGTTCGCAAGTTAATAACGTTAAAAATACCGAGATCTGTTGGACCGGAGCAAAAGTAGTGGAGTTCAATAACGCTGGTTTATGTTGCTGACTGTACTCTACACACTGCTACAATGAACAGAAAATAACAATATAATGGCCGAATACTGAAATGCCAATCAGTTTTAATTAACCGTTAAATCTTATGCTGTCTCTATCACTTTAAGGTGTTACGTAGCGACGGTAAACATTTAAGAACGTCTTAAAGTTAAGTTGTGTTACAATATTTGGGGGTAATTAGCACTCACCTTCATGTGGTGTAAACTGAACTAGCACAAATAAGTGCTTAACTTTTGCTTAGCCTATTACAATATCAAAAATTAACATTTTATTTGCACGAGAAGAATCATTGGACTTGATATTAAAAATAAAAATTATTTCTTGCTCTTATCATCGGTGATGCCCACATTGTGACAGTCACAGTCAGGATAAAAAAATGATAGCATTTACTTACTTTCAGATTTGTACAAAAACATCAAAAATGTTAGGTATGTCTACATAATCTATATAAGGAAAAGAAAATATTTTAATTACCTAAAAAAAATATTTGTTTCTCTGTTATCAGTAAAACTAATGGTGCTTCAAACCAGCCACCACATGTTCTCCAGACGAGACTGTCCGTGTGTACCACACACCCCGCTCTCGGCAGGTCAGCACACGTAGCTAGGACTTAGCTGAATTGTTTCAAGGAGCCGAACTCGCTAACAACCTCCTAAGTAATATTGTTCCACATTTTTCTTACCTCAACTCCACTTCAGATTTATATACTACGAGTTTCACGATCTGTTTATCTGTTCTCAGGTGGCGTTTGTATTAAAAAGCTGAGAATAATATTGAAAAAAAAAATCTTTTTATAGTTATTCTGCTATTCGGGGTGGAGACGGATCCAACAAATCAAAGATCATGAAAATCGGTCCGTTCTTGACTTATCTATACTATATATCTCAGGAACTACTGGTTCGAATTGAAAAATTCTTTTTTTATTGGATAGTCCGTTTATTGAGGAAGGTTATAGGCTATATAACATCACGATACGACCAATAGGAGCGGAGCATAAATGAAAAATGTTGCAAAAATGAAAAACCGTTGAACCTAAAACATGCGAACAAAGTCGCGGGGGACAGCTAGTATATTAATATTATAAAGCTGAAGAGTTTGTTTGTTTGTTTGTTTGAACGCGCTAATCTCAGGAACTACTGGTTCGAATTGAAAAAATCTTTTTGTATTGGATAGTCCGTTTATTGAGGAAGGCTATAGGCTACATAACATCACGCTACGACCAATAGGAGCGGAGAATAAATGAAAAATTTTGCAAAAAAGAAAAACCGTTGAAACTAAAACACGCGAACAAAGTCGCGGGGGACAGCTAGTAATTGATGTAACTAACCCGACTTTGTTTTATATGTAGAGATAGATATGTACTAAATAGTTAATGAGAACATCTTTGGGCTTTTAAGTTCTTCTGCTGTTCTACTGTTGGGCAAAGATTAAGGATTTGGATTTAGTAGGATTACAATAAAATGTGATAATTGAATTTTATTTTATTTTCCGTCTGTCTGTTTTTACCAAGGAATTTGGAATTTGTAGTCGATTTTAAATCTCAATGGGAAAATACCAGTATTTTACGTGGAGTGACGACTACTTAAGCACAACACATCTAAAATGGCATTATGACGGTTTGTGGAGACATTGGTAATATTTCATAATTCTGAGTACCTAATTTAAGAAACGTGTCCACAAAACTGTATTAAATTGACATGATTGTAATAATAGAAGCGACATATTAAGCTGATAAGATAACAAAGGGAAATCAATAAAACCGTAGATAATATTCGTAATCGTTGCAATGCTTAGGATCTTATCTTATTGGTGCAAAGATAGTTAGTATTATAGTACCAAACTGTTTGGATGTGACCGTGTGATGGAGCTGAAGTATTTGATGTTCTTCGCCGTTGTAGGCGTGGTGGCGGCTGGCAACCATGATCTTTACGCAGGGTATGGATTTGATAATGTTTCTTCATTTTACCATCATCACCAAATACAGACCACTTCTGTTTCGTAAGATCTAATTGTTTGATTAAATTTTTGGTAATTATCACGTCTTTAAAATCAGTAAAAGCATCATAAATAAAATATGAAAATTAACTAGCTACTATAATATATTATGTACAAGTTACATGTATCTAACACCTCAATGGGATAGTTTCATTTACTTATCATGATTTATAAATTGAAGAAGAAATTGCTTTCTGAGGTTTACGCGAATGTTAGACATTGAAAATAACTACTTTTTATCCGGATTCTAAAAATAAACTGCGATAGTTTTATTTCAATGATTTATAAAGTAATGCACATCACATACAGTTATTTTTTTTATTTAGAATACTGATTTAATTATCATTTCTCAAAGTTTAAAAAAACGTGGAATTCCTTGACCCGACCGCACTTTTTGCTTGTGTTTAGAGAAATTTTGCGGTTAATCTTATTTGGAAGAAACTTTCTCTATTGGTTGAAGGATCACCATTTATAAATTGCATGAACTATCCTTGTCTTTATGTAGGACCTACATAAAATCATGTACAGTTGATGCAATGGTACCACATTTCGCAGCCTCACTTATCTTCATAAAAAACTCTTTTACAGAGACTCAGTCCACGGCATCAAGCTGAAAGACCGAGCAGACCAAAAGGTGCTGTATGACCTTGAGGTTGAGCTGGGGGTGGATGTCTGGCAACATGGCCTGCCGGGAAGGAGGGACGCTAAGGTCATGGTGACCTCGGAGAAGAGGATCGAGTTCCTGGATGAACTCGACTCAAAGGGGATCGAACATTATGTGCATTTGAATGATGTGTCCAAGTAAGCATAAAAATAAACAAATAGTGTGTTTTGCTACAGTATATGGAAAAGACTGCTTTAAGGACGTTAGATTTATATTTAGAAATTAAGTAAGCAAAGAGATATTTCTTGGAAGTCCACGTTACACGTCCTCAAATGTTTTCAGTAAGAAGCGATGAAATTGAGAATATCTTTTTATTTTTTATGTGTAATCAATAAAGCATTTTTCGTTTAAGAATTATTTAGTTATTAACATATTTTCTTAGAAATAGGTTGTTACAGCAAAAATTGTTTTAAGAGCAAGCATTAAATTTTCTAAGAGCTTTTTCACCAATTGTTACATAGTATACGCTTAAGTGGGCATTCATTCGGTTTGTTGTGATATTTGTTTTTTTACAGGGCCCTTGAGGAAGAGGAGAAGGAGATAGCAAGGTGGATGTCCACTAGGAGCAACAGAATGATATTCCAGGGATATCAGCGGTATAGTGAGGTTAGATCATGTACTTTCTACTTATTGACGAGATGATTTACTGACGTTACTTGTCAATTTTACTTATATAAATCTATTAGGGACGGTAAAATTAATCTAAACCAGGTTCCAGGAGCAATTTGATTTATTTCATTGAAGGACACTCATGGAATATATTTTATATCTTCAGAAATCATTAAATAAGTAAAAATATCTTTATTAATCTACTAGTAAAAACACTATTTGGACTTAGTCCGAATAAAATGACTAAGCATAACTTAAGCGTAATTAATTATACTAATCTTATTTGCATAATTGGTTCAGTTTTAATTATGGCCCGAAACGATGAATGGTTGGGAAACTAATAATTATGGCCTAATTCAGTGTTTAGGTTTATCTCAAATGAAGTAATTACCATCGCAGCATTGAGTTAGTTGTTAGTCGACAGCTTTGCGGTCTTTGGTCAGAAATTTATTTGATATTAATATCCTATCAACGTACATTATCAAAAGGATTTGATTATTGCCAATAAATTGCGACTCAGATGCGTGGAATTTAAAATTTGAAAACTAAACTCACCCAGTAATTGCTTCTCCTTTTTTTTATAAAACATATATCTACAGTAACATTCAAGGTCCTTTCTTGGGATATAATAATGTTATGTCTTTATGTTAAACAGATCGATAGTTACCTGGAGACCATAGCTGCACGCCACCCCGACCTGGCGACCGTAGTGACCGCCGGCAAGAGTTTTGAAGGTCGCGACATCAAGTACTTAAAGGTACGTTACAGTTTACTGAACTTCAGTACATGGAAAAAAAGAAAAAATAAATGGATATTTGGAAAAATACAGTAAAGATTGATTTTAGTATTTTGCTCAACCTATTATATCCTATACTGTTGATTTTACCAGACATAAAAATAATCGGCTATTTAAATAATAGTGTACCTACATAAATTTACGAGATACATTTCAAGCTCTTGCTTTTAGATTTCAACGTCGAAATTTAACGACCCCAGCAAGCCCATCATCTTCATGACGGCGATGTTGCACGCGCGCGAGTGGGTGACGACGCCGCCGACGCTGTACAGCATCTACCGGCTGGTGGAGAACCTGCGCCACGAGGACAGCGACCTGCTGAGCGACGTGGATTGGATCATCATGCCGCTCGTCAACCCCGACGGATACGAGTATACGTTTACTCATGTGAGTAAAATGCTCAAAAGAATGAAAAACTGGTCATTTTTTACATATAAATAAGAAATATAATATAATTAATTTAGAGACATTAAAAATAAATTTATTTTATTAAATAGGTTCACCAACGATTGTTTACACTTAAATCTTAAACTTAGATAACATGTGAAATAAATGGGTAACAGTGCAACAATTACTAAATTAGAAACGAAATTAAATAATAATTAAAGATTACTTTTAACATATTAATTTTCAGGAGCGTCTCTGGCGGAAGACCAGATCTTTCTACCCTGCAGTAAATGACACTTGTTACGGAGTGGACGGCAACAGGAACTTCGATATCTTCTGGAACACCTTCGGAGTCTCACCGGACCCTTGTTCCTTGGTCTATCCAGGACACGAAGAATTTTCTGAAGTGGAAACGCAATACGTCAGAGATATATTGAAGGAATACGTGCCAAGGATTCAGATATTTATGGATATTCATAGTTTTGGGAACTATTTGCTATTCTGTTTTGCGGATACCAGTTTACCTGGTAACGCTGCTCAGATCCATCAGGTTGGAGCTGCGATGGGAGCTACTATGGATGCTAGAAAGCTGGCAAAGGCTGATTACTATCTGGTTGGCAACAGTGCCAGTGTGCTGTACGCTGCGTCGGGAGCCGCTGATGATTATGGACAGGTCAGTTTCGTGTTTGATGATAACGTTTTAGTTAGAAGGATTTAGATTGAAATCATTGAACATTAGGAAAGATAACAGACAGATTAGACAGATTTAAAAATAAGTCTTTGATGGTTTTTATTTTGGAAATGGCTCAAGCTTTGGTGTAGATATTCATTCATAAACGTAGTCCTTTAGGCATTGCTACTAGACTTCTCTACTGACAACTAAAAACTGAGCCTCAATAGTTAAATAAACCAATATTGTGACTATCAGCAAGTATCTCAAATGGCAACGTTTAATTAATGGGACGTCATTTGCCTGCCGCGATGGAACGCGCGGTAGGTAGTAATCTAATCTGTTAGAATTAATCCAGTTCCTGATAACATTTGTAATATAATGGGCGACAAATACTACTACTAATACTGGTCCATAATTATTAATGAGATTTACTTAGTATACTGGGCCATATGTCAACGATATTAATAAAGCACGAAACTGAATCTTACTACGTTGGAATAAAGGCGTAGTCAAGGTTAACATGATAACACTAATGTGGCATTCGACTCTACGATTAGTTCATTCTGTATTTATTACAGTATAATATTACTTAATTTAAGCACATTTATAAAAGAAAGTTTATAAGTAAATATCCATTTTTACCTCAGTATATTTATGAGCATGCTTACAATTTAGAATTTCTATACAGAGTGTTATGTACCGAAAGGTTATATATCTATCGAAAAGGGTCTTCATCCCTTTCTACATCTGGTTTACAAAATTTAAACTTAAAATAAGTTACTTAATTGATGATATCTAATTTTTCGCATCAATTATTCGACACCAAAAATCACAACCAAACCGCTAAAGCGATGTATCTTAACATTAAGCTAGTGACGTAATAATATATCAACCCTCGCAGTGCGGTGACACGTTGGTTATGATTTTTGGTGGCGATTAATTAATTAAAAAAGTTGGTTACAATTATTTTATTACCACATTTTGACCTGAAATTTGGTAAACTGACTCTATACCGAATGTACTGTCCACCCCTTTTGGATAAATGTACCCTTTCTGTAACACCCTGTTTAAGTGGCAAGCAAAGAATCAGTTACGATTAATAATAAATAAGCCAGCAGAATTAAACTTACCGAGAATCCTTTCAGATCTATGATGCATATTAAATAATTACCTGTAAAATTAATCATTTATTGCATTAAATTAATGTAGCAATAAATGTAGTGTCAGGTTTCATGGCGTTACGTAGGAAATTACAGCTTTTGTTCATACTTCCTTATTGTAGTGTTTTGTTCCTCATATCCAGAATTATAATTATTAACATTAGATATACTAAACTTTCTGAACTGAGAGAGCGCCACCTTTGATCAATATTCAATTATAATATGTTTACTTTATCCAAACAAAAGAAAGATAGGAACCGTTAACAATAGCATCAGAAATATCCGCTACATTTCAGATACAGATGTTTTTCTAAGACAAACGTAGCGAGGTATCTAGTGAAGCGACCCAAGGGTATGGGTGCGTGAACCCGGAACGAACCGGATCGGACCGGAACAGGGGCCAAGGCAATGATGCGGAAGACCAGCTGTTAGCGACGTGATAATGAGGATGTTTGGGTTATAGGAGACAGGGTCATTAACGACCACTTATATCCTTTTTAACCATCGACGCAAAAAAGAGTGTTCTAAGTTTAACATCTATTAACATAATCTTTGCCAACATAGGAGTCCTAAATTCTCTCGTCGCAAATGAGTCCTTAATTAGGTATCTATTTAATTTTTGATTTTAAAGGGTACTTGATCAAGTTTTCTTTGATATAATTAAAGTAAACCTATTCAGCCGTTTGAAGATTTTATCAACGCCTTTGATAAGATTTATGAATATAGCATCCACGAAAGTGCGAATTAAGAATAAGTACAAGTAAGTAGCACTTAACATAATCGTATTATTTCTTTTAGATCTCTGGCGTTCCTTTCTCCTATACCCTGGAGCTGCCTGGCTACGAGTACGACTTCCGAGTGCCGCCAGAATACGTGGACCAGATCAACGAGGAGACCTGGCACGGGATAGCCGTGGTTGCCAGACTCGCTAAGCTATACTACGCCAGTCGCTACGTACCTGCCACTACACCGGCCACTACACCTGCAACTACACTAGCCCCTCCACCTATCCCTCCCGTCAGCCCATAGACATGAGTTTTACTGCCTCAATAGATATTGTTTTAAGGGTGTAATTCCCTCAACTGGTGCTGCCACTTTCAAATAAATTAGTTTTCTAAAAAACTCGATTAACTTTCATCTCACCTTTTTTAACCTGAAGTACGCTACTCTCTACTTCTGGCGATCTATTTTGAGTACCTACCACAATTATTTTGCACAGGAAAGACTATATATCAGGCTTTTAAGGACTTGGATAGATAAAGCGGATTTTAAGACAGAAAATCTGATTTTTCTATCTTGAATATTGTTAAATGAGTATATTGTTACCTCATTGCAAGAGTAAACTACAATTAGTATAAATAGCCTTATTTTTTTATGTTTCTAAATAAATCAATGAAGTATAAAAATATAAAGCATTTTTATTTTTAAATACCTACCTCAGTAAGCAAAGAATCTCATCAGACTCACAGTTAAACAATGTAATCACAGTGATCTTAGATCTCAAGGATAGAGCCTACTTAGTACCTACATACATTGTTTAAAACAATAGTATTATTAATTTTCAATCAATCAGTCTTTGCACAATCACTTTAGTTTCCTCTGAGTGCTAGATACATATAATTCTAAAATTCTGGGAAGTTTCCGACCTTGTCGACCAAATGAAATAGCAATATTATATTATCTAAATGGATTTCATTTTTTTTTATTTAAAATTAACTTACTAAAGCAAGGTGACAATTTGTTAATTGTAATTAAAAATAGAAAGGAAATAATAAAAGTAACGTTACCATAGATAACAAAAAAGGCAAGGTGAGCGCGTGCGCTATCAACCTGTTTCCAATGACGTGTGCGCGCGACGTTGCCGCTCCGTGCAATGACATGCCACCGAACGCTTTCCAACTATACGCACAGTTTGACACTGTGCTGCCATTCGTAATAAATATTTCGACAGAGTAAGACTTACCTGTACACTGTGTATAAGTGTGTTCAACTTTTAGTAGTCAGTTCTCAGTGATCGAATAGTCGCGTGCGCACTAAATGTTTACATTTTTTTCTTAGTTTTGTTGTGTTTTGACAAGTAATTGCACAAAATGTTTATGTCATATGAAGTGTTCGCTACTTTTGGGATATCAGCTGTGAGTATAGTGTTATTTTTATCATATTTGTCGATAATCGATTGTCTGTTAAAACCTTATTGGTTATGATGCTGTGTATTGAATTTTAATGAGATGTCGCGATGTCGTTCGAAGCCTGTCACGTTATAATTTTGCTTGTTGGACAGAAACTAACGATTAACTTATTGTACTCGTATTAAACGATGAAGGCTATCGTTTCCTATCAGATAAACGAGTTTTGGACATATTTACGTATGCAAAGACCATGATTATAGATTGACATCAAAATAGTATACCTTGCAATCTAAACTAAGCAAGAATATGCCTCAGCACATATTGATATCCGATTCTAAAGGCTCGCTAATACGCATTAACTTTTAAAAATGATTTAATTAACACACTTTTATCCTGTTGATTAAGACAACACTACAGCCACTTGCTTAGGTGTCGTAGTAATTTGACCCGCTTTAACCTAAATGGTTTATAATTAATTTACAAATTAATTTTATACTAATATTATAAATGCAAAAGAAACTGCCTGTCTGTCTTTGTCTGTTACACTATCACGGTTAAACCACAGAACCGATTTTGATGAAACTTGGTATGGCGCAAGCTTGGATCCTAAGAAAGGACATAAGGTACTTTTTGCTGCGATAACCGAAACCAACGCAGACGAAGCCGCGGGCAACAGCTAGTTGTACATATATAAGGATGGTTCATAATGGTCAGTTTCGTTGCTAAAAGCGAGCATTTAAAGATAACTGCTTAGTTTTTTCATAATACCTACTTAAAAGGAAGTTAAAATTAGAAACAGCTCTTCACCAGTATAGACCAAAAATCGAACCTCGGCTTATTTTAAAGATATGACGACTGCCGTGGTCGTTTGGCGTAAACACCGGTTTTCAAGGTGTTGCTAGCTCTGAGGTCCTGGTCCCGGGTTCGATCCCAGGACGGGTCAATTAAAAAAAACACTTTTCTATATTAGTTGTAGTTAGTACCTTCGTTGTCTCCGATTCCATAACACAAGTGCTTAAGCTACTCACTTTATGTTCAGAGCAATGTATGGATGTATTTCAAATTTATTTATTTATCATTATCTATGTAAGCCATAATAACAAAACAGCCAAAAGTCCGCACATCATAAAATCTACTAATAAACTCTCCAAATCTCGACAGATCCTATCATTCTCGCTGTCGTTGGTTCTCCTCCTGATCCTGGCTGCGAAGCGC
This sequence comes from Diachrysia chrysitis, assembly GCA_932294365.1. Taxonomy (NCBI): domain Eukaryota; kingdom Metazoa; phylum Arthropoda; class Insecta; order Lepidoptera; family Noctuidae; genus Diachrysia; species Diachrysia chrysitis. The sequence continues at coordinate 11,681,324 of OW028660.1, read as the reverse complement.
GGGATGCTGCGCGTGGGCGCCACCACCAAACCCGCCGCCTACAACCCACTGCTGATCCCCACCGCACAGCCCCTGCCGAAGATCGTGGAGCTTACGCCGCTGAAGGATCGAGCCATATAAGACGGAGAGGGAAGACGTAAGATGATACACCGACATTCCGTAACAGAAAGAATTTAGAAGAAATAAGGGTCCAAGAAAAATTAATAAAATATTTAACATGTTTAAGAATGGTCCAAAAATAGGGCGTTTTTATTCATAGTTGCTAGTCGCGCAGTTGGCGGTGAATAAAAATGAATAAGTAGGTGTTTTAAAACCAACGTGAGATTTAAGAAACTTCGAAATTTCTAGCAATAATATGTTATAACACATTTATTGTAGTATTCTATTTAGTTTAATTAGCTATGGTTGTACACTTTTTGGGCTCTCATTAGAAACAATGTGTTTATATAAAATGGGCCTTTTACATGAATAAAACAAAACACAACTAAATCAGCATGTTTGAAACCTCAGCAATGATTATTATATATTTTCGTTCGAACACTGTCTACTTACATTAAATTACGTAAAACAAAAGAAAATATTGTTGAAATTATTAAATTAAGGTATTTAAAATGAAATAGCTAAGCTAGTCTTTAAAATATATTATGAGTAGGTATGTATTAGAAATTTGTATAAAGTTTGGCATTCCTGTATTTATTGCAATTTTTTTTATATACGACCTGGAAATATTTATGTTATAGAAAGATCGGAATTATTTTTTTAATGTTTTGCTTCTACAAGTCACAAAGCAATCGTTACAAGTAAAATTATCGCTTTGTGTTTGCATATACTTTTAAATAATTATATTTTGTTTATTGTTACTAAACATGGAATATTATGTCAGTAGATACTGTATAAAAATTAAGTCAACAAGCTTAAAAAGCATTTTCGAATTGTTATCATAATTATTGTTTTGGACTTGTTGCAATACTAAACACTTATAAATGTATATATTTCCGTATAAAACAATAGAAATAATGAAATATGCAAAACAACACCTCATAGAATCTCTTAATTAGTATTAAAACATTGATCATCCGTTGAGTAGTGTGGTTTATGTGGTTAGATTGGTGCATTATTGTGCACTCATTATCTAAATGCTAATTCTTTTTATTCTAGTTTTTACTATTTTAATACATTCCATGAGACATTAATAATTAAAAATGTCTAGTTAAGTATTTGGCATTTATAATCTGTTCATTTAATCATGTTATTAATATTTTTTTAATTAATTATTAAACAATAGGGATGTTGAATGGGTATGAAAAGTTAAAATCTATTTAGTCCGTCAGTTAGATAATAAAAAAATATTAGACACGTATTTTTTCTTTTATCAAAACAATAAAAAAATACAAAGATACAGCGCTTCGGAGTGGAGGCTTATGACGCCACGCCTTGGTAAAAATCGTAGCGAGGAGTGAAAAAAGAAAAAATACGTGTCCAATAAAATTAATTAATCTACCAGGCGGACATTAAAAAAAAATTGGAAACATGCCTATTATTCTACATTCTTACACGATAAAAAATGGTAAAACCATTTTTTTTTGTCAAATACTGAATAACATCATTAATACCAAATTATAAAAAAATACGTCAAAATAATCAAACGACATTTTAAAGATAGTATTAAGTTTAATTAATGACTAAATACTTAAGTGACTTATTAATTACACATTACCAAAACTTAACCATATCATTAATTTATCATCAGCCTACCTTATAAACGTAATAATGTAATTAACACGAAGTATTTGGTGCCATAGCGCGGGAATTATATTGGTGTAATCAATTTAACTGAAACTTGGATTTGAGTTAATATAATAGTACAATGTTTTATTGGTTATGTTAAATGTTTCACTTGAAACTCATTAATGTTTCCGTTGTAATTCCTGTGTACTTAAAGCCATGAGAAAAATAATTGCCTGTGTATAATATTTTAATAATATTTTCCATTGATAAAAAATTACCTTTGTTAATAAATACTTTTTGTAATAACAACCAAATGTTTTAGTTGTTAATTATTAATATGCTAACATTGAATTCTGTAGTAATAACAAATAATATTATGGTAGTGTTAAAACAACATTTAAATATGCATATAATTTAGATGATTTTCAATACATTTAATTTCCCGCAAATACCACAAAGTATGTGAAAACTTTCGAATAATATAATTTTTACTTACATGTAACTAATTACGTTTATTATTTATATACTTTTGTAGGTAACATATTGTACTTCAGTCTATCCAGTATTACAATTAAATGATATACGAACTAAATTATTTTTTTCGTTAAAAACGTTTCGTTTAACTGAACCCGCATGAGCTTACAAATAGCGGTACCTAACGAGTGTAAACTTTTTGTTACTACCGCAGGTTTGTTACCTAACCAACAGATTAGGGGCACAGGCAACAAATACCAAAGCCCTATCTATCTAAAGTCTAGATTCCCGGACATCGCGGGTTCCGCGCTGGAGCTGAGCTCACTAACACTGAGTGACTAATGTGAGAAACTTCACGTTGTTTTCAAAGGGTAATGTCACGGCCGCCATATATTAGCCAAACATGATAAAAATCTTTTTATGTGGCGTCCCTTGACATCGGGATTTCCCGGAGTTATTGCCCGAAGGCATGTTACTGGCCGTATTTCATTTTTTGAGGACCAACTTTCTTTTTTTGAATATGTTATGTATTCCAGTTCCTTTTTTGTAATGTTCTACCGAGTTAGGAAGGTTACAAATGTTGGTGTTGAAGTCTCTTTGACTGATAATAATGAGTGCCATTCGTCAGAGCCTTAGAAGCTATTAAACACGATTAAAAATAAAGTAAAAGCTTTTGTCACGTCAACTGAAAACCTTTTTTTAATTTTCACAATAAAGCGTAAAGCAGACGTCGATGGTAGGAAAAAAGTTATTGATTGAATTAAACACAAATTGATTTTTGTGCGCTATCCCCGACGTCGCCTTCTCCCCAAATTAAGGGAACAACGTTTTCTCCCGCTGTCTCGGCGTTTCAACCTAATTTCCCTCGAAAGCGGCGCGAAGGAATTCGATTCGAAGACGTTTTCCGCTTGCTCGCAGCCGGTTTGATTTTATTACGGCACCCGTTGCGTCAGGGTAAACCTTTTTAGTGGCTTTTTAAAAATACTCGCGATTGGAGCCCTCGGCTGAGGAAATGAGGTCCGCGGTTTGCAAAATAGTTGGAATTGCTTTAGGTGCGGCGGCTGTTCAGATCTGTCCCGAGGGGCGCGCGGGAGGGTCGGGACGGTAATCTCCGCGAATCGAAATGTCGGGAACGCAACGAATTGCCTCGCTTGTGCAGGATTTAAGATTTACAACCTAGCTAAACCTTTTAGAGGGACGATTCTTGAGTTTACTTACTACCTTGGTAAGGTCTAAATAAGTTATAAATAGGGTATTTTTGTAATGTTTTATAATTTTAAATAAATAATGGTAAATTCACAGCAACTGTATATATGCCCAAATGTAGAATTTTCAGGAATAATCATAAACTGGTACAAAATAAAAAAGGTCATTGTACTTTCTCTGTAAATATTGTACAAATATTAAAAAGACTTGGCTTATCTTCTGAAACTAAATATCGTACTACATAAACAACAACTGAATATCGCGGAAGTTTCCAAAAAACTTCGCCAGTACATAATACCAGAATATCCAATATCATAACTTACTTGATAAGAAAAACAAGACCGAGTCAACTGTCACATAAAATATAAGCTACAGAAGCACAACTCAAAAAATAAAAGAACCATTTATAAAATAATGAAACATTAAAGCTATACTTTTTATTTTAGTAGGTACTTTTATATGACAAATTTCCCGCTCGTTCTTTCTTTCTTTCAATCATGGCATCCCTAAGGTGGCCGTTTGACAATCAATCTGTCATCAATCTTACCAAGGTCACAGACTAACTGATGCGAGATTGATCGTCAAATGGTCGCCTAACGGTGCGTTTCCAACTGACGAGGAACAAGGCGGAGTGGAGAGGACTGTGAATTGGCCAATCAAGGTGCTCGAAATCTCCACTCTGAATCAGTGTACCCATAAATGGTACACTGCGCGACATTCTGCAGATTTGATCCCCTCGATTAGACAAACTTGAAACAAGATTAGATCAGACTAGATTTATTATGATTTGATGTAATTAGACTCTCAAATCTTATTCAAATTTTAATCAATTATACCTGAACAGCCTTAATATTGTTTAAAATTTTGGTTTAAAATTTATGTAAAACTGCAGTCATTTTCCATTGATTTAACTGAATAAATGACGATCTCATTTTGTTGAGTTGCTATAAAATAAATAATGCAGTGAAGCGTTTGCAATATAAAATTCCCAGTAACAGTCGTGAATAGACACGTGTCATAATAATATAACAGATGATATAGTATAAACGTTGCACGTAATGTGTTCAAGTCAAAAGGTCAGGATATATTACTAGAAAAGGCAACGTTTTTAAAAATAAAAGTTCATGTTTTAATAAAAATACAATCGTTTTTTAATTTATCTTCTTTTTTAATATGTAGCATTAAGGTTTATTTTTTTATTGAATTTCCTTACTTAAAGAACTAAAACATTCTTATACTGCCATTTCATAATTACGAGGGCATGGTATAAACCTTTTTTTATTAATAAAAATGTTTTTTTTTTACAAATCATTTCGGGTTTTGGTAAACAAGTATTTAAGTCGTATAATAAATAAAAAAAAAATCGACAGTTAAGATATTTTCCTTTTTATACCTGAACCATTCAAACTGGAGCTGTGCATTATCTTCCCTGCGGGGGATTTAGAGGGGGATTGGCAGGTGTGTAGCGACTGGCGTAGTATAGCTTGGCGAGTCTGGCGGAGGCGGCGATGCCGTGCCAGGTCTCCTCATTGATCTGGTCCTGGTAGCGCGCCGGCACCTGGAAGCTGTACTCGTAGCCGGGCAGCTCCAGGGTGTAAGAGAACGGGACGCCCACGTACTAGAAAAACAAATGGTAGATAGATTTTCTGTAGAAAGAATTTGATATTCTGTAGATTTTTTTACTATAACAAATACTGTTCACAAGGATCACATTTTCACGGCCTTAAATAAGAATTTATTAGTTTGACCTTTAGGTAATGTAGCTAGGAAATACAAGTGCATGTTTGTCCATCTATTTCACAAAAAAGGAAATCAGACAGGAATAAATATGTTGGTCTATTTTTGCGATACCAGGTTAATTTGTTAGAAGACAATTCATAAGTTTTGGCCTCTGTAACCGTGTGGCAAACGTACGTGCTTACAAATTGTAATAATAACACGTCTGATTACCGATAAATATTATGCCAAATATGTCTAATTAGTCTATACAATTTATTGCTCGCCAAAATAATAAAGATAAAATATATTCTTGTAATAGGTCCCACATACCATCCCATTTATCTAGCGCCATTTTAATTAAACATTGTGTATGTATAAAAAATATATAATCCACAATAAATCTGAGGGCTCATTGGATGTCTGTACAGAAAAATAAATTACAAGTTAATTTAAGTTATTTTAAGTATCCGTTTACTAATTCAATAAACTCGAGTCGAATTCTAAATAATCTTTTTTTACCAGGTAAGTATAACTATGATCTTCTCTGTTCAATGTGGTATTTATCAAAACCACTCTACCGTTCTACAAAGAAACAGTGCCAAATGTACTAATAACTAAAAACCATGACCCAGTAGTAATCGACATCAATAATATTAATGTTATCAAGAACAGGATTAATTTGAGCAGATTAGATTGGCATTGTACGCGCGTTTCATCGCCGCCAGACAAACTACATACAATTAATCAAACACAAATTTGAAATACTTTTGCGAGATTAAGCAGATTACAATAGGTATAGGCGTTAATACTAGATTAACTATAGTTGTGTTTTATAGAAGTAAATAAGACCTTGGCATATTCATAGACAATATCAAATCGGAAGTAAAACTTAATAATAATTACAAAACCACCAACCTGGCTTACAAGCAAGGTGACAGATCCCTGTATAAGAGGCTTGCTTGAGCAAAAACAATAGATCAAAATCAGAAATCAAGAAATGTTGCTCATACCGAGCTCATAAATACTAAAAACGAATTATATTTTAAGTTAGTTTAAATATAATATGAATTATTCTCACCTGACCATAATCTTGCGCACTACCAGAAGTAGCGTACAGCACACTAGCGCTGTTCCCAACCAGGTAGTACCTCGCTTTGTCCAGCTTCTGGGTATCGATAGCAGCGCCCATCGCCGCCCCAACCTGATGCAACTGAGGAGCATTCAGCGTCAAACTGCCATCCCCATACCCGAACAAAACGTAGTTGCCATGGCTATGAATATCCATGTATATCTGGATCCTGTCTTTGTACTCCTGGAGTATATCCCTGATGTAACGAGTTTCGGGTTCAGAGAATGCGGCATGTCCAGGATAGGTTATTGCACAAGGGTTTGGGGAAACTCCTAAAGTATTGAAAAAGATATCGAAGTTCCTGTTGCCATCTATTCCGTAGCAAGTTGCGTTGACTTCAGGGTAGTATGACCTGGTCTTCCGCCAGAGCCGTTCCTGAAAAGAACAATTGTCTGCTTTTAACAATTCTTTAATTAATTGATTTTTATTCGTTTATTTAGTAAAAAATAACCTCATTTCCAGAAAGATCTTTAAAAGCCGTTTCTTCTCCACAACTGGAGTACTTTGAAACCGTGCGTGAGAAAATCAGGGTGCTGTCTATAAATGATTACTTACTAAAATACGACTTGGTAGTCTTATTTAAATAAATGAATTTTGATTTTAAAGAATCTGTCCATTTCTAAGTCCTCAAAGTTAAATTCTGATGAAGAACACTCAATAATTAAAGCCTAACTTACATCAGTATGCGTATACTCGTATCCGTCGGGGTTAACGAGCGGCATGATGATCCAGTCCACGTCGCTCAGCAGGTCGCTGTCCTCGTGGCGCAGGTTCTCCACCAGCCTGTGGATGCTGTACAACGTCACCGGCGTCGTCACCCACTCGCGCGCGTGGATCATGGCGTTCATGAAGTAAATGGGCTTGCTGGGGTCGTTGAAGTTCGTCGTCGAGATCTGAGTGACAGGAGTTGAGTTGAGAAGGATAATTTATTGCAATTGAAATAATGTTAACTTACACAGATCACTATAGACTACAGACCGATATACAATAGTTGGTGTGTGGACACAAACTACCGCTGTACAAGGTTTGACGTTTGTGTCATGTTATGACTTAAAGAAAAACCTTCATCAGTACAAATTTTCTTATATGCTGTTTCCTCCTCTTTGCGATTTTGTTTTTGGAGCTATTTACTTTTAGCATATTTTGTTTTTGTTTTTATATTTTCAGTACATACATACCTTCAAGTACTTGATGTCACGACCTTCAAAACTCTTGCCGGCGGTGGCCACGGTCACCAGGCCGGGGTGGCGCTCAGCTACTACTTCTATGTAACGGTTAATCTGTTGAAAATGTTTATATTTCACAATAGTAATTAAAATCCTAGGTCAGGAAGAGTAATACGCGTACAGAGGCTGCTTTGTTAAAACTATTGAAACAAATCTAGATATTTATACAAAATTAAATATTAAACGACGCATTGATTATTTGAGGACACAAAAGTAGTATTTGTGTCAGATAAAGGGGATATGAAAAAGTTATAACAGGCTTCAACTTAATATTTGCTGCAAATCGATTTAAGCTTTTTTCTTATTCTTAAAACCATAGCTTAGAACGAAGAAAGAATTAATAAAACCCACCTCACTGTATCTCTGGAAACCCTCAAAGATCATCCTATTGTTTCTGCCAGATGACCATATTCTTTGCTCCTCGTCAAACTTTTCAAGGGCCCTAAAAATTAAAAACTAACTAGGTATTGAACAAACAAAATTATTTACCATTTCCTATCGCAACATTTCCATCTATTTGCAGGTCTTCCGGTAGATATATATATCTTATAAAATAAGCCTCAAGTTCCTGCCTTACTTTGTGTGTGCGTAAATTAATAATTAAATAAAATGTATAGTACCAAAACTTTTTATCTGGATATTGGATGTGAAATAAAATACAATTAACAAGCGACGAAGCAAACAATCCACGCTAATTGGCTGACCTTCTGTTTACATAAAAACTTCCCAAATAGGTGACAGATATCACGCGATGAAAATTAATTGGTATAAGATGTTTTTATCGCACGTTGATGACAGCAACGTCTTACTTCAGCATCTATAATGTATTTTATATGCTAGGGTACCTACATAGAAAAAGGCTCTGAAAAAACCTGATTTCTCTCAATTGGATCTGTAAACAACGCCATACCATAAACCCGCTATTATATTGTTCGGTGCAAACAAACTGTCAGTGTGAATGCTGGCACGGACCCAGCTTGAACTGAACATGGAGCTTTGTATGTTACTGACAATACGAAAACTGTCAGTCACCAATGATTTACGCGGTGTCCGAATGATCTGTTGTAGTTTTGAACTAATTTCGGACTTGTTAATTAATTTTCACATTGTGTTAATGTTTTAATTACTTAATGGTATGCGATACGATACGATTAGGGCAATTATGACGGCAATAAAAAATATAAAAAAACAAGTTTGCTATGAGAATGATTGCGTTCGTCAAATAGTCGAGGGCGCGTCAAAAATTGTAACGATTGTTTGTTGCTTAGGATACTATGTAGACAGCTTTTAAATATAAGTGTCATTCGCAGAACACCGAATTATTATTTAAATGTTTGTGAACAAAAAATCTAGACAATAATTTTCCTAGCGGCAGTAAAAAAAAGGTATAATTATACGAAATATAAAGTCACTCACTCAGGCACATTAGTCAAATGCACATAATGTTCAATCCCCATCAAATCCAGAGTATCGAGCAACTGGTTCCTGTTGTCCGCCGTTACCATGACCCTGGCTTCCCGCTGCCCCGGCATGCCGTGTTCCCAAACGTCAAGATCAAGCTGGTCTTCCAGCTCGAACAGCAGCTTCTGGTCCTCCGTGCTGCGCAGCTGGATGTCGTGGACTGAGTTCCTTTAGAAAAAAGGAAATTTTGGTAGAAGTACCTACTTAGCCTTAATGCCACTAGACATTTTACGCCAGTCAACCTTTGGGTAAAAAAGAATGTTATATTTATATTAAATTCTATATTTTGGTATCCCCTTCGATATTCAATGTTGACAACGTATAAGAAAAAAAAATCGGTTTAAATAAATTACATTAAAAAAAATATGAATTAATTAACCTGTCATTTTCTTCAAAATAAAAAGTAAAAATATTGAGTATACCAACAGTGGGTAGACAAAGATTTATTATGAAATGATACGAAGGTAAATTATTAGGAAGAAAAGAATGGTACAAACTATTAAAACTCATCAAACTTTCAAAGAAAGTTATTATGAGTCTTATACATATAACATACCCTTCGTATATATCATGTTTGCCTGCAGTCACGACACCAAGCACGGTGAAAAACACCAAGAATTTCAGCTCCATAGCGGCCGTCCACCAGTCGCCTTACACTACATACAATATTAAACTAATCTATCCACTAATACTATCATAATTCTTTATATCCACAATTTATTCATCTTTATTATCGCTATCAGTACTTTTATGGTACTTTTTATCATACAAAAAATTCTATTGAACTAGGTGCTACTTGATAAGTGAATTTCGATTCGTTTTGAAATGTAGACTATTTTATCTGTAGATAACCTTAGTTGGATTTTTACATAAATTGCTATTTAGATTATTTAAATGAAACAGGATGGTAATCACAAAATAAATGGTACATGTATCCTAGAGTAAATAAAGAATACGTTTTATTAATTAAGAGTCTCGCAAATTAACTTTAAAACGTTCTTAAAGGTCTGCTAGATAACTAGCGGAGGTTTCAAATTGATTCAAAAGTAAAAGCATTTATCATTTGTTGAGTCATTCTTAATCCATGCTGTCCATAGTAATATTATAAATGCGAAAGTACCTCTGTCTGTCTGTTACGCTTTCACTGCTAAAAACTAAAACTTGGTTTGGGATAATAATCCTGGATCCAAACAAACGACATAAGCTTGTTTTTTCCGCGATAACCGATACCCATGCAGGCGCAGCTGCGGGCAACAGCTAGTTTATAATGGATAATTACATATAGTTCATACTATAAGTATTATGTTAATGTAAGGCACAGGCCTTCTTCTTTTAAAAGTTTACACTGACCATATTATAACGCAAGTTACTCAAAAATTTATAACATGATATAAAAATTTAATAAGTCCTTAATTAACCTTCAGCTTTAACTCACATTTCAACACTTCGGACCTTTAATTTAAATGAACAATAGTGTTAATGAAAAGCACATTAGTACGAGTATAAGCGAGGTTCAAACAATACCGTGTAATGAGGGAGCCTTAACAAATAAATGAATTGTGACGTGAGCTTTGTCTCAGCGTCCGGCGCGAGGTAGCCGCGCCCCGCGGGCTCACTCGGCCGGACGCGGCGCGGCTTACTTTATCATGGAAAGTTCTATTAATAAAATCGGTACAAAAATCGGTGGGTTTTTTGGCTAGTTTAATGGCTTTAAAAAAAGGACAAACTTTAAAAAGGTTTCATTTTTAATAACGACTCCCGCAGTAGTGATTTACATACACAAAGAACATCCAAGTCTGGAGTCCCAAGCGAAGATCGAACCCGCAGCACGTCGCGCACAGTGGTAATTGACGTGGTGACCTATATCACTCGGCTATCCGTCATTCTATTGTAGCCAGTTTAAGAAAACAGTTGACGATCGATTTGTTTTGCTAAGCTATTTGGCGATACATGTTTAATATGGGCACCCTCGTGTGAGTTTAAAGTTAGGGAGTCTACTTAGTGTGATGTCACAAGGAACATTAAAAAAGGTCATGTAAAAAAAAATACTCTGTAATAATCTGAACATACCTGACAGCTGTCAAGAACAATGTCTGCCGAAAGTCATTAGGTTACAACAGCTTTAGATAATCATCACACGATTGTAAGAACATTATATTTTATATATTATCCCAGAATATGGAACATTCGAGAAACAAATAGAACAGAAATAATGCCCGCGTATAAAATCAAGTGAAATACATTTGTGACGCTGTTTATGAGATTTTTCCGTAATCTAAAGGAAATGAGAACTCTTTGCTTTTTCTTCTTTCATAAAAATGCCTCTGACTTTATAATACTGAAAGCTTGCCAGAGTCAATGATTTGTAAGGAATCAGATTGACGATTTACCTATTTCTTCCATTACAAGCGATATTGGGTTACTTTAGTACATAATTTATTCACACGTATTATACTTGTGCTTCATCGTATTTCTTACTAATATTATAAATGCGAAAGATTGTATGGATGGATGGATTTTTGTTACCCAATCACGATAAAACGGCTGAACGGATATGAATGAAATTTGGTTCAAAGGCAGTTTATTACCTGAATTAAAACATAGGCTACTTTTTATCGTAATAAATTTCTCAATGTTTCATCAATACGCGCGTGAAACCGCGGAGCGCAGCTAGTATGCGTACGTGTTACTTTACGTATAAAAAAGGACAGTACCTTTTTTTTCATTATATTTTCAACATTAGAACAAAAAAGAAAACGTATTTATTTTGTATTAACATCTGATGTTAATATAATAATAATCTGATATAACAAAACTTTGTCGTCCTTTTGTAGTGTATAAAGTTTAAAAGTAAAAGTAAAAGTAAAATTTTAAATCAAATTAGAAAAAGCACATTTGTTTTTACAGAATTTAGAATATCAGACTAAACTTCTATCCGATTTTATAAATACGAGTTTAGCCGTTTTAACGTTATTGTAGCAGAATTTTATTTAACTTTCTCAATTCAGATTGAATATATTATTTTCTTTAATGTAAATCTAACAATTGTGGAAAGAAACCATAATTATGCTAAAATGAAGGCAAAAAAAATAACTATAGAGCAAAACAAAGATCGCCTTAATGAAGAACACAAACAGACACAACAACAAAACTGCTCCTTTCACAGAATCACAATATGACTCATATTATGATTCTGCGAAATTACCAGTTTAGGCGTGCATAATATATATTGTAAGCCAGACACTCGTATTTCCCAGCTGATCGCCTCCGATACTCTTCACCTAAACCCAACCCTCCACCGCTAACGGCCTAACTCGGCGGCGGTATTACGTATCCTGCAAAGGCAAAGTGACAGCAATATTTTCAAAATTATTCCCGTCAATATTCTGTACTAATTCGTATTACAAATTTGCAATTTGAGAGCAATAATTGTACAAATTTTGCTATTAATAGCCATCGCTTTGCTTTTGCGAGATACGTAATAAAGGCGTGGGTAATCGAATTAGTTGGGGACGAATCGTACCCATTGTTTCGTGCCAATACACTTGGTGTTTATTTACTGCGGGTCGCTATGGCCGGTTGACGGCCGCTGGAGGGTTGAGTGTAGTCCCTTGTTTAGTTTAATGCCACCAATGATATGGGATCTCGTGATCTGCCGGATTATATTGATTCTTGTTTTGTTGCTTTGCGTACAAAGGTATAATGTAGAAATTGAATTATTTATATAAGTATCATGTAATTACATTGTGGAAGTTTACAATGACTCAGAATAAAATCCGTCTACAAGACGCTATATAAAAACTCTTGACTTCATTATTAACTTCGACATTTTTTTATAAGCCAATTTTGTTCTTATAGCAACCAATTTAACTCTGTCTTTAAAATCTATTGTTGTTATTTTAATAATCGTAACATTATCAAAAATACTTTCACGAAGTATTTTAACAAAACCCTGTCATAAAATTTAAATAATGATAGCAGCTACTTTCTTAAAATTAAATAAAAACATGACAACCAAAAACATTAGGAGTTAAATAATAATAAATAGAATGAAAAAATATTTCAAGACACTTATCAAACATTAGTCTAACGCAACAAAAACGTAAGAGAAAAAGAGTGCGCTTTTGTATGAAAATAATATAAATTAATGTAGAGTTTTAGTGACATTACAAGTAAGAATAAATAAGAAGGTTCACTACTAAAAAGGTTTGTGTTTTTCTGCTCTTGAGTAGCTAAAATTCGTATCTGATTCTCTTCCGTACAATTAGAGAAGCATTTTTAATAATTTTGGGTACAAAACACTAGCAACTTAGTACTTAAGTACACGATGTATATAATTGTACAATTATAAACAACTAACCGAAAAGAAAATCTTAATCTCCACAACCATCTTGCTACACTAGCGTTTGCTATTCTAATTTTTCTGGTATATGGTAAGTATGTACCTTACATATCCGTTTCGGTATCATTGGGCAGGTTAAAGGAGACTGTCTGATAAAAAGTAAGAGCTCATGACGACCGATTATAATAACGGATTGCTTAATTAACTCTCCGCCCCCGACGGTAATTTAAAAGTATATGAAAGTACACGGGCGGGTTAAACGCAGCGGTTAATTGTTTATTTATTGTTTTAATTTTATTTATCTACACACTATATTAAAATATTACATAATATTTATAAGAAATGTATAAAAGCGTTACTTATTTTATAGTACAATAAATAACTGATACATTGTTGTTAGAAACGATTCAATTAGAAAATAATTTATTGAATTTACAATTAGGAAGAACGTTAAGTATTTATATTGCCCAAGCAGAAATATAAAACGACTCATTTTTTTTAGGACAAAATTACACAATTGCAAAATACCAACACCCAGTATAATTACAAGTTTATCTGCTGTACCTATAAAACTTTTATGTTTTCCACATATCCATTGTGAAACATATTCATTAAAATAATTTTAATAAACCAGACCTGCGTTCCCACCGCTCGTCTGCTTTCACCGAGACTAACAAAACCTGAAGGGCGGCACTCAAGCAGCACCACTCTGCCCCGACGCTGACACTCACCTTAACAATCTTGAATATCTTGGAGAATCAGCTAACACTTCTTTCACTTCATTTATTAGAACACAAAATTACTCTAAATTAAAATCAAACTGCCATTTATAAGGTTATTTTTAACCTTTAAAAGTTTTTTTGTTATTACTAGGTCTATAAACTAATAAAAACCAATTAACCTTTTAAAGTGATAATAAGTATATATAGAATACATCTAGAATATATCTAGGCTATAATTCCAATACCTAGATGTTTATTTATTCCTAGTTAGTAATACTAACATTTCTAAAATATATATTATCTTAACTATAGACGCTTATCTAGATGTATTTGATACTGTGTATTATTTTGCTGTGCCCTTATCGGGTTTCATATTGTACTTATTTTAATTTTATAACAACTTAACACACATGCACGTAAAGGATTTAAATTTGAATGTTTTATTCATATACACTTGTTAGGTTTACTAATATAATATCAGATTGCATGGATAGCCTAGTAGTCCCTAATGTAGGTCACCACGCCAATTATTACTGCGTACAAAGTGCTGCAGGTTCGATGTTCGGCACAAATATCCGTTCCAAATCTGGTTGTTCTTCGCGTATGTGATTTTGAAGTGTATAAAACCCTAGCGATACAAGGATTAAATTGCTTAGTCGATATCGTCTTTTTAAAATAGAAAGATTTAAATGTATAATTGCTGAGTAAGAATATATAATGAAACCATAACTTAAATACTACCTACGAGACGAAAGAAAAAGTGTCGGTCAACAATCTCAAATACTCCAGCTTCGGCCTGTCCTATCAAAATATCGAACTAATATTGATATAGTAGACATTCCTAGAAAATCTTTTAACCTAACCTTTAGAATTTTTTCTATCAGAATACCCTTTCGACAAAACCATTCTATGTTTATTAAAATTCACGAGATTCTTATAATATCCTCTCGAAAATCTTCATCCTGTGGGTGGACGGTTCCTACATTCCTATTATATTTGCGTGTTATCTGGCAGTATAATTAATACATTTCCTGAAAAAGAATATTCAATTACTTTGTGTAGGTTTTGGCAATAGAACGATTGTAACAAAAAGCTACCTCCTACGAGATATTCAATTTCATCAAAAAATTAAAAGAATTTCATCTTCAATAACATTTTCAAGCTTTGATGTAACAATTTCTTTCAAAGTTATGATATCAATAAAGACTTTAACATTGTTTGTACAATGTTACCTCACGAGTACGAACCAGATAGGAGTAGCATCACAAATCTTGAAGTAAAGTCTGAACTCGAGTGCTGTGATTGGGATAATCTATTTGGGTTCCCGAACGAATGTATAAAAACGACGAACATTCTTGTAGACAAAGGATTTTCTTGATGCCGTCTGTTCCCCCGATGTGCCGCATTCCCGAGATGTTCGCGCATACGTGTATTTATATGTTGTGCATACATTTGTGCCTTTTTGACGTTTTTCTTATGTTTGTCTTCAAAGGAATTGAATCGGGTGGCGTTTGTTCTATTCGAAATATTTGAATTTGCTGCTTATTTCTTGTACTTTTTCGACATAAGTAACGACAATTATTTATATTAACACGTGCCTTAGAACGTAGGTAATAATATTAGGATGACTGCTCATGGTAACTATCAATATTGTAGAGACTTTTTAAATGGAGTGTTATTAAAAGAGAATGTCAAACTTAATCAGCCAATTTACTTTTAGAAACAACGCCATATTTTTTCCTGTCTGTCCAAGCTTTGTTAAATATATCAGTACCTATGTTTATCAGTTGTCTGGATCCCATAATACAGGCTCTGCCTAGTTTGGGATCAGATGATCGTGTTATGAGTTGTCACAAGATAAAAAAACATAATTACCAAAATATTTGAGTACTTATACTAAGTTACCACCACAGATTACCAAAAGATTATGATTGCTATCCTCTTCATACTTCCCTGACATCTGCTTAACCGACATCAGCATCCGACCGGATACAATTGTATAGCCGGGGTTAGCGCATATTCTTAGTTACCCGTCAGGTACGTCTGGCGTCCAACAAATATTAGCGGAGAACCAGCCCGAGATCAGATTTGTATGAATTATTCAAGTCGCGGCCCCTAGCCGTTTGTCTTGCAAGACGGCTACAGAATTCGATAGCGCTCCAGCGCTGCACCGCGCTTCAGATTAGATCATGCAAAAATGTTCCACGTATTATAGTCGCTGCAAGCGCTGAATTGTAATGCCGGTAAGTGATAACAGTTATGGATGGCGCTAATGGCTACCGTTTTATCTGAATCGCACGTGATTTGGCAGGTGAGGGTTAATAAGTATTAAAGGTAATAAACTTTTGATTTTCTTATTTCCTGCCCGTCTTTTTAAAAAAATAAGCTAGGATATTCATTAGGATAAATCTAGTTTAAGTTTTACATATTAGCGTAATAAATAATAGTACCAATTAGGTTTTTTAGTAAACTTAAATGTTCTTTAATTAAAATATTTGAAGACAGTACTTTTTATTTACTTACTTAATGTATAACAGAGAATACATTAAGTAAGTAAATAAAATGAAATGTGAACAAAATCACATGTATTGATCTGTACCGAAAGAAAGTAGCTAAAGCAACTGTGTTATAAATCAGAGACAACGAAGGTACTACAAACACCCAGACCCGACACAACGTAGAAATGTGGTTTTCTACTTTGACCTGTCCGGGGATCGAACCCGGGAGCTCAGAGCTAGCGACACCTTGAAAACTGGTGTGTACGCAACTTAACCACGGAGTTTGTCAAACATTGAAATAGTTTTTTTTTTCAACTGAAACCAGAATAAGAATTATAGGTTGAAGTTAAAGTAGTCAAACTATGGCACAGTTAGCGACATTCAGTAAACTTTGTATAAGGTTGTTGCATCGTTTCCGTTGGCGGATCTCCAATGTAAAGAAATGTGCTCTTTTCATTCACGTGCAGCCTACTGGGAATATTCCGTTCATATAAATGGAATATTTAGTTTCTTTATTGAAACATAAAGAACTTAAACTGAGTGTAATTCAATAAGAATTTAATATAGGTACCTACCAGTTCCTTATTTGTTTTACCTATAAATATAAACGTTTTCTTCAAGATTTAGTAAATCAAAAAATATTAATAAACGTTTTTATACCTATCCTAAGCAATTTCTAGCCCTAGACGGTTAATTCCCAGTCATAAATATTATATGAAAGAAAATTAGCGCGACCAAAATGGCGACCAAGTTAAAATATTAAATGAACTAGCTACCTACCTTGAATCTTTTATAAGTAATAAATTTTATGAAATTTATGTATCCACGTAATTAATGTTTAACAGATTTTCCTTATGTTGTGGGCGTAACGAAATAGCCTCTAACAATACGACCTTTATTAAAACTGTTGTTATTCCTGTTAAATAAAAACATTTTAAAAACATTAATTACCTTAAAGAATAGGTAGATACTTATTTGATTTTTTTTTTGTAATTCATTAATTTAGTTGTGTGCAATTGAAATCCAGAAACAACTATTGGATATTTAAAAAAATTGTAGTTGCGCCCATTTTCATATCAAAATCGATACCAAATAAATGGATTACATTAACACGATCTAACTTTTTACTAGCTCTTTGTAATCAGTTGAAAGTAAACGCATACACATTCCTATGTGTATTCTGGGTTCACAATAACAGTGATCCATTAATTAAGGCCGTATCCACATTGGTCGTTAGTACAAACTCTCATTACACAGCCCGCTCGTTCGCACTTTGATTGATTTGGCTCCACCCTTAGCGTTTACACATTTAATGAATTTAATTACAACGTTCAATTGTTTATGATCGAGTACCTATGTAAAATGTCCGATGGTGTAATTACTTCGGGTAATTTCGGAAAATTACGAAGGTACACGAAGCAAGTCTAAGCGTATTATAAGTTCTCTTGACTGGCAATTACAGGTCGCTAAGTTATAATTATACATCTGACAGCTTTTTTCTTTTGCTAAAAACAGATCAATCTTTTTCTCTCTACAATCATTTATCACTTATCATGTATAGGTAGATAACCTACGGTTATAAATCCAATACATAACCGTAGCAAATAAAGCTTAACCCCACTAACCGCTTAAACTGTCATCAATTTAAAATCATTAACTATTTCAAAAATAAAATGCCATTCGAATAAAATACGAAATCATTTAATCTCATTACGCACGCGAAATGAGAGTGGCGTCGCCATGACGTCATTTATTCGAACATTATGCGAGTTATTCGAAAATTATGCGAATAATTCGAAACGCCGTGCGAATTATGCCTGGTGTTGAATTTTACACTTTATCGTGAGGTATTTTGCGCTTTGCCAACGTGTTTTTGTTTTAAATGTGTCGTGTTGCCACTGGTGATATCGGTTTTTATTATTATAAGTACCTACAATTGACGAAGTGCACTTATTAAAATGAAAGTTTATTTCATTCTCGCAGCATTTTTGCTATTGAATAAAAAGTAGAGAATTATAATTACATTTACCTCTATGATTTATGAATACGGCTGTTATATTACATACGAACGTATGTCAAAACAATATTATATATTTTTCTTTATTTCTGGCCAAGTTTACATATGATCACAGATCAAAATATGTAGTATATTTGCATAAAGTTTGAGTACTTGAGTAGTAGGTAACCTTCCTATTAAATCCCGGAATGATGAAAAAATAAGTTTTAATCCCAGGATTTGAAATTCAACTATTCCTATCCTAGTTTATGACTTTCCTTGTAGTGAATTGAATGCTGTATGTAGTTAAAGTTTTTTTTTTAATAAGGTTTAAATAAACATTAATTTAATATTTTTACATTATGCCTCATGTCGCGATCGGCCTCGCAAGTCACATCACAAACCCCGAAATCTAATCACTAACTGCACTAAATATAACGTCATAGTATACTTACAAAAATACTGAATTAAGGCCTTATACCTACTATTTGAATTAAAAGAAAAACCAACACAATAATTTAAAAATGGAATCTCTAACAAAACATGTTCTACAAAAAAGTATGCGTTACATTATTATAATTAAAACACGTCAAGTCATGTAGGGTTGTCACTCACGGTATTGCCCCACTAAGTAAATAACTTGTACATGTACTAACTTGGCTTTTAACAGAGCACAAAGTTAGGCGTCAATTATATGCCGACCCTGTCGCTGTAATGTATTTAAGTCCTAACTTTTATATTAACAATTTTGCTAATATTTTGTGTCTACTTTATATTTTGGGACCTAGAAATGTGATAGGAATTTTTATAAAGAATATAAGGTTAAAGCCTGGGTTGAATATTTTTATAAGAATATTTTTTTAAACTACTATTCTTATTATACTAAACTAACTATTATTCTATCCAAAAAAGTTGTGTTATCAATTTTGTTGTAAAAATCATATTTTACAATCAGCATGTAAAATACTAGCTTTATCCCGCGGCACCACGTTTCGGTTCTCGCGGCAAAAGATAGCCGATGTCCTGTTTTGAAATTATACCGTACCAAGCTTCATCAAAATCGGTTCAGTGGTTTAGCCATGAAAGTGTAAAAGACAGAGTTAATTTCGCATAATGCTAAACAGGTCAATCTTGTAATATAATTTCGTGTAGAAAAAAATAAAATATAATGTACGCAACCTGCAAGCTATTTATAAAGTTAATTTAATATAATTCTGTGTTCGCAAAACAAAGATATGAAATTAATAAAGGCTGATTTATAGCCCACGGTCGGGTTCCGTACAAAAAATGGCCGACTTTTATATAGTGGACGCCAGTTTTATTTATTTAAAAACCCAAAGTTCACCTGGCTCTCGACAAGATAGCTTTTGTGTAATTTGTCTTGCAAATTGCGAGGAGTTCCACTGCATGTGAATGAAGGATTTAAAATTTCAGTCAATGGATTTTCAAAGATTGTTAGTTTTAGTTCTTTACAGAGTTGAAAGCTCTACAAAAATAATATTATTATACTTTTTATGTTATATGCAAATTAAGTATCAGAGTTTTATTTTAAATATTATCGATATGTAAATGTTCGTTTTCATAAATAGAATATTCGTTAAAAGTGTAAGTTTTTAGAGATACGATACTTTGGTAAAAGGGTAACATGGCGACCTTCTTTTATTACTATTGAATGTTGTTAGATCAACCTACTTCATCAACTATAGAAACGTGTCAGTTTACGTCAAAAAATAAAATATATTTACCCAGAATATATTCTGTTTTCTTGTCTAGAAAAAGAAATAAAACTGATAAACTCGAGGCCCGAAGATTGAAAAAAAAATACAAGCTCCACAAAAATTCAGTGACCGCTCGCAAATCGCCAAATCCCAATCAAGCCTAAACGTCAAATAGTATTACGCACCGAGTTACAACACGTCCAACTTATTTGATATGTTGCGGGTTATCTATCAGGGGCAACCCTAAAAATACCCAGTACAGCCCTGAGCTCGACCGCGTATCGTCCGGCCAGGGCTGTCCGCACCGATGAATGGTGCCCCTTGATTATTTAGTAGTCGGTGTCCCTTCCGGCCCCGCTAAATATCTGACAAGATATGTATAGTATACACCACTTTAGGGTAAAGATACAACCTTCCTCCAATATTCTTATTTTGTCATAAAACTTCAATTTTATTGGTAGGGTAACCCTATTTTTGTTTAGCGTACGCAAAGTTTTTTACAATGTTTTCTGATGTTTACGCAACTGTGCGTCGTTCGTAAAAATAATAAAGTTTGAAAAATACTGTACGAGATTCAAATATTTTTCGTTTATTGTTTCTGTTCATAATTTGAATATTTGTTACATTTATGTGTTCTTTTTTTATGTATTCGATATTTGAGTTTTTACTTTTATTTCGTTACGTTTTACTTGCCTGTTAAAAATGTTTAATCATTTTGGCCAGTATTCTCTGGAATGAAAATGTATTTAATTTCTTATAACTTTGTTGTGATTCTTCCCATAATAATAGATCGCCATATCATAAATTTTCTTAGAATTCTTTCTTCTGATTGGTGTAACATGAAATCGATTATTAAATTTATCATTCAATAGCTACCACCAGATATCAGGAAATTATCAATAACAGTTGGGGTTTGAAATCGTTTGCCCGGAAAATGATGTCCGTTCGTCCTTTGTTGTGATGCGACACAATACAATACATATGCTACATTCAGATAATATAGTTATCCATGCATGATGCCACAATATTATGATATTAAACAAACTGGTGATTTCCAGTGAGCTTAATTTTAATCTTTTAACACTTTAAATTGTTATTGTTTATTGAATATTTAAAAAACACGTTTTAGTTCATAACAACAAAGATGAAAGGAACATTCTAGAGCAGCAAACTTATTTCTGAAAGATAAGACCATAACTTCACGAAAACAGACAAACAACTTGAAAACGAAGTATTTAAGGAGTTTATGTAACAAATCAGGAGTCGTACCTATTGACCTCAACTCACTGAAGGTTTTCGAGAGAATATCTGAAGGTTGACGTCAACAAATTTCACAATGTTGAGTCCACAAAGAGTTGTTTCCAACAAAATATCCGTTTCATGAGTCAGTGGGCCGCATCTGAACATTACTCGATTGAGGGCTGCTCAAGGTATGAGCGACCAGTCGGATTATCATAAGTTTAATTAAAAGTAAAATAATATATTCCCTAAAAATTATGTAAAAATGGTGACATAGGTAATATAAACCAATCCTGTAAATTGTTAAATAAAGTTTAACTAAAATTTCTGAAGTCCTTGTGATTGCGTGCATTGTAGAATTGGATCCAAAACGGATGTAAGAAAAATCAATATGGTTAATAATAAATTACTGAAAGCATAAATTCGTAAAGGCTTGAGACAAATTTAGCTCGTGTATTTTTCTTTTCCTATCAGGTCTGCCGGAAGAAATTTCTTTAAGAAATAAGCAGTACCTACCATTGTACCCACTTGACATAATTTTGTGTTCTCTTGTGTGTACATCAATTGTAAATAAATAAAAAGAGTATCGTTTACCAGCACAAAAAATAAACGACACGGAAATTTGAATGGGAATTGTTGAAATCAGATTTCCGTTTTTTAGTATCATAAGTATTAAAACCAAAGGCGACAACCAACCAAGATGAAACTACTGAACTCTAAAACGCAAGACCGCCAACCCACTTCCGAATAAGATAAAAAAATGAAACAGAAAAGTATTGCAGCCATTTGTAAGCAATCAATTACCATCGCAAGTTGGTACGTAATGAATTAGTTCGGTACGTTAAAGTCGGGATAAATGAAAACAGGCAAGTCAGTGAAGTAATAAGTGTCGCCGTCAGGAAGACTTGAAGTCTGTTCGGACTCAGAGTTGGACAAGTATTTGTGAAATTAGGGTTTCGTGCATGCATGGCGTAATTTAAATTAAGTCCATTTAACAGACGATTATAAATTATAGACCTAACTACTAGAGCTAACCCCCGAATATTGAAACGCAACGTAACTTTAACACATCTTTTTTTTAAGAGACAGCATGAGACTTTGATTGAACTGATTGACATTTCAGTATTCGGCCGTAAGTGGTGATCTAGTGTTTGCAGACCAAATTTGAAAGCACAAAAGTGCCAGCAAACTCACAATGAGGGGTACCGTGATTGCGCTTACCAGTTGGCGCCACTAGCGCGTATGGTCGTGAAGAATAGCTGTCAAAGTTAAATACTAAGTCCGGGCACGCAAAAAAAGTTAAAATTTAAATAATTTTTGATATTAGCATTTTACGTGTATTTGTTTGTAATTTTGCAAGTCTATTTCGTAAGCACTGACAGTCATTGATTCGTAAATCATTTTGGTCATAATAATCATACTTACCGTTTTGGAAAACATTAAAAATATGCACAACGTTTATTTATACTCGTACAAACCCGCGTATCTTAGCGAAACACTATGGAACTTGACATTTTGGAGATTTATTGCGCGACTATTGTATTGTGCTATGTGTATTTTCACAGTTACTAACTGGCCCTTAGTAATTGATTTGTGTAGGTTTCTATAATGATCAATTATTTGTTTTTAATGGGTGTAATAAAACAGCTGTTCTGTACATAAATACAAATACCTAATTATGTACTTTGATTTTGTCTGTAGTTTAATATTACTGTTTTTAACGCCTGAGCGTATCCCTCACACCAAACAAGTCGTTTCGTTCGACTTCAAACTTGAGCGAAAGTCAACGATTTTGAAATCGACATTTTTGACCCTTCCTGTGAAGCCGTCATAAAGCTCACCTTCCATTGATTACTGTACTCTCTGAACGTAATCAGTTTTAGAGATTGTGGCACAAACGAACATCAGTTATTTCAAACTGATGCCTTTTTATCCGACTGCAGCGAGGCTTACAGTAGGGTTATGTGTTGACCTGTATGTAAGTGTATTTTATGTCAGTTTCTATGTAATAGCTTTTTTTTATGACAGGGTGTAAATCTAATGACTTTAATCCACGCCGAAGGCACGACGTGGAGATATGTCGGACTTGCGCCTACTAAACACACCCCGGTCCCGTCCTTGCCTTTACCGGAGTCCCGGGTTCGCTAAAGCATGCTCGGCGGGGCTCTGGTGGGAAAAAAGATAAAAGCGCAAGTTTCACCGTGTACGTAGATAGAGCCAAGCTTCTTCAACTCTAACTTTACAAACCATAAACCTTACCCGAAATCGAAATCGAAAGTGTAAGGGGATATTTTTATTCACTGCCCATTATGTACTTTTCCGTTATACAATTAGTTCTTGTAATCACGAAACGGCCAAAGAAGCCTAAAGAACTAAGCTTAATAAAACATAGTAATTTAATATTTTACTTATAAATCTTATATGACGTCCTCCGCCAAATAAATAATTTCTAAATAATTTTCTATTTGTTAAACTAAGGCTGCAATCCAAACATTGATCAAATCGCGATCATATTTACAAACCTAACCAAATATTTACTGCTTATTTGCCATACCACTAAATAAACTTTTATAAAGTACAATCTGAAAACAAATACAAACATATACATGCCATTTGATATATATATAATTCTACAATTGATAGTAAATCAGAGTTTTAGAATCGTATTATTTCAGTATCACTGATAATGTTTGCTGTTTTATACTATTCAACTGGGATAGATTATTACAGAAAGATAACCCAACTCTGTTTGATGACTTTATTAACAACATACGTCTGTAAGTCTTGACCTTTCTATTATATAGGCACAAGAACTCCACATAGTTCTAGTAGTTTAAGGGGTCAGCCATTAACTACGCCACAAGTTAATCACCGCGAGAGTTCTTTGAAAAAATTAATAAAAACCGAAACAAATGAAATCCACAGGTTACAACATTGTGTCACATGGGTAAAGTAAAACCGTATGACATCATATATATCGCCATTAACAACTGTAGTTATAAACTTCAACTTTAGAAAGCTCTTAGACAGCACACCAAGGAAAAGCGATCATACAAATCTGAAAACATGTGAAACGAAGGTCAAAAATGGGAAAATAAAATTCTTGAGACATGATTTGTGGCAAGCCCTCTTGCCCTCAGTACAAAGGGTGAGGGCATCAACCGCATTGATAACCGCCAACAATTCCAACTCGATTGAATTAGTGGACGGAATGTTGCGGAGATGAGAGGATGAAAGGATGCTGGGTCCTTTAATGTCTTCATTACTGGAGGTCATAAGTGTTTCGAGGTTTTACGGCTGTTGGTTCGAATTATGGAGCCACAATACGTTGTGCAAAGTCTTGGCTGTGTTGTAGTTTTGAGTTTGATGGTACTGTAAGCGTAAACGGGTTTTAGTAGTAAATTGGTTTTACTTTTTTAATATTGATTTCCTGTATGAAAAGCTGTCTTTTCCCACGTGTGGGACGATTTAGAGACCATATTATTTTATATACCCATTTTGTTTAGTAATAGTAATATTAATAAACAAAATGAGTTTGATGACTGGGTGATAGAAAACATCGAATTTCATTTTTTTTAAATTTGGAAATAATGGGTTAAGTTAATCATATTTTGCTGCGTCCAAAAGAAATGTTTCCAAAAGACTCTTGTTGGATTTAAAGCGGCTAGCTTGAAATGGAATTAGGCCGGACACATATGTCAACCATGTGGACTCTACATAACATCAGAACTCGACTTCTTTTTGAAATTATGAACAACAATAAACCAAGACCGAGACAATTGGAAGAAGGAAAGGTAGGCCTTTGCTCTTCAGTAGGGCGATTATGCCCAAAACTTATAGTAAACATAGACAAGCATAGAGTGCGCGCATCAGCGCCTTGTGCCGAGAATAGGCAAGTTTTTAGCTTTAAGTACAACGCTGGTTTGCTGATTTGAGTGATTTTTCGTGCGTCGACAGACGTTTATGCGAAAATATCGATGGTACCGAAATCATTAAGTTTTAAGATAGTTACAGCGCGCTCTGTTTTTAACACAAATTGTACACTGTAATTGTTCATTCGATAAGCGCACTCTAATTATGTTTTGTTTTCTCTAAAAATAAAAATATATGAGATGAATTGAGATCCTCCTCCTTTTTGAATTCGGTTAAGAAGGCTCTTTCTTAAAAATTTTAAGCAAAGTCCATGTTGAACGTCTATGAAATGTTCGTGCTCTATTTTTAAGATCCTAATATAATCTACGACACAGCCTTTACATTTCCCATATTCCTGTAAATTTTACTGTCCTAAGCTTTCATGAATGTTCTGTACAATTTTCCTTGTAATTTGAGATTGAATAACAATAGTTTTCTTGGTTGGACCAACTCTAATTTTTGATGTTATTTATTAATCATGTAACATTTCACCATGGAGGTTTGACATCAGTGTATATTATCTATCTAACCCGTTCAGAGTCTAATAAATATTGATACAAGACTGTCTAGCGACCGTAAATAATATTATTAGTTTAACAATTTCTTACATAGAATATAGATTTACTTGTATTGAACGTAAATCTAATACAGAAACACAATACAAAATAATGTAAGACTATGATTATAATAAAGTAAAGTCGGGACCACACATTGTGCTTGCAGCGATAGTTCGCTGCAAAATCAAGTAAACATCTTAATTACGATGATTGTCTATTTATTATACTTAAGTTGCTTAAATTTATATCATAATAACATGAAACCTTTTAAAAACCGATGTATAACTTCGCCTCTGAACATCGAACATATTTTTGAATCAAACTTGAACTAGAACCTTGGGACATAATCATGCGAAGTTGAAATTTTGTACCTTTATTTTTTTCCCTAAAGGGTACAAGGTGGTTTTGCAAACTGGATTTATTTTAGAATCCAGTATTCTCCTTAGAAAAAATATGGAAAAAATTATAACAACTTTCAAAATATTCCGGAAAAAAATGTGTGTCCTCGCCTTTAGACCTCAATATCCAATCTCCGTGGCCGGCCTCGACAAAACGACTTCCCGCCAAACAATAAGTAATCTCAGGTCGTGGCGTCTACTGCGCCATAAATATTAACTACAATGCGAACAAAACTAACCCATTTTGAGTAAAAACCTGAAATCGCTAGTTTTCTTTGTAAAATATTTAAATTTCTCGCATTTCAGATGTCGGCGGTGAGTTATGCGCCGCTTTGTTCCCGGTCCGCCCGCCGATCCGTTTTGTGTTAATTTATTGATGCAACAAGCTTTGCCTGCGGATTTGCTTGGAATAGAAAAAGTTTTAGAAAAAATCGTTATTGATTGTGGTAACTAGTTTCCATGTTATGTTTATGGTATCCTGTACCGTTTCTTTATATTTTCATTCTCTTGAAATTTTATGTAAATTGTTTTAAGAATATTAACTTTTCTTCGGCTGAACAACCAGACGCATTAACGCATTTTTAAATATATATGAAATACAGAAATACAATTTGTAGGTATTTGAATAACGACAGTTCGACTCGCGACACCACCGCCGCCGCGTCAGATCATGATTAGGGACTTCTATTGAGTCTGAAACTAGTCGGGCGATCCCGAGAATATACGTGAGTAAACCGTTTTGTTTTAAATATTTGAATAACCTTATACGCGCTTTCACTTGCCAAATCTTTTTTTTCTGAATAGATAAATTCCTATTTATTTTATTCTAAAGAGAGGTTTCAGATAAGTAGATTCCTAGTAACATTTAATATGATTTCTTAACAGTAAAATAACGTTTAAAAAAATAACCTCAAAAAAACACGAACACTCGCCGAGCGACTGTTGATCCATTTTTGGGACAAATTGAATGTTTTTATTCTTTCTTCTTTTTCATCGGAGCGAAAACCTATTGATATCCGAACGATATTGGTTTCATAAATACATTGTATCCAAACTTATACACAATACACATGTATACAAGTTATAAGTATAATAAATAAACAAACAATGTGTATATTGTGTATCTATATTCGCTATTTAAGCAGACATAACATATTGTAGCAATAACAATAAACGAATACTTTTATCATTATTTAACAATACACATTATTTTGTTGCGGGCAGTGGTTAGAAGATGTGTATCTAGTACTGAAGGGATATGCTTTATGATAAGAAAGCAGTTTTAGGTTTAAAATTTATTTTAGTTAAGATTGCTGTGCCCGACAGTGTCCATACTTGATACTTATATAAATGTTTTCTTACCACCTAAGCAAATATATTGTGGAATGGCAATAAATGTTGAGTATAGTAGATATTTAGATTCCTGTCAATCTATATTAAAATGTTCAAATAAACTTAAAAACTCTAAACTAGAAGCTTTGATGAAGAGACTTACTAATTTACAAACCAGTATATAGCTACTAGCTGTTGCCCGCGGGTCCAATGTCTTTTCTTGGAGCTCAAGCTAACTCCATACCAAATTTCATTACTATCGGTGGAGTAGTTTAGGCGTGAGAGCGTAAAAGACAAACTGACATAGTTTGTTTAGCATTTATAATAGTATCTAAGTATAGAAGTATGGTTATGGATATGGAAGTTTCAAAGGATATTCAACTATAAGAGTCTGCTATCCTGCCTCATTGGTGGACTATCTACTGATACGATACTGATCATTTTTATTTGTTTTCATTTTAGAGTATCAGCATTGGATACAAAGCCAAAGGGCTATTCCCCACAAACCCGGCTTGTGGTCCCATTATGATTTTATTATGATTGCTTATTTTATTAGTCCCTGCCAGTGATATATTCAAGCGTGTGTATTGTGTACCCCTAGTTACGGCTTGGCATGAGGCCAGCTCAAAGAGAAGAGTTTATACAAAGGAGAAACACAGAAGGTTAACAATTACCTACTTAATTTAACTTTTGCAAAAAAGGAGTTGTAATGTTCTTTTGTCTGAAAGGACTTGGGGTGTAGTAAACTTTTTTCATCATAGCAAATAACATTGACATATTAAAAAAAATGCATAATTTTTGGCAGGGCAACGTGTTTTTTTATTTTTTGATCTTAGTATATAGTTTTGTAAAAAGTGGGCCTTCTGAACTTTTTTTTCTATTAATCAGTTGAATGTTTTTATAACTTACGCTCTGACAGCTCGTTTACGGTGTTTCATATTTATTGCAGTATGTACAACTGTGTCTATTGCTCGATTACGTAATAAGGGTGCGAATAGTTATATTAATTATAATGCATTCATAGACACTACGGGAGGCGACACAAGAACTATAATGAATTAATGAAATAGGTTCTGAGCGACCGTTTGAATAAATGTATTATTCCCTTCTTTCGAAGCTATAAATTCTTTGTTCGGTCGAGTTGTAACATACGGAATAAATCCGAATAATATACGAGTAATTCTATATTATTATGTCCATAAATTTTCAGGAATATAAATCTAAAATATTTTTTGCCTACGATTGATCTAGATGAGAATAGGCCCGAAGAGGATGGCACTCATAAGTGAGGGCTATGCCCAGCTCTGCCTAGCAGTGGGATCACAAGGACTATATATGATAATGACGAAAATCGGACAATTGGAATTGGTTATTATCACGTTGGTGATGTGATAACGTAATAAATGCACAAGCAGGCCTCTGTGCGCACAAGCCGCAACTCTGATTGCTGCACTATTGTTCCGATAGCTTCAGGATTATATAAGACCGGAATAGACCAAAATAAAGTATTCTTTATATATACTCCCACTAATGTCCTAAAAAGGAAAATGCTTCTTACATGTTAGGATGTCTCTTTAACGGACGAATAAGTTGCTGCCTGTTTTACGCACTAACTCTTAAACTTAAACTAAAGTTTCGTGCGAGCAGCGACCCATAAAACAAAAGGAAGTTAATTTATGATATTAAGTGAGTCTCATGAGGCACACATATGATCCTTAAATTTAAACCAATTTCGAATATTATTAAAAACTGGCTCGTGGCTAAGTGTAATCTGTACGGTTTGACCGATCGCGGCGGATGGTCCGTGGATCAGTGACCATTTGCAACCGCAACATAGCTTGGGAAAAGGCTATGCAGGAAAGGGAGCTAAAGGAAGTTCCACCAAAGTAAGATGAGTTAAAAATACCTTTCCAGTTCTTGGCAGAATTTGATAACAAAATATAAAGCAGACACCTTCATACTTTTAAATAAAACACACCATAAATATAAAACCCATATATCACTACGATATCGTTACTCAAAACGAATGTACGTCTTACAAATAGCTGAGACTAAGTAAAGGGATCAGACGCAACCATCTTTATGTCATTTCCGGGTTCGCGGTAGAAAACATTATTCTAAAGCGGTATTAAAATGCCTTGAGCTATAAATTATTGCCCCCCGGCCGGTCATTTTCGCACCATAGACCTTTAAATTGTAGACCCGATTATGCTGTAAGAAAAACGACCATATTTTCCCACTAATGTCAAAAGGAGATAACTTTATTACCTTTAAAGCATAAAGCGAGCATAAAAATGATTTATTTTTAACGACACTGTTAGTGTAGTTGTCTTGTCAGCGGCTTTTGGCACATGCTTTAGATCGACTAGACTAGATATTAAATTAGAACTTTAAATATTTACTAGGATGACAATTTAGTAAACCTTCTTCTGCCTAGCCTTTTCCCAAGCTATGTTGGGGTCGGCTTCCAGTCTCACCGGATTCAAAATATTCATTCAAATACTGTATTTTAAATGGAGCGACAGCATGTCTCACCTCCACAACCCATTTTACTACTTAACATTTGGTGTAAACCAGTAAAATGGGTTGTGGAGTATACAGTAGGACTGGTTGTTAGAATATGACTTAACGACTGTCAAAACGCAACATTTGACAGTCGGGACCAATTATAGCTTAACGTACTTTCCAAGGCACGAAGGGATCTCGGTATGTGTATAAATTATCACCCATCCACTAGATCAACGGCAGATAGCGCAGCTTTACTTTTATTATCGATCATTCGGCTTATACTTAAAGCCACAATCCCGTCGGAAGAGTGGAATTTCCATTCCGGACTTTCCTATTCCAGGTTTCAGATATGACGGCGCGCCTGTGGTCACCGCCTACTGGCGCGCTCTTTAATCAGCTCTCTTTCATTGGCTTGCACAACATGCGCTGATTTTAAAAACACAAACGCCGTTGCCAAGTTATCATATTGAGCAAAATATGCAGAAATTATTCCCAGTTACTGGCATACAACGGGACTATCAAAGTAGTTTTTCATGAAGCCTATGAGGTTTCATGACGATTGGATCTTGAGATAGTATCATAAACTTAAAACAAGACTAACTTAATATTTTCCACTTGTATGTGTTTTCTAGAATCATGAGAAAATTGTAAATTGTGAAGGTATTTAGGTGACATACTTTGGCTTTGGATTGACTAACATTGGCGCCGATTCTCTTGTACGCTAACTAAATCAAAATTAAACCATTGCTATCTTTTACTAACATACAGCGTCGTACTAAAGAGGACGTCAGAATAACAACTAACTTAGAAATGTCAAACCAGTTTTCGCCTTAAACATTACTGTGTTTTAATGCACACGTTTTTCGTTCGTAGATTTGTATGAGAATTTTAGTCGAACCTAAATTTGACAGCTCTAGTTTGTCTAGCCTTTTCCTACTGTGTACAAGTACAAAAGATACCGGTGGCCTAAAATTAGTTTAGTATGGGTCTAACAGAATCGGGGCCAGTGTCTAGAAGTCTTAAAATAAATAATATATTTACGAAATAAAGTAACAAAAGAAAAAAGAAGCTTTGTAATACATGCGACAATGGCGGTTTAAATATAGATCTTTGTACGCCAGTCACGATAAAAAACAAAAGGACTGTATAAAAATCTGTCCCAAATTGCGGGACCTAAAAATATCCAACAAATTGTACTCCCCGTTAGACGCGACTTTTAATAATAATCCCAATTCTTTGTTCCCGTAATGATATATACGGAGCCGTGTTTCTGTCGGCTGACAAACTACCCTCATTTGACAACTGCGAAAGATTTTTATTTTGTGCGCTTTGTCTTGCTGAAATGTGAGCGAATGTTACTTTCACGTGCACTTAGCTGTGTGGACCGAACATTGCAAAATGTACCTGGACTTAGTTATGAAGAAATACAAAAAAAAACCGGACAAGTTCGAGTCTGATTCGCGGAACGAGGGTTCCGAAAAAAGTTTGCTGATCACCACGGTAATTTTTAAACTCAAAACCTATAGCACAAGAATAATAGTAGACTAATAGGATACTTCCAGTCAACCCAGAACCGTTCCTGCCTATCTGGCAGAACCTAAATTTTTATTTAATTATACCTGATGTGGTATTTGAACTAAAAATCACATAGGGACTACCCCCTTATATAAACCAAGAAATTACCAATAATCTTTTACAACTCGATAAACCATATTTAAAACCTAGATCATATTTTAACATTCAAATCACCTCAATAAAAGTCACTGACACCAAAAAAACCATTTCAAACAATAATATTATGTTTTCTAAACACGCAGATCGATATGTATTCAATACAGAAGCCACAAATACAAAAAGTAAACAACCTGAAACGTAATCCCGAACAAGAGAACAGCGGTATTTAATTTTGCGCCACATTTTTCGATTACGTAGTTCACGTGCCCACGGGACGACGCGACGGGGGAAACCAAGAAATCCAACCTTAACATTATAAATGCGAAAGTATTTCTGTCTGTATGTCCGTCTGTTTTGCTTTGACGACTAAACCGCTCAACCGCTTTTAATGAAACTTGGTGATGAGAGAAGCTAGGATTCCAAGAAAGGAAATAGGCTACTTATGCCGCGATATAGACACAATCGCGGGCGGACCCGCGGGCAAGAGCTAGTTTAGATTATGCGGTCAACTAATCTGGTAATAAAATCTATAGGAAATATTAATAATTGTATAATTGAAGTTACGCTTCTGATAACAAGATTATATTTGACGACGACAAACATGTAGGCAAGATTCTCGCTATTATCCAATTATGTTTTACTAGCCTGTTTCCCGCGGCTCCGCCCGCGTAGATAATTATTTGCGATACAAAAAGTATGACGTGATGAAAATATGACCTGATGGCTTTAGACAAAAAGTCAAAGCATGTATCTGGTTTTTTGTTATAATTTTTTTTTAACAGTATAGATTGCCGGAAAAATTTGCGATTGATATGCTCGCCCTTTGTACCTACTACACGTAGATCCTTTTATTTTAAATGGATTTTTAGATACACAATGAAGAGTTATTATTAGTTTTTTTATGTGCTTATCATAGCGACATTGAAACACTACGTATATTTTACTTACTTTCAGATGCTCGTATCCCTCAGGGAAGCATTCTGTGTCCGACATATATTTACACCCTTTTCGGGACAGCTTCCGGGGACAACGACATTTCAAGGTACAGGCTCAAATAATTATTTGAGGTAAATATATGGGTTTTATAGAACGATACTAAAAGGGTACGCGTGCTCGGATGATTAGGGATGTCGGCGTTTATGCTGAATGGACGATAAGGATTCTGTTTTGTAATTTTTGTGCTGTATATCTGACATTCATTTTCGTAAATTGTTGTTAACCGTTTTTGAGCTTCGTTGATTAATGATGTAATTTGATAAATTATTTAATTAATGGCTTACAATTCTAGCTTATGGTTACGTTATCATCATCATCCCTGCCCCATCATTTAATTATTTGTGGTCGGCGCAATGTTGTTTTGCTTCCAATCATCTCTGCTACTCTTCATCTCAACATTCACTCCTTTCTTTATCATATCATCTTTCACACAATCCCTCGATAAATTTTTTGGTCTTCCTCTACATATATACCCATTCACAGTCATACTCATAACTTGTTTAGTTATGTCTTTCATCCCGTTCATCTATGGTTACGTTATACGGACTTTAAATAATACCTGTGTACTCCCACAAAATATTCTGCGCGATGATTATTATTATATCGCGTGATTAATAAAGGTAGAATAATATAAGGTGTAGTACTTAATAGTGGTATCTAATGAAAATCCAGTTCAGGTACCTAACATAATTATCTTCAAGCAAAATGTTTGGGCAAGAATGAAGGGCTAATATCTAAGATTAAAAAAACACAACTAGCGCACATGATATTCGTATTACGGCCCATAAAAAGCATCAGTAAGTAAGTTGCTCGCTGGCTCATCCATCATAATTTGCTAATATCCTTTTTCCTTATAAATCTTACTCTGTCAGAGTAATCAATTTTCTTATCCCGCTCAAAGTACACGCCCTTAACGACGGGCTAGGCCTCGTAATAGCGTGCTAAGGGCTCGGATCCTACTTAAGTAAACATTTGTTTAGTCAAAAGATATTTGTTCAGTGTCTGAGGTGTGCCTGAATTTAGGAAGGTTATTTATGATTGAGATTAAATAAACTCGATTGTATGTAAAAAAATATTTACATCAGCTTCGAATGAAGAGGTCAAAGGGATAGAAGGGAGATAATGAACTGCTAAAATACCGCTTATTGCCTAGTTCTCAAGTTTAAAAGTGGATAAAATAACCAAGATTTTTCGGGATCTATTTAAAATATAATAAATAGATATTGAAATGAAACTACTTTTTAAAGGGTTCCTTTATGTAGATTTTTGTTCTCGATCTTTTCGAAGCCTTTGCAGGTGTCATGGTCACGGGCAGACTGAGGTGGCATGCGTCTTGACAGTAGATGTTGCTGATGCTATCTTCATATTTTAATTCATTATTTAAATTCCGACCTACGCCATATGAGCGCACTGTGTCTTGTGGTCTTGCAGCGCTGCTATATTAAGTAGATTTTATAACAGATATTGACACAGCTACGTCAGTTTAAGTTTGCTGTTGTTAACCGCTCTCTAAATAATTTCATCAATTTGTGTAACCACACAGTCGGTAATAAAACTTTTCACTTTATCTTTACCTTTCTATCTTTCGTTTTAAAAAGTACTCTTATTAAATAAACTTGGAGAAGAATATTTCGAGAAAAAATGTTCTTCAACTCTCATTTTTACACGAATTTCCCTCGATGTGCCGAAATGAGGAAATAATTAAGGATATAACTTTAGTTCGACGTAAAACATTCTCCCTTTTTTTCGGGAGAATTTGTCGTAAAAGTTGGCAAGCTGAAGTGCACAAAAGATAAGATGTAATTTTAAAAGTTGGATGTTTATAAGTTGGCAACATTATGCCTGGAATAGAAAAGTTTCCATTTGTTTTATCATCGACGTTTATCGTAAAAATATCACTCTTATTGTCTCTTGTTTATATGAGTTTTGTTTTAAGGTTTCAGAATGGTTTGCGAATAAAACTGTTTTATCTAGCAGATGTTTCTCGTATTGTGTTTTCTTTTACGAATAAAAAGACGATTGTGAAGATGAATGCATACAAGTGTAACAACTGTATGCAACGTGTCGTTTTGCATTCTCGTCAAATTTCAAGGGGCTGTTATGAAAGACATAATTAATCAAATAAAATTACTAAATCTGCCCAATAATTAATACATATTTGTTTTTTTAGTTTTTTAATTTTGACAGTATTTCAGTAAGTAAGTAACAACAAATCAATATTATGAGTTAACGCGGCGATATCAGGTTCTCAATTTGGTTTCAACATAATACTTAGTTAGCCTTATAAAAAAAAATCTAAAGGGTTTTTTTTAAAAACTGGAGCCAATTAATTAAATTTAATACAATAAATATAATCACAACTAATAGCCTTATAACAAGCAGACATTATGGTAAATAGTGTTTGTACTAATTATAGTGTGCCAACTAATACAAGGTACTAATTAATCTAAATAGGCTTGACCTCAACACTACACAGAAATCTTAATTTATAATCTGTGTTTATAGCAACCGGTAATTATATGTTGTAGGCGGTTAACGGCGGATAATCAAATAGAAATGGCTTTGGGTACATGCCACATTGCTGAGTGATGACGAGTTGGTACAAGGTTTCAACTTTAATCTATACTAATATTATAAAGCTGAAGAGTTTGTTTGTTTGTTTGTTTGTTTGAACGCGCTAATCTCAGGAACTACTGGTTCGAATTGAAAAATTTTTTTTGTATTGGATAGTTTGTTTATTGAGGAAGGCTATAGGCTATATAACATCACGCTACGACCAATAGGAGCGGAGCATAAATGAAAAATTTTGCAAAAATGAAAAACCGTTGAAACTAAAACACGCGAACAAAGTCGCGGGGGACAGCTAGTTATATTATATTACCGGCCATGTCCCACTGCTGGGCACATGCCTCTTCTCATGTAGAGACGGAACGAGCATTGATCACCACGCTTGCCCATTGCGGGTTGTAGATTTCAGATTCCAATTATTGGAAATCCAGGTTTCCTTACGAGGTTTTCCTTCATCGATTGTCAATAATGTCCCAAAATAATTATGAAAGTACATATAACTTTCAAAACGTCACATTGGTACTTGTGTGTAAGGGGTACGAACTTGCAACCTTGAGCACATAAATCCGTTCTATGAACCGCTAACCTACATGACAGTTTTAATTCTATTATTATTACTTAATTGATTAGACTTATCCTGCTTCAGTAGTCATCAGCAAAAGAAAAGAAGTTCGCTAGGTAATTAAGCTTAGACTAAGTAAAAAGTATCGGTGAATAAATACAAATTGCTAATTTGAACATAGGTTGTGTCTTAAACAGCTTTAATTTCCAGCACAATTTCAAATATGTTGCTTACTCTCTTTTACTTGCCCTTTACAAAAAAAAAGCATCTTAGAACTACTTTGTTAGGTTTGCCTAACTTTCACACCAGCTAGGAAAATTTAACAAAAAACCGTAAATACTTAACACAAAGTCTTCATCGGGTATAAATTTGTCGGTTAAACGACTTCAGTATAATCAAAATAGGCTTCCCCAAAAAAGGTATCAACGTTAAATAAATACGGTTTTAATGCGAGCCTTCTAAACCCGGCTGGTATCAAAAGGATTGCTTTCGAATAAATATCGTGTTCCCAAGTCTGAGGTCCCGAGGGGTCCCCTTAGTGAGGATATCGCGTTTCTTTGGGTCCAACTGCTAAGGGTCTGTTCACTACACTTTTATTATTACTTACAAGAAAATGTTGTCTTGGGTTTTAAAAGATAAATGATTAAAACACCTACGAGTTTAAATTGATTTTTTAAAAATTATGGGAAGTTAACGTATCTTTACAGGAAATTGTATTTTTTTTCAACCATCCTACGCATTCAGGAAGTAAAATCAAGATAATTTGCAATGTAAATGTAAAAATATATGATGGAATCATCACGCCATTCTCAAAAGGATAAATGGAAGAAAAATGCGTTGTAGGATTTTTTTATATTAATTCACAAGTCGCTGAAACGGAAAAAAATCAAAGAGAAAATGGTTGTTTGACTTCTTTAATAACGCTTTTTACAACAAAAGACTAAAAACTTGCCCAAGATATTTTTTTTTTTATTTTTTATATGTATACACCTAATAAAATTTTAGTATTACTAGGAACGACAGAGGTATGCTTTATTAACATATTGGAAACACCATTGATAACATAAATAAATAAGAAGGATTACACAAAATTAAAATAATTTATCCTCCTAATAGCCTCCCAGCCACAACAGCTACGAAACATAGATTTAAAATTTATCTTTTTTCTTTAACGAAATCGGTAACTCTATCTTTTCTTAATTACTGAACATTTTATAATTACCCGTAATTAATCCCGTGACAATACCCCTCTCAATTATTTTATGCCGTGCTTAATTTATCCTTGAAATATAATCTGACGATTAATTTGTGGAAAAAAGGTATTTTTAAAAGTAAAAACCGATAAGGTTTATTAATATTGTTTCGTAAATTTTACATCAAGGAAAAGAATTTAAAAATATGGTGAAGAAACCAGAGTTCATAATATCAGTGTAAATGAAGTAAGTGTCGATCTAAAGTCCTACCTAGCAGTCAAAGACACTGGCGTTTCTTATATTAGTATATAAAAAAAATACACAAATAATCTGACGTTTTATTTTGTAATAAAATAATACTCAGTTTAAACTTGAATTTTGCTCTCGATGAATGGTTAAAGACTTACCCCATTTAGAAGACTGATTATTACATCTGCCATGTAGAAATTAGAGTTTGCTTTAGACCGACTGAAGTAAAACTTCTCTTGAACGAAACGTAACTGTAAACTATGAGAGAAAAAAAGAAAGAAAATGTGTGCTCGCACCTCTCTCTCTTGCCCCTACAGTAATATACGAAACGTAACTATCTCTCTTTCTATCTTCTCTAACTAATATCTCCCTCTCAACTTCTGTTCGCCTCGCCCGATCACACTTTTCGTAACGTTCTCGTCACGCATTCACTTCACCAGCTTACTCCCCAAGTAAAGCGCGCGTAAAGAAGTTTGTCTTCAAATATACTTTTTTATTTACCATCGATATTAGACCTTTGGTAAATACAAGCATGCTGATAATGATATACTGCCATAAACCTAGTCAAATGTTTATTGCCTACAACTTTGCCAATTATTTACTGAAACGATCATAAATTGAGACCTAAGTCCGACTCCGAAGTCCTAACGTCCTCGCATCATACTTAGGACCAAACAATATACTAGACAGGTAACAATAAATCTTATTGCGGCTTATTAAGGCATCAATTTGCACGATCAATTAAAACTTAGTGGAACAGCTCCGAACTACAATAAAATAGATTAAAATCTAATTTGGTCCAGTCTCTCGGAGGCAAATGAAAGCTGTTTGTTTTGTTCTCTAGAATTGTATAATTATTAGTACGTTGTACCTATTAATTAGCAAGTAATTAGTTATAATTATGTCGTACAATGGGAGAGAGGAGAATAGTATTCGATTCTAGATTCTTGTATTTGTGAACATTGGTTACGATGTGTGTTACATTATAAAAGTTGAAGCTCTCTATGTAAAGAACTGTTTATGTACTAAACATATTTTTATATAACCAAGAAACACATAATTCAAGAAACCTACTCGTAGTTATATTCTATTATAAACTGCCGTAGCCTGTTCATTAAATCTTAGCAATTTAATTTTCCGTATAATTTCTATAAAGTATACTACGTTCGTAGCTTTATTAATGAGAGTCATTTATTTAGCATTTTTTTGATACGTTCAGAATTATCTACTTTGTTATCACACCTGAGGCTCCAGACCTTAATTATGATAACGTATCAATCACGACGCTTCCTATTAATGGGTCAGCAGGATTTATGGCTGGTTATATTTTTATGAAAATGTTTATTAGGATTATTTTTGGTCCCATTGGGCGTGGTTTGATGGCTTTGGGTATTTGGAATTTAAATTTGTATTTTTTATCGAACAGGTTTAGTTGGGTTTCACCAACCATTAACTTCATTGTCTTCATTATACATACATATTACACATAAAGTCAACAACTAACCAAAGACAACCCTATTTAGCACCTATCGATAATACTAAAATTCTGAACGATCGGTTAACCTTAAAGTAAGAAACTGTGCAATAAGAGAGAAATTCTCCAATTGACCAGCAAGACCCACATAAGTTACTAAAACATCTTGAAAACGGGCCTCAAACATAAATATCGTCGAATCCATTATTAAGCACATTCAAACACGCCGCCTAAATAAGCATGTGCTTTACACAGGTACTAAAGGGCCGAGTTATAGGTTCCCTGTTTGACTTGCAACCACTTGACAGGTAACATAGAAAATACATTTGGAACATTTCTTTAAAGTTTAAGTTTGTACATAGTCTAAAAGTTAGTATATCTATTTTACCCATAACTCAACAACGTAATGCTCATATTACTACAGAGATTTAAAAAAATATTCACGCGTTTGTCCTTTCTTTTAGGGGATATAACAGGTTTATAAATAGCTTGGCTCAGTTATTTTTTTTACTAGGGAAATTAAAAACAATTAACATCTTTATATGAAGCTTGTATTTCTCAAAGAAGATATTAGTGGATCTTCTTCTGTACTCATCTGTATCGTGTCCAGACTAAGGGTAGCGATTGTTTTCGGTTCGGCCGACGTTTAAGACTCTGTGTTTTGTTTTAGTTAACACTCCCCAATCTCCTTACTTCCAAGGGTTAGGTAAACTGGCTTCTGGAAGTTTTTCCTTTGTGCTACATCGAGGGCTTGATGTGTGTTACGGCTCTTATAATACCTCTAATGTGTTCTGTAACGATCTGTTTGTGGATAAATAGGTGAGAATGTGTGTAAACATAGTGTTAAGTTACTATTTCAGGTTACAAAGTAACGTACTCTACTTGAGTAGAAGTAGAAGAAAAATGTACCTAGATACAATTATTAGTAAGGGGTTAGTTAAACTCTAACTTACGTTACGTTACTTACGTTAGTTAAACATTAACTAAAACCTGCGTTTTCAGCCTATGGATGGTTTGTGCCTAATTTGTTTAATAAAATTTAAATCCAACAAAAACCTTATAACGAAAAAGTAGATTCACTCTAAAAAAATAAAATAAAAATTGTCTCTTATCTGACATCATTTCAAATTTAATCTGGGAAACGTTTTGCGAGTCAGTAAAAACAAGTTGATTTCCATAACTTTTAATTTTATCCATTGTTGGGCTTCCCCGCTGCACGGGGTGCGAACACTGTCTGCTGCGTAAATAGGTCGGGGATGTGGCGACAGACGTCGCGACACTGCTGGCGCCAGCACCCACTGGGGAGACACAGAGTATGCCACACGTAAAGATAGGATACGTAGGTAGAATATGTTGGAAAATAAATTATGTCAGGAATGTTTTAAAGGATAAGCTAAGGTGAATAGTTTGATAGGGTAAAAGAATTCAAAAACTCAAGTTAAAACGTCGTAATTAACTATTTATACATAGAGTAGATATTATGTCACATAATAGCGACAGGACAAGGACAAAACTGGGACTTGCAAGCCAGGGCCTGGAGAAAGACAGCCTATATTTTTTTTCATAAACTGTGATATACAAATTTTCCAAATTTTCGAAGAACCAATTGTACCGTCCAATTTTTTTAAAGTTGAGTTGATGAATCCTCTGAGAGGCTCGTGCAACAAGGTATTAAAGTTAGCTACGTTCAGAACTAATCCATGCCAAAGTTACTGCAGACGAATCATTCCTTGTTTATAAACTTACCCTATTGGTATTCCCAGACTCACGTCGATAACCAACCAATGGGGACGCAGCCAAAAAAGATTCTGACCAATCATGGGGCAGGAAATACTTTCGTTGATCCAACGGTGTGTCAGAGAGTTTCAGATATTTTGAGTCAGTTGGTGTTTTGTTTAACAAAACAGTTTAAATTAAGTTAAATAATGCAAAGGTGATTGTTTAAAGTGTGTAGTGTTAGTGTGTGACCATGATTATTATTTATATTGATATATTGTTGCTTATTATACTGGTGAGTTTTTTGTGACGTAATTGTATTCTATTATTGTTGTCAATACATTTATTTAATATTCTGTGGAGTTATGCATATGTGTCATCAGTTCATAATATTATTATACTTATAATTTTTTGTCCATGACGGATTTGAAAATCAGCTGTATTGTTTCTGGTACTTTTCTACGTTTCATTTTCATGAACTTCTATCGGTAGAGCAGTCCTGTTTTAACTATCTTCTGTCTTTTTTATTGCCCTTGAATTTCTTTGAAAATCTTAGTCTACGATCATCTGTACCTACGTGTGGTCAGTCCGAAATGTATCAAAAAAAATCCAGCAACTCAACAAAATAGAGCGAAAATTAAAAGAAAACAGGTCACTATTAGGTATATATTGCAATAAGCAAGCGTGGAGATCAATGCTTGATCCTTCTTTACATGAGAAGAGTCCTGTGCCCAGCAGTGGGACATTTATATTATAGGCTAGGGCTGGTATTATATTATAGGCTTATTAATTCTCCGTGCATTTGAAAAAACTATAAAGAAAAC
Organism: Diachrysia chrysitis; assembly: GCA_932294365.1. Taxonomy (NCBI): domain Eukaryota; kingdom Metazoa; phylum Arthropoda; class Insecta; order Lepidoptera; family Noctuidae; genus Diachrysia; species Diachrysia chrysitis. The sequence goes on along the minus strand of OW028660.1, from coordinate 11,639,903 downwards.
GTTACCTATTTAAACTTTTTTCGCAAGTTTTAAAGTTGGTACACACTACGTTTCATAAATAACTCAAAGTTAAACTTTTGCTTTTCCGTTAACAAGAAAACTAGAACGTATTACGTGACTCACATTTATATTATTTCTTGTGTCGTATTTTTTACTTCAAAGCCGATTTTTACAACTGCATATGAACGCGATCAGTAGAAACTAATCTCAGTTCTCGTGTTTAGCTGAGTTCAATACACCACTTTGCATTTCCTTAATATAAACTAAACGTAGTTAAGGTTCACGAATTAAAAAGCTAAACGCTCCATCCGACTTTCGACATTTTGAACTTGATTACTGAGAAGATAGTTCATCAAACTGGATGTTAAATGTAACTGGTGAAAAAGACTAACATTCATTTCTGAATAAAAAATATATATTCAACAAACTTCTAAATAGTAAAAAAACATTGTATTACAATGTTCCCTTTTGTTGTCGAGTCAATATCACATTGTTGCTCGATTCCAGGCGAGTGGTCGTTTGCGACACCTGTTTACTTGGAAGTTTATTTGATAGTGTCATTCAGGAATCTGTTGGTGAACGTAAAAGATAAAGTTATATCTTGTAGAACTGTGTTTAGAGTGAAACTGGATGTCTGAAACAATACTGAGTTAGTAGTTTAAGGAGAAAATAGAACGAGAAAATGAATTATATATTATACTTTAAAAAATAAAGCCTGTCCATAATTGTCCCACTGCTGGGCACAGGCCTCTTCGAATGTAGAGAATGAATAAATTTTGATAACCACGCTTGCTCATTGCGGTTTGGCGATTTCAGATTCCAATTATTGGAATCTAGGTTTTCTGACGATGTTTTCCTTCAACGATTGTCAATGATAACTTAGAATAATTAAGAACGTACATATAACTTTGAAAAAGTCACATTTGTAGTAATAGGTTCGAACCTGCAACATTGTGCACACTAATCCGTTCATTGAACCGCTAGGCCACCACGACATTCACACGCATTTTACTTTATATACTATTACTATTATACTGTCATGGTTAAATGCGACAATTTTAAATGAATATATAAAATTCAATACGTATTATTAGACGACACTGAAATATTTCAACTCATTTCGCCAATTCAGTTTAATTAGCCATTACATGAAAGGTATCAATCAACTAAGGTAAGTAGTATCCTTCGAGTGTCGGAATATCTTTACTATTATACTCACCCTCTTTACAATATTTTATTTATTGACTTTGTACAACCCACTGTCGTGTATAGGGCTCTCTCTTCTATTCGGAGGTGTCTGACTCATACTCTTACATGGTTAAATATTTTATATATATTTGTTGTTTTGTTCCAGCTATGTTTGACGTTGTTTATGTGTGGCTACTGCGTGTACCGCGTCAACCGGCTGCGACAGAACGGAGAGGTAACTATCAATGTACAACTGAATGTTCACTTGTTTTACGAAGTCAGAGACCATTCAGAGATCCATTTTACTCGAAGAAAGTCCAGATTGCGACAAGAAGGTTACAACTATATAAACCAAACTATAAAAAAGGTATTTCTCTGAGTGATATCATAGACAAAAACTTAAATGTAGTCACTAAAATGTCTAGAAAAATGAAGCAAAATTTTCAAGCTTAACGTTAGATACTAAAATACTGGTCAAAAGCAACAAAAGGCATTTAAAAAAGATAAAATATATCCTCGAACCGCAGTCGACCGCATTGAAATCGAAGAGTAACCACAAAACCCAATTTGAATCGGAAAAATATCAAATATGATGTTGTTTCGGCTTTAGGGATTTGAATGATAAACTAATATTTGCAGATTCCTGATTTACTTATATTTTGTATTGATTCCACCTATTTATTATTAGCTTTTGTTTGGTTAACCTTTTATTCCGTAGTGATTGCGAATTTACAAATTGTTTGCGTAACAGTAAGTATGTAAATAAAAAAAATAAATTTAAACATACAGCTCTGAACCCAAAGTAAGTAGCTAAAGCACTTGTGTTAGTTGTGTGTCAGAGACAACGAAGGTACCTCACCAGTATGTGTATAACATTGACAATATAGATTTAATAGTTAAAAATAACTTTCTCTGCATGTCATTACATTTCACTATACGTCTTGTCATTAACGTAGCCACTGCGTTCCTTGTTGCAATAGTAAATTTGAATCACAAATTAAACCAAACACGTTTTTACATAAAATTTGTCTCAACAAAATATTAATAATCTTTTCTTTTCAAATTCTTACCCGTCTGATAAAACAATAGAATTTCATTATAATAAGACAAATAGCAAGTTGTAATTATTTCTATTTAATTAGAAACCAATCTAAAGCTCGGGATTGTTTAACTCCGGCCCATCATTGTCAACATTGATTAAACAAGTTGTATTGTTATCAGAAACCTTAAAACTAATTTTCGTTTGGTTGTAGATCGCGATATTACTGAGGCCGACTAAGGTTGTATTTTCGCATAAAAAGGAAGGATCGTCTACTGAGGAATTAAGGTGAGTATCATTATATAAATCTTTGTACACCTTTTGCTATGATAGACTTGCAAGTAGAAGGCCCTTGAGCGAGATTACCTTATTTATTTAAAAAAGTATTTCAGAATTACCACTTAAATACTGATAGTTCATCATCACCATCGATATACGATACTAAAACGGAAAAGTGGCCTGTCACGAGTGCGGTATACCTCTAGTGCTAAATCATATAGTTTCTTTAAACAACGTAGGAGTTTATTAATTATTCCCGGTCTAAAAAAAGCTAAAGCAAATACTTTAATTTTTCCAGAACTGTAGTGGCCTACCAGAATCCGTTCACTGGCGACTACTGCGTGCACAAGAGCCGCGCCGGCCCCAAAGGCTACATGAACAGCCTGCAGCCGGACTCCCCCGACAGCGGGGTCTCGGACGAGTACGAGCCCCTGCACCTAGACCCCGTGGGGCCACAGCCGCAGCCCCCACTACCACATGTGGAACAAGATCGGATGCCCGCCGGGATTGTTGCCATGCCGCAGGTACGAGAAGGTATTCAATTTATCTTTTTTTACACGTCTTAGTGATTGTAGTACGCTTCGGTTTTTGCAATTTAAGCTTATGCAAAAGAACCAAGAAACCAATCAGACTTGACTATATAGACAAATCTGATTTGTTTCTTTTGAAAGAATGAATTTAAATTAATATAATTTTAATTTTAATGTTGATCGACCTATTAAAAGCCTGGGCTGCTTATTTGCGTGGATAATCCTAGTTTCTTTTACTAAATCTATTCTCAAAAATCCGTAGATGCAGACCACCGTTTAAAACATCAAAAACATAAAAAAAAACGTTCGCATATTGTTAGGAAATTGACCCACGCCTCAAAAACATTTACGGCGCCTAAAAAATCCGTAATAAATCAATCACCGTCAACGCGATAAAATATTATTCGTCGTATTAAACTTTAAGGTTAATTAAAGTAAATTAACATAAAGCCGTTCAAAATAACGACAGCGTTCAAAAATGTAAGTTAATTTATCTAAGAGCTTTTAATATAATCCTTTTATGTAACGCAGCTCTTGTACTAATGGTGTTCGGAGTTTAAATTTCAAATTTACTATGAAAGAAGTAGTAGGTAAGATGCTTGAGGCATTAGCGAAGTCGGTGGGGTGACCAAGCAGTGAGCTTCGACGAGACTTAGAGTTTTTTCAACCGTTAGCTTAGTGTTAGACAACAAGTAATAATCCATGGCTTAATTATTGTCAAAGCATTTCTCCAAAAAAAGCATATAATCAAGGGAAAAACTAATTTTACTCGTTATAAATATCGCAAATAGTATTAGTTTGACGACCTCCATGGTCGAGTGGCGTACACATCGGTTTTCAAGGTGTCGCTAGTTCTGAGGTCCGGGATTCGATCCCCGGACGGGTCCATATAGAACACCACTTTTTTACAGTGGCTCAGGTCTGAGTGTTTGTGGTACCTTCGTTGTCTCTGATTCCATTACACAAGTGCTTTAGGTACTTACTTTGGGTTCAGAGCAATATAGGTAATGTTGTCAACAATTAAAATTTATTTTCATTTAGAATGCAGGGTTTCTCTTGTCTTTGTGTTGTCATTCGCTATGGCCAGTTATAACGCTTAAAAGGCAATCTAGTATTTACCGACCCAAATATAAAAAAAGGATACTAAATTATCCTACGATTGTATTTAACGTGGTCCCCCTACACAGAACGTTTGTAAAACTGAGCGGGGATAATGTCGGGCCGGCGTTGTAACGGTGCAACTTTGAGAGAACTATCGGCTAATGCCAGACTCGTAATAGCCCCTAATGATTATACCGGCTAAAACTACAATGGCTAATGACTATAATCTCAATTATAGACTAACAATTACAACTTTACACGATATTCTGTTAATTGGATTTTTCGTGTTCATTTTGTGGTATTTACAAGTGTTATTTTAGGCTCATAATGGTTTAGTTGGCTGTTTTCGAATTGAAAATTTCATAATCGATATAACTTCAAGTCGACCCCAACTTAGCTTGAGATAAAGGCTAGGCAGAGTAAGATATATATTGCTTTCCGTTTTCCGTGCTTATGTCTTGCCGTTTTTAAATGTTTTTTTTGTCTATAACATGGAAAAAGATATTCGCGCAGTTCAAGTGCTACGAGTAAGTTTGGATATCTTGTCGCTTTAGTTATGTAATGCTTCACATGACAGATTGTTTGCTCGCATTACTGTGAATTATTTATCTTTCAGTACCCTCACACTTTATAAGGAGTTGATGATTTATCATTAAACAAACTCCTCATACCTTCAGGTTCAACCAAACTCCTTACCACCCCATACACAAAGCTTATGAAGGATGAAATCCATGAAAAAACAAATTCCCACACATCAAGTAACGTGCAGAGTAGATTGATGTGGTGACGTCACTACCGCTGCTCCCGCGAGTCGCGATACGCCGCGCCACGCCACGACACGCCGCGTCACGTCGTGTTTGGTTTACAGTCGCACGTTTTTGCAGCTGTTTGCTCTTCATAAACATACGAACATACGTTACCTGTATGCTGAATAAGGTTTTCAGCATAATTTTTATGAAGTTGAATATAAAAGGAAAATCTTTTAGTAAATTTCCTATCTATTATTATTCCTTCATTATTAATTCGATTTACAAAGATTACCAAAATTATCTTGAATATCATTTAATTTTTAATAAAAAAATGGTAATTAGTGTTTTAAATTCGAATGTTTGAAAATTAATCTTAAACATGCCAGTCACGTCAGGTACTTACGAAAGTTCAGACAATTTACATTTCTCTCAATAATACCTCCATTGAAACCTGAGATTAGAATTGTTATGTCAAAAGGGTACTAAAATTAAAAGTTAATTTTAATTAAAAAGATACTTTCTTGTTCCAGCCTGACTACACCATCAAGCTGCAGATGAGTCCTGGCCTCGAGGACAACAGCGTCATCAAGACCTGGAACTGGAACTACAAGGAGTACCAGATTTGAAGCCTAACCCTCACCACGTCATATCCTAATTAACCCAACCCACGATATTTTCATTGTTCCGTATTATTTAATCTAACATACACGCTCACACAGCACACACACATATATACACACAATAGTGATGACTTGAATGAATGAGTGATCATTAAACCAAAAAATATTAGACCATTCTATTATAATCAAGTTTTAATCAGCTAAATACTATACCTACTAAACTTTTATCATCGCTTAAAACTAGAAACCTATTTAAAATACTTGCTGCAATATTTTCTTCTAGTAATTTCTATCCTCTTATTATTGTATTCTGAATAGATAGCTGTAAGCTTAGAAAATATTTAAGCTTGCATTTATAACCAAGGTTAAGTTTATTTTTATAATAACTTTTGTGAGGAGTATTCATAATTATTTAGAAACATAACAGTTTAGTCACGCACATTCTAGACTAGTTCCAGACTCAATAGGAGTCCCTAATCATGAGCTGAACTAGTCGGGCGATCCCGAGAATGTGCGTGAGTAAACCGTTATGTTTCTGAATAATTATAAAGTTTAGCAAGTAATTTAAATATACTTCTATTAATTATCTGAAATCTTTAAAAGAAGATAATGTATTTTACCCTGTTTAATGTTTTATAGAATTTATTGTTTAAAGTTTTATTGCCATTCATAGGGAATGTATGGCAACAAAACGGTCTTTCATTTCGATGAATAAATAACGCCCATCCATCTAATATTTAATCTAGACAAATGGCGCTTGACTTCCCAGTATCAACAGCATGTTATACAAATATTTACATTTACTTCCAAATAAAACATTCCGGTTCAAAATTAATTTTAGCTGAATTTTAAATAGATTAAATATTTGTACCTTAAACAAAAGTACCTGTAATTCAAAATGATTATTAAAATTAATAATTGTCAGATGGTTTATTGTTATTATATATACATTAATAACAATAAACCGTTTCAATAAATGCAAAAATATCTCCACATTTTAATCTTCAATCATTCTGCCATAGTTTTGAGTTTTCGAAATATAATTTGACATTCGAAAATCTTTGTAAACTTCGCGATAGCCGTAATGGAGTTCCTTAACTTTGTAATAAAACTAAAGATTGTCAAGTGAGATGAAGGTTTAGTGTACAGTTAAAGTTTCACAAAGGATCGAGTAAGCACTTAAGTAGTACTTAACAGATTTAACTTAGAAGAAATTCGAGAGCATTTGGAAGGTAAGAATAGTGCTTTGAAGACATTCAAAGAACATTAAATGACTTTAGTTCTGTAATGTCCAGGAAAGAATTTTCTTTTTAACATCACTATATCACAAAACATAATCACTATAAAGAATATAGATCCAGTAAATGAGTAATAATAATATTTTGGGACAATTACACACAGCCATAATATTCCCAAACTAGGCAGAGCCTGTTTATGGCAACCGGACAACTGATGAACATACTCATATAATACATCTAAAATAAATAATCCAAATATGGTTGTAACACCCCCCGCGACACAATGATTAAAATCCTTTGGGCGTGAGTTGTATTTCTTTAAAAAAGAAAAAAACAATCATCCAAATCACATGTAGAAAGAACACCCAGACTTAGAACAAGCATTTATGGATCACACAAATATTTGTTCCATGCGGGGATCGAACCCGCAGCACGTCACGCACAGTGGTATTTGGTCTGTTAACCTGTGCCACTCGGCTATCCATACAGTCAAATATAACTTTGCTTATTACACTTAAATATTGTTCTGTTATAGATTTCTTGTATTGTAAGTTCGCTTATCTGTGATGAACATCACACAAACTCTGAAACTGGGGATCAATATCTCCAAATCTCAAAATACTCATCCTTTGTTGATATTGAACCGCGCAAATCACTTCAATTGGATTAAACCTAAACCCAACTTTAATTGGATTGCTAACAATGTTCTTTCAAACTAACCCCTATCACAATGTACATTTTCCTCCGTTAATTAACGATAATTAACGTTTCCTTACTTTGAAATAACCAAAGTAATGTGATAGATTTAGACCAAGAACAATAAGTTTCCTCCCATTGTTATATTATAAACAACTCTTTGCCAAAATATGCTCAAATAATTAAATAAGTAAAGTTATATTGTAATGTTTCATGTAAAGGAAATTTTACGAACATTGTTATTGTATTAAAATAATATATGCTTGTGTTGTGTACGGCGCTAATACATAATAAAATTATGTGAAGTACAATGTAAAGTATAAATATATTATTACTGATAATGTGTATTGTTTTATTTGTTGTCGTTGTGTCGTCTCTGGTAATTTTGGTATTTTCCATCAGTTCAGTAATAATGTATATCGGAAAAATCTTATAAGAGTTATGTTTTGCCTTTGAAGCCGCACTACTGGGCAAATTATTTTCAAATTTCATGTAAAACATGAACTAACTAGGTATATTAAAAAGATTTGGAAGTTGAAACCTTGCGTGATCCAGGGGCTGGCTTTTACCTTCGAGAGAATAAGCATTACTATACAACGTGGCAATGCCGCCATTCTTTCAGTCAAACTTCCAGTCGACTGCGATCTGGATAATTGTTTGACGCCATTTTTTAAGACTTTTTGTTAGTTAAGAGTTTGAGTAGAGAGAGTAGAGAGAGAGTAGTTTTATTAGTTTTGTTTTAAGTGTAGGTATATATTTTTCAGTTTGATAGGTATTTATATTATGAAGTTTCTTTTAACACCTTATAAAGGACTCTCTAGGTGTACATTAAGGTCGTCGTGTTTTTATAATTTATTAAAAATTTGCTCTAGAATTTAATATTATACGTGTCGGTTGGTATTATTTACAGAATTAATTTTAAAAATTGATAGAATATATCCAACTAAAATTACTACCTACCCTTTGTACATAGGTGTGAAGATATCTAATAACCGCTATGATCTGAAGCGGATCTTGTCTACATTACATTATTTGATTTATCTCGCAGACAGCTAAATCTATTGCATTTCGGAAGTTGCGTTCCAGCAGAGAATGTTAAGGATGACTTACATTTAATGAAACTATACTGTTCATCATTTTAGAATCGACTAAGAACAGTTTTTTTAATAACTAAAATACATACCTTTGAGTTCATCTTACCTCTTTGTTACGTCGTTTATGATGTTTCCAGTAATCGAAATTAAAAAAATAATACAAAAAAGGTTTGTTGTGCTTATGATCTGAACTTAGGCAAGCAGCCCGATGTAAAGATATATTACCGAATATGTCTAAATGTCCAATTGCATCTTTATATTATACAATTTATTGTTAAACTGTCTAAATTAATATCAAAATAACATTCGTAATCATTGAAAACAATAGTAAACAGCATAAATCAATGTTTGTAGGGTTCAAAATAACCATTACACCACAATCTACATTAGAATAATTAAAACATTAGCGTGTTATCTACCAAATTAATTTGCCATAACTTGGAACACAGTAAATGCGTTTAGCGTAAAGCGTATATTTATTAACACTCATTAAATTATGCGTAAAACCATAAACATTTGGTATCAATATCATGGAAATAGTTAAACTAATTAGTTTATACTCGTTTGTGATGTTAATTAATAGAATACATTAATTGACATCGATACTTATTTAGTATTCATGAGGTCAGTTTGTAATGAACATGATTGTATTTTAATTTATTACTTTCTTTTTTTAATTTAAATCTCAGATTAAAACACGTGTAAAACATTTGCTTTATTAGAGTTTTAAGAAATTAAAATTAAACAGTTTCTTATGTAGAAGGAACTTGATCATAGATCACTACACTTGCCGGCTTCACTATCTATACCGGTAACTACCACATAGTCTAACACAAAGCAATGTATTGTCGACCAGCTATAGGACTAGTCTCTTGATAAAAAAAAAGTAAAAATATTTATAGTCAAGTAACACAACTTAAGCAAAACCCCCAAGTGTAAGCAGTCCCTAACCGTTCCAAAGGATTGCATACGTCAACAGATGCAAGTCAAATGCACGGTTCGTATTGACTCGCTCCCGTATTGAGTCGGAGTCGGGACTAAATTCGGGAACGAAATAAAACCGAGATTATTGAGTATTGAAATGAAGCGAAAATATGAAAGCTGACTGCGTTTTATTGTCAGCTCAAATGCGTTTTGTGGTTTCTAGATAATCCTATTTTGCTATAACTATTGTACTTAGCTCTTCGTTAAAGGGCTTGGGGTTTTACAGGCTTTAAGTTTTTAGCATTTCAAAAATTCTCATCGTCAGTATACAATGTTTTCTGTTGTGTTATTAATTTGGAAATAAAATATAAGTATATGGGATTCTAATGATTTAATCAGGACGTTGCAACTTGCACTACAAACTATTCTTGTTTTTGGCTTCATGTTATAAGTCACTATTATACAAATACTACAAAATCTATGGCCGACTTTCTACGGTGCGCGGTGGATTGCGACGGACTGGTGTAGATGCGTCAGCGGTATCAAGGACGAGTTACTTCCCGCAGTGCGCGGTGCGAGGTTATCCGCGATATAACGCACCGTAGAAGCCGGGTTAGGAAATAAATTCACGTTGTGAGTTTTATCTTTTTAATAAAGATATTATAGCGATATTGGTGGCCCATACTCAAATAATAATCACTTAGAAATGTATTCCTGTTCATTGTTCATTTAGACATTCTTTCTATTTATATAAGTTATTTATTTATGTGCAGTCCATCACAGAACTAAGCGCAATGTAACCGTAATGCGGAATATTCTGGTACTTTAAGTACTACTCGTAAAACAACACCACTGGAGTAAATCAACTTGAAATATACCTGTGAATGTACAGTCGTCTGCAAAATACTTGAATATTTGACAAAATATTTGAATTGACTGGCCTGTTGGTCTAGTGGTTAGCGACATTACCTGCTAAACCGGAGGTCGTGGGTTCGATTCCCACCCAGGACAAATCTGTGTGTGATGAACATAATACTTGTTCTGTCTGGGTGTAATTTATGTATAATATTATATATACATTATAGAAACATCTGAGTATGTTTATCAGTTGTCTGGTTTCCATAATTCCTGCTATTAAGTATGCAGTACTGAAAGTGACCAAATAATATACTATTTTCTTTTAAACACTTACAAAATAATTCTAATATGTTATGAGTTCGAAGTTTCACACGTCTTAATGTTTCCCGATAAACACAATTTTTTCAGAGAGTTTTTTGTGCGCTTATGGGAAAATTTAAACACTCCTTGTAAAGATAATAAAAACGCCTAATAAAAATAAATTGTAGTTAATATTATTGTACAATCTGGTTTAAACTTTAAACTTATATGTTATTTGGTTTTGTTTCCGACTGTACAACTACATTCGCTATAGCTCAGAGATATAAAACTTATCTTCAGGTCAATAAAACTTATCTTAACCAGCGTCTATCTCACAAACCAAGTAGTTAACTTACTGTCAACTTGTTATGATAGCTAACACGAGCCAATAAAGAGCGAACGTGATTATTGTAGCAACGAGATATCAGCAGGAAAAATAAGTTTAGCAAAGAAACAAATTGCAATGAATAAATTGTTGGAGTCACTTTTCTTATTAGCCAGAGTATGAATTCTGGAGACGTATACAACAATTTGGAATCAAATTTTAGATTTTAGGGCAAATTACTTATGGTATAGAAAATTAATAAACTAAAAAGATCTAGTTCAAGAAATATTAAAATCTAACTACTTCATCACAACACATATTTATTTTATCATTTTACTAATTGGGGAAAACGTTTTTACAATTAAAACAGTATTCAAAAAAATCCATCGTATAATTTTATATGTAATAGGTAAAATACAGATTAGATGCGTACATACAGAACCAATTCGCCTATTTATAAATTAAAGGTAAATTAAATCTCTTTCTGAAATTTATACTCAATCTCTAGTACTCCACACTACAGTGTACTACTAACTAAATCATTTCAATTTCGTCAGCATCCGGTGAACGGGCCCGTAGCCGCGTAGCTTCTCCGTTGCTATGCCGTAGCGCTACGTAGCCTCGTAGCCAGTGAATTCGGGCGCTATCCATCAGCGGAGAGATTGTGGCGTAACATCGATCAGTGTCGGAGGAACATAGAGTTACGAATATTTGGATAAACCAATAAATTATGACGGTTATTATGGAAAACAGTTGATAAACGTGCGTTGCATAGTGAATTATTAAATATAAATTATTACAAAATATTATAAAGTAATTTATTATACACAATAATAAAAGTAAAAAAATAACATTTAAAAAAAAAATATATAATAATGAAGAAATAAATATTTATTATTATTTTATTCTAAGTTGGAGATCCAAATAAAATAAATAGGTAAACATTTTTTAAATTATTACTTGTGCCTATTTTTAGAACACAATAACGTGGCTAAAAAGTTTCTTACGTTAATATCATGCAGATGAAGGCTTGAAATACATGAACCGTTCAAGTTATCAGTATTATGTTACGGTATACTCGCTACGGATTATGCAGACTACTTGCGGTTCTTGATCTTCTTATAGGTTTCCTAGATCATAATCACAGAATATAACATAGGTATAAGATAACATATTACTTAGTTTTCCAAGAAAATGTGATCATTAATTTCATTATCCGTGATTTATTTATTTATGTTACTTTTTCTTCTGCCAGATTACTGCCTTTTCCAAGCTTTGTCAAGGTCAACTTAAAATAATGTGTGTGTGTTTTTTTTGTGTGTGCGTTTGCGTCTGTGTGTGTGTACTATATTTAAAACTTACCAAACTGATTTGTACTAAAAGCAATTTAGATTTCTTTTTTTTATTATGTTGACGATCTCTATGAAGATTCATAATTGTTATCATTATAACACCACATCTACATTATTATTAGCGGAACCAATTAAGAGCAGTTAGTTTCTATGCTTCATGTGAGGTCGCTCGCTCACCTCAAGTGGTCGGGTAATCGCGCCGGCTGATACTTTTATATATGGCCGGTCGAAAGCCATTGGTAGCGATATTGAAGGTTTATTCAAGTAAATACTTGCTTTTAACACATAAATAAACAAATAAAAACCATTTTCCGTTGCAAAAAATCTATTGGAATATTTTTTTTGTTGGCTACAAGAAGCTTAGGGATCTCTGGCAACATTTATAAACAGTTTTTGGCGTAATATTTTTTTAACCAATCTATTAATTGAATTCTAAGAAGCTTTCGTCGCTTTTGATATATTATACACAAAAAAAATACAATAATACTATATTGTGATTGTGCATTTTTTGTACAATGATATATAATAATATGGCATCAAAAAAGTTCAATAATATATTTGTACAAAGCTTTACAGATAAGCAGTAAATATATTATGCCTCTTTTTCTGATTTGTGGGACCCGCGTTAAAACATTAAATTTGTATTCACCAAAATTATTTCAAAATACGTAGTCATTTGTTTAAAAAATCCCGAACATGTAAAAAACCTTTTTACGGAACTAATTTCATTTCAATAATGATAATAGAACGTTTAAAATTCAAATAAAATAAAATGATTCCATTTTCAAATACCGATGATTAGGGTCCCGCGGATATTATTTGTACTCGGAAACGCTTGGAAGCGTCCATTTTGATATTTTCCTTTCATTCTAAATTTTTGTGAGATAATTGAATTGACGATTCAAATTGGATTTAATTAAGTTATATATTGTTTTGGTCCGATGGATTGTGTGTTATTTTATAAGTATTTTCCTGGTACTTAATAATTTGTAATACCTGAATATTTCGGGCAATTTCATTCAAAATGAAGGTTATATATCTAAAATTTATGTTATGGTCTATTTTAATATTAATGTTTATTTGTGTCCCGCTGTCCCTTGTATGATAACCGTAATAATTTCTAAACACGGAATGGCCATTGTCCGTGCAATTAGCCATTCTATCTGCCAAGCGCCGAAAAAGCTCATGCATATGCATGCGAGAGTTAATTTATGTGTCCTGTGTACATTGAAACTGTAGTAAACAGTGTTGGCTTCCAATCAATTGTACAATGTACTCAACTGATACATTAACGCTAGAATAGATATTCATTCGTGTTGATAATAGATTTAAACATGTTCATTGTAATATTATTATAATAGGGTCGGCTTTTTATTATCTTTTTATGTGAAAGAGATATAATGAGGGGCTAGTGGCGAAGTGTAAGCCGTACGGTTTGACCGACAACAAGATTAAGCCGCGTTTGTAAATATACCGAAACCCCTCCGTCCCTCGGAAAGCACGCATCTTTAACAGTCGTTAATTTATTTATTCTGACTACCAGTCTTACTTTGGGATACTGTGTTACCCAGTAAAATGGGTGTAGAGGTCAGAATGGCACTCAGCATGTAAAATACGGTGTTGAAGCTGAATCCGCTAAGACTGGAAGTCGACCCTCACATAGCTAGGGACAAGAAGAGAGGGGCTTTTTTGTATATACTGTACATATTGTTTTTTCTTTGTATACAAAGAGATCTTTGACCTGTATTTTTTTTTATTCTAAAGGATGAAAAGGACGGGGCTGTTCTGCCTTAGCCCAGCATTGGGACATACCCACTGGTAACAAAAAATACTTATATGTTTATTTAAAATATCTTATTGCTTTGCCGATCAAAATATTAAAACCCATTATAATTTTAAGTTTGTTTTTATTAGTCCAGCCGTCTACAAACTTCGCGTTCTTCAAAGCCACAAAGTGACCTTGTAATGACGTTCCTAAAGTCAACAAGACGTCGCGCCAAGGTTGTTGTACTGTTAATATTGTTATACAGAAGACTAATTGGAGTTGAAATAGTAAAAGAAAAATTGTTCATTTAAAGATAATTTTATGAAACTAACTTTTAAAAATGTTTTAAGAAGATTTTTTTATAAACAATTTGAAGGTCTATTGTCTGAGGGCTAATCTTTTCTAGTCAAAAAACATGTTTGTGTTCGTGTTTTTAGTCAAAGGACCTTATTTAACATTTTATTTTAAACTAACATCGTAGCAATTATCCGTGGACTTGTTAGAATAAAAATAATCTTACGTCTTAATTCAAGTAAAAAAATTGTCTAGATTAAGCAAGTTGTTTTTACGCGAAAAGCTACAATTCGTTCTCTAAAATTTAGAGCATAAAATGTTTTCCATATGTTATGTTCACAAACACTAAACGGAATGCTATTAAATCTAAACTAACGGTGTCCCGCGATTTTACCCGGTAAATAAGTACCTAAGTAGTCTTCTTCAGAAATCTTTTTTTTTGTATGATTTTTTGCGATATTTTTATAGTTACTCTGCTATTTGGGGTAGAGACGAGTTCTTAAGTTTTAAATGGTAAACTGGGCCGCGGCAGACTACGAAAGAGATGGCGGGACGAACTGGATACCTTCCTTTTGATATAACAATAATAATAATAACTAATCCGACTTTGCTTTATATACCTGACGGCGTCGATGAGTGAAGTACGTCGAATTAAAGTGACACACTGTCATTCTGACGGAGCGTCAGGTCGCTGGCAGCGCGGCGGGAACATCACTTTGACAGCAAGGACCGCCTGCGCACCACGTCTACGACGAATCGTTTAAATTCGACCCAATCCTTAGTTCCTGATTTGTTCTTTGTTATATTAGTGATTAACAATTGATTAAAGTGTGATTGACAAATATTTCGGTATTTCAATAAAGTCAATAAAGTTAACCTCCTTGTGACCACGTGCACCATGGACTCCATTGATTTCGGCCGTTCTGAGTCGACATACCTAAAAGATAAAGATACTAAAACAAATGAAACAGCGATGTATATTAACCTTTAACTGCTGACGTGACAAATTCATATCACTATAAGGGACGTGACGCCTCACAGGCTACTACTTTGAATGTAAAATTTTGTCATAAAATGCATTTGGAAAGTTTAAAGTTGTATTGATATTTAACTATTGGAATGTAATAAAACAATTATTAATCATATTAAACTGTTTTTTATAATTACTTTAGGAGAAAAACACATTTAACACTAATATGCACTTTTTATCCTTAATTGACAAGAGATCCATTTTTGGTATTTTAATAAACTTAAAATCAATAATTTGACATAATTACGACTTTTTACATAAAATCTAAATAATAATAAAACAATCAAACGTAAAAGATACTCCTGAAAACAAAAAATAAAAATTCTGACAACTACAACATTTTGGCATAATATCATTGGCAATTTTTGCACAAGGGGCGAGAACATTTCAAACATATGGGATTGTCGCACCCGACACACGTGTATGTTGACATTCGATGTAGTTTAGGTGGACAAATACTGCATGCCCTTCGCTTGCCCTGACTATTTCCAGGATTTTGGACGTCTTCTTCGATCATGTCGTCACCCAGAACTCGCTTTAGCACTAGCCGTAACTCCCTTGGTAATTGACTGCAAACTACACGTCTTTGCATTTGAGGTAGCACTAACGAACGGGCTTATGACTTCAGAAAATCTCCTCTGTCTGTAATCTTGGGCTGATGCATATTGTACTTGTATTTACAGCGATTTTTTCCGTAATAAAAATTCGATCTTCGTAATTCTGAAAGAGGTGCGTCTTCATCAGAACTATCGGTACTAACTTCATCTTGAATGATCCCATCATTGCTGGTATGTTCTCCCCTAGATCTTCATCTGGATCACTTTCATGAAGCTGCAAAAATTCATGGTCTGAAACCAAAAACTCTTCAATGTTTCCTTCACTATCAGATTGGTCTGAAGCCAGTAAGAGGGCATTGACCTCCTCTTCAAACGATGGACTCTCTGTCCGTAATATCTTATTCTTTGATGAACTCGTTGGCTGAGATTGACTTTTTCTACCGTTGTTTGCCATTTTCCACTAAAAATAAAAAATGTCAAAAAACTATTTATATGAGAACTAGGGACATGTAGCCTGACAGGCTACGACCGATTTTCTTATGAGTATTACTTACGTTTTAAACAATCTATGACACGTCCGCCTTCTTCCCCGGTCGTTTTAGCACTAAAACAAAAGCTACTAAGACGCAGGGGCACGGCAAGCGGGGGGAAGTGGTCAATTCTAAGAATTCGTATAACACGCGACGCCTGTGAGGCTACACGTCACTGGTTAAAGGTTAAAAAGGTAAGGTTTCATGTTACCGATCCATTTGTTAAACATTGTTATTTCATAAATAATCTACTTTCGTTAGTCTTCAATAGATTACGGGCAAGTTCGATACATATAATGTTACAAGTTCGCCGCTGTCGTACGTAAAGCGAGGATAAGGCGACTTATATCATTGTGTTTACGGTAATCTCGAAATATTTACTAGAAATTGATGAAGTTATTGTAAGTTCATTATGTGCTTACTTAAGACTAATAGTCTTAAGTATTAGGTCATCTTGAAAACTTTATTTTTTAATTTGTTTCAGTTAATTTCATCGTGAGAAGTAAACTCTATAATTAATTTATTATTTTTACATCAAACAGGTTTTAACAAGCCTTTTAGATTAAATATTAATTTAGATAAAATACTTTTTCATCCATTTTTTATGATTTTTTGGCTCGTCTCTAACCCAAATAACAAGATATGATCTATAAAATTTTGGAAAGTGTCACGAAATTAAAACCGCTAAATAATAGAATAGCGTATCTGAATGTGCAGTTTAAACAGCATTAGTGTAACCAAACTTTAACGGTTAGAGTGTGAACAAGCCAATTACATGAACAGGAATCTGAACAACCGAAACATGAGGTTTACATCACAGAGATCCCAGGTACATTCACTGCGGATCCCGCACGTGAAACCCTATCTCGGATATGTATCCGAGAGCCACACACCGCAAATATTAAGCCTACTTAATTAACGCTGTCAATTTACGCCATATTTGCGAATACGAGTGTTTCGTATACAGTATCAACTCGATAAATAAGTTGGAACACATCCGTGTTTGAGGGAGCGTGATAATCAGTTCCGGAACTGTTCGTAACGGATGTGAATAGACTAAATTACAATTCGCACCTGACGGAGCGTGGACGGTGGTAAGTTGCGGTGAATTTTGGTGAATCGGAGTTTGAAGCGTGAATTATAGTTGACAATGCTAAATGAGGACGTTTTGTGTGGTTGTTGAGAGATGGACAGTTGGAACGGGCGCGTTTGAATGTCGACTAGTGAAAACTTGTAGTAAAATTTAAGAATAAGTTTAAATAGCCTGCGTCTAGTTCGTGATAGTTGCCCAGGAGATAATAATACAGTAGTTATAATTAAAACTGGGAAAAAATAAAACATTTTTGTTTTTGTTTTCCATATATTACATCTGGACAACATCACGTACATTGCTCTAAACCCAAAGTACGTAGCTATAGCACTTGGGTTATGGAATCGGAGACAATAATGGTACCACAAACAGCCAGACCCGAGATAATGTAGAAAAGTAGTTTCCTACATTGACCCGTCCAGGGATCGAAGCCGGGACCTCAGAGCTGGCAACACCTTGAAAACTAGTGTGTACGCCACTCTACCACGGAGGAATTAATTTTAATGTTATTAATACTTTTATGTTTTTAATGCTCACTTGACTAATTATTATTTTGTTTTCTATATAATATATATTATATATGCCATGCTTATGACATGACATACGATATTTCATTGTAACTTAACTTATTTGTTTCTGATGTTGGCATCACAGATGTTGTTTAGTTATTAATCCGGCTGTCAATCACCCGTCATGTCTCGTGTCGAAGTTGTAACACGAGCAATACAGCGATGCAAGGGAGATGTGACGGGTATTCGAGATGGAACATTTCGACCAATAATTACGGTACACAATGAAAGGTACCTAAAACACTGTCTTATAAAACCTGATTGTAAGACGCTTGTAGAAACATATCGTTTGGCCTGGTCTAAAACTTTAATGACCATAGGAAAAAAAAAACCCAGTTTACCCAAGCCGCACAGGAAAGTTGTCTTTTTTCTATATCTTAAGTGAAATAAAAAGCAGGAATAGCAGAACACGTCACGAAAGAAAAATCATCATTACTTACCTAACCTACCACTACAGTTTATCATAGGTCGTATAGACCTATGATAAACTGTATATAACTGCAGAAGCATCCCTGCTTTATTTTATGTAACTACTAGCTGTTGCCAACGGCTGCGCCCGTGGGTGTCGGTCCTGCCTGTGTCCTTTCTTAGAATCCAAGTTCACCCCATACCAAGATTCATCTAAAACGGGTCAGCGGTTTAGCCGTGAAAGCGTAACATATAGGCAGACAGTCAGAGAATAATAGTTACTTTCGCATTTATACTGTTAGTATGGATTAGATCACTACTATAGCTCTATAAATCGTAGCTCGCAGTACAGGGCCGGCCTCACCCCTGTCCTTCCCGAACGTCAGTATCGGGTATCATCTTGTTAATTACAAGTTCGCAACTAAGCCCCGCCAACTGAGCACTTAGTCTGTCCTCCAGACTCCACAACTTCTAGTCTAAGAACGAAAGTATCGCTCAGATCGACCGGGTTTAGGTACATAAGTAGTCTACTTTAACTAACTATTGATATTTGGTAAAGGTACCAAGCTCCGGTGTCCTAAAGGACGATCAACGTAATATTTAAATCAACGAGTTAAAAATGTAAAAGGAATAACATAATTGGGAAATATATAATACTAGCTGTCACCCGCAACTTTGTTCGCGTGTTTTAGTTTCAATGGTTTTTCATTTTTGCAACATTTTTCATTTATGCTCCGCTCCTATTGGTCGTAGCGTGATGTTATATAGCCTATAGCCTTCCTCAATAAACGGACTATCCAATACAAAAAGAATTTTTCAATTCGAACCAGTAGTTCCTGAGATTAGCGCGTTCAAACAAACAAATAAACAAACAAACAAACAAACAAACTCTTCAGCTTTATAATATTAGTATAGATTATGCTATTTCGTTTACCGAAATTACATTGTTGGTAAAATTTACCATTTATTATGATTTAGTAACCGAAATACTGAATCGTTTTTTATGAAATTTATACGGGACCGCCTCGAATACCCTATTAAAGCGAAGAATTTTTAAAATCAGTTTACAATTTTCGTAGATATCCCGTAACATACAAAAAAAGTACAGACGACTTAAGACTCTCCTTTTGAAGTTAGTTAAAAGTTAGTGTTAAGTTATTGTCATCATATTTATGGTCTTAACCAAATTAACAATAAAATGCACCCTTAATTTTTAAATTTAATTAAATGACTCCCACACTTGAGATTTTAATACCTGTGTCGCGAAGGGTTTCACAAATATTCACATCTCACGCTCAAAAAGCATCCAGACTTGGAACAATAATATTTGTGTGTAATGCAGTAGTTAGTAATTTGTTGTAGTTAGTGGTTTTGGTAAATACAATTTCAGTCAGTAAGGTCCTTATTAATAACTGTTATTAATCTAAAACAATGGGTAATCATTTGTTCCTACGAAAGAAATATTAAAACATTTTCGTTCACTGTTCTGTGAACTCGTTTAATAAATAAGGAACAAGTCATTTCAAAGTCAGTAAGGTTCAAAGGGATGCCTGCAAGCTAGGACTGTCGATACTCCGGAGACGTCTTAAAGTAGGGCTCCAAGTTATTTATTTGATGCAAATAACTGTCTTTCTGTAAACAATAAGCTGCTTTGGTCAACAGGAATATTGATAGAGCCGGATATTTATTGAAATCGGAGATTATTCAATATTCCTTTTCCTTTTAAATACATAAAATTGTCTGTTTTTGTCTCGATATTGATTTTACTATGCTATGATATGATGTTATGCAACATCCTCTCACATCATGCAACATTCTCTCACATCATGCAACATCATCTCACATCAACTCACATCTGCAACATTCGTTCACATTATCTCACGCAATGCAACATACTGTCATGTCATGCAATTCTCTCACGTCATCTCACTTCATGCAACATCATGCATCATCATCTCACATCATGCAACATCATCTCATTTCATGCAATATTCGCTCACATCATGCAACATTCTGATTCAGCATCTTCATGCAACATCATCTCACTACATGAAACATCATGCAACATCATCCCACATCATGCAACATCATCTCACGTCAACTCACATCATGCAACATAATCTCACTTCGTGCAACATCATGCAATATAATCTCACTTCATGCAACATTCTCTCATGTCATCTCACTTCATACAACAGCATGCAACATCATGCAACGTCATCTCACATCATGCAACATAATCTCACTTCGTGCAACATCATCTCACTTCATGCAACATTATCTCTTGTCATCTCACTTCATGCAACATCATGCAACGTCATCTCACGTCATCTCACATCAACTCACATCATGCAACATCATCTCACATAAACTCACATCATGCAACATTCTCATTTAACAACATCTGACGCCTTCTCACTTCGTGCAACATCATGCAACATCATCTCACTTCATGTAACATCATGCAACATTCTCATTCAACATCTTCGTGCAACATCATCTCACATCATGCAACATCATCTCATATTATGCAACATTCTCTGACATCACGCAACATGACCTCACAACATTTCACATAATGCAACATCATCTCACATAACGCAACATTCTCTCACATAATGGTACATCATCTTACGTCATCTCACTTCATGCAACGTCATCTCTCATTATCTCACATCATGCAACATAATCTCACATCATGCAACATCATCTCACATAAACTCACATCATGCAACATTCTCACACGTCATCTCACGCAACAGCATGCAACATCATGCAACGTCATCTCACATCATGCAACATCATCTCACATCATGCAATATTCTCATTCAACAACATCTGACGCCATCTCACTTCGTGCAACATCATCTCACATCATGCAACATTCCCCTTCAACATCTTCGTGCAACATCTTCATGCAACATCATGCTACATTCTCATTTAACATCTTCGTGCAACATCATCTCACATCATGCAACATTCTCATTACACATCTTCATGCAACATCATCTCACATCATGCAACATCATCTCACATAACGCAACATTCTCTCATTATCATTCTCTCACATAATGGAACATCATCTTACGTCATCTCACTTCATGCAACGTCATCTCTCATTATTTCACATTATGCAACATCATCTCACATCATGCAACATCATGCAACATAATCTCACTTCGTGCAACTTCATGCAACTGTATCTCTTGTCATCTTACTTCATGCAACATTATGCAACATCATCTCACATCAAATCACATCTTGCAACATTCTCATTCAACATCTTCGTGCAACATCTTCATGCAACATCATGCAACATCTTCATGCAACATCATGCAACATCATCTCACTTCATGCAACATCGTGCAACATTCTCATTCAACATCTTCGTGCAACATCATCTCAAATCATGCTACATCATCTCATATTATGCAACATTCTCTCACATAATGGAACATCATCTCACATCATGCAACATCATCTCACATAAACTCACATCATGCAACATTCTCATTTAACAACATCTGAAGCCTTTTCACTTCATGCAACATCATGCAACATCATCTAACATCATGCAACATCATCTCACGTCAACTTACATCATGCAACATAATCTCACTTCGTGCAACATCATGCAACATCATCTCACATCAAGCAACATCATCTCACATAACGCAACATTCTCTCACATAATGGAACATCATCTTACGTCATCTCACTTCATGCAACGTCATCTCTCATTATCTCACATCATGCAACATAATCTCACATCATGCAACATCATGCAACGTCATCTCACATCATGCAACGTTCTCATTAAACATCTTCATGCAACATTCTCTGAAATCATGCAACATGACCTCACAACATCTCACATAATGCAACATCATCTCACTACATGCAACATCATCTCACTTCATGCAACATCATCTCACATCATGCAACATTATCTCACTTCGTGCAACATCATGCAACATAATCTCACTTCATGCACATTATCTCTTGTCATCTCACTTCATGCAACATCATGCAACGTCATCTCACATCATGCAACATAATCTCACTTCGTGCAACATCATGCAACATAATCTCACTTCATGCAACATTCTCTCATGTCATCTCACTTCATACAACAGCATGCAACATCATGCAACGTCATCTCACATCATGCAACATCATCTCACATCATGCAATATCATCTCACATAAACTCACATCATGCAACATTCTCATTTAACAACATCTGACGCCTTCTCACCTCGTGCAACATCATGCAACATCATCTCACTTCATGCAACATCATGCAACATTCTCATTAAACATCTTCTTACAACATGCATCATCATCTCACTTCATGCAACATCATCTCACATCATGCAACATCATCTCACTTCGTGCAACATCATGCAACATAATCTCACTTCGTGCAACATCATGCAACATCATCTCACTTCATGCAACATTATCTCTTGTCATCACACTTCATGCAACATCATGCAACGTCATCTCACATCATGCAACATCATGCAATATCATCTCACATAAACTCACATCATGCAACATTCTCATTTAACAACATCTGACGCCTTCTCACTTCGTGCAACATCATGCAACATCATCTCACTTCATGCAACATCATGCAACATTCTCATTAAACATCTTCTTACAACATCATCTCACATCATGCAACATCATCTCATATTATGCATCATTCTTTGACATCACGCAACATGACCTCTCAACATCTTACATAATGCAACATCATCTCACATAACGCAACATTCTCTCACATAATGGAACATCATCTTACGTCATCTCACTTCATGCAACGTCATCTCCCATTATCTCACATCATGCAACATCATGCAACATAATCTCACATCGTGCAACATCATGCAACATCATCTCACTTTATGCAACATTATCTCTTGTCATCTCACTTCATGCAACATCATGCAACGTCATCTCACATCATCTCACATAAACTCACATCATGCAACATTCTCATTTAACAACATCTGAAGCCTTCTCACTTCGTGCAACATAATGCAACATCATCTCACATCATGCAACATCATCTCACGTCAACTTACATCATGCAACATTCTCAAGCAACATCTTCGTGCAACATCATGCAACATAATCTCACTTCATGCAACGTCATCTCTCATTATCTCACTTAATGCAACGTCATCTCTCATTATCTCACATCATGCAACATCATCTCACATCATGCAACATCATGCAACATAATCTCACTTCATGCAACATCATGCAACATAATCTCACTTCATGCAACATCATGCAACATTCTCATTAAACATCTTCTTACAACATGCAACATCATCTCACTTCATGCAACATCATCTCACATCATGCAACATCATCTCACTTCGTGCAACATCATGCAACATAATCTCACTTCGTGCAACATCATGCAACATCATCTCACTTCATGCAACATTATCTCTTGTCATCTCACTTCATGCAACATCATGCAACGTCATCTCACATCATGCAACATCATGCAATATCATCTCACATAAACTCACATCATGCAACATTCTCATTTAACAACATCTGACGCCTTCTCACTTCGTGCAACATCATGCAACATCATCGCACTTCATGCAACATCATGCAACATTCTCATTAAACATCTTCTTACAACATCAGCTCACATCATGCAACATCATCTCATATTATGCATCATTCTTTGACATCACGCAACATGACCTCTCAACATCCTACATAATGCAACATCATCTCACATAACGCAACATTCTCTCACATAATGGAACATCATCTTACGTCATCTCACTTCATGCAACGTCATCTCCCATTATCTCACATCATGCAACATCATGCAACATAATCTCACATCGTGCAACATCATGCAACATCTTCTCACTTTATGCAACATTATCTCTTGTCATCTCACTTCATGCAACATCATGCAACGTCATCTCACATCATCTCACATAAACTCACATCATGCAACATTCTCATTTAACAACATCTGAAGCCTTCTCACTTCGTGCAACATAATGCAACATCATCTCACGTCAACTTACATCATGCAACATTCTCATGCAACATCTTCGTGCAACATCATGCAACATAATCTCACTTCATGCAACGTCATCTCTCATTATCTCACTTAATGCAACGTCATCTCTCATTATCTCACATCATGCAACATCATCTCACATCATGCAACATCATGCAACATAATCTCACTTCATGCAACATTATCTCTTGTCATCTCACTTCATGCAACATCATGCAACGTCATCTCACATCATGCAACGTTCTCATTAAACATGTTCATGCAACATTCTCTGACATCATGCAACATGACCTCACAACATCTCACATAATGCAACATCATCTCACTACATGCAACATCATCTCACTTCATGCAACATTCTCTCACGTCATCTCACATCATGCAACATCATCTCACATCATGCAACATTCTCTCACATCATGCAACATCATCTCACTTCGTGCAACATCAGGCAACATTATCTCACGTCATGCATCTTCGCTCGTCATGCAACATCTCTCGTCATGCAACATTATCTCACATCATACATCTTCTCTCGTCATGCAACATCATTTCACGTCATGCAACATCATCTCACGTCATGCAACATCATCTCATGTCTTCTCTCTGCAAAATCATCGTCAATTAGGACTAATCAAATAAATGAAAGACCTACAACGTATTACGTTTCATCCTAGTACAAATTCTCATTATCAATTCAATTTCTCTGGATCGGGCATCGAATATATCTCTTGTAATCGAATTTAAAGACATTTATTATAGAACTGTGAACGCGAAAGAGATATATTGGGGACTTATCGCGTCTCTGTTCAAACTTATCGAAGGAAATTAATATAAAAGATATTGAATTACTACCATATTCTGTTCAATAATGATATCTCTTAATGTATATTTTTTATTACTCTATAGATTCTTATCAATGTTGCAAAAAGAGGGTTTTGTAAGTTTTTTTTTATGCGTGTTTCACTGATTATGTCTGTGGTAAAGTACTTAGTTCATAATTGATTTAACTGGATAAGATAGACCTCTCCTCTAATAGACACTTAAAAGAGTTATCATTTTGGAAAATAATGTGTTGATCTTAAGAGTCAATTAAGTTACAGGTTAAGTTTATTCTGTATCTTCGTTATTAAATACTAGCTGTCCCCGCGACTTTGTTCGCGTGTTTTAGTTTCAACGGTTTTTCATTTTTGCAACATTTTTCATTTATGCTCCCCTCCTATTGGTCGTAGCGTGATGTTATATAGCCTATAGCCTTCCTCAATAAACGGACTATCCAATACAAAAAGAATTTTTCAATTCGAACCAGTAGTTCCTGAGATTAGCGCGTTCAAACAAACAAACAAACTCTTCAGCTTTATAATATTAGTATAGATGAGTCAAATTGATTTGTAGGTATCTAATGAACATTTATCAGAAAAAAATATTGTACCTAAATTATTTAGAAAAACCAGCTTACTCATGTAATTTCAGTAACACATAACTATAAATTCAAATTAAGAACCAGGGTTTTGTAACCGATTTTAAATTTAAAAACAGTATTTGACTAGAGTACCGTAATTCAAATTTATTGAAAGCTTTACAAGGGATTAAACAATTATTTACACAATTATACAAAAAAGTGCTCCGAGTATGAACACATATGTACGGTGAGCACAAATAACGCTTTTTAAATAAGACAAAGAGTAGGTACTGTCGCGTACTAAATTAAACGCGCCATACAAGGGCGCCATAATAAGTACATTCACACCCAAAACGCTGTTATTCTAATGTGTAGCTTTTTGTGTTTTTTTATTAAAATAAATTCTTGTCACATTTGTGTAGGGCTGTGCGAAATTAGATTTTTTCCAAGGGTATGTTTTTGTTTTTTATTACTAGCATTATTAAATAACGGTATGTAAAGAACGGGTTAATTAACGTTAGAAAATTATTAATGAAATAAACCACGCATGTTGTACCTATTTTTATTAGGATTGTAAGTAACAGTAAGATCCTCTTTTATATGTATAGATTTAAAGTTTTATGTGATAACTTACATTTTATTATATTAATTGAGTAGTATATTTATAAGAAGTAAATATTTATTACATAGCTTAAGTTTGGTCTTGTCTATTTGAATGAATTGAAATTTACATAGCTATCGTACAAAGTTTTTATATGAAACGCTTTTAGCCTCCACGCTGCCATCGATGACCGCAATTTTAAATAAATGCCATAACTGACAGCCCTAATGTAATAAACTCAGGTATATTTAAAATAAAATGCCGTGAAAATAAAATAGCATTATTTTAACATCGGTTGACATCGCACGCTAGTCTTAAATTAACCGCTTTTTTTCATACGTCATCATTTTATTACTACAAAAAAATAATTCTTTGTGCCTGTTTAATTTTTGTAGCAAACAGTATTGAACACAATAGCTTTCAAAGTCACTAACTTACTTTTTATAAAGCTTGATAAACAATGAGAAGTAACATTCACTGAAACATCAAAGATAAATAGTGTTGAAAAGGTTTGAAGTACATATTCAGGTTTTACAATAAATATATAAAATTGACAGTTATACATAGTTTTAGTCTTCTTAATCAACAACGAATGACGCTTAATTATCTCAGGTTTTCTTTTCAAAAAGCTATTTAATGAAAAAACATTTGGAATAGAAGAATATTTTTTTTTTTATATAGGAAACCCGAGAATTAATACAAACTTGTACTTAAATTTAGTAGCGACTCAATGTGTTGCAATAAAAAGATTTGGATACTAATATTCTTGTATTTTATTATAATTAAGATTTTATGCACGTTATCGTTACAATGGTCCACGGAGTAGAGAGAGAGCACAGATTATACCAATTAGTCTATAGTTGGAAAGCGCGAAATTTAGATTATACAGATTATATAGAAATACTTAAATACAATGGTTGTAAAAAAAACTATTGAAAGTATCAAGACCATTCAGTCGGTCCACATTAATTTCAATTTTAGATGACACGACTCTATGTCAGCAAGTATCAAAAACAAAATACGGACTACACACTCCGATTATGATCTATTAAGCAAAACATTTTTATGTGGATAAAATATGACAAAGTACTTCCACAGCTTGTCATGGGAGTGGGCCGCTAAGTTTGTTACTGTGTGCAAAATAAATCAAATAGCTTGCAAAAAAATATGGCTTATATTTATCGAATTTATTAAACATTAAGCTTTTAGTTATTTTTAGAATACTCAAGAATCCACACATACAGTAAATTATTTGTGAATATGTCATAATATGTATAAGCCATTGACGAAAATTATTTATTTTCATTTGATAGATAAGTACTACCTAGTTATTGAAATATTTCGCTACATGACATGCAAACATAATTAAATCAATGTATTACAAATATTTAGATCTTTGTGCATATTATTATCGTATCGTATATACCGTATTCATTTCTCTCAGTAACTCGTTACCAAAGCCCTGTAACCGCTACTCCTATGGCCCCATACCATTGTCAGACGGAAGGCATAAATTCGGCAGCCAATAGGAAGCGAGCCGATCGCATGTCGATGGCAAATATATTGCGACGCGAACCAAACTTTTTTACAATAGCAAAATGGTGACACTGAAACGCTGACGTGTCGAGTCTGTTTGTGAGTTAATAATGTTTAGCCAACTCTTCGTGATTGTTATTTATTGGGATAAAAAGGGTTTTTTAGAAAAGTCTGTACTTTTTTGTTGTTTACAAAAACGCTTCGTTCGTATGTTTACAGCGTTTGTCGTCCTCTTGTTTGGTTCCAGCTGGTGCTCGCAAGTTAAATAAGAAATGTTTTAATTTTTTTTACATTTTGTGCAATGATCTTTCAATTAGCTTCCACTTTCTTTTTCAGAAGTGATTAGAAATTCTGTTTTTATTATTTAAGTTAATTAGAAAATGGGAGTTAGAGTGACAGTCAAACCAAATAAAGCACTGTTATGAATCTAAATTCACACCACAGCATCCTGGAAAAGGAAAGGTAGAAGAGATTTGTGAATGTAAATGTGAGTGTTCTAGATACAAGAAGACACAGCATACAATTTATCGTAAACTATCTATATTGTAGAACGGAAAGCAACACTGATTAAATGCAGAAGTCAAGCATTTGAATGTTGAAAAATTTATCTCGAATGGTTCTCCTATTGAAATACTTTTTTGTAATTTAATTACTTTTGTTTGAATAGAGCTTTCTTTGGAGCCAATCTTCACTAAAATGTTACATGGGAACTAAGATCCGTATCTAAGTATCTATAGATAACTAATAATGGCCTCATTTATAAAATCTCGATGGTGTTTAACAAATGCTTAGTAGAAATGCAAGTTTAATATAGAGAATTTAAAATCTAAAATTGCTTAGCAGTATCTGAACTCAATTTTTTTTTATAAATAAGGCCATAAGTGATTGGTTTACGAAACCTTGTTTATTTTCCAAATCTATTTGTATCGTCACTTATTTTTTCAATAAGCATAAATAACTACGAAACGAGAAAATAAAGTAACACTTTCATAACAAACCCGAAAAAATACAAAACCCAATTCCTTTCCCCCAACTTGATCAAAAGTGACATTTCACAAACATTCCAAATAGGATGACAAGTTGACACTGTACACTACACAAAAACCCTTCCAAGAGCCATTCTACTGCGATATGGAAATGAAGAAAATATATGTCAATGTCCCGAAACCCGGCTCGCTGTAAGGTGTGGCCCGACCCTAATTTTCACGTTATTTAAGACTCCTTCCACACATTGGCCCAACATAAAATTCGCAACCTTCAACATCCATTGACGCATGGCTTAAAATTCAAAATAATCCTTTCCATACAATGGCAGCAATGGATACTTCTCATAAGCATATAAGCCAATGTTTGGCGAGTTATAAAAGCCAAGCTGTCCGTATGAATGATACATTTTATATGGCCGTGTCCGCTCCGTTATGCGCCATTTACCCGATTATGGTCGTAAAAGAGGGTACATTTTTAACAATAAAGAAAGATGTGTGTATCTGTGTCACTGAAAAATGTATGATTCTCCCAGATATGAATAAAGTTGGGATAGAATCTTAATAAGTATTTAAATATATTCTGTGTTTATATCATTGTTATCCTGTTAATAAAATGAATGAACAGTGCATTCAAGCTAAAATACAATTGTTTCACAAAAATGATAGGTCTAAGTTAGGATTCTCCTAACTATATTTCCATTTATCAAAACTAATATTATAAGACAAATGTTTGTAAAGAATAGTTTGGACCGTCAAGGTCCAAACTATTCTTTACAAGAAACAAATATTTTCTACTGCTTTCAAATTAGTTTGCACCCAAACCTAAGAACAAAGTCATTTATCACGATGGGTATTGAGAGAAACAACAATAAACATCAGCACCGTTCCATTCACAGCACCAACACCGAATAAGTGGGCTGGTACCAAAAGTACCGTATATTACCAAAACGACTCACTAAAAGGTTGTCAGGCGTCGCACAATACCCTTCCTACCTTACCTTCACAATAACCGTTGCCGAGATTTATTGTAAACTGAAATACTCACTCACAAAGCAGTCCTCGTTTGTGATTATATTTTTTAGTTTGGGCAAATCTTGATGGATCGTTTTCCGTCGAGCTGGTGGTTTTGCTGGCTGGAACTACCACAGAAATTCTTCTTGGTGTTTTATTAAATGGATGGTAATTTGCATTTACTTAGCGAAGGTTTTTCTGACGGTGAAGTTTTCGCTTAATCCCAGGTTAAAAAAGAGAGAAGAACTACAGAGGTTACTGCCGTACTCACAGACGTTAATCATTAAGGGGGTCCTTATTAGGTTAACTAGGTTAACTAAATAACTCTCAGACAATTCTGAGTTATTAAACCGTTTTTATTTTATTTTTGCAGGTCAAAAAACAAGCTTAATAACGAAGACAGATAAATCACATTTACTAATCAGGCAACCTGCACCTTTATCCACTATAATGTAAAAAAAAAGATACGTAACATAAAAGTGACTTCAGCAAACGGCGTCTTAAAATCAGTGAAACAATAAATTAAAAACACTTTATTTGGATTTAGGTCGTGAAAAACTGATCATGCGAATCCGGAACACAATTATTTAAAAACAAAACGGTTTACTCACACAGTTCGAATCGCGACACCATCGCCGCCGCGTCAGATCATGATAAGGGACTCCTATTGAGTCTGAAACTAGTCGGGCGATCCCGAGAATATGCGTGAGTAAACCGTTTTGTTTTTAAATAATTATGAATACTCCTCACGAAAGTTATTATACAAATCCGGAACACAGTTAACATAAAACAAGATTATGACCCTTACTATTTACCTTCCCCATTAGTTTAAAAATTAAAGAGAAAGTTTAAACAGACCTACTTAGAGAAATTAATAATTTATCGCTTAACCTTTTACCCGTTGGCGTGGTTCCAAGCCGCGGACTAGCACTTGAACTGCCCCAGAGTAATTTTTATACCAAGTAACTTCCATATGTTCGTAGTTTTAAACTTATGACCTCATAACAGTGATGGACAACGATGGAAAAACTCATTTTTCGTACAAATTTTAAGTCCCGACGCAAAGAGAGGAGTTTTATTAAGTTTAATGTGAGTCTGGTACCTACTTCGATTACTAGTACTGTTTTGATAATTATCTTTGTTTGAAAGTTGAGTAGATCGTTATTGTAATTAGCTTTAATTCAAGAAAACCCTTTAGCTGTTTAAATAACTAAGGAAATCTTATTTTAAGGCATACTTCACCATATGGATCTTACCAATCATTCAAGTAAATACCAGGTCTGCAAAGGCATTATAACTATATATTAATAACTATTTACCTGCATCAATAGTGTACAGTTATCAGTAAATATGTTTACTCCAAGCTCGATCTAAGCAGTGGTGATTACTTCAGAAACCTACAGGATACCTTTAAGTGGACTGAGAGCTTGATGAGACCCCTAAAGGCCTTGCAGCCATCGTTCCGCTACTTGCCTCAAACACTGCCAAGCGGACAAACTAAAACTTTTATATTACTACTCTGTTAGTCTTTAAAAACTCCGTCCTCCAACTCATAAAAAAGTATTCTTGTAGAAAACCTGAATTAAATAAATAGCTAGCTGTTCTCATAATGGTGAAAGTTTTTAACCGACCAAAACGTATGGGGGTGCGGCAGAGTAATCGCCAAGTTCCTCAACTAACCTCTTTAATTTGTGCGAGCAATTCTACTGAGCGCCGAAGTTTATAGCGTACCCTCTTGTCGTGCAGCTATAGAAATCGCGATTGTTGTTAAACAGCGTAACGCATAAACAATATATACTCCACTTAAAAGCTTATTTAAAAAATAACTACAAGTTCGAGTGGGTCTCGCGCGTCGAGGGTGTCGTACAAATTTCGCTGATCGTCACGATAAATTTTGCACAAACAAACTTTACTGTGCGGTTGATAAAATGCTATGCAAAAATATATTTTTATGTTAGAAAACTTTAAATTTTCATTTTTTTTTGTGACCTAGTATCATGGCTAATTTTAAGATTTTGGGTCGACCGAAAATGCCCTTTGGGTTTTAAGTTTCTCTAAATGAAAAAAAACACATAAATGGCTGTATTTTTAATTGCGTTAACGTAGGAGCCAGGTTTGGGTCTGGAGCCAAACAAAAAATCTTGACAGACAAGACGATCCAAGAACCCTATATGGTTTTCTTTTCTTTCTTTTGAGGTGCGGAACCCTTAATATTGAATATAAGTATAGAGCACACTTATGTATAAAATAATATAAGCGATAAAAATATAAACCTTTTTTTTATAGCTATTTTGTACCTACCTGTCAATACTGTAAAAACTTTATTTTTTGTTAGTTGTTGTGCACGTCTGTAATTAAAGTAAAAACTAGTTTTAAGACTCGTAAAATGTTTATTTTTATGATTGTGTTTATGTTGTTGATGTGCCTAAATAATAAACAAAAAAAATTAATAAATAAAGTACTTTATTGTCAGAAACATAAAAAGGTTTAGATTCTATGATCATTCTTCAATAAAACCTTCTATCCTTTTAAAGTGCATTCACTTAACTGCTCAATTCATTGTAATAATAATAAAAACAGATAAACACGTCTTCTGAACGTTAACTTAAATGTTGAACCTTAGTTTAAGTTTATGAGGTCTAAACAAGGAGGTTATAAAGTAATATAACCGAAGAATTATAGTTTGAACGAAGGTTTCATAAAGTTTAATGTCCGGCAAGATACAAAATGTAGCAAAAATGCTTACTGAGAAGAATACGCACATAAAACAGGTTTTTCTCGAACAAACCAAACTTTTTGACTGAACATTTCCCGACGAGGCTTAGTTTTTGTTACTTAATTTTTCATTTCACCGAAAATAGGTCTTGTATTTCGGAAGGTAAGATTTTTGAACGGCTTTTTAAACATTAAATAAATTATTGAAGTGAAATTTTTATATAGACGGACGGTATTAGAGGAGTTTCGTTTTATTGGATGACCTTGGGCGCGTACGGCGCGCGCTATTGAAACCAATATATCTCTAAAGTTTTGTAAGGGAGCTATTTGTAAAACTTATGTCGTTGGTATTGTTATGAAATAAGCTATTATATTGTAAATGTATTAGTCCAATGTATACTTGTAACTTATTGTTTACTCTACCTTAAAATTAGTTTCACTTCTACTAAGTGCACACAATTTTCATTTCTTGTGAAAGTTTTGAAAATATTTGCGTCATGAACTGATTTTCATTTACCTACTAGTAAAAAAAGTATTAGGTATGTTATATTAGAAGCTAAAACTGACCTTACTAGATTTTGTATAAAAAATTAAAACGCTATTTATTTCTACAAACTATATTTTCTTAAAAAAAAACCAAAGAGACCTAATCACTGGATAAATAAACTTTTAAATCTATACTAATATGCTTTAGTAACTCTATCTGTCTGTATGTTACGCTTTCACGGATATACCGCTGAACCGATTTTGATAAAATTTTGTACGGGATAAGCTTGAAACCCCAGAAAGGACGTAGGCTAATTTTTACCGCGATAACCGACACCCACGCGAGCGAAGCCGCGGGCAACAGCTAATTACGTATAAACTCAACTACACAAACATCACAACTTAATCCCATGAACAAAACTTTGTTCTACAAAATCGCCGCCGCTCGCACCCGACAATTTCTCCCCGCTATTTCTAGTGCCACATTCAAACTAATGCATTCAAGTGCACCTTCCCCAGCAAAAAGCGTAGCACATAAACTTTGCACTATACGTAACGTTCCGTACTTGAATTAAAACGACATGCGCCGCGAAAATCCCTCATTCTACGCTAACTGTTGTTAACTTGAGTTACATAAAGCTTTGCGGATGTAACGTGGTTCCGCTGGTCCTTGTGTACGGAG
Organism: Diachrysia chrysitis; assembly: GCA_932294365.1. Lineage (NCBI taxonomy): Eukaryota > Metazoa > Arthropoda > Insecta > Lepidoptera > Noctuidae > Diachrysia > Diachrysia chrysitis. Next base: position 11,605,879 of record OW028660.1, on the reverse strand, counting down.
TTTGATATTTATTTAGCAACAATTTGTGGAGTTAAAGACGAACTGGGGCCATATATTAAATTCTTAAACGTATATTTGTTGTGTGTATCTATACTCGCTTACAGTTCCATTCTGGCATTGTACTGAGAGACCAGTTGCAGTAAAAGTTCTCAAATTATTCAACCAATTCTTCAAATACTAACTTAAATAAAAAAGGTTTTAATTTAATTCATCTGATTTGTTTTGATGTAGTACATAAATAATTGAATTGTCCGTAAAAATACGCGTAAATTACTTGTGTTCATGTGCAAATGCATTTCACTTGCACTTTTACCAATTATGAAGTAGAACCTACAACTTATTATAAACACTACATCGCCACACTTTCATACGTCTCAAGAAAAGCCTTTATATTGTACAAAGGCGAGCATTCAAAGCGGTTTTACATCCCACTGAATCCTGCACGGAGGGCTACGGAACAACTGTAGTGCATTTTTAAGCACCTAATGTCGGTAAGTGGTGGACGGACGGAGAATGCAAGATTTTTTCTTGAGAAGTGCACCTTTGTACATTGTTGAAGGAGGTATTCTTTAAAACGGTCCTTCGAGTCGAGAGTGATTAAGTGGAGTGTTTCAAATTTCAATGCGTAGTTTGTAACTTTTAGGGATTTTCAGATGTAGTTATTGCAGTTTTTTAACTACCTGGAAATAGTTGCATCTAACTGTTAAGTTATTAAACCGACCTCAAAATTAGAAGGTTCTCAATTCAACAGGTTTTTTTTTGTGTGTTTGCCACGAGTTATCCACGGCACTTCTGAGTCGATTTTAAAAATGATTATATATACCACCTCAGAAACTAAAATCTAAACAAACGCGATAGAATTCGATTAAAAAGTAGTTTTATTTAATATTGATCATATTTTTATTTACGCCTGTGATGTTTTGCTCTAAGAGTAATTAGTTGAACTCATCAGTTTAAAACGATGATTTTTATGTACAGAATGAGAACTTTCTATTAAATTTTCTGATTCTGATTATTTATGTCAGAAAGATTTTCATTTTATTCCCCTCAGACGTCAGAATATTGCTGTATATTTTCTAACATTCTAAAATATATTCAAGGGATAAGATTAGACGAAAATCATAATCAAATACCTTCTCAGACATGGAATTTTTCCATAGTGGGTTTCTATTAAATATAAGATTTATTGGAATAGCTTTCGACAAAATCCTTTGCAAAGTATAATTTTATTGTATCTACTTAAATACCAAATAACAAATACCTTAATAAAAAAACAAATTATTCACAAATGATGAATGATAAATCTAAATCTAAGTAATTATGTAGGTCAATAAAAAGAACGACTCAAGTGTAACGTAGTAAATAAGTCTTTATTAATTGTAATTGTTTATATAATCGTATACTAAGCTATGTACATATATACAGTGTGACGTCATCTCTTGCAGCGGCCGAGGCGCTTGACGGCGCGCTTGAGGCCCGCGAAGTAATGCATCACTTGTTCCTGAAACAAATATTATAAACTAAGCTCAACGAGGTAAATACTACAATTAAATAGAAAAAGTTATAAAAGGTGATGATCGTCAAACGGCAGAAAGGTTTTTATAGATGAGACGGTCTTAAGACCGTCAATCAAGTCTTTAGCTTCGTAGCTCTGAAATGAGTGTACAGCCATACATATCATAGAAATACACCAGTTAATCAAAGCACCACTCTGTTTTGCTTTTTACGTCGTGTTAAGACCTCCCCTGATGATATGTCTACGATGATAAAAGACCAAAGTAATCTGCTCTAGAGTTACTGATTTTTCAATATAATTCTATACCATGACTAATAAAATACTATGCTTGCTGGTCTGTGGGATTTTTAGATGATTTAAATTTTCAGTAAGTCAACCTTTCTTAAATATATATACTCTATCTGTATAAAATAAAGGTAAAAATCTTTTACTTCGATTTGTAATATCTTTGGAAATAAAAAATATGAAAAGATAATATTTCTGTCTCAAAGGACCAAAAAGTTCGATCTTTATCATTCATTATTTTAATATATTTCAAACAACTCCGCTTTATTCACTTGTACAATATTAAAACATATATCTTTGTTAAGAACTCTAGACATCTCATCTAAAAAGTTTTTTATTGTTGCGTTTCTGAAAATTTTTAAATACAAATATTACCTCCATCAGATTTCACACTCTGTTACATTGGTAATTAGGCACTAGATAGGTACTTGTACACATAAAAATAATGATTTGACTGTTATTAAGGAATTATTAAAAACAAATAGTAACTACATTTTGAAAAAAATCAATAACATAAAAGTATTGTAGCAAGCGTGGCGATCCGAATATTAATCCAAATCCGAATGTGTATGTATTTTCAACTTTTTTCCCATGTAGAAATAATAACTTCCGATGACGACAGTATAGAGAATATCTACATCGTTTTAATAATAATAATAGTGCATAGTTTGATTACCTGCATGAGATTGAAGCACATAGCAACGAGCGCCATGCCCAGCATGAGGTAGAGCGAGCACACGATGAACGATGTCTCGATACGCTGCGTGTACACTCTCTCACCCGGCACGAAGTCACCAAAGCCGATGCTGAAGGAAAACATTGATGGGCAGTTATTATATTACCATTATATTACCTCACACGAAATCTTTTACTGACCTATAATACAGGGTTATTTGTTAGTCGATTACCATTTGTTTAGAGGTGTCAGTGTTAACTGAAATAAACAATTTCCAGTATGGAATAGGTACCAAACGATAATACAAAAGTTAACCGATTCCGAGAAACAACAAAAAAATTGGGCTACACTGCAAAGAGAGTAAATATATGGCTAAAAGTGACCTTTTGCTGAAAAAATCTAAATTTGATATATCTTGGAAACAGTTAACTTTAGGATAGAGTATTTCGTACTAAAAATTGTTTATTTCAACCATCACTAACATTTCTCAAAGCTAGCTGACGCAACAATCGTCCATCTATGCAAAAATAACGTCAATCAGTTTTTTCTTAGAAAATTCTATTTAAGTTCTCGACATTTCAACCGTGTCTTGACAATTACAAAACACATAAAAAAAACCAGCCAAATCGGTCGAGTCGTTCTTAATAGTTTTTTTTATATAGATATCTTGGCCTACCTATAAATATTTGGGTTAAGTGTTAAGATCAAAATACGATGATAGCAGAGAACAAATAGAAAAAAAATTGCTAAAATGGCACTAGCTGCCCATCAATGACATAAAATATAATAAATGTAATAGAGAGATTTAATGATAATAAATGAAAATAATACTGAATTAATTTATTTAATCTTAAAACCAAAGCTGTTATAAAAAGTTCATTACTACAAAAAACAGTACTTATACCTAATTTTAAAAGAAAGTGTATCAAGTATAATAATACCACACAATCGACGTTAAAGCCGCATGTTCTGTACGAGGTAAAAAGTATTTTTTCAGCTTTTTGCTCGCCTGGGGATCATCCGCCAATCGCGGCGGAATTTTAAACGGCAGCCAATTAATTTTGTGCTCTCCAATATCTGTCAGACGTGTACCGGCCTTAAATTATTGTTGTTGAGTTAATTTATCTAAACGGGTTGGACAAGGGTAGTGAACGGTGGTGGGTTTTACAAACATTTATTTTATGAAGTCTGTAAAAACTTAAAATTTGAATAGAACTGACTCCATGTTAAAGCCGTATAAAGTAGAAAGAAAGTCACCTGCTAAGAGATATAAAGCAGAAGTAAGATCCATCTAGCTGGTCCCATTTCTCCCACATGCCGAAGATCATTGATCCAAACATGATGTACCTGAAAACCAATACGCAATACATTAGTGCCTGAAATGTGGTTATTGCATGGCCTTTAATAAAAAAAACTTTTATAAACTACAAACTATAGAAATGCTAAAGGTTAGAAAGAAATAAAAGTGATTCATTTCTCAAACCGAAAAGGAACACATATAAAAATAAAAAGACGAGAGAAAACAAAAAAAGAAAATAAAACAGCAAATAAAAAAAGTAAAATAAGCCACAACAGCAAAACTAAAACAATAAAAAAAAAATTGGTATTTCGACGTTGTTTGCCGCTAAATGTATAGGGAATACCGAGGGCTGGTGATGATTGCATTGTGAAAAGAGGCCCTTTAGAAAACTAATAGACTGGATAGCCAAGATACAGTCATAATGAAGATTTAACAAACAGTGTGTATCTCACATACCCAACCATAATAATGACGCAGACACTGATGGGCACCGTGATAGCCTGAGCGTCGAAGGTCACGTAGCTGAAGTCGGAGGCCACGCTGCCGCTGCGCCGCGCCGGCTCCGACACTCCTCGCCGCGGGTCCACGCGCGACTGGCGAGGGTCGTACGGTTGAGGCATTGATATGCTGCGGCCGTAGTCTGCTCTCCTGGAAGACCACGAAATTAATGTCCTTCTAATCAAAGTTTGAACAAGCAGGAGACATTTCAATGCACCAGTCTGAGCATCCCATATTTTTTTGACGTTCCTAAAAACTTTATTTTTATGTAACATTTGTCAGGTGTGGAATAACGAAAAGCCACTGAAATTCCATATAAATTGTTTTGATATATTTGATGCTTTTTTTCGTAAAATACCAAAACCTGAAAAAATGTAGTCGTGTTTCGACGGCAAAACTTCCTATAAATTTTCGCTATCATATTACTTTAGTATTTGTAGAACGGACCCATCCAAATTTGGATCTTTAATAGGCCTAGACTACCCTATCAAAAATGTACTCTGGCGATATTGAATTCCTTCCCCTAGTTGTTACCTAATGATTCCGTGTCAAAAGCTTAAAGATAAAGTAAATAAACTTCTACTGGCGGCGACAGTGGCACCATATTAATATCAAATACTTAATTTTCGTTTTACTGCGCCTTTTATTAGGTACAATTGTAGAAATTTTTCAATGAACTGTAGTGGACATAATTCAATTAAAATTTTGCATTTTAAGCCAGAAGTGGAACTGCGTAGAATCTGCTTATGAATTAAATAATTGTAAATAAGAATCGTTTGTTATAAATTATGAAAAGGTATAAAAAGTATATTAATACCTGTCCTAAAACTTATTAGGGAAGTTAAGTAAACGTATGTGGAGCCACTGACCACTTTACAATAAAACACCAGGCATGCCTTAGAACATTATTTTATTAAAATTTTGGAATTACTACATATCGCTTTGCGCGTATGAAAAGTATTGAGGCTTTCAATTATACCACTAACGCCATCTAGCGAGGTCCTCAAGTAAACAAAAATCATTATTTGATGTTTGGCGATGTGGTTCCTTAAGAATACTAATAGCATATGGTTCTGTTTGAATTATTGTTTCTTTTGTAGTTTTATAATGGTTTTAACAATTAAAAAACGTTTATTCTAAATTAAAAAAACATCAAACATTATGATTAGGTGTTATTTGATGTATCGCCAGTCACTAACAATGTAGGTAATTAATTTGTGCGGCCTCAGGTATCCAACAATCACATAATTACTGCGTAATTGGATAGTTCTGCTGATCTGTTTATAATAATCAGCGCTAATGTGGCTAACTGCAGTAGCACTGGATATAACGCGAAATCAGCTGATTAATTGGTAAATAAATTAGTAGTTAAGTCAAATAGCTTATTATTATTAGTACAAATTAAATACAAAACACTAATGCAAAGTTATGTCGGCATTTAATTACATGAAGTCTTAGAATTGACGATATAAACAGCCATTACGTATTTTTATCTCTTGCTGTCACCCAGTATGGAGAGTTAAGAAAAAATAAGGCTCGAAATTATTCGAATTTTAGGGTTCTATTCCCAAAGGAGACCCAATTACTAAGCCTCCGGTGTCCGTCTGTCCGTTCGTTTGTTAGTGGGCTGTCGCTCATGAAGCGTAATAGCTGCAAGAAAACTCGACACCTACCTAAAGCCTATAGCTAATCTCAAATTATAGTTGATCTCAAGATAGACTTAAGATTAGATAATAGAGCTCTGAAATTCCATCTGTAATGAGGATGCAAATTGTGGAATCACTGTAATCTTGTTGCAGGTCTGATTCGGAAGCTACGACTGTATCCGTTGATTAGTTCTCCTAATAGTATTAGACCTGCTGTCGTACAGATTGGAGACTAAATGTAGGTTTAAGTAAATACCAATGCTGGGCATAAAAGGACGTAACAAAACTCGAAGTGAAAAGAATTTGTGATAGGTAAAAACTTATTCAAACATTTTTGTTTTGTAAACCTAAATGTTTGCTCTTTTTGGTAGGGAAAAAAATGAGTATCCTCAAATGTTATGTTGTGCTTCCTTGACATAAAATTAGGTGCTACAAATTTGGAATTTGCTTTTAAATTTTCCTTTCGCAAAATAAGCAATAAAATGGCATTGGCCCATTCCGCATGTGGCCACGAATGGTCAGTGACGGCTGTAAATAGACCACGCACGGATCATAAACATGGCTGACGCAATATTGACGTATAGACATGCGCCATTAATACTAGAGATAAACTGCATTCATTGGACTGCTGCTATGATTGACTAAGGCCTACGACTATGACCTTTCGCTTCAATATATCTTGGCATGCAACTATTCTGTATTTACAACCGATTTGCAAGCGCCGCTTAATTTCATTGTCTGTTTAGTAAAAACGGTCTCTACATATCTTTTACTCATAACATAACTAGCTGATACCCGCGGCTTCGTATGCGCGTTATTAGGTGCGTTATAGGTAAAGGATCAGCAAGACATTCATTTCTAATCGTACCACCACCGAGCTATTTATTACAACAGATAGTTTCCTAAAAAGTTAATCATATTTCACTCAAAATCTATAGGTTAACCATGAAGAAATTAGGTATAACTACCTAATTTCTTCATGGTTACCACTCTGTTTATACGTCAAAAATACCAATTTAGGTTTGCAGATGTATTTAAGTTTTTGCAAATTTAAAGCTCCATTTCTTATTACCTGGATGTAATAACTTGTTTGAACATACCTAAATGCACTCTACGGTTTTTCGAAAATATTCTCTAAATATTTTATATTTCTCTTTATATTTTTTTATGCAACCTAACAACACTATCGCTAAAATACATCAAAAATGTTTTCTTATTTAACGTATATCGAATGTTTTTTATGATTATAATTATGAAGTTAATGACCATAGATGATTCACATTCCCATGGTATAATATATGACTTTCAATAAATAACAGAAATAAATACCTGGGATATCCGCGAGGGTACCTCTCCACAGGTACAGGGTGTTCCGGAGTGACGTCACTCTCGGAGTAGCCGACCCTCCACGCCGGTGGCCGCTCTATACTTTCTGCTTCACTTAGCTCATACTGGAGATAAAAATAATTAATATACATTTCAGGCCATTGTTTATTTCTTATTTTTAATAAATAAGAGAGAGGTCAACATTTCTTTAGACTAATTATATCAGGACTCGTTCCTTTAAATAACGTTATGGTTCGCGGCTCGATTTTATTTTTCTAAAGCTCGAATGATATTTAAAAATCATAGAGTGTATTGGAAGTTGGGCGACCATATTTAATAGGAAAATATCACGAACACCTAAAAATATAAATAAGTAGCCTGTGCCCTGCGGTTTTACTCGCGTAAGACATTTCCGTTCCCGCAAAACCTCTTCTTTTTTATTGTTTTGTTTTGTATCTTTTGCAATGTTTTGATGATTATGCTGTTATTTGGGACGGAGATAAATCTAACAAACGAAGATCATTACAAATCGATTTTCACGTTCTTGACTTTGTTTTATATATTTCGATTTTATACCATCTTTAACAAAACGTATCTAGTACAACACTTACTCAAGGTAATAATAATAATTTCGTAGTGGTTATAAGGGTGGTCAACCATAGGTACTGTCTACACTATTATTTCAATCTAACTTCTTCTGTAAGGACATAATACCTATAAAAGCCTTACTCAGTTTACTGCAGTCCATCAGCTGGAACTATTGATAAATATTTACGCCGTAACTGTTTGAGCATCGCACAAGACTTCCGGTTAACCACGTCTGCGCATGTGTGACAGAACATTTTAATCAGTCATGGCGACTGTCAAATATTCCACGCAATGAACAGGCTAACCCGACTATACATGTTTTTAAGTCATTTTAATTTATAATATCCCACCAAAAACATAATTGTGGGTGGTAGCCAAGTTCAATACTAATGACAAACAAACTCACAAATTTGGTATAGCACATGTAGGTTCGACAAACACCAAAACTTTACCACTATACTATGATATTTTGTTATAGGTATGTATGATCTAAAATGTACTAATTTAGTATAAGATATATTTACCTGCGGCCGTAACCTTGCCACTCTCCTCTTGGTGAACCCAGGACAGCCCCTGCAAAGGCAGGCGAGCGCGTAGATACACTTGAACCACCGAGCTAGGAGTTCACCTGCAGGTAAATCACTTTGCTATAAAAATATTTGTTGTTCGAAAAACAATACACTTGGTTTGTTAGTTGAACGTTTTAAGAGTATGTTATTAGGCCAACTTGTCCACCAGACCGGGATGTTTTGTTAACTTGACAAAATCCTACTTCTAATCTATTTGTAAAATATTCCATCTATTTGTTTAAAACCTAATTCGCACCTCTTTCTCGGCGCAAATCTTTTTAAAGATTTCCCAAAAAACACAAGTCAGCCGCTGTTTTTCATGTTCCTACCTACTTCTTCCAAAGATTAAAATGTTATGGTATACCGAATCCTTTCAAAACTTTACCGTTAAAATTTCATGAATAAGCATCTGACTTGGCCGGAATTAATGAATGCTATTATAATTTTTGGAAAAGGTTGATTATCCCTTCAGTCCAACTCGGCGGTTCATAATAATAGAGCTCAGTAAAATCGATGAGCTAATTAAGGACCGAAAATGTAATTAATTCCATGTTATCACCACCTGAGTCGGTATATTTAGTATCCATTCAATAAGGTTAAGTTAATTAAGTATAGGAATTAGTCGAAAAATATTATGTATTTCAATTCTATTAACTAAATCAAAATCTAATAAAATTCCATAACATGACTCTAAGGACTAAAGGAAAGTTTTATTTTAAGGTAATTTGTAGTTTTATAAAGAAGAATTGGGAGAAGTGAATGTTGCAAATCTTACCAACATTGGTTAGGTAGAGCAAGAAGAGCGGCATCCCCAGCAGCGCGTACAGGATCGTAACGATCTTGCCCCAGTCGGTCTTTGGAGACAGGTGGCCGTAACCTGTTAAATATAATGTAAGGTAAAGATTATTTGTAAATTTATAATCACAGTGCAAGGTTGGGAGGTCTTTGCGCAGTATTGAGACAGCAATAACTAAATAAATAAAAATCCTTTATTCTAGATTTTAATTTTTGTCTCAAGTGCCTATGTCTATTAATATCGTGTCGCAGAATAAAAATTTGAGATTTAATAACACATAATATATTGTCATTACGTTTATGTTCTCAAATAACATTTTGAGTAATTCTATTATCAATGAAATCATTACTTATCGTTTCAAATGCTAAGAGCATTATGATGAATTTTTAAAGTAGGCAGGAAAGGCATCCTTTTAGCTACCTTACCTATAGTAGTGATGACGGTGAGCGAGTAGAGGAAGGCGGACGAGAAGCTCCACTGGCGCGAGGAGCGGCCGCCGTCCCAGCCCTTGTGGACCGCCGAAACTATCGTGCTCTGGTAGTTCAGCAGTTCTGAGCTGATCCTTGGACGACAAGTTTAAATTGTTAAGTAAGTGTTACTTGATTTTTCTTAAAACTTTTTTTTTATTTGTTCCCGTCTGTGGTCAATTCTTGGCGTTTTATCATCATTCAGAATATTATTGATATCAAGAATTGTGAACGCTGGTTATTTTTTTGTGTTTGATTAAGTTTAATACTGGGCCAAATTAATACACGACCCGAAACGGCGACTATTAATTTGCTTTCAATAAATTCTTTACGAGATTTTTTTTTTTTTGGTACTTTGAAAATTTTGAACCAAAAAGGGTTATGTTTTTCCAGTAAATATATGTATATTAACTTGGCACGCTCTGTTGCATAAACGATTCGATGGATTCGAGATTGAGAGGTGTCTTTAAAAGGCGTCTTAACTGTAAGAGTGACATTGGGTATATCAAAATGTTTTTACACAAGAAACGAACTTTTTTTACTTTTTCCTTCTTTCTTCTGTTTTAAATAATTTACTTATTAGAATGACACTGCCGCCTTCTATTGCTTGAAACGTGAATAGACCTGTGAGAAATAGGCTGTATAATACTGACCTCTCTTTAACAGCAGTCTCGTTGAACAGGTTGAGTGCTAGCGTGACGTTTTGCCACAGGAACTCCGAGATGTTAGTGCGCGCGCGCAACATTTGCTCGTCCAGCGCCATCTCACTACCGCCCTCTATCGCTTGGAACATGAATGCACCTGTAGAAAGATATATTCATATAGGGTCATATAGAGACAATCAAAGTTCGTATAGTTCTATATGTATAGAACTAAAGACGATGTTAGTTCGAACGTGAAATGTTAATCTCTATATATATAAAATTCTCGTGTCACGGTGTTCGAACTTGAACTCCTCCGAAACGGCTTGACCGATTTTGATGAAATTTTTTGTGCTTATCCGGTATCTATGAGAATCGACCAACATCTATTTTTCATCCCCCTAAATGTTAAGGGTAGTCCACCCCTAAATTTTTTTTTTCATTTTTTAGGCAAAATTTTTTGTTTTTATTTTTTTATGACACAACATACAAAAATACATACAACCCTAAATTTTCATCCCTCTACGATCAACCCTTATATTTTATTTGTTAATTAAAAACTTTAATTTTTTTTGGTATTTTTTTTTTATTTTTTGATGACTTACAATAAAAAATTGGGTAGGGTAGGTAGGGTAGGGTAGGTAGGGTGGGGTAGGTAGGGTAGGGTAGGTAGGGTAGGGTAGGTAGGGTAGGGTAGGTAGGGTAGGGTAGGTAGGGTAGGGTAGGTAGGGTAGGGTAGGTAGGGTAGGGTAGGTAGGGTAGGGTAGGTAGGGTAGGGTAGGTAGGGTAGGGTAGGTAGGGTAGGGTAGGTAGGGTAGGGTAGGTAGGGTAGGGTAGGTAGGGTAGGGTAGGTAGGGTAGGGTAGGTAGGGTAGGGTAGGTAGGGTAGGTAGGGTAGGGTAGGTAGGGTAGGGTAGGTAGGGTAGGGTAGGTAGGGTAGGTTGGGTAGGGTAGGTATTTTTAATTTATAGGGCAAAACAACGTTTGCCGGGACAGCTAGTATTCCTATATAAACGGCATGTCCAGATTTGCTTCCATTGGAAAAGAATGCAAAAACAGCACTTGGGCAATTGGCCAGCAGTAGGACAGCATATGAAAATACGGGTCTTCATTTTACACTATTGTGTCTAATTATAACTCGCCTAAATAAATATTACAAAGGTTTACATCACTAATACCATTGGCACGTGAAGGCTAAATAGGCTAAATCATAACTCTTACCCACACACAACAAGAAACATAAAAACTGTCATATCAATGTCAAATCTCTAATAGATAAAGTCTTCATAATTTTGAACTTACATCTCATAAGTCTGATGTGCCGCTTTCATCTCATGCCAAACATTGCCTTATTATTAATTTATCACAAATATTGGCCGTCGACGACAAGCTTCTTTTAATTTGCCAAGGACGACGCCTCATCATAAATTAGAAGCTTCATAATGTCGTGATAAACACGAGTTTAATTTTATAAGTATTTCTTTTTGATGATAAGCCTAAGTTAGCGTACACTGTTGGTAATGAATAGAAACTTCGAGGCATTGTTCGAAGTGTTAATTAAATCTGAAGTGTTTCTGTAATTAGCTAAATTAGCATTATGGTCTATTGACAATTTTGTCTGGTAGTGTTGTTTCAAAATCAAGCTGCGTTTTAAATATTACGTAACACCTAAATAAATTTAGATCCATACAACATTCTCTCAACAAAACTAGCTGTCCTTAAGTCTAATTATTAAACTAACTAGAATGATATACAGAGCTTTCTTTTAAATAGACCTCTCAATCTTCCAACTTATAATCAAACACTTTACTAATCAATTTACAAAATGTACTGCCCAGAGACGTATAAAAAGGGAAAAAGTGGCTTCATTTTACATCCAGACGTAATTATAAATCAATTCATAATACAACTATACATACTACCTCCCTTTCAATCTACAAAAAGCCTTTTAAAAGACTGACAGAAAATAAATGGATGTTATGATTGGATCCTTAGCGGTTATTAAATAAATCTGTAGTTTTTTCATGAAAGGTCTATTCACTGGTAATCTATCACTATTATCTACCTATATTGAATGCTTATAAATGTTTTTTTATAGTCATCATAATCGACCAAGCGTTTTCGTAATTAGGTCATTTCAGATTTCTTATTCTTTTACTTAATTTCGACCAATCTCTTTGTGTCGGTTTTTCTGTAGGGTCTTTTATTATTAGGTACTTTATGACATTCTATTTTACTCATATTAAATTAAAAATGTAGCTAACATTAAGGTTTATTACCAGTACTAAAACGTCATCATAAAAATGTGTTCTCTCAATTTGCTTGCTTCTATGAAACATATCTTTTTTATTATAAGCTAAAACGATACCTAAAAGTTAGGTAATCTAAGTAGATCTCAAATCTTCAATTGTATATTAAAATAAATCCCGATTTCTGTTAGTCACTCCATAACTTCCGAAAGACTGCACTTGGATAATTATTTTTTTTTGTGATGTTCCTTACTAGGAAAGGACAAGGATTTTTATAAAAAAAAAATAAAAAAAATAACTGTGAAGTTGTTTGAAAATTTCACTTCACCCATGCGAAGCTGAAACGTGCAGCTAGTATTCGTAGTATGATATTTAACTAATTCATAGAGGGTAGTACTTACGTTACGTAACATTATTTAAGCTCTTTCATTTTCGTTCGCAACAGTTCAATGCCACAGCTTTATTCATCACAATGACAAAGAGATCCCTAGAAAGATCTTTTAAAAGTTAAAAGCGTTCAGTGAAGTGTTGAGAGGCTTTCAAGGCACCTAATGACGCGGAGCGACGAGCATAATTCTATTATTGTGGGACCATCGATACCCTTTTGATTTAAGATTTCAGGATCAATTGAATTCTTGACAGCTATTATTGGTGTAACGAATTAAGTGGCAGTGATGGTTTCATCATTTATGTAAGGTCTAAGAGAATTCTTGTTTAAAGAACTATGTATATTAAAAATTTTATATACATAGTATGAACAATTTTTTATGATATTAAAGGACTCTACAATACTTTCCATACTCACACAAAGTTAAAAGAGATGGCCAACTATTTCATCTGAAATAATTATCCATAGCCGGACAGATATCTTAATTATGTGTACCTACTATAAGGTTTATTTAATTTTAACGTCATAGTTTTTTTATAAAGTTTATAATAATATCACATAATTAATATATTTATATAATAACTAGCTGTTGCCCGCGGATCCGCCTGCATGGGTCTCGGTTATCGCGGCAAAAAGTAGCCTATGCACTTTCTTAGGATCGAAACCTGCCCCGGAACAAGTTTTATCGAAATCGGTTTAGCGGTTTGGCCATGAAAGCGTAACAGGCGAACAGAAAGACAGAGTTACTTTCGCATTTATAATATTAGTCTACAACTTTCAAAAAAAATTATGCACTAAAATAATTTCAATATACAATTATTTTGCCTCAACAGTAATCTTGGAAGCAGTTTCAGCATTTCCCCGCCTAGGCTTTGCCGGCCACAACCTGATTACTTCCTTTGACTTACCTTTCCAATGGATCCTTTGACGACATTACCACGTTGATTGCAACGTAACCGTAACGAGTCGGCTTGATGACGTAGGCAGGTTGGCAACGGATAGCTCTAATAACTGTTGCTAACGGCCAAATAAATTTCTGGTCCTTCGACCCGAATAACGGTACTTCGGCTTCGAAGTTTAATATGATTTTAATGGTTGTCACATTTAATTACTTTACGTAAAGGACGTGTGAGGCGTTTTACATGTAAAAAAATTACAAGTAGTTTTAGAAAATAAATTTCGTGGTTAATTCATTGACACCATTTAAACAAATAAACAAGACGACGTCCAAAGAATTATAAAGCAAAATAATATTTACTATTAATAATCAATAAAATGTAGAATCTTAATTACTCATCCGACCAGCTTTTTAAAGAAGCGGTCTATTTATAGAAGTACACGGCATAATCCACCTCGATATTAAAGGCATTAATTAGCAGTTTTCGCGATGATGAATCAAGCGCGCCCTAATTTCAAGCTTCAATCTCTAATTAAAATTGGCGTTGGTTCACCTCGAAAACTTCCGAAATAGGATTGTTAATTCATGGTTTAATCTCTAATCGGAGATACGGCGTAATTTTCCACAGTAATTTGATTTGCGTGACCAAACCTCTGGCCGAATATTAGGTGGGTAATAATATTAGAATTACCCGTAAAAATGTTTTAATTTTAAATTAAACCCGAAATTAATTGTTTTGAATCCATCTGATTTTGTAGTTGAATGCGATATTTATATTACCTATGAAATATAATACATTAATATAGGTACAATTTGAGTAAGCCATATGTTTTACGTGTAATTTTAAGATTCTTATGGAGTCTACATTTTCGTACTGACTGCCTCTTGTGACCAAAAGAACCAACAGGATAAAAGGAACGAGAAAGACGTCGTTTGAGTTTTCAGATATTCCTATCACTTAAATGAAATTTTTTGTTGTAAGTTCGGTGGAGTCGACATTTTCTAACTGATTTCCACTTAGGACCCAAAGGTCATAAGGACCAATTCTGGGACTTCCTTTGAAGTTTGGCAGTCTTACCGGCTATAGTATAAGCGACGACCAGCACGATGACCCCCACATTGCTGAAGAGGAACGCGAGCAGGCCGCGCACGTAGTCCCGGATGCGGGACGCGAGCCTGCGCTTGCGGCGCGGCATCATTCACCGCGCATCCCGGGGCCGCGCCCCCTTGCCGCACGCCGCGCACATTGGTACGCCTTTATGGCATCTGCAATGTGGATCTAGAACAACAGATATATAGCAATTAAATTAAATAACTGCCAAATGTTGCATTAACATAGTGGTTACATTAAAACGGGTCAAAGGTTTCCTTGAGCTAAAATCCCTTCTTTCTTTTTCTTGAGCGAAAGAATAATAAAAATATGTATTCACCCTTTGAGGAGCTACGATACTACAGTCTGATAAACAGAAGCAAACGTCTAATTTGCAAAAACGCTCTTTTTACGTTGGAGAAAAAGAGGGCAGGCCGAGATGTTTGTATAGCAAATAATATGTCTCACTAATGCCTGGTTCCTTTATTCAAGAAATGATTCGTGTTGCTCACGGGCGTTAGAATTTTTTAATCAACACGAAGAAAATTCGTTTTTTGATTATAGAAACTGGCCATATGATCAATACTAGATCAAAATGTTGGAATTATAATGCTGAACTAATCTTTATTTCGAGAAATATCTGTATAACATAAAATATATTTCTAGGGTGTCGGAGCGTTTGTAGTTGATTTATAGATGTAAACGTCTCCACGATACAAGATAAATCCGAGTGTCATTGGCCGAGATTCATTGCACATCGCAGTAAATTGATATCACAAATATTGTGTCGCTTTCTGTCTGGACATAAGGACCTAGAACAATACTAGTTAGTATTTAGAGTAAAAAGATTTAACTAAGCTGTGTAATATGAAATATCCTCAATATATCATGCAAATCTATAAACTAATTAATTAAATACAAAAGGCACGGTAATTAAAAATACCTTTTCATTTTGTCTCTGTCATTTGTCACGGGATCAAAGATGCGGGCCTAAGGACCGGCGTAGTACAAATATGTTTTAGATACAGATTCTTACATTGAATTCTAAAATACTACATCGTAACTAATAAAACGACAAGATTAGTCTGTCGTTATAGGATATTTATCAATTTGTTTCGTTCGTGAATAAATGAATCAACACTTTCATTTGTTATTTTATTTTTAAATGTCTACATGAATTAAATGTATTGCCTTGTGTGCTTTTAATTATTAAACAGTGAAATAGTAAGTGATAACATGTAGTAGTAACATTTAGTTTATAGATCTTGTAAATAGCTAATTAATCTTGTGTATTTGTAGAATTGCGCCATTTTTATTTCGGACTATAGCGCTTCTGTGAAGGGTGGGCGGAGTAGGGCTGTCTAATGTAAGGTTGACGGATATAAAATTCTTTTTAAAAGTTTATTTTAATGTATTAATCTATTTTCTTTATTCACAAATAGAATATGATTGATTCGACTGTTTTAACTTCCATGTAAAGCGATTTATCATCGTTCATTCTCAAGTTTTTAGGGTTATTAACGGGGCTCTATTACTAACCCTACGCTATCCGTCCGTTCGTCTGTCTGCCTGTCAGTAGGCTATATCTCATTAACCGTAATAGGTAGACAGTTGAAAAATTCACAGAATAAAATTAGAAATTTATTAAAAACTAAAACTAACCCGTGAAATGTGATTTTTTGTCGTCTTTGCTCGATCTTAATAATGACAACAGGATAGACTCTTGAAATACTCACAGAGTTTGTGCTATATTTGCTTAGAAAAATATTAATAATAAAATGAAATTATGTGTAAAAATTAAAGAGGACATCCCAATAAAAGAGGCAAGTTTTTGCAGTGGTTTTACTAGATAAATGTTATACATTTTTAACGATGTTATGGAACGAAACTTTTCATGCGCAAATCCGACTCACACTTGGTCGGTTTTGTATTGGACACTTTTAATAAACGAAATTGTATTAATGCTGAAAATGTATTCTGTTAACGCATTGTATAGATAGAGTATACAGACAACAATATCACGTTACAAAAACACGGTTCCTTCGTGTCAAAATAAATCCCTACAAGCATCACATTAATTAAATGTTTGTTAAACAGTAACTTTGAATTAAATAAAGTATATATTTGTAAGGTACAATAATGTATTTTAGTATTTATATAAACAATACTAAATATAAGCTGATTACTAAGCGAATATTTGAGGTAAGGAAGTACACAAATCAGAATGTCGTTCGCTCACAAATCACTTGGTTATTATAAAAGGAAATATAAATATGTCATTCTCACTCCCATAAATTTAAAACTTGCTGACATTTGTCTTGCTAAATTCGGATCGTAAAACTGTGTCAGTTGTAGTTTAGATTATTTAAAAAAATACCAATTTAAATTGGGTATATTTTTTGATTGTAGATTTTTTGGTCCTTTGCGAACCCTAGCCACTGATTTTGTAAGTCTACAAATATATTGAGTTTCATTTTTATACATTTTATTAATTTATATGTAGGCATATTATTGACCGTAGTGAGCTGTCACGCGATTTGTTCGATTCCCAAGTAAAATCACTTTAGCTGACTTATGAGTTTAATTCGTTAAAAATGCTAAATTTCAATTAATTTAATTAATAAAATTTAAGCGCCATATTAACATCTAAAATATTAACAAATATTATGTAGTAATATTAATAATATTATAGTATTTTTAGTAGGTATTCAACATTTTATAAAGCCAATTAATTAAAAACAAAGACCTAAAAATCTTTCAATTGAATCAGTTCTAGATAATACAGTTCCACCCTAACAGTTAATCGAGTGAACCAATATACATTTTCCCGCCCAAACTACAGACCTCCTATTTAGGCTTGCCTATTTAGTCGTCACCTAAATACCAAGGCATACGACATCCGACTACAAACTGCGGCTAATAGAAAACCCAGCAACTACTAGGGATGTAAAACTATCGATATTATGTATGGATACTTTACTCTCCATTTATGAAAATAAGATGCTTTTGTAAATAAGAAAAATATATAAAACGCAAGTTTGATTCTAAATAAATGATAAAAATCGAATCAAAATTCAATTCTATTTATGAAAAAATGTGTTAACGTAATTTTTAAAGCAGTTGGTTTAATACTAACTAAGACTTTACGGAATATCGTTGCAATAAAGTAAATAATAACATCATTCAGGTGACCAACCTCA
This sequence comes from Diachrysia chrysitis, assembly GCA_932294365.1. NCBI lineage: Eukaryota > Metazoa > Arthropoda > Insecta > Lepidoptera > Noctuidae > Diachrysia > Diachrysia chrysitis. The sequence goes on along the minus strand of OW028660.1, from coordinate 11,587,747 downwards.
AGCCACTATTTTAACCACACGTAACAGTTTAAAACGCGTATAAAAACGAATGGCGGCCATATTTTATTCCGGCCAGTTGCCTCTACAACTTCCGGATGACAAATCGCTGGCCGACCACATGTTTCCCGTTTCCATATTGTCATGAAACCTATTTACAAGTGTTTAAATGTACCGCATTCGTTTGACAATATAATTAGAAATATTGTGAGGAATGCACAACTTTTGGTATTGTTTAAGTGACCTTTTGTAGAAAGAAAACTTTGGACCTTTCTTACAACCTTTAGATATTTTTGGGACCGTCAGATGTTTCTAACCTTTGGTATTTTCCCGTGTTCTGTTTAAAAACCGTTAGAAGCAAAAATTTGATAGCGTTAAGTTTAAATAATAGCCATACTTGCTTTTAATTGTGTACCTAAAACTATGAGTACGACATAAAGGCAAAACAATAAAATTAAAAACTCATCATTTAAGGATAAGATCCAATAATATTTAAGACATGAAGTGTGAATTAAAAAATACTGCAGCTTCAAAGGATTTTTTAATACATGGGATTTATATAATTATGTTTTTGAACAGAGGAAAAACGCTTACTAGATTTACCTTGAGTATATAGGTACACGTAGATATTATTATGTTGTGCATGTATTATAATTTTTTAATTTTTATTGTAAATAATAAATTTATTATTCTAAATAAATTGACACAGTTTAAAAAAGAAGAACGTCTGCTTATTTTTATAAGGTACCTATTTCAAATTTTTTTTTTTAGAATTTGTGGTTGAATCTTGGTAACAGATGAAGTTTGGATAAAGTTAAAGTGATACTCAGGTACAAAAGAAAAACTTCTAAAACAAGTTAGGAGCTTTGTGTTTTGTTTTACGAGCTCTTTTATTCCTATAAAAAGTTATTTTCAACTTATCGTGTATTTCTTTAGTTTATATAAAAGTTGGTTAAGTTAAAAATAAACTGAGAGAATCCTTAATATTTATTCTAATATTATCTATGATAATTTATTACCTACACAAATGTAAAAAAGACTAGTGAAATTTATATGGCACTACAAAAAATATTTTTTGAATACAAGTACTAATAATACCAGACTTTACCAGAGTTTTAGGGTACTATCGATGATAAAAATAATGTTTTAAATCGTTCCACAATTGCCGGAGATATCGCTTAACAAATATACAAAACAAAACGTCGGATTAAGAACTTCCTCCTTTTGAAATCAGATACAAAGTAATTTTTGGTTTTGAGGCTCATTATTTTTTCATTCATTGATTGGATTATTTCAGGCGTCGGCACTTATTACACTTCTCAGATAACAATCTTGATTATTTAAATACACGAGTATAACTTTTAATGAGGCGGCTAACATACAAATCACTGCTTACAAACTTTTAATAACTTTAGTCTTTCTCGAATCTGACACGTCGATAAAAGAACACGTCCCATCCCTAATCGCACGATGAAGTTTCGTATCTCTCGCTCTTTACAATTCTGGCCGGCGGCGATGATTAATATTCAATTCCCTGAACACACAATATAATAACATCACTATATTATTACTGTACTTCAGTGCCTACAATCTGATCTATAAACATTTAGGTATGTTTTCATAACACGGTATAGCAACTGAGTATTTACGACAGACGCCCAGTTGGGACAGAATCAAAAACAACAAATTATTTGCAAGCACATCATGTGTTTGTTTGTATTATGTACATAAATGAATATTAGCATTATTTACTTTATGTGTTATCTGGTCGTCATAGCAACGCGAACCTATACTTGTTGGTAATCAAGAACGCAATACACCCAGTTTACGTTCACTATAATTATTTTGTAGATTACACAATTGTTTATTCAGTGCGGGGAAATTATTTTATTTTATTTATTAAAAAAAAAACACTCCCGCACTAAGGAATTTAATCCTTGTGGTCGCGGGGGGTTTTACAAACATTCAAATCATATGCACAAAGAACACCCAGACTTGGAACAAGCATTTGTGTATCACACAAATGCTTTTCCCATGCGGGGGTCGAACCCGCGGCACGTCGCGCACAGAGTTAATTGGCGTGGTGACCTATACCACTCGGCCGCATAGTAGGCGTGATTAATTGACTTTCTGTGCAGTAATGATTATTACTAGTTGCAGACCGCGGCTCCACCCACGTAGGTGTCGGTTATCATGGCAAAAAGTTCAAGGCAAAAAGGCAAAAGATCCAAGCTTACCCCATACCAAGTTTTATACAAATAGGTTTAGCAGTTTAGCCGTTAAACGTAAGTGTGTAAAATCGCATTTATTAAACAATAACAAGTAATAGACTTATTAATTCCTGATTAGAAAAGAACAAATCGACGATGGGTAACTCTCCCTAAATCTTACGATCTCCATGACTAATCAGCTGATTTCAACACGTAAAAATAAGTTTGCAACTGCAATTTGTTTAGTGACTACACTTCAGCACACCATTCATTGCTGTATTTATACAACTGGTCTGGAGTATATCTGTTTGTAAACGTGACTTCCAGCAAAAACTATTTAATGCCTCTCTACGTCTTATTAACGGGGCGTTTATCTAATACAGTTAAATGTACTGAGAAAACAAGGAAAGTAGGAAAAGCTGTGGAGATGTTTACCATACCTGTTTTAGTGTCAATAAAACTAATTGTTTTGTTACAATCATAGATGTTTGGTACGTCATGTTTTATTTAGAATGGGGCTATTAACTAGAAGTTTCTCCTGTCTATAGATTTATTGAGACATTTGTGACGAGTTTTTTAATGTCCATAATGGTAACTGATTCAAATTTTATAGTGTAACATCACATCTTCCTATTTATTCCTCCAAGATACTGCTTTTTATATAAATACTAGCTGACCTAGCAAACGTTGTTTTGCAAGGGCCACCGTAATCACCAAGGGGTAATAAAAATAGCCTAAGTACGACTTATTCACAGACCTACCAAATACATAAAAATCAGTCAAGCCGTGACTCAAATTTTGTATATGTTAGAAGATATTGAATCTTTGCAGAACATACGTCTTGATAAAATTCTGCTAACAGGTCATAGCCATACATTATACTGTGGTGAAATCAAACCGTCCTTAGCACAATTAGCAAAGCGGTCACACGGATATTGGCCGATAAAAAAACTCGTATTAATCTCCCAAACTAAAGATTTACACAAAATTCACACGTAAACCCGTCAGCTTCCTGCATACTGTTTATATTACCGAACATTATCAGTGACGGATGTGGCCGGATACGTGTATTTACCGCCCATAATAAACCTGACTACAGGTGGAACCCGGACGTGGTCAACCGCCACCATAAAACCGACAAAAACCCAAAAACTCCAGTACATTACGTCACTAACTACATAAACGTTTATTTACGTCGAACGGAGCGGGTAATGGATTGCGAAATGTGATATTTAGACACGCTGTCGACGGTAATCTTGATAGATTATTACAATGCACTAGCCTCGGCGAGACGTTTACAGAAGCTAGTTTTTTTGTATAGATTGGAATATTTTTGGACTGTTCGATCTTCGAGGAGATGTCTGCAGACATGTAGATCATAAGAACAAAAGTGAGTGACGAGACGATCTTTCGCAGAATTCTTGGAACATAATTGAAGTCGATGTCAATTCCTTTACATGACGAGACGGATTGAGGCTGCGGCACGTCCCGTTTCAAAGACTAGATAATCATTGATGTTCAGTTTAATAATCCCTGGCTAATATTTGTGATGTAATTCTTGTAATATATTGAAAAGAACGTCCACGCGTATGACATGGACGTTTTTAATTAATTTGATGCTAAAATAGAGCTGTATTACATGATATCCTATTCAAACAAAACTAAATAATACAAATATGCAAAAATAAATTTTTGTTTTAAAACATTTTCTAATTTAATTAAATATACTATCAATCACAATGGTCCATTTAAATTTAGAAAAACTAACTTCTGTGAAAAGCGTACTGTATAATATAATTGATTAATTATTTTCAAAAGTTGGACAGATTTTATTAGAGTTTTCACTTACATTATATTCCTTTAGGGCTTATAATAGACAATTTATCACCACCATATCTCGCGGGAGACCAGTAATAAACGAATGATAAATTGACTCCCGATAATCACATTTTTGCGAGGAAAAATGGCACTTAGATTGGATTTTGTTTTATCTCAAAATTGAGACAAAAATAAGAAAATATCGTACCGTAAGATAAAAGTCACAAAAATTAGTTATTTTTAGGATAATTAGCTGTTTCGATTTCAAACGATAACAAAAATTAGTTACATGCTAAAAATAATGGGAACTAATTTTAAGTCTTACTTAAGACGCACCAAAAATGCCTGGAAGAGCTAATGGGACATGAAAGAACTTATGAAGGCCAATCTTCCTCTGACCCTCAAGAGAGAACTCATCGGATTCTCCCGATCCTCACGGACGGCTCGCAAACTTGGTCTTTGACAAATCCGCAGAGGTCCACGCTCGAGGTTTTCCAGATTCAGAAGCTATGGAATGGAGTATTCCTGGTATAAAACTGGTGGACCGGGTTAGGCATACAATAATCCGTTCCACCACTAAACTCTCTGACGTCACTCGGAAAGCCACGCTAAAGTGGAACTGGGCTGGACACATCTGCCGCATGTCAGACGAGCAATGGGCCAGAAGTTTTTGGCCAAAATAAATGCACCTATCAGACATTCTGAATACTACAATTTTTGACGTGACAACGTCTTATAAATTGGTTTGCCGGGTGACACTTCAAGAAACTGGGTAACGCTCCGCTCACGTTATGCGCTCACAATGAGAGCGAGTGAGAGGCACGCGTCCCTTCCACTCGGGCATGGTTAGCCCGCCTAAGAGCGAGAGAGACAGACATTGACATTGACAGTCGTTGTCACGTAAAACTTTCGCCCGTATACCGACTTTACAGGCAACCAATTTTTTTCTTCAGTTACCTCGTTAAAAATATTTTATTCTACAACAAATATGGTATCCAAAAAATGTGCTACCAATTTCACGGTTGTAGTTTTTTGAAGTGCAAAGAATTCTCGATTAGCTAGCAACGTAAACTATGGGAATAGAGCGCGGCTAGCGTGAAGCTATTTCCATGTTTTGGTCCGGAATATGTTCTGTTATAATCAAAACGTGAAAATATCGAGCTTTTCTGAGCGAATTCTGAATATTCCACGATAAACGCCACACTGCTATTGACTAGTTTTTGGTGTTTCTATGCATGTTAATACGTACTGTATGACGGGATATACTTAGGTAATTAAAAACCATTTTTTGTTATTGCAGTTATTTGATTTAAATAATTTACAATAAATAATTAATTTATGAACCAAACTAACGACCCAATGCGCAAGACCCCTAAATGGCAAGAGACATCGCAGTAGGCCCAAACGGAGATGGCGGGACGAGCTGGACTCCTTCGATAAAAATTGGTTCAGCACAACCATAACCAGAGAGAGATGGAAGGAGGGTAGAGAAGTCTTCACCCTGCAGTAGAACAGAAAAGGTTAGCAAAAAAAACTGATATGTATATTCTAGGTTTCAAATAGGCTTATATCTTTTATATAAGATACGGTATGCAGCGAAAAATATTCCGAAATGTACCTACTTATTATATTAAATTATCTTTATTTTACACGAGTGTGATGATACGCTGATTAATCTACCGCGAAAAATAGCAAGATAATTAGAGTCAAAAGATGGTAATAACACTCTCAGCTTCTCAAATGTCTCAATTTCTCTCTTTTCATATTAAAAAGTCAAGTAAACCTCAAGGGCCCATTTAGTGCGCGTGCCTCAAGAAATATGTAGCGTTTAACGTATCTATCATTAGACCCACGCAACTGGTGTCACATAAAAGTTATGATTTAACTTTATATTGCTCATAAATTCGTATAATTACGAGTTTTGGCCTGAAAATGTCTCTTCAGGGATTGAACACTTAAGAATGTCGCTTGGAACACCAGTTTGTGTGGGGAAACTTGGAATGACGTATTTATAAGAGCTCCTGGTAAATGGAGGCTATAAACGACCTTCTAGAAAACTTTTAACAGGAGTGCCGAACAAATAAGCATCATTTATTTTAGACTCCTCCAGTTTACCTGCACAGAAAATTTTACAGAAATATTTGAAAAGAAACCGTGACAATTACATTCTTGTAGAGACTGGTGGCCAAGACTTGGAGGGCGAAATCCAGGAAGACCGAGAATGATATGGGCAGATGATTTTAAGAAGATGGCAGGAGTGCGATGGACTCGACTGGAAAGAGTCAGAAGAAAATGGCATAAACAAAGGGAGGCTTATAGGCTTTAGTAGCAGTAGCTTATACAGGGTTTAGGATGAGATGAGAAACGAACACTTATTTGGCCTATAGTAAAACAAAATGACATTACACAGAATAATTACTTTACCTTCAACCTAAATTTACAATTACACCACTAAAAACCACTTAATATCGTAATAAAACAACGCAAGAGCAATTACCAAAAATAAAAACAACAACAAATTACGAAACATACAAACTACGAGTCAATATTGTTGAACAATATTACGACTTGGCATTACACTGGAAATTAAACAATAAACTAACAATTAACTAGTCTGGTACTAAATTAATAACAAAGTAGGGACTGTAAAGTGAACGAGTAATTGAGCAGATCCTATTGTTCTTAGTAAAACGTACAAGTATTTATTGCTTACTAGTTATTGCCCGCGGCTACACCCGCGTGGTTGTCTGTTAACGCGGCAAGAAGTAGCCTATGTCCTTACCTAGGATCAAAGCTTACCCCATACCAAGTTTCATCTAAATCGGTTCAGCGGTTTAGCCGTAAAAGCGTAACAATTAAACAAAGTTTTAACCGACTTCAAAATGTATGTTTTTGACAAGGCATCTTTGGACAATTGTAGATCGATTTCAAAAAATATTCGACGTCTATGGGGTATACCTTAGAGGTGGACTCATATAAATTTTATTGAAGTCTGTTCTTTTTTACATTTATGTGTAATTGTTATTTTCTTGGATTTAAATGTTCAATGGAAAAACCGTCCAATTATACACTGGACTGTACATTGACTACCTAAAAATTATAGGCGCGTAAGTCTTAATTTCCTTTCGCAAGTTGTGTCATAACACTTAGATTGGTCCTCCGCCTCCGCTACCAATCCGCCCTAGTTAACTTTTTTAGGTATTTGGTCCATCGGACCTGATTTTCAGCTAAGGATACGTAGGCTGAGTTCCTTAATTGGCTACTTTAATTACAAACAAAATGACATGCCACCCATAGTGCACCAAGTCAGTCAAATCCGCTGCCATACTTGTTAACTATTTAATTTCCGAAAGAACTTGAACTTTTTCATGTGATAATTTATATAGGGAAATAAGATAAATAAAAAAAGAAAAGAAGATAAATCAAACAAAAAATTAAAAAACCTTTCCTTTCATAATTTTATTATGTGAAACCCCGGACGTTGCCTAATCTTTTCAAAAGTACCTAATTTCAGATAGAACAGATTGAAACGGAAATGTTAATGTCATTATTCTATGAAGCGCCCTTCCTAAAAGCCCACGTAATCAGAAACAGGCAGCAAGTAAATTTAATGTGCATCTTAAAGTAAAACTCGTTAATTGTCTCTTACGCCCGGTGTCTACTCCTTTACTATCCTCTTGAGAGACGAGAAGGTTCTATTAGTAGGCAGGTGAATTACTCGTAAAACTACTTCTTAATGGATAGCTAATGGCCTTCCAAAAACACCGTCTTATAACATTTTAAAATATCTACTATGAGATTATGCCATATTTTCGCGGTTAAGAATTTAGGTCCAAAGAAATTTAATTCATAAAAATACACTGTATTTTTAGAATATTCCAAGATTTTTGTATAAAGTTTTTAATACAACGACATTTTATATTATTAGAAACATCAGGCCACTTTTCAAAGTAGCTGTGAAGGAATAATTAATGACACTTTTTAATGAGACCTCCTTCGGTTAACGACTTGTGCTTGTCAATCAAAATGACAACTCATTCCGAATTCTATTGTTCACAGATAATAAATCAAGGGACCGAACTGTCAGAACGCAGCGGTTATAAAGTTTGGTGTTTTAGAGGCTAAGGAATTAGCGAATGAGCCGGTATACCGTTGTGCACATATTAACCTGCGTAGTTTAACGTTCAAACTGTATTACAAACTAGTCGTAAGGTGAAACTGTATAATTGGATACACAAAAGTTAGTTCGTTTTCGAGTTATATCGGAGTTAGACAAACCTGAGTCCTGTGCGTCACTTTAACTCCCCGTACGGGAAACGTTTTAACTGCAATAACTACTTCTCAGAATTTAATGGCAGAACTATACTCATTTGTGTCTTCTTTGAATGTGCATTTGTGTGCATTTACTTGAACATTAATTAGTTATGGTTTCTTTACATCTATGTGTTTGAGTTTCATAACAATCTTAATCTATACTATCTATACTAATATTATAAAGCTGAAGAGTTTGTTTGTTTGTTTGTTTGAACGCGCTACTCTCAGGAACTACTGGTTCGAATTGAAAAATTATTTTTGTATTGGATAGTCCGTTTATTGAGGAAGGCTATAGGCATATATAACATCACGCTACGACCAATAGGAGCGGAGCATAAATGAAAAATGTTGCAAAAATGAAAAACCGTTGAAACTAAAACACGCGAAAAAAGTCGCGGGGGACAGCTAGTTTGGAAATAAGTCGATAATTAAGTTATGTTTAGCATAACTTTAATAACATAATATCTGCTGGTAGAAATTTCATAAGAAATAAACAGTACCTTTGTACTTGTTTGCTTTTTACATATTTAACTATTTGTCTGTTGTGTGTACATTAATAAATAAATAAACAAATATATTTTTATAACAGATTATTTCTAAAATATTTGAGACGCTGGTAATAAGTATCAAGTAATTAAAACCCTAAATAAAGCAGTCATCCGCCATAATATATCACTAACTAAAACAGCACGTATAGAAATAAAACATAACTATATACATATAGCTACATCTATAAAGCAGTTATCTATCAGTCTCAAGGCCGATCACCAAAGCTTATGGAAGCAACAATAGTGTAACACAATAGATACGAAAAAACTACTGTTTTTACGTACATATTGTAAAATTAAATCATTCAGCTTTGATGTAAACGTCACATCCTCCCACGCATGCCGTTAACGTTTTCATACGAATTCGTAGTTGAGCCACGAAATGTGCGGCCAAAATAAAACAAAAAAATAATTACACACTTACAGTAATAAATAAAAAAACACAAGTGTACGTCTCGGGACGCCCGACAGAAGTGATAATTTAAACTAATCTAAGTTGAACTATTTAATATTGAAATTGTTTAACTTGAGAAAAGACAGACTGGCGGCGTAACGCGATACGTAACTAAGCGGTTCACACTCCCAAAGGAGATTCTAAAATCCGAAAAATTTACTTCCTTTAGTTTTATTACATCAATTGATAGGGTCAATCATAAGGATCAAATCTCTCCAACAAACATAGTTAATTATATAAAACGAAAACCACGAAATCTTAACTTGTAAATTTATTGATTGTAAGCGTTGCAAATGCGGTAGAAAGAAACATCTACCGAAGTAATAACAGACTTCAAAAGACTATAGACTGAATAAAACAGGCTTCTATTAAAAAACAATCTCAGGAAAGTACAAAATACGCAATAGTTATCGTTTTGACATTCCTGGTTAATTTTTCCTATATTTAGACTTTGTAATTTGATTTAAGAACCAAACCAACTGCAAGAAATCGATTTTGATTAACTTTATTTGTTTAGGACCACCGCTGTGGTAATTTATCGATTACAAAAAATATTATTTATATCGATCCACAATATTGCTAAAGATATCGCGTTACAAATCCTCTCGTTTTGAAGGCGATTAAATAATAAAATTAAGACAAATTCTTTGTAAGATCAATATCTATCAATTTTAAATGACCGCTTTCCTTTCTTTCGATTTCTTCTAACGCTATTTATATCCATCTTTGGTCAAGTAGGAATACAACTTCTCCAAATTTCTTTTCTAAAATAATTATGAATTTAGGGCCGAGTCTACTTCACAACAAAAAGTCCTACACTCACGTATATTTAACTTGTGAATGAAGCCAGAAATAAATATAAACTTCTCGTAAATACCAATTAAGGTGGTAAACCAAATCTTATTATTATAGAACCTTCAGAAAATATTTTGGTCCTCTTTCACACAATTGACCTCTTTGCCTCAGAAACTCTTCGGATCAGCTTTGTGCAAATCCCACAGGTCACAGCGCCCTGGCCTTACAAACGATTTCTTTAGGAATTTAATTGCCAGAATCTTCTTTGAAATAGTCTTCTAATAATTTTAAATGGTTTTATACAACACTAAACGGGAAATACTTTTCTGTTTTGGATTTAAGAGGTTATTTTTTATAATGGCGTCTGTCTTAATTATTTTTTTACTAAATAATTAACTACACTTGTTAATTTAAAATTGCTTTCGCATTAAGAGCGATTTGGTTCTCTTTTTTTTAGCATGACAAAGTAGTTCTGTATGAGGGACGCGCAACATAAATAAAAATGGCAGAAACAAGGGGCTACTAATATTTAACAAAAACATGTGAAACTTACTTTTTATACTCAGCAGTAAGTGATTCCGGGCTGTAATGATGCAGTTTAGTTATCAGTGAAAGAAGAAGGAGTACCGATTGGAATGTAAAACTCAAGAATCGCTACTAACTTTCCATTATATATTGTCTTTGTAAATAAGAACGATGTTTATTACTAGATTATTATTTTTAAAACACAAACTGAGACTAGATAAGACAAGAATTCGGTATCAAATAATATACATATAAAATTTAATTAAATATTCATATAACTAAATCAGTTGTAATGAAGCCGTACGGTCGCGTTTTTCGATGCCCCACCAGAATATATCCATAGTAACAATGACGTACGCTTACGTAGCACGGTATAATAAAACGTGTATGTTGCGAAACCCGGGATTTATTCCCGGACTATTATTAACGGGACTTTCGGGTGAAATGAGTGCGCCACTTAAATCGCCGTACAGGTACAGTTAATGGTTAAGAGAATACTATTGTAAGTATTCTCGGAATTAAGTTGGCTATGAACATTACTATTGTTGCTTTGTATTTTCATTGTGTATTTCAGAGTGTTTTGTTGTAGAAGGATAAGACTAATTAATTCAGTTTTGAACACCACATGATAATTATAATATGGACTTTACGCAGCTTGCCAGATAGCTTCAACATTTCATAGAATACTCTTTAGATGGAATATTTATAAAAGAAATTGAAGCACGAACTAGTATGCTAAAGTAAATATTAAAATCTAGTTATGAAATAGAGATGCCTGTTGAGTATGTCTGTTGATCTCTCGGATAATACTGATTTAGATATAGATATAGACATCTATAGTAGGTACCTAAATCTACCATGAGCCTATAAGGTTTAGTTGAACTTACCGGTAATCAATACTAATACTAATCTTATAAATACAAAAGTAACTCTGTCTGTCTATCTGTTACGCTTTCATGGTTAAACCAATGAACCGATATTGATGAAACTTGGTATGAGATAAGGTTGAATCTCACAAAAAGACTTAAGCTACTTTTTGCCGCAATAACCGAAACAAACGCGGGCGGAACCGGGGGCAACAGCAGGTCTATTGTTTTTAAAGTGATTCTTGAAGCAACAATTTCTTTTGCTCTACTAAAAATGTTTATTCAATTTTATGGTTCAGCCTAAGTAAACGTAAAACTGTTTAAACAGGTCTAGACCAAAAACAAGACGTCAATGCATCTCTCTTAAATAGCAATTAAACTCTTTATTGTGAATAAAGAAGCTGCAACCATCTGTATTTGTAGTAAGTAGGTAATTGTAACGCGGAGATTATATTAAAATCGTACAACATTTAAGTGACTAACTCACTGAGTATGTAGGTACTGGAAAAAGTTGACTATAAATGTCTATTTTACTCAAACAAAGTCGTATGTAAAACCATTAAAAATACGACTGCACTGCTAACAAACAGAACTTTTCATCCGACATCGGCGAACCCAAAAAAGGAGGGTTATTTTTAAACCTTCTATGAATCCCTTTATTTTAATAACTTACTCAATAGGTTTGGTTAAAAGGAAATTAACTACGGGGTAGGTACAATTTTATTGCCAAAATTCCGACATAATCTGTTTTCTTTCAAAATCCCTATTTAAGGGCACTTGGGTTTTTGAGAGGAATCTGACGATACCTTAAGTGTCGAAATTCCTCCAGCCGTTTGGAGGATACGATGTAGATAATAAAGAATTTTACAAATATAGAAACATAGGTACAAACGCACTAGACACGCGCGAAAAACATAACCCTTATTTGTCAGTCGAGTAAAAAATAATCTTGAATAATTATTTTAATATACCTATATTTTTATCAAGCAATGCAAATGAGGGCAAGATTTCTGTATAAAAGTAATGTCGGACCGTATATATATTTGAATTTATTTTGCAATTTGATACCCGCCATTTTATTACAATTTTCTGGTAATCCAATTTGTTGGCCAGCACAAAAAAAAACGCCTGATTAATAAACAATAGCAAACAAATGTAAATTGCTGATTTAAATAATTGAGTTTAAAAAAGTAATTAGAGTTGCCATTTCATCAAAGTTATATAAGCTATCGGACCGTTAGGTATTGCCTGTGTTACATTTTAAAACACTCTTTGTGATCACGTGACGTCAATATGTCAATTTTAAAACTGACATAATTTATACGCGCGACAAAGTGCGTGTCTTTGAGGAAGTTGAATCACAATTGACAGGTACCTAAGTGCACAATATTTATGGTAAGTATGAAGGTAAACTAGTTAACTATTGTTGCCTTTATAAATATCACATATTTTTATTTCCTTTCTCTTTTGTTCGATAGGGAGGCACCACAAAGCAGTAAAGGCTAATTTTAATGCCAACGTTAATGATATCATGAAAAATCAAACTGAATAGTGATACGACATAAAATAAAATTATTAATTAAAAATCCGAATGGCAGTCGCATTTTAATTTTTGCTTTTAATTTATTTCTTGTAATTAGTAAAAATCAAAAAAAAAACAAATCCATTCCGTAAACCTAGTGACACTTGCGTTATCAAGACGAACCTAATGATGTATATTTATTAAAATCGGGATAACAATACAATCGGACATACTTACATAGGTACCTACATATTTATATAAAATACAGATCATAAACATACCTACACCCGAGTGCTGCGAATCCAAAGGAGGGTTCCTTCTTTGGATTCGCCGCAGTCGGGTAATAAAACAACAGCTGAATAAATATAAGAAGACAAAACAAGATCGAATTAAAATTATGTTTGTAATCATTGGAAGTTACTTTGCCGTATGTAAATACCTACTTCGATAAGTTATGCTACTGCAATACCTAATTAATTAGCCACCTAATTTATTAAATTAAATGGTACAAAACTGTTACAAAAACTATTATAAATCAACTAAATTATTTTGAAGTTGTCTACTTAAAACAAAAAGTTGTTTTGCTACAAGCATTTTGTTTTCGAACAGCGTGTGTGAAACGAGCTTCCTCATTTTTGCGATAATAAATGATTTATAGGACAGACTGCTAATTGCGAGTTTGAATGAACACTAGAATTTTACAAAACAAAATTTACATTAAAAATAAAAAAATGTTCAGTGTGAATCAACTTTTGCCTTTTTGCATAAAAATATCGGTTACCAATCGTCAGTTAAACTTTATGTTTTTTACGCTATCGCATAAAATTTAAAGATCGTTTATAAGCCATTTCGAACAATATTAAATAAAGCAATCGCAATCGAATATTTCATTTTATATCTGCTTTCGTAAAGTCAATAAAAACAAATTACTTATAACTCGCGTGCTGTCATAACGGGTGACTATTTTTATCACAGAATTTTACGCTGCCATTGTATAAAATATCGGTAATGCACGTTATTTTTGAAATATAATTAACAATTTTATTTTCCAGTTCCTTTATTTTAATTTCATACTTAGTTTTGCTCGCAGCTGTTTTGTTTTAATTAGCTGTTTACATTGGCTATGCTCCGCAAATTAAAGGCAAGTTTGGTTAGTAGGTAGTTAGTCATTGAAGAAATTGAAAAAATATATATTTTTTGGCCAAATATAAAAATAATATTTGGCCAAAGTTTTAAACAAAAATAAATAAGTACGAAATTTTACGGAACAAAGAATAGAAAGTAAAAGAAATTAAGTCAGTAAAACTCATATTGTTCATTCCGTAGACAAAAAAATATCGTTAAAATACTTCAAAATAGTAGTAAAATAGTACCTATACCTACCTAATTGGCTTTTTTAATTTGGTGTGAGTACTTTTTATAAACAGTTAAAATCTGTATTTTTGATTATATTATAATTAACATCTTATCGATAAAAAATAACAATGGTAATAAAGTTGTTCATTATCTACCTTTGAAACTACTCAAAACGCAGTCAGGCGAATGAATGAAAACGATCTACTAAATAAATAGAGTAGGAAGGATATAATCAGTAAGTATTTATGCTACACAAATACTTAATAATCATAATAAAATATAAAATAAACTCACCAATTTTGTGGTTTTATTATTTCATAGAATTTTATTTTCAAATTCACGATGCAAGTTTCCATCACAAAATAAATATTCTTATTTTTAATGTCTATTCATCTGTTTTTATTTCATAACTTGTTTATATTAAAACATCACTAAAACTTTAGTCGATTTCACAACACACTTTATTATTCCGTAACGTTATTTAAATCGCTTGTTTTATTTATTGCAATGATATATTTTATTTATTTTTTTAGAGATTTACACTGATAATATTAATGAGAGTTTTAATTGAATAAATAATGTATACAAATTGTGTACGAATAGTGGCGGTCACAGGTAAAACGATAGGAATGTTCTATTGATAAGTTGCTCACACGCCGACTAACCAATAAACCGCCTGTATCGGGGTTGGTTTATACTCGGACACAGATTATTCATGAGACTGGACCCAATTGGACCTATTTATTGTTCACCTGAAAAATAAAAAAGCACTTGATTTACTTTATTTTGCATTGGCAAATAAAAACCCAATCTCGTTAACTATTCAAATAAGGCAGCGATACACTGACCCACTACCTATTATATTGTAGTCTTTGATACTAGCTCTAAGTGAATAAACTTTTCTATTTTTTAATAATATATCTATTAGTATAATATCTACCATTTTTTTGTTTTTAATTAATTTTTAATTAGGTTTTTAGTCAATAATATCGCGGTAGTTCACAACGCGTTCCCGCGTGATCAGCGGTACCTAAAAGGGAAAGAAAAAAAGAAACACTCAGGTGGTTTTACCCGTTAAGATACCCGGGTAAAACAAAGTAAGAAGGTAAAATAATATTGATGATTACTTATAGGTACATTGATGATTGATTCTCAAGATTAGGTCTATTGTATTAGTTAGACCTAATAGAAAAAAAAAAAAAAATATTTCTTGTTTAACAGAAGCCGCAATTCTGTACTCCCATAATCTTTGTCCTGTCTGGTCTAATATTAGTTGCGCGTGCGACGGCGGTCGTTTCGTATCAGTTTTAGTTTTTATTGTACGCCGCGCCGCGCGCCGCCGCCGGCCGGTGTATTTCGGGACTACTCTGCTTTATGGTTAGGGAGACCGCTGCGATATGGACTGTTCATACGAATTGTGATAGATATTGCTGATGTCATGGGGTTTATGAATTTATTGCTTTAATAGTGGGCCGTGTGGTCGCCGGCTAAGAATAGGTCACCCGTTTTACAGCGTGTCGTAAAAAAACATGTAAACAGAGTTTGATAGGCACTAATGTTCACCTGTGTTTTGTTAATGCTTTTGTGATCACCGATCTGTTCGCAACCACAGCTTTTTTAGTGTGTGGGATTGTAACTGAGGACATGTCGCAAGGACTCTTTATATCAACATAACTAATGATTACATTTTAAAATAGGAACTACAATTTTATTGATATTAACCAGCTGAAGTCAGCTTTAAAACTGCTCATAAAGTTTGAATTATTTAATATCTTTGTCTGGTTATAAGCCTTATTCAAATTACTTTATTAGTTGATTCTCTTGTTTCCTTGCATACCAATTAAATGCTAATACCGGGAGAAAGTTTATGTTCAAAATGTTCACCTAGTTTTGTAATCATGCATAGTTCGGGAAACTAAATAACATTACAATGAAATTTCATAATTACGTATATAGATAAGTAATTTTAATCTATCTTTTCAGGTTTATGACTATTTCATAATTATGGTTTTAGTTTCAAATTAATAAAATTACCTCAAACATTACACAACATCCAAACTAAAGTTAATGCATGTTAAACCACATAATTTCAATCACGGTTTAAATAGCTCAGTACCAAACAAAACGCTATAATTTACAACATACATTTCTTACTTCCCAAAGTCGTATAGTTCCAATTTGACGGAGATGTTTTGATACGGCTTAAAAGGATCCGTTTTGACCTATTTTCAGTCAGAATAGTGTCAATTTGGAGCCGCGGACGGGCTATCTCTTTTAGGATTGTGTTATTTATTTACATGCAAAAGAGAAAGATTCAAATATGAGGTTTTAGTGCTACTCTTAGATATGTCTGAAGATTCATCTCAATGTCTGATGGATATAATTTAATAATTTAACTTTTCATAAATAACCAATGAGGCTGTATTTTTTATACCTATTGGTTTTATGTCACTAAAATGAAAAACAATACAAAGATAATAATACTTGGCTTGTCTTAGTATGTAGTCATCGAAACCGAGCATTTACTAAATAAACAATACACACGTTTTGTTATACCTAGATAATTATGGCATTATAACCGGTCCTAATTCATATAAAATAACAGATTATTATCTAAATGAATGGCTACAATTTCCCAAAAACGAGTTTATTATCGGGAAATTGCTATGACGAGCGCAATATGTCGGGATAGATAAAAGTTCAACCGTTCTGTCCCACCTAGTTGCGAGCAGTCATTACTCAAGCCCGTCTGATATATCATATAAATAAGGGTGTTCCGATCGCATCCAGCGAAAACCGGGGAAACTCAATTTGTTGCGATCACAAAACAAACAAGAGGACACCTCGCGTCGTATTTGTTATTTTTATCGATTTACTATTGGATTTTAGTCGTTGTTTTTCAATCAAATCGACAACATACCGATGTATATACACACCTAAACACATAATCGTAGTCGGATTATTCTCGGTAGATTTCAGGTAGAAACCTTCATAAGGTTCTATTTAAAGTTAAAAACTTTTCCGCAGAGATAAGTTATCGTAGGGTTTCGTTTTTCCTTAAAAGGTAAACCAAAAGTTTTAAACATAAATCTCACACCAAGGAAACTTCCTTTGAACGAAATATCTGTTCATATTAATTAATCTGTGTAAAAATATTGTAGACATTTTAAATTGTATCCTCAAAAATACCACCATCAATAAACACCTGCGTTTTTTTTATTTATACTTTATTTTACTTGTGCACAGGTGCACATGCCTTTTTTACCAGTTAACCAAGAAAAGACAATGAAGATAGATGCACTATGATAGGATTAGTAGGTAGGTATTAAGATAAGTAATCTGTGTATATTAAACAAAGTAGGGTTAGTTACACCGTTTATAGCTCAAGAACGGGTGTACCAATTTTCATGTTTGATTTGTTGGATTGATCTCCACCCCGAACAGCAGAATAACTATAAAAAACATCAGAAGAAGTAAAAAACGAGGACTAATTACGCGGATGAAACCGCGGGGGACTACGAGTAAAATATAAAATACGTTTAAATTTATATAAATATATTTATACAACAATTATAAAAACATAAGTGTTGGCAGATGACCTGGTTGAGGCAATTTGAAGAGTTTTGGACACTGAAGCGCTCTTAATCATTGGATAGTATTTAGTGCTGTGTAGTAACTACCTATGTTAGAACAATAATTGCGTTTACCGTTTAAGTTATTTTGTGTGACGAGTATCGGAATAAATTTCTTTTCATGTGGTATTTTTGAATTAATACTATTTTCTAAGGAAACATTTTCATCAAATCTGAAAATAAACAGGACATATCAAATTTTAATAAGAATAATTATAAAAATAAGTGACCCGAAATGGGATTCCTGCTTACACCACCTTTGGATAGCCAATATGGCCAAAGATGGAGCAATTTTAAATTTTGGCGCTACTTGTGACCACCTTCTAAAATCTAATTTCTAAAACACAATAGCGACATAATAACTTTAGTTCTGCTTATTGCGTAATAAACAAAAAAATATTTACTCTGCATTCGCCTTAGTTTTGTTAAGATCGTACTCAATCCACTACAATCACAGAGTATTACCACGGAGTACTTTTATGCGAGTGCTAGTACGGTTTTGGTTTTCAAAAAAGGCCTACTCATAGTGAATTTATCCTGACACGACAAAGCTGTCAACGGCAGCTGTGTTGCTGTAATTTTATATTTTTAAAATAAAGTTTGAAAATAATAATAACAATTTTCTACGTATTTATTTTTAATTGTTTGTTACGCATGCGGAGCGAATATTTGTATTTACTGGCTTGGTCGCAGGTTCGAGTCCTGCCTGAGGTTTAAGTTTTATTCCTTCTAATATTTGTATTTAATTACAATCTTTCTACGCTTTAATTACAACGATTTGAAGCACCAAATGACCAAAAAGTGGTCAGAGGTCATAACCGGGACATCTACCCTACATAAAAATCATGGCCTTCTTAGCTTAGACAATAAAAAAATAAACAAATATTAAATATACTTGGTTTTCGTAAATAGGACTATTTAATTTTCTTCCATATATTTCAAGATCCATTACTTACGTATTAAACAATTTTTAAGAATATTTTTGTTTTAAAATGTAGATTTAAAAAACATAAGATATTTCTGTTCTTAGTTGGTTATATTAAATTAATACGTAAGTACTTTGTACCATTTGTAAGAGTGTGATAATTAAAGCATGACCATAAGTCCTAATAACGATAAAGATTCCATTCATCCAGAAATACTCCTATTTCCATAGTCCTCAATCAATTATTCTAGAAATAGAGGCATTCCGTCCATCATCATCACAAGAGAGTATGTTTACACTTAAAACATTTGTGAGGGAAATGGAGTACCTGGTGTCAGCAGATACGTTAGATAGCTGTCACTACCTTCGTATTGTGAATCTTTGAGGAACACCCATTATCGTGGCTTTGAGGAAGGTTAACTTATTTAAGGCTTTTCAGAGGCTGAATTTTGTACGCATGTTGTATAATAATCAGTCAATAGTGCGACTAAAATTGTGTTCGATAACTAATCATAGACAATTTTAGTCACACTATCGATTGAAAACTCAATTTTTTAAGATTGTGAAAAATTTATAATTATTATTGAGCCCACTAAAACTGCAATATAGCCAAAATAATCATATCAATAATATTTTGTTTATTTTTTTGCAAATATTTACTATAAACTCTGTGAGCTATTCAAACGTCTACCTGATGCCGTTATTGTTATAAGATCGAGCAACAAACGCCAAATTAAAAAAGCAGATTTCTAGCTTCTAATAAAAATACATTTTCATCACGGCAACATAATACACACTCTATGAAAGTTTTAACCAATTTCTACTGTCTACCTGTTACGTTTAATGTGATACAGTCCGCTGAGAGACAGACAGATGGACAACGGACATCGGAAGCTTAGTAATAGGATCCCGTTGAAACCCATTTGGTACGCAAGCCAAAAAACTATAAAAGGTTCAATAAAAAAAAAACAATAACGTATATTACAATTTTATGAATTCTTATGTACTCATTTCAAATAACTTTTAATATTAAAGTATGTGCAATACTAATACATACACTCAAAAACACACTCATTAGTAAAAATAAATAAATTAGTCGATTAATAGTTTTAAGACTTTTGGTCTGGCAACATTAATAAAACTGTCAAACCGCTTTGACTCTTCCTCGCGTCGGGCAACCCTCTTTCCTCTTGACATTTGTTCAGGACGAACGTTTATTTTTCGGCATAACACGTTTCGTGTCTAAGCGACTTAAAAGTAAGTTATTCTGTTAAAATAAGTTTGTAATCACATTATTTAGTGATCCTTAACTGTGTGTTAAAATGGTATACGTCCGATGGTTTTGTTTTTTGAGTGATAAACTTAGATTTAAGTTCCATCACGCGTCCAACTTTTGAGCTTAATGGCGGTAAAATTTGTGTTTTGTTGTGTTTTGGCAGCATTACTGCCTGTAAAATGATGTTTCTAAGTGATTCTGTAGTTATTTATTGCCCTTGTTTGATATTGCATATTGTAAACATCTTGCGCAGTTCATAATATTATTTGCCATGTGTGGTGATTTTGTGGACATAACACTTGCGTTTTCTACATAACCACTATTTGCTTTTGCTTTGCTTTTATCGTGTGCCTTGCACGTGTTTATATACGTTGTAACTGTTATATTTCGCCGTGGTATATTGTTTGACTCGAGTGTTTACAATTCCTAACCTCAATCTTAACCACACCGATAATACCGCATCTCATGTTCATATCACTGAATTAGTGTAGACTACGGATGTACCTACTGTGCTTTGTTATCAATATGGCAAATATCAAGCTTATAGCCGCTCACGTCAACCGTAGAGCTCGTAACATAGTATTTACAATTCCTAACCTCAACCACTCAAGATAATCTTGATGAACTTGCAGAATGCGTTACGTGGCCGCGTATTTACTGGCTGTGCTCGGCGGCAAGGTGAACCCGGCAGCAGCGGACGTTGAGAAAATCCTCAGCTCCGTGGGTATTGAGGCCGATGGCGAGAAGCTGAAGAAGGTGATCGCTGAGCTCACCGGCAAGAATGTCGAGGAGCTGATCGAGCAAGGTATGATGGTTAACCTTCTGTAATTGTGTGGAATATCGTTTCATGCACAATGTTTACATTTAAAATCTTGCAAGAATTTATTCATGTGTCACTGTTTACCCTTTCTCAACTGTTATACTTAGTAAAAAATATGGGTACTGTGTTTTACTGTTCTGTTTTTTCTTTGTAATAATTGTTGTAATCGTCAAGAAACCCCAACCTTTAAACTGTAAACGATAAGTTCCACTACTATAACAGAGTTCTAGCTTGGAATACAAAGAACTGTTTCTGTACCAAGTACTTCTAGTGCAGCATTCATAACTAACATTGGCAATCCTATAATTGATAACATTATTATGTGTGTGATGTGCAGGGCGCGAGAAGCTGTCGTCCATGCCGGTGGGCGGCGCCGCGCCCGCCGCCGCGGGGGGCGCCGCGCCCGCTGCTGCCGCCGCTGAAGAGAAGAAAGGTACGACACCCTGGCTTTACTCAGTCTTCATCAAAGTCATCACAAGTTCTCATAAGTACCTAGAACCACTAGAAAAGAGAAAGAAGCTATTCAGTTTGTTGAGAAACAATATAATTATTTTATTAATGTTGTTTTGCCGATGTGGCACTTAAAGGTTCATTATAATACTTTATGTACCTGTGCAATTATATAAACTTCTTGTAATTAAATAATAATTGTGAACATGGTCTGAATTTGTTACAAATAGTAAATGATGACACAACAACAACACCATCTTTCGTCTGAAAGCCTTTGCTGTAACTCTCTATCTCTGACAGATTTTTATATTCAACACCAATATGTATAATTTCTTCTACTCTGTTAACACTTGTCGTCTCCTATTGCAGAAGAGAAAGAAGCCAAGAAGGAGGAGTCTGAGTCGGAAGATGATGACATGGGCTTCGGTCTGTTTGACTAAATGCACTTCGCAGGTGAGTTCAAATAAAATAATTTACTTTACCTATAAAAGCCATTAGGTATGTAAAGTAGGTGTTATATCTCTATTGAAGATGTGAAACCAAGTCATTAGTGACACTAGTGAAGGTTCTTAATGTCAATTCAGCTATTAAAATGTATTTTGATTTTTTTTAGGACCTTTGTGTCAGCTTGCATAACCATCAGTTATTCTGCTAAGAAATTAAAATCTGTCCATGGCACTAGTGTCATTCGTTTTATGTAAGGATTTATATACTCAAAGTTCTCTGCATTATTGAAATAATAACAAGAGGCAAGAAATAAGTAAAAATTGCATTACTATTATGTTTCATTCATTCTATGACAATATATCTCCTCGCTTACCCAACATGTTATCTCTGTGCGCATTGCAATATTCACAAATATTTTTGTTTTCGCTGTTTTCGCTGTTTGTTAGAGTATATTTTTAGTACATGATGATTTCAAACAACACCATCTTTCGACTGAAAGTCTTTGCTGTTACTTACCCTAACTGATGCATACTATGAGTAATTTTTAACCATGGTTTTTAAGGGCATGTTCTAAAAGGTATATTATTTGCTTGTTACAGTTCGCGCGGCGCTGGTCGTTATTCCATTTTGTATGGTTTAAGCGTAATATGTCAGCATTTATGTTTCTATGAAATATATTGCTAATAAACGTTATTGGAATTTTATTTCTTTAACATGCTGTTTATTATTACCTCATTTCCTTTGTTCCTGTACCTAATATGCGTCTATAAAGTACATATCATAAAAAAATCGTCATATTACAAATACTTGAATACTAGGATTCAATTATAGGATTTAGATTGCAGTCCAAAGAGTTGTTTTGGCCATTCGTAAATAGTAGTTGCGATTCTTTCTCAGTGGAGTCTGTAAATACAATACATTATTTTTTATAAAGAAGAAATAAAACTCTTTTTGATATTATAAAGGTACTAGCTGTCCCCCGCGACTTTGTTCGCGTGTTTTAGTTTCAACGCTTTTTCATTTTTGCAACATTTTTCATTTATGCTCCGCTCCTATTGGTCGTAGCGTGATGTTTTATAGCCTATAGCCTTCCTCAATAAACGGACTATCAAACACAAAAAGAATTATTCAATTCGAATCAGTAGTTCCTGAGATTAGCGCGTTCAAACAAACAAATAAACAAACAAACTCTTCAGCTTTATAATATTAGTATAGATTTAATTGCGAAGCTATTTACACGACTAATTACTGAACACCATTTCCCCTCAGCAAGTCCCATTTGAAACAACAGATGGCGCTATTCTCAATATAGCAAAATACAAATCTAGGTATAAAGTTAGTCGATATCTAGTTTTTTGAAGGAACCCTCGACACTTCCAAAGATATCGGAGATGGTCTTCGGCTTGCCGGGCCGCTTTGACTCCACCACTCTCTTATTGTTCTCTTGGACGAAGAAATCTTTGTTGCCTTTCAATCTTGCAATTGTTTCATCTGGAAATGAGAATACACTATATTAGTGACGCTCATAGACTATTTCATCACAGAGGCCTGTTTTTCACTAATGCAGCAACCAAACCGGCACTAACGTAACTATGTTCGTCGGAATTATCATGTCGCCCTTTAAGTGAGCAGTTTCATATCAATTGGGATAAAGGTTCTCGAGTTTTACGTAAACATAAGTACATACACAAACATTCTCTTATATTCTCTTACGTATGTAAGTATAGTCATATTATGACAAGACATTTTATGTCAATGTTAAGTAGACTAAAGTACCTACGATATCAATTGCTAGTTTACTAAGAACTGCGCTAATCTGTAGGCTTTCGTTAAATTGATGAAGATGCTTTATCATCATCGGTGCATCGTCTACATACAGAAACCTTACTCGTCTTTCCTGCAATTTAATCAACACTGCTGCACCCATAGACTGCGACAAGAGAATGTTAAGTCTACTCAATGCTATTAAAGTTAAAGTAGCATACCTCTAAGTTTATCAAATGTCTTGTACTCTCCGCCAGCGCCTTTCGGCAGGCCGGTCAAGGGCACATACTTGTCCAGGGTCTTGGCGCCGATCTGATGGATGAGCAGCACATCTATAAGCTCCTTCTTCATGAAGGGCTTGATCATCATCATGAGCCGGTCCATGAACGAGGGCGCGTTCAGGAAGTGGAGACCTCGAACTTTTACTAACATGGCTTCCTGGAAAATAAAATTAAGAAGTTTGATAAGGAGAACATATTATCTAAGTGCCTATTTAATACTTTGGATAATTAATTCTTTATTTATAAGTCTGTTAGTGATGACACTATAACTCATTAGATTACTAGTGATTGGTAGTTTGTCACAAGCATGCGAAGAGGTTTACTGACAGTGTTCAAAGTCCTTGTGTAGGTAAGAGCTATTTAAGTACTTATTAGAAAACAGTTAATGTCATGGTGGAGTGATATTAACTTGTATCTATAATTATTCGTCGGTGCTTTAATGTTTTTATTCTTATTTAGATTTCCATTAGCTGTTTGCGCTATAAAATAATGCGATAAATCTAAAGCATACAGAATAAGATAATAGGTACCTACAAAGGTGGTAGGTACTTAGTTGATCTTCTTAGTAGGTAGGTAATATAATTAAATAATGGAGATAGGACACCTGTAAATAATAGAGGAACTGTTGAATGCTCTGCACATCAAGCCTGGTCAGATGTCCCAGCTTGAGCCCGTCCAGGTCGAATATCAGCACGAAGCCGGGCCACGTGCCTTCCTCGAACTGCCATAGGTCGAGGATCATCAGCACTGACCTGCGGACCAATTTATTTATCACCGATATCATCGTTTTGACGTTAATGATGATAGAAATGGCATTTAATGTATGGAAATGACATTTCGTGTCGTTAAGTTACGTGACTTGGACTTGTGACTTCCATAAATTTGAATGATTCGATCAGCGTTATCGCTTGTCGAGATGTCACTTGTCTAAAGGGGCTGGTCATAAATTTATTTTGTTCGATGTCTTGTC
Organism: Diachrysia chrysitis; assembly: GCA_932294365.1. Classification (NCBI taxonomy): domain Eukaryota; kingdom Metazoa; phylum Arthropoda; class Insecta; order Lepidoptera; family Noctuidae; genus Diachrysia; species Diachrysia chrysitis. The sequence continues at coordinate 11,562,777 of OW028660.1, read as the reverse complement.
ATAATAAAAAGATTAAGTGAAATTAAGTAGTAAGTGTACACTTACCTAATGGATTTTGCAAAATCAAAGTTTTTGGGTTCGTAGTCCAACAAGCGGCAATACAATACGGCATCGTCCTCCCGAGAGCGAATCTGAAGCGGCTGCAGCAATCTGACGAATAAAATCAAATCATCGATTAATCAAATTATCTCGTTCGATTCACCATTAGTAGGTACTTATGTAGGTAAAGACGACACTGTTTAAAATAACGGCACCTCACCGATACGAAAAAAAAAACCGGCCAAGTGCGAGTCGGACTCGCGCACGAAGGGTTCCTTACCATCCAAACTTAATATTATAAATGCGAAAGTAACTCTGTCTGTCTGTCTTTATGTCTGTCTGTCTGTCTGTCTTTGCTTCACGCCTAAACTACTGAACCGATTTGTGTGAAATTTGGTACAGACATAGTTTGGAACTTGAGAAAGGACATAGGATAGTTTTTATTACAAGAAATAAAATAAAAACTAAAATTTATTCCGGACATACAGCGCCATCTATTGGTCAAGAGTCGGCATCAATTCAGTACTGAAAATTCATCGGAAAAATGTAAATAAATAGTAAAAAGGTATGAAAATATAATATAATACAACTTTTAGTACAAAGAAAATGCTCTAACGAAGTATAGATAATTCTATTAGTACTATATGTCGAGTTGGTGATCGCGCAATGGTGTCGATCGTTACACGAGTTCGGTTCATGTTATTGTTTTAATTCATCGGAAACAAGTAAATAAATAGTAAAAAGGTATGAAAAAAATAATATCAATATACTAAAACTTTTAGTACAAAGAAAATGCCCGAACGGAGTATAGATAAATAATACGAGTTGTCACTATGCTCGATAGATGGCGTAAGAGTCCTTACTAATATTATAAATTAAATTTGGTACACAGATACTCTAGAGCCTGAGAAAGGACATAGGCTACTTTTTGCCGCGATAACCGAAATCCACGCGGGCGGAGCCGCGGGTAACAGCTAGTTATCTATAAAAACCGCAAAAAAAAAAATACGTTTGTTGCATGGGAGCCCCCTTAAATATTTATTTTATTCTGTTTATTAGTTATTTGTTATAGCGGCAACAGTAATACGTCATCTGTGAAAATTTCACTTTTATAACTATCACGGTTTATGAGATACAGCCTGATGACGGACAAACGGACGGAAGGACAGCGGAGTCTTAGTAATAGGGTTTTACCCTTTGGGTACGGAGGCCAAACCCAGTAGAAGTCGCTACCTACAGCCAAACTTACACGTTATGCAGGTTCTTCTCCACCTTGTCATCCACGGCCCTGTCCTTGAAGAAGCTGGTGAAGAGCGTACGCAGCGTGTAGTGCAGGTCTAGTACTTGCTTCGACACCTCCGCGCTGCGGTCGCAACAGTGATAGATCAGCACTAAGTCCATATCTGGAAGACAACATTTGTTCATTGGATTGCGTGACACAAGTAGCCGAGTGGTATAGGCTACCATAACAACCACCCTTACGCGTTTTGCTACGGGTTTGATCCCCGCATGTGACGATTATTAAGTTGTGTGAACCACAATCAATGTGTGCTAAGCCTGGGTTATCTTTGTGTAGGTACATAAGTGTTTTGAATGTTTGTGAAAACTGACTTTACAGGAATTAAATCTCCTAGTGTTTCTCACTAGAGATATTTATCCGTCGTTAAAGAAACAAAAAAAAAGTGTGCTTTAGGCCACACGACTGAAGTAAAACTTCTCTATATACGAAAAGTAACTGGCTATGAGAGAATGTAAATGTGTGCTCGCCCCTTTCTCTCTTGCCCCTACAGTAAACAAAACGTAACTCTTTCTATCTTCACTAACTTATATCTCCCTCTCAACTTCCGTTGGCCTCGCACGTTCTCTTTTCGTAACGCGTTCGGCTCGCCCGATCACACTTTTCCTAAAATTCTCGGCACGCATTCACCAGCTTACTCCCAAATCAACCGTGCGTATTGCGTATCTATTCTAGTATCCTAGCTTGATTATGTTTATAAATTGACTAGCGTGTTTCCATGTAGGTAAGTTATGTATTTCAACATGACAGGGCGACGTCCTTATTATGATTGGACAGTAACTTGGCAAGCATACTGATTACGGTAACAAATCTTAGCACATTGTTTGGTGCAGAGAATACTAAACGAGATACCTAAGCCATCGCTAACGTACCTAATTATTAGGCTAGCAATTGGTATATTTTTAATGTTATGTTGGTACAATGCATTAAGTATGTAACAATTATGTATCGTAGCTACCTGTGTATAAATCAATGTCAAAGCGTTTAAAATGTACGTAAAGCCGCGCACACACGGACTGCTTGAAGCAGATCGACTGTTTTCGAAAAGCAAGGTGTGGCAGGCGCACGTGACGAGGTTGAGGGGTCGCGCAGTCCGTGTGGGTTCATCACTGTCAATTGCTCGAGCAGTGTACAGGCGGCCTAATTAACTTATTAAAACTGATGTCATGACGATTTGTACAAACGTTTGAAAAACGCGAGAAACAATAATTTCATTAACTCCTATTGTATACAAGTCCTATTGTGGAAACCGTTTTATTTCCTATGTCAACATGAAAATGCATAAAATGCGAGCCTCGGTAACATTATAATTGTCCCTTGTTAGATGACTGTTCAAAGTTTTATTAAACCCTACAATGATGCATGTAATTAAGGTAATTATTTACCTGGCAATGTGCCAATAGGTGTACCTACCTACTAGACTTGATTGAACGCACTTTGTACGTGTTTTATTTAAGTTTCGTCAGCGATTAACACTTTAAAAAAGCGTTAATAAGAAATAACTAAAATACCACCAGCATAACTCATTAAGACCGAAAAAAAAACAACTGACCAATAATGAAATAATTATATCCAACCACTGCTGAGCTGTAAAAAAATTAAAATATTTATCTATTTTGAAGATTTTCATCTTTATTTCTGTTCCTACCCATATTAACTATGTATTTCAATGTAATAAAAAATAGGAGTATAAATTATCGCAATTAAAACTAACCTTAGTAATTATATATTTTATTACTATGACTTAGTAATAGGTATCGTAACTTTTGTATAATGCACCTACTTCTTGTTATCTCTGCACCATGTCATGGTTGACTGGTAGCGAATGCCTTAGACATTAAGTATGCCATTATGCTCTTATTGTATATAAAGTATTAAATAAATAATTAATTTGATTCCCCTAAAAATAAACACCAGAACTAACTCAAGAGAGAATGTAGAGAGACCTAAATCTGAAAAAAGAGTTGTTACTTATTTTATTTATTAAGTATTTTACAATAAGCCTTATACTAATACAATGCCCCACAAAACCGTTTATACACTTTGACCGTGTAATGACAATGATGATAAATTTGATAATAGCTCGGTAATGCTAATGACTTAACTAACTAAACTTAGGTGGGTATGTTTAAAGTTACATATTCTTATATATAAAAATGAATTGCTGTTCGTTAGTCTCGCTAAAATTCGAGAACGGCTGGGCCGATTTGAATAATTCTTTTTTTGTTTTGTTCGCTAGAATACAGGGAGGCTTTAAAAACAAAAAAAATAGATAGGGTAGGGTAGAGTAGGTATGGTAGGTAAAGTAGGGTAGGGTTTGCAGAGTAGGGTAGGGTAGGGTACGGTAGGTAGGGTAGGGTAGGTAGTCAGTTGACGGAAGCGAAGCCGCGGGCATAGCTAGTTCTTTAATAAATGTTGTTTTATAGTTTAGAAACTTTCTTTTTCTCATGTATATTTTTTAAATCTGGACTGGAATTCTCTTATCAAGTGTTCTGTCTCCATAGCAGTTACTGCCTAATGTTTTAGTGGATTATAACCTGTGTATATTTTACAACACGAGAGTACTTTTCCCTCATTTGGCTTTTGGGTTGGCAGTCAGCTGTTTGCAAGATTTACTTTCGGTAGGCCATAGATAAGTAGCTTTTACTCAGTTTAAGACCTAGTCATCTGAGACTGCAGTTTTTAAATAACAGGATCTTATTATTTTTTGTAGCGTTGGTATAGACAGTTGATAAAAAACAGTAACTCGATGACCTTTAAGTATTTAAAAAACTGACCGAAACTGCGAGTCTCGCGAATGAAGGGTTCCGTACTGTTTTATGGAATTCCCTGTAATTTTTAATTTATTTTTATTATTTTTATAAATAGTTCAACTCTAGCTTTAACAGGTAATGAGAAGCGGCCCACTGGCACACAGACAAATATACAGCGGAGATTTAGTAATAGGGTCCTGTCTTTCTTTAGCACTCTTTGTGTAAGGAACCCTAATAAACGGATCCTAATAGTTTTTCATAGTCTAGCCAGCTAGTCTTTTTACTTATAGAATTAGCAACATTGATTTTTAATATGCTTGTATATGCTGTATCATCGTGACACACATTTTTTGCCCAAAATCAGTTTTGAACTTTTTGCTTTTTGCTCGAAAAAGTTAAATTCAATCATCATGATGTAAGCTGACATTGAAAATTCATAACAGCGTCTAATTCAAGAAGCCGTTTTTACTGCAAATAAAATATTTCATTATTATTAAAAATTGCGTGTATGGTATTTTGGAGGTGTGAACAAGGGTACCTAAATAATTGGTGCTTGACCGGTTATTCGAGTTCTGGTGGTTCAAGCCAGATTCCCTGACATTACTGGTGAGTTCTCTTATGCATTATTTAAACCATCTTCCTCTTTTTTAAATACTGCGTGCCCTACAGCTTCCGCATTGTCAATGTTTTTATAATTTTAATAAGTTGTGGAATGCAAATAAATATTAAAATTCTTAAATTAAAGTTATTTTACATTTACACACCTTTATGTATTCTGTACAATAGACTGGTTTACAGTTAATGCGTTTTAAGGCTGTTTTTTCAAGTTTTTCTCCATGCATAAGTAAAGTAATTAAGTTAATTATTATAGAGTTCAAAGTTACTCGACAGAAAAATATAACACGACCAACACTGTTCAATCATAATAATCAGGTTTTTGTAATGATACCTGATCTTATCAGTAACAAAATCATCAATGTATCAGATGTTTTAGATCAAGGTGAAGCGTCATTAGTGGCGGCTTTTTAATGGATGGTGTCTGTTGTCATTCACTTCCTCATGTAGCTGTAATAGGTGCGATAATTATAGTTTTTTTTTATTTCTAAGACAGTTTCTGTTATTGTAGGTATATCTAGGGAAATCCTAACTACTTAATACCATAGCTAAGTTTAAAAAATAGATTGCTTAGTATGTGCTATGTCTATTATTCCATTTTCCGGCTTACCAGACTACCTTCAGGATTAAGATATTAGTCGAAAAAGAAACTGGTTAGGTTTTGCTGAGTTTTCTTTCACGGCTGCACAAAATCGATTTCGAAAGGTTCGAATCCAAATATTGTATGGTGTCCTGACAAAATGTACGTATGTTAACCGTTTCTTATAGAGGTGGAGATGCAAGGTATACCTAACCACCACGTGCTGTCCGTGGACGCATCTGTAGATGGTTGTGTTCGGCTCTGACAGTGCGTTCGCAATGCGGGCTACCGGGCGAGTAAAAAATCTGCTAGGCTTGCTAATGTTGCATTAGGTATTTTCCACCAATGAGAGACAAACGACTGCCCTGTGATTGGTGGAATTTAACAGTTGGACCTGATGCGAGACTAGGAAGCCGACCGGATTTTTGACTCTTCCTTGTAGCGCCTTTGATCCGTGCCAAAGAACAGAAAACCGACGGATGCTGCATCCACCGTAACTGCTAAAACTGTTGTCAGTTCATCTTCATTGGTCATGTTTTACGTCTGATAGTTGTGATAAGTAAACTAACCTGTAATATAGTCGCCGGGCAGGTGCGGCTGCGTGCCGAGCCAGTCCCTCAACTTCTTAATGTCCTGAGGAGTGATCCCGGTCTTCTTCTTCAGCTCATCCTCTACGCTTATCCCCTTGATTGACATTCTTCTGCAAAATAATGTTTTTATGATTTATTTTATTGCTTACTAATAGCTATGGCCTGCGACCTCGTCACTGTTAACTTTAAAATTTGATCCAGAGATAATAAATTGATTACTATTAAACAAATACTTATTATATGTATTGAAATTAAAAATAAACATTTCTGAGATTCAAAATTGAAGCAAAAAAAAAGCGCATTTTTTTAGTTTTCGTAAACCACCAGGCTATAAATGACAGTCTCGTTCTAATAATAGTTGTTCCTTCAAATGACATTATAATCACAACCGTCGCCATGGTTATCCTTTTGTTTACGTTTGGTTAATGTCTGTCAAGTTGCCAATTAACTTAAAAACTTATAACGTTGGTATACCTAGATTAATTGAATTCTAACCATATAGCTAGCTGTAACCATGGGATTTCCTTCCTAGGATGTGCAAGTCTGTTTTCCGATAACTACTTATGTAACATCATTTAGTTTAGGAAAGCATTGCATGTTGTTTAGTGAGTATTTGGTTTTGTTTTTGAGAACTAATCTAATCAGATTCTTATTAAGTATAATATAATGATAAGCCCTAAGTGACTTAACAAAAACATTAATACAATATTGACACTAACTTAATTAGATTTAATAACTAAATAATTTATGCCAGTTCGACTCGCGACACCACCGCCGCCGCGTCAGCTCATCATTAGGGACTCCTATAGAGTCTGAAACTAGTCGGGCGATTCCGAGAATATGCGTGAGTAAACCGTTTTGTTCTAAATAATTATAAATAATTTATGAACTAATTGTAAGAGATCTACATTCTACTAATTTATTTCCATGAAATTGTATAAGATAAGCTTAGAGGTGGGTACTTTAATTCTAATTATATCGTTGGCCTCATTTTCTTATTCCAGATCACATTACCTATGTCCCTCATTATTTTACGAGGAAACAAAATCTTCACTGTTGCGACCAGCAAAACAGTTCTACAAAAAGCAGTCACACACATGTAGGTACACATACTTCACCTGACAAGTTCGCTTACTCACACATCACACTTTAATTGTTATTTGTTTATGCAGTTTATTTTGCAATAAAATTTTAATATGTTTATTAAGTATGCTACTTTAGTCATTAACACTCTTATCAACTTTAGTAACAAAAACTTTATGAATGATTAACTTTTTTAATTATAAAAATATATAAAATAGTCATTGAAAAAGTTAATAATTTATTAAATTTCCCAGAAAGTTATCTACTGGATTACTTGCTGTTACTAGTTTGATGCCCACAGCTACATCTGTTTGAATTGTGTTTTGTCCGCTTTTCTGATGTACCTCTCTTACTTTTTGTAAAAATTGAGTGCCTACTCCCTAAAAATTTGCAAAATAGGTATTTAAAGAGTAGGTATATTGCCGTCGCACACCTCCGACTTATCCCCTTCAAGTGCGTAAGGTATAATTGCAGCTCAGGCTGATTATATCTACAAAGAGTTGACCAAAAGACTATTCGTAAGCACGCTGTAAAGGTATATCTATGCCACAGTCTTTTTATTTTTTATATTAATGTTTAATATTCGTCGAAAAACGGCGATAAAAATGGGCACTTTTGGAGGAATAAGTGATTATTTTTGAAAAGTAACAAAAAAATAGGGGCACGCATAAGGTAAACTCTTTTGGGACAAAATCATTGCTCTAGAAGTATTTTCCACGAAGAATAGAGACCGACCCAGTCGCGTCCTATGCTTAATGCATAAATAAAATAATATTTAGAGTACAGCTACTCTCGATCAGGATCTGTGTCCGCGTGTTATTTCCATTATACACCCCTATCTCCTAAACTACTTCCCGTAGTCCCGTCTACTACATCCAAATAACAAGCTACTTATAAAACGCAAAGTTTACCTTCGTGAATGGTCTTAATGATTAAGTATCTATCTCTTGTAAAGATTAACATACGCCTAATAATAATACTCATAAATCACAATTTAACTTTTGAAAAAATATAAAAGATGTCTTTTTTGTGGCTTAGGTATGTATAAAATATATCTTTAAATGACGAACTTTTTTAGAAGAACGTATTACTTAACGACTTATATTTTTGTATAACATTGTATTAACGTATAAATAACCATTACGTCAGCGCACACGGATAAAGCAGTTCGTTAGAGCTTCTTCTGCTGACTTACTTAACTTAAACCGAAAGTCTTTCTATGTGCTACAGTCAATATTTAGAGCTAGTGGAGATAAATGCAGCCTTATATTAGATAGCTTATACTATTCCTCATTAATTAGGTTTGTAGATTGTTTTCAATCCGACTGCTAGTCCCAGAGATAAGTGCGTTTAAACAAACAAAACATTATATCTAGGTACCTATAATCACAGTTTTTCGGAGTTAAATTTCATTTAAATTAAATTTATTTATTGCAAATATGTGTAGAATTTGATGTTAGGTTGCAAATATAAAACACAGCTTTAATACATTTTATACCCATGCACGGTAATTTTTTGTTACGTTTTTTAATTTAATGTCAAATTTATAAAATTAATGTTGTAATCTTTAAAATAAATAAATAAATTTTATTAGCAAAGAAATACTAAAAATATCTGTAGCTGAGTTTGTGGACCTTGGATTGTCAGAAACTAAATTATATATAAATTATTTTTTGCTTGACTGAACCAAAAAGCTTGTATTGCTTGAATTAGAATGTCAAGGTAATTTGGAGGTTATGTCTAGAACGTGCATACATCTCAAAAAGGCACTCCTTTGCATATAGGTAAAGAAATTTAATAGTGTCATATATTGATGTACGAGAGAGCATTTTTCAACCGCACGGTTAAGTTTGATTTTGGGGATCGTGACGATCAGCAAAATTTGTACGCAACGTCAGTGCGTGAGTCCTTCTGCATATTATCTGGCTAGGTACTGCACATCTGACATCCATAACCCTAATTATTAATTAATTACAATTAACACAAAAGCCTGCTTTTACCTTAAGGGCTTGACGTTGCATGTAGACACGTCAAGCCCTTAAAGTTAAATGTATTGTCATGTTATTCCCGTTAAGTAATTTATAATCCACAGCCCTTTGTAAGGAAGGCTGAAGAAAAGGTGGATCGATTGCGTGAGAGATGATCTGAGGGTAAAATCTGTGAATGACAGTATGACGGCTAATAGAGTGGAATGGAAGGAGAAAACATTTTGCGTCGACATAAAATAAATTGGGAAAAGGGCAGGAAGAAGAAGAGGCCCATTGTACATACTGGGTAATATACTATGAGTTGGTAAGATTTAAAACAACTCCAATCCTTATAGAATTTAACAAAAGCCTCGAGGTACCAAATGAGCTACTCACACATGCGTGTTAGTAGCCGACCTTCAGATGTCCTAAACTGGATTCTTTGATGTTATATCGCGGGTTCGTGAACGAAATACTTATGTTATATAAATATTTTGTAATATATTCGATGTACCTACGTACTAAGGAATCTAATAGTCTGATTCTTATATTATCTTAGACAGCACGGATAGCCGATTAGTATAGGTCACCATGCAAACTACAACTGCGTGACGTGGTGCGGGTTCGATCTCCGTATGGGACAAGCGTTTGTGTAATCCACAAATGTTTGTTCTAAGTCTGTGTGTTTTTGTGCATGTTTGTAAAAACCCCGCGAAACAAGGTCAAATTTCTAAGTGCGGGAGAGGTTATAATTTTTTTTTTTTTTATTATAATTTGTATCTTTTGATACGTGCACAAATTACAATAGAACTATAAGTAAGAGGTAGGTAGATATTCTTAAGTCTGTGTAGTCCACAGTAGACTTATTAAATTAAAATAATAAAAATGAAATAAACGTTAAATTTTTAAAGTAGATAACAAAGAGATCTTGATTAAATAATTAATAAAAGTCTTGATTTAATTAGGGAACATTTCCTTTCAGTATGAGTTAGTGTATAGTGTATGTATGTTTATATAATTATAGTATATACGATATTATGATGTGCATTTTAAGTAATATTTATATGTATGTGTATTTTTATTGTGATTGTACTCTTCTTCCTATCCTCATTAGATATTTTAATCACTCAATGGTTTGCTGTTAAGAACTCAATTTTGAGTTAAGCTCTCCTATGTACATATAATTTATTATTATATTACTGTTTTTTGTGTCATGTGTACCATAAAGAATTAAATTAAATTAAAAACAAACATAAGTAGCTGCATTTTTAACACGTTATCTTTTATCTTCGTGAGTATCAGAAGATTCAGACGATCGAACGCAAGAAACGCGAAAAATCGGTACAAATGTCTATGTTTAAGTGGAAGTGGCGGTGCTTAGCGGGGTGCAAGGTGTGCAATACCGTATTCAAGAAGATTATTTACTTACATTTAGCTTGCCCGCAGATTTTAATAAGTTTCGTTTTTTTTTCTTAGTTTGTAAAGCAGATGTTAAATAAACTAAAATTACAACCTATTTAATTCCTACTAAATTTAACCCAGATTCCCACCCAGGACGAATCTTTGTGTGATGAGCACGATCATTTGTTCTGTGTCTGGGTGTAATTTATCTATAATATGTATGTATTTAGAAATATATAAGTATGTTTATCAGCTGTCTGGTTGCCATAACACAGGCTCTGCCTAGTTTGGGATCAGATGACCGTGTGTGAGATGTCCCAAGATATTATTATTATTATTATATACATTTGTTTAATAATGGTTGAAAAGCATCACATGATACATCGTTATCTTTGTCAATATCATGTGCCCAGAAGGCTGGCAGGACTGGCAGCGTTGCCACGTGGAAGGGCTATGCCAATACTCTGTGCAATAAAAAAATGCTAGACTCAAGTCACCGGTAATGTCGACCAGAGGGCTAAATTGTATTATTTAAGTAAGTCATTTTATTTAACGTGAGCTTAAACGCGCCTCCAGGGCTGTGGCGAGCCTTGAACTTAGATACTATAAAAAATAAGTGCGATAATAAAACATAGTATACAAAGTAGTTATTAAGTACATATTAATATACCTAGGATATTATTGCACATCCAATGTGCATATAATACTCAAAAAGGTTGTGGGATTATCCACCATAATCTAAGATTAATCATTAAAGCTCACTTATGGTAATTAAGTGCCTTAAGTGTAGTAAAACAATCTTATTAATCATTTAATTTTATTAGGTACCTACAAAATAACTATAGAAAGATATTTTATTAACAAAAGGGTTAAAAATTTTATTTTGTTTCATTGCACTCTGGTGTTTATTTAACAAAATAGCACCGCATTGGATTAAATTATTGTGGCTAAATTCTAGACAAAGATTCGTTGGTTTTGGCGCTCACATCCAAGTCACTCACAATATAATACACTGGCGATTGGCATTATACATTACATCAGGGTGTTTTTTCCCAAAGTTACCAAAAATTGATAACAAAAAAAGCAAACAAATATATATTATCATTATCGTCAGCCCTGTATATTGTATAGCCCACCCTTTGCAAAAATATGTGTATTATAATTTATAAAATGTATATTTACAATAATGCACACCTATAATTTAAAGGAAATGAATCATGAATATTTTTGAATAAATTTTTAAAACTAGCAATCATGATACAGATCTCACCATTAGATATGATTGTCATGATTGACAGAATTCAAATTTAAATGATCTACTGACCTAACTAGTTTTATGAGTGAATTTTGTTGCGGAAAAATACTTTGGAGACGGTGTTGTACCTAATTTTTTTTGTACCGCAGATCAAAGAAACTTTATTTTGTGATATCATTTACCCTTTAATTGTCCGAATTGGTATCAAATGAAAGAGTTGAAGAATTAGAAATAAACGGAAATGAGTCGAAAATATAAATAGAATTCGTGTTTTATTGAATTTCTTACAAACTCTTGTCGTAAGTACCGTTTACACACTACGTCATTACTCTATGTATACTGAAGTCTTTGTCTATTTTTTTTATTAGGTATATAAACCATTCTTGCGTAACCGGGGCGGGCAGCTAGTAAAATAATGTTATGCTGGTAATAAGCTCCCCGGTAGCATTATACTTCTTCTGAAATTTGTCGATAACTTTTTAGTCGCATCACTGATTTGAAAAGGCCAAAAAATATAAAAAAATGTAAATATAGAGTATATCACATTAACTCTGTAATACTATGCGATGGTGTGGTGTCGATGGTAGACTATATTCACATACTCTCTTATTCTTTCGCAAATACTTAACTATTTGTAATATTATTTTTAATTATTTAAATATTTATAATTAACTACAAATAGTAGATAGAAAAAAAACACAGTCAGTGATCTCAGTAGCTTTGTTGGTAAAACGATTGGCGCTTTGAGCCAGTGGTCTGCTACTATTGTTTTTTTTTATTACAAACATTTTTTGTTTGTATTTCATTACAAATATTTATAATACATTTCATAGTTTTGTGTTCATCTACTTACAGGATCAAAAAGTTAATGAAATGGTATGTGCATGCTATGAAGTGTATTTTAAGTTAGTGATTCGCAGATATCGCGACTAATTTTCTGACGAGTCCAATATGGCAAATTACATTATCTTAATTGTTGCTACAATAGACTAACTTAACTATTATCGTGTAGCTATGCCTCACTTTACGTTAATGCTTAACTTAGAAACAACTTAACATTGACATTACGAAGGTCGTTTAGGTAATTGACGGATTTGAAGGCACCTTGAACTTCTGAATATAATTTAGACACAGTGCTATATACTTATTACTGTACTCTATGGGTACAGATCCTGCGTCAATTTCATCTTACGACTTTTACAGAAAGAACATTAAATTTTATTTCATATTGACATAAATATCTACTCTATTGCTTATTAAATAAAAACCTATAACTCATAAACAGGTTGATTAAACATTTTAACAAACGTATCTAACAATTAGATGCTGACGATTCTTCCAACTATACATATTTATTGATCATATTAGATAACTATTCGCACTTACATCATTGAATGATATCGCGGTTAACTGTAGTCAACAAAAATTGTTACGTATTCGCCATGTATTCGAACCCCTGACCTCGTGCTTGGCAGTAGCGTTTACGACCACTAGACTAACGCGGCAGACACCTTATATTCTCAAATTTATTAAGAAGGCTTAAAGCCTTTAAACAAATAAATAGTTGTATTTATAATACATTAATTTAAATATTTACATAAATAAATCATGAAACGCGAAAATCTCAAGATATAATTATATTCTACATTAATCACAATATTTGTATCATTAATCTTTAATCATGTGGCAACTGAACTAAACAACAAGAAGGCCCAATGTAAATTCATAAAAAATAAAACCTGTCTTACAATATGGAAAATCCGTTTAAAGCAAAGCTCGCGCTGTACCTATTTTAAAAAACAATTTTTACAGTGTTATAATTATTGTGTTTCATTCGAAATATTGAATCGTTAAGTCATTACAATTCTGACAACCAATCCTATAATGGGATACTGTGTTACCCAGTAAACTGGGTGGTAGAGAAGACTGAAGAGATAGGCAGTCGCTCTATGTAAAATACAGTATTCAGCTGAATTCGGTAAGACTGGAAGCCGACACCAACATAGCCGACATCAATCACAGATACGCAGAAGAAGAAGAATTGTAATATTTTGTAATGTTTACCTACATATTAAATTATTTTATTCACAAAATCTAGATGAAGTATCAAAATATAGTAAAATAAGTATGGGTATCCTACCTGATATTGTCAACACTACTTCTTGATATGTGCTGAATATCGAATTATTTGAGTGAAATTGCAAACCAATATGAATAGGTTAAATTGTACAAATATTTATATATTAACTTTAATTTATATTAACTTCCCTAATTTAAGGACCGGTTTTTTTCACTTAAACTGCTTCTAACATGCACGCGACTACTCTGTGCGCACGCGCATACACTACTACTAAATTCGTTTAATCGTTTTGTGTAGCGTTTATAAGGCTTCGTACACGCACTAGGCGTGTAAAAAGCGGCGGTTAGTTAATGGTTAGTATTTGCGGTTTTAAAACATATTTTTTTTGGAATTTATCATGTTCTTGTCCAAGTGTTTTCACAAAGGCTAAAACATTAAAAAATAAATATTGCGTTAGAAGCCATTTGGATAAGGCGTCTAAAATATGAAACCCGTGCTATCTGTAAAAATTATCATCTATTACGCTTATCTACTTGGCGGGAGATTTGTGACTGTGTCTTATTAACGAAAAAAAACATAGCCAGCATTTATCTTCCGTTAAAATTTTATTTTAATATCCGTCAAAAACTCGGTTAAGCGTACCATTCGCTTCGTTCCTGCAAGTGCTGCTACAACTTTGACCCTTTCATTAAGAGTGTGGTTGCAGCTAGAAAGCAAATAACTCTTGATTTTTTGAAGTTATACTTCTTTAGGCGCGTTATGAAAAATTGATGAGAGAGAAATTTTAAGATGCGCGCGCATCTGTGACACAAAATTAACAGTATGAAGCTGTCTGCTTAACCGCTCATTATTACGATGCGCGCGCACACCGTCACGGAAAACCTACACCCTGAAGTTAGCTAGTCAACATTTTAGTTTTTCCAAACTACATACCTAATGTAAAAAATGACAAATGTCAAGATGGTTAAAATACTTTTTGTACCAATCTGTCAATCACAAGTTTATGAGAAAGAATTTTATCTTATTTCGCCAAAAAAGTGTAACTTCTTACGTGCGTACATAAGTACACACACACTTTTTTTTAAGGTTTTACACTTTTTTTATTGTAACATCTGTAATTACTATGTACTAAGATTAATAAATAATATGTGTCTAATATCTGTATAGGTATTTTTCTGAAATACTGTAATTATATTTAACTATTTTTTTCATGTAGGTAATTGCTTGTAGATAAAGATATAGGCTTGCGTTTAATCTGCATAGTGCGTAACAGGACGTAGGTAAACTTTAGCAAAGTCATTATCATATTATCGATGGAATAGCGTTCCGCATTACATTTAAATATATTCCGTACAAAAATAGCAAGAGAAATCATCGCGTATTACATTTTATGGGTACCTACCAAATAAACACACGAAGTCATCGAACTTAACCTAAAATGTACATCTATCTCTTTTTACAGCAGCATGTTAGATAAGGATGAAAAATCCAGTTTTGTTTAAAATTTACGGTGAAACTCGAAATGTTTTAGGGGCGACTCAACCGGTTTTTGGCTAACGATACCTTTTTCAGGATTTTTTAAGGAATAGTTATCGATGACAAAGTTATGTAAATGAAATTAATTTTTTGAAAACAAGACCGTAGGTTTTATATAAATCTTTGTATTTTTACAAGTTGATGGTAATCATTATGCTGGTCATTAAAGCCACCATTTTTGATGTTTTCTAATGACAATGCGATGTTCTTATGCCATTCGAGCTTAGCCAAGCATTGCGAATGTATTTATGTACATATTCATAAAGAGTACGAAAGTCTGCGCGAATGTAAGTGTGAGATACATTCACAGTGTTTTATTGCGATTACTGGCAATTTAGGTTAAAAATTATATCCCGTAACACCTACGAAAATACAAAAATTGCCAAGAATTGCTCTATTATAGTTGGCCGTGTAAGCGCATCTTTGAAGCTATAAGTATCCTAACCTTATTGAAAATAGTAATCATGTCTTCTGCGTAGCCTTTTCTCCCAAGCTATGCTGGGGCAGCTGCCAGTCTTATGGGATTCAGCTAGATACCGTATTTTACGCGGAGTGGCTGGTCTACCAGACCGCCGCAACCCATTTTACTGGGTAACCCAGTATCCTATAATAAGACTGGTTTTTTCTGGATGAAAATAGTAATTAGGTAAATGTATTATAAAATATTATCTTTACTAATATTATAAAGCTGAAGAGTTTGTTTGTTTTTTTGTTTGAACGCGCTAATCTCAGGAACTACTGGTTCGAATTGAAAAAATATTTTTGTATTGGATAGTCCGTTTATTGAGGAAGGCTATAGGCTATATAACATCACGCTACGCCCCATAGGAGCGGAGCATAAATGAAAAATGTTGCAAAAATGAAAAACCGTTGAAACTAAAACACGCGAACTAAGTCGCGGGAGACAGCTAGTATTGTAATATATTACTAGCGAGAACCAGCGTTACTAATTAATCTTGTGATTAACGCATTAAAATGTCTTCCGTATTTTTTAGGTTATCAATCGTACCTATATCTTGTCTTTTTTGTTTACAACTCAGTTGAAACCATGTTTATTTTTGAACCAACTATAAAAAGGCTACAACATTACCAATGTTGTTAGTCGATGTTTGTTTCTATGTATGATAGATAACTTTTAAACATGTGTAGTAATT
Source organism: Diachrysia chrysitis (assembly GCA_932294365.1). Classification (NCBI taxonomy): domain Eukaryota; kingdom Metazoa; phylum Arthropoda; class Insecta; order Lepidoptera; family Noctuidae; genus Diachrysia; species Diachrysia chrysitis. The sequence goes on along the minus strand of OW028660.1, from coordinate 11,546,427 downwards.
TTGGATTGTACGCAACCACTAGACCAATAGGCTAGTCGTTGAAATCAGTCTGTACAAAATAAGATCAGTATATTTTATGTAAATATGGCCCATAGTATTAAAGTTTGATTTGTTTTTCTCGTAATCTTTACTCAGTTGATTCTTGACAAGTGTATAAAACTCACTAAACTCCTCCCTTTGTTTTAAAATGAGATGTATCAAAAGCTTGCAGTTCCTTTTTATTTTTTTAGTTTTCTATACAAGTAATAGGCAAAAATTACTCTTTTTTATTCATGACGCACGTCTGCAGCTTTGCACAGAATTTACGGTGTTGTATACCAGCACGTACATTTATCCTACGGCGTGGTCAACACGCCGCCGTACGGTTAAAAACATCGTGAACAAGCGGCCGGTGGCAAATATTCAAAACCTTTGTGTTAAACATAACATTATGTTATTACTGGTGGTATTGTGCTGCCATCTATACGTTACGCACGCTGCATATACTGCTCAAAATATTTGAATGCATAGTTACCTTGGACGTTGGATTCGGTGAGTAGCATGGTCTAAAATATTGTATTCCTTCACGTTTGTAGTCCAGCGTCATCTCATTTAGAGGGTGTTTCAGATGAATTATGCAATAAATATAAAATAGAATGTATGTGTGTATTTATGTTCACCTAAAACTCTAGAACCGTTAGCCCGATTGATATGAAACTTTGCACACATATAAATGGCGACATGATCACTCTGGCGAACATAGTTACATTAGTGCCGGATGGGTGGCGCTGGTGGCAGTGATTTTTATCTTTTAAACAGTAGATCGAATTGTTTTTGAAGTGAAGCGAAGCGCACTGCTAGTTATGCAATAAAATAATGTTAACAATTGATTTTCACTTTTTATCTAACAAAAAAGACGCCTGATAAGAAAAGTAGAGACATAGCACTGAGCTACGTGTACTTTTTTTAATGTTTAACCAAATCTTGTATAATTAACTTTCAAAACATTCCCCATGGTAACAATACAAAAATAAATATACTAACTCATCAAATATATTTTTGCTTGTTAATGTTTTTTTTCATTTTCGATAGGCTTCCCAAAAGGAGACGAGATATTTATTCTGTCACAGTAAATAGATGTTTCATTTTTCATTGCCCAATAGGTCATTCTGATAGAACAGGTCTGAACAGATATGCTTTAGTTTTTAAATTTAACTTAAAATTTAGTAGGATATTGATTAAATATAAAATTATATTAAACCGAACAATATATTTTAAACAACACATGTTTCTTAACATTAGAGAGAAGTGGTAACCATAAGCCAGCTGAAGACTTACAGTCAGGAGCTGAAAAAATATGTCGTCGTGCAGACAAAATTTATTACATCCAAAACATAAATGTTTTCTGAAATAATAGAGTAAGGAATCAAAAATATCTATTACGGCGAAGTAATAAAAGAATTGTCCCGGGTGAAGACCTTCTTCTTTTCGTGTGGTCATGGGTTTCACCAGATGTGACCAGCCCAAAACAAAGCCAGATCGATTAAGTGAAGTGCCAGTCGAAATTTATTTTATGTGCAACATTAATTTTAGTATATAACCAAAACGCCTGTCTAAGTAATCTCTATACTAAATTTCTAAGCTGTAGGTAAGCTTAGCTAGTTTGAAACACCGCCGTCTCCTGTATGCTGATGACTTCTAACCTTCTTCTAACTATTTTATGAAATAAAATCTGAAGCGGACCGTAAGGTCACATCCGATTGGAGTGCTGTAAAGCACTCCAATCGGATGTAGAGATTTGGTGTTTAAGTGAAAAAGTCAAATTTCATAAAATGCTATGCTACAAATGTCGGTCAAGTGCACCCGAGGCACCCTATCAATTTAACTTACAAATAAGATTGTAATCCTACCAAGAGAACTGATTCTATGAAATTTTCGAGAGTCACATTCGATCGAACGCTTAATTTTTATGAGCATATTTTATTAATAACCAAGGAATTCTTCAAACGCCTTGATTTTGTATTAGTACACTGTCGCGATTTTTACAGTGCACTTGTAATCAAACTCGTTTTTGGAGCAATCGTTCGAAATAAACTTGGATCAAGTGCATGCGTGTGAAATCCGTACAAAAAAGTAAGCTGATGTTGGAAAAAGTCCAAAAAGCTTTTCTAAGGAACTTTTAGAAAACGTTATATAGTCACCATCTAATCCTTACCTGTATCCCACGAAATTTTTAATGGAGCATTTAGGATTCAACTCTTTGGAAGTGAGACGTTCGTATGACCAGATGATTGTAATTTGTAAACTTTTTAAGGGCGCGATTGACGCACCGTGTCTTAGCGATGAATCCTGCAGGTTTTTTGTGCACAATAGCTACTATCGTGGCAGGAGACACAGGTTGCTCGCGGTTCCATCGTGTCATACAATTGCACACTTCAAATCTACCTTGCGTTCCCCGCGATATATAAAAACGCTCTCCTGGACTAAAATCCAGATTTCGACTTGTTTGTAAATGAATGGAAGTTGTTACTGTTGGAATGTTTGAAGTTTTACGAATGTAAGTATGCATGTAAATTTGTTTCTCATATTTATATTCTGTTTTTATTGTGTCTTTAATGGCTTAATTGGTCTTAGTCGTTCTGTTAAATGAAAATCTAACATGGGTTAAAAATCATATCAATCAATTTAGTTACTGATTCAAAAACAAAGGATTTTCAGGTTTATAGAAAAATATGTTTTATTTTATCGGCTATTATCCACAACACCCAATTTTTTCACTTTATTCACCTATTGCAACCTTTGTCCAAATATTTATTACATCAGTCAATATCCAGTTTCTTGAAGGATCCCTCGACTCCCCCGAAGATATCGGAGATGGTCTTCGGCTTGCCGGGCCGCTTCGACTCCACCACTCGCTTCTTGTTCTCTTCTACAAAAAACTCTTTTGAGCTCTTTATCTTTTCTATCACGTCATCTGGAAAAGAGATTTTAGGGTTAAGATTTTGATAAACGGTTGCTCTTAATTAGTTAAAAAAGTATCAAATGTTTTAAAGAGTATTATTTAGCTATTTAGGAGGTCAAATTAAAAAGTATCGTACAAAGATTTTTTTTAACTTTAGTTTGCATTAAATTGTGGTCAAGATTTATATAAGTATGAAAGGTTTTGGTTGGTTTATCAATCGCCATCGACTCAATAAATAATAATTTCGCTTATAAAGCAAGAGAAAAGCCTAAAATTAGAATTAACTTAATTTATTGCCTAGATGTGGCCTAGATAAACCCGATATGTCTACCTTTTTTATATACTTTATATATTCCTATTTTAAAATGATCAACTGTAAGGGATTTTTAAAAGAGGAGTCGATGTCTAGAGGAAATATTACCTCTGCATTGCTGACGAGTCTTATACTGTCCACCTGCGTCTTTAGGCAGGCCTTCAATGGGGATGAACTTTCCAATAGTCGTGGACCCTATCTGGTGGATGATGAGCATTTCCAGGAGTTCCTTCTTCAGGAACGGCCGGAGGATCATCATAAGCCGGTCCATGAACGATGGCGCATTCAGAAAGTGCAGGCTTTTGATTTTTAATAACATTGCTTCCTGAAAAGAGGTAAAAAAAAACTTCTTAGAAAAATTGCAACTTTGTTATTATTTGTTGACAAAGTAGGCGAACTAATAGAAGCAATTTTATTGATACGGTCTTTATGTTTGACGAGTGTTACATTAGATTTTATTTAGAAACAAGTTTGGCTACACTTAGATAGCAACTAAATTTGAAAAACCACGAGATACCTTATCAGATTTGTTTGAAACTTTTAAAAACACTGCTACGACGTATTCACACGGAAATATCAAAAACGCCCGTCCAGATTCAATCTCAATCAAAGCTCGGTTTCCATGACTATTAAAAGATCTGATGTATCTTACCTGCAAGAAGTATAGGAACTGCTGTACGGACTGGACGTCGAGCCTGGTGATGTGCGACAGCGTGCAGTTGTTCAGGTCTATGATGATCACGAAGCCGGGCCACGTGCCGGCCGAGTACTGCCACAGGTCCAACACCATCAGACATGCTCTGAAATTTTGAGAACTTTACATTAGACTGAAACGTGTATAAAAGCAAAGCTATATCATTATTATCTATATATATTTATTACACCAATGAACCTTATGACAAAGCAAAATATGTCAAGCAATACACGATCACGACTACGCTAAAAGTTGCCGTGTGCTTTATGGATGTTATTCCGGCGTCACTACTGTTTTGTAAGTATTAAAGGATGAAATCGTAGCTTGGCGCCGAGGGCACGCTTTTGCTTCTTTGACGTGGCGTTCAAACGGATAACTGATTGGGTATAGTCTTTTAATCGGTTGATTTGACAACAGATTAATTTGATCAGCCTTTCAGAAACCAGGGGTTAGTATAAGAAAAGTAGTATGTAAAGATATACATTTTATTAAGTAAAAGAAAATACCACCGCCCGGCGCGTCAGTTCATGAATAGGGACTCCTATAGAGTCTGAAACTAGTCGGGCGATCCCGAGAATGTGCGTGAGTAAACCGTCAATATTCCTAAATAAAAGAAAATAGAATACAAATAACAGAAATATAGTATTGGGTATCTTCGTGATAGTGTTGTATTATAGACACTAAGTTGTTAGTACCTGACGGCATCAGCGAAGACAAAGTTCTTGGGATCATAGTCCACCAGCCCGCAGTATATGATAGCAGAGTCATCGTGAGCTCTCGCCTCCAGTGGAGAAAGGGCACTGCAAATAAAATTACACATAGTTAAAACCATTTAACTGTCTTAATTAGTCTAATACACTGAAATTACAGTAATCATCAGGCTATAACAATAAATTTTTTGACCCGTTGTCTTTATCATTAGAGTAACTTCTTACTACTCAACTTTAACTTCTCTTAACATCATTAGGGATCCTGAATAGCCAGCCAACCTCATAGATACTTACTAAACATTCAAAGTCTTTAATATCTTCTCATCGACAGTCCTGTCCTTAAAGAAATTGGTGAATAATGTCTTGAGCGTGTAATGCAGGTCCAGCACTTGTTTCGCCACTTCAGCGCTTCGGTTGACGCAGTGGAATGTCAAGATAAGGTCCAAGTCTAAAAATATAAACATTAATAATTAGAAAGTCAGTCTTTTAAAGAGAAACTTTGTTATATAGTAAATGGGTTGTAGAGTTCAGATAGGCAGTACCTGGGGGAAGCAGGAGTTTGCAACTGTTTGTCCCGTGGGTAGCTTGGTAAAGAAAAGTAGAACTTACTCCGGTAGATTGAATATTTTTTCATGTTTCAACTAACTTTATTTTATGTTGTAACATCTACGTAATTTTACAAGAACGCAATAAATGATTTGAATTTTTAAGAGTACAACTTGTCCTTTTATTCGGTATTCTCAGGGCGGAGGCAAAAAATAAGATTTAGTTAAATCCGATGTCTTAGTTTTCGAAAAATGCTAGACTGAAATAAGTTCGTGAGTCAATAGATGTAATCGTTTTAGTATAGTTTACAAAGAAAATGTTTATATGAGGCTTTCCACAAGACCAATAGTGTATTGTTGATAGTTAATTTATACTCAAAAATCATTTTGTTTACTGCCCTAGACCATCGTGTCAATTATAAGTGCCTAATTATCTTTAACATGGAAAATTAAATACTGTTACCTAATGCCACAGAAGCAATATTGCATGATTGTATATTAAGATTAGGTATTTATGTCACTAAAAATACATGTAATGTCAGTATAGGCATGTCAGTAGACATGTTAAATGAAAAATACACATGTCATGTGTACTGACATAACATGTATTTAAGAAACATTTAATAATCGTGTTTATTTTTTTGTCCACAATTACACAAACAATCCAGCAACGAACGTTTTAAGCAAGGTTTCAAGGTTTAACTATGACATCCATTATAACTAATTATTTAATTAGTAGATAAGTATAGGTAGGTTCATCACTTAAGTAATTTAATATCAGCCAAAATAATTATGTAGTGACCTGATCCAATCGTGTACAATTGACCTATAGTCCGTCAACTGTATGAAAATCAGGGTCATTTCCAATGATTATATTTAAGTGTAGGTATCATGGCATAGTGGTCTAATGTTTAGTTTTATAAAAACAAAAGTACTTGTTTAAAGTGACGATCTCCGTGGTCGAGTGGCGTAAGCATCGGTTTTCAAGGTATCGCCAGTTCTGAAGTTCCGAGTTATATCCCCGGACGGGTCAATGTAGAATAAACATTCTTCTACATTTTCTTGGGTGTTAGTGGTGCCTTTGTTGTCTCTGTGTCCATATCACAAGTGTACGGTCCACGATGATCTCATAGTTTTTAGTTACCACCTAAGTTAAACATTGTGGAATACAAATAAATATCGAAATTGAAATTGAACAATTTACTTATGCCGAGCTCATTAAGGAGGCTAAATTGTTAAACAGTTCCTACGCCCTTTTCCGGGGTAAGGGAACGCATTTTTAGCGCAATTTTAATGACCGCAACTTGGAAGATTTTGGGAGCATACATTACAATATCAGTCACAAAAAATTGCAAAAACAACACATTTTAGGCGGATAAACTGCTATAAAACTACAAGAAAATGACCAATCTTGCATATAATGGCAATGTTATGGTCATGTAATAGTCGTTAAGCCGCGACACCGCGTGTCCGCGGTAACAAGCTGCTCGCTATCTCAAGGATTCTGTATCTGGTTGCGTCGATCACCACACCGGTCATCGCGTGTTTCATCTCATTTTATACTGTGTTTTGCACCCAACTTCGTCCTTGGCTTTTTTATAATCTAGTTTATAAAAAATACTATATATAAGAGTTAATTTATAATTAATTAAGTCGACTTGTAACGTTTTTATTTAAAACCAACAACTAATAAGTAGTTACCTCTATAATATATATACATTAAAATCTGAGTACCAAAATAACGTAGAGAAGCTCTACTTTAAACTCAAGTAAGAAATATGTTTGATGTAATTGAATAAGATTTGTACCAAGTAAAAGTTTAGTACACGGCCAACATACTTGCCATTGCAATGGCGGCCATTTTTACGTAATTAAGGAAACGTACAATAACTAGCAACCTCAGCGCCAATGACTTCTGTATTACATCTAATTAAATTGATCGTCACCCAGCTATTGTGGATAACTGGAATCATTGTCACGCTATAATGATACAACGTTAGGTAATTTTTAATTTCTACCTATAACATATCATTGTTTAAATAGCCCACACTTAAATGCACGGTTCAAACATAGATAAATGAGTTCAATGTTATATGAACTTGAATATTATTAATAACAGATTTGGTAAAATGTCAAATAAAAAAAATTACAATCAAAAACATTTTTTAAGGCAGACCTGACTTTGACCTTTTTAGGCAGTTTCGAAAAGTTAAATGACTAGTTGCGCGGTCGTTGACAGCTTTGGGAATACCGGATACAGATAGGGGTTAATGGGGAAAGCGGTAATGTCACCTAAGGGGGTAATGGGGCTTATCTCTCCAGGTATAATTTAATTGTCTATTTTGCGGTTAAACCAATGGTGTAAATATGTAAAGGTCACGGTGACTTGAATTGGCAGGTAGTCACAATTTTCTTTAGGGGAATTTTAAGAGGCCAGCCTTTCACTTGGTAGTACGTGAACCGCAACCCAAGGACATTGCCAAAATCAAAGGAGCAGCTATGTGTAACGCGTGCTTTCGTATCAGACGTGACGACAGGACTCCAGGAGTTGTAGAGGTACAGCATGACTCTACAACTCGTGGAGACCAGACTAAATGTTACAACAGCCCAGCTAAACTAAACTAACTAATAACTGGAGGTTGGCCGTATTTTCCCACGCTCTCAACCCGTTTTTTTTATTTTTTTTTTTTTTTTTTTAACGGGGTGTAAAGCTAATGTCTTCGACCCACGCCGAGGGCACGGCGTGGGGATATGTCGGACTTTCACCGACTAAAAACACCCCGGTCCTTTGCCTGCCTTTACCGGAACGTGGGATCGCTCACGCACTCCCTGCACGTTTCCGGCGGGCCCCAGTCCTGGCGGACTCCTTCTCGAGGAGTGGGTGTAAAGAGCCCACTTCTCACTTCTTCTGAGAACGGATGCGCGGAACGACGCATCCGTCTCCTCCTTGGCCTTTTAGCTGATCGGATGACAGGTTGCCCCCCCTGTCACCCGCAGGCCCGACCTTAGGGTGGTCGTAGGTCTCCTGCTTGCGCCCTACGGCGCCCGAGGCGTCTGCGGCGAGAAGGGAGTTCGCTTGTCGCCTCCCGCTCGCGTTCCGCTGCCTCCTTCACCTTCATGACGGTTTCACAGAACGTGACAACCGCCTGCCACGCGCTCTCACTCCGGACCATGGCTGAGATCATAGCCGGAAGTGAGAGTGTTCGCCCGTCAAGTTGTGCGACTAGGTCGCGCCGGTCTGTTGCCCACGCTGGGCAGGCCTGCAGTGTGTGCATTGCCCCGTCTTCTGTTGCCGCACAGTGGTGACACCTTCTTAATTGTTCACGTCCGATCTGACACAGGTATTTGCCGAAACAGCCGTGACCGGTCAGTACCTGCGTCAGTCGGTACGTTAACTCTCCGTGCCGCCGCTCTAGCCACTCCTTGAAGACAGGGCGAATGGCAGCAATGACGCTCTCAACCCCTGGTAGTACATAATATTCCTTCTGTTATAATTGTTTGATTACACTACTAACCAGTTATATGTTCTGCTGGTAGATGCGGCTGCGTCTCCAACCACTGCCGTAACTTCTTGATGTCTTCTGGAGTCACCTTCGTCTTCTTCTTGTACTCCTCCTCCAAGGGGAATGGTTTTACAGGACCTGATGCTGCACTGGAAAAGCAGATGGCATCTACATATAAATATTATTATTTTAAAAGGAATGGATCTAGACGGTATAACCTGTCAGTGATACAGGTAGATATGGGTGAAATAAAAAGACCCATTGCACTGTTTTTTTTTTAAGTAAGTGTAATTAAGGTAAAATAAGTTACATAACAGGCTAGCGGTCGTTGGAGACGAAGAGCTGAAGATTGAGCTCAGTAGCGTGCCATAGGAGAGGCCTACGTCCAGCAGTGGACGAACATAGGCTGATGATGATGATAGTGAAGTTACATTTATAATTAACTTAATATAACATCACTTGATGTAATCAAATAATCAGATTTTTACACCATGAATTTTTTATTTTCCTTGTAATTTGTACATTGTTTGAGAAGTCGTTTATGCTATAATTTGGTTTTGTAATTTTATGCTATTACCATAACAAAGATTACTTAAAATCAAATAAATCTTCTGTAATTAGACACAAAAACGGTTTGTTGATGTTTCAAAGCAATAAATCAGTTTAGTTAAATATTATGTTTATAAGTCAACTGATTTATTAAGTTTATAATGTAAATGATTGTAAATGATAATAATATTATGTTTATAACGTAAATGATTCATCTTATTTGAATTTTATTATACCATAAATTACAAGAAATAAAAATAGCTAAACTTAGAAGTCATTTTAAACTGGGGACTGTTTTTCAAGGTCTTAATAATTATTTTCTATTTAATTATTCCGCAGTTAAATGGACACGGTATTATTATTAGGTGTATGTAGGCATGTTATGTATTAGATAGTATATAATATACTGTATTTTCTAGACCAATCTATACATATATAAAAATGAATTGCCAAAATGTATGTAAGCACATAACTTCCTAAAAACTGCACTAAATTAGATAATTATAATTATTTTTTTGGTGTTCGTTATCGTCATGACAAGCTTTATATAAAAGAAAATAAAAAAAAACTAGTTATTGTTTTTAATGACATAATATCAAAAGTGAGTTACTAACTGAGAATATAATTATTTCGGTAGGTAGGGTAAATAGTCAGTTTAAGGGAGTAAAACCGCGGGCACAGCTAGTATTATATAAAGAGGAGTTTGTATGTTTGTAGGTTTCGATGTAGGAGACAATCTTAGAAACTACGCAATTTGAAAAGCTTGGTAGGTATTTTAAAAATATACTGCTAAATATTTAAATTATGACTGTGTGTCATATGGGTTTTATAATGGAAATATATTTCAACACGGGCAAAGCTGCGGGTAAAAAGCTCTATTTGATTTAAATATAAATAGGTATCTATTCTGTAACAATGAACTACATAACATTCATAACATGTACCTAATGGTTTATGTTACAGTATTTTAGCAAAGCAACAAGACTTGAAAATTAAGATCTTTCATTTTTTTTTTATCGAGACGATTTAGTTCCCAGCTGGCCTACCTAACGACGCGATTCGTACTGCGTATAAAACTGGCTGACCATGTAAATAAGATATAGATCTAGATTTTTCCTGCAATTCTAAGGATTTGTACAAACGAGTTGCGTAAACTAAATGATATCTTAATCGCGATTAAATCCGTTCAAAATAGTTTTAATTCAGGAGCTATCTGTCTGATGCAGTACTGTGTTGGTTTGACTAAAAAATATACCTAGTAACATAGTCATAGTGGTTCGCTATATTTATTTTCTGTAGATTGTATAAAAAACTCGTTTACTAAAAAGTAATTACAAAACAAGTGAAACTCGTAGGTACTGTTTCAATTGTTTTCTAAAATGTGTTGTTTTTCAATATTATAAATCTAAAAATGTGTTAAAATATATTATAATTTGCTTGTTTGAATTTTTACTTTATATCAATAAAAAGTTTGTTGAGATTTAATGTTAATAAGTTAAATATGATTAACTTTAGAATTTTATATTCCAAATTGTTTTTTTTTTTAAATAAGTGCTTAACTAAACCTGATACATGAAACTTTTAATTTAGAATACTTAGTTTATCAATTTTCAAACCACTGTTAAAATAAATACTTACAACATTTTGTTTATATATCTAAACACAACACTCCACTGTTCAATAAATTATTATTTTTATATTTTTATACTATTTATTCCTATATAATATAAATATATATTTTTGTATACGTCCGTTTAGTACGGGATCACGACACTACTGCCCACGCGAACTAGAAGTCCACACATTTGTTAGAATTTCGTGACGAAATTATATTTATTACATGCCATGTGAATTTCAAACTAGAGTGGACATAAAAGGCTTTTTTTTTAATAATTTACATAACCCGTGTCGTGACGAGGTTTCAACCGACTCTTTAACGAGAGGTCGTGAATTTGAGTCTCGAGAATAACAAAATTCTAAAAATGATTTGGTAAGTATTTTTAATTATCATTAGAATAAAAATAATCTATTTTCAATGACTACATACAGACAAATATATATTCATTTTATGATAACTTCTTTTCCTGTTTTACAGGAAACCAGAAAATTCCTATTAATTAACAAAAAAGTCATCAATATCAGTCTGTTATCAAGTAGCTGATCAGCTGATGAGATGGTCCAGAAATACAATTAAAAAATTAAACCAAGTCATACATTTACGTATATTTTACTCTGAGTTTCTTCTTTAGTTATAATTACTAAATCATTTTCTTAAATAATAATTAATAAATATAATATTGACCGACTAGTAAACATTGTCGAAATGTTGCTTTCTAAAGGTTAACGCGAATGTAAGACATTATATTAGACATTATTATAAAACTACGGTCACGGACAGACTCACAATATTATGACGCCTGCAAAGGCATCGAAGCATCGGGAACTAAAATCTAAATAAACAGCGATAGAATCCGTTTTTAAAAGTAGTTTTATTTCAACTGTTGAAATGTATTGGGAAAGGTCACTTCTGCCAACTACTCTGCGATACCCAAGCTCGATGATATTAAATAAGCGCGGAATATACAACCATTGCGTAATATATTTACGTCGTTAGAAACTGGTTTTGTTGTAACGGTACTTACATAAACACCAGCCCTACGAATAGGGCCGTATATGTAGCTAAATAGAGGTAGTTGATCAGAGTAAATCCTTTTTTTTTACGTATTCGTATTCCCGCTGCTTATTTTACTAAGTGATATTTAAAAATGATAGAAATCACTGAAATGACATATTTATGAAAAAGACTTTTTATTTAGAAAAGTCACTTGTGTCCAAAAAAATAAGTAAACTATACAGTACGCCTAACAGAGTATGAACTGTAAGCACTAGTATGAACAACTAAACTCATGAAATTAGTGTCAGCAGAGCGCGCCGTTTTATTAAAACTGTACTAGGTATCGATATTTTCACAAAAATTACTAAAATCAGTAAACGAGCAGAGTATTTATAGCAAAAAATTTGCTTACTCACAGCATGTAAATCCGTTGTGTAGTTTAAAAGATTTAGGCGCACAGAGAGCGCTAGCGACTTTATTTTATACAATGAATAGAAGATATCAGATCATCATATTTTTTTGGTCATTTAAACATTAGTTCAGTATAAGAAATCGATCGAAATTAAATTCTTAGAAAAATAAGATGACTAACTATAATAAATGTCATTACATGTGTATTTCTATGCAAGGAAAACTAGATAAAATAATGTAAAATAGTCGATAACGATTAAGTAAGCTAGTAATTATCACTCATTATACCTGCCTTTTCTGTAGACAGGCCTTTGATCTGCAGGACATCTATAGGTATACTATAATACACCTATTAAAATACGGCAATAAAATGGTACCTAAAGACATTAATTACGTATGTTTATAATTTATTATCATTAAAGAATAATCGTAGATATTACAAGATACTGCCTGCAATCATGGTTATTAGTTCCTATTTAGAAAATAAAGTCTAAATATGTGACGCTCGTTAGGGTTACCGATTAGCCCCATTGAGGTAGGTTACCCAAAAAAACTGATCGACACGGTTATGCCTCCAAAAAGAAACTCACTGTACGGTTGAAAAAAAAACTCTTTCAAATTCAATCGACATTACCAAATTTTCAACTGTAAATATCAGTTTGTAATCGCATAAATGTGTTTTTACAATTTTCGGATGTTTTTCCTTTACTGGTGACGTTAGAATTAGCATCATGCCGTATTTCGTGATACCCTATAGGTTTTGAGTTTCTCGAAAATGTATGGGAAAAACAACTTGCATCAAGGGTCCGTAGACCTGAGTATTTGATATTTATTTCAACCACCATGCGTTCTTGTGTATAAATTCTTAACTGACAGACAGAGGGAAAACAAAGTGATCTTAAAAGCGTTATTTTTTTTTGCTTTTGAAGTACGATACAGCAAATGGGAGCCTCGTGGAGCGGGAGCCCGTTGATTGAAGTCTTTCCAAACAAACTCAAATGAAAAAGCCCAAAAGTTTACAATTTTCATCAAATCCTGACATTTACCAACTCACAATGTTAAATCCTAAGATTCGCTAGTAATACCTAAGTATGGGATTTTACAGTAAAATGTACAAAAAATCCCTGGAAGTATTAGTTGTAAAATTATTTTCCATTGATAGCCTAATTCTAGGTTAAGTCTAAAGCCTTTTTAACGTCTGTTACAACCCTTATGAGCTAAACAAAAAGGCTTATTGGATTCAACTAGGGATTCTATTCCCTAGCCTAGTGCCTAATGGAATCGCTTATTCGTAGGTAATTGTAAGATGCGACACAGGTTAAACGGTTACAACCACAGAATGTAATCTCCCGCGTCATTACACATATATTATCATAATTACATAATAGGCAAATTTAAATTATTTTCAGATGGCTGTGGTTTACGATTTGGGCTCGTTCTCTGGGTTTCGCATAAATTATAATGAAAATGTCATACTTAATTTTATATTGTTATTTCTGTCTTGCATTTTTGGTTTGTAAGTAGTGCGAACGTCACAGCATGATCTGGTGGAAATCCTCGCGCCCTTAGGTAGCTCAGGACTAATATCTGATTAGCCAACTGATTACTTCTCCCTTGCCTCTACCGAAGACCAGGCCGAAACGTAGTTGCAGTTTACCGCGATCTCCCTAGACAAACAATTAAACTAACTCAAACAATTAATTATTATAAAAAATACCACACGTGCCTCACGTGCTTCTCAAAGCACGTAAATCGTTAGCCACGACGGTCATGCGTTGATCTTTGACAGTCGTTAAGTCATAACAATTCTGACAACCAGTCATACCTATTAAGGGATACTGTGTTACCAAGTAAAATAAGTTGTATTGTGGAGGTCTGGTAGGCAGTCGCTTTATGTAAAAAAAAGTATTCAGCTGATCCCTGATCAGCTGATGACCGGTGATCCGGTGAGGCTGGAAGAGGACTCCAAAATGTTTGTACATTTCTTATAGAGGAAAGATGAGTTATGTACCTTTTTTTTTGTATAAAAGGCAAAAAGAAGCCTTTGTAAAAACGACTTGAATCAAGAAATACGGACCTCCAATATTGCAACATTTATAATATGTGCTATCATTTTTTTGTCATTACAGCGCAATTTTAGTTTGTGAGATACAATCTAACCTTGAGTTTTTTTGCCAAGGCATAAAATTCATGGTGCATCGTTATTATAATTAGTTGCCAAGTTAATGATATAAATGTTGCTACTAACTGCTATATACTGGATTTGAAAAACAGCCTGATAAAAGGCGAAAACACATTATAAGAAACCAGTTATTTAATTACTTACATAAAAATATAGATACCTAGATGTCAATACCTACCTTGTCTTGTTTTTTACATTTTCCCAAGCTATACTGGGGTCGGCTTTCAGTATTATCGGGTTCAGTTGAATACAATATTTTACATGATGCAACTACCTATCTGACCTCCACAGCCAATTTTACTGGGTAACACAGTAAACGGGTTGTGGTTGACAGAACTGTTTAATACAAAATTAGAATAAGACTCTTTTAATCCCTCTTAATTTCGGGGATATTACTAATGAGTCTGATACTTGGTTCCTCTATTCAAAAACCGATTCTTTTCGCTAACGGACGGAAAAATCTATTAAGTAAATCAAAGAAAATTCTACCGTCCGTAGGCAATACTAATCGTTTTCTGATTATAGGAACTGGTCATAAGAGTGAAAACTAACAGTAGCCGCTGCCCGCAGTATGTACGTTCTGCCACAATGGCATGACTTATTCCTGATAACCGTGTTGTCTCGACTCTATTGCGGTCCACTGCAATTCGCAATGCTTCTAGGTATATTGGTATATTGGATATAATGGACGTCGAAGAAGTTGCTGCAGTTATTTAATTATATTATTGTGGAAAACGTCGTCGTGAAAAGATCCACGCGCATCCACAGCTAGCCGCAAGTCAGCGCCTTGATATCATGAGGTTTCTTATAAAAATTTAGGTAAGTGCGGTCTTCCGCAGCGGCACGCAGCATCGTGGTCAGCGACTAATTGCTAACGTTCCGCTAATATTGAAGTTACGACTATGCACTAAAGAGAGAAGACAGGTCCAGCCTCCTCAACAACTTTGTCTTACCTTAAAATCTACTTACATCCTTCACTCAAACTCGTTTAAAGAGATCTGAAAACTTAGCCAGGATTCGAACCTGCAACCTTGTGCATACAAATACGGACTTTGAACCGCTAGACCACCACAAAATTCGTTTATATAATTGACTAGCTGTCCCCCGTGACTTTGTCCGCGTGTTTTAGTTTCAACGGTTTTTCATTTTTGCAAATTTTTTCATTTATGTTTCGCTCCTTTTGGTCTCAGCGTAATGTTATATAGCTTATAGCCTTTCTCAATAAATGGGCTATCCAACACTGAAATAATTTTTCAAATCGGACTAGTAGTTCCTGAGATAAGCGCGTTCAAACAAACAAACAAAATCTACAGCTTTATTTATCAGTATAGATTATAATTGTTATAAATGCATACATAATATTCGTTAGATTCAAAAACTGACCTTGTGCTTTGAATACATTAATAGTATTATGAAATCAAAGCTACAACGTATGTAATATAAAATAAAAGTTAGATTTATAACATTTAAAAGAAGTTTTGCACGGAAAAATTGTAAATCTATACTTATACTTACTATTATATAAAGCTAAAGAGTTTGTTTGAACGCGCTAATCTCAGCAGCTACTGGTCCGATTTGAAAAATTCTTTCGGTTTTGGATAACCCATTTATTGAGGAAGGCTATAAACTATATAACATTGCGCTGCGACCAAAAGGAGCGGAGCATAAATGCAAAATGTTGCAAAAATGAAAAACCGTTTAAACTAAAACACGCGCACAAAGTCGCGGAGGACAGCTAGTTAAATATAAGATTAAATCCAAATCATTGTTTTTAATGTTAATTTAAACGCACCTACAAGATTGAAATCATTAATTAAGATGCGTGTTACGTACGATGGGTGTTTTGTCACTAGATTAAGAAAGATTTTCTGGCTTTTAGTAATTAGTAGGCTTCGGCAAATTTTGCATATCATCAATTATTATTTTATAATCGCTTTTTTCCATGGGTAGGTTTGTTTCTCAGTCTCCATACACAGAACTGAATACAGGCAATCACAGATATTATAATTCTAGAAAAATCCCAAAGAATCCGAAAAAGATAGTACTTGAGAGCAGACAGAGCAGTGAAAAGCTATAATTTTTTTTTAAATTTGAGGTATTTCATGATAATATTGTTACAAAAGCTATGCAATCATCTGTAGGAGTGCTTGAGTTTTTGCGTAGTATGTAACGACATCTATCTAAATCAACAGACACTAATAGATACCACCACTTGTTATAGACTCTCTGCAAAGGTAGTTGCTTATTTCGCCGCGCCAGCAGCACAGTTAGTGCATCTTTTCTCGGAAGACGAAGGCAGAAGGTGTTCACACACATTTCAGAATACATTTCCGAGGGCAGTTGCCATTTTTATCTAGGTACTGGTTGGTCAGTGTTATAATTATAAATTTAAATTAAACTTATGGAAAGGTGACTTTTGTAAGGCATTTTTTTGGTAACTGCATCATGCAATAATTAATATTTTTTTGGTAGAAAAAACGGTTGATATGAATAATAAATATTTCTACTTATTTTTTTTTTTTCGCTCGGGATTCCGACAACTATTAAGTTAGAGATATAAAAAAATACCGAGATATAAACAAAAGTCTTCCTACTAAAATTCAACTAACAACCTTTATAATTTCGATAATCTTAAAATAATTTAAGTACCTACGATTAGATCATATTTTTCACCATTCACTAAATTATACATCTCAGAAGCCATGACCTTTACCATTGCATTCCAGGAAGTTAGTGGCATCCAAGTTGTCATTCCAAAGTCACATGGGGCAATTACAGGTGTGATGCAAGCGACTTGTAATGGTTGTGGAGCGGGATCTCGCCCTGAGACAAGGTCGTCGAGATGCGTAACACGTCACTGTGACGTAGAAACCCCTACTATGAGAAAAGAAGTCACTTCTTTCTCGTTTGTAATTTAAGTCACCTTTTATTTGGTGCAAATTTTAAACTACCCTATATTTGATGCTACACAAATTTTGTATTTAATGACTCGGATTAACATAACTTGTAGATCGTACTTGTGACATGTAGAAATAAAACCTCTAATTCTTTCTTCAAGAATACAATCTAGTCTCAACCTTTAGCTAAAATTATTTATAAAATTAAATATTTTAAATTATGAGTTTAATGCAAAACACATAATATTAGACTATTACAACCAATAGGTCAATTCCTATGTCTTACCTCATAGAGCAGTTCAGTTTCTAATATAGTATAATTGTAGCTAGTATTGTTTGAGTGAAGCAAGTACCCTCTAATAATGAATGAACGTAAACTGGGAACTAGGCTGTATGCAAGGTCGATCCTAAGCCACCGTGGGAATAGTGATTATGTATGGTGCAGTGCCCCTACTACCGCCAATAAAGTCATATATTTTTCGCTCAGCATATTAAAGTCATTAAAACCAGTATAGTGCAGTTAAAAAAATAAACTAATGAGATTGTTGAAAGAATACAACAAGTTTTCTTGAAAATTTACATAGTACCTTAACACTTTAAGAAGATACAGAATGAGAAGGGTGGGCGATTTGGGGCACTGTTTGTTAATATGATTGACCTTCAAAAAGTGCTACCTAGTAGATCACTTTCAATAAATGAATTCTGTTTTTTTTTTGTTATAATGTGAGCATAACCCTATTTTATTAAAAAAAAACTACTGATTTCAAATCTGTTCATAGAACTTTTTGAGAGATAAAAGATTTAACAATATACAATCAAAAAAAGACTATTAAATTCTTTATCTTCAAAACGTTCACGTGAGTTTTGCAACCTTAGTACGGTCTAAACTTAACCAATTCGAATTTGATCGCACGTTCTACTCAATGTCCTTCACATAAAGGCTAAATTCCTTCATTTGAGCCACAAAACATAAGATTGTCACTAAATACTTCTCGAACACGACCCGTTCTTTAGTTCCAAGTGAATGGTGAATTGCGTTCAGTCGGTCAGTCAGTATCGTGCATTCACTCGAGCGGACTGTGTGGTTACGGTCACAGAAATTAAATAAAGTGAGTGATTTTTTGTTATTTCAATCGTTATCGATATTAGGTATATTGTTTTTGTAATATTTTCAGGTATGTGTTTTAATAATAATATGTGATTTTAGTAAACCGTTTAATTTTGTGTTCTTAGTTATAAAACTTTTTAAGATATTTCCTAGATAAATGTCGAACATAAAATTTTGAATTTCGTTTAGTTAAACTTACAAAAGTAGGATTTCTTGACAAAAGTGTTTAATAACGCTTTCAAGTACTTATGTTATTAAAACACAGCAAATATTATTAATTCTTTGCGTTTACCAATATTTTGGAATAACTGCAGTTAAGTCATTTGTTGATAAGACAGATGGGAATAAACTAACTTGAAATGTCTACGAATTAAAACATTCAATAGACAGGTGTCTTATATTTTACGTCTTTTTTATTATTATTCAAGTCGGTATTAGGGTGATATTTAGATGATAGGTTATTGCAAGCAAGTAAGTATGTTGGATATGGTGAATGTTATTTAAGTAAAAGTGTATGTTTACAATACTGCTGTACCAGCCTTTTGTTTAGACAGCTCGTAATGGGATAGGCTCACCCTTAGAGAAAAAATAAGTAAACTATAGAGCGCGCATATCGAGTATGAAGTGTAGGCACTAGTTTAAAGTAAAATTAGTGTCAAAACAGAGCGCGCCGTTTTTTTTAAACTATCTTAAACAACATAATATTGTTATCGGATTTTCGCATAAACTTCTGTCGTCGCACGGAAAATCACTAACGAAAACAAGCGTAGTATATTTAGCAAAAAATTTGCTTATGGTCGACAGAAGGGGCTACTAGCGATGCGCGTGCTCTATGCTTGTCTATGTTTCCTCTAAGAGTTTACCATATACCTATCATCAAGTGGAAACAATTTTTTTTTCCTACTCCTCCTATTTACTACTTCTGATTAATTTCGTTGCGGGTTCCAAGACAGTCAATCGTTTCCCTGGGACACACCGAGCTTAACTGTTTCGGTGGTATTCATTGGTTATCATTGTAGATCCTGGCTTACAGGAGTTGCAATGATGGGCATGTGTGGTGGGCTAGTCACTCAAAAAAAAAAATATATACCTATCATACAGGTGTGGTCACAAGCAATAAAGTATTTAGCCTGCCTTTATAAAACCGAAATTGAAATTGTTTATTATGCAATGAATCAAACATATTTGTTGTACCTTATAATTAATGCAAGTACTCTTTAACTCATAATTATACTTAGAGACGACAACTGTCTATTTCATTTTCACTATTACGTCAGAAATAATTGACGTGTTCCAATTTTGAATACACTTCATAATTTTAATTGAAACAGTAAATTGAATTGATTTAATATTTGAAACTTTTAATTGTATTCAATTATTTTTATTGAACTGACGTTTATTTAGTGTTTGACTGTCGGTCCACTATGACCTTACTCTGTTACTTCATTCCTCAAGGACTAGGTATGTGTCTAATACCGCATGCTACTATCACTGTACGTATGACACTTACGAGTACATTTTAGCGGTAATTCTTTCAAAACAAATGACCTTTAAGGACGACCTCAAATAACCTTTAAGGTCGTTGCGAACGGTTTTTTGTCTATCTAACAGCTGTTTTTAATTCTAGTCTTGTCATTGGTATGCATGTTGTACAGCTCTTCATAATATATCTGCTTGTATTGACTGACAAACAAAACGTAAATCAATACCTAGAGATTTGTAATTTCAAAGCAATTATTATTATGTACATCTCTAGGGTCACAACCTATGATTTTTAGAGTTCCGTACCTAAAAAAGTAAAAACGGAAACCTTTTAGGATCAATCCTGTTTGTCCGGAAGTCTAATCATGCCAATATGCTCTGAAAATACATGGCCTACAAACACACAACAAAGAAAAACATTCATGAATTATACACACAAACCTTCCTCTTGATTCACTCTATCTATTGGTGAAAACCGTATGAAAATCCGTTCGGTATTTTTTGAGTTTATCGCGTTCAGACACGCGCGGCCGCGGGGGCTTTGTTTTATAATATGTAAAGATCATTTGGCGGTGAAATTACCACTATCTTTACGTACAAGAATGTTAGCCGCTATTGCATACTCTGCCTATGTAATGTCGTGATGACCCTAATGTGCACTGACCGGATTCGTGTGCACAACGGAGGCGGTTCAAACCTAGACAAATACCAATGCGGCCGTTTCAATGTCATCAGCCGTTACTTAATTATTCTTACATGATTAATGACATAGGAATTAAAAATTTCAGCAAATTATCATTTCAGTTTTCTAAAAAATTAAGTAATTGCAATGTTGGTTGATTTATTAAAATAATATGCATAAAAAAAGATAACTAACAAACTATAGATTAGTTAGTAAACTCTGTTGGCCTTATTAATAAAAATCGCGATAGAGCTTAACAACGGATTAACAGATTCTAATTTTAAATTCTCTATAGAAAAATTTAATATAGAATCTGCTAAGCAATCGCTAATCGCAGTCAAGATTTTTATAAATAAGGCCATAGGTATATTTATCTAAGCTGTGTCTATTAATAAGTCAGTAAGGACGCACAAATTACAAGTTGAGACTGAAATAGCGATAACTAGTTTAATATTAGTTGCGACATAACATCTGATTTTAAACTCCGATGATATATGGTTAAATATTTTCTTGAATTGGCCTGATTTTCCTAGGAATTTCCTGTAAGAATTTGAAGAGTACAGAAGGCGCTAGAACTTCCTGTGTGTAACTGTAAAAAGTTTTCTGTTTTTTCCAAGGAATAATTTTAATTTTTTGACAGTTCTTCCATACAAATGCTTACAGATTACAATATTTTCCACAAAAAAAAATATAGCTTTGAAAAAATTCGCCATAAGAGAGAGACTTCAGATATCACATGCACAAACAACACCCAGACTTAGAACAAGCATTTGTAGATCAAACGAATGCTTGTCCTATGCGGGGATCGAACACGCAGCACGACGCGCGCATTGGTAAATTGACGTGGTGACCTATACCACTCGACTACCCGTGCTGTCGAATTTATACAAGTCAAACTTTGGTGGTCTGTGCTAGTATCCATAATTATGCTCTGGATGCCTTAAACGTTATCGTTATTAGAATTTACATAAAGTATTGTTTTTATTCTTGTATTTCATTATTCTACCATTTCAAGAGCCAATTTCAGCATTTTTTTAGGTGTCAGAGATAAAAACACTCCTTTCAGTTTAAACATTGGCAAATCAAAATTAACAAAATAAAATCATTTAACATTTAGCCACAACGATAGTAAATGGTCAGGAAACTAATCACTCTTGTTTCTACGCCAAATTCGTGTGAATTGAAATATATGCAAATGCAGGTGTGTGGCAATGTGAGATCTTATCATTTGCTAATAAATGCTTCACATTAACGTAGACAGGTTTGTATATATAATTAGTGATCCAAGAGTGTATATCGTTCATCTGCCAAGGTCGAAAGCCTGGTTTACGTAAAGGTAAGACACGCATCCGGTTCGTTACGACACACCGTTCGCATTAGACCACTGGTACTCGAACTTTGCAAAGAATAATAACGATTTTTTTCAGTATCATTGCGAATTTCATGTCATACATTTCAAATAATCTGTTTAAACTGACATATTTAATTTAACTTAAGTATTTGGTAATCAATGGTATCATAATAAATCAAAGATTACTCGTTAATTAAATTAAAATTTTATTAATAACTAGTAGATCCGACAGTCGTTGTTCTGACAATATAAACAAAAAAGTATGAACAGTGAACAAGCGTCATCATAAAATTAGTATCAACACAGAGCGCGCCGTTTTATTAATATTATTTTAAAGCCTAATATTACCCAAATAATAAAGGAACCACATATACTTTCGCTTAAACGTCTGTCGTCACACGGAAAATCAGTAAACGACCGTAGTACTTGCAGCTAAAAATGTGCTTGACACTCGGCACAGCGGGCTGCTAGCGATGCGAGCACTCTATCCTTGCTCATGTATACTTTAGTGTATACTAAGGTCATTCTATGTTGAAGAACCAAACGATATTCGTTGTCGACATCAACATCCTGAAACAAATATTTAGTTGAAGGAATTTCCTTCAACTAAATATTCGTTGAATGAAATAAAACATACCTTTTAAGAAACCGCAGACCTAAATTATGCAAAGCAATTGCAAGAGTAACTTGATTCCATAGCTGTCGCCTTTCTCGCAAGTTACTGGCGCCTGGAAAATCTTGTCTAACTTAACTTTACTTTCCTTATTTAAGCCGGTTTTAGTTAATTACTAAGTCTAGATTAATTTGCATTTTATCGATTACGTCATCAAAAGTCATTATTTTTATTTATCCTTAAAATACATATTTGGATTTTATTAGGGTCAGTGCAGTGTTTTGTTTTAGTGTTTTACACGACCTCTGTGGTCGAGTGGCGTAGACACCAGTTTTCAAGGTGTCGCTAGCTCTGAGGTCTCTGTTCGATCCCCGAACGGGTCATTGTAGAAAATCACTTTTCTACATTGTCTCGGTTGTCTCTGGGTGTTTATGGTACCTTCGTTGTCTCCGATTCCATAACACAAGTACTTTAGCTATACATTCGGTTCAGAGCAATGTATGTGATGTTGTACACATTAATTTAATGAAAATACAACACTCGTTTACTACATACATTACTAGCTACATATTTTTTTTTTTCATAAAATGATTTTATATTTTTTATGAATAGTTTTAAAAAGACTTGAAGAAGCATACATTCTATAAATAATATTAAAATCATTATACAATCGTTTAAATTATAATTGGTTTGCGAATTTGTAAGGAAACATCTCAACTAATAAATTTATTACTAATTCGATCAATAAAAAAATAACCAGTTAAGGTGTATAGTAATAAGAATTCATGATGTTGCGATAGTATTAAACGTATAGGCCAATGACCTAACCCCCCCGTCCCTAGATCAAGCTGGCCCGAGCCGGCCAAACTATCAATAAAAATATGTCCTTAAATAATAAAAACTTAGATCCAGCCCTCCCTTGCTGTTTTTGCCTTATCAAGATTGTTAGCAACGCACTAAGTCGAGGTCTGAACCCCACTGGCTGGAGGCCCTTCAGGTTCTCGCCAAAAGTCCGGTGAAGCAGTCAAAGCCTGCGCTCAGGCTAACTGAGTAAATCTAATAAAAAAAAAAAAAAAGCCAATGACCTAAACGCCTTTGTACCTATCTGACAATTATAAGGGTGCAGGACAGCGAGACTTTAATATCAGATTCCCAAATAATATAAACCTACCTTTATTAATGTAATTTTTTAAATAAGACGAGATCAGATAACGGCTTGTAAAAAAAAAAAAACAAATAATAAAGAAATTTAAAGGACTGATGTTGGAAGTCATTCAGAGGTCATTGCTAACATTTACAAATGTCACCTTAATTTGTCAAAGCGCGGTAACCTCAAATATTTTTGATATTTTATGTGTCTTATTATTATATTTTATGTGCTAATTTGTGCCCACTATATATCTATTTATATATAGTGGTTGCGAGGATATCTCAAACAAGAGGTATTTGTATTATAGCAGGATATAAAACAGTAAAACTCCATTGTGACGTGTAAAAACAGCTTTTTACAAAAATACTTACTTGTGAATCTCAGAAACCCCGAACATGATAGACCTCTGCACAGGTCCTATAATTTTTGTATCGCCGGAGTCGCGCAGAGCTCCAGACTCCGTTTTTTATTTCTCATAAACCCCAAAAAGTCACTTCAAAAACGTTAAAGTTACTAAACGAATTAATGTCTCCAGGAAAGGAAAATCCGACATATCCCCAAGTTGAAGGTTTTTTACCCTGTAAAAAAGGTATTAATTTTTTAACCATATAATTACATACATAGTCATATAGGTACCCAATTAAGTTAAACATAGTAAACGAGAAACAAACAGGCGTGGAAACATTTAGTTGTATGCTATTGATGTAAAATCAAATAATACATATAACAAAGTGCGGTGCAATTTGTTATAATGCTCATAACGATCGCTCTATCTTAGGGCTGTCTAATACGAGAAATGATGAGCTGTTACGGTTTTTGAAAGGTTTTTTAAAAAATAACACAGACATCAAAACTGTTGAAGAAACGGGCAAAAAAATTGTTTCATTTTAATAATGCATTAATTGTTCTAAAAGATTATATGCCAAAGTAATTTTAAAACATCAGCCAACAGTCAACTTAATTATACTTACAATAAATTACCAGATTATTATGTAAATGATTTTTACGTCTTTCGCCAATAATTTGACACCCACAGTCGCTTCGAATATTAACGAATCGAGACCAAAAAAATATATCAGTATAAATCTTCAGATTCCTATGATATAATACTGACTTAGCAACATAAATTCCTTACCTTCAAAGCTCTTTATAATCTTTTTGCACACGACGATCTCCACATCATGATGGTCCACGCTGTAAGTCTGTAACAACTCCACCACTAGTTCGTGAGGCACGTGACAGGGGGCGCTATCGACTGCCATTATCTCTATCATCACATGTCATGTAATTATAGAAGCACGTGGTCGTACTCACGATTCTGTACGAGGACTTATGTTAATACGGAAGATGAGCCTTCGAGTAAAAACAAGTAAACTATAGAGTGCGCATATGGAGTATGAACTGTAGGCACCAGTATGAACAAGTAAAATCGTAAAATTTGTGTCAAAACATATAATGTTACAAACAAATCGTATAATGTTACCCTAATAATATCGGAACCATCGATATTTAACTGTCGTCGCACCGAAAATCACTTAAATCAGGAAACGAGCGTAGTACTTACAGATATAAATTTGCTTACGCTCGGCACAACGGGCTGCTAGCGATGCGCGTACTCTATGCTTGTCTATGTTTAGCAGATCATTAATCTGTAGTAGGGTTCACTGGGTAACGTTCAAATACTCAACCTTTTCTGAGTTTTGATTTAAATGCTTTCTACATCATTAAAAGAGAAAACATCCTATAAATAATCATGTGTTTTAAAACTGTATCTTTCCCGGAGACCAGTGGACGTCATCTGTCATGTAGATCATGAACTAAATACGCTACTTGAATACTAATCATCATTCACATAACATGACAGAAATAGTTTTACAATTACTGAGTATTTATACAAAAACTCCAAAAGTAATTCTATTTAATTTTTAAAAAATCCAAGTTTTAACTGCTTAAACTATACTAGTGTTGGTAATAGTAGATAACAATATTCAGAAATTGAGGGTTTAGTTCTTTTTCTCTATTATCTACAATTCTCACAATGTAATTCTATAATAGTATTCCAGGTGCAACCCTAATCACCCGAAACTTGTTTTTTAATATCTGTCAAAGTTTAAACCTAACAGGTTCGTTATTTATTAAGGTTTTAAATTATTTTTGTCATTGATAGGGTCCTAACACAGAGAGACCCCCTCTGTGTTAGGACCCTATTATATGATACTAGTAATTTCATTATGTCGGTTATGTTTTTACATTTATGTCTATTCAATGACGGTTTGCGCAACTTGGTTCGCGAGTCTGTCATGAGGTCTTTCTGTCGATTTCCAAATGACAGACAAGCTACTGGCTCGTGAATTCGTGATTTTTAATCGCGAAAATTCTAATTATTTACTCGTTTAATAAAATTCACTGTAGGATTCACTTACGATGGCGTGGGTTGACAAACTAGAATTAAACTTTGATGTAACAGGTAATAGATAGTGTTCTTGTCCATGAAAAACGAAAGTTCTTCTTATGTACTGACGATGTTTTAGATCAGGTTCCACATTATCTATCAGCCCTACACAAATGATGCGCAAAAATGTCTGTCGGAGCGAATCGTTGCCCAACGCAGTGAAGCAACGCCACGATAAAATCTATACGTGTTGCAACTATGTGGGTATATTGTGCGCGCTTTTTTGCACTGCACTGTAGCCGGAACAAAGTAACGTTCTTCAACGAACAGTATTCATTATCTTGTTTCTCACCACACGAATTGTAGTGGTTTATTGTGAGTTTTTGTCCGTTATATAAGTACATTTGGCAGTACCTGTAATGGATTGTTGATTTTTATCTTTTACTTGATTGATTTCATATTCGAGTCATAGCGTCCATACTGTTCTGAGAACCAGTCTTATCAAAGGATAATGTTTAACTCAGGAAATAGATTGTGAAGGTCAGATAAGCAGTAGCTGAACATAAATACTGAGTCAGTCAAATGCGAGGAGTCTAGACAACGACCCTTCCATAAGGTTGGAGTTGAATGGCTCACTTGCGCGTTGAGCACTGGTTCCTTTTCTTTCTACTATTTGTATTAAATACAAATATTCATTTTCGTCTTAAAATTATTATTGAATTTGTAAATATATGGCTGACGTATCTACCTACTGTATTGATTCTATTAAACATCAATGAAGCTCATTTAATGCTTGATTTTTACGATTTATAAAACTTGGTTTTATACCTCAAGTACACATCCTTTAAATAAATCAATACAATCGTATAATTAGTTTTTATTTTCCTAATAAACTTCTGTAGTTTTTTTAATTGGCTGGTTTTCCGAATGTTGTGGCGCAATTTGTGACAGATCTATGTTCAGCATTTAAATGCCTGAGAAATCAATAAGTGAAGATGTGTAAGGCTGTGAGCTTATTTGCTATCTACAGTTGACAATCCAAGCGATGTTCACTGGCTAAAAATAACACTAAAATGCAAATTTAGTATCGGCTAACGTCGGTGACCAACTACGTTGTAGTAAATATAGTTTGTCATCGATGTTAGTCGATACGACATTTGTGTTTACACTGGTTTTAATGAATGCGATTTTCGCTTTAGTTGGATATAGCAAATAAGCCTGCTGATATATCCAACTATAGAGATATCTATAGTCTATATCGATACCAACAATACAAGGCACTGAAAAATATAATACTATTTGCGTCCCGCGGCCTTACCCGTTTAGATTCCGAACCCACTGTACCAATTTCATCCAAATCCGTTCAGCATATTGCGTGGAAAGTAATAACCATCTCAAACTTTCGCCAGTCAAGTAAAGTCTAAGTCAGTTCTGCGTGGATATCATTTCTGGTTGGCCACGCATTCAACAAAAATAGAGGGTAGCCAAAATATTTAAGTAATGTCAGCACTTTTTTAATCCTCTATTGTTCGCTAATAACCCTCTTTTGTATATTAATTGATTAAAATTCGTACGACTTTTGAAATACAGACCGGTGATTGGTTCACTGGTAAATATTAGGCAGTATCGTAAAACCTAGGCCTGATTGTGGAACGATAACATAGACGCGTTTTGAAACTGTATTGCGAGTTTTTTGCATTAGGTAGGTAGTACTTTGGCGAGAACGAATTAATTAAGTGACTTTTTTATATAAAACTTAAACCCTGTGTTTATAATTGTAGTAGATCGACAGCTTCGTAGAGGAAAACCCCTGATTATAAATTAAAGCAGATCGACAGCTTCATAGAGGAATTTGATCTCGGAAGCTTCGATACAGCAGCAGTGTAAAAATAAAAAAGTTTTAGTTGCGAATTGATATCTTAAATATATAAAACAAAGTCGGGTTAGTTACACCATTTATAACTCACAAGGACAGGTGGATGGATTTTTATGATCTTTGATTTGTTTGATTTGTGTCCTACCCGAATAGCGGAAGAACTATCAAAACATTGCAAAGAAATTAAGGGAAAAATTTATGTCTTACGGGAAGAGGCACAACTAGTTTCAATGATATCTTCTAATGCCAATGCAAGACCCCTCTGTGCCACTAAGGTTGCAGCTAAGTACATGTCTTGCAGCGCATAGCCTATATTCAATATTGGACATTTGCCATAAGATTGTCCTCGTGACGGCAGAAGCTTTGGTTTCTTTCCAGGTCAAGTTGTATAGTTATTAAAATTTCTTAGCAACTTGGAAATACGCCCAATATATCTGCTAAATTTTGGTGTGTCTCAAATATGTGGAGTAATATTTTATGTGCGACCTAATTATTTTGTAATTCCAAAAATTGTAGAAATTAACCAGTGCGTCAAAATTAAATTTGTACAATAAACTACAAAAATAAATCATTCCTTAGAACTGCAGACACCGGTTTTGCTAAAATACAAAAAATAAAGGTATCGTGGTTCCACTTAGATCCAAAATACATTTGTTCATCGTGCGTATTCACATAATTAATTAATACCACCCAGATACTGACTACTAACTTATCATAACAAATCATAGAAAGTGGGCTCGCCCACTTGCCTGACGATATGTCAGCGTGTATTGTTCCGCCCATCGCCACCAGTAGGATGAGCACTATTCGTCATACTCATCTCATGAATAACACATGTTTAACTTGTAAGTTAGTCATTTGCATAGACACGTAATAAGGTTAAATAACCCGGGGTATGAAAAATTGAAAATTCTATCGTGAATTAAATTAATGTTATATATTACAAAAGTTATACGCTTTTAAAGTTAGTAAGTGCATGTTCTATCTCTTTTTCGCAAAACGACGACTTGTACCGGCAGCCCCAGATTAGTATGGAGAAAACAATAGTATTATGTTATAGCTCTCTCTCTCTAGTTAGCAATATTGAATTGCTTGTATCTTGTTTAATATGAAAGTAATTAATCTGACGCTTTTACAACACGAAATAGTTTGTAATATATTTTTTAAAAATGTACTAAAAAAAATCTTGTCAGACACCTTATTGAAACTCCTAAACTTAGCCAGATTAAGCCGAGCTGTTAGGTCAGATAACAATTTTATGGGTTACGGATATCTTGGCTATTGCCATGTACGTTTTGCTTAAGAAGTCCTATTTCTATCTTGGTTCGATAATCTATATTACTAATATATAAAGCTGAAGAGTTTGTTTGTTTGTTTGTTTAAACGCGCTAATCTCAGGAACTACTGGTCCGATTTGAAAAATTCTTTCAGTGTTGGATAGCCCATTTATTTAGAAAGCTATAATCTATATAACATTACGCTGCGACCAAAAGGAGCGGATCATAAATGAAAAATGTTGCAAAAATGAAAAACCGATGAAACTAAAACACGCGGACAAAGTCGCGGGGGACAGCTAGTAATTTATAAAGTGATAGGCATGTGCTATCGGCCTTAAATAACTTCATCCGTACATATAGCTCGAACTAGCTTGATTTCTAAAAGTAATAAAAAAGGTCCAGGAATAACTGTTAATTGTATCTTAAACATCAAAACAAATCCATACACCTTCTGCCACATCATTAATTAAATACAAAGAACGCATTCACGGATATTAGCAATTACTAAAAAAACAAGGAAGTATGGACGAACAATATACGTAGAACAGGTTTACGAGCGTGAGCGCACGTAAATCACGTAAACGTAAACGTTAGCGTTACGATACACACCCAATTAAGTTATTAAACGTAATAAAACACCTACGTCTGTCTAATTAAACGGCTGTCTAAATGTGAATAGGTTATGATGCCTGAAAATATATTGGTTTCCTGAAGTCTGTAATTAATAGCATTTAAACATTTAAATCCTTCAGTTTTTTTAGCGTTGTTTAGTATCTAATTGACCATAATTTATGATCCGTTGTTCAGTGTTTCCAATATGGCACTTACTTAATTTGATGTTTCTAATTGCATCGATTGCAGCTTTTGCAACGACGTATGTATGTACCAACCCTATACTTTGCAGGACCAGGGCGGTTACTCTTAAATGGATTTCAATTATAATGCCATGCATAATTGTTATCACACAGTACCTACAAAAAATACTGTCAATGTTTAGATTCCAGTTGGTTCCTTCCATAGACAGTTTCTTTTTTTTTTTTCAAAAATCTGTATTACCTGTCCCTTAAACTAATTTTAATTTTGCATTAGCATTGTATTGGAATTAATTATAATTAAAGAGTAAGGGCACAGTATTTTATTTTATATCTGGGGGCACGGTAGTGCCCCCGCCAAGACGAGCCAAGCGAAGCGCACGGGCACTACCTACCTTTTCTCGAAGCGCTTCGTCGTTTTTTTGAACCCTCATAACTTGGGTTTGGATTATGCTAGATCAACAAAATTTTCGGGATATATTGTCAATAGCGGACTTATTGAACATATTAAGTTTTAATTACATTAGCTTTTATACTTCAGATTTCTGAGTCATGTCCTATAGATGTGTTGTGCATCACTGAACACAATATGATAGTAACTGATAAAAATACCCTCAGCATCGCTGGCTATAAGCTGGGATCCTGTTTCTGTCGAAAAAACCGACGTGGAGGTTCTTGTATTTTAATAAAAAAATCACTTGTATGTACCCCAATTGATGAAATTAGCAAATATTCAATAGAAAATATCATAGAATGTTCCGGCATCGAAGTAACTGAACATAAAATATATATCATATGCATTTATAGACCACCTAGATCCAATTTAGAAGATCTAAATAAGTTCTTCGTTAACTTTAATAACCTTCTAAGTAAATTTTGCTATAGTAAAAAACGAATTATTATTTGCGGTGATTTTAATATAAATACACTCAACACAACTCATGACGTAACTGAATTAAAACAGATCCTTTACAGCTACAATCTGAAACTTAGTATAAATGAACCAACGCGTTTATCTAGTCGAACATGCATCGACAACATTATGTCTAATATAAGAGGTTGTACAACAAAAGTGATTGAATTTGCATTATCAGACCATACCGCTCAGTGGCTGAGATGCCCAGTCAAACCTACCTTCTTTCTTAAATCTTGGAATGTGGAAAAACGAGATTATTCTGAATATAACATAAAAAAATTTAAAGAATGTTTAGATTCACTTAAATTTAGTGATGTTTATGGCCATACGGACCCTAATATAGCATTTAATGAATTTTATGAACTATTCACTCTTATTTATAATCTTTGTTTTCCCATCGTTAAAATAAAAATATCAAGCAGTCGCCGGCCTCAATGGATAACAAAAGGTCTAAAAATATGCTGTAAACGCAAACGACAGCTGTTATGGCAATATAGGAAAAAACCCACAGAGGAAAATAAAAATAACTTCTTGTCTTTATCTGCACGGTTAAATCGGATCATCAGGTTAACTCAAAAGTCTCAAAATGACAATTACATAAATAATGCCAGCAATAAGTCACAAGCCACCTGGAAGATAATAAACGCAAATAAGTCAAATGTACCAACCAATCAAATACAACAAATTTTTGTGGAAGGTAATATGATAAGTGATCCCGAGCAGATTGCGGACAAATTCAATAATTTTTTCATAGATCAAACTAATAATATCGCACCTAATCAATCAAAATGTGGGATTCCATATGAAAAAAAACTCAATATTTGTTCGCCCAACTATCCCAGAAGATATTTATAAAATCATTAGAAAATTAAAAAATACAAATAGCACTGGGTATGACGATATATCAACAAAAATTTTAAAACATATTGCCATTAAACTTGCCCATATTCTAAGTCACATAATTAACCTAAGTATTACAACCGGTATTTTTCCAGAAAAACTTAAATTAACACTAATAAAACCTTTATTCAAAAAAAACGATAGGAATGACATGAGCTGCTATCGTCCGATAGCCCTAGTGCCTGTCATTTCAAAAATTTTTGAAAAGGTTATTTACGATAGAATCTATAACTACTTTGAAAATAAAGGATTATTTTGTAAAGAACAGGTTGGTTTTCGTAAAAAGAAAACGATCGATATGGCAATATATAATTTTCTAAATATTGTGTTAACAAACATGGACAATTCTAAACAAGCATGTGCGTTATTCATGGATCTCACAAAAGCGTTCGACTTTGTGGATCATGAGATACTACTAGAAAAATTATACGCCTATGGTGTGAGAGGGAACATTTACGACTTGATAAAATCTTATTTAAGTAACAGAAGTCAAATAACTCAGATAAATAGGATATGTCCAATTGTTAAGAAAGTATTAAATCACTCTTCATCATGCAGATTAGTTAGATCTGGCGTTCCACAAGGAAGCGTACTTGGTCCTCTTCTATTTATCATATACGTCAATGACCTGCCTAAAGCTACAAAGCATAACACGGTTTTGTTTGCTGATGATAGCACAATACTTTTCACTGGAAATAATAAAACTGATATGGAATCAGAAATAAACAATACTCTAGAGAATGTTATTAACTGGCTAACATCAAATAATTTACGTATTAATCTAAGCAAAACTAATTTAATGACTTTTAGGTGCAGATTAAATAAAATATCAGGTATGAATATAAATTATCAAAGTCACAAGGTTCAAGAGGTTGATGTTGCAAAATTTTTAGGACTGAACATTGACAAGACTCTAAATTTTAAACAGCATATAGAATCACTCTGCACTAAAATTAACACCTATTCATATGCACTGTTTATGCTCAGGCGAACGGTCAGTATCTCAACACTTCTTACTGCATATCATGGTTATGTGGCATCTCTTTTAAGGTATTGTGTTGTTTTTTGGGGTAATTCTACCGATAAAGAAAATGTATTTAAAGCTCAAAAAAAGTGTATTCGAGCTATTGCCAACATAAAGCAGACAGATAGCTGCAAATCATTTTTTATAAAATTTAAGATTCTGACGCTACCGTGCATATATATACTTGAAGTTATATTGTTTGTTAGAAAAAACATGCACTATTTCAGTAACTTAAAAAGTAAAAGACATAACTATAAAATATGTATACCAAATAATAAAACAGCGCTACTCAATAAAAGTATTTTTTGCATGGCACCACGTGTATATAACCATCTGCCTAGATCGCTGCTCGAAATAACAGAAATTAACATGTTTAAGAGTAAAATTAAAGCATTGTTACTGTCAAAAGCGTACTATACCGTCAGTGAATTTTTACAAGACAAACTATAAATTTGTATTATCATTATGCAGTATCCATATTGCTGTTTTTACTTAATTTGTAATTTAAGTTTTTGCAAGCCTTATGGTAGGATATGGTCAATGCACATTTTTGTTAATTTATAAGATCTCCATGTACCCATATTCGCAAAAAATAAATGAATTTGAATTTGAATTTGAATTTTATTTATATCTAAAAAACGCTAATTTCGTCACTGACTCACTGATGATCATCAAAATTCTTAAGGTATTTCCTAATGTCCTAGAAAGCTGAAATTTTGTATGTAAGCTAGTATTAGCACACAAACAACAAAAAATTTATAAAACTTGTAACTTTCATCCCCCAACCCCTTAAACTAGGGGATGGGAGTTTGTATGAGACCTGTAATTTTAAATTAAATTTTGATGACGCTAGAGGTCTAATCTAATAATCTAAAACTTGGTTCCCCTAGATATACATATGTATAGGTACTCCTTGTAAAAAAAAAAAAAAAAAAAAAAATAATCGACATATATTGAGACATATTCTTCAGATCAGATCATATAAATATGAATTTATAGAAGTGTTGCAAACGTCTCGGTCATCAACGTTCTCTTGTGGGCAGGCTTATGTAGCACTCTCTAGAGTGACTAATTTGCAAGGTGTTCACCTTATAAATATTGACTTTAGTAGTATTAAAGCACAACAGTCAGCTATAGTCGAATATAACCGCCTAAGAACCAAGTATCGCCCTGATCTATCACTTATTATAAACAGTAAATCAACAAAGAAAAAAGGCAAAGATAGAGAGTGGGCTATAAAAAAAGGCGTCTCTGATGTGCAAGAAATACACCCCAAAAAAAGAAGAAAAAAATAAAAAAAAAAATTGTTACAAACAACTTACAAAAAGAAATGAAATCCCACCAAAAACATTTTCATGTAAAATGTTGCCAAGACGAGCCCATATGACTCGCACTGTCAAAAAGTTATCAGATCTCATGTAGAGCCAAGCTTCTAACACTACACGCCCTAACTCTACAAGGCCTAACTTCACAAACTCTACACCTTAGTCAAAATATGTGGCTTGGCCGTTCGTTACTACAAGAACTATTGTATAACACAAAAGTAATGAACAGCGAATTAATTTTTCACCTTACGCCGATGTGAATGTAGCGAAATGGCCAAGCCACATATTTTGACTAAGGTGTAGAGTTTGTGAAGTTAGGCCTTGTAGAGTTAGGGCGTGTAGTGTTAGAAGCTTGGCTCTACATGAGATCTGATAACTTTTTGACAGTGCGAGTCATATGGGCTCGTCTTGGCAACATTTTACATGAAAATGTTTTTGGTGGGATCTATTTTTCAAATACGAATAACGTGCTTTATTAACCCAAATAATTATAAACCCATTAAACTTACTTATCAAAAACTATTTTAAACTTATGCGTAAAAATGATTTTGATAAATATATATTGTTTAAAACTTAAAAACCTGGCCAATTAAACCTACCACTATTGCAGCCTAGAAGCCTTTCTACACTAATAATACCATAACATGTAATTTAAACAATAAATATCACTCGATTCAATTAGCTAGAGAGTTTGACCCTGACTTTGTTTCGCAGAGGTCAGTCGGTTAGGAAACACGGGCGCCAGACAGCTTTGACAATAACTGGCGTGATTAAAACCAACTGACAAATATGTACCCATGTGTTGAATTGAACTAAACCTTAGAGTATGCATAGAGTGCGCGCATTGCTAGTTATAGCACGTCATGCCGATCGTAAAAAAAATTTTAGCTGTTAATACTACGCTCGTTTACTGATACACGTAAGTTTTCGTGAGACGACAGACATTTATGCGAAAATATCGATGGTTCCGATATTATTAAGGTAATAGGTATAAAGTTTTGAGATAATATTAATAAAACGGCGCGCCCTGTGATACTAATTTTACGATGACGCCTGTTTATACTCTGTTAGGCGCACTCTATAGTTAACTTATTTATACTGTAGGATTTCAACAAAGTTGATATTTAATGTAAACGTAATCTGTTTCTCTCTAAAATACTAATTCATGTTTATGTAAAACTAGTATCCTCCTATGCCATATATTTATTCAATGGCATAATTTTCCAGCATAGGAGAATACTTAAATTTATGGCGACAAACGCCTAAAATAAAACTACAAGTACCAACGTAAAACCACCTCCAATTTGGAGTTGATTAAATCAGGTTCTCACCGTCGTTTTGAGCTTCAGTATAAAGCCTCATTTTAAAGACCTATAAAACTTATTTGGACCTTAACTTTACAACATTGAGCAAAAGTCCCACGCTCCAAATAAAGTTCCAAAAAGTTGCTAAATCATAATTTTATAAGGATATCCGTTCTAAATGATTACCGCAACTGGTTAGGTTTTGTAAATGGTGGATAAACCAATTGAATAAGTTGAGATTAAGGAGTTTAATTAAGTTTCTTTCCTATAGTTCTGTAACTATTCCAATACATGCTGCAGTTATTTGACGCAACTTATAATAGTTCTGGTCAAAAAGCAATATAATTTTGAACACGACGTATTTATTTGGGTTATATTTATCTGGAAGTGGGCTCTGTGCATCACCTGCTTAGTAGCAATTGAAAAATATATACTTTACTTCTTTAGCTTCTTAGAATATCTACCTAAAAGCTTGTTCGGTGTCTAATACTTATGAAATCATATGTCCTTAGCTTTTTCTAAAATACCTCAACGAATTTATCAAGGATTCTTATAAGACGCGTCACAAATGGCGTCGTGTCGTGTCCCTTTTGCAGATGCATCTATATCTATTAAACAAATTCGCTTTATAGAGTTACAAAAGTGAGAGACCAGTCTCAGGTGGTCCTAATCGATTCGCCAACAGTTTCAATAGCAGCGTATATCTCGGTCGAGTGGCGCAACACAACTGCCTAGTCTGTTCCGGATACGAAGCACAATTGTTACACACAACCTGTGGATCGATCGTTACAATATTACCAAATTATATATACATTGCTCTCTTTATTCGCAACTTGATCTAACATTCCTTCGGAAAACAGCAATGGTTTGTTATCAATGTCAAGATGTTGTACTATGTTGTCTTCGTGGGTGTCCATGTGGATTTCAACAGTTCTAAATATAACACCTTCAATATGGGACGAGAAAGTGTTTGTTTGTTCAAACTATTATCAATTGCTGAATCTATTTGTTTCCAAATTGTAGATCGTATCTTCGTAATTGGTTGTTGAGTAATCGTCAATGATTTCTTAAATAAGTTATAGTTGATCTATAATGTAATCTTGATCGCGTCCCTCGCCAGTCAATGTTGAACTTGTCCATCGGCTATCACAATTATCATTCTTAATCCTGATTTATCTACTTATATAACCTCTCTTATTCTTCCGATTTCCAAATACCAGCACCAAATTTCATAAAGGACAATGCTGACACAACTAAGTTGTTACATATTACAAAACTTGAGCCTTAAATTCCATTCTCACGTTGCCCACTATTATTACGTTGAGTCCAAAAGCTTGTTAATATATATTTCAAAGTTATTTTTATATCGGGCTTGAAGAAAAGTGAGTGCCATGCGCGTGCGCACCGGTCAAGGCCGGGCCGGCCGACTGATCTCGATACTGCGCCCAATTGTCAGCGAGATGTGCGCAAGTGTTATTCAATACTATTAGATGTATTTTCATCAGGATTTTGTGGTCCTTGGAGACGAAACGAAAATTTTCATAAAAAAAATCGTGTGAATCAAATTTAGGTACCTCAGACTCAATTATATCAAATTCAAAACTAGTAAAAAATTCTAATTGGTTCTATGATTGCAGAAAAGCCCTGCAAGAGTCACTATTATTTTTTTTATCCTAAATAGGTAAAATTAGTTACTCAGGTTCTCGGTATAAAAGATGTAGCCAGATAATATAATTTTTCTTCTATTTATATTCATAATACATATTTTTTAAAATAAATATCACTTTTCTTACTCTCCTACAGTCAAACTCTTAACAGGATACAATGTCCTTAAAGACAAAAGTCATTGATATAATTAAAAAAAGAAACGGACGTGTTCGGAATGTCGCTGGCGCCAACGGAATGAAGGAAATCCCCGCGTTAAGGTCGCAACTGTCAAAATGTTTACCACATCGAAGGCTGCCCACCGTCAATCGATTTTTGAGACTATTAAAATTAAATAAAACATGCTTTTTACTATGAGTTGTGGTGTTTGGACTGATAGCACAGAAGAACTTGAACAAAATCAGATGTAATTATTCATCATTAAACATAAGAATTTAGTTGATGAAATATTCGTGCTACCGAATATTTTATCAACTAAAAGTAAGCTCAATAGAATTGAGTCAGGTTTACGCATTCAATAACATCCGACAGAACAGTTAACATTATTGGAACCTTTGAGTCATTCATAAAGTAAGAAACATACTAACATTTAATTAAATTTATTAGGCTCTAAATCTGACGATGACTACATACTGCGCAGTTCCTGCAACATTACCATAATATAATACCAAGAAGCCATTAACATCATGCGCAATTTGCTTATAATTAATGATATGGGAAAACAATGGCGAACACGGATTTTGCATAAAAACTTATCGTATCGTATTATGATGAAGATTTTTGTAGAGTCAAAACAGCTTTAACCCGACACTCGTCAATTCGCTACTTAATTGCATCGCATTAGAACCTTACACTAAAAATGACAGACGTTACCTACTGGCATGCATTGCTAATATTAAAATTAAAACCTTTAATATAAACCAAGATAAAATAAGATGTCGCATACGTCGCCCTAAAGACGTAAGGGTACGTACAAACCCTGCCTGAGGTTTAAGTCTTCTTTTCAACTATTTGTATTTAATCGCAAGATAAAATAATATTAGAATAGCTATGTACAAAATTTAGTCCCTAACCTAAAAATTGTTTTCCTATTATATGGATGAACTTAAGGATAAAAAATTAAGTCTCTTGACTTTCCTAAACAGTCCTCTAATTTTCAGGTTCCTGACCAATATTAACATTTTCTTACCTATGGATACCATATGGACCTACAATAAACTTGTAATATTGAGATTGACTTATATTACCTACATCATCATACACCAGCCATCACGCTACGCTTCATTTTCCATTAACCACAAAATACTATATAATGACCACGCCTGTCATCTTGTGAACGAACTTCTTGACTTGATCAAGCAAATAACACAATAAATCTGAATTTTTCGCGCCTCTCAACCCAATGCATGCATCGCAACGAAAAGGTCAGAGGAACTGGTTTCCACCTAGCTTGTGCTGGCAAGATTCCTCTTATGTTGCTAACATTACCTCATTTATGTATTAGATATATAACATTTTTGTGGGATTGGAATCATTTTCAAATAAGCTGAAATCGTGACTTTGGTCTCAGAGTGTGATAAATTATCTGCGAAGGTACGTTTACCACAAGGAAAAAGAAACAGGACCTGTTTTATAATTCACGACTGCCTTATTTATTAGTACAAATAAAAATGACAAATATTTCAATAATCGCATCCGCGAGTCAAAAGGCCGCGATTTACATAAATCTAAAAATTTCGGCTTCTGACGAACCACCTGACATTTCCAGATGCTGTGCCCCACGCTGTTCCTGGCGACGCTGGCCCTGGTCAGCTGCGACGTGTCCCACCTCAGCAGCACGCCGGAGCCGCCGCCGAAGCCCTACTTGTTCTCGTACACCGCCGGCCGGTATCCGGGTCACACTGACAGACAGCACACTGAAGTCAGCGATGGAAGTGGAGTAGTTAAAGGTAAGGAAAAAACGGAAGTCATTGTATTAGAGGAATTAAACGGAAATTGATGGCTTGAGAATATGTAAAGAACGTAGGTACACTAGGTAACCAAAAACTGCTAAAAAACACCTTAGAGCTATTTACTCTTACTCTATATTTCCCTTCAGAAAATTTGTTGAACTGCTCCGGCTCGGACAGAATATTGTCGTATGAATTAAAATTTATTCTGGACAACTTTTTGTAGTTTTATCGAGTTATCTACTTAGTCTTTGTCTCAAGATACGTCAGTGTGGTTTTAATGCCGATGAAATTTAAACTTCTATTTAATTTAAAAACTCAAGCGACCTGCAAGTTTTTTTTTATAAATCAGCAAAAATAAAAAGTCTTCCAGATCTTGATACAAGTTCACCACACATAAGAAATTCTTGCATAAATTATGAATGTTCTAACCAATTTTACGATTGCCTGATATTTGCGAATAATAAAAAAACCAGTTTTACAACCACGGGTCAATAAGCGAAAATAGTTATAAAAAAATGTAAATTAGCGTAAAATATTTAACAACAAAACATCTTATTATGGGTAATAAGTTAAAAGGTATATTTAAATATATAATTAATAAATAACTAATTGCAATTAAAATTATGTACTTTGTTTCTATTTCATTAGAGGTTCAGAACAGGTAAGTTACGCTTGGTTATAATGAAGATTGATGCTGTGATTGGAAATAAATCTTTTTGAGAACCAGTCACAGTCAGTAGATAATACATCAGATTAAATTGATCAGCCATTCAGAACCAGTAATCGTGATTGTATTCCAAAACTTGGAATCTGTAATTGCCAACCCGCAATGAGCAAGCGTGGTGATCAATGCTCGTTCCTTCTCTATATGAGAAGAGGCCGGTGCTCAGCAGTGGGACAGTTATAAGCTGGTATTATTTATTCAGAAACCGGGGGTTAGTTTATCGTAACTTATATTTTTTTTTATTATGACTCAACTCTTTCAACCGCACAATACATTATAATATAACTACCTAACCTACTAACTGGCTTATTGTGCTATACGTATTCTAAAGAAATAACGGGTCCAACTGACAACGCCCTACGACAAAAGATACCATCTCTACATTGTATTGCAATGCTAAGATATTAAGTAACAGTACTTTCTAACGTCGAGATATTAACAAGGAATTAGCGTAAATTCTCCTGCTCCAATATACTAATCTGATCTGCTCCGCCCATAAGGAAGAGAAATCTTAGCTCAGTTGTCTTTCAATCTAGATTTTCTTAACGCACAATTCTCCGCACGTACATAAAGACCGAGACATGTCCTGACAAAAGACCAATTAGGTTTATTTACTGTATTGTATTACAAATTCTAGGCCCGTTCATTTGTTTGATATTCGCCTAAGTTTTCGTAAAGCTTGTTAAGATTAGAATATTAGAGACCTGATCACGTTTATTTTAAACAGCAATTTAGGCATAATAAAGACGTTCTTTTAAAAGTAGTATCAAAATCAAGGCTATCTTTACGGTACAAGAAATTTAACAATAATAAAAAATATATTTAGTGTTTGCTCCTTTGATCCTTAAAAATACTAACTACGTATTTTATTATTATATAGTCTGCAAATTTCACATACGTTTACAAGCTCCAAATTTATAAATCAATACTGCAAATTTTAGTCCAAAAGGACCAAAAGAACTCATGACTTCAAACCACCAAAACTGTGTCCGTTATAATAAAAATCTTCTTTACAAATTTCCAGGCTCCTTCTCCTACGTCGACCCGTCCCACAAGGTGCGCACGGTGGACTACGTCGCGGACAAGGAGGGCTTCCACCCGGTGCTCAGCGACGTGCCCCCGGACCATCCAAGAGACTCCGAGTCCGTGGCCCAGGCCAAGAACAGGCACTACCAGCTGTACGCCAAGATCGCTGAGGAGCACGCCAACCCGCATCCTGAATGTAAGTATACGAGGTTGTGTTTGATAAAGCTTAAAAACAGCTCATTGTTCGGCACTGTCGTCGTCGTCTTAGCCGACACCTACATAATATAACATAGAAATGACTGTATGTATAAAAGTATATGAGTACGAGATATATATTTCATAAATGCCTTACGTGGTCCTTATGCCCATTTATGCATCCCATGCATGTTGTAACACCTTCTCTTCAATTCCAGTGATCTCATCGCCCCGTGAGACGCAAGCAGTGGCGGCAGCACGAGTGAAGCACGCCGAGCTGTTCCGGGTGATCGCGGAGCAGCACGCGCGCATCGCGGCCGAGAGGGAGACTCTCCTCAGGGAGGAGGAGGAGAAACAACACCTGCAGGAACTAGGACAGTAGACCAACAGACTCTCCCAGCCTATGTTCTGCAGCTAGGATATGTAGCAAGAAAATTGAAACATCTTTTTTTTTTTCTTCATTGCTATTGTTTTTTTAGGATAGGAAGCAGGCTACAATAGGCATTGATATATTTTATGATATATAGGTTGCTGTCATGTCTTAAAATACATAGCAGGGTAGAAAATGAAATTCTGGATATACGGACTTTTTTCCCAACTTGCCATCGTTCCCTATTTCAAGCAAAATATGGACTTCCGGACCATTTTCTAGCTATCTATACTGTTCTGTTAGAACAGGTAACAGGCTGAAAATGACTTACTTCATGATCATCAAATATGGAATAGCTTTAAACTTAGGACAATATAGTTAATGTCGTGAATGGAATTTATTCGGTTGTGTTAAGCTCAACTGTAAATGGCATTTATTGGCGGCGAAAATAATAAAATAATTTTAAAATCCCATTTTATAAAGCTGAAAAAAAACGCATTTTAAATGTAAAAAAAACAACGTTACCTTAACTGATTTCGTAATTATTTTTCAAAAGACATGAAATTATGATAAATTGTTACAAAATCTGTGCAACTGAAAGCTATGCTTAGGCACTTGTAGGTAATGTGAATATTTATGTTAAACGCTTTCCATATTTGATAAAACGACTGCAGTGATACTCTAATACAAAATTGTTGACATATTTTTAACTATTTATATAAGTACATTTTTCGATATCTTTTTACTTTATAAATAACTAATTAGTCTTTTTGTGTCTTTTACAATTTACCCTACACTTTATTTTACTTTTTTGTTTTTATTCCACTTGTATAATATACAGGATGTCCAAAGTAGTCTCAAATCGACGTTAAATCGAAAATTCGATCTTTTGTAAAAAATACGAAAACTAATATACTGTATAGTTACCTTCCATTGTGAATAATACCAAGTATATGTAAGATTGTATATAAAATATTAAATATAAGTATTTTAATAATACTCTCTCTCGAATTGCCATATTAAAAACCAATTTGATATTATTTCTAGTACTCGTATGTATTAAGAATAAATTTTGTATTTTTGTAATGTTTTTATATGAAAACATGTCAATATAAAAGACGAATAGTTGTAATTTTTCTCTTTTGTTTTAATTCAATTTTACCCCATTTATAATATTTATACATATATATATATTCAGGTACGGCAGTAAACTAGAATAGGGAAACCATTATACATAATCTACGCTTGTTATGTTGGTAAGACCAAATTTTGGTCCTTCGAGTCGACTTACCAGATAGCGAGAACCTAAGTACCTTTGCCTAAAATTTTGCTATTAGTGTTTACATAAACAGAGTTGCTTGATGAAAAGAAATTAAATAAAACATGATAAAGTTTGTGCAAGTGTTTATTAGTGAAAAACGTCAGCCAAAGTCATGAGTCAGTTTGTTGTCCTTTCGGAGTTTATCCACTTGTCGAGTCTGAAAGAAAAATATGAGATTTAATCGTTTTTGACTTAGCTAATAAATTTAATAATAAATTCATTTATTTCTCTCAAAGAGATACGATACTTTCTTAAAATTAATATTTCAGTACGGCTTATAGCATATAGCTTTATATTTGATTTCCCTAATATCTTCAGAGCATAATGATTAGTTTACATCATTTTAGATTTTATTTGTGTTAAATTAACGAAAACGAAGCATGAGATCCGACAATAATTGTTTTTGTAAAAGAAAATCTTTTCTTCTGCCTAGCCCTTTTCCAAGCTAAGTTGGAGTCGGCTTCCAGCCTTACCGGATTCAGCTAAAGATCATCATCTCTACAATTTAAATTCGGACGTCATATAAATATTGGACAGTCTTTCTATATTTTCCTTTTGCGTCAATTTTCACCACGAAATTTATGTAGCATCGTTATATGTATTCTTACTGGTTGGAGGAGGTCCGGGGGGCATGCCACTGGGTGGAGGGCCCGGTGGTGGGCCGCCATTACATCCTGCGGCCTTTGGAACAGTGCTCATGCCGCTCTGAAAACAATTAAAAAAATATTAAGAACGTGTTAAAAAATTAAGCAGTTTATTAAGCAAAGAATAAGAGAGCATTTTGAGTGTAATTTGGTAGTAATCGAATTTTTTTAATCTCACGACAAATACCATTAAATACAACATTAAGTTTGACTGTATAAAAAGAAAACGACGTCAAACGACACATAAGTTGTCAAGAGGTATCATTGCTGGACAAAATTAAACAAAAATAATAAATTTAGATGGCAGACTATAATTAATATTAGATATAACAAAAAGCATCAGTGGGAAGATAGAACAATAGGCATACTTACCACCGCAGCGAAGGCAATAGCCATAACAGCGAACAGGAT
The DNA here is from genome assembly GCA_932294365.1 of Diachrysia chrysitis. Lineage (NCBI taxonomy): Eukaryota > Metazoa > Arthropoda > Insecta > Lepidoptera > Noctuidae > Diachrysia > Diachrysia chrysitis. Next base: position 11,502,548 of record OW028660.1, on the reverse strand, counting down.
GGCGAAAATCTTCATGTTTCAAGTATTCAGCGCATACTGACAATCCATAGAGAGCCATCACTATTTATACCAAGGAAAATCAGGAAAATGGTTCACATGTGACAATTGTTCAGCCAGTGTCAATGATAATTATTATAAATATAGCCTTCGAAGTCGTTACAATAATATATTTCACGCAGCGACGCGGGAAATTATATAACTTGGCTAAATTATACATTATTGTAAAAATTATAATGATGTCTATAAAAGTAGTTTTATTTTATTGCTGATGTAGGTCCTGATACGAGCGGAAAGGGAGCGAGAGGCGACAACCGACTTCTCAGTATGTGATAAGTAAATAAATAAATATCAATAAATAAATGTGGACAACATCACATACATTGCTCTGAACCCAAAGTAAGTAGCTAAAGCACTTGTGTTATGGAATTTAGAGACAACGAAGGTACCACAAACATACGGACCCGAGACAATGTAGAAAAGAGGTTTTTCTACATTGACCTGTCCGGGGATCGAAGTCGGGACCTCAGAGCTGGCGACACCTTGAAAACCGGTGTGTACGCCACTCGACCACGGAGGTCGTCAAAGTGAACAAGTGGGGCAGCAGAGGCTGATACCCTAAGGCCCCCGCGCACTAGGCAGCCCGGCTGCGGCAGCCAGGCTGCAGCAGCCAGTAAAACGTATTACTTTGTATGGGAGCCCGCGCACTAGGTAGCCACGATTTCCTGGCTGCGGCAGCCAATACAATGCGCCTGATTGCACGGCAGCCAGCTGGCTGCCCGCAGCCAGAGCGGGTGTAGGCGAATGTATGTGGCTGCCGTCAGTGTCCGCGCACTAGTTGTAGCAGCCACACGTATTTCCGGGGTTCCGAACTTTGATAAGATGACTTTCGATACAGAGAAATACGGAACGATCTAGACTAGTCGTTGATTGGCTGCTATCACTGGCTGCGCAAATATTCTGGCTGTCGCAGCCTGTCTGCGCAGCCAGACTGCCTAGTGCGCGGGGGGCCTGACCCTCCTTCAGCCACCGTAGATGGGCTCGGGTGACAGACTTGAGTAAGTTAGTTACAGTTACATTAGCAAAGAGATTTTTGAATCGCATTTTAAAGGGCCTATCCAATGACACCCCACTCCAAGGGATAGACGGGAAAAAAAACATCTCTTTACGAATAAGTAGCGGAAGCACCCTTAAACATATGATGGAAATGGGTCTTCTTTTTAATCAAAAGTTTTTATTTTTTCGGTCTTTCCTACGAGGTGTACCTTTTTCTTGTACCATACAAAAATAGTTAAATTTTCTAAATAAATTAATTAATGTTTAGCTTTTTTTTAGCTTAGTTTTATGATAAACTGTTAAAGATTTTTTTTAACCACCGATTAAATAAAGAGGGTTTGCTAACATTGACCTCGCTTTGGTAACCGCTTGTCTTGTTCTTTCTTCTATAAAAGTTGATTACTTCCTACATACTAAGAATAAATGCAGGTAGAGAGTAGGTAAGAAAAACAATTCATCCCACAAATAAATTATTTAAACTATCAAGGACAAAAAAAGGGAATATCTTATAAACTCTCTCTCTCAAATCTTCTTTTGCCAAGCCTTTTCCCTAACATTGATGGGGTCGGCTTCCATTCTTACCGGATTCAGCTGAATACCGTAATTTACATTAGACGGCTGCCTATCTTACCTCCACAACCCATTTTACTGGGTAACATAGTATCCCAAAGTAAGACAAGTTGTAAGAATTGTAATGATTTAACGACTGTCAAAGATCAACTTATGACAGTCGGGCTTAACGTGCATTCCGAGGCACAGAGGGGTCTCGGTATCTTTAGAAATGGTCACCCATCCACGGCGAGCGCGGCTTAACCTGTATTATCGATCTAGCCGTACGGCTTACACATAGCCACAAGCCCCCTGAAACTCTCTCTCTTAAATAGAACTAAATTTATATAAATATGCAATTTAATAAATTTTGGTTTAAAAAGTAATTTTGGTTTCATTTGCGCCGCATGATTATTTTCATTTTAGGAATAGTTGAGGATTCAATGTTTTTCAATTTATGTAATTTCAAATTAATCAACGTTCTAGTCCCAAGTGATAGAAGATCGAAAAAATTAAGCTGACGCTCCACCCTAATGAATGTTATAGTAACACAGGGCTTATTTCAAGATTCTGACTATTTATGTGTAGAAACGTGGAACCAATCTTAAATCATAGCTTGGTTTGGTTAGGTATCTTATATCAATAAAAGAAAGTACGATTAATTATTTAAATCATTTATTTCTAAAAACTTAGCCGAAGTTGTTTGTCAGCGTTCTTCGGACGATGTCTATCCTGTGGTAGAATCTGTAGAATAAAATTTATAAAAATAAAGTTTATTAGAATTCATATTAAGCAAAACAGTAAAAATAAAAAAAAGAAATTGTATGTAGCATATTCTTACGATAGTAGAACTAGTCATTTTGTTTTCTACGCACATTTAACCATAAGACAAAGTTAAAAAATTACTTGAAAATTATGAACAAAACTGAGAGCAATGAGGATTCATTTAAAATAAACGCTTAGAAAACTGGTCCTTATAACGTAATGAGTTCTCTAATATTGTTGAATGGAAGTATGGAAGCAATTTCAGTACCATATTTGTTCATGCTCAAACTTTCCAAGAAAACCAAGAGCTCTTCAATCTCTATAATTAATCTCGTAACACGATTCTCTAGCACCATCTATGAGCTCTATTATGTATTCTGTAGGATAGATGGAGTAACTCACTGCTGGTTCCTGTAGGCGCCGGAGCTGGTGCAGGAGCTGGTAGTATGGGGTATGGCGGAGGGTAAGGCGGAGGGAACGGTGGAGCAGGGTACGGATAGCCGCCGTTGCCGTAACAGCCGGCCGGCTTCTCCACCGCCATTGCGCTCTGAAACGTTCGGAAAACACTATGAATTAGAAGGTTATTTATTTAACTACATATTTATGGAAACTGACAAAGCTACATTAACAATATTAGAAACTAAATAGGACACGTTTACGTAATCAGGATCAAAAACACACAACAACGTTTTTTCCTCCTTTGACGCAAAATTAAAAACTTAATCGCTTAGTAACTGACTGAAAGGATCTCTAAACTCCGTCAAGTTTATCTGTTTTAGATCATCATTCATAATTCTTATCTAAGTAATAAGGCCTGTCCTTGTGCCATGAGCTCTTAAATCAGGACTATTGCCATTGTGGAAGCGAGACGGCGCACTACAATGCTGGTAGCGGGTTCTCCCTTCCACAACGGCAACAGTCCTTTTCTAAGAGCTCGTAGTAAGCGCGCTGATATATTTTTCTTTTCCTCTTTTACCATATTCTACTTTTAACTTTTGCACTGATATCCGTCCCCGAACGTCCTTGCTAAAATCCAAATTGTTATTTTACTCACCACAGCAGCAAAGACAAGAGCCGCAATGGCTGATAGTGTCAAAAAGATCTTCATGTTCAATGATCTCGTGTGTACTCAAAATACTTATATATACATTTAAGAGAACGACAATATAATTAAACAAATTCGCGCATCCGCTTGGTAATAATTTTACTAACAATAGGTTTGAATTTGTGATAAATTGGACAAACAGTTTAGGATGTCGGTTTGACTCTGAAAGGAATATGCTACAATATTTAAATGTATTAAACCTAGTAGGTCGAAGGTATGGCATAGTGTAAACAGCAATAGGCCGATAAAGTACAGAAAGACCAGAGAAGAAACCTTTAAGTCCTAGGCTCCGCTCAGAACGAAGATAATTATAATATTGAGTATTTTGCAACCTCCGGGATATTTATTATCGCATTGAATTACCTGTTGAGAATTTCAAGACACAGCCCGGTACAATAATTTTACTTTATTAAGGTTATACTCTACTCTACCTGTAGTATGAGCTAAAGCAGTACTGTTGGCGTCGTGAAAGCGAGACGCCGCTACGCAACAGTCCAGCTTTAAGAGCTCAAAGCAAGCGCGCTTATCTTTGAAAATTACAATGCTGTTCCCATGCTTCTACACCGTCACCCCTGTAATTTCTAACCCAACCACCGAGAAAATCCGAATAATTTTCTAGTTTAAATAAATTTTAACCACAATTGATTTTCAGATCCTCATCATTTAACAAGTACGTAATTGTATCGTGAAAAAACCACATAATGGTCGCTAAGCACTCTACGCACTGTTACACTGTAATATCGTTATATGGTAGCTAATTCTGAACACTCGTTAAGTATTTAAAAGTCGTTGCCCGATTAAACGTCTCCATTAAAGTGAGATTTGCGTTCGTGGAGTTTATTTCTAACCTCAATTCAGACTTTTATGAATTCGACAAATTCCTGAGTTTTTACAAATGTAATTAAACCAATCAGGTTCGTACACTTTTAACCCGACTGCGCCAGAGGTATGGTTTTGTTTTTCGAGTTTTATGAGGGAAGGTCATGTTTTTCAAGTTTTATATTATATATATATGAATGTATATTACTTTGGCACACACTAAAGCCTAAACGGCTTTATGGATTTTGGCTGGAGAGTTGCCGTTAGATTTATCTTAACTGTAAGAGTACTAAGTATAGGTAGTTGTTTTTTTTATATATATTTTTAATTATTTGAAAACTTTACTTTTACAGTTTCTTTCAATAATTTGCTTGCTTAAATAATTTATCAGGCTTTATCACGCTTAATTAGTGCATTAAGTATTATTAATATTTGCTAATCTATGTCGGAACTTTGTGGTCAAGTCGGAACTTGGGTTTAGGATTCGAAATCGGAATAAATTATCACAATTTTTTCTATCTATGATCATGGTCACAAACAGATAAATATTTATCGTTTAAATTAATAAAATGATCTAAGCATTATTTATATCTGAGTTCAGAAGTCATTAGCCTTTGATTTGTTTTAGACCATCGCATCTGTCAGATTAAAACAGACCAAGCAATAAAAACGACTATTTTTGTCTAATCAATACGTTTTATAAATTGGATCAGTTATTTAATTTATTTTTAACAGTGACAAATACGCATTTGTCTTTGCTGAAGAGTTTTTGTATCTTTTTTTATATTAAAATGGCCAATTATCACATGATCAATGGCTTAAATGGGTTTGATAGACCTAGGGTTCATTGACCTTGCTTCACATTCTAAAGTTGTTGAAGTAAATTTCAATACGAAATAATCCATTGATATGAAGCTAATTAAAATTAAAAAACGCTTTTAGCGTTTAGTACTTGAAGAGTTCCAACGGGGCCCTATTACTCCTCCTATAGCCTCCGCTGTCCGTCCGTCTGTCAGCGGTCTGTACATCATATACCGTATAAAGTAGAGAGTTGAAATTTTGACAGAAATATCGTCTATTTATTTTTCGATAGAACAATGAATATTAAGAAAGTACACAGTGTTAACTTGTATGATAGCACGGAACCCTTTGCGTGCGTGTCCGACTTACAAATGACCGGCTTTTTTATTTCTTTGCTTAGTAGAAATTTAAAATGCCTAAAGTCCGACCCTGCAGAAAGACGTTAAATGTTTCTTTTACTAGGTTTATAATTTTCAAAAGGACGTAATGTTGTGAAATAATGCAATTAAAGGTAAATAAATTACTAACGTTTATTTTAAATTCATGTTAGTAACAAGTAGTAGAAAATATAATAGGACATGGTAGATCTTCAGTCCATATCCTTGGCAATCATCTTCCTCAGTCAAGTCGTCTAACCACTGCTGGTAGTGTCTGTAAAATAAGTTTGATTAAAAATAAGTTTTAGATATAAATATAAATAAATATATACGCTAATTACCACCATGCGCGACGTGCCGCGGGTTCGATTCCCGCAAAGGGACAAGCCACACAAATTCTAACCAGTCACACAAATTGTGATCAATGTGATGTGACAAGATAGTGTCTTGTTCCGATTCTGGGTGTTCTTTGAATATGTGAATTGAATGTTTGTTTAACCGCTACGCAGTGATTAAATTCACTAGTACTTATGTCGATTAAATCTTGCTGCCATGTTTTATAAACATCAATCAATTCGATTGATATAACTTGCAATGTAAGTGTAATACAACGAAAGTCGAAACGACGCAACCCCGTCCCATCTCGTATATTTGGTTTCGTCTGACTTGTCCTCAAAAGTATTATACTAGTTGAAATAAAAGCAAATTATTGTTATCATTCTGTCAATTAAAGACCTCGTTAAATAGTTGACGGGGGCTAGATGGAGCGACGACATCCGCAAAGTGGCTGGCAGTGGTTGGAGACGAAGAGCTGAAGATCGAGCTCAGTGGCGTGCCATAGTAGAGGCCTATGACCAGCAGTGGATGAAGATAGGCTGATGATGATGATGATAAACAGTTGTACTTCAGTAGCCTTTTTAATAAAAATCTCGACTGCGATTAGCGATTGCTTAGCAGATTCTATATTCTTTTTTTCTATGGAGAATTTTAAATTAGAATCTGTTAATCCGTTGTTAAGCTCCATCGCGACTTTTATTAATAAGGCCTCAGGTGTCTATTTATAACATCTACTTACTGGTAGGCGCTGCTGTGGTTGCCTGCTGCGGAGGACGGTGTGGTCTACCTCCATTACAACCTGCGTGCTCGACGCCTGTACTCCTGGCAACCTGAAAACAAAAGCATTTTAGGTAAAAGAGCGCGTGCAGTAGCCGACGGTGGTTTCTTCGCCTTTTTAGAACATTGATTGACCACCTCACCTCTTTACTACAGACTATGATTATTACATAATAAGGTGCTAGGACACAGTAAACTTCTAGGTTGTGTTTTATCAATCTTTTCGAAGCATATTATATTAGTTTGGGACTTAAGCCTGTCACATCTAAATAAAGATAACAAAGTCTGGTTAGTTTCAGCAATTATAACTCAAAAACGGATGGACCGTATTTTATGATTTTTTGGATGTCTGCGTCCCGAAAAGCAGAATAACTAAATAAAAAACAGATGATGTTTCACAGTAATAAGTGTTTTATAGTACAAAATGTTTTACATTAAACTGAATTACTTGCGTGGGTGAAACCGCAGGGCACAGCTAGTTTATCATATATCTAGCTTGGTCTGACTAGATGTCATCAACATCATCTCCCTGCCATGTTCCCAAAGATTACTTTTATATATATGTCCCAATTAAAGTATTTTGGGTCGGTGCAATGCATATATTGTATTGTAGTCTAATTACATGTGTGATTCTTAAAATATGTAGTGTATTGCCAATTCTATTTTATACTAATCCTATTGTTGCGTTATGTTTAGTGGCTTGTAATATTTTGGACATGTATATGATCTGCTTTCCCGGAATTATATGGTACTTACCACAACGGCAAACACAAAGGTCATCACGACCAACAGAATTCCAAGCAGCTTCATATCGAAAGCTTTGATTACCCTCAGACTAACACGAGGTATTATTGGCTTCCTTTATATGCAGATATAAGCAGGAAACACACACACACACACACAGGTGTTAACTCAACGTCCGGTAGTCTATAATAATTATGGACACAATAGCATTAATGTAAATCATTGCAGTGGTGCGTGAAAAAATATTTTTTGCCGCTGAAAAAATTATTCAAAATATACCAGTTCATAAGTGTGTTGTCAGGACAGGAGATGGTGAAAGTGAAAATGACTCTTCCAGAAAAAAAAACGATCACACTATACAAACAGACTATCTTATTACAAGTTCGTCGAGAAATACTATTGTTTGTACTCTAAAAACATTGTATACGCCAGTGCACTTAGTATCTTTAAAATACATAATTTTCTCTTCTGACTTGAGTTTTTTTTCCGATAAAATAACTTTAAACAAACGCGTTGCTAAGCATTCTATGAGAGCGATTCTGACCATTCGGAGGAAGAAACTTGGCTCAAGAGATAAGCAATGCGTAGTCTGTACACACGTTAAGGGACAGAGTACACAACCTGTAATTGGTAACCTGCCAGAAGACAGAGTGAACCCAGATTTTCCATTTAATTCTGTTTGTGTAGACTTTACCGGACCATCATGATCTCTTATAAAAAAGGGCGGAAGAACCCTCCTAATTTGCTTTTTCATGACCCTCTATTGCAACTTAATATGAATTGATAGCATGACACAATAAAAACATTGCAGTGTAATAGGCAATGGGTTCCTAGCATCTTAAAAAATTCTAAATTTAAAATTTTATTAAATTCTATTTGATAGCCCTGTTGCTAACTCTTCTGCTGTAGCGATAGGAAATAAAACAAAGAAGAAATTTACAATAATATATTTATTCCTATCACAACCGTTCCCAATTTAATCTAGTTCTAGTTTCTTGAAGCTGCCCTGTACCCCGAACTCCTTTTCAGCAGGAGAAGGTCCAGGTCGGAGGGACTCATTCACTCGGCGCTTGTTCTCTGCGCGCAAGTACTCTGAGTTCGCTTGGATACGCAAGCGCAGCTCCTCTGCAACAAGTAGTAAGAGCTAAAGGTTTTTTGGCAATAAAACTCCAAATAGGGATGTTTCCTGGGTATGAAAAGTTAAAATCTATTTAGTCCGTCAGTTAGATAATAAAAAAATATTAGACACGTATTTTTTCTTTTATCAAAACAATAAAAAAATACAAAGATACACCGCTTTAAAGTTTCGGGGGGCTTATGACGCCACGCCTCGCTAAAAATCGTAGCGAGGAGTGACGTCTCGCGTAATTTCCGTTCTCTGTATTTTGATCATTTTTTGTTTGCAGGAAAAAAGAAAAAATACGTGTCCAATAAAATTCATTAACCTACAAGACGGATATTAAAAAAAAATAGGAAACATGCCTATTATAATATACCAGCAATGCAAAGTAACTAAACGGGTTGGTGGGCATTATAAAATAAGTCGTAACATACACTTTACTTGCATTTTCTCTTATCTCCTAAGTGACTTTTTCCCTATTTTATCAGTAGGTTCAAATACAATTACGATTGTGAGTAAATTATTATTCGATGTCTGGGAAAAAATATTTTGAACTTTATTCAAATGCGCAAAGAACAACAAAACTTGTAATAAGGGTTTTGTAAACACGTCGAATATTTCGTATTTGACTTTGCCGTTCTACCTGACCGCTGGAATCATACCATACTCATCAATTATTGAAAGAGTCTTAAAGTGTTTACCTTTTATTGTACTCTTATCCTTGTAGTTTCCTCCTTCGTCCTTGGGGAACGCCTCTTTTGGTATCAAAGAGTATATAGAATCGCTGCCGACCGGGTGGATCTGCAGCAGATGCATCAGCTCCTTCTTCAGGAACGGCCGCAACAGCATCATCACCTTGTCCATGAAGTACGGCGCGTTGATGAAATGCACGCCTTTTAGCCTCGTAAACATACATTCCTGGAAACATGAGGTTGAATCCTAAATAACTTACTTTTGCGACAAGAAAAAGTCTTTCTTAGTCCTCGTCTAAGTATTTAATACAATACCTAGGTAATGAGTCGAATACAGATTGCAGGTTACATATACATAGATTGTTTAAATTTAAACCAAAGGGCCTTAGCTGTGTGTTTCTTTTACTTCTTTGTCAACAAAAATTTGAATTTATTTGCTAACGATACTTCATCATGTTCACTCACTTGTATAAAGTAGAGAATTTTCTTAACAGACATAACATCCAATCTTGCGATATGAGCCAGGGATGATTCGTTCATGTCGATCAGCAAAATGAAACTGAAAATAATGAAACCTCATAATATAGCGTAAGTTATGTTGAATTGGTTTTTTTTAGGTTTTTCTGAAAAGGAAATTATAGGATCACTTTGTTGTCCGTCCGTCTGTCATTTTTTTTTTCAACAACCCATTGTAATATTCAGTTTAAATAATCAGATCTACAGACTCTCGATGCAAGAGTGATGAATTAAGATGTGGAGGGCTGGAAAGGAAGAGGAAGGCCGAAAAAAAGGTGGATCGATTGCGTGAGAGATGATATGAGGGAAAAATCAGTGAATGACAGTATGACGGCTAATAGAGTAGAATGAAAGGAGAAAACATTGTGCGCCCACCCCAAATAAATTGGGAAAAGGGCAGGAAGAAGAAGAAGATATCCTCTTGATGCAAAGCAAATCAAGCTTCTATGATAACACAACATTCATGTTCTTTTTTCCATACATTTCCAAGAAACTAAAATTCGATAGAGTACTTCCCGGTGTAACGTCACAAGTAAAGGAGGATTATATTTTGAAACTTCATTCGTAAGCTAAACACTCCTGATGCCCTAGATAAGTGTCATGTCTACAAGCGTTAACGATGATAAAAATCGCTTAAATGACATTAAATGTATGGAAATGACATTTTGTTTCGATAAGTCACGTGACTTAGACTTGTCACTTCCATAGATTTGAGCGAAATGCCACTTGTCAACGGGGGCTGCTCATTCCATCTATAAACGACTTAGGTTCTAGTGTTTAAACTATTGCTAGGTACATTTTTGACGTTTTAAAATTAAGGTTACTTTTAGTAAATCGATCCTTACCCAGGCCAGGTACCTTCCTCATACTGCCACAAGTCGAACATCATCATAAAAGTCCTGACTAATTCCACCAGGTGGAAGTTCCGAGCGTCTGGGTCCAGGAGACGGAGGTACACCACTCGGTAGCCGTCGGCTGTCGGAGTGGGCAGAGCGGCGTATAATCTGGGAACAGAAAATTATGGTTTGATATCAGCAAAACTTTTTTTTTATTATGTCCATGTTGTCTGTTTTCTCTTATGACTTGCCAATAATAATTAGGAAAAATTAAAGTTGGCTTCTTCATTTAACTAGCTTTTCGGTAGTACATTTATTCGAGCTTAAAATGTGGCCAAATTAAGAACAGAATCATTGGCCTGCTTTAACTTTTTTTAAGTTTAAAAGACTTAAAAAAGTGTAAAGTTGAGGTTTTTTTTAAAAATGATTGTACTTACACAGTGTTTAAAGCAACTTCCGTCTTTTTGTCCAGGATACGGTCCTTGAAATATGGCGCAAAGAGTGTTCGCAGCGTAAAGTGCAGGTCCAGCACCTGCTTGGCCACCTCGATGCTCTTCTCGCAGCAGTGAAACACTATCATCAGATCTACATCTGAAATTAAGTGGACATTGGGTTAGAAAATTACAAATAGAAGTCGAAGTGGTTTTGGGAGTTTCTCTTTAAATGCCATCATTTACCCGATCATAATTAAAACAAAAATCAAGACATAAATTTAGTGGAATTTGATTCATCATTAGAGCCTAAACATTTCAAAGTACCTTTATTTATCAGTTTTTTAAATACTTAATACTTAAAAAACTGAATTTCAATAAAGGGACTACTTAATAATTACCTCAAAAGCGTTATTAATAACCATGGTAATCATTTGCATTCCATCTTAGGATAAAAAAACTTCTAATAGCTGCAGCACAATTACAGGCTCGTATTATAATTACAAGCCTCCCTCCGATTGATATTTACGAACGATCGGACAGATAAACATCAAACAATCAGTCAATCATTCTACATAAACAGTTCACAAGAAACTACTCAACTAATTACACACTCATTGCTGATACTGAATCTTCCCTACTAATTACCGATAATTAATCATCTTTTTAAAACATCGATAGGACAAAGGTCGAATGAGAGTAGGTACTTAGGTACATAGTTGTTTATAGACAAAACGCGTTGTCTATTAAAACACCTGTAGTGTCGTCGTAATGCTTGCTTACTAAAGATCTCTTCGGTTGGTCAAAGGATTTCTTAATTGCTCCTAAGCGGAGTTATTCTTCTATTTAAGATAAGGAATAAGATTGTAATATCTATTGCTGTGTTTTTTAAATTATAATACTTCAAGAGTTGGTGATAGTAAACTGTATAATGCAAGCTGTGAAAATAGGGCTATCCAAAAACTCTGACTGTTGATCCTTTTGAATGTTATTTTTTTAATTTTGAATCCTGAATAATCTTATACTTGATACAAACGTTTGAAGTTACGTGAAGAACTACTTCGACGTTAAAACTTCATACTAAAATAGTCTGCCCAATCTGTAACTAAAAAACTACATAGGTCTATCTTACAACGGTTGGAGCAAATAATTGATTGGTCATCAATGTAAAAAGCAATCGACTTCAATAAAATTTATATGGGAGCACCTCTGAGCTTTACCCTATCGATATCACAAAAAATTTGTAAATCGATACTCAATTGCCGAATATATCGCGTAACAAACATACAAGTAAAAAACCCTTGGAATTGAGAACCTCTTCCTTTTGAAGTCGGATTAAAATAGTACTTATGCAAAAGGAAGATTTGGCAACAAACTTGTGAAGTAGGTAACTACCCATCTCTTTGTTAGTACATAAACGATCTTTAACCTTTAAAAGATCGCTTGTGTAATTTGATGTATATATGCAAATTATATGGTGCATAATCATTGGAATCGTAAACAATAGTCGAAGAAAAAACGTCGCGAATGACGTGCAATCGTGCTGCTAACCATAGGTTTTTAATGTTTGGACAGAATGTTATGAAAATAAACTTGAAATGCATTTTAGAAATCAGAATGGTAATTTTGTAAGAACGTCAAATAAATATAAAATTAAGTGTTTTAGATTTAAAATTTGCCTTTTGAATAAAATATATTCATTATCCAAATGGACAGTTGTTTTATAATACCAGCCTATAAATGTCCCACTGCTGGGCACAGGCCTCTTCTCATATAGAGAAGGAACGAGCATTGATCACCACGCTTGCTCAATGCGTGTTGGCGATTTCAGATTCCAATTGTTGGAATCCAGGTTTCCTCACGATGTTATCCTTCACCGATTTTATCAATGATGTCTTAGAATAATTAAGAAAGTACATATAACTTTGAAAAAGTCACATTGGTACTTGCTTCGAACCTGCCACCTTGTGCACACAAATCCGTTCATTTAATCACTAGGCCACCACGACACAACACGACACACAGTTGTTTTACAAATGAATAAAATGAAAAAGATTTCAAGTTTTTGTCAAAAACTGTCTGATTTAAAAAAATTGTAGGTACTTTATGTTACAAAAGCAATTTTTTCCTATTCCTTTCTAACACTGGACGTTGGCTGAGGATTAAGATTCTCTATAGTTTATTACTTATTATTTCCCTCAGTCTAAGGTAGTAATTTTTAAGAAGACTACTTCCTCTGTATTTTTAACTTTTATCTGCCCTTCCCAGTTCCTAATTCGTATTCTGCCTCCATTCATCTCTACTGCCTCCTCGTCAACTCACCGTTCACTGTTTTCTGTCTTACACTGTTTTTTTTTTAATTTACCTGATATATGCTCTGCCGGCAAGTGCGGTTGTGTTTTCATCCAGTCTCGAAGTTTCTTTATATCATCTGGAGTTATATCCGGATTCTTCTCGTACTCTTCTTCTATAGATATCGGCTTAACTAGCGCCATTTTAGATCTGTAATAGAAATGGACAGGTACTCATGAAATGCCACAAAAAAGTTTAAAGCTCTCACTTAATAATTTTTAAGGTTATCGAGAATTTAACACCTTTAAATAAATTCTTGTTTTCTTTTAATGTTTTGAGAGCAATTCAAATTATTACCAAAAATTTGCAATATGTTTTTAATTTTTACCTCAGTTTACGTCACTATGATTCTTATAGAGGTATTTAATAATTAATCTTAAATTTGTTAAAAGTGCAGTAAAACTATTGTGTGATTAAAAAATGCATGTGATTTGAACGTTTGTGAAATCCTGCGAAACAAGGATTAAGCTCCTGTCCACCGGATCGGAGCGAGGCTACGAAGCAACGGAGAAACATTCACAAATTATATTGCATATAATTTCTGCCCCTATCTCAATCTCAAGCCTGTTGGCTAATATTTCTTCTTTTCTTCGCTTCGCAGCTTCGCTCCGCTCCGATGGACAGGCAGCCTTAAATTCCTGAGTGCGGGAGTCGTTTTCTACAAAAAAAAACACTTTTAATTAGTTTATTTTAAAAATTAAAATTGTGCTTTATATTAAGATTCACACGCTTTAAGCTAAGACATTAACAAATTACCTTGTCGTCCTTCAAAAAGGTAGGTCTAAAAACATGTTCTTTAAAATTTAAACTATTTTCGATGCCTCGATGGCCTCTACATTATTATAATTGTAGATTGCGATTTTTATCACATTGTACTGTAGATGCCCATTATCTCAACGAATCGACCTGATATTAATTTAGTCACTGTAGCGTGAAATTATTAAATCGTCGACGATTACGGCGGGCGTTTAAATGTGATGTGGTTACATTGTAGATAGGTGACATTTCAACTGTCAAATAAACCTCTAGTATGTTGCTAAACTACTTTGCCTTTAACAGGTCTTTGGTCACCCAACGCATACTTTTATTTATTTATTTATATACTATTGTAACTAACATACAATTGTAACCTAGATCTAGTACTTTAATACTTGCCAAACCTAATTGTTTATCGTACAATACCTACAATGGTGTAGATGACTGGGTATGAAAAGTCAAATTTTAATTAGTCCGTCAGTTAGATACCCAATAAACATTATTAGACACGTTTTATTGTTTTTTTTTTAAAATAAGAAAACACTTAGACATGCGACTTTTCAAATCAATGTATCGTCGAGAGGTTTTGGGTACGTAAAATAATAAAAAATACGCGTCTCATATTTATTTAATAATCTAACAGACGAGCATTAAAAAAATTGTCATCTACCCATTAAGATTATACTACCCACAAGAGTATAGCGAAAATCGGATTTCACAATAAACCAATATTTCCTTAAAACATGACTTTTTTGTTTGACACATACTACATAACAATTGATAGATTAATTAGAGACTATATAATAAAAATGTCAATACAGACTTAATTGACACATACGTTCAAGACATGACAAAAACTTTTAACATAAAAGACGAAGAAGAATGTCAATATTAGCCTAGATCGTAAACTTAACAATATCAGTCAAGTAAATACTAATGAAAAAGGAATGACGAATAATCTTTTGTAGGTATGAAAAGACACAAAAACTGTCATAAATTCCAACTATGAAATATTAATTGCAATACACTTAAATGAAATTAATGAATAGTTTAGTAAGAATACATCAAGAAACCAATACAAGATTTGTTGATTGTAATAAATTTATACTATTTTTCTTTCTATAGTTTATCGTAAGATGTGTTTGTCTGATCTCTCAAGCCAAGGCTAATTAAATTAATAATGTTTATTGAATGCGACTTTAAGT
The DNA here is from genome assembly GCA_932294365.1 of Diachrysia chrysitis. NCBI lineage: Eukaryota > Metazoa > Arthropoda > Insecta > Lepidoptera > Noctuidae > Diachrysia > Diachrysia chrysitis. The sequence goes on along the minus strand of OW028660.1, from coordinate 11,487,314 downwards.
GGTTGCTACTTCAATTCACTTGAACCACTATTTAAATAATACCGCAATCAAGTTTTCATAGTTAATCTTATTATCGCTTCAACAAAATAATTATATTATCTGCATAAAAGCACTATAATGAATGTCTTGTCAGGATTGTTTTGTAAGAATTAGATTTTTTACCGAAACGCATAAACAAGTTCTAAAAAATTATATTTAATTATATGTTTTGTTAAAAAACGTCGCACAATAACAAGTAAACGATACGGAATAACAGGTATGTTACAAAGAGATTCCCATAGTTTTTACTGTTAATCATCGAAAAACTTCTTTCTGTTTACAGAAATAATAAGGGACCTAAAATTTTACCTAAAGAATTGTCTATTATAAAATTGATTTTTTTTATCTATTTTATTACATGTTATTCGATTTAGTTGTCATGAAGAACTATATTGTATTAATAATTACTTTTTTGTTAATATCATTAGGTTATATAACTAAATGATTGACTTACGCACATTGGAACGACTAGTTCAGTTCTCAGAGTCCTTTATCACGAGTTGGTCACGCATCGATGTCACAATTCGAACTGAGACACCAAAGCTGTTCGAATGTATAAACAATATACGTTTATAAAAGCCATACCATTTCCTCAAATAAAATATTATACATAGATAAAACTTTTAAATGATATAATTAAGATGATCAGGTGCTTTAATATTAATTTGGTGAACTTAGTAGGATTTTTTATGTGAGTGATATAAGTCCAATTGAATAATGAAAAAAGTCGCATTTAGATGATACAATTCCAAGCTGATAAAATACAATTACATTCGTTAGAATTAAAGGGTTCCTCAAGGTACGACCATGGGCCGTCTACAATTTTTTTAAATTTTTTTTACTAATTAGTAGGTTGCAGTACCTACTGCATATTTATTTAATAGAATATAGGACAAACGACCTTGTAGCTCCCCTGATAGTAAGTGAACAAGGATGCTAGAAAATATTTGCAAGTCCAGTCTTATCTTGAAGATACGTTATCGGCTTAGAGTATACATTGAGAAGCATTGAGTGCGTGCATCGCTAGCAGCCTGTTGTCCCGAGCGTAAGCAATTTTTTTGCTGTAATTACTAAGCTCGTTTATTGTTTTGAGTGATTTTCCGTGAGACAACAGATGTTTATGCGAAAAAGTCGATGGTTCCGATATTATTAAGTTTTGAGATAGTTTTTATAAAACGGCGTGCTTTGTTATGATACTACTTTTACGACTTTACTTGGTCATAGATACTGGTGCTCGCAGTTCATACTCTGCTAGGCGCACTCTATGAACAATAAGTGAAGTTCACTTATTTTTACTCAAAGGTTAGCCTTAAAAAAAAGGTAACTTAACCTACAAATCTATTTATCAAAATGTATTAAATAAGGGAAAATATAGTAAAGTGTAAAACAAGCAGGATAAAAAGCACTGCAATTATAAGAAAAGAAGAAAATGGTCGAGATTTTTATTTACAGCCTTTCTCACGGTGAGACAATAAAATATGAATAATATTTTATCATTATTATTATTTTAATTATTTGTTACGCATACGGCATTACGGCTACAGATATACACACTGAAAATTTCAACCTTCTACCTATTACGTTACGTTCATGAGATATCTACAGCCCGCTCGCAGACAGACGGATAGACAGCGGAGGCTTAGAGTAATAGAGTCCCGTTGGCACACTTCTGGTGCGGAAACCTAAAAAGAGCCCTTTGTAAATCTATCCTTTTTCACGAAAAATCTGAAAATATACGTAAATATTAAAAAACTGTGTGCCTGGAAGAAATTGCCTCGTGCAATAAGGCCGCCTTTTTAACATGTTCAAGTGTATATCTAAAGTAAAAATTCTTATTTTAAACATTCTAGTGTATATTTTATTTAATTATAACAAAACTAAACTCTACCTTTTATTGGTTAAGAGTTTAGTTTTGTTTTAAGTGTATATATAGTTAAGTTTGTATATTTAAAATTGTATATAATTAATTAATAAAAAAAAAAGTTTCATTATATTGTTCAAGTATGTACAAAAAAAAAACATATTTAAGTACTACAAAAAAAGAGTTTATGTAATCACTTTGACACTTAAGCCGTTATGAGCACGAGACGTTTAAGAGATAAGTTCACATGACAATTACCAATTACGCATAGATTATGAGATGATTACGGTGTCTTAGTTAGTGATTAACTAATCACTCAGTTGTGATCAATTGGCCGCAATAACATGTTGTTGTACTTCATTCTATATTTAGTATTCTGTGTCTGGGTCTAATTTATCTGTATTGTATGTATTTAGAAATCTATATAATATACTAATACTAATATATAAAGCTGAAGAGTTTGTTTGTTTGTTTAAACGCGCTTATCTCAGAAACTACTGGTCCGATTTGAAAAATTATTTTCAGTCTTGGATAGCCCATTTATTGAGAAAGGCTATAAGCTATATAACATTATGCTGCGACCAAAATGCAATATGAATAAAAAAGAAGTATCTCAGAGTTAAATGATTTCACACATCCATAGGCCCTAGTACACTACCGAGACATGTTAGTGGGGTATTAAACATATATTATGTAAAGGTAGCCATTTATCTAACGGGTATAATTGTTTTAATGTTCAGAGTAAATGGCCCTTACATATCTCTGCCTCATCAAGTCATCATTCATCATCATTATTAATGTTTGATTATATAAACTGATTCCACGATATCTTTATAAAATGCAGTAATTATTTTACAATATACATTACTGCCCCCGCTTCGCATGGCTAGACAAAACATTGATGAATTATACACTCTATCTATTGCTGAAAACTGCATTAAAATCGGTTCGTAGTTTTAAAGATCTAAACGTACGGGCAACGGGAGCGACTTTATTGTGTACTATGTAATGTTTGAAATACTGCTTCGACCCATAGATATGAACAATTTTCTCCAAAAAAGTAGTAATCTAGAATTATAAAAAAAAAAATTACCTGTCCCGTAATTTTGATCACCTAATGAGTTTTTTATCGTAAGGCCAATATATTTTTTGGGAATTGACGATTTGAAGAAAGTTTGTCATTTATACAACGTGTCGTTTTGCATTCTCGTCAAATTCCAGGAGATAACTATGCTAATGATTCTCGACACGGATCAATAATAAAATACGTAGTTTTTTTTTTTTTTATAACTTTCGAAAATCGGCATGTGTGGGACAAGCACTTCAAAACGCGGCCCGCACCCTAACTACTCTTTTACACACACACATCAAGACACTGCCTAGCGCATAAGCAACGGGACGATTCTGTTTTTTTTAAAATGGTGTATTCTGAAATACTGTCAAACTTAAATGACTAAAAAAAACAAGTATGTATTAATTACTAAGCAGATATCGTAATTTTATTTGATCAATTATGTCTTTCATAACAGCCTCCTGAAATTTGACGAGAATGCAAAACGACATAATATAATAAATAGGCAGAAGTAATATTTTAAATATGACCAAGCATTTTTGTAATACCCTGTACAATAAATACTTAGTATAGTATTATACGATACTTATTTGCGAGACTGATGCGATGTTTACTAACAAAGGTTACGTTTAACGTTTAACAGTTAGCCTTTTTAAACTGCGCTCAATTTCATTAACACATCTTAGCCATATTATTATTCTATTCATAAACTACTTTTTCTTCTCCTTAGATTTAATTTTATTTAATACTTAGGTACCTAATTCTTAGGTACTCATATTATAAATGCGAAAGTAACTCTGTCTGTCAGTTTGTCTGTCGCGCTTTCACGCCAAAACTAAAGAACCGATTTAAATAAAATTTGATACACAGATAGTCTAGAGCCTGAGAAAGGACATAGGCTACTTTTTGCCGCGATAACCGACGTCAACGCAGGCGGAGCCGCAGGAAACTGCTAGTATGCAGTATAATATAAAAGCACTGCAATTTTAATAGATTATCATAAACGTTTATTTGAATTGGTAATTTTATTAGTCTCGTTCACACAAGGCTCATTCAAGATGTTATTTATATCAACAATAAATAAATCTTAATACATTAACGAACTCCCTCGTACTAAGAAAGCTGCAGTCAGACACGTCATTCATATCACAATCATTTTTTAGTTATCGATAAAAATTTCAGACATCTCTTACAAAATAAAATCTACTTGTATTTGTAGTTAGGTATCCTAAAAACCTTTACCTTATGGCACAACACTTGGTCTTCTTTTTTCTACTGCCTGACTAAAGATACTATTTTCAATTCAACTCTGCGGTATGAAGAGACATGAACAAACATTCTTTCTGGGTCAGGAGACGAAAAGTTACATTTATTTATTAACAATTTTTGCACATAAAAGAATTTTAGCACGACACAAAATAATAGCAATAGAGTACAAAGATCCTGTTTATTTCTTAAAGAAATTTATTTTAGCAGACCTACGAAAGCCGAAATATATCAGAAATTGAGACAACAGCATGTATAAGATATAAACTACTAGCTGTGTTCTGCGGCTCCGCCCGCGTGGATGTCGGTTATCGCGGCAAAAAGTAGCCTATGTCCTTTCTCAGGCTATAGACTATCTGTGTACCAAATATTATTTAAATCGATTCATTAGTTTTGGCGTGAAAGCGCGACAGAAAAACTTCGCCTTAGAAAAGTCACACACTGGTAAATTAAATAATACTCAAAAATATTTAATTTAAAATAAAAATAAAGAAAACTTACCAAAAATTAAATAAAAACTCTTAAATATTCTTCGTCAAACACAAAAACATAACAATATAAATAAAATCTATGAAAATCGAACACAAAAAAATATTTAAATAAATGTATTAATTTTATCTATTTAACGGCTTTAATTTATTTATCTGATTAGTTAGACAGGTAACGCGGCGACTCGCTTGTTCTTCAAATACGAATGAATCAATGAAGCAGCATTTGTGTTAGATCTACTGAATATATTATCATTGTAGTCTTTATAAGTGGACGGGGTAGGTAGTGACCAGGTATTAGGTATTATATACTACTTAAAACTGACCCACAAAGCTCTTTTTAAGCAGGACAAACACCTTTTGACATGCTAAATGGCGTTGATCACATAAAGACTACCTTGTTTTTTTTTAACCCGCGACGAATAAGAGGTATTTTATATGTTATATATGTATAAAATACCTCTTATTCTTTATGTTTAACGTGTTTATCGGTGTAGGTATGTCTGTGGCGTCATAGCTCTTATATAGCTATATAATAATCGGTTAAGCTTAACCGATTATTTAAGAGGGGTGTTATCCAGCCTCTTGAAAATTATGAGATCCTTGCTGTTCCATATTGTCGGGTCTCTTTTAAATCGTAATGTCATTAAAAAGTGTATTGTAAAATATTTTTAGAAATAAGCAAAGTTCTAAATTGAGGAAATATCTTTTGGCTAAGTTTACTAATATACAGGATATAGGTAGCTATCAGTTACCGTATATATAGATACTTGATTTTGCTAGAAGACCACATAAAGTTCAATGTTGTAAACATACTTTGTACACATTTTGTAAGTGACCAGTATTTTTATGATTGTGACATTTAGCTATAAAATGTTTTTAATTAGGTACATAAACTTGACTGATTACTGTTTTCTGTACAAACCTATATTATGTGTAAAAAATATTTCAATTTCCAAAAACAATTTGGACATTTAAATATTATTTATATTTGTTTTCTTTAGTCCGACGCTAATGTTTAGTGGATTTGAATGTTAACTAAATTAAAATTCATTAAATAAAAACTCGAAAAATTATACTATAATTAATACCAACATATTCAATTCTAGAGTTCTATCTATACTACTAAGCAAATGTTAAATTAGAACCTACTTACGACTTTTTCCCTACTATCAGTTGCCCGCGGCTCTATCCGTGAGTCGGTTATCGCTTCAAAAAGTACCCTATGTCCTTTCTTACGATCCAAGCTTACCCCATAGCAAATTTCATCCAAATCGGTTCAGCGGTTAAGCCATGAAAGCGTAGCAGACGGACAAGCTGATTTACTCTTACATTAATAATATTAGTTTGGACCTCTCTATTTTCATTTTTTTTAAGAACGGCTCGACCAATTGCCGTTTTTTTTTATGTAATTGTCAGTACCTACATGGTTTAAATGAACAAAAATTAGTGAATAATCAGCGAGCAATGTAAAAAAGAATAATGCTTTTCATATTGAAATTGTTTAAATTAACAGGACACCAACTGTCAGGTCAGCTAGTAATTAATAAATACATTTTTTCTTATGTAACACTAGTCATTGGTAGTAATACGTACATCTCTTAACGTTTTTCTAAAGCCTTAAAAACACTTGAATCCCTCACTTCCCATACCGAAACTCACAAAATAATTACTAAGCATAATGTTACATTTAAAAATGCTAAATATGTATTAATTAGTTGCGAAATAATTAAGCAACCGTTTCTTAAATAGAGACGTGTTAGTGTCCAAGTGGATTCCTTTTCCCATGGTCGCTAAATATGTATTGTATTTTCTTAATTATAACTAATTAGTTATATAAAAAAATCCTGTACTCATTCTAGACTAATTTTATCCCTAGTTTTTATATTATCTGTGGTTTGGTAGAAAACATATCATCTGTAATTTTTTGTGACTTAGTGAAATTCTTATCGAATTTCTAGCCGGTTCTTCTCCATAGAAGGACATTTTATAACAGCGCTTCAAGTAAAGAAGCAGCAGATTCAAGTAAATTTATAACTTAACGTTTCTAAACGGCTTTCAGTTCTTTATTAGAACAAAAAAAAAAATTGATTTAGAGTTTTGACTGTCTCTGCCCTGAAGATGATATAATAGCTAGAATTTTACTTTCTAAAGCAATGGTGTGCTTCTCCTTTTCTCCTTTACCGGAAGACTTGGCGGGAACGCATTGCTTATTAAGTCTAAGTTACATCAGGGGACAGATGGAGCAACATGTTGCGCAACATCCCTCAGAAACTCCGTGGAATGTTCTGAAACGTGCGCTCGCTCTCAGAGCGGGGGCGAGCAATATAACCCGCGTCACGTTAAGTGTTGCAGGGCATGTTGCGGGTCACTGGGCAACACGTTGATATAAGCGTTGCGCGCCACGAGGAACATTTAGTCCTATAGTGTATGCTATGACTTTAAGGCGGTTTCAGGCAAAGGGCTCCCTTGCCAAGAGCCGCAACGTTGAAGGGATACAATAAAAATATCAAGCTTTAACATTTACACCTACAGGGCAAATGTCTCTCCCAGAAGAAACGAGCATTGAACACCGCGTTTGCTCACTCTGTTTTCTTTATTCAGTCAAAGTTTCATCAGCACTTTACTGCACGGATCGCTGAGTGGTATAGGCCACCACGCTAATTACTACAGTGCGCAACGTGTTGCGAGTTCGATTCCCGCATGGGATAAGCATTCTGTGATCCACAAATGCTTTTTCTAACTCGGGATGTCCTTTGTAAATGGCGTCTGAATGTTTGTAAAACCCCCGCGACACAAGGATTGAATTGCTACGTGCTGCAGTCTTATAAAAAAAAATCTCTATATTTTCATCATAACTTATCAACAATGTAGTGTACGTAATAATCGTCGAGGTTTTATTCTTACTTGCTTTGTACACTAAACAATTAAAACCTAGTTATATTTTGTCGGGTTTTTGACTCTGAAGATTTTAATCATGAAGAATGATGTTAACTACACGACTGCCGAAAAAAGGAGTGCTTTGTTCTTAGTGCTCATGTATCTATGTAATAAGTCAGTTACTTTATCTTACCAAAACTTCTAAATGCCTGAACAGATCTAGATGTATCGTTACAATCTGTATATCATCTCGAAACATGAATCTAGCATTTTTTTAATATACTGTCAGTAATTCGCCACTTTTCCAGTTATTGGTCAAGTTTTTAGATTTTAAATTATTTTCTTTCTTTCTTGTTTTTATATTATGATAAATTGAAAGAATGTATAGTATGCCATATAACCAGAAGTAACAACATGGCACGAAACATGTGTCGTAGTAGAATTTGCACGGAAAGAGAACCGTCGAGGCGTAAAATGGAACTAACATTATGATAACATTAAAATCGTTCCATAAAACCATTATGAAGGCAGTAGCCGAAAACATTGTTCTAACATAATTTTATAAATATCCAGATGTTACACTCGCACTATAATGACGCAACAGTGTTTTGTACATAACAAATACGGTAATTAAACACAGCATCTCCCTCAATCCCAAGACGGTTCTCTTTCCGCACAGATTCTATCACCACTGATTTCCGTTGTACAATACTACTAGTCGCCTTATTATCTAAAAATAAACATTATGTATAAAAAAAAATTGATTCGTTCCTGACAATTTGTTCTACAATTTTTTTAAATTTGTATAATTGAAATATCCATCCAATGTAAAAAATATTTAGCTGTATAATAATAAATATTAAACAGGCAAATTTAATGCTATCTTTTATGGGGTAGTTACCTACCCATAAAAACTTTGGAGGAGGGACTTTTTTTTTTTAACGCCTTCCGTGCTAAGGAGTTTTATGCTTGTGTCGCGGGGGGTTTTGCAAACATTCTAATCACGCACATCATGCACAAAGAACGCCCAGAATTGGAACAAGCATTTGTGGATCACAGAAATGCTTGTCCCATGCGGGGATCAAATCGGTGGTACGTCGGTGACAGAGGAAACCTATATCACTCGGCTATCCGTGAAGTCAACAACTGCAGCTCAGGCTGATTGCACCTACAAAACCGTTAACCAAAAGACGTTTTTCATTCTGCTGTTTTCTTCTTTTGAACTGGACTGATCCAAATAACATGAGCATCAAAATTTAGAGGAAACGTATGTCTATACTTCTATCATTAGGTACATTCTATTTTGTTGAAATCCTAACAAATTTGTCGAATACTTAGCCCCGGTTTCTGAAGCGTTGATCAACATAACACATAAGTTAGTTAATCACCTGTCAAATCTCATGTTAAGCGCTCTGATTGGTTGTTAGTCTTTTGGTCAACCAATCAAAATCGTGATCTGACAACAGATTAACTTGATCAGCCTTTCAGGAACCGGGGGTAAATTTTGGAAAACGCATTTTTGGGGGTTATATTTCTTTAAGTGACCATGTTTTAGAAAAAACGCAATAATACTAGATCTTTTAGGAAAAATCATTGTTCTAGAAGCATTTTCAACGAAGGAAACATACGTTTGTATCGAGAAAGAGCCATTCGCTTCCGTATTAATCGTTCTAAAATAAAAACAAAAACAGGTATATTAATTAGTTTTACGAAGCACTCGAATATTCCATGTTCGCTCTTGCAATTGTCCTAAAAAAGCTAGTGTACAGAATTAGATCGGATTCACTCTACATATCATTATAGCTATAAATAAGTATTATGTACCATTAACTATGATAACCTGTTATAACTCGTATTTTATTGTTTTCAACTTGACGGAAAAATACATTTTAATAAAAATATACCTAGTTGCTGATCGACCAGACTGCATGGATTGCCGAGTGGTATAGATCAATACACGCGGTGCGCTGCGGGTTCGAACTCCGCGTGTTAATTCTAAGTTTCTTATCTTTCGAAATACAGATTTATTTGTTTTACATTTTCCTCATTGAAAGAGTCAAGTACCTACTATTTGTTTTTTTTTGGTGCAGTGTTTAGTGATAGCCAAATATATGCCAAACACCTGCATCTGGTTTAATGCCTGCTTGCACTATTACTTGCACTGTTACTTTCATTCAGTTTTAGGATCATTTTGTTGTCCGTCTGTCTGTCAAGATTTTTTTTTAGGATCGTATTGTGGTATATTATTGAAATTAATTTCAAATACTTTTGTTGACGAATCCAACAAAAAATATTTGTTTAGTTTCATAACATAAAGAACTCGTTTTTACGATTGCAAACTTATTGCAGTTTTAAATTTAAATAATGTCATACATTGATTTATGAGAAAGCATATTGTCAACCGCACGGTAAAGTTTGTTTTAAGAGAATTAACCGTGACGATCATAAAAATGTGTACAGAACCCTCGATTCGCGAGACAGACTCGCACTTGTCCGATTTTATTTTTATTTTTAGGTACGTCCTATCAGTTGATCTTATACAATTTTATTGTCATACCTAATATAGTATATCATTAACCTCTCGGTTTTTCTTTATAATAATTAATAAGGAATTTGGCAGCATGTAAAATATATGATCTATTGATGGCATCCGTATTGAAAATGAATTTTGGAAACCAACTATTCAGTCAGTTAAGAACAATTCGAATATTTTAAGAGAAAATCGACAACAAAATGTTTCTTTTTATCTACTTCATTCACGTGATCGTAAACGGCTGGGATTGGCCGAATGGTTGATGACGTCAACTACTTGTAAACAGTTGCGTCTCAACAGTAGTCAACAACCAAAGTTTACAAGCAGGTGACGTCTCGATAATACGAGCGCCATATTGTCAGGAAATACGTTTTCGCGGGATATTTAAATAGATTTTTTTTGTTTTAGATTTTTCCTTCACTTTAAGTAATGGAACGTAAAATAGAGATTTTCTACAGTGTCCTTAGACACTAGGGATTAACGTAGAACAGTTTTTAAAAACCAGTCAAATACCCTATTTTTCTTCAATAATATAATTATTAAGTAATTAAATACAAATAATAGAAGGAAAAACTTAAACCTCAGGCAGGACTCGAACCTGCGACCACTGGCTTGACACGCGTCAAGATTATTTAATTACAAATATTCGCTCCGCATGCGTTAATAGGTAACAAATAATTAAAATAATAAATATAATTATTAATTTAAGTTTTCACTAAGACTGGCATCTTAACAAAATCATGTTAAAATTAGCTAATTACTTAATTAAGTTAATTTTGACCGAGCCAAGACCTTGATGATTAAGTACAATTTAGGTAAGTATAAAACAATCCAAGCATAAATGAGACATACGTAGATTATTAAATATTGTATCTAATTAATTAACCAGAGGACGAGCGATTATTTATAGACAATAGCAAAGTTGGAGGTACAGTCATTCCAACATTTTGTAACAATTTAATTCAACAATCGAATTTATTTCATTGTGTTAAGGTTGAAATTGGGTATTTGTCTGTTATCAATATTATTTATTTATAACAATTTTTCTAATAATTGTCGTAAATTTAAGCGTATTTACGAAATAACGTAAGAAATATGCACAATTATAAAACAAATGACAAATGTTCTATATGTGGAGTCAATAAAGCATTTCACATCTAAATTTTCAAGAACAGCTCCAATTTTGTTTTTTTAATTTAAACCCTTAAAGCCCTTAGAACCCTTACCCCCCGTTCACACTAGTCGTAAGTCGCATACGACTAAAAGTCGAATGCTCTGGTCACCATACACTTTATATGGAGCTGTTCACATTGGATGAGACGCGATTTACATATAAAATCAGACTTTCGACTTTTAGTCGTATGCGACTTACGACTAGTGTGAACGGGGGGTTAAAGGATCACTTTGTTATCCATTTGTCTGTATGTCTGTCAAGATTTTTTTCTCAGAAATTAAAATCAAATACACAGATTTATGGACCCATAAAGATTAAGCTTCTACGTCAAGGCAAATAAAAAGTACAGCCATTTATATCGTATTTTCCATACATTTTCGAGAAAATCAAAGTTATAGGGTTCTTCCCGTCGACCGAGAATCCAGAAATTTAGCATAATGGTCATGAAGGTCTAACGTCACAAGTGAGGGCAAATATCTGAAAATAAAGTATCATAAGAGGGAGAAGACATTTTTTCAACCGCAAATTTACGTTGGTTTTTGGAGAATTAATCGTGACGTTTATCGTGAAACTTTGTACCTACTAAACCCTCGGAGTGCGAGTCGCACTTGTCTATGTGTGTGCAATTTCTTTTTTATTAGGTAGCTTTTTTAGACAAATTTAAAATTAGAAATCTACCGGGTGGAGGTAATATTTATTTGTACTTTTAAATGATATTTTTGAGATTTATCAGGTCGACTGCAATTTTTTGACAGGTGTTAGTGTTGGGCAAAATAAACAGTTAATTTTTTATATTTTATTCAGTGTAAAATACCCTATCCAAAAATAAGTTACCGAAATATTTGTAAATAAGTAGATCTTACGGTGAATGAAATAAAACATCTTTGTTTTATTAGCTTTTACAAAAAAAAGGTGACAATGTCGTAAATAAAAGTCAAAACAAGTAATGACATGGCTTATGTCCAACAACCCAAAGTTGAGACTATCGTTTTTAGAACTAGGATTTAATATATAGGTATTTTAGATACGAAATAATACAAAAATGTCACCTACACAATATTGTTAAGCTGATGCAAAGACGTTCGTGCAGTGCAGTTTAATTATATTTAAGTATGTAGTTATAACAAAATTATTGAAATTTCGATTAAAACTTAATGCGCGTTGCGCATATTAAATTATTTTAATATGATTAAAATACATTTGTTTTCTTGTGGTCATACAAATTACAATCATTATGACCAAACATGATTATCAAAAATATTATATACTGATGTTAAGTTGTACATTTTATGCACTTATTCAACGTGTCATGTTGCATTCTCGTCAAATTTCAGGAGACTGATATGGAAGACATAATTAATCAAATAAAATTACGATATCTGCTCAATAATTAATATATTCTTGTTATTTAAGTTTGTCATTATTTCAGAAGAACAGAATCGCCCCGTTGCGTATGCGGTAGGCAGTGTCTTTATGTGTGAGTGTAAAAGAGCAGTTACAGTGCGGTATCACACGGCTAGCGTTTTGCAATGCTTGTCCACACATGCCGAATTCCGAAAATTAAAAAACAAAGAATAAATAATACTACACATAACAGTGGTACAAAGGGCGGCCTTATTGTGCACGGCAATTTCTTCCAAGCATTGGACGGAATAAATATAAGAATATAAGTACAGTGTAAAGCTGCCTAACAGACTTAATATCTAACACGTTATGCTAAATCATCTAAATGCTAAATATATGAACAAAAACAAACAAAAAACTGAACAATATTGCGAAAACAATTTAAAAACAATAACGAAAAATTATAGCAAATCTATGACATTATATGTTGATAGAGACATGTAATGGTTTCTTTTTTTTTTTTTTTTTGACAATTGTTTGCTCACGACGAATAGACACTGGCCCGGGTTATTTGAAATCCACGACGTATTTTACTGGGTATAACAGTATTAATATACTGTGTGTGTGGACTTATATTTTAAGAAGATCGACGTATAAAAGTCGGGATTCCAACGCACGGAGGGGCTCGGTATGTTTACAAATGGTCACCCATCCACTTGCCAACCGCGTCGAGCGCGGCTTAACCTTTAGTTTCGGTCAAACCGCTTACGGTGTACAGCTCACACTTAGCCACGAGCCCCTTAGACTTGGTTAGACTTATTTAAATACTAATATTCGTTTTTGTTACCATTGACAAACTGGCATTCGTCTCATCTGATGGTTAAACATGATTGTTAAACCCTATGGGCATCACCAACAACGCAGATTTTGCAGAACGGAGCTGAAGTACCTTCTGCTAAGAGCGCCTACATAATGTATTATTTAAGGCATCAAAAAAAATTGCTCTAATTTTTCGATAGGCGAGTAAGACTATATTTTTTTTATTTTTTACTATTGTTTTTAGCATTTTAATAAAGCTTCGTCAGGCACTATTTAACTTAAAAAAGAATAAAAAAGCACTGTTTCCGCCCGGGATCGAACCGGGGACCTTGTGCGTGTGAAGCACACGTGATAACCGCTACACTACGGAAACTTACGATAAGAGCTCGAAATTATAGGTTATAATGGCCATTTCCTTAGTATACTTACATAATAATAATAATATTATTATAGGTACTATACATACTTATATTACATAATTATATTATAATTTAATCACTTGAAACTTTGTACCTTAAATGAATGTTGATGTTGTTCACGATTTGGAATAGAGTATCTCTACTAAGGGGATCTAAACTGGCGATAGTACAAAAAACCCACCAAGTGCGAGTCAGACTCGTGCATGAAAAGTTCCATACCATCGTACAAGATTTATGCCGTTAAAAAGAGCAAAAATATAAGAAGAAAAGGATTCTAGTAGAGGAGCCGCCTTTCATTTTAAATTGTATTATTAATGCGGTAACATAATAAAATACATACACTCTGTAAAAATGTCAACTCTCTAGCTATTAGAGTTCATGAGATACAGCCCGCTGACAGACAGACAGAAGGTCGGACGAATGGACAGCGAAGGCTTAATTAATCATAGGGTCCCATTGTATTGGCACCCTCCGGGTACGGAGCCCTAAAAAGAAAATTATAAAAAGTAATAACTTCGCTTTTTATAATTTTCTACATCGATAATAACTAGGAAGTCTATTAAAAAACAAACAAGTAAACATCACGAATGTACTTTTGTATAGCATAGCGCCATCTATTGTCAATAAATTACAACTAAGAACAATACGTTGTATGTAAGTATTAATAGATGTCACTACCATTACCTCATTCTGCTAATTAATTATTTTACTTTTGTGTTATTAATAAAGTTTGGATATCTTTCGTTCAAGGCTTCAACACATGAAGACACAATAAAAAGTTCTTTAGAAATTCCGCTGTTATTTGCAATCTACCTACAATTTTACATAACAACTTACTAACTAGACCAATTTCTTAACAAAAGGATTATGAATAACATCATAAATTGCGATGTTCAACAAAGCCATAATTCTCGGCGATACTTAATCATTTTTATGCAACAATTTGACCAGTCCATAGTTGACTGCAGCTTACAATTCTTACAAAACTGCCCATTAGTATAAGTTACCGTTAAAAATCGTTTTATTGTGTGCCTGGGGTGACCACCCGTTCGTACTATAGAAGGGATTTTTTAAAGTCTATTTAAATCATGAAACAGATTATGAAACCTAGATACTTTTTTGATTTTCCATTTTCATTTTAGATTCTTTTTGTAAACGTTGATATGACATTGTATAATGTCATGGCATTAAAACTGGTAAGCTACTATTCCAAATGTTGGTAAGGAGACGCCTTAATAAGCTTAGGTACATAGGATTTGCTACTTTACACCTTAAAGTGACAGAGACATCGTTAGACTTAACGGCGACTTAAAACTGATTATCCTTTCAGTACTCGGCCATAAGTCACTCAAAGGTTATGTTTATTTAATCGCTAATAAGGAAGCCCTTAAGTACCCATTGACGTCTCTGAGTGCGGTAGTTACATTAATAGTCAATCTAGTAACCTATTATCCTATTTTTACAATCAACATAGTATTCCTATCAGCCGATATTAGTTGAACTACGTACAATCGTGAACTCTGCGATCAATGAAACACGGCGCTAGTGTTGTTACTGATATCGGTGTTAGTAAACACAGTCTATCGTATCGTAGCTATTGTTTAATATTATTTACTTTCGCCACAATAGGTGGCATCTAAGATATGTCAATATTTATTATGTAGTATTAATTTATTTATCTTGTTTAGTGCAAACTTACAACTTAGTTTGCAAATTTTTTAGCAATTCCAAATTTTAATTATGAGTTATTTAGTTATACGGTAGCAGAATTATTATATTGGTGTAGGTATATGTATAGACATAATCATCTGCAGTTTAGGTTATAAATAAATAAATACATACATCCAACCTAGCGTGTAGATATCCTGACCAAGCTCTGGCCACCGATACAGCTGCTGTTTAAGTAAAAATATTTAAAGTAAACAAAATAAGTTTTAGTGTATTTAGTTTATCAGCAACATAAAAAAGATACGTGATGATAATTAATACAGCTATCGAAGACGGTACAGAAAGCGCATCACTAGAGGTCGTGAGCGTACCGTCTGGCAGAAACCGAAAGTGATGCGCGTGCGCCGCGGCGTGGGAACAGGGTCAGAGTACCACACGATCGGTTTCTTAACTATAACAGATAGCTGTAAGAATATTGGGTTGCTCATCTTTATTCTGTTTTTGTACCCCTAAAAATTAGGTTTAAAAAAGACCTATAATTTAAAGTTTATGAAAAATATTTTTTGAATAAACATTGCCACGATGAGGCTAACATATTACTTTGTAATAAAAAGTCTGTACATACAAAAACGAAGCTAAAAAATTTTTTACATTAGCCTAACCTGCATTTGCAATCTTATATATATGCATACCCGTTCAGTTTTATTTATAGCCTTTTCTGTCTCCCACTACAGAGCAAGGCCTCTCCACCATCCTATTTTTTTTTTTATCTTTTTTGCTCTGTATTTGTATGTCATGGCTTACGACATGAAGAAAGGTACATATAGATTCCAGCAGGACGTCGATAATGGCTGTGCTGTAAATCCTGATGATGAGGATGATTCTCATATTAGATATCATGGAGTTTTAGACCCATTCTGCGAGAAAAAAATTGAGAAAATGGTTTTATTTTTTTTTAATTATTAACTTTTCAAATTAATTTACAAGAATCCTTGAAACTAATGAGTACGACATGACATAACTAATAACATTTACGATGGCAGGCAAAATACTCTTAACTATTATTACCTCTAAGTGGTTAACGTATACAGAAACTCTAGTGAAGTGGATGTTTTTATTTGTCGCTCAAAACAAGTTGCAATTAGTGAGCGAAAGGATTGCAAATGTCAGGGCGATCAGAAGACATTATGCATCGTCGTTACATTTGAGCAGATATTCAATCAAGAATATAAAATATAACTATGTATGGTACAGTATTAAGAGCATATAAAAGTCAGGCTTAATGTAGATCAGTAAGGAACAGAGTGGTCAGTTGATTCAGAGTCAAGGATTATGTGCTACTAAGTGAAGTGGTCACTAACCACTAGCGAACGATCGTCGTTTTTTAAGATTCCGTACCTCGAAAGAAAACGGAAAGCTTATAGGATCACTTTGTTGTCCGTCCGTCCGTCCGTTTGTCTGTCAAGACCCTTATTCTCAAGAACGCTTGGAGGTATCAAGCTGGAATTTATATCAAATACCTCTATCAAATTCTCAAATAATCTACTGTCCCTTGGAGCTGTGAAAAAATGTAAAATACTTTATTCTTTCCTTAGGCTACAATATATTATCCTTAGTTATAAGAAGAAATGATTGCTTTTTGTTCTTTTTAATAAATTTCAGGACCGACCATAGAACTTGGCACACATTCAGATCTCACTTCTTTTGTCGTTGAAGTTAACAACCAAGACTATATTGAACTTGGCTCTCATTTTACATTTATGTTTTTGATGGGATAAAGTATTTCTTTAAAGATGAATGATTATCTAGAAGTTCCGTAAGTCGGTTATTTTAATTATATATTTTACTATAATCAAGTTTAATCCGATCTCAGAACAGAGTGTCTAATCTGCAATCTAGTCTTTACTATAATAAGTTTCTCAGCAGCCCAAACCGGCCCAAACCAGGTAAATCAACGTCCATTCGTAGGCCATTTCTAGATCGCACCTAACAAACACCATTATGATCCTTAGCACAACGCAATAAAGTCCATAATTATACTGTTATCAGTCATAATAAAGAGTGCAAGTATATTATCAAACGCACATGCGGTTTCGTTGATATGTATTTGGTACCGTCAGTAAAATAACGACCTCATTTACAGGTTTTTTTGTTTGCTAGTTTGAGGGTTCGATATCTGAGCTAGATAATTGGAGTACTCAAGAAAATAAACTCAAATGACTTCATAGTCTTTTGAGACGTTCCAAAATGACGTTTTACCTCAAATTTTTTGGGGTTCCGTACTGGTAACTGGGCCCGACTACTAAGCCTCCATTGACCGTTCATATAAAAATAAATTAAGTATTTTAGGGGCTCTATAAAATAGTACAAATCTCTTCATACGCGAGTCTGACTGGCATTTGTTTTTCTTTGTAATTTAATCATTTTATATATCTCATCATCATTAACATATTATATATATCATTGCTAATAAACTCATTATTATATGGAATAGCGGGCAAACGAGCTCAAGAATTACTTGATTTTGTAAAAAAATCCTTCCATTCATCCAACACGAGAGGTCTTGGAGATGCGATGTTGGCCTTGGTATTTAGGCATTCAGATCAAGCGGAATAGCGTATAATCAAGGAACGCGAGCCGCTACACCATGTATTACGTCATTGGTTCATTAGGTGATACTTCTCCAAGGCATGTCGGATCACTACAAGTCACCATCACCATCACTACAAGAATCTCAGCCATCACTACTTGTACCATAAAACCTGACTTTTTTTTCAGTAACAAAACCAGGTATAGTTTATTTTGCTGTCGCTCCAGGAGTTCGGGTCACACATGACGCAATGTGGAAAGTTGCATCGTATCACACCTGCGCGGGCGCAGCTTATCAGCCCGCAATTATATAGAAAGGGACAGTTTATGGAGACTGGAGTACAGGACTTGAGGGTGTGGGATACATGTGTGTCCAGATATAACAATATTACCTACAAGAAAGAATTTTAAATTAATTTTAAGATAAATTTGTAACAGAAACTACGTATCTTGTTTAAAGGAAGGAAACATGTTCTGAATTGTTTAAAAAAAAAAAAGATGGTACGCAGGTAAGAAAAAATAATACCTAACTTTAGATCTTTATATTCTATTCTATTCTATGGAGAACCACCCTGATCAACTTTTGATAGATAAGGGAATAAACCTGAAGCCTAAAAATCTTTTATTAAGATGAAATATGGCAGTAAAATATTTTTTTTTCCATGGTCACTCCATAGCAATAAGTGGATGCCATTCAGCAGTAAGCACTAAATAAGTATACAAAGTTACACTCTTGACAGTTTTTTTTTTTTTTTTTTTAACAGTCATGTATTTACACATATCCTTCCAGTTAAATGTACAATTCTTGGAATTGACTTCGCGGTTAGTTTTCGTAACATACTTTCTGGCTCTGATGACAACATTGTAGATTATTATGAGCTACTTTTGAGTTCGTTTTAAGTGATAAGATTGGATAAGCGTTTTACTGTATCTTAAAAATTATACATGTATCTTTAAAATTTTCTTCTGATTTTTCTGCCAGATGTGAGAATAGGCTTCGAATGGAAGATTCAACATGTCTGATAATCCTGTTTGTGTAACTAGTCTGTACAATTTCTGCTTAGTGCACATGCAATGGAAAATGATATGAATGATATATGATGAGCAACATTTTTTTTCTCATTTATCTATTACAATAAAATTATTAAAATTACAATTCCCGACATAAATAAAAAACAGCGAAATTTTTTAATTAAGTTGTGATCATAATCATATTGTAAAATCACTTTGTTTAAACGTAACCTGGAGTGCAACTGGCTTCGATTAATAAGTAGTTGAACTTCAAATAATTAAACGATAAACAAAGCTTCCTGAAGATATTCACAAGTTGTTGTTATATAAACATTGAAACTTGTTTCTATATTTAACTTTTAAATGTCACGATGACAATTCAGTCAGGATTTTATTTTTCAGTTAAAGGTGACCAAGTACCAAAAATATTATAATTTGTATTTAATTACATATTTTAATAATTGAAAATAAACTACTATTTACAAGGATTCTATCGTGCTTTACTTAGGTTTTTGTTCCCAACATTTCAACGCCTCTGCAGGAGGTCTCATGGTCTCATGTTCACGGGCACCACAGAAAGCATATTATTAATACATATAATCAAATTCTTATAAACTTCAGAATTCTATCCAAAACATGCCGAGTTCGTCTTCACCAATAACATAAGACTTTAATCTTTCTTCAAAACAAAGTAGAGCTAAGATAATAAATCCTTACTATAATATTATAAATGCGAAAGTAACTCTGTCTGTCTGCCTGTCTGTCTGTCTGTATGTCGCGCTTTCAAAACTACTGAACCTATTTAAATGAAATTTGGTACACAGATAGTCTAGAGCCTTAGAATGGAAATAGGCTACTTTTTGCCGCGATAACCGACATCCATGTAGGCAGAGCCGCGGGAAAAAGCTAGTATAAAATAAATAATAATAAATGAGGACAACGTCAAATACATTGCTCTGAACTCAATGTAAGTACCTAAATCACTTGTGTTATGGAACCAGAGACAACGAAGATACAACAAACACCCAGACCCGAGACCATGATGAAAAGGGGTTGTCTACATTGACCCGTCGGGATCGAACCACTCGACCACGGTGAGTAAACACATACAAAGCAAAGAAACATGAAGGAACTCTGTCAACATTCACTAGTGCGTCAGTTATCTTCTGAACATAACATTCAACTTTTCCTCGACATCAATAGTAATGACTGGCTAATGTCTCCACTTCAGAGAGTGCATTAGTACTTAGTACAGATAGCCATCTCTATTAAGCAAATTGATATTTGTTTAATGCAATGCAAATTGTAAAGGTGCGTACATTAAGCAAGTAAAATGTGATTTAGCTAAATGTAATTACTTTGACATAAGAAAGATGATATTAAAAGTTATGAAGAAACTGGTGGTCCAGTTTCTGTTTAGAACAGTGGAAAATGGCGGAATCGTAATTAGTATTAAATCGAAACGTTATTATGATGGCGATACTTATCAGCAACTGGTTGGCAAGGCTGATCACAAAGGTTGGTTAAGCTAAAACTTATACCTACAATGTTTATGATACACATGCACTAGTAACTTCACACTTTAGTATTTTTCTATAAAAGTTCCTGCCAATAGAAACTATGGACGTATTATAGAGTTAGATTACATTAAAGAACCATGCTACTTCAATAATGTTAAACATGTTTTCTGGAAATATACTCATTTGTATATATATTGTATATTTTTGGCTACTAATAACTATTTTTAATTGCACATAACGTGATCAATCAACTTTAAGTCATTGTATTAATGTTTTCTTAACCGACTCCAAAAGGAGGAAGTTCTTAATCCAACGATATTTTATGTTTATTTGTTCAATTGTGAATCGATTTTAAATATTGTTTTGTCATTGATAGGTATTGTATACCTTAGAGGTGGTTCCATATAAATTTCATTGAGATCTTTTTTAAAATGAGTAATCAATTATTATAGACTCAGCCTTAGGTTTCCCTTGGTTCTTTGTTGCATTCCATTCGCGCCGGTTGCATTGACATTGGTGATCAAACACTATTAATATCCGAAACAACTGACTACGGCAAGTAGGTACTTACGTAGGCGAATATTTGTGAGCAGAACAGTATCCTGTTGATACACTTTTATACCAGTTACTTTGTTGTACTATTTATTTATGTACTTGTTTATTAGTTAGCAAAAGCAGTATCACTTGCAAAGTTCACGGCTAATTCATTACATAATGTATAATTGGAACAACTGCCTACCCTCTTCCCAAATTTATCTATGTTGGGGTTGGCCTCCAGACTTACCGGATTCAGCTGAATTTTAATTAGCGCATTTTACTTGGAGCGACTTCCTACCTGACCTACACAACGCATTTTACTGGGTAACACAGTATACCGAAGTAAGACTGGTTGTCAGAATTGTAATGACTTAAAGTCTGTCAAAGATCAACGTATGACAGTCGGGACCAACGGTTTAACGTGCTTTCCGAGGCACGGAGGGGAAATGAAAATGGAACAATAAAATGATAGAATCTGGAAACCCACAAAGATTACCGAATAAATTAATAGCAAACTGACGACAGTTACCAACTATCAATATATAAGAGCTAATAAGGTAGATCATTTATAGGTACTATTTTGTACACAGCTAAGTAACGAAGATTGTAATAATGACATAAGGTGCTCACGTTTCTAGCAAAGAAACGCTCAGATTTATAGCAAATGCATAATTCATTGCTCGTGAATTGTTTGGTTTTAATCAATTTTGGAAATCACGGAATAACATCACGAAGCTGCTCCATTTAATTGTTATGCTATTCCACTTGAAATTTACGAATATTAGAATGTAATTTAAATTATTTTCACAAATCCTTACAAATATTATAAAGTGCGAAAGTAACTCTGTCAGTTTTACTGTTTTTCTGTAGCGCTTTCACGCCAAAACTAATGAACCGATTTAAATGAAATTTAGTACACAAATAGTCTAGAGCCTGATTTATCAGGCTCTAGACTATCTCTAAAAAAGCCTATGTCCTTTCGGACATAGGCTTTTTTCCACGATAACCGACAACACGCGGGCGGAGCCGCGGGAAACAGAAAAAAATTACAACTTGTATACACATATAATCAATGTACATTGTATGTACTATCTACTGTTACAGGTAAATATATTATTCTAAATAAACAACTATGTCATAAATGAACATTGAACCACTGGAGCAGATAAAATATAATCTTCATTAACTAACTTTTTGTAATATTAATTGCGTGCAACAAAAACTATAGTTACGGAGGCAAGGGGTTTTTGCTTCACCTTTACCTTGAACGGATGGGTAACCGATGTCCTAGCGGTAATGTTTTTTAAGTTCCTGTTAATTTCATGGTGTTTCAATAAAAAAATTAAGGTTATTTGGCCTTAAAAACTTTTTTCATAATATAGGTAACGTTATTGAAAGTTTTAACAAAATATCGTAAAGCATTTTTTATGTAAATTACCTTATTATCTCTTTACAGTGTCGAAATTGATTGGGTATGATAATACATGTTGTAGTATGACTCATACCCAGTATAGGAAGAAATAAATTTATTAAGTTTACCACACTGAGACCCAATTTATGCAGATCAAATCACATAGGTACTTTTTGGTTTTGTATCTCTTTTTTTAATATTTTTCCGTTTTCACAAAATCACAAGATATCTCTGCAGTTCTTTAGAATCAGGATTACCATTATATATAATAATATAATATATCTTGGGACATCTCACACACGGTCATCTGATCCCAAACTAGGCAGAGCCTGTGCTATGGCAACCAGACAACTGATAAACATACTTATATATTTCTAAATACATACATATTATAGATAAATTACACCCAGACACAGAACAAATGATTGTGCTCATCACACAAAGATTCGTCCTGGGTGGGAATCGAACCCACGACCTCCGGTTTAGCAGTCAGGGTCACTAACCACTAGACCAACAGGCCCGTCAAATATGCAAATATGTAAAATATAAACATAATATGAATTAAAAACCAATTTATTCATTAATTTAATAATTACATAATAAAAAAATGAAAAAAATGCCCACAACCTTTTGCGTTTAAGTCCAAGAACAAGTATTTATTCATTTATTTTACTTTAATTTTATGTAAGAAAAATAGTACCTACAAAAGCAGATTCAATGCCTTAGGCATTCACTATGAGTACGTATAACTTAAAAGTTTAAACTGTCAATGAAACATAAATCCATGCACTGTTGCACCGCTAAAACCACTCATTCAGTAAACTATAAAACCGTGTTATATCATTGAGCATTAGATATTATATAGAGCTAACAGCAAAGAGATTTTAACAGTTAACCGCAACATTCGCGTCATCTGCGCAGGCGCAGTGCGAACGCGACCGGCGCGCATTCTAGACGCGGGAAATCGCGAGACGTTTTAATAACGGAAATAATATCGCGGAATTATTTATTTTATTGTTTTTATTTTTGTAAAATAATTGTGTTTATTTTTGGAGTGTTACTGGAAAGTTTTTAAAGGTATGTTGTTTTTGTTTCGTTCTATAAATTTAATTTCAGAATCAAATTCAAAAGTATTATGTATTTTTTTTTAATTTTGTTTTGGATATTGGTGAGTGTTTGAACGTCTTTTAACTGCCTAATATATTTATACTGGGCAATTAAAAGCAGTTAGCACATATTAAAAAAAAATACTTAAGTAACTCGTATATTTAACGAGAGTAAGGCTCGTTTCATGTATCTAAGCCCCATTTTGAAATATCTTGTAAAAATGGGGAATAATAATTATGTAGGTACAGATAACGCATTAAAAAACAATAATATGTCTTTAATCTATTTCTCAATCATCAACCTACCATATTACCAAAATCCAGTCATTAATGTTGAATTAAACATTAATACGTATTTAACTTCTACATGACCATAAATGGTTTGGCAGTAACATTTCGCATTCACTAACTGTTACACAAACCATCTCGTTAAACCTAACCTGAACTTTGATCTAAAGCTCTAAACATGAACTGTTTCTTTGGAACGTTTATGAACTCATTTTCATTAAAGTTTACAATAATTGCTAGCTTTTGATGGGCTAAGATTCATCTTTATCGTTAAAATTAACCCACTTATATTTTGACCTAGCTATTACGTAAAAGTGGAAAAATATGTTAGTTATTCAGTATAGGTGGATCTTTATGGATTTATTGTTGAAATTTTATATTAAACTGACCGCATTCTAAGACGTTGATTTCTTACTATAGATTATTATCGAAAGCCAACTCTCAGATTTCAGTGAATTGGCTTACTTAAATCGATATATGAAGAATCCCTCAAATCGATTTAAGCAAGCCCATTCTTAGACTTCTCACTAAGTAACCAGTAACGTCACTAAGCAGGTACGGCAGTTAGATGTAGATACCTAACAAATTGTAAGAAATTGTCCTGGTTCTCAAGATAAATACTCTGATTATCGTGTCTGAAAGCAACACTGTATCTACTGCTCTAGTATAAATTCGTTAGCTTCTAAAGTTTATAAGCAACAGAAAAACTTTTAAGTATTACAACAACTTGTAACCCATGCATTAGCCCTACATAATTAAGGATAAAATAATTCACGGAACAGGAAATTACAATACCTTACATCTAATGTATAAAAAAATACAATATTTCGATTTCTACGTACGTACAGTCAACCACATATCAGTGGTAACTCTTTAACGTAGTCAATACCTTTACTTCAAGGACTTAAGGCTTATTTTAAAAAAACACTTTTACTATTGACGTGTAGCTTAAGTACGTTATTAGGTGTTACAATTATTGTAATATTATAATTCGATGGTATCTGTTATTAGGAAGAGTATTGAGCTGACCTCGTACGAATATTGTAGAACCTTTCGTTTTTAACGCAAAATAAAGTGAGGAACGAATATCGAGGTCTGTGCCACCATATAACAAGCGCAGAAGCGCTAGCCTCTCTAAGACTTTGGGTCCAAATAATCTGTGATTTTTTGCCTTTCCTAAAACTACCTAAAACTTCCAAGAATAGTTACAAAAAATATTCAATATTCCAAAAAAATATTCCAAATAATAATAGTTCCCAAATAATTCCAAAACTTTCGAGAATACAAGAAAAATAGACATGATAAACAATTTTAAATTTTTGCTATTCTTAAAATATCTGTATAATCTGAATATTTGTTCGATAACTTGTTTCGCATGTCACTCGAAGTGAGACTTCTGTATCTGCCCATTTATTGTCTGTTATTTTAATTGAATAATACCAATACCAATTTAAAATAAATTAGATAATTTGATATTTAGTTGTAAATAAATTGGGGCTGAATTATATATTAAATAGATATAATATAAAGCCATTGACCAAATTAGCGAAATAATTGATAATTCGGATTGTATTGTACAAAATTTAATATTAAAGTACCAAAAACCGTTTCATTTTTCTATTTATTTTTCATAGTTGAATTTGACCAAAGAGCAAATAACACCTACTCTTTGTGCATAGTAGATACAACGAAAAATAGATCTGCGGCAAGACCGAAAGCTTTAACCCACCAGAGTAACACCACCGACTACTATACTAATACTTACTTAATTGTACTAAGATTAGAGAAATCTCTTGAGAAGAATCTGCAGAAGTCATCCCCTTAACTAACGAATATTATGAGACCTAGGTACTTAACAACTGACACTAGGGTAGTTCTCTACTTAGTTTATGTGATGATAAGGGAAAATGATAACGCCGCCACACAACAAACGTCCTTCATACTCTTATATGCATATAATCTTACAAGATGCAGTATCCGTCTATTGTATATGTTACTGTTCAAGTTGGAAATCACTTTAACCGGAAAAATTCTATATTGCACGTTAAGTTGTAAACGTGTATTAGTGAATAAAGATATTTACCAAAAAATGCAGAGTAGACGTAACCTCGCAAGAATATACTATTGTTACCTTAAATTTTTCTCCTCTCTAAAGTACCTTATAAACATTTTTAAACCTATTCATAATAAAAAAAAAAAAATCTAAAATTGGCGCCCAAGTGCCACTTTTCGAAGGTTATCTAAGAACATATCGACAGCACCTTGATTCTCCCACCCGTCACCGTTTCATAAGTCTGGAGCTTTATAAGGCTGTGGAGAAGAAACGGCGCCGGTGCAACAAACCAAATCATAATCTGTACTTACAGAATGAGTATAAAATCATTGAGTTAGCATCTAAACTACTAATGAAACAACAACTGCTAAAAATTGTAGAAGCCATTCAAAGTTATAAAATCCATCCGAACGGCAACAAGACAGTTTTCCGGATTCCACAGTACACCAGCAACTTACGTTATTCATTCCATTGGCCAGAGTTAGCGATGCCCATTGTTTTTACACAATATAACTATTAATGGATATCTAGTGGGTAAATCTCTGTATATGTAACCTCGGCTTGAGTAAGAGGCTAGCCTAGTGATCCCTTTCGAGGTTGGTAATGAAACTCAGATCGTAACACATACCCCCGGTTTCTAAAGGGTGATCAATTTAATCTGTTGTCAAATCAATTGATTACTACTTTGATTGGTTGACCAAAAGACTAACAACCAATCAGAACGCTTAATATAGATTTTGATATGTGATTAACGAATTTTTGTATTGATCAATGTTTTCGAAACTGAGATTTTAATATCTCTGAGTAACAGCGAGTTAGGTGCTATTTATTTAGGTGTCTAAAGGTATTAATTAATTACACATAAATGTAATAAGGCACCGAGTTTAATGAAGTTTATATGGAACCACCTCTGCTGCTCTATATATACCCTATTGATTTCAAACGATTTTTAAATCATCCTACAATTGCCGGATATGTCGCGTAACAACCATACAGACAAATTGAGAACCTCGTCCTTTTTGAAGTCGGATAAAAACCAAATTGCACTGGAATGTAATCTCCCTGTATCCCATGATTTGCAAACATGAAATTGACACTCTTATTTTAATTTAACTACTAGTCCTTTTCTCAAAGATAACGACATAACAGTATTTGTATTATTTATATTACCTAACATAGTTTTAGCAATAATGATTAATACGTCTGACACTCAAATAGACACACATCATAAAGTTTGCTCTAATATCCTCTCTCCCAAATTAAAGACACAATAGCAGCAATCATTTAACATTTAAATCAGAATACTTACCATGTACCCGCCCTTATACTTTCACAAACATAAAACGACGTAACTAACACGAAACTAGTAATTTTCAGCAGTTTATAACATAATTAGCATAAAATAATGATTAAAAACTACATTATTCTGCATCTATGTTAAACATCAGATATTCTCCGAATGGCTTGGATTTGATGCTTTTTTGTTTCTTTTCTCCACAATACTTGCAGTTCGTTGACTCGCTTTCTTTTGTTTGGTAACTAGATAATGCTATTAGGAAGTTGTTATGCATTTCTTACGTGCGAATAGATGACTCTATAAACAACATGGGATAAACGGATAACAGAAACCTTCTTCTTCTTAGCGAGTCGATCAATAGCAGTCAGATTTTCCCAGACCAGAATTCGGCCACGCAAACAGCGTTGTCCGCGGCCTTGTACAGGTCCTCGCGAGTGCAGGTGGTAGGGCATGCTGGGCAGCTCATAAAATGGGCCATTGTTTGGGAGAAGATGGGGTAACAGTACACCTGAGCCATGTGATTGTGGCATCTTCCCCCAAACAGAAACCTTAACTATAATTAATACTTTTTTACAAAGGAAAAGTTTGCTTCTGCGCCCTTCTGAATTCTATCTACAAATCTATTTAAAAAACATTATTCAATTGTTTTATTATTTAAGAATACATAAATAAGCAAGGTTTATGATAACTCATAATAACTTCACGGTTATTCGTAACCCTTTGGTAACGGTTGCGCGGTTGCTGGCCGGTTGCGGCAACCGGCGTGACGGTTGACGGGTTGTGGTGAATCTTACTTATTTATTACTTTACAATGGACTTACTCGAGCGGAACACAACAAAAAATCTATGATAATTACTTAACAGACGCTCTTCGTGTTAACAGATAAGATTATTTTTTATTTGTGGAACTATTAAGTAGTATCTGGCCTATATTATGATTGTTTAAAGTTTGTATATATTTTCTTTTAATGATTTTGATATATTTTAGTAGTTATAAAGATTAATTATGTCAAATGCCATTAATTAATTTAAAAGCTAGGTATTTCATTGCCTTCATTAAACGTGACTCATGTAAACGCACAATCGGAAATGTATAATAACTTCAACAGAATATTATTTCAAAGTTAAATGCTCGCGTAAACTATACAGAATGATTTTATAGATATATTCAATTTTTTTTAATATTTCGAGCCGATGTGTACTATCACTGAATAATTTGGAATATGACTAAAAACTCACCCTGTATATATAATTATTAAGTCAACATTATAATGTTCACAAATACTATGTTTCATTTCATTTCCCACCACCACTCAAAAGTGTTTTGAAATCCAATAAATTAAGTTGTTCATGCCACAGATACATACACGCTACACGCGGCGTTCCTTGCGCAATATTAATACATTTAATTTTATTGAGCCGCGAGCATGCATTATGTTGTCGCCTAAAGCCGTAAACTATACTATATAAATATTGCAATACTACTAATTTATATGTATACCTTTTCTCAGGCCATAGCAAAATATCACACGTTTGTTTGAGAGCAGTATATTTAAGTGCAAGAAGTTCTCTTCTTTCACTCAAATATACTGCTCTCTTAGACGGGTATACAAAATAGGTGCAAGCCACCTTGGGCTGTCCATCTTGACTTAACTATAATAATTATGTGTTGTTTTATTATAATCTCGACTGCAAATTATTTAAAACCTTTTTACATATTTTGCCTGTTGCATCCTAGAATGCTAACACGAATATAATATATACATATATTATATTCATGTCAGCATTGCGATACTGTTCCAAACGCACATATTGTTCCAAATGCCATTAAATAGTACAAAATTATATACTGGCTAACTTGAAGTTAAAGTTCGTCACGCTAAGGAGAAGAATCCAGGAACCAATAATAATAAGATAACCAATAGTTAGGTAGTAATCTTATTAAACTTTCCTTTGAATACATAAAACAAAGTTGAATTAGTTATATATTTATAACTCAAGAATGGGTAAACCGTTTTTCATGATATTTGATTTGCTGGATTCAACTCCACCCCGAATAGCAGAATAACAATAAAAACATTAGTAAAGTCACCAAAACAAATTGCCTAACGGGGACTTACAAACTTCGAGTGAACCGCAGGTGAATTCGGGCTAGTTCTCATTAATAACCCCGACTCTTGAAAAAAATAAATAAAAGAAGAAACTCTACAAATCCTTCAGAAGACTGACAGCCAGAAGACTGTTATATACAAGTCAGTTATCTTTAAATCTGTTCAGTCACAGAATCATAACTGATCTGATCAACAATAGTCCTAAAATGTAAGACAAACATTCACACAGACGTGGGAACGCTTTGTGTTAGTCCGCACTTAATTAGGATGGATTTTAATTAAGTTACGAGACTCACACTATAAGTTCATAAAATTGTTGCGACACTTTGTCATTTTTTATTGCTGAGTTTTATAGCTTTTATAAAATATTGCTCTTAATTTATTTTTAGTTTTTTGTGTATATTAGCAAAAACAATTAAAAATATTTTTTTAAATTAATTGACAAATTGTTTTTTGAATAAACAATGCTTAGTTGTTAGAAATCAAAACGGCCCTAATTTTGGTCACGGTTGCCAAATTCAACACAAAAAAAATCATTTGTTTTAAAGTATGCGACAAAAACGTACATAGTAAAATTTTCATTTTATAAAATATGACATCTGCGAAGTAGGTACATTAAAAATAAGAAGTTTAATTTCTTTGATGCAACTTGCAATACAGCAAACATTACCGGCAGCATAGGACTGAAAAACTAGGACTCAAACCGAGACTGATGGATAATAGATTTATACGCCAGCAACTATTTTATAACAAGCTAGTTTACCAATCCGAATGGAAAAAGTCCATCATCTCATTTGAGAGAGTATAGCACTAGGATTGCCAAATCTATCCCCATACACACATACCGAAGGCAATCTTTATTACGAAAGGCCACGTTCACACGAGCGACAAAAACAGCGCGACATCGCACACTCGAATGCGACAAAAACTAATCCGGTTAGCATTTGTCCTTATTTCACAAGATGCGGGCTTGCCCGATGTGTAAGAAGAAATTAAGGTAGGACACTGAATTAATGTTGTTTTAAAAACGTTGTATTAGAGTTGGTTGGTATATTTTGGAAAAGTTTTCTTTAGGTCTGTTGTCAGGAAACTGATCTCTGTGAAGGATGATGGAAATGCAACATTCTAACGCCGTTCATAATAGAACGGCGTTAGAATTCTTTTGAAATAGTTCAATTTCAATACATCTGTAGCTAAATAATTACTCACGGAGACATTTAAAATTTCTTGGAAAACAGCTTCGGGGTTAATCATTTTAACTTTTAACATAAGCCAATTTTATTAAATTTTGTTGGCTGTGATACGCATAAATATATCGTAATTCAAAAAACATGAAATATGGATATCGTGGGTATTTTGTTTTATATTTTTTCTGAAGAGACCACTTGCCTTATTCCTTTAATGGTCCGTACCAAAGATGGTGTATGATTGGGAGGGCGTGGTAGGTGACGAAAGAATGCCGAAGGGATGTGATGAAACGGATGTCGGTAGATCAAGAGCTATGTGACCTATCACGACGATACAATACGTGGAAACGTCTAACTACATCAATGTAAACAATAATATTGTAACTGCGATATTCTAAACATTGTTAGGAGAATAGTAGCTAAAGTAGAAAAAAAAATCATACAGTGAAACATAGACCCGCCAGTAGTTGCACTGGCGCGTACTATTTATAATTATAATTAAATACAAATAAGTTTTTCCTTCTATTATTTGTATTTAATTACAAATATTCGCTCCGCACGCGTTAATGCGTTACAAATAATTAAATTAGTAAGTAATGGGCTGCATCATATCTCGGACATCTGTATTAATACATTGTTAATCAGAGTCGGTGAGGCCAAACGTAAGATTGGTTCACGAGATGTCGCATACGTCGCCCTAAAGACGTAATAAAATAAAAGGCAAACTTTAATCTTCCAGGCAGAGACCTCGGTAGCTTAGTTGGTAAAGCTACTGGCGCGTCAAGCCAGTGGTCGCAGGTTCGAGTCCTGCCTGAGGTTTAAGTTTTTCCTTCTATAATTTGTATTTAATTACAAATATTCGCTCCGCATGCGTTAATGCGTAACAAATAATTAAAATCATGTTTATATTTAATTACAAATATTCGCTCCGCATATGTTAATGCGTGACAAATAATTAAAAATAATTAGTTAAGCTATAGATGTAGAATTACAGATTTTATTAACATTTGAACTCGCCACTTCTTTATTTAACTGCGTTTTAGCCTTATTTCCTAGTGCGAGTCGTTTCCCTAATTAAGCTAATTGTGCAGTGTGTCGCATTGTCGGCATTTCGTTCTCTTCATATATTTGCACATACCGACGCCGATTAAACTATTGCACTTTCTACACAAGTGTACCTACACGTGTACCTACATGTCTTGTTTAAGAGTTGGTTCTGGAAGCATCTAAATATATCTAGATAATTATGAATCTGAGACTAGATTAGATGTTTATATTATTATGTTTAATGTTGTCACCTATATTCCCACTATTACAACTACTTTTATTATTGTGATCAATATAAATGACATTAATGTCGATATATAGTAAAAAATTGTCTGTTTATCCGCTACCTTCTCTTAAATCACACAACTGATTTTCATAATGAGGCTCTTATGAATAGAGAGTGTTTTAAATAAATAATGAGATAAGTCAATGTAGGTATTATGTAAATAAGTTTTGTTCAAAATGTCGACAGTAGGTAAATAGCTAGATTATAATCTAGCCATTTGTACTGCCACTGTATCGTTATAATGATAGTAAATTCTAATTCCTCCAAATATCCCCATAAAACTTACCACTGACGATTTATTCCAATAAGACATTTTTAGAACATTTTTAAAAATAAAACTAGTTAATTTCAACATGTCTGCATTTTCTAGATTGAATCCAGTCAAATAACCACTTTGCTAGATCCTGAGGTTATCCTTGACATGACGTTAATAGCTTCTATATTTATCTATAACTAGCATTTCGTTTTCGTCTGCAATTTCTGACTAATTGCAATCAGTTTAATGACCTTACACATACCTATTAGTATTGGTTGCACGAATGTCGCAAGGTTAAATAAACACTAATTTATTGGCACTGTAAAACATAAAACCTGGTATATAATTGTACTTTTTTTTATTTTAATTAACAAAACATTTCACCTTCATAAATAATATTGGTGTGTTTACAAACAAATGTCACTTGCATAAACGCAATGGGCATTGCCAATTGCCGATTAAATATATAAACCAATCTAGGGTTTGTTACACTATTTATAACTTAAGTTCGGATAAACTGATTTGTTGGATTCATTTCCACCCTCAATTGCATAATAACTACAAACAGCTCGGAAAAGTCACGAAAAATATAAGCCCCGGTTTCTGTAAGACATCGATAGTAGTTTTACTTTCGCGAGTGACACCGGTTATAGTAAGCTGCCAATTATTTCCAATTCTTTTTTTATTGATGATCTCTTACAAAGGATGACAAATACATTTAAAACTTCACAATCATTTTTATTAGTATCAGGTGTAGGTACTCCTTCAGTTAAAGAACACCACAACATGCACTTGCAACATTTATCATCAAATGCAACGTCAAACTTTCGATTGGGTGTAGTAGATTGTAGACAGACATTGCATTTTGCAAACTCATCACACTTTTTTCCTAATAAATTATTATAGTAAAATAAATGATTATCTTGTATCCATACCTAATTTTGCTTTTATTAGGTTGCTTCATTTTTGTTATTTTTATGGATTACTTTAAATACTAAAATTTCGGTATTAGTACTTTTAAAATCGTATATTTTTATTGTATTACGATCGATACAATTAAAATTCAGTTACACGTTTAATATGCGTTCAATATCAAAAGGTTAAACTTGTTTTGTTGTAAGAAATAAAGCGATTGTGAACAGGAAGAGACAATCACGTCCTTGTTACTTAGTACTAGATAATACTGATATCTTCACACCTGTAATCTGCTATAGGTAAGGCAGAGAGGTATTTTATTAAGGTTTAAATCCAATAAATTTGCATATTATTCATTTCGGTTAATTTTAATTGTTATTGCTAATTTATTTTCTGATGAGATAACTGAATGTTACTTATTTGTAGTCACGTTAGGAAACATCTATCACTTTTATTTAGGGCCTAGCTGTGCTCTTGACTTCGTCCGCGTGGAATTTAACAAAAAAGCAACATTACCATCTATAATATAAAAACGAATTGCTGAATGTGTCGCCAAGCGCAAATCTCGAGAGCAGCTCAACCGATATTGCTAATTCTTTTTTTTTAACATTCCTTAAAGTACGAGGATGGTTCATACGGAGAGAAATATATAAAAAAAAGTAAAAAAAATAAGTAATCGACTGTTAGGCGGTAGAAGTTCGCTCAGGTACGAAGGTCAGCTAGGTTTATAATAATTTTTGATGCTTTCTAAAATAGAAGTAGCCTAAGGTGTTCCTTATTATATCAACAATTTTATTGGCAGATGGCCAGTAAAGTATCAAGAACAGATAAAATCACAGCCTATAAACCTATTCGTAATGTTGTCACCACATCAATAACACCAATAAATAAGTATCGATTGTTGCAAAACTAATCGATATTTAATCGATTTTAATGTCACTCGGTTTAAGCAGTAATAAGAATGCAGATGACATATTCGGTTTGATCTAAGTATCTACGTATAATTTGTTAGAATACAATGTTCTCGTTAGTACAGTTAATAAACATTATGTTTTATAAGTATTATATTTATTTGTCATAGATTTGACAATATTACTGGTTTCGTATAAAACGAAGTACTAAAATTTATAATGTACTGTGTTAATTATGGTGTTATTATTAACAAATAGGGCTATATTATGCAGTCAGAGTATAAATATACAGGCTAGATCAAATAGTCACGTCAATAAAGAAAATTTTGTTTCCTCATACGTTGGGGTATCCGCAAATACCCCTTTTTTGTTTCGCGATTTCGGGGACATCTTAAAAATTTATAACTTTTTTTCTACAACCTTTTTTATGATTTCTTTTTTGCAATGGAACTGTGATGATATACCCCCCAAAAAATATTTATAAAGACATGAAAAATATGAATAAAAATATAAATGTTGTTGTAAACAAATTTAGTCTATAGATTCGTATGTAATGGTGTTGGTATGCCTTAATAAATAAATAAATAATAAATAATGAGTATTTGGTCCACCCTGTACGGATATTTTTCAGAATATAAGAAATTACTCTGGTCCTTGAACTTTTATTGATTCTCCTTAAGAAAGACTTGGTAAGAGTACAAATTAAACCAACATACAAGACTCTCCATCATTAATTTTCCATGGTGACCCAATAACCTGACAGTTTGTGATACGATCAGCTATTGTACTCTAAACATCACTGGGGCTAGTGATGTAACTAAAATGATTTATTATCGATACATGACTGTTACTTAATAACATACTACTCTTAATTACCGAATTGCTGTCGTTATACTAAAAATTATTACATGAGAAGTGTTGATTTGAATGAGAATTTTTAATGTACGTACGTCATATGATAAAAAAAAATAAGACAAGTATTTTTTATTTTTTCACGGGAAATCGCGAAATGTCGCATGACGTCACAATTTCGTGCGTTTTGTACGCAAGCATGACGTCATTAGTCCCCACTTCTGACGCTTTGATTGACTTTATCTACTATGTGTTTTCTATTTTGAAAAAGCTAAAAGTTTTTAAAAATTATCTAAATGACGAACTAAATTGATTTTATTTTCTTACACCCAGTCATCTACCACGTTGTGCATTGAGGCAAGGAGTAATTTGCTGTTAGAGATGTATACTATTTCTTTAATAAGATTAGATGTTTACGTTACAAGAAAGAATACTTTCATATAGGCAGTGATTCTTTTTATTCGTTTGATTTCTATTAATTTTCCAAATGTCATTTAAATGTCACTACGAGACTAATTATAAGGCTAATGAACTTCGTAAGTCTTTGAATCTATGACGTCACAATACCATGACAATCGATACAACCGCCTATTTCCACCTCGCGTAGAAAGTAAGTGATGTGACCTTACGGATATCGATGATTTTATAATCACTTCACAATATGCCTTAGAGCACAACAAGCTTACAATGTTACAATTTGGCAATTTTTATAGCCACTATAAACTATAAGAACTTGTTAATAAATGCATGAACTCTAAATAAGAATGTTTGGCCTTCTTTGTTTTATCGATATAATTGAGCACCTCACTAGACGTGAAATATCAATCGTGATTCTATTATAAATATCTAGGAACAGATTTATTACGTGATGTAAACATTTATTTACGAAGTTGATTGTGTATAGGTACTTAGTATGCGTTTTATGCAATCGCAGAATCGAGATTTTCATGGTATTTTATTTGAAATGGCATGAAGAGTTGTATTAAATATTTTTAAACATGGTACCTACGTTATTTACAATAGGAAAAAAATAGTCAATAATTCTGTAGAATAGTGTCATAAACATGTTCGCTAAAAGTCATTAGTGATAACGATTTCAACAAATAATTTTTGAAACTTTGTAGTTTACCGAATAAGTCTTGTAGGTGTAATATATAACTACCCATAATATACATTTATAATATAGCTTTTGCCCTCGGCTCCGCACGTGTGGACGTCGGTTATCGCGGAAAAAAAGCAGCTTGTAGTTTCTTGGGATCCAAGTATACCCCATACCAAATTTCATCAAAATCGGTTCAGTGTTTTAGCCATAAAAGCGTAACAGACAGACACAGTTACTTTCGCATATATAATATTAGTATAGATATGGATTGAATCAATTTACAAAACCTCTATTATAACTATAACCTATGTATAATTAATTTAATACAGTTCATGATTATATATTTATAATTATACGTTTTAAGTCAGATAATTAAATATTTTAAGTCGTGGCTAAATGATAAAATAATTAAAGCATGTTAGTACATGGTAATTACTACAAATCTTATTTAAGAAGTAGTCACGTTGGGTATGTAAATACATTGAACAATGAAGCAACACATCCGCCATTACCCTATTTAAAATACTTTGGAGGAAATTATTTTACGTCCACAAAAATATCTATACAATTACAAAATATAACGACAGAATAATGTTATATGTGCAATATGCTAAAACACCGTAATAATATCAATGGTATAATATTAAGTGTTGGGCAAGATATTTGAGAGGGAAGATGATAATAACTTGGAGATTGCCCACGCGTGAGAAGATACATTTTCTAACGTTGTTTTATTTGTGATACTTTTGTGAAATTCAACACAAATTAACACGGTTTTAACACGGTCATTTTTGGTAACATCAAGCTATTGCCTTCTGTGGTAACACCCAAATATTTTCGGTCTCAGACGGTGTCTTCAATTACAATTAAGTAAAGGCTTATTATACACATTATTTTGTATTATATATAGCCCATGATGATGGAAAGCTTAACATAGCTTTATGGATTGACCAATCTTAAATAATGGTATTAAAATCATTTTCACATGACAATTAGCGCATAGGTAGGTACTGTTGCGGAACTTAGTATAATTAATATAATTATGTATGTATAATCCATAGATACTAATATTATAAATGCGAAAGTTGCTGTCTGGCTTTCCGTCTGCCTGTTCCGCTTTAAAGGCTGAATCAATTTCGATGAACCTTGGTATTGTGTAAGCCCGAGTCCCAAGACAGGACATAGGCTACCTATACCATTGTTGCCGCGATAACCAACACCTACACGGGCCGAGCCGCGTGCAATAGCTAGTACCTAAATAAATACTATACTCTATCGCGTTTCTAAATTAACTATTTCTATTAGGTTAGGTTAGTTCTACTTATTAGGAAATATCACGTCTAATCAATAAATCTAAAATTATAGTAGAATACAATAATCTATTTATCCTAAAGTCTTTAATCCAATTAGATACTTGTATTACAACTCAATGCTTGTGTCAGTAACGCTTGCGGCTAATGTCCACTTAACTAAAAGTTCACCTACAGCTATCTCACGTCTCAACTCGTATGTTCAATTTGTATCCGATAGTTCATGGTTACCTACCATGACCTCTATGTGCACACAATGGTCGATATTGGCCGCCATTCATTAATAACTAGCCACATCGACAGACAGTTTAAAACAATAGAGGTGCTTGTCATTAATAAACTCTGTCTCAGAAATGTGGGTCCGTGTAGTTTATAATTAGAGATATTTATAGCGATTTCGCAATAGAAGATATTTGGGACAATTTTTCCTTTCTTGTCATTGTTCTAATCTAATAAGCTCGTCTTGTCCCACTGCAGGGCAAAGGCCTCCCTCTCCCTCTTCCACGCACTTCTGTCCTGAGCTAGGATGGGCAAGTCCTTTCGGTAGGAGTCAAGTTGGTCTCTCCACCTCTTTCGATGTCGTCTAGCGTTATGTGGGACCCACTCTGCAGTTTTTTTAGTTCACAGCTCATCTGGCTTGTCATCGTTAACTAGAGATGATGCTAGACATCAGGAAGAGCCTTTCCTGTTTCCCTTTAGAATTTAATAGACAATCTATAATACAACCGCCTACAATAGTTATAATTAATTAGTATCTAAATAAATACTTATAATTATATGTATAGATAAGATTGGTTCACAACAGTTTACAATACTACGTCCTTGTATAGTGAACACAAGCGTTCCCTTCGCGCCGTGCTCGAGTGAACGGCGCGTGCGCAGCGGTAACGCATCTTCGTAATGTCAAGGAACTAATGTTGTTCTGTTTTGGCGCCGGATTTTGGTCATATTATTTTGTAGGACTTAAGTGTTTTATACGAGGGTATAAATAACTTATGGAATCAAGTTATTCTTAAGTGGAGTAGGTACATAGGTATCAAAGTATACGATATTTTTTTTATCCCTTTTTTCAAACTGTGTAGGATTCAGGTTCCACTCTTACTGGATATAGTTGTATACTTACTAGTATTTAACATAGATCAACTGCTATTTTGACTACATACACAAAATTTTTACTGTTATATACAATATGCCATAATTTAAGGACTTAACGAATGGTAAAGTTCGACGCATGGCAAAAGGAAATAAAAAAATCCCAACCAATGATATTTTATACATAAAAATAAAGCATATTTGTTTTTAGCGCTCGCATTTTGAGCACTCGAAAACTTTATAATTATGATTTTTTCAATGATAGCTATCTTTTTTACTTACCTGCTTATCCTATCTATTGTACTATTCATTAGTGCAACTTGACAACATTTTGAATACTAACGCGATCAGATTTAAAACGTCGGTAAGTATGAACGTAACACATCTTGTGTGTGAAAATCATTGCCCCCAACCAAATCCGTGTGATATTAAACTTACAGTTAATTACTATAATTATGTCTCTTCTTAACAACTATGTACTTGAAAAAGAATAGCTTGTCGTTAATTATACTTAATTATTATAATCAACACAACCTCAATTATGTATCGTAGCGAACATTGTTTGTAAAAGATTGTGAACAGTTGTTTTCTGACCTAGCGGTTACTCTTAAATTTAATTTCGGCAGATTGACATTGGAATTGTTAAGTTTTGTTGTCTTCAACTAAACACAAGCGCCAAATTGTTCGTTATATGTCCATTGGGAGGAACTAACTGGAACCACAACAATTACCTTTTTTTTTGTTTCAAGCAAACTTACGTTGTTGCTAAATTATTTAATTTCAATTTTGTATTAGGTTTGTACAAGAATTAACCCTGCTGATTGTAATATGTGAGACAGCTGCAAGTAAGTAAGCAATATGAGTTTCAGGTTTCGAGTACGTAGGAACCTTCGAAAACAAAATAACAAGCCTTAATTCGCTACGATTTGGTCGTTTTGTTCCTAAATTCCTATGGAATACCATCAGACTCCATTTTTAAACCACCTTTTTGGTAAAGTTGTACAGTTACAGAATAATATTAATACCAATCAGTCAGTAGCTTGTCTCTTATTGGTGGAAATTGACAGATAGACCACATGTCAAACCTGCGAACCTAGAACCCTTTTTGGTCTATAATTATTATGGTGCAAATATTTCACCACATATAAGCAATTTAAATGAATACTTGCAATAATTATTTATTGGTCAGATATTATTAGTTAGTCGTCTTTGGAAATGTCACAAATTTTACTCACCAAGATTTAAGTATACAAATTAGTCCATATAAATTCTAAAAGCTTACTTAACTAATTAAAATAACAATCATTGTATAGTCAGCATGATTTTCTCTTTTGTAAATAGTTTTCGAAGCTCAAATATGCGATAAATATGCAAGCGGTCGCTACATAATAGCGGGTTCTATTCCCGCGACATAATTCCCACCATCAGTGAGATAACACCTCACTCACCTACGACTCCATTGTTAAATACACAACCGCCTTCTTTTCAAGGTGGTTAATTTTGTTTTATACTTATAACACTGTTACGTCATATGGTCAAGCGTGATCGAGCAGTTTAGATATTCGTTTATTTAATGTTTTTTTTAGTTAATCATATACTTTAACACAGCTATACTTTAACTTGATAAACTAGGTAAGTATTTAATTATTCATTTGAGTGGTCCAATCAAGTTGCTGTAAGCAATATATTTTCATATTCAGATTCTACCATATTCTACCTAAAGTCTAGAATTATTCACCAATTCATATCAAAAAGCTTTATTAAAACTTACAAAGTTCCGTAAACTACGCGGAAGTTCACAGTTCGTGTCACGATACGAGCCGAACTAACCCGAACACGCCCCAACAATGGCGGAAATGTGCGCACGCGCATAATCGTGACAGATAAGCTGAATGGATGATTGTATGGATTAGGATCTAGATGCCAGATAGTCTAATAAGGTAAGGCTTGAAGAGTATTACACGAATGTACTTTCTTTTTTAAGTTTTTTATGTAGAAAAATATGTTCTGCGCTTAATCCTCCGATATATTTTTTGCAAAATATTATGTTGCGCTTTGCATACCTTTTCAAGGCTTTACAAAATAATGACCAAAATGAAAAAAACAACAACTTCTGTCTAAACTGTGTAAGCGAAGCAAAAGACATAGTGTCACATAA
The DNA here is from genome assembly GCA_932294365.1 of Diachrysia chrysitis. Taxonomy (NCBI): domain Eukaryota; kingdom Metazoa; phylum Arthropoda; class Insecta; order Lepidoptera; family Noctuidae; genus Diachrysia; species Diachrysia chrysitis. The sequence continues at coordinate 11,446,712 of OW028660.1, read as the reverse complement.
GCATCACCGTTTGGTTTTACAATCTTCCTCAAACATACAAATTGTGGACGCACTGAATGTATTATATACCAACTTTCTTGGTTTGATTTGTCTCGTTTGCACTGAACATTTGTCATACAATGGTAAAACCCAAACCAGTTCATTGTCCAAAAGAGACTTACGCAAGTCTTGCACTGATCGAATAACGCAAGCTTTTATGCTAAATAAAAAGACACTTGAATACTAATCATAATTTGTATTAATTAAATACAAGACATAATTCACTTGTTTTTATAATCTTCAGGTATTAAAACATTTTATTTCAGTTTAATGCTAAAAAATGTTGTCATTGAAAATGTTAGGTATATGGTTATTCTTTTTTGAGATTGGGTGTGTTACCTAGCATTGGATAAGACGAATTGGTAGTTGAATTGCTTCACCGACCAAAGATCTCGCTCTAAGCTATAGCTAACGCAATTTCACGTCGTATTAAAATTATGTATGAAAGCAACAGACTGCAAAATTAAAGCCCGCCATATTTTTGAATGACATGCCATTTATTGCCTTGTCAAACTGACAGCGTCTGTCAAAAGGTCCTTGACATTTTTGGTCAAGTAACTACTACGTCTTCTGTGGCAACAATACATTATGATCTATGTAAATACATATAAAACTTATTGTTAAGCGGTTATACATAATTGTATAGGTTAGGTTCTACGATTCAAGAAAATCTTGAATAAATATCGGATCTAAAGAAAGAGTGAATATTTTGTAACTACCTAAATAATAGGAAGATTCCAAAAAGTATTAACGTAAAATATCGAAATCTCAATAATATCGGCTTAAATTTCAACGCGCATTCGTTTGGCGTTAAGCTCTTTTAAAAACATTTTAAAGGTTTAATCTTATATAGGCCTAATATGTAACTTGTCAAGTCAGACCGTACACACAACATATTGACGCGCTAATATTACTTTCACTAAATGTTACCCACACACGTATGTCTCATGTATGATGTATAAACGTCTTACAATCATACACATGACACATTGGAACCATGTTTTTATTTGACGTTTAAATGTTGTAATTAAATAAAGCCTTTATATAAACACGCCTTTGCTCGAAGGGGCAGATCGAGGTGTCACGTATATTTTGCGTGTAACAAGCCTAATGCGATCAGAGACATTTGAATCCATTTCTAAAATAAAAAAGGTAACCATACATTTACGTATGCAATCTTATCTATACTAATAGATACTTAAAAAATAAACTAGAACTGTTTTGGCGCTAATCTCTGAAACAACCAATTTCAATATTTATTCGCATTACACAATGTTGAAAACCACATTTTACAATTTTAAGTACACATTTGGGGAACAAGTAGTATACATACTACTTAAGTAAGTCCAGTCTACAGGAATTAAAAGCAATAAGATAGATTAATCAACGACGCTATTAACTTTCAAAACATGACCTAAAAATACTACTGTTGAAAGCTATCTAACAAATAATTTACAAAGACTTATTTAACAACATAAAATTATAGCAATAAATTCCGTAAATCACTACAGTTATCTTTAACCTTTCGCCAAATAAAACATTTGGCGCCCGACAAACACTGTGATGAAACGAAACTGACAGTTTGATTAGAGCTTAGAGTATAATGTCACCGTAACTAAAGCCAGTTAAATTATCTTGTGCCAACGTACTGTAGGAAAACTCAATATAGATCCTATTATTCTCAAAAGATCAGGTTCTGACCTTTGCTCTTATAACCAAACCAAATTTGGAGGCCATAGAGAAAGGGCAAGCAACTGATGCAATTTTTTATTTGTGCACATTATTTGACACAAATAAGAGCTTAATTAAGGAATATTATTTTAATTTGTGAGAGAAAAACCTATTAGATATAATACTTAGTGATCGAAAAGATCCAAATAGCAAAATCCAACAAAGAAGCTAATGTGCAAAGCAATGTTAAGGCTTCAGACCTACATGTGTTGGCACTGTTGATATACTTAAGCTTATTTTGACGTGACAATGACTCCTAGACGAGGCGTACAAATCAGATGTCACTATAATAGAAAAGACATAATGTATTGAAAAAGTGAAACTTACTCACGAATTCAGACTACTAGGCCGCCACAATACGTTTGTAATATCTTGTACAATGTGAGTAGGTAACATCCAGGGGAATGGCTTCCTTCCTCATTTCGCTGCGTGCCGCCGCATGACAGAGCCATCTGCATTCATAATGGAACTTATCAAAAGACACGTAATAACTTATATCACGGCTGAGAGCGAGATATAGGTACAAATCTTAATTAAGTATAATTTTGTCAAATCAATTTTTGCCAATTTAAAGTATTCTTAAATGCGCATTGATAATTTTTTTAATGCCTTTGAAATGTTTGTGAAACCGGGCGATAGCAAATTTTTATAAATAGATTCATGTACGTTGCACTTGTGAAATAAAAGCTACAATTTTCATAGTCTAGTAGTACTTTTTTATTTGAAGGCATAAGGGGTTTATCTTATTAATAAAATGGTAATACAGAAAGTGTACAAAGACCTGACGGCCAACAATAAGCAGACAGTAAGATAAATAAGCGTAGGAAACGTGTAACTCAAACATACCAAGTTATACATTCGCAGAATTAACAGATTAGCCATATGTAGCAAGATGCAGGTGAATTTTCCCGATTGCAACATTCGGACCTTAATTGACGCTAAGTGCGTTGCAAAATAGATGGGGTCGGCGTTTGACGCTGATTATTTCAAACTGCTTACGACACTCCAGCTAGGATTATAGAACGCCTGGTTTATAGAAAACTGGTTTATTATCTACAACTTTACGGTCAAGGACGAACAGAACATGTTTTATGCTAATATTTACAAATTTGCAAGAGTATTTGTGTCAGGTATATGTATGTAATTGTCCCCTAAGGCTGTTTTTAGGCTAATAATTGTCACATGAAAGTCGCATGACCAATTCGCTTGTCATTGCACATACCTACTTATATGTATTTAGTAGATAAGATATATCATTCACAATCTGTTTATTTCCATATGAATGCCTGTAAGTTTTTCAAAAGAAAACACCATTCTTACTTTTTGTTTTTTTGACAAACCAGGCAATGCTCAGTTGATTAACACTAGAGGCTAGAGGTGATGTGAGTATAGGTAACGAACGATTCTAACTTGTATACCAAAGTTTTTATAGATGCGTTACAGGCCTTCAAAAGAGGGTTGGGGCCTCGTCTAATCTAAGAAAGTACATTATTATTACAATCTAGCATAAGCTGCCTTGATCGTAATTATATGTTCAGTGACCACCTTCAACCATTTCTGATGGTTTGTAAACAACTAGATATCAATCAAGTTTAGCGTAATCTTAAATACGATCACAAAGCCATAATACCATCAGATTACTTCACAAATTACATAGAGGTTAATCGTAACTGATAATGTCAATAGTAATTTATATTATCTTTTGTCTGCTTAACCCTGAGAGGTTAACTTTTAACTCGTTTATGTACCTTTATTTTTAATGAGCTTTGGTGTTTATTTGAATTTTAGATAATAGTTTATTGCGTGATATTTGTAGTAGCGTTGATGGGTTTAGATTGGACTCGAGTCAAAATGTAACAGTACCTTGTATACCGTGAAAAAGGATTTGAACTTAATCAAGGAAAACATCGTGAAGAAACCTGGATTAAAAAATGAATGATATTTGAAATCGCCAACTCGTAAGTAAGCAAGCGTGGTGATCAATGCTCGTTTCTTCTCTTATTGAAAAGAGGCCAGTGACTAGCAGTGCGGCATATAAAGGCCGTTAAAATATTTTATAAATTTTTAGGCATTCCTAAAAAATAAAAAATCTTTACTAAGTATAATTAACACATAAAATGTTAATTAAAAACTATTGTACTGTGTTAACAAAACAATAAATGTTTTATATTTTATTACGTGATTATTATGATCGCGGAAACCATGTTCTGAATCAGTAATGTTATTTAATCAATCAAATTCAATTTATTTTGATTAGACACCCACATAACATGACCGTTCTACTTTTATTCGTGTTCTAGTAAGGATGATAATTATGATGTTTTTCTTTGCTAATGGTCGCCAGCATTTGAAACCAGCATGGCAGAATCAATGTGAACAAATTTTAAAAGAGATTATATTCCATAATTAATCAAAATTACAAACCCATGCAATATCGTGTCAAAAACATCCGTGTCTTGCGTCCATTATCTATTTACTTAGATTAGATCTACTTTCCTACGTGCCCTAGGGAATTAGGTGCGAATTACAATTAAGTATACACCCACTACATTTATATGAAGCTATAACTAAAAATGCCCCGGGCTTTAATAATATCATCCTAAAGGCGTCGAAAATAAAATAATTAACAACAACCTCTATATAGAATTCTTTATTTATAACACACTAGCTGTTTCCCGCGGCTCCGACCGCGTCGATGTCGTTTCTCAGGCACTAGACTATCTTTGTACCAAATTTCATTTAAATCAGTTCAGTAGTTTTGGCGTGAAAGCGCGACCAACAGACAGACAGAGTTTCTTTCGCATTTATAATATTAGTAAGGATTAACGTTTTTTATTAACAAAAGAGCCTTGTGTAATAACAGTTATTATTTTTTTATAAATCTACTAATATTTGCGATGTAACGACCTGCAATAATCTTCGGGGTCACTACACAGGGTGTTACATAACAGATATACTAAGACTACTTCGCCAAGACTGATATATGCTGGTTGTTTTGCTTTGCCGTGGCTAATCTGGTAACTGGAGGCTTGTACAGTCGAGAGCATAACAGTTGTAAGTCATTGACAATAACGCCGCCTTATTTTTAAATCAGTAAGATTCATTATTAACCCACGACGCAAAGCTAACGTTGTACTTTTTTTTAATGGCACTTGATCTATAATATCTTTAGCTAAGATGCAAAAAGTACTATTTTTATCTTTAAAGGTGCACTCACTTTTTTAATAAATATTTTTATTCTGTTTTTAATTATTAATTTATTTTTGATCACTGTCGTGACTGACCGTGCGCTACAGATTAACTTGTTCTATGAGAAAGTAGTTATCGAAAGAATATAAACTAAGTTAAAGAACTGCTTCTTAAACCTTGCTTTTAACAGCGTGTTACGTAGATGGGTAATTACTAATGAATTGCTCAACTTAATTACAATACAATTAATTCAATCATACACAGGTTACCTAGTGCTCACACACAGAATTGTTTCGTATCTATCAAACGTATGTTGATATTCTTAACAAGAGACATACCCATTGAGAATATTTTGTACTTAAATGAAGTAGTTTTTCTCCATAATTCTAGAGAGCCTTGCCTACCTGCTACTTGTTATTTTCACTTACCCTTACCCTTTCTCCAATCTATACTTAGATAATATTATAAAGCTGAAAGATTTGTATATTATATATGTGTGTATGTATGTAACAAATAAACTTAAAAATTACTGGGCCGATTTAAAAAATTCTTTCATCACATAAATGCCACATTATTCCAGATTAACATAGGCTATTTGTATAGGATATTTAAACCCCTAAAAACCCTGTGGGAAGCCGAGGCGTGCCGCTAGTGTTTTACAATCTAAGTAAGCTAACAAGTGACAAATCGCGAGATCTAATCGTAGACATACCGTAATAAAACCAATGTAAGGTAATTTATTAGTTGACTAATTACATTGATTAGCTCCGCCATGCAACGGATGTGCGCGTAATTTTACAGATACGGGTAACATGTTACATATTTATTTTATAAATAATTACGAATATTTAAAAATAATTACAATAATTTTAACTACATTTATTGAAATTAATTAAATGTTTTACTAAATGAGTTTGGGGGTAATATAAGTTGGATGTGTCTGTCTTTGTATCTGTGTGTCTATCTGTGGTATCGTAGCTCCTAAACGAATAGACCGATTATGATGTTTTTTTGTTTGAATGCTGACGTGATCGAGATGGTTCTTAGCTATAATTTATGAAGATCTGTTTAGCATTTTAAAAGTTATGAGTAATGTTTTCTTTTTTATTATTGTGAGTTTATTGAATTTTTAATTTATAGTTATCCTAATAACTTACCAAATAATAAAAGTTTTACCAATATAATACCGAGTTTTTTTATGTCGGTAGTAATTATTTCGACAGTTATCAGTAACATTAATTATAATAAGAGTAATTACAGTAACTACGTGAATTATATACGTGATGTTTCGTAGTAAAAGTCATTAACAAATTAAAGTCTTTACATTTGAAATATCCGAAAGTTAATAGGATATCTATTTAATATTATTTTAGTTGCAAGGTGTAGCATTTTATTAGATTCTTAATTTAGGTAGATATAAAGTTTCTGTCAGACCGAATCTGATTTTAACAAAAAAATTGAAAACTGGCTATTTTATTTAATAAGGCGTAAAAATGGAACGCTAGTCAAATTGGGCTGCAGTATTTTTTTTAAATAAATGTGGACAACTTCACATACATTGTTCTGAACCCAAAGTAAGTAGCTAAAGCACTCGTGTTATGGAATTCAGAAACAACGAAGGTACCACAAACACCCAAACCCGAGACAATGTAGAAAAGTGCTTTTTCTACATTGACCCGGCCGGGGGTCGAACCCGGGACCCCAGAGCTGGCGACACCTTGAAAGCCGGTGTGTACGCCACTCGACCACGGAGGTCGTCAAAAGTATTGGAATTACAATAATACTACGATTGAATCCGCAATGGAAGTAAGTGTAACATTTAGTTATGTAATGGTTTAGTCGTTAGAGTAAATAATTAGATTCATTAATATCGAGAGATTGCTAAAGTTCGTAAATTGGGCGAGTTGTTTATGCAGTGTCGGTAATTCAATCACTCTTTATTGAGATTTATTGATTTGTGAATGATTCTGTGTAGTTGCGAGTGTTATTTTGAATAGAAAAAGTGTAACAATTCTGTTTTTTTTTCTTTTCCAAAATTGCTTCCTATTATTTTAGTAAGTTGAAATATTAATTACTTGGGTTAGTGTTTTTTTTTATAAAATGTTTTGTGTAACTCCGGAAAAGCAAGAACTCAAGTTATGAGGGATTAATTAAAAAAAAAAAGTGACAAGTTACAAAACTAAATGACTCTAGGTGCGCAATGTAGGTACCTACATTATTAGACAAAGATATGATACAAATCGCACTTCACATCTAATAACAACATAATTCTGTCTCATCTATTACTTGAAACAAAGGTTATGTGAATACCATGAGTAAGTACCACGCAGACAATTGCACACTTCACTGTCAATATCTACAAAACCAAACCTATCATATCATAAATTGAACTAAGTACCTACATAATTATTTTAAATGCGAGATGAACATCTAATGAACATTGACACACAATACCAACAGACGTCAAGTGTGACACACATAGTTATTGCACCTGACATTGCCTGCGGGTACGCCCGGCCTTGAGCGAGCTTTGACCGGCGCACTAGTGAATGAGGATCATTGTGTAATGTTTCTTACAAATTGAGCTTGTATGCTGCAGTAATGTTCTTAGATTAAACACGAGGTTGAAAGTTCAAAATCTTTTACGTATTCTTTAACGAGACTCGCGGAATAGCTATACCTAACAGCACAGCCAGGATTTAAAAAATAAGCCTAACCCAAGGTGATTTCTTAAATTTGGGTCTTGCCCTAAACCAAGTTAGATTAGGCAGGAAATTTTTCACTGCATAGCAAAAGAACTTCTACCACCTAGTTTGTGACCATGAACCATTCCTTCAAAAAAGAGTCCAACTCGTATCTTCTAATATGGCGCACATTTGTTTTTTGTCGAAGAAAACTTATGGACACCTATATTGTTACCTCGGTCACTCCCATCCGCGCAAACATCCGTATAAGGTTCGCGCGCTTTGATGTCTGTTAAAAACCGACACAGCTTGGAAATGAAAACATTTGCAAATGTCGTCCTACACTTCTGGTGCGTGTTCGTGCGAATGTGAGTGACAGGCATTAGATGTAAAGTGATGACATTTCAGAGACGAATTTAAGCATCCCAATTTTATCAACTTCCTTTTAAACCTTATCTCAATCTCTATCTCTATCCATGATTACTATAGGTGTCCTCTCGTTTCTCCCCAGATGGCGATAACATGCGACTGCCCGATGATGCAGCCGGGGCCGACGCTGGCGGCCACGTGCGGCGGCGGCGCCTTCATGCTGTTCATGGGGCTGCTCGAGGTCTTCCTTAGGAGTCAGTGCGATCTGGAAGACCCCTGTGGGAGGGCACAGGTACTGAGCATATTATTTGTTAAAGATTTTATCTGTGGAAGGCTATAGTTAATAATTCGGTGAAGGGTAGGCGAATCGGGGTTTTATCTATTAATAATGTAGACGTTTAAAACCTACCTACTTGGTAGACGAATGAATTTAAATAAATAATTTTTGGTTTTGTGGTGCGATTTTATGTTGTATTTTAAATAAATTTAAATGTGTTTTAAAGTAAATAGATAGATTAAATAGATAACTTCATGATTTTATATTATCTAGAGCGCATATAAATTTTATATTGACCACTAGCTGTCCCCCGCGACTTTGTCCGCGTGTTTTAGTTTCAACGGATTTTCATTTTTGCAACATTTTTAATTTATTTCCGCTCCTTTTGGTTGCAGCGTAATGTTATATAGCTCATAGCCTTCCTCAATAAACGGACTATCCAATACAAAAAGAATTTTTCAATTCGAACCAGTAGTTCCTGAGATTAGCGCGTTCAAACAAACAAACTCTTCAGCTTTATAATATTAGTATAGATAAATTTAAATGTGTTTAAAAGTAAATAGATAGATTAAATAGATAACTTGATCATTTAATATTTTCTAGAGCACAAAGAGATTTCATATTGACCATTACATCTATTGGGATGCCATTGATGAAAAGTGAAAAAATATCTCGTTAAAACTGTTCGCGAATCGCGATATAGATAACACTGTCAACAAGTTAAGTAAGTTGAAAACATGTAGTTATATCTCTTTAAATAACGTTGTATCATAATCAGAAGATCTCTTAGAAATGCACCAAAAAAACCTGACTGACTGCATAATAGCAGCGGAGACTGCACTGCATTATGTTTGACTCAACATTGACATATCTAGCCATCGCCATTTCCCTGATCGAGCGATACACGCGCGTTATCTTTCCTAATACCAAACATAGTTGACTACATCTTTGCATATTATCTAATATCTAGTAAACTGATCGATGGCTTTCCCAACGTTGGCGATGGGGGTTTTTGTCCTATAATCTGTGTTTAATTTTCTTGCGAAGTCATTAGATGTCGTTTTAAAGTCACGATCGTTCTCGTCACGATGGCAATCTGTTTGATCTCTTCAATAAATTATAGATTGTTTGGTTGTTTGTTTCTTGTTTTCTTATTGTTTTTTTTTTTATTTATGGATATTTCTTCTTTTATTTCGGAGATACTTTTTACTGCCCTTGATGATACTTTTAACGTTTAGAGTAGATGTCATTGATTGACGAACTGTTTTTGATGCACTTCTTTTCTATTAGGTAAAAAACCGAAGTCTTGTTTAAATTTTTGCGAATCTAAAAGTTATACATATTGTTATTTTTACCTACCTAATGTTACTTCTATGGCTAGTTTAAGCTCTTTTAAATGTAAAGATACTAGTAATATCATTAATTTAATGTTTACATTTTGCCAATAGTCATTGTAAAGCGATCACGTATTATATAACAAAACGCACGTAGTTTATATGCTTTTTGTTAACTTGTCTTTTATTTATTACTCATGAATAACACTAATTTTGTTATCACTACAATGTAAAAATAATTATTACCTGTGAATAGTGTGAATATACCTACCTACTTATAAATTGCAAGCATTAGTAGATACCTATTTCTAATTTGTAGCCTAGTTTATTACCTTCTGGTTAAAAGAAACCTTGAAAATGTCATGTAAAAAGCGTTACCTACAATTAAGGTGCTAAAAGTAACATTACATTAATTACAAATGTTCAAACGCTTGAGATACGATTTTAAGTCAGTGGTGAGTTGATAACATAGATCTGTACTAATATTATAAAGCTGAAGAGTTTGTTTGTTTGTTTGTTTGCTTGTTTGTTTGAACGCGCGAATCTCAGGAACTACTGGTCCGATTTAAAAAATTCTTTCAGTGTTGGATAGCTCATTTATTGAGGAAGGCTATAGGCTATATAATATCACGCTACGACCAATAGGAGCGGAGCATAAATGAAAAATGTCGCAAAAATGAAAAACCGTTGGAACTAAAACACGCGGACAAAGTCGCGGGGGACAGCTAGTAATGAATATTTGCATTAGTGAGTTCTTTATTAAACCGTTACAATTCTCTTCACAGCTCAAAGTATATCATAGCATCAGGAGAAAATGCCTAGGTCCTATAGAGCGTGCGCATCGCTAGTAGCCCCTTACGTCAAGCGTAAGCACATTTTTAGCTATATGTACTACGCTCGTTTACTGATTTGTGTGATTTTCCAAGCGACAACAGACGTTTATGCGAAAATATCAACAATTTCCGATATTATTAGCGTAAAATTAGGTTTTGAGACAGTTTTAATAAAACGGTGCGTCCGTTTTGGCACTAATTTTACGATTATACATGTTCATACTAGTGTAGGGTTGCCATAAGTGTGAGGACTCAGACCGGGACATTTCAAGAAAAACTAGTAAAGGTAGAAAAAACGGAACTTTTATTACAACAATAGGTAACTTTAAAGGTTTAGTCCTTGCCTAAACACAGAACAACTTTTAACACAGCCATTCAATGCCAATTCAATAGTTCTGATAATTTTACAAAATATTGATAAAAAAAAATATTTTTACGAAATCAACATTAACTAAAGTAAGTACCTATCTGTCAACATTTTTTTAATTAGCACACTATGTAACCAACAAATATAAAATTATCACAATGTATTTTTTTTAATAAACCCCAAATATAATCAACAAAATTAAATATAACATTCTCATCTATCCATGGCATCGTTATTTTTTAAATTGACACAAAATATAATCATCAAATATCCTCATTAATGCATGGCATTTTTGTCTTATTCTTATTACAAAATATAATAAATTAATCAACAAATATAAAATCCAGCGGTAAGGAAGTTTCTTAACCTAATTGTTGCCGCTTTTCTGGGCCCATTCATACTTGTCAGATGTTCCCGCTTTACGGAGCAATTCTTTTTGGGACTTCACGTATTTGTAGAACTCAATGCATGTTATCAATACATTAGAAAAATCGATCTTGTATAAAACATCTCTAAGTCACCTAGTGAGCTTGATAGCGTGCCAATGCGCTCTTGCTCTGTCAACGCTGAGAGTCTGCGATCTCGAAATGCGTTGACACTGTTAACGTAAATTCGTGAAACGTGAACGAACAAGTGTCAGCGCTTACATCGTTCTATCCACGTACGATTAGCCTAGCTAGTTAGAGCGCGTTTATTGGAGGTATATTACTGTTTACCAAGTCCAGCCCTCTATTAAATAACTATAATTTTTAAACCGGGACAATTTGCTTATCGGCCGGGACGCCGGGACACCATGCTTCAAACCGGGACATGTCCCGGCGTACCGGGACGTATGGCAACCCTATACTAGTGTCAACAGTTCATACTTGATATGCGCACTCTATAGTTTACTTATTTATTCCTAAGCCTAGGTACACACATCCATAAGACATTCTAAAACCTAGCTACAATGATTTAACCCACAACCTTGCTGATACAAATCCACAGCAAATTATTCACAAGAATATTATTCAATTATATTTTTTCTGGTACCAACATGACATTACATTCTATCACTTCCTAGTTATACACGTTCACCTTTAACCGACATATTATTTAGTATTAGTTTTTACATAACCTTACACTGGCTAGTACAGTTTCGTAGCATTTTAGATATACTGAATGCGTGACACAAGTTATAAACCTTATTTATTACATACGATCATGCAATATTGTAAATAAAGTATCAAACTGTATTAAATATTGTATGAAACAATAAAAACTGTTTATTATGTAGACTAGTTTTGCAAATAACGGTAGTTATTGTGGTGCCACGAATCAATGTTATCTAATACAAGTAATTATTAAACACGCAATGATCAAGTCATCTATGCTCAGTACTTCTCTTTGTAAGAAAAGGCTATTTTAAGACACGGGATATTAATAGTCTATTTTCGAAATCATTTGGAAATAGAGGTATACGTTTAATTTGGAAAAACTTGATTTAAGGAAGCAAAAATAAACAGCAATGAAAGAGCTTGGCAGAGATTGCGTCTAGCTTAACTGTATTTTTTTAATATGTTTCTTTAATCGTAGGTAAGTAGGTGTTGGTTATTATAAGATAATCTTCTAAAATGATTGGTTTTAGCTCTGTTATTGCAATATGCCAGCCTTTGACATAGATCTTAATCTTTCTCATATCCTGACTGACTTATGCAGATACATTTCCTGTATTATTGATGTTTTTTTATAATCCATAAATCGAATTAAGTATAATTAGCAATCTAATTGATTTTTAACAGTAAAATATATAGATATATATAGATCGATATAGTAATGTTAAGATAGGACTCAAAAACAGTTTTATTTTGTAGTTATAAGTGTCATTTACGAATGTGTGGTTTACAATAATGATATCATTGACAATCGGTATAGGAACAAATCGTGAGGAAAGCTGGTTTCCAAAAATTGGATTTTAAAATTGTCAACCCGCAATGAGCAAGCGTGGTGAGCATGCTCGTTTCTTCTCTTCATTATTTTGATTTAGATAAAAAGATGGCTAAGTAATCTAGTGATCATTGAACCAAGATGCAATACTAGGTATAATCCCACTTAACTGTGGCACCACAACGGGTGACCACAAACCACCACGAAAATGAAATCACTTCCCCCCAGATTTGCGGTCAGTTTCGGCATCGCTCCACATTTATGTAACAGACAGTCTGTAATAAAAATGCGATAAAGATCTCAACCGGAATGTTGAAAATCAAGATAGTGAACTAGGGTTGATAGAATGTGACAGGTTATGTAGACAGGTTGACGGAGGTCAAATCATGAAGTATTAATGATCGCAATGAGCTCACTAACAAAATGTTTAGCCGGTAGACTAACAGCAGAGTCTGTGGGTCTTAGGCATAGTGTAGGAGGTCAGGCAAATAAAAAAATAAGTACTTGAATGTTTGTGTATATTTTTTTGTATTAAGTCAAGAAAACTCAAGCATTTTATTAACATGTAAGGCTCTAAGGCAGATTGACAACGTCTCAAAATTATACAGGTAGCAAAATGTTTCGCAGACTGTCCTTTTTAGAATGTCCCGTTCTCAAAATGTCCCTGTCGCAGAATGCCCCCATCCTCAAACAGGCATTAAATGCCTTGCATCAGTAAATTAACTGGTCGAGAGCTACTAGGTGTAGAACTACCTAACTTTTTCAGCTGTGTTGCTACAATATCTGAAACCATAATTCTGGCATGCTTTTATTGTTGTTCAATAAAAACATAAGGAAAAAACATATTTAAATTATTGTTACCTACAAATTAAACAGGCGTCATTGCACGCAATTTCATGACGCTACTATTAGTGCAGCCGTCAATGCAAAGCGAATGTCAATGTCATAACAATATGCGAATATGCGTGACACAAAAGTTTAATGTCATTGAAACAAAGATATGTTCCCAATCATAGATGCCTTAACCATACATGGATTGTTTTGTACTTTTGTTAAAATCAATTAATTTTATAACAAAACAGCTGTTGGTTTGGATTACGCAAAGAAAAATATTTGAGCTTGAATTGAACATATTTGAACTGGAATTTAGGCAGCAAAAGGTACTTAAATGTTTGTTATTAAGTTTCAAGCGATCGGTGTTGCTAAAAATGTCTAGTAGATAAATGGCGGTTGCCGCTATTGCACTTTCTGGTCCTTCGAAATAAAGATCTGTTGTTAAAACTTTAGACATCAGCAAGTCCGCAGTTTATTTTTTTACTAACTTAATTCCTACACCCCAAACTATATAAAAATTTAAAACAAATGACGCATTTATAACCCAACAGAGCCACACAGAAGAAGAAAACAATTTAAAATATAAATAATAATAAACTAAAAATAAAATAAATAAAAAACAAATTGAAAAATATTTCGATTCCGAGCGTATAAAAGAATTGAGTGCCTGGCAGTTTGAGGTCAATCTGATATTAAGTAGTACGTATATGTTTTTATGTATATTAAGCCAAAATCTCTCTATTACTTGTAGTACCGGCGCCACATGGACTCTGTATACGACTTCATAGTGGTGGGCGGCGGGTCGGCGGGCTCCGTGGTGGCCGCACGGCTGTCCGAGGTGCCTGAGTGGAGAGTTTTATTGTTGGAAGCAGGTACGTTGTTTTATTTAGCCGTCCAAAGTGTAAATAAGTAAATAAACACATACTATTAGGGTTACTGTGGCTTTCTATTGAAATTGAAATTGTTTATTATCCAATTGGGATATAGGTACAATCACTGTTACATATTACTTTTTTTATCTCCGTGGATTCGACATTGATTAACTGGTTATGCTTTAGATTCCTTATTTAGAACTTATTCTGACCATACATTTAACCATTAACTGCCAAAATGAATAGGTTTTTTACCTACGACCTTCATTGTGTATACAAATCTAAGTCAATAAACCTCTAAGCTTTCAAGACCTTTCAACTCTTTCCATTCTCTCCTTTCTCATTTCAAAGTTCTCATCATTACCTAAGTAAACGTAAAGCTTTGATCTAAAATTGTAGGGTTCGACGAGCCGACTGGCGCTCAAGTGCCGTCCATGTTCCTGAACTTCATCGGCTCCAGCATCGACTGGGGCTACCAGACGGAGCCGGAGCCCGCCGCCTGCCTCGGCGAGAAGGAACGCAAGTGCTACTGGCCTCGTGGCAAGGTGAGGCACGAAGATAATGGATGTTGAATCATAGTTTAGATCGTCTGTCTGACCTCCTCTTTGGAAATACTGCAGATGCGACATTAGTTAAACAAAGTCCCCTTTGAGCTGAAAATAAAGTCAGATTTATAGTCACAAAGTATTAGTGTCAACTTTTAATGAAATTAACTTCGTCTAGTTAGAGCTCAACAAATAGGGCAAACCGGGGCAAACACACAGGTATAGTAACCGACACTATAATTGCTGCGCCCTAGCATCGTGCGTATGACAGCTGTCAGTATGAGACGACTAGGGAAGTGGCACTATTCGAACGGTGCTGTCGATAAGATAATAAAATAAAATAGTTACATCGACCTTTTTTTTAATATCATGTATTTTTTTATTGATCGCTTATTAACATCTTGTTTAATTATCCTTTTATATAATATAAAATACAAATGATGAATACTCCGTGCATGTACATAATAAACCTACATTATAATGCAATTAATATGAATCTAAAGGTATACACACATTACGCTGTACATGCAGTATTTACAGTAAATAACCTATAGTAATTACTTTGACACACAAAAAGTTAACATAAGTTTTAGTAATAACAAAAAATTAAGTGTAAAATATGATTATCGAGAATTTCGTAGCAGTAATTTCCCATCTCTAAAAAAGTCGATGACATTACGTTACATGCATAAAGATTAACATCGCTTAAAAACGTTTTAAACTTATTTCATAGTATATACACCATAAATGAGTAAAATTTTGGTAAAAATGATTTAATTTAGTTGTGTTACCAATAATTTAGTATTTTACGCCTGTAATATTCAGGCTAGCTCAGAAATTATTTACGATCCGTTTGATCACTAAAATATTAATTAGTGTAAAGGAACGGTTTGTCTAATGTCATACGCACGATCCTACAGCGCACGAACTATAATCAAAATTATAATATAATTATAATTTTTGGTATGGTAGGTATCTATTCGTTAATATCAGTCATTGCAGCTGAAGATCCTCTTAGATTATAGAAGTATCATTTATCATAGTGACAAGCAGGCAGAGAGACAGACATACATACAGGTCAACACACATAATCCGTCTTTTGGGCTTTTCCGCATTATTATTATTATTACGCCGGTATATAATTTTAATATTATCATAATTTAGAATTACCTTCGATCCTTGTAAGGCAGTAGAAAAGAAGAGCAAAGAAACAAAACCTTATGTTCAGCTGCATAATGACACAGTTTTGTATCCAAATTATACTTATCAATACTTTTCTTCACGTCCAGGTGCTGGGAGGCACCTCAGTCATGAATGGCATGATGTACATTCGCGGCTCCCGCAAGGACTTCGACGGCTGGGCGGCGGCCGGCAATGAGGGCTGGGCGTATGAGGACGTGCTGCCCTACTTCCTCAAATCCGAGGACAACAAGCAGATGAAGGAAATGGACCAGGGCTACCACGCGACCGGCGGACCGCTGACGGTGGCCCAATTCCCGTACCATCCACCCCTGAGTTACAGCATCGTTAAGGCTGGAGAAGAACTGGGTGAGCTATGACATTCTGTTTGTATGATCAATATACCTCGTCTTTCTACTTCATCTATGAGATTCTTCATGATGCATAAATTCAGCTAGTTATTTTCAGTTACCTACCTAGGTACTACTTATATTAAAAATCGTATAGAACATAAACTCAAGACTACTGCTGATTAGGATGAGTTTAAAAAAACAAACGTTCACAGTTGAACTTGAAAGGCCGCCTATCCAAATAAAACAAACGGGATACAGGAAAAACAATTGTAAATTCGTATGTTACGTAATACTTACTACAAGAACATCACTTGAGTACTAGACATAAGTAGTATTTTCTTTTCCTACTAATAATGTACATTCTAGGTTACAAACAGCGCGATCTAAACGGCGTCCACCACACGGGCTTCACGATCGCGCAGACCACGAACCGCAACGGGTCGCGCCTGAGCACGGCGCGCGCGTTCCTGCGGCCCGCCAAGCAGCGGCCCAACCTGCACGTCATGCTCAACGCCACCGTCACCCGCGTGCTCATCAACCAGACCACCAGGCAAGCGTATGCTGTCGAAGTCAGGAATAGTTTCGGTGGAACTGAAGTTATTTTTGCGAATAATGAGATTGTTTTGAGGTGAGCTTTTTTTACTACATTCATTTCTAATAGAAATACAAAAAGTACCTGTATTGGTGCTTATCCTTCCACCATTTTTCACATCATAAACGTAAGCGTAAACTATTGATACTTACCGACTATAGTTCTGGAAAATAATTATAATTATGTCTAATTCATTTAAAGAATTCGTATGAGTGGTTTAATAATAAATCGCATACAGGAATACCGCATACGTTTCATCGTTATATAAATTTGAATTAGTCGTGCTTTTTAAGCATGACTAATATTCTGAAACTGTAAAGAAAAACAAAGCATTTCGTTTACAATAAGGCAAAGTGATACCCATTATTATATGATAAATAATAGTACCTACGTATTGTTGCCTACAGTGGTGGTGCCGTAGCGTCTCCGCAGATCCTGCAGCTGAGCGGCGTGGGCGACCCCGCCGTGCTGGCCCGCGCCGGCGTGCCGCTGACGCACCGCCTGCCCGCCGTGGGCCGCAACCTGCACAACCACGTGGCGCACTTCCTCAACTTCCAAGTCAACGACAACAACACCACGCCGCTCAACTGGGCCACGGCTATGGAATACCTGCTCTTTAGGGATGGACTTATGTCCGGCACTGGTGAGTTTTTACATCACCTTGCTACATGACTCCACAACTAAAACCAATAACCTAAAAGTAAAGTGTTAGTTTACCTACTGGTAAGTAGGTAGGTACGTATAACCAAATATGCAAGTGGCAAAACGCAATTCAAGAGATCAAAAACTTGATACTTATTCGAAGACCACATCGGTTTGGAGTTTTAGAAAAGTTTACTTATATTAACTCTATAATTATCTCACTGGCATTCAGATTCACGTGAATCCAGAGTATCTGAAAGCCTAACCTAACAAAATTTGGGATAGTCTAAGCAGGTTAAGTTAAATAACAAACATGTAGATTGCTATCACCTGTAAGTGTACATTATGGATTGCAATAAATGTTTTTGATATCAAATTGATTTGACTGACAATTATAGCACACAGAATCATTATTCTTGTCATCGAATCCTTCGTAATCACTTCTTAGGCATATCCGAAGTAACCGCCTTCATCAACACGAAGTACGCGAACCCTGCGGAAGACAACCCCGACATCCAGCTGTTCTTCGGCGGCTTCCTGGCGGACTGCGCCAAGACCGGCATGGTGGGCGAGCGACTGGACAACGGCTCCAGGTCCATCCAGATCATCCCCACTGTGCTGCATCCTAAAAGCAGGGGTCGGCTGGAGATAGCGTCAGCTGATCCATTTGAGTATCCTAAGATTTATGTTAAGTATGTATTGTTACAATCTAGTAACTATTTACGTATAAGCTAGTCAGAGTAATGAGGTTCATAAGCTTGTTATTGATTCGTTAATTCTGAGTGCTTTGCGACCAACAAGTCGAAACTTAACGAAAACGAAAAATGTGTTGATTAAAAATTATATAGATTTTTAAAACATGTTAATACTTTTTAAACAAAAACAAAATAAGGCTTTGTTCCATTCCAGCTACCTCACACACCCTGACGACGTGAAAACACTTATCGAAGGCATCAAATTCTCCATCAAGCTGTCGGAGACGAAGGCTCTGAAGCGGTACGGCATCAAGCTGGACAAGACGCCGGTGAAGGGCTGTGAGAAGATCAAGTTCGGCTGCGACGCGTACTGGGAATGCGCGGTCAGGATGCAGACGGCGCCGGAGAACCACCAGGCTGGGTCCTGTAAGATGGGACCTAGAGGAGATCCTAGTGCTGTGGTCGATAACTTGTTGCAGGTGAGTAAGTTAAGACCACAATAGGATTTTGTTGTCATCTCGTGATGAAGCAAATTTTAGACTTGAAATATTATAGGAAAAACGTTAAATAGAACCCTCGACAGTCATATCCTTTAGTAGGTACCAAAAGCTGTCAAAATTTCACAGATAGAGATCTCTACCTAAAAATGTCCGTATGTACCTATGCTTATCTAAATCACACTTACAGGTGCAAGGTATCGACCGGCTCCGAGTGGCGGACGCGAGCGTGATGCCGTCAGTCACGTCCGGCAACACCAACGCGCCGGTCATCATGATCGCTGAGAGGGTCGCTGACTTCATCAAGCAGCGCTGGCTGGGAGCCACTACCGTGAGTTTAATAGGAATAGGGAATATAAGAACAAGAACTTGTAGCTTCCGATAGCTTGACTATATGTAGTATTTGCTTTGCTGTAATTTAGATTGTATTCAAAATTACAGCAAAAGAAAGGAATTATTCAAAAGGAAGAAAACGCTACTTCAAAGCTTAATTCGTTATAGGGGAGTGGACTGGGTGTTAAAAGGAAATATATCTATTTAGTCCATCGGATAGATAAAAAAGAAAAAAACTCTTATTTATTTTTTTATTAAATCAATGTAAAATTACAAAGTAAAAGAGTTTTACAGTTTTGGAGTGGAGGCTTGTGACGTCACGTGTAGGTAAAAATTGTTTCCACAAGCGACAATTCCATTCACTGAATTTTCCTCATCGTTTGTTTAATTAAAAAAAACGTGTCTAATGTTTTTTTTTAATATCTATGTCAAGGGTAAATAAATACAAAATTGTCCGATCCCCTATTTCTCGTCTGTTTTTTTACACCCATTAGTTTGATTTTAAGGCATTCCTATTACTAAAAAACTACCATCACATTTTTGCGGATGTACTTTTCTATAAACTTTTATACTATTTGATATATATTATATATTACATTTGCAGGCCCCCTACCCGCTGAGCCACGGCGGGTTGTCCAACGTGCTTCAGGCGAGCGACTCACAGCACCAGCCCACGTGGCAGCAGTGGCTCTGACGTCATCCACTACAGCCCTAGTTAGATAGTGTACATAATTAATTACTATAAGAAAACTGGTCACAGACTAACTCATGTAGATTTTTGTAAATTACAAATTTAAGCTACAAATAAGTTAATTAAAAAGTTACACGAATCTAAATATTCTGTATAGAATATTTAAAGAATTCTGAAAGTATCGAGAACTTTTGCAAGACATAGATTTGTAAATCATTTACAATTTAATAAGTGTCCTTACAAATTATGACATTGACATGAGCAGGAATGATATAAATAATGAAAACTATTTTACACCATCAGGAAACATGATTTATTACTGTGATCATAACTTAGGTATTACTACTTTTTAACGTAAACGAATGCGTTACGTTGTTGTACAAATTAGTATTTATTTGTATTTTAATTCTGTCGAATTGGTAATTAAGTCTACACTTGACAGCAAAATAATTGCATCGCTTAAATGTTGTCAATTTTAATGGCACTGCAGTGTACTTTAGTGATCAAGTGTGTAATTTATGATTACTTTTAGTGTAAAGGTTTTGATATAATAAAAGTTTTCTATAAATATAGTGTGTCGATTCTTTCATTTCAATCCTGCAATGGGGCTAGACAGAACTCAATCTTATTAGTAGGGCTTAGAGTATATATTTAAATGAAAAAGTTATGTTAAATATGAATATATTTATTAGGAAGCATGACTACAGACAGAACAATACACATACAACTTACAACAACAATTACTTTGACTACGTTCTATTGCTATCGATTTAATCCATTTCGTTTTTGTCCCGTGTTTCATTTAAATTTTCTATATACTAAAAGCTGCCTTGACTTAACCACAATAGACTACTAACCTAATTAAATTACTTAAATAATTGATGGAATAATCAACTTTAATTTTAAATCTTTATGGTACTATTTTGTATGATTCTTTTATAACAGCAATAGATATATAAAAATCACAAAACTATATCTTAATCAGTTAAAATACATTTATTATTAGGGAAGAATTTATTTAAATTGCACACGACCGTGGCTTGCTTTTATGTCAATCGTATCATATATATATATATATATAAGGTCATGGCACATTATGCAGGAATCCTAACGGCACTGCTCAAATCCAGCAATTAACTTGTCAACAAAGCTACCAGAGGTACGTCTTTAGGGCGACGTATGTGACATCTAGTGAACCAATCTTTCGTTTGGTCTCATCGATAACCGAACAACGTGTTAATTTAGAAGTCCGAGTAATGATGCATATACTGTGTACATACTCAAGCCCATACTCAATCGCAAATGCCATAGAATGAATCACTTGCGGTGTGCGGATTGCAAGCTTGCACCTAGCAGGCAACGCGTGGTTACTGGTGGTGGTTTCTGGCGACTGTGCCGTTACGGTGCCTGTACTGTGCGCCATGACCTTTAGGGTGTAGCTTGAAATGGAAGATATTCCCTCTTAATGCTCGTCTTTAATGACGTTTTTAACGACCCGAACACAGTCATAATGAAAATTAACAGTCGCTTTCAGCCTATCTGTGGTTTGGTTTGATCAGATCTGACGAAAACCATCGACACAAAAAAAAAGAAGTTAAAAAAACTACAGATTGGTTTTTGGTCGTAATTTTAGTGATCGCTTTTAAAATAACTCGCGACTACATTCACATCATTTATGACAACTATCTAATCCAGTGGCACTCAACCTTTTTTCTGCTGCTGTTGTATGAATGTTTTACGGGATTTGTTAGTATAACGCACTACAATATTTATGGGAAATACTTTCATGCGCACTACTACGATACGCATCACAGTTGTTTTTAACGGCAAGTCGTTAGTCAGCAACATGTCTGTTAGTCACATGCCGTCGAGACTAACAGACATGTTGAGCACACCTGGCTTACATTTTCAAGGGACCAGACAAAACGTGTTTACAGTAACAGGTATAACATAAATCATCGTCACATAGTTAAAATAACAGATATAAATATACACTTGAGAGCAATAAAATCGCACACCCCTAGTAATTTGGTTTATTACTGATTTTTTTCTTAAATCTAAAAATATTGAGTACAAATCATTAGGCAAAATTAAAGAATACAAGCTTAGCTTTAAAAAAACACAAAATTAAAATCATTGACCTTCACGTAACTTACAGAAACCAGCCGTAAACCAAATTAGCCGAATTCACCCGTTAGCGTTGTCACTACTTGCACCCCTTACCCGCAGTATAAAAGGGTCGATTTTTTTGGATTTTTAATCAGTTACATACCGAAGGTCAACGTGATAACATCTCTACTAAACTACTACTAAAGCATACGGAAAAATATGGATACCACTCCCGCAGAAGCCGCTCAAGTTATTGCCTTGCTCGAAGCAGGCCATAATCAAAGTGAAGTTGCTCGACGACTAAATTTGAGCCGCTACTCTGTTCGTCGTGTGTACCAGAGGTATCAAGAGACCGGTGGCTACATTCGGCGACCAGGATCTGGCCGGCGACGCAGAACATCAGAGCGTGATGACCGCTTTCTTGTGTCGAGGTCTTTAAGAAATCGGCAACTGAATGCGGTTCAACTGGGACAAGAGCTTCGAGAAGTTCGCAATGTCAGTATAAGTCGGTGGACAGTCAGAAGAAGACTTGGTGAAGCAGGACTGACTTCACATCGCCCAGCAAACGGTCCCAAATTGACCACAGCTCACCGACAAGCCCGACTACAATTTGCCAGGGAACATTTAAATTGGACGTATGACCAATGGCGGTCTGTTATGTTCTCTGATGAGTGCAGAATCACATTACATGGTCATGATGGACGCTCTAGGGTCTATAGAAGGTCATCAGAGCGATTTTCACAATGCTGCATAAGCGAACGCGTGGCTTTTGGCGGTGGATCGTGTATGTTTTGGGGGTGGCATAATGTTGGACACTAAAACTGACATTGTATTCATCACTGGGGCGAATACCGGCCCGAGATCGAGAGGTTTGACGGCTGCACGATACATTGAAGAAGTGCTCGAAGGACATGTGAGGCCTCTTGCGTGGCTTATGGGAGAAGATTTTCTTCTAATGCACGACAACGCCAGACCGCATGTCGCTAGAACAGTTTGCGACTACATGGAAGACGTTGGAATCACCGCGATGGAGTGGCCAGCTCGTAGTCCTGATCTCAATCCGATTGAGCATGTCTGGGATGAGCTAAAAAGAAGAGTTCGAGCAAGAAGCCCTGCTCCTACGCGACTCCTAGAGCTTCAATTTGCCATTGAAGAGGAGTGGAACGCTATACCACAAGATTTCATGGAAAAATTAATACGGTCCATGAAAAACCGATTAAGAGCTGTAATTAAGGCTAGGGGAGGGAATACACCTTATTAATAAACAATTTAGTCATGAATTTTGAGTTTGATTTTCAATATTTCTTAAGCAAAATTGGGTAATTTTACCCGCTTGTTGAGTTTTGAGCCGTAAAACCTCTTATGGGTATTTTTTTACACTGTATTTGATATCATTAGAAAGGTAATGAGGTAGGCTTTCAATTAGTGTGTGTTTTTTTAAATATTAATTAAGATTAATGAAAAAAAAACTGCCTTAACAAAAAAAAGTCAAGGTGTGCGATTTTATTGCTCTCAAGTGTAGATACAATATTATAAAAACTATTACTACCGCTATGTTTGTCATAAATAGAAAAATTGAAATTGTTTAGCCTAAATATCTTAGTTGTACCTACACATAAATGACACATATGTTTTTTTTAATTTTTACCTTAATATATTGTTGTTTATATGAATCACACATATATAGAAAAAAAATTAAATATCTTAGCCTTAATAATTGGTTAATGATGTCCAATAATTATTATAATTGGGCTTTTAAAGTGATTAATATAAAGTATACAATACACATGTCACCTACTAAAATATTCTTACATCGTCTACATCTTTCAATTTCAAAACACAGCTTTTGTTGATCGGGACATAACCATAGGGCTCTGAGTCTGCTATTTCAATTGTGCCGAAAGTATGTATGAATGGCTCATTCTTTGAAATTTCATAGCATGTTAATGTCAAATCGTCTATTGATTTACAATCTATAGAATTAGCAGACTCGGAACCCCGGGCATGTCCTCTGCCATTTCATTGTCCTCTGGATACGACCCGACGCCCACGTTCTCTTTTACTTTTGTACTTAACCTGTGTCATTGCAGTCTTGATTGGTTTACTAAAAGAATAACAACCAATCACAGCGCTTAACTTAAGTTTTGACAGGCGATTTAAAAGTTTAACGTTCAAGTGAACAAACATGGTTTCGTACATTCTCACCATATTTTTTTATTACAATAATAAAATCTTTTAATTAACGTCCTGAAACCTTGAAAATAAGACAAAAGAACCATGCCAAGAAATAATCACAGACGTTGATACATAACTAACACTATGAAGTATAAATATGTTTTAATTGAGACTAAACCTAGGGTTGACTAACTCGTACATAATTAAAGTTTTAAATATATGTTTATCCTCATCACCTCTATCTCACCTCTATCTTTAAGTACGTTGGCTAGATTTAATGACTAAAGTTATATAAAAATATGTCTTTATATGAAAGGTCTGTCTTATGAACTAATAACGCGGTATCGCCGAATCAAATAATCTCACCATTGGTGATTTTTCTCATCGAAAATTTGACATTACTTGTATGATTTATATGTCGTTGTTTCATTGATTGTTTGTACGGTTGAACGCGGTAACCTCAGCAACTACTGGTTCGAATTGAAAACATATTTTGGTGTTGGATAGTCCACTTATTGAGGAAGGCCGTAAGCTATATAACATCACGATAAGACCAATAGGAGTAGAGCAATCATGAAAATGTTGCAAAACCAGGAAAAAATATTCCTTTTAAAAGGTTCCGTTGCATACGCTGCGTAAACGGTTGAAGTTGCGCAAAAATCATGTGTGACGGAATTGTTTACCTTAAAAAGTTCCAAAAAAAACGACAACATAGTCTATCTTTTAATCTATACTAATATTATAAAGCTGAAGAGTTTGTTTGTTTGTTTGTTTGTTTGTTTGTTTGAACGCGCTAATCTCAGGAACTACTGGTCCGATTTGAAAAATTCTTTCAGTGTTGGATAGCTCATTTATTGAGGAAGGCTATAGGCTATATAACATCACGCTACGACCAATAGGAGCGGAGTATAAATGAAAATTGTCGCAAAAAATTAAAAACCGTTGAAAATAAAATACGCGGACAAAGTCGCGGGGGACAGCTAGTATTGAATAAAACTATAACATGATATGGATCAAAATCGTTCTAAAATATTGCATTATTTGCAAAAGACTTTAAAAACGTGATATGAATACTCCAAAGAAATACATACGTTATTCATCACAAGTATTTAATATTTTAGGAAATATCGTAGGTAGTTTTATAATAAGTCCGTCACAAAATAATAATCAAGTACCACGTATAAACGCGCTAATCTCTAGAACTAACATACCTACTTTAATTTTGAAAAAGCAATAAGGAATTCGCACAAAACATGAAAAATTCTTAAAACTAAAACACGTGGACGAAGTCGCGGGCGACAGCAAGTAGTAGATAAAACAACCAAATGGAGTAAAATTCAGGATTCAAGCTTTAACAATACGCTAATTTTAGAACCGTACCAACATCTATTTAGTAAAGAAGCCAGAAAATATAATAGTTAATATGGGAATAAGCTAAGGTAGTGAGGTACGGCCTTTACGATGACGAGACAGAGATTGGAATGTTTTGTACTGCCCTTACCTACACACATACGACCCGCAAGGTGTCAAGACTACGAACTAAATATAATTCATTTAAAGCGAAATTCATGATATCCATTGTGGATTACAGTACAATACGCAAAACACATTCAATGTATAATACTAATGAATGCTAGTTTTAAATACAGCTTTTTTTTTTCTAAGTTTTACTAAATAACCATTTTTAATTCACTGTCAAGAAGCGAAGGAGCTATCCGTCTGAATGCTCTTACTCTCTTCGACTGGAATAATGGTTATGACGTCATAATAAAGCCTCATTTCATAAATATTTCCTTCTATTTCAATTCTCTTACAAGAACACCATATATACTTATCTTGACCTTGTCAAAATAAAAATCGTCACTTTTGACAATTCAATTTGCGCTTGTTCAACACCTTGCTTTTCCTCTTTAATCCATCGTAAAAAATAAACGGTTAAAAATACCGAATTTTGAGCAAAGTAGAAAGATAATTTCAATGTGACAAGAAAACGAAAGTTTTTGTACTAGCTCGAAACACAAGAGCAAATATTCATACATTACATAGATATAATTAGGTACAAGCAGATAAAGATTTGACTTATTTATCTAGCGCCGCGCGCACACGGACTGCTAGGCCGCCGCAAGCGAACACGGAATGCTTGAGCTGTGACCCGCTCTACCCAATGACATTATAATCCAATGAACCTACCCACAGAACTAGCGAGCATACCTATAAAAAAATCAGGCACATAATACGGCCGGTTTAAATGGTTAATTTTCAAATCTAATTACGCAAGTAATTGTCGATCGGTCGTCGTTAGAGCAAAAGACTATTTTACTGCTGTCTTTAGTATTGCTCTTTTTTTATTAAGTTTTGGCAATCTGTTGTTATTTACCGCAATTTCTGCCAGTGTCGTGTAATTACCGCACATGAGTAAATTGAGTCCTCCCGGCTACATCGAGTTCTGTTGCAATCGTGGTGAGATCGCATTGGTACTCTAGAAGCCGACACTAGCGCCAGAACGTGCAGGAGTGCGTGAACGAGTTGTAACTAAGCTCGATCGAGAATAACCTAAGAGAAAATCTGTTAGAAAATGTTAAAGATATAATAAATATTATTAAAAATTAATAAACTGAAGACTTTTAGAACTTTATGATGACGTAGTCACATGAATACTGCAAACGACGCTGATAACACTCGATTATAACTGGATCTCAGTTTTCGTTTCGGTTTGGTTCGGGAGTACTAATTCAGGATCAAATCGAGAACCGAATCGAGTTCGAATCAAAATCAAAAACAGAACCAAACCAGTTTCGGTAGTAAGCCTGCTGATTTGACATTGTCACTTGTCAAGCAGTTGACAACTGCATCGGTGGCATCTTGAAGCAGTTGACGTTGACTGCCCGCGCAGTCCGTGTGCGTTGATCACTATCATACTGTTCAAGCAGTCCGAGTACGGCGACCTAACAATTATCACACGTTTCATGAAACTACGATTTGAGAATTCGAGTGGTGTGAATTGAACCATTCCCATTTAATAAGTAAAGTCTATATAGACTACCGTCTTAATAGATAGTAGTAATTCAACCTTATAGCCTTTTTAATATAATTAGACTAATTGTTTAATATATAATATATGTTATCTAAGTCTGAAGTTTGTTGACGTTACAGAGACTAGAGCAAAGATTTAGCACACTATTCCATGGACTTAAGAATTGAAAAACTTACACTATAGGGATATCCGAGCATATCTACATAAATATAGATTTAATTAAAATAATATATGTTTTAAGTACGCTTGGCAACATACTTAAACACTTGACTTAAACATAAGAAGATAAAAAAGCACAAGGGCGTATTAACTACTCTATACATACATGTATCTATCCATATAAAGTGATAGAATCTAAGACTACTTGTACCACTTGTGAACTTAAACATTTTCATGCTTACACATGCGACAGGCAACGCCACCGCTAAAACCGATAGTTACGACTTAGAAAAACTCAAGCGTAGAGTATACATAGACAAGCATAGAGTGCACGCGTCGCTAGAAGCCCGCCCGGAGCGTAAGCAAATGTTAAGCTGAAGATGTTTATGCTAAATCGATGGTTCCGATATTTTATAAGATAGTTTAAAAAAACTGGTGCGCTCTGTTTTGACACTAATTTTACTTGTTCATACTAGTGCCTACAGTTCATACTCGATATGCGCACTCTATAGTTTAATTATTATTACTCTAAGGACTCAAGCGGTTTAGATATATATATGGACAAGTGTGGAGAAGCATGAACATTAAACCATGCCATGTTACACACAAGTCCATTTCATCCAATCATCATCTTCGAACAACATCACTCTTAGGAGGTCAACAGCTCTCGCGCGCCAAACGTAATAATAGATTTAAAGCGACAAGCTGTCTTTATATTCATTGATTAGATCCTTTAATAAGTGCTATTTAGTTGCCTAAATTTATATTAATGAATAAAATGGGCCATTTCCTTTTTACTGTGATTCCAGTAAAACATACAGTTTAGTGCGCTTGTAAAACTTGCATTGTGAGTTGACAAGGCGGCTGGCGCTTACAGGTCGACATTGTTGAGGTTGGAGCCGGAGTGCGTGGGCAGGTCGTCGCGCAGCAGCAGCGTGCCGATGGGCACGACGGCGCGGTCGCGCTGGCGCAGCTTGCGCATCTCGGCGCGCAGCTTGTGCAGCACGGCGTGGTTGGGCTCGTTGTGGCGCGCCTTGTCCTGCAGCAGCGTGATGTGCTGCTCCTCCAGCTTGCGCTCCTTGCAGCTCTTGACGGAGCGCGAGCCGTACAGGCGCAGCAGCGAGCCCCACGAGCGCACGTGCGGGTGCAACGCCTGCGCAACATTATGACAACTTTAAGGAAAAAATTATTATCTCAAAATTTTAACACGACAATTTTTTACTGGCTTCTATTACAATGTTTAAGTGCAGAAACACTATGCAGTACAAGACAGTGTCCACACTTCCGGTATTACTGTATAGACATATGTCGAACACAAGGACCAGAATTATGCTCACCTGCAAAATAGACTGCGAGGCGCGCTGCTTGGCCGTCTTCTTGTTCTTGCACACGACGGTCGCGGTGTGCTTGCCCACCTTCATTGTCAGCTCGATCTTCTGGTATTCCAACTTTTTCATCTGCATATGGAAATATATTTTAAGTAGAATTAATAAAAAATATATTCAGCCCAATTGTTTCTTGGACTCATACTACTTAACACTTCAAATTAACCATAAAAACAATATAAAAAACCCCTTAACCATAACAACATAACAAAAAGGCCTTACCTCAATATGAATCATATTTCTGTCTCCAGCGCCGAAGTTCCTCAGAAGGCAGGTCCGGAGAATAGCGTGAGGCGATGGCTCGCAAGTTGCCGCGCAGAACTCCGTAATACGAGGGTCCTCGATGCCCACGTAGTCAAAGAACTACACAATATAAAACCACTATAATATACTACTAGCTAATTCCCGCGGTTTCACCCACGTAAGTCGTTCCCGTTCCCGTGAGACTTGTTTTGATAGCTGTTATACTATTCCGGATGGAGAAAAATCCAACAAATTAAAGGTCATGAAAATCGGTGCACCCGTTCTTGAGTTATAAAAGGTGTAACTAACCCGACTTTCCACGCCTATTTCATCCGTTCAGATTTTTTCCCGTTTAGATTTAATTTAATTTTATTTATTTATGATTAGCTCTGCTTGGACAGTTTATAAAAGTATTTTTTTTTCGATTTCTTTGTTATTCCCATAGAAGGTTACTTAAACTAATGAGTACAGTCAGCCCCTAAAATATTTTTAGGCAAGATTCATATTTAGTTTGTATCAGTTAATACATGTAGTAGATGTACTTACGGTGAAGTCGGGCTCGGTCGCGCCGGCTGCGGCTGCGGTGTGTGGCGCGTGCTTGTCCAGCTCGTCCTTCATCTCCGGGATCAGGATGTGGATGGAGGCCCTGGCTGCTGCGGACTTGGCCTCTCGCTTACTGGAGCCGTGGCCCACGCCATACTGCATGCCACCGATGTAAACTGTGGCTTGGTATGGTGTTGATGCGTTTTCTGTACATACAATATTATATTATACTTATTGAAGTCGTAAATATAATGAGTTTTTTTTATTATAACATGCATTAACCTTTGCCTTGCCGTTTGACCTGATTTCACTGGCCGTGATTGCAAGCAGACTGTTTTTTTTACATAAAGCTATCGAATATGTTTAGTTACTGCTTCTAAAATTGCACTGAGTTCATCCAAGACGCAGTACAAAGACAATAAGAGGCCTCTAAATGAAAGGAGGTTCTAGCTCGAACTCACCGAGTTGTTTGAACTCATAAACGGGTTGTTTCTGTAACGCTCGTCGAACGTACTCGTGGAAGACAGAGAGGTAGCTACGATCGTTTAAGTTCATCACCCAGTCACGTTTATTCGCCTTTCCACCTGCTAAAAATCATTTATTTTTACATTATATCACACAACCACAAAAGAAAAATAAACAAATATGACAACTATTTACTATCATACAAAACAAATAGATTTTTCCAAATCGATTTATATGTGACAGAGAAATCGGGTCAATAGAGTAAATTACACAATAAAACATAATATTAGAACTATTTATTAAAACATTATATTAGAACTCATAAAAAAAAACTTGATATTAGAATAGGAAAAGGATGTTAGTAAGTAGTTCTTACTGCCATTTTCTTGACCCGGTGGAAGCGGCTGGGCAGGGATGGTGATAAGCTTGGTCTCTTCAGGCAGCCTCGGGTACTGAAGGGTTTTTCTCGCTTTGGTATATTTACGTCGGTCGGCCCAGCGCCTAAAGACATACATTAACTAAAGTGCATCAGATATTTCGTTAATAAAGCTCTTATTTAAATATACTGAAACGTAAGAAATACGAGAAAACCTTTCCACAACTATTTATGGCGAGTTTTTTTTTTGGTCCTTTTTAGGGTTCCTTAACTCGAAAGGAAAAAAACAACCCTTATAGGATCACTTTGCTGTCAGGAACGTGTGGTGGTGTCGATTCCAAATTAATTTCAAATACTCTACGAGCTCTTAATGCAATACATAATTAAAGCTTCTATGTCAACGGAATTAAAAAATACAGCCATTGATCTTGTTTTTTCAATACATTTCAGCGAAACTCAAAACCTTGGGTGTTCCCTGGATAACAAAATTTGGCATGATGACGTCGCAAGTTAGACATAGCATAATGCCAAATTAGCAAAAGAAACCAGAAATCCGGACATTTGTAGTTTTGTAGCATAAAAAATAAGTTTTAGCGATTAGAAACATATATACAGTTGGAAATTTAATAGTGTCCATTCATCAATGTATGACAGGGCAATTTTTTATAAGCAATTTTATCGTAAACTATAAAAAAGAGTCATTAAGAAGTATATCTATACTAATATTATCTATACTAATATTATAAAGAAGTAAAGTTTGTGTGTTTGTTAAATTGTAAGGGGTAATCTCGGGATCTACTGAACCGATTTTAAAAATTCTTTCACCAATAGAAAGCCACATTATTGCTGAGTGTCATAGGTTATATAAAAAACCGAAAAATAAAAAGGCTTTTACGTGGTAGTCAGTTTTGCAAAGTGAATCGGAGAAAAAACGGTCGAATGAAAGCGTTTCTTACGAACGCTGCCTTAACTATGAAAGATATATTTTTGAGTTCTAGAGAAAAGATGTGGAGCTTGAAAATGCCTACAAAAGTCAACGACAGCATATGTCTAACTTTTATATTAAAGTTACAAAAAGTAGTTTTTTTAATATTAGTATAGATAATTAAATTTTTAATATTAATAAAATAATTTAAATCGTTAGGTCATATGTACTAAAAAAGGATTATTAACATTATGCCCAACGAAGTGGGCACGGGTCAGCTAGTTATGAATAAATGTTGAGAAAATACATTTATTCAAACTAAATTCTACTTACTTGAAATGCATAACATTAATAGTTTTGAACTTGAACAACTTCTTGCAGTATTCATTGATTTGTTCTCCAGTCAGATGCTGTGTCTTCCAGCTGGTGTTAATGGTCTCCACTCTCGGCGGGGGCATCACGATCCCGCCGGGCAGGACCACGGGCTGCCTATTCAGAGGGATATCCACTCCATCTTCTGTTCCATTTTCTTCTACCTTTGATTCATCCCCATTAGCAAAAGGACATCTCATTTCCTGACTGTTAAACTCTTTCTTCACAGGCACCTCGATTTCAACTGGTTCTGTGGTTGAACTCCCCTCAGTAGCCTGACTACCTTCGCCATTTTCCTCTGTTTTATCTTCTTCACTACGATTGACCCATGTGCAGTTACGAATCTGTTCTTCTATTCTCTGATCGATCACTTTCTGTTTTGCTTCTTCTTCTAAACCGCGACGATACGCGTAGCAGGGTATAGCACCCAATGGAACGTCGTGTCGCTGCAAATAAATAAGGTATGATTTTCATATAAAATCCCTAAAAATATAATTTGCACAAAATTTGTCCTTCGAGTCAAATACTTCTTTTTCTGTTGTCTCTTACCCGAATATTGCCTTTGCCTAGAAAGTAAGGTTTGGACAGACAGCATACTCTCGAAGTGCGATGCATGTAAACGGGCATCCCGCTGATATGGCGCACCACGATCCAGTCCAATGGCAATACTTCGAAGTGGTTTATCCCCTTTTCTGTAAAATTTCAGTCTATATAGGGCACTTGATATATATGAGTGAAAATAATTCGTACAGGGTCCGGAATGACCAGAACCGTAACAAAATTAAGATTGACTACATTACAGCAAAATTCACAACCCACAACAGTTTTATAAGTACAAACCTTCTAAAACTATTTTTTGTTTAGTGACGTAGGCTTTCTCCTTCGGTTTGGGCGCCCCCTTAAAGCCTTCAGGAAGGTCTTCATCCAACATCTTTTCGATTTCCTCTTCGGGAAGACCTTCTGACTCTCCTGAAAATTTTCCTTGTTTAACGAAAGCTGTGAAAATTCTAAACAACCGAAGACCCAGGCCATATTACACACTGAAGTATGACCCAAAAAAAACTCAAACAACTTCAACTAAATTGATTAGATTTTGTGCAAGATTTTAATTGTACAATATGAGTATGCTGCGATTCAAAAGCCGGACATTCCAAATTTTATGATAACGAATAGGACTCATAAATAGCCCAACATAGACATCGATGTTGGCATACTTATGATTACCAACATATACTTAACAAACATTATGCAAGGCAGTTTACAAGAGGCCTGTATAAACAAATATAACATAAACAAAAGTACTTTTGAGACTACCTAAAATAGAGGCTTAAATGATAACTAATCAAGTTTATAGTTGCTGTCTAAGCTAAAAAAAAATATTCGAAGCATCAATTAAAGTCAACAAACGGAAATGTTTAAAGCGCGAAAGAAGGTCTTGAAATTTTTGAAACATCAAAATAACTTGATAATACAAAAAAATCGTTGGTTGCCTGTAAAGTCGGTATACGGGCGAAAGTTTTACGTGACAACGACTGTCAATGTCAATGTCTGTCTCTCTCGCTCTTAGGCGGGCTAACCATGCCCGAGTGGAAGGGACGCGTGCCTCTCACTCGCTCTCATTGTGAGCGCATAACGTGAGCGGAGCGTTACCCAGTTTCTTGAAGTGTCACCCGGCAAACCAATTTATAAGACGTTGTCACGTCAAAAAATACTACATTTATTGTATTCTACAAACATCCATAATTACTAAGTCCATAATATTAATAATTAATCCTGCAGTTAAGAATGGGATGAAAAGGTAGCAATATTCATTACAATTAATGTTCATCACGAAAATGGAATACAAGAATAAACTAAAGGGTAAACAATACAAAAACAATTTTATAATAAACTAGCAGTCCCCCGCGACTTTGTTCGCGTGTTTTAGTTTCAACGGTTTTTCATTTTTGCAACATTATTCATTTATGCTCCGCTCCTATTGGCCGTAGCGTGATGTTATATAGCCTATAGCCTTCCTCAATAAACGGACATATCCAATACAAAAATATTTTTTCAATTCGAACCAGTAGTTCCTGAGATTAGCGCGTTCAAACAAACAAACAAACAAACTCTTCAGCTTTATAATATTAGTATAGAATTAAATAAAAGCTTATAAAAAAACGCATGTCGGTGAATCGGAAAATTTGTCAAATATTTGCAATAAATATATTGTAATGTTTTTGGCATATTGGAAGAGTACGTCTGTACAGCGTGCCGGTTCGCGCGGCTGTGCCGGCGCGAGATGGTATGCTATTAAAAACTTCTTTTCGCACTCTCGCGCAACTCCCTCACCTGTTCACCCTTGACATACATATAGCTATAGGTATGTCTTGTTAAGATTTTCTATAGAGTTATTTCTTCAGACGTCGCGCACAAATACAATGGTATAAGTACGTTCAGTCGGAAAAGTTTTCCCTCGCATTGAATGAGGGTTGTGCCTTTTTTAACTTTTATACTACGTAGTACACCGTGGCTGGAATGAATGGAGTGGACCAAAAATGAATGAGAAGTTTGACATTTATATAAACTATAAATCAATATAGATTGTTTATAATACTTTGCCATCGTATTACTATGTTGAACAAAAGGCGGGCGCGGGATGGTGGTAGCCTGTAGGTTTAGGTTCTTATTAATTCTCGTTATCAACGAAACTTACTTAAATGCTAAAACTTAATAGCTATTATTTAACTATTATAGTCGTCATATATTATTTTATGACTTAACTACATTATAATTTACTTAACACTAATATTTAAGTAAGCAACATAAATTTAATTTCAAGATATTTTGTTTTTTAATATTAACAAATAAAAAACGAGTAATAATTTCTCCTCAAAGTGTCTTTTGTAGGATAAGGACCAGGACAAAGCATCTTGGTACTTACACCAGAAAAGGAAGATTTTGCACTCAACATAACATAACAACATGCATTTTACTTTTTTTTTTTGAATTTTTTATGGAAATTGAATTACTTGGTATTTAATCTTTTTATTATGAGTTAATGTGTGTTGTAGTATGAACAACTATAGATAATCTAAAATAACATGTAGTAATTTAGATGTATTTGTAAAACCTTATTTCTGGAATAACATGTACTGTCTACTGGACTGTACAACAATGGCAACACTTGACCCTTCCAAACCTTTTTTTGTCTGAGTGGTAAGGTACTAATTTTTTACCATTACCAACAGTAAAAATTATGAAATCAAACCTTGTGGAATACTCCCGACAAACAAACAAAAAAAATCTTAACATAATTTACTATGAAAATGTTGTTTAGTGTTCTGAAACTGTAAAATCAAACTAGTTATGTGACATTACATTTTAAAACCCATTCTTAAGCTGCATGAATTAACATTTATTAAATTGCAGTGCAGAATATGAAACGAGAAATATCATGCAAGAAATATGTACTCAAGGATACAACTACCATCAGAGCTATCTGAATCTTCATCATTACTGTCTTCATCATTAGACTTCACTTCATCCAGCACCTTGAACTCTCTTAATTTCTCAAACTCTTCTTGTGTCACCAGGTTGCTATATATCTGGTCAACCGTAAAATCCTCCGTGTTATCCATACTGACTTCATTATCAGTGGTCTCGGTGGCACTAGTTTGTGTTTGTATCATATTGCTTTCATCCAGCTTTTGTTTCTTGGCTGGAGGGACTTCCACAATATGCTGATCTTCACTCATATTATGCTGTCTAAAAATAATTATTAGTTAAACACTCTTATGAGCCCTGGTAAGCAAAGCCAGAGAATATGAACAAGAATTGATATAACCTATGTTAAAGACGGCCACTTAAATGCTAAATAGCATTTTCCAACTTTAATAATTGAGTTCTCTGCCTTTACTTGCAAACAACAAACACATTTGAAAAAAAAAAAAAAAAAAAAAAAAAAACTTAATAAGCAATTGCTCTATTGCTTGAAATACTGTTATGTTAGATCTTACTGTTGTTACTGAAGCATTGAATGCCATGACCCCAGAAGTCATTCACAAAAAGTTTATTGATTAAATATTGTTCCCGTTCACAATGAGAACACAGTTAAACTGATATTGATTAAGTGAACAGTTCACAGTTTTGTGAGTACATCTGTCATGTACACATAAAATTGGTAAAAATAATCACAACAGCATTCCAACAAGAGTTGTGTTGTGTGTCAACACCTGAAGCATTACCTTTGAGGTTATTCACATAATCTAAAAACCAAAAGTTGTAGAAACCTAGTCCACAAATAGCGATGGCACTAAAATCCAATGTGCACAACAACAGTTGGATTCCATCCATCGCTCGCTGTAGACTTTGTTAATCTGTGAGCGTATGTAATAGGTGCAATCAGCCGCGAAGAATGCAGCAGAGTTGCGACAGACTAGGGCTCCGCCACAGTGACGCTAGATGCGGACTCTAGTCTGTAGCAAGCCGGTAAAGAACAACCGCTAGAACACCTCAGGCGGCGCCGCTAATAATCTCGTCTACGCTGGAAAAACCATTTCAGACTACTGTCTTGTAAAATGGTCAATAATTAGTAAAGTTATATGATATCACTGAATCTGTTCCGTTCTAACCGTTTTACAAGACGTGTACAAAAAATGTTTTACTTACGTGACCGACCATGCACTCAATACGAAACACTAGTAATATTTTCGCTTTTATAAATGATTTTGTAAATTGCAATAGTGTTCTACTAATAATTTAGTACTATAACTTAAGTATAAACAAATTCTAGATCATAATATTCTGAATTAAGCTAAATAGTGTACGATAACGATAATACGATTCACAGCCTTGCCTTTTTTTTACTTGATTGATTCTCTCTAGATTTAATTTGATTACTTAAGTTGCGTTCCGTTTGCAATGTTATGCTGAAGTTAAACCAGACAAACAGTGCAAAGGTAGATCTTCTTCTTTTAATTTCCAGAATAATATTTAATTTTCATTATGTAATTCAAGTTTTTTATACATAAGGTTTGTATGATTTTTTTTGAATGTTTTGGATAAAATAAATCTTCATATAAATCTATAAAAATACATTAATCACCATACAAAAATAGGGGGAACTCATTGATTAAATAAAGCAGTGTAAAGAAACGTTCAAATTGAAATGAGGAGGAGCACAGAACAGATAAAATAAGGAGGAGATTGTTTTTGTTTGTTTATTTAATATCTTAAAACTTGAAATAATTTATAGAATGCTCATTTACTTTGCAAAAAACGATGGTGCCAAATAATGAAACCTTTATTATTGACCGCGTAATTTTCTATACTTAATTCTAATAGTTGCCCGAAAAAAAAACTACATTAGGTAAGCCTATCATTTCTCGTTCTCCAGACTGTTTTAATACCTGCGACTTTTGATTATGGCAAAATTTTGAGATTACAATCTCCGGGAACTATGGAAACTGGAAGCAAAGCATGATAAGAAAGTATGTGATAGCATGCACATGGCAACTATTTACTACATATTTGTTTGTGCATAAAATACTACTATGTGTTGCCACTAGGATATTATTGTTCTATGCGTGTGCAACAAATGGTAGTAATTTCAGGCCAGAATCTTCCGCTGCGTATTCATCTCACTTCTTTTCTTCTATTTTTTTTGTACTACCCATTTCACGCTAAACAGGACAATGGAGGGTTTTGGAAGCGCCTAGACTAATAAGGTTCTGTGCCCCGTCCCCACCTTCAAGGCTTCTACAGTCATGAGATGCATGTCAATATTATAATTACGCAAAGACCTAAAAGTAAAACTAAAAGCCAAAATTCCCGTTTTAGTGGAATAATAATCAATAGGGTTTTTGTTCAATGTAACTTTATTCATTTAAAGTACCTACCGACCAAGGATTTGGTCCGCTTCCGAACCATTACCAACCTCTTATACGTTAGTCCTGCGAACATAATAATTTGTTAAGTCCGCTAGTTTGCACATCAGATATGGTCTAGTCTGCTCTTTACCATATCCGGACGCTGGCCTGTTGGTCTAGTGATTAGTGAACCTGACTGCTCAACTGGAGGTCGTAGGTTCGATTATCACATAGGACAAATCTTTGTGTCATGAGCATGATCATTTGTTTTGTGTCTGGGTGTAATGTATCTATAATATATATTTATATTTAGAAATTGTATAAGTAAAGACAAAGGATTTGGTCCGTCGTACCAAATCCGAGCGTGTTCGGTGTTACTACTATTAAATACACAAGGTAAAGAACACAAATATTGCTATTTTCTGAAAGGCAAGTGCCGTACAGATATGCATACAGAAAAACCCGGCCCAGTTTTACATAGTTTTAAAAATGCTCGTTCGGACATTACGGGACTGTTTTTTACTCTGATCATAAGGTTATGTATGTATGTAGGTACCTACTGTACCACGCATATTATTTTCGGATCACATATGCGACGTTGTTGCTTTAAGTTCCATTTTGGTCTGGATACATTAGTATACGGTATATAAGTAAAAATACTGTAATAAATAATTCATAAATCACCTTTATTAACCATACAGTAATTATATTTTAGATCTACAATTTATCCAGTACTGCACAACCTAAATTAAAAACTGATTTAAAATAACCTGTAAGCATAGAATTTTCTAAACATGAACAAAATTCTACAAACATCAAAAAATACTTCTCTTACAATCTATGAACATTATCACAGTATTTGCAGCTTGGAAACGTTCGTAGACATCGTTTAAACATATTTTCCTTTTATATTTAAAGCTCGACCTTGATTTATTTCAGATTAGTGGCGGCAATTTTTTTCACGGGTTAATAAAACAGTGGAGTATGAAATGATTCTGTGTAATAATAATTCAGTTTTATTTAAAAAAAAAATTCAATATATATTTTGTACTTTAAATGTTTAAGAAATAAAAGCTATTAATGTCCATTTAAATAGACACAGAATCAAATCGAATCAACACTTTATCTAGCATTTTGAATTTTACTTTTACAGTAAAAATGTTAGTGTTGCCTGATTGAATTTTTTTTTTAGTGTTGTCGTAAGATATATGCTCCCTTTGGACTTAAGACTGATTACTTAATTTTTTACTAATCCAAGGTATTCCTTTAAGTTTTGAAATAATGATTGCAACACACTGTTTATGTTTTAGTTGCCACATTTGTTTATAGTATAGTTTACATAAACTTCACTTGTGATGAAATCAGTTCTTTATACAATGTGACACTTGTTTTTATATAATACAATCAATATATACAAAATTGGCAATAGAAAGTTATAACTCTAAAAAGAA
The DNA here is from genome assembly GCA_932294365.1 of Diachrysia chrysitis. Classification (NCBI taxonomy): domain Eukaryota; kingdom Metazoa; phylum Arthropoda; class Insecta; order Lepidoptera; family Noctuidae; genus Diachrysia; species Diachrysia chrysitis. Next base: position 11,407,644 of record OW028660.1, on the reverse strand, counting down.
TGAGGCCAAAATATATTTATTTGGGTAGACATAGAGAAAGCGCCATGACAAACAAAGTAGGCCTGTTTTTTGACTAATCTACATATTATTATTATAATCTACATTGGTGCCATATTACGAATATAATATTAATTAAGTTATAAGTACTTAAATGTAGGATTTTGTATATTTCTTTCTCTGTTGTGCTTCATACAATGCGCTGTTTCTGAATATACTCTAAATTCCAACAACAACAAGGTTTGTTTCACAAAATGTGGATATTACAATTAATTTATACCCAATAAAACCTTAGAATATCAGCCTACGATGTTCTTACCATATCTCAACGTAAAAACTATAAATATTATGCTTGTGAATTTATTACTTAAAGACAAAGAATTGAAGAATTGACTTAGAAATTACATATACATAATAATTTAATAAAAATGTATGCGGACAATTTTATTCAGATATTTATAATTTGGTGATAGTATGAGATCGTGGTCCTGCGTGTCATCAAATACAGTGGTAGGTGTAGGATGTCAAGTGTTATATTAGGGAATTCAAGTATCAGGTGCTGCTGCAGCTACCGGCGGCGGCGGCGCGGCTTGGGCGGGGGCGCGACGCTGACGGAGGCGTGCGCCAGCTCGGCGCTGCTGGCGCCGGCCTGCTGCTGCAGCTGCCCGCGCGCCTCCACGAAGAACATCACGTCGCGCAGCTGCTCCTTCAGCTCCGACACCTGCACACACACGCCACTCAATATAATATAGCCTCTAAAAATATTGTAATACCAAAAACTAACATTACACCCGACACGAAACTATTTAAGAGTAAATTGAGTGTTGAGAGAGTGTTTCAATATCTATACATATCAGTGGCGTGCATACCATATAGGCAATTAGGCAGTGCCTACCTCCTGTGATCCAACTATCTAATCAGTCAATACCCATCATACTTATTAATTTATTATAATATACATAATTACAAATAATAAAACTTATAACCAATCATTTCATTACCAAACAAATAAATAATGATGTCACATTGAATATAAAACTTCATACTGCGTCGCGAAGTAGGCGAGACTGCGTACTTTACACTCACACATTTAAACGATTTTGGCGTATTTATTTTATATACGCACTGCACACCTATAGTTTTTTTTTTTTTTTTTTTTATAAACTATGGCAATCTGCTGATATCTTCAGCAATTTCTGCCAGTGTCGTGTTTACTGCCGGTATCGTGACGTGACCACACATGGGCACTTATTAAATCAGTTTTCGGCGGAAATTATCCGTCTGGAACAACACAAATATAAATGTTAGTAGTTTTAAAACAAACTATATACATTATTTACAAACATAAATAAAATACATATTTAATTTATAGTTTAATATTATTATTTTTTATAAATTTAATAAACGCACATATAATTTGGGGATTGGGAAAAAAGGAGAGGAGGTGGCGAACATTCACGGGTTTATTAATTTCCAACTTATCCATGACCTGATCCAAAGTGGAAGTGTTGCGTAAGGGGCAGTTTAAAAAGATATGGTCAATGGACCCTTCGTCCAGACCACACTCGCACAGTGAATTATCCCTTACTTTAATTTTATGGAGGAAAACTGGAGTACAGCAGTGACCAATACGGATACGACATATAACTGACGTAACCGTCTTTGGGACCTTTTTGAATTTATAAAACCAAGGTTTAGAAGGAATAGAGGGTTGGATTGCTGCAAAAGCTCCGCCTTTAGTCTTACTGGTCTCTGACCAATAAGACTGCCAGGACTTGAAAAGATCAATTTTCGCACTATGAATCAAGTCATAAACTTCAATTGAGAAGTGTTTGCGATCTGCGAAGCCGCTAGAACTAGCAGCTTTAGCCGCCAGATCCGCACATTCGTTACCGGTAATGCCCCTATGACCCGGAATCCATACAAGTATTACCTCTATGCCCTTACTGGAGCAAGAATGCAAAAGAGCTTTGGTAGCTAAAATAATTGGACTGCGTAGACTATCCTTCAAGGAATTTTTTACAATAGCCTCCAGGGCACTACTGGAGTCGGAGAAAATGACCGCTTTCGAGATATTGCGGTGAGATGAAATATATACACATGCCTCGAAAATGCCAATGCACTCTCCGGTGAAAACGGATGTCTCAGGAGGGCACTGGAACTGCAAAAAGATTTTGAAGTTCGAAATATAGACGGCAATACCGGTATTGTCGTCTAGGGATAATTTAGAAGCATCGGTATAGAATTTAACATGATCAGGCCATTTATCATTTATTATTTGCAAGAACCTATCACTAGTCTGTACCGATTCCTTATCTAATCCAATGTTGTGAATGACGTTAGGAATAAAATTTAAAACATTGTATGGGGAAGAATATACTGGTAATTTAGTGCACTGGTGAATAGGGGCCTTTTCCTCAACCAAACCTATTTTTCTAAATGATTTTATAAAGAGGGGGGTTACTTTATGTCTCCAATAAACACTTTGTCTGCATAAATGCTCCAAAGTAGAAAGTTTTGGCAATATCTTGTGGTTTGACAGAAAGTAGGTCTTATAGATAAATTTATCCGCAAGATATTGTCTACGGAGGAGAAGGGGAGGGTCGCCACTCTCGACCTGCAGAGCGTTAGTCGGGGTAGACCTCATGCAACCCAATACAACGCGGAGGGACTTTGATTGAATGGTATCCAACTTAGCCATTGCAGCTTTGCTGCATGGTTCCAGCCAGTAGGTACCATAATCTAATAAACTCCTTATAGTGGCATTGTATATGAGTTTTAGAGTAAATGGGTGAGCACCCCACCAAACGCCCGCAAGAGCCCGCAACAAGTTTAGCTTCTTCTCACATTTACTGGAGATATAATTTATATGAAAAGTTCCAGATAATTTAGAGTCCAAGATGACACCGAGAAACTTAACCCGATCTTCAACCTTGATAGGAGATCCCTCGATTTCCAGGTGTACATCAGGGAAAACTCGTTTACGAGTAAAAACTATGCTGGAGCTTTTAGGGGCTGATAAACTAAGACCATGGGAAATTAGCCACTGATTTAGTGAGTTAAGGGATATTTGTATGGACTCCGCAGCTTGTACAATGGATGAACTGGACAAATATAAGCACAGGTCATCGGCATACTGCAAGATCTGACAGTCAACATTGAGACATTTATGTAGGTCAGAAGTGTATATGTTATACAGAATAGGGCTAAGAACGGAACCTTGGGGAAGTCCACGCCAAACCGTTCGGGCGTCAAATTTTTTACCAGGGATATGGAGCTTGACACTACGTCCAGACAGGAGGTTACTTATACATTGACACATCTTAGACGGTATGCTCAGCTGGCGTAACTTACTTCTGAGCACGGAAAGAAGGACATTGTCATAAGCAGCAGAAATGTCTAAAAACACCGCCAGAACAAACTCGTTTTGTGTGAGTGCTATCCGAATATCTGTGACCAGGATGCCCATGCTATCCGCAGTACTGGCTCCTCTGCGAAAACCAAACTGGGTCCCAGCTAAGAGGTCGCGACTTTCTAAGAACCACACTAACCGGTTTTTTATTAGGTGCTCTAAAACTTTTCCAATGACAGGAGACAGTGCAATTGGACGGTAGTGGTCAGCGCTATTGGGAGATTTACCTGGTTTTAAGATAGGAATGATAAGCTGAGTTTTCCAGCTATCAGGGATATAGGAGAGGGAAAAGCAATGGTTGATAAGGGATAAAAGATATAGTCGACTATGCTCACTGGACTTTTTGAAAAAGGAATAAGGAACGCCATCTACTCCAGGGGCAGAGTCCTGGACGTGATTGAGCACTGCATCTAATTCACAGATTGTAAATGGCGTGTCTAGAGGATCATTGGAGGATACTGGGGCAATAGATGTAGGGCATTCCCCACTGAGGGGAACGAAGGGAGGGGCTATTTTATTAAGGAATGATGGAGCTAGATCATATGGGATAGAGGGTGAATTTTGGTCTGAGCAGGCGCGACTATATCCTTTAAATTTCTTCCAGATTAGGGAGGATGGGGTTGTAGGAGTGAGGGAAGAACAGAACTTCTTCCAACCTTCATATTTTTTTTTCCGGAAAAGACGCCTAGATTTAGCAAGAATTCGGTTATATTCCATCAGATTCGCCACAGACATAACCCTAACATACCTCAGCTCAGCCTCTTTCCGGGATTTGATCATAGCAGAGCACTCACGGTCCCACCAGGGCGGAGATGAGATCTTCCCCGAGGCCGAATTCTTAAGCGGGATAGAGCTATCAGCTGCCGATAAAATAGCACCGAGAAACTGCTCCATACAGGCGTCTAGATTGTCAGGAGATATAATAGGCAAAGCAGAAACTATGTTATCCAGAGATTGTGAATACAAGTCCCAGTTTGCATCTGAGATCCTGTATTTTAAAAGCGGAGGTTTGTCCCTTTGCGGAAGTGTTCTATTACTTAGAGTGGAACAGATTGGGTAATGGTCACTACCAAATGTTAGAGCCAAACGTTTCCACTCCAATTGACCCATTAAACTAGCAGAGCAAAGGGTAAGATCGACACAGCTTTTACATTGGCCCAGTCTGGGAAGGCGAGTTTCCTGTCCGTTATTAAGGACACATAGTCCTACTTCGTCCATTACATCAACTAAATCCAATCCTGGGCTATCACAATGGTCAGATCCCCAAAGAGCATGATGGCAGTTAAAATCACCCAAAATTATAATAGGTTTATGGACAGCACATAAATTTCTAATAAATTGTAGGCATAAGGGATTAGGGGAAGGAATATAAATAGAGATAAAGTCAATGCCAAGAAGGTTAATACCTACAGCATTGATCTCATCTCCATGGGGGGGAAGGGTAAGGGGGGAAGATGAAAGGGAACTATTTACAAGTATAGCAGCCCCGCCATAACCGTCGGGACGGTCATCACGGAACATGCTATATCCGGGAATACTAAAATGGAGGCGTGGAGTTAACCACGTCTCTGCAATAGCAAATATTGCTGGATTATATAAGTTAATGAGGTGAATGATGTCATGTTTTTTGGGAAGGGCACTCCTGGCGTTCCACTGGAGGAGATGGAATTTTGTTGGTTTGTAAAGTTTTTAGCAAGTTGCTGGCAACGTGGTCCGGTAAGGAATAATTGGATAGGAGGGAAGTAAGGAGTATTACAATCTGTTCGATTGTGGATGTGTTCTCACTTGGGGGAGGAGGATTGTTGATAAGGGCACAACCGTTGGGAGATGAAGGGAAGGAATAGCTATTGACGATATCTTGGTGAGCTCTTTGGTCATAGCCAGGGGCGAGAGGAGCATGAGTCTTAGGACGGAGGAAAACAGTTTTTTTATAAGATGTGGAAGTGGATGCCTGGTGGGGGTGCATGCGAGGAGGTTGAGATGGGTGCAGTGGATGAGATAAAGATGGGACTGATGCTAGAACATCAGCGAAAGATTTTTTGGCAGGTGGGAATTGTTTTGCAGCTTCAGAATATGATATGTTTTTCTCTGACATACAAACTTTGATGTTCCTCTGTCTAGTGAATTCTGGACACTGTTGACTGTTGGCATTGTGACGACCGTCACAATACAAACACCTTGGTTCTTCAGAAGTACAACCATCCCCAAAGTGATCTTCACCACAGCGATAACACCGTGGTTTAGACCGGCACTGGGTTTTGGTATGTCCATATTTACAACATCCGTAACACTGTACAGTAGGGAAGTGATAAAGCTCTACCGGAAGGGAATTGAAGCAACAAAATACTCGCTCAGGAAGAGTCCGACCATCAAATGTTAGCACAACAGTGGAAGTAGGAAGCCATTCTGTTTTTCCCTCATTGATGACTTTTCTGTTCATCCTTCTTATCTTGAGAATTTTCCCAAAACCAGAAGGTGAACACAAATTGTCTGAGCACTCTAAGTCAGACCAGTCAGCTGGAACCCCCTTGACAACACCCATTCGGGTTATATTAAATGTTGGGATGACTGTATTGTATCCTTTTTCTTTCATGATGGAATTATTCAAGAATGCATTGGCATCCTGAGGACCCTTAAACTCAACTGATATTCGGTTCCTACCAATTTTCTTAATACCATCCTGCTTTATATTTTTAATGTTTAGTTTCATCATTAACTGGCCAAACCTCACAGGATGAATTGATGTACCTGCCTTAGGGTCCACCTCTACCAACGATGCGAAAACAATAAAGGGAGCAACATCAGTATTAGAGTACTTCGATCTTGCAACAAGCGACGGGGCTGATGTCCTGTCACGTTTGCCAGATGAAGACCCTTCATCTACGGAATTTTCTTCAGTAATGACATTATCTATGCCCCGTTTTCGTTTTACAAGAAGCTGGGACTGCTGGGATTCAATAGCCTCGAAAGAGGACAATGGTACGGTTATTCCGGGGGTATGGGTAAATAATTCTTGGGATTGGGGGTTAGGGTCAGGTTGGGGAGGATCATCGGGGTCTGGCGGTCGGCCCGGAGGCCGGTCATCCACTTCCATGGTCAGCTAGTGACCACCGCATAAAAGAGTGCAGGGACGAAAGACTTACCTTATAGGTCACACTCACACAAACACAAAACAAACAGACACGCACAAACAACACAGGACACCCAAAATACGCCAGAAAAAAAAACAAATTCTTTAAAAGAAAAACATCCACATGTGTCAGCCACAATACACAAACCGGAAGTCCACACCTATAGTTGCTGCGGCCTAGCATCGTGCGTATGACAGCTGTCAGTATGAGACGACTAGGGAAGTGGCACTATTCGAACGGTGCTATCGATAAAATAATAAAATAAAATAGTTACATCGACCTTTTTTTTAATATCATGTATTTTTTTATTGATCACTTATTAACATCTTGTTTAATTATCCTTTTATATAATATAAAATACAAATGATGAATACTCTGTGCATTTACATAATAAACCTATATTATAATGCAATTAATAAGAATCTAAAGGTATACACACATTACGCTGTACATGCAGTATTTACAGTAAATAACCTATAGTAACAGTTTGACACACAAAAAGTTAACATAAGTTTTAGTAATAACAAAAAATTAAGTGTAAAATATGATTATCGAGAATTTCGTAGCAGTAATTTCCCATCTCTAAAAAAGTCGATGACATTACGTTACATGCATAAAGATTAACATCGCTTAAAAACGTTTTAAACTTATTTCATAGTATATACACCATATGGTAAATTGGTAAAAATGATTTAATTTAGTTGTGTTACCAATGATTTAGTATTTTACGCCTGTAATATTCAGGCTAGCTCATAAATTATTTACAATCCGTTTGATCACTAAAATATGAATTAGTATAAAGGAACGGTTTGTCTAATGTCATACGCACGATCCTACAACGCACGAACTATAAGCTACTTTTTTTCTTATGCGGGCTCCAGACTCCTGTATGTTTTTCGCGACGACTTTGCGGCAAAATTACGGCGTGAATCCACGCCGTGAATCACACAGGAGTCTGGAACCCGCATAAAGTATACATTCGCGCCGTGCTCCACGTTCGCCACTTTGCGGCAAAATTACGGCGTGAATCCACGCCGTGAATCACACAGGAGTCTGGAGCCCGCATAATAAGGTGAAATTTGACCTTGACCATAATTCGCATGCCTACTCGACAAGCAAAGGTTGATCATACTGCTGCAACAGGATAAAAACCTACTACCTACTATAAATAACAAAACAAATGTAAAAAACTATTTTCTACTCACTTTGTAATAGTTTCGTATTTCTTATTCTGTGGTTCGGGTGTTATCCTACAAAACTACTACTTCACACTTTTTGTTTAGTCAACAAATGAAAAATTATTATACTTCTTGAAGGGATTTGCACGTAATTTATAATATAGTTAACTTAAAAAAAAACTATAATTAATTTACAAGTTATTAGTATTTTATAATATTAGTTAGATATATTAAAATTTTGTAATGAAATGTTTGGTTATAAGTTTTATTATTTGTAATTTAATTAATGAGTATGAAAGGCGATCGTTCCAATTGCGATTCCTACCGTGGTATTTCACTGCTGTCAGTCCCTGGAAAAGTCTTTGCTAGAATTTTATTAAACCGCCTGATGAAACTCTCGGAAAAATTGTTGCCAGAAACCCAGTTTGGCTTCCGACCTGACCGAGGTACCTGTGAGGCCATATTCTCTGTACGCCAGCTGCAAGAGAAGAGCAGAGAACAGAGTCGTCGAATGTATCTCTGTTTTGTCGACCTTGAAAAGGCTTTTGACAGCGTGCCTCGAGAAGCCCTCTGGGTGGTGCTGAGGAGGATAGGGTGCACGGAGAAGTTTGTGAAGCTTCTGAGAATGCTGCATGATGGCATGGAGTGCTGTGTCGCTGTCGGCGCAGAACAATCTGACTTCTTTTCCGTTACCTGTGGGATGAAGCAGGGTTGCGTCCTAGCACCAACATTGTTCGCGCTGTACTTTGCGGTTGTAGTCCGGGAGGTGTTGCAGGCTACTTCTGAAGGTATCCGTGTCCGTTTCCGAACCGATGGGAACGTATTCAACTTTCAACGAGGTTCAGGGCCCGCTCCAAGGTTTCTTACGCTGTGCTGACTGAGATCATGTATGCGGACGACCTGTGTTTTGTGGCAGAAGCCCCAGACGGCCTGCAAAGGTTGATATCCGATCTCGACGAGTCGTCCGGAAGTTCGGCCTGAAGATTAGTGTCAAGAAGACGAAGGTGATGTCTCTAGATATCGACGGTCATGAGGCACTATTCATCAGACTCGGTGAGGATGAACTGAAGCAGGTCGACCAGTTCCGTTATCTGGGGATCACGTTGACATCAAAGTGCGGCCTTGATGCAGAAGTTAACAGCAGAATTGGCGCTGCAGCTGCAGCGTTTGGTAAGCTGGATGCCAAGGTCTTCAGATCACATGACTTAAAACTAGCTACCAAGGTCTCAGTATCATATATGGCGGTCGTGCTGCCTAATATTTTTTATTCAGCTGAAACCGTGACCGTGTACCGCCGCCACATCCGCATGCTTCGATGTCCTAGGAAAATTTTAAAGATCCGATGGTCTGATCGCGTGCGTAATACTGAAGTGCTGCGCAAGGCTAATGTTGGTGGCATTGAGTCTTATTTAATGCGGCGACAGCTTCGGTGGTGCGGACATGTGTCACGGATGGCAGAGCAGCGAGTGGCGAAGCGCGTCTTTTATTGCGAACTTGAGGAGAGCAAGCGTAAGCATGGCGGACAGCTCCTCAGGTATAAAGATGTGCTAAAGCGTCACCTTAAAAAGTGCGATTTGCAGCCGTCTCGGTGGGAGCAGCAAGCCACTCAAAGACCCGAGTGGAGAACTTTGGTTAAAACCAAAGTTCATGATTTTGAAAAACAGCGGCGGCTTAAGCTTGATGCCAAGCGTGACCAGTTAAAAGCCCGACAACCTGCGGTTATTAACTATAATTACATAGACGGTGAGCTCACATGCCCGCAATGTGCGAGGATCTTCACAAAGAAGATTGGCTACATAAGCCACATGCGAGCTCACGAACGACAGCTACAGCGGAGTTGAAGCAGTCGCCTTGACCGAAATCGGTCGGATCGCATCATCATCATCATCATCATGATGGGTGTTGACTGATTTATTATATTTATATCGTAATAATTAAGGATGTTGAATAAAAGTTGGATCTTAGGAGGTAGGCACTGCCTAATTGCCTATATGGTATGCACGCCACTGGAATACATTAACTCTTTCATCTCATTAAGTTATTAGTATATTTTCAATATACATACCTAATTATAATAAAAAACCAATAACTTGTAAATTAAATATAATATTTTCTAAAGTTAAATACTATAACACACTATATATATGCATGATAAAAAAATTACCTCTTTAACAAAATTCTCCTCCCGTATCTTAGCCCGGGCTTGCCACTCTGCTTGGCTGCTGGCTAGCGCCGCAGCCAGACCACGCTCTTCTGACAGCTCATTAGAAAGTGTTGATAGCCTAAAACAATATTGAATAATACTAGAACACAAAGTACTGGCCTATATTTGTTAAAAATTTACAGATAGACATGAGGCGATCGTAGCGACCCTAGAGATTTTTTATCTTTTAAAAAACACTTAAGATACAATATGTAATATAGTGTAATGAAATAAAATAAAGTGTAATATAGAATTACCGGAGAATGCAGAAGTATGGATGAGAAGAAAAGTTTGAACAGACTTAAAACACTTGGGACCAGGACAGGAAGAAGACAACGATTAGGCAACGTTGGTCAAGCCAATTAAACTTTATCTGATCTACTTCGTTAAATAGCAGTACATACTTGTTGGTGACATGATGCAGCTTCCGCTCGAGCGTCTTGTTCTCCCTAGTGAGCGCTGTGACCTGCTCGCTCAGCTTCGCGGACGTGGACTCCGCCTCCGTGGCGCGGGTGCGGAGCTTCTCGCACTCCGTTATGTAGTCAGATTCCAGTCTGAGGAGTCATCATTTTAAGGTTAGGCATGATGCGCAATGCCGGAACGTGGACACTAACAGCAAGGCTAGTTCACAAACTCAAAAGTCGCTAAGTTAGCTAAAGAGCGAGATATGCTCGAAATTTCTTTGAAAGATTTAATCAGAAATTAGATTATTCGGAAAAAACATGAGTGACTGACATAGCTTACAGAGTTAGTAAGCTGAAGTGGCACTGAGCTGGATATGTCTATCGTAGGGCCGATGGCCGTTGGACTAGAGGAGTCCTTGAGAGGAGACCGCGACTCGGCAAATAAGTGCAGGACACTCCCCAGCCCGATGGACCGACGACCTGAAAATGTGCGTCGGACTGGATGCGGAAAGTGGGGATAACTTAGGAGAGGCCTATGTCCAGCAGTGTACCGCGATACGCTGAGTTAATTGATTGATTTTCAAGTGCATTTTGATTGTAAATTTTTAGCAAATTAAGCCAAAACTTTTTTTAAATGTTGTGTACTCCGAGTGAAAATAAGTAATTAACATTAAAGATATTTTTTTCCAATATAAAGCATAAACAAACTACTTACTTAGTCAACCTATCCTCATAGAACATCCTCTGACTATCGAGCTGCTGCGTTAATATGTAGGTAAACTCTAGCTGAGCGGAGTCGAGCTTCTCCCCGCCACAGGCCGAGTCCTCCGAGGTGAGCCCGCCCTCCGCGGCCACCAGCTTGCCGTCCGCCTTGTTCTGGACCAGACGGTGGACAAAATTGTCGCCTACGAAAGTTGGAAGTGAACTTAGACTAACATAGAATGATTTTAATTGAACATAGCGTAACCAATTACTGATACATAAAAGTAAAAGAATAATGTTGTACTTACCGCTAGTAGAGATAACTACTAGGTGACTATCAAAAGAAGACAGTGGCAGAGAGTTGGAGTATAATGTTTAATAAATTTGTGTGATCGACAAATGTTTGTAACACCCTCGCGACACAAGGATTAAATTCCTTAGTGCGGGGGAAAAAAACAAAAACAATGCATTTTATCATTCTTACCATACGATACTGAATTTATGGTCATCCTACGCCTTAAGCTTTGCGATATAGGTAAATATACTGTTACGTAATATTGAATAGGATCATGATTATAAACAAAAAATATATTAAGACAGGATGATATCAGTACAATTTTTCTTAATTTGTTAGCTTATTTCCTTACCCGCATAGTCCCAGACTCTATTTGATCCTAATTGCAGAGCATAAGTGTGATTTGATGCTAGGAAGTGTTTCGCTGCATGACCACCTTCATACCTGAGGAATTTTCAAAACGTTTTAGATAATATCATATTCAATATTTAAATTATCGCTTTATTCCCCCATAAAACATTCTAGGTAAATTATTATTTAGGTCTACGAAGCTTATGTTTATAAAATAACAGAACATCAAAAGCAGATTCTATCATACAGCTTCATAGTAAACTGACTAACCTGCCGCAGCCTACATGTCCACAGATGAGACATATCCAGAGCGTGCCGGCCTCTACCCCGTCCAGTAACCCTTCCACCACGCCGCTGATGTTATCCCGAGTCTCGTCACCATCTTCCTCTGTATATGACACCAGTACTGATCACTAACTTGTACAAAACATATAAGTATCACGAGTCCTAGAATTGTACCTTGTGGAAACCTCAATTTAATTGATCACCACTGAGAGGGATGATTAAATTCCGACTTGTTTATTTTATACACTGCTGTCATTGAAATATAATCATACACAGTAATGTCTATATTGCACATAACAACGTTACTTTTGAAAACGTTTTAAGAGAAATATGCGGCTGACACAATCAAAAGCTTGTCAAAAATCATAAAGTGACATGAGTAGCGGAAAATAGGATTAAAGTCATGATAAACATTTGTATAACAACCTTCTCTTACAATTAGAACATGTAAAATTTATGCGTGTAACGAAATGTATTCAGTAATAATATTTGTACTTACCCTCAAGCGCCTGTCGCTCGCACTGCGCGCACACGGCGCCGCCGCGAGGCTCCGGCGTCTGCGCGCAGCGACACACCGGGCAGCGTGCGTCGCGCCAGCGCACCAGGCACGCCGCGTGGAACACGTGCGCGCACTGCACGCTCAGCACACCCGCCACGCTCTCGTCCATGCGCTCTGAACACACACACACCCAGTTACACCGGCAGGCACGCCGCGTGGAACATGAACCATTGTCAGAATTGTAATTTCTTAACGACTGCCAAACGAAAATCAAAACAGTCGAAACCAACGACTTAACATGCTTTTCTTTGCACGGATTATACCTACTCTGTGTGACCATGACGCGTATTAATACAAAGTATCATAAATCCAATTATTACGACTACGAATTTCGGTATTAGGTATTAATAATATTAATATTTGCAAACTGTAACAGTAGTAGTAACAGGACACCAGATATATAGGCAGTTCATAACCTGAATTAAGACAAGGTACTTTTATCCCAATAAATCTATAGTATGCAGCTAGACATATAATACTTCCTACCTAGGCAGACAGGACAAGTAGGTAGTTCAGTATGCGACGGTGGAGGGGTGCCATCCCTAGCCCACTCGACGCGTGACACCCACGCCATGTGGCACAAGGCGTTGGGCTCCAGGCTGCTGTAGGGAACCCCATCGAAAGTCTCATGGAACTCACGGGCTGCGTGACTAGTACGGAATCTATAACAAAAAAGTAGTTTTGAATTATATCTCTTTATATTATTTTGAATATTCGAAATTCTGTATGTAGTGGCAAATATTTTTGAAGAATATTCTATTACAGAATTTTCAAAATTCTTACAACTTTAATTTGATCTACCTGACACAAAAGGCTGATATGATAACAATTTGATAAACATTTGTATTTTGTGAATTTTTCAACCCTGTCGTGCCACGTCATGTTTTAGAGAGTTGACTTACGTGAATAAAGCCATGTAATGATCTGGGGAGCCATCCCTTAGCACCCTCACGTGGGCAATGTCTTGCTGGCAAGCTGCTGCGAATGCCAGCAGGTCAGGAGCACCAAGGGCACCAGGAACTGACAGCAGACACAGTGTCTTGGCTTCTTCAGCTTCTTTCATTTCACTAAGTACAAAACAAATGGTATTAAGTATTATAATATTCATGTAATGTAATAATAATTAAAACAAATAAACATTTTTATAAACAACTACAGTACTATATTAATATTTAATACCAGTAGTTGACAACTTAGACTAGTATAGACAAGATATCTTCTATTCTGTATGTAAAAGAATTAATATTGATCAAAGCAACACTATAAAAAAAGTAAAATAAAATCTTACGAGAATTAGTATGGCCTTATTTATTAAGAATCAAAACTTCTATTGGTATGTATTATGTCAACTTACTTCTCTTTATACAAATGCAGTACACCTTTAGTGACTTCAACAAGAGGGTTTCCACAAAAGAAGCTGATTGTGTCATCTTCTTCAGAGACACTGCTTTCTGGAGGTGATCGCCGGGAGCTGGTGGGCAGAATGCCAGTATCTGTGTTGGGACCAGTAAGGACACTGGCATATGTTTCCACTGTGATGGTTTTTGACTCACGAGCACCTCTATCCCTCTTCTTCTGTTCTTTAGCAGCTTCTGTACATCATTTTACATTACATGATTTTTAACCAGACTCATACCGACAAATGGGTAACAATATTTACGTCAATGTTTATATTATATAGTCATCATAAACCAAATATGTCAATTTTAAATATCTGTGATTGTATCTAGATCACATAGATATAAAAACAAAATATAGAATACAAAGAGTTTCTTTTTATATGAGTTATCGAAATATAGAAACTGAAAGCAACAATGGAATTTGGGTTAATAATATTTTGATGACTACAGCTGTTACATTGTTTGATATTATTTCTATACTTTTATATAAAATAACTACTAAATAGCTGATTAAAATGTAAACGGTATCATCTTACCCATTTCAGAGGGATTATCGCCCATTTCGGGCAGTTCTTCGTCAATTTCAATACGAAGAACGCACAAAGACACGGACATTTACAATCGAATTATTTATTCAAACAAAAATAAGAAACTGGTCTGCACGGCCTTTACATTACTTGTGTTTTTACAAATTATCTACCTTCATTAAACTTGGCATGATAATGCAAACAGAAGCAATAAACTCGAGATTTTTGCAGTCACAGGCGCAGCACAATTAGATGGATGGCAAATGCAATAGTCTAGCTGGGCAATAATAAAATTAACATGATTTTTGGAACAAACACTGAGATAGCAAATATTAAAACTCTAATGTAAGAGTGAGATGCATAAACAACTAACATGTTGTCATGTCATTTTGTTGTATATGTATATAATTGTACTCTGTGGTATGGTATGTGTGTTGTGTCAAATCATCAAATGTCAATACTTAAATCAACAACATTCCTTTACAATATTTCTAATTAACTCAGGTCAATTAAATTATTGTTGGTGGAGTCTTATAATAACTTGTGTACACAATGTTAAATAAATAAATAATCAGTTTACCAAGTTAGCAAAAATTATTATTCAATGGGGTGAATTAAAATCATAGTAGATAGCAATCTCACTCATAATTTTTTAATTAATGTCAGAAGTGTTAATGAGTTTTAAATAAATAGAACAAAAAGTTACAAGCAAATCACAATTGCGAAAAACTTGCGATTGAAGAAATAAGTGCGTTTGTTTCTTTTCGTGAAACCGAACGTAAATTAAAAAAAAACATTGTAGCGTTTCATATTTTCATTGTACATTGCGTATTTGCAAGATAGTTAAGACAAAGTAACTGTTATGAAAAACGCAATTGGTATCACGGAGTCTCAAAAGTTGTTCTTATTGGATGTGATGTTGAAGTAGAAGAAAAAATATTCAATATGGCTACAGATCATACGACGTGAGCTGTCAGCTGTAATAATTTTTGTTTCTTTGTGTTTATTACGCCTTTAAAAATGTTATGATCGTTAATTACTCGCGAATATGGGTGCAAAAGACTCAAAACCATCTTTTATATTGTACGAGGATGCAGTGAAACGAGGTACGTGTTGTGCATAGAGTTAATCTAAGTGCGTTGTAGGAATGTGATGAATATCAGTTTATTTTATTTGCAGTGTCTGATAGTGAGTTGAGACGTATACGCGAAGCGTTCAAGAGATGTGCCGGTGCGAACGGAACGGCCTTGAGCTTGGAGGCTTTCGTCCACGAAGTGTTATGCGATGGTGTTCCCTTCGAGGTGGCCGAGTGGCTGTACCAGGCCTGCGGCGGAACCAAAAGGGGCATCGCCTTCCGGGAGCTGCTCTGCGGGATAGTCGTACTCACTAAGGGAAACATCGAAGAAAAAATTAAGTAAGTATTAACAACTTCTTATTGTTGATACTGTAGTTAACAATTATGTCACATGTAGTTAACATAATACTTATATCTGATGATAGGATTACCTGCTATGTTATTAGCGCTAAACAGTATGCCAGACAGTTCATGAGCTTGTTTACTTAATACATAAGAATGGGTTGTAATTTAAATTGGCATCTAATTTATGGTAATTATTAGTCAAGAGTGTGTTATGATTGAAAGAATTAAATGCACACAATGAGTTGTCACTTGATTCTGTAATTTTCCAAGATTGTAGTCTGGCAGGCTGTTGTTACCTGTGACCGCAGCAAGTATTGATGCTCTTGTGGTTTAGTTCATTAGTACCTACATAACATTAGTAGATGCACTTTTTTTCACAACAGTGATATGAAGTAAACATATATCTATCCAGTTATCGATTTTCTTAGCTAGAGTGAATTGCATTTTTTTTTATATTTAATGGCAGCTTTTGTATTTAATTATTTAATATATAAATTTGATTTCACAATTTCATTTATTAAAATGAAAAGCAATCTGAATATAGTTATCATATCATCATCATCATGGTAGACATTGGAATGAACCTATGAGACTGGCATAATCACTTGGAGTGAACCTCTAAAAATATAATTAAAAACAAAATTCAAAGCAAAAAAATTTATTCATTGCAGTTTGAATATATTTTTTGTTAGGTATAACTAAAATATTAAGTCAAAACTGTGCCTAAACTTAATTTATTAAGGAACTTGTTTAAAAAATTTGTTTTACAATCATTTAGAAAACTATTGTTTCAGTATACATGCTGCCTTTTTTTATTCAATTTTAAAGAAAAGCTGTTAAGTTATTGGTATAAGGTGTATTTTATGAAATTAACAAGCATTATGCATTATGTTTATTGTCCATTAAAAGGTTGTGGAGATCAGATGGGCAGTCACTTCATATAAAATGTAGGCAATCCTTTATTAGTATCAACTGTTATAATTATTAGGTTTCTATCAATAAAAACTCTTTACAGCTAGAATAATCCTTTATTGTGATTTGATCACTTAAAAAAAATACATCAAATGTAAATGATATTGTTACACAAGAACATTTCTCAATGTTTGTTTACTAATAAGTACTTGAATTAAATAGTTATGCTGTCTAAATTACAATGTTAATACATATTGTGTTTCGCCCAATCATGAGGTTTCCTTTATTGGTGTAAAGTTTATATCAATATTATGATGTTATGTCTGGCAATAAGATATTGATTTAATGTAGCTTCAGGTTTCTCCTTAATATATTGAGATGTGAGTCAGCTAAAATCATTTAATATTTTAATAGTAACTGTGCTTCTTACATTCAACTATTTAAGACATTAACTACTAAGACATTTAATCCCTAAAGTTCTAGGGGTTTTTACAAACATTAACTTGGAACAAACATTTCTGGATCATACAAATGCGAGTATTGAACCCATAGCATATTGCGCTTAGTGGTAATTGGTGGATTTTAAAAAGCAGCGACAATTCTGTTTTTCCTTGTTAAAACCTAATTTAATAAAGGATGTCCTGTGCCTCTCCTATGAGCTCTTAAAGCAGGATTATTGCGATTCTGGAAGCGAGACGGCGCAATATTTTGTGCATGGCGGCATTTCGCATCTGAACAGTTATTTTGTAAACTTAAATATTTTCTACTTACTCAGGACTGTGGTATCTATAAAGAAATTTAATTTATAAATTTTATCTATAAAGACGTCATATAAGATGTTTGATGATGAAAAGATCAATAATATAACTTGGTTCTGCGCCTTTTCCAAAAGCTATGTTGGAGTCAGCTTTCAGACTTAGGATTCAGCTGAATACTGTATTTCTGTATTTTACATGCTACAACTTTCTATCTGACCTCCACAACCCATTTTACTGGGTAACACAGTATCCCATAGTAGACTGGTTGTTAGAATTGTAATGACCAAACAACAGGCTAAGATCAATGCATGACAGTTAGGACAGTGGGGTCTCGGTATGTAAACAAATGGTAAGCCATCGACGGAGCAAGAACGGCGAGCGCGGCTTAACCCCTATATCGGTCAAACTGTACAGCTTGGTTCAACATCCTCACAATATTTAGACAACTTTTGCGTGATGTCCATAGGTGAAACTACAATATTGGAACTACCTTTTTAAGTCTTCTTAAAAGTTTTCCTTATAAAATTGTTATGAATATGCACCATACCAGTCTATGAGGTTTAAACTATCAGTGAATATTTAGGATAGCTTTTATGTTTGTTTTAGTATTGTATGATCACAAAAAATAATGTTAGATCTATTTCACATGCCCCAGCTGCCAGGTACTCAGCATTGGTCACCCTCTTGCCAGCAACTGTGAAAATGGTTTTAATATTGTTACTATAATTATTCATATATTACCTTAATATCCTTATCATATAGATAACTAGCTGTCCCCCGCGACTTTGTTCGCGTGTTTTAGTTTCAACGGTTTTTTATTTTTGCAACATTTTTCATTTATGCTCCGCTCCTATTGGTCATAGCGTGATGTTATATAGCCTATAGCCTTCCTCGATAAACGGACTATCCAATACAAAAAGAATTTTTCAATTCGAACCAGTAGTTCCTGAGATTAGCGCGTTCAAATAATCAAATAAACAAACAAACAAACTCTTCAGCTTTATAATATTAGTATAGATTATGTCTCTTCATCAGTCAGATAAATATTGTCTTTTTAATAATATTTAGTTTCGCCCTTCAATGCAAATAGATGTCCTTTTTTTAATATAGGTACTATGTCATTTTTCTTACAGATAATCCTTGGTATTCTGTAGAATCTGAAGAAAAAAAACATACGATCATCCACTTATAAAATTTTGCTCATCTGTTAGTAGCCTCCTAAGCTGAAATATACGAAAAAAACATATACGATTGATTGTGCAATAACAACACAAAAAGTTAAATAAGCGATATAAACCGATCGATAGATGTTTCCATATCTATGTCCAATTATCCACATCATAAACTAACACTGTATATACTTATAGGTTCCTATGGACCCTCTACGTAAACAACCAAGGTGATAACAGCACATACATATACAAGAGGGACTTCGCACGGACTCTGCAGCTGGAATACTCGTCACTCCCTCTTATTGGTGCTCAGAAAAATGCGGAGATCCTTCTCAGCTTATTCGGGCCGACGGAGAAGGTCACATTCGACCAGTTCCGGTCGTGGCTACTAATCCATAAGGATGCTACCGTGCTGTCCAAATGGCTGCTCTCAGAAGTAAATGTGGCTCAGGATCTGGAGACGCCGACCTTCTATCAGAGCCTGGCTGGTGTAACACACTTGGAGGAAAGGGTGAGTGTTTATTATATTTGTTTGTTGTTGAACAAAGATTTTATTGTGTGTGTGTGAAGGTTGCGTCCAACGTTAGTTGGTTGAACGTTTTTGAAATACAAAAAAAGAAGATGTTTTTTGCTATAATACTGTCCCAATTTAAACAAAATTATCTAATGTTATTGTGTTGCAAAATATTGCCCATTTAAATATGACTTATGTGGGTATCCCACGAGCTACTATTCAACATATCTGACCTTTATCTTTACCATGTCTATGTGTATAGATAGATAGTTATTATTATTGTTTTCTTGATCAGCTCGTTGTCGTAAACTTTTTCGACAGTTAAAGATATCATTTTTTGCAACATAACGGTAGAGCGAAGTAATAATGAGTACGCAAAATAGAATACAAATATTAACATCCATTACGGATAAAGATTAAGCTATCGGAATAGATTACAATGAAGTATATTTTTTTATATTTTGCATGTATTTTTTTTTTGCTTAAATCTTTTGGATTAGTGGGATAGTTATATTAAGGCGTTTCGTAGGTTAAAAGCCGTTCCAGACTTTTTTCAACTATAGTAGATAACTAAATACTGTAGTTCATAAGACTGTACTATGGTTCTTAGGAAGGCCTAGCAACACGTTGTCTGTGGTAGTCAGAGTACAGAGATAAACATCCAAATATTTAAATATCGCAGCATAGTAACTTAAAACATTGATGAGATACATAACAGGGATATCCAAGTGACGTCAGTAAAGATGTCTGCCGATACGGTATCTAAACGTCAATGAATTGGATGCAATCGAGGAATTGACGCTTTTTATCGATTGGTCGCTTTGATACCAATAAAATATGTCGGTTTACCAAGGACACGAGCCTGGAGTCATTGATTGCTAAAGCATATACATAGATACTTATGTCCTGGTTAATGGATAACAGGGCTGCATTTTTTTTTAATTAAGTGCATATTTATAGTATTCGAACGAAACTGGTTGAATGCTGGACCATGGCTTTCAAGTAATTAGTATTAGCACCTCATTGGACGAATAAGCAATACCTCTGCAGGTACATTAACTTATTATAATGTACGAATCGTACGTAAGAACATTTTCTTAAGAATTTGCATTTTTGGAAAACGCATACTTATTTTGCTAATTTACTGGTATTCTAACACATTACCCGTCTTAATTCGTAGATTATGTATATGGTAACAACTAATTTACCCATCTTTAATCTAGGTCTATGCAATAAAAACTGAATATTAAACTCTTTTGTGTACTTTTGAGCATTTCAACTTTACGCTCTGATTATAGTATCTACTCGTAAATTGTTTTAATTAGATAGGTACTTATGTATTTACTTATTCAACCTATGAGATATTTGCACGGAACAACGCATCAAAGCACTGTAGGTGATTGCTTGCTGCAGCCGCATATCAATAGTTAGTCATAATATTTACAAAGTTATTTGAAACAGAGATATAATTTTAACATAGAGTAAAATAACATAACATAATATGTTATGCTTAGAACGAGGTTATTTACTGTACTTTAAATATTTAAAAACACTGGTATTTCCAAATCTTTAAAATGTGCATTGTACAATTCCGTAACTATTTAGCACAACACTAAATGCGCGGAAAAAAACAATTGTCATTTTCTAATATTAACTAACAGGGTGTTTACTACATCTGACTTTATTTTATTATCTTGTAACAATAGGTTGACTAATTTTAGGTTTTCTCGAAATTGAGGAATAAATTGTTATAATTTAACTAAATGTAGAGGTTATCTAATGTTTTGACATGAGGATTTCCAAACGCGTCGTTTACTTTATGAGGAAAACCACAATGCACTACAACTCAGTGATTTAAGGCAACAACTCCTTTGATAAGTCTTACTATTTATCTATGTGAATGTCAGTTTGTTAAGGATATTACATAATTTTCGTCATTCGTGTGTGGAAACATAAATTCTGGCAAGAAATAAGCAAAGGCAATTAAATTTCTGTTATTTTGTTGTTGGCAACCTTGCTTCCGTATTCTGCCTTGGACGAATTATACACGCACGACACTATAGACTGAAATATTTTATACCATTTCGGGAAAGTAAAAGATATATTTCTGTAAGGTTGACTTATGCAGCCTTATGTGTATAATGTTTCCGCAAGAAATCTTTACAAAGTATAAAACAAAGTGGCTGTCTGTACGTTTAGATCTTTTTAACTACGTCACAGATTTTAATGCAATTTTCAGCAATAGATGAGTAATTCAAGAGGAAGATTTATATGTCTAATACATGCATATTATAGTACAGAAAAGAAGCCGAGGATTTAAAAGATTTGTAATGTTGAAAATTTAGCCGTGCCAAGCCAGGGCGGGTCGCTAGTATACTAGTGAGTGTGTACTTATATATATAATAGTAATATTAATAATTTAAAAATGTGTTTAATTTTGAATTTAAAATTTTCTTGTAACGTTGATAAGCGACAGTGAGCGAGAACAAATCACTTGTTACCGTCGTATTTGTGTATTGTTATATTTTTATTATAACCTATAAGGTATTCAAACTGACGCCAATGACGTGCGGGACACGGGACTCGATTACTTTTATTTCATTTACTCATTCTCAATACTCGATCACTCCGCGCTCTTATCATCTTGCTATTCGATGGCTCTGAAAGTCACACCACACTTCGCAAAGCCCTCTATGTAATTTTGACGGATTTCATGCCTGTTTTTAGATCATATATCTACGAACTTAAAGGAATAAATAAGTAAACTATAGAGTGCGTATATCGAGTATGAACTGTTGGCACTAGTATGAACATATAGAATCGTAACATTAGTGTCAAAATAGTGCGCACCGTTTAATATTTAAAACTATATCAACCGTTGATATTTTCGCATAAATGTCTGTCGTCCCAAGGAAAATCACATAAATCAGTAAACAATCGCAGTACATTTAGCTAAAAATATGCTTACGCTTGACATAAGGGCCTACTAGCGATACGCACGCTCTATGCTTGTCTAAGTTTACTCTATGCCTACGAATAAATTATTAAAGGTTTTGAAATTCCTTAACAATGTTTTATCTATGTCTATAACTAAAAGTAACTAGGAGATAGCAAATTACTTGCACCGTTTGTTCTTCCTACCAATAGGAAGAAGGGCTAGCAAAAATATTCTAAGTAGGTTGTTATTTTTGCATTAATTCTTATAAAAGAGCATATTTTTGGCAAGTAGTCCTCAAATATTCAGTATTTACCGTCAACATTATAAATATCTCATATATTTTGTATCTGTTTGTTCGCGTTATCTTTACTAACCATACAAGCGCATTTTGTATGATATCTTGCATGTAAACATTACTGTGTCATACACACAATTATAATACAATATTTATGTATGTTAGTTCGTTCTAGTGTGTTCTGGTTATGGCGTATTTTGATATTTCACAATGAATATTAATGGGCTATTGATTCACTGTCATGGTTTTCGACGCACATTTTTCAGTTACTATTCTGATTAGTATTTATTCTGTTGTCTGATAGTTAGTTACGGTCCTGTTGTAGTATTTTCTATAGCAGATTTCTCAGTATCAGTATAAGGATTTAAACGATAGCAATGTGTTCTCCTTAATTCTTCACAATGAAAACTTTATGTACTATAACAGATGAACATGTGCCTTAACTCAGCAGGGAATAGTGGCGTAATGCTATATTCAATAATATAATTCACAAGATATGTTATTTTTATGGTTACCGACCTTTAAAATCTGATCGCGCTGGTATAAGTCAAAATGTGGTCAAGTTGCACTAATGAATAGTACAAAAGATAGGATAAGCACGTAAGTAAAAGAGATAGCTATCATTGAAAACTTCCTAATTAGGAGGTTTTCAAGCCCTCAAAATGCGGGCTCTAATATCACAATACTGCCTCATTTTTATATAATATCATATCATTGGATATATTAATATTATTATAAAGTATTACAATTACATCAATAATTTCCATTAATTGTGTTTGTTTCTATTGTTACTTGCATAATAATTATACGGATTGTTATAGTTATATATGAAGTTTTAAATTAACTTGGTTCTGTAAACTAGGTCTTGTAAACAAGTTGTAAAAACTTTGTTTTAATATGTATATTTGTTTATAATTATTGTATTGAATAATATTTGTATTTACTAAGCAATTAGAATTAAGCTTATCTGTACCAGTTATAACAATTAACCAATTGTTTACATTTATTTAAATTCAGGTCAAATTAAGTTTACGATTATGGTAGACGAAATTATGAATGGGTTTTATTTAAAAAGTAAACGTACGAGCTAAATTAAAAGGATAAGGCATTAAAGAGTAGGTAAATAACGTTTATAGATATTTTTAGTGCAAGATAAGTAAAATTATCGACTTTGTACGTCATTATCTTGTCAAAATAACACAATAAAGATTTACAGAGAAGAGTCGTAGTGATACCCTGCTTACACAAACATGTTATCTAGAATCTAGATATTCGTGATAAACATTTGTCAGCCTATCAAAAGCAACCTAAATCGCGATCATTGGTCATGTTACAGTTTGCAATAAAAAAGAGAACTCTTGTTTGTGTGCAGGGGTAAATATACCGTTTTAATAAAATGCTATTCTTTTAATGTGTATTGATAAACTTACCTAAGGCTACGTGCAAGGTACATGTGACAAGGGTATCCCTACTCTGTTTTCCTGTAATATTCTGAAACTTTTTTTTTTAGTAAAATTTCAATGAACCAGTACGACAATGAAAATTTTAATAGATCTCTACACTCAAAGCACCATTTTTATAGTGAAACCTGTCTGTCCTGATAATTTCATATAAAGCCTGTCACCGTATATCTTACCACTGTACATAGCACGCGCATAAAATGTGCCTAACCGAGTGGGAAATGAATACGAGCAATAAACGAACACGCGCTCGATCTACATGAGTATAGTCAATGGAATCTATTTCGTGTGTGGTGGCGAGCTTTTGGTTGGAACTCGTGACGGGACTCCAAAGGGAAGTTTATAGCGAATGACGATAAAGTTGAAGCTGTTCTCGATTGCGGCCATTAGCTTCACTGCAAATATTTTAAGTGGTTTTCCGCAGCACTGGCTTCTGTAACACTTTTTCTGTCGCGTTTTGTCGATACTGCAAATAGTGCAGCGTTTAGTTTAAAGTTCTTAAGTTCGGTAATGGAATTTGTGGAATGGTTGCGAAATTGACTGAGGACAGGAGTTTTTTGATGGGTCCATTCTGGACTAATTTAAAATTCGTTTTTAATCAGTTTCGTACAAAACTTGAAACTTTGAAGGTAAATCTAGTAACTTTCAATTGACTATTAAACCAATAATAACAGTCAATCGTTTCCCTGGGACACACCGAGCTTAACTGTTTCGGTGGTATTCATTGGTTATCATTGTAGATCCTGGCTTACAGGAATTGCAATGATGGGGGCATGTGTGGTGGGCTAGTACCTATTAAAAAAAAATGACTATTAAACCGTTAACTAATTAATCAATACAATACTTACTGTAATATAAATAAGTTTAAACGTAAAGACTTTAACGTATTTCGCGTTGTTTTAGAAATACAGGAAAAAACACAGTGTTATTAATTTGTGACTGTTTACGGAATTTGTCAGACATAAAAACAACTGAGTAAGCCTTCACTTCCCTCCGTCTAAGTAATTGTTAGGTTAATGCAAATGGTGGTGGCTAGTTATAGGACCGAATCAAAGTAACGCAGCAATTACATGTGTAACTTGATTATTTGAATAACATGTTATGCAACGTACTATTGAGAGTAATAATATTGTTAATTGTGCAAGCTGTGTATATTGTAAACTTTTTGGTAGGTATTGTGCTTGTGTGAAGGCTGAAATGTCGTGTACATATTAATGGGGTAGGTAGATGACTAATATTTGTTATGTCCGGCAGATAGATAATTAAAAAACTTGAGAGGTGTCAAGAGACACCCGGATGGAACGAAGTTCCTTTCGAATTGAAATAAAAAAAAGCAAATAAAATGTATATATAGGTACATACACACACACAGACACAAATAAATACATATATATATATTCTATTTATATTTATATATATTATTTCATCCAATAAGGTCTTATTCAGCTCGGCTCTTGTTAGATCAAAATACTTTTTATACTTATTTGTACAACACACCTAAATCATGACAGTAGTTACACTTTCGGTACTGGCAAATAATAAAAAAAAACCCGTTGTACGTAATAATAGTCTTTTAACAACGGATATAGACGTTTTATCAATCGCATTAACCACTCGACTTACTCCAGTGTGGATGACTGATAAAAATGTGTGCTCACTTGAAAAAAGTAGGTTTAATTATTTCACACGATTTTAATTATGTGTTGCGCAACAATGATACGCTATCTTTTGTTTATAGTTCAGTTTCGATCTATCAACTGGGCCTGTAGGGTTCTGGGGGGATGAGTTTAAAGGGAAGATCTTTCTTTCCCAAAAATATAGTTGCGTAGGATATTTTTCAGCCAATTTATTATCTTTGCACTACGACCGATACCGATAGTAATGTAGATATCGTTACTTCGTTAGTAAGTGTTATGTGCAGTGTGTGACTTGCAGAATGTAAAATTGTTCTATGGGATAAAAGACTTGCAAATCAGTAAGTAGGTACCAGTTTTGCGATAACCACTATATTTCTTAAAACTACTAGAGCGTTGAATTTAAACTACTACCTAGTACTAATGCTTCCCATAACTAATAAACCGCCTAAAGCATACCTACCTATTAAAATTTATCAGAGATGATCGATCTAGTACTTTAAAACTTTAGCTTTAAAATTGACAAGTAATATTTTGTTTTCCATGTCAATCTCAATTTAACCTAAGTTGGCATCCCCGTTTGGAAGCCATTACAGCATAGCTCGAATACTTAAGTGCATAAAATTCCGTGCAAAATAGTTATGAATAAGAAAACTTGCTGCAACTCGTAGACAGCCACTATTTATGTTCAGAACATATATTACGTAAACACAAGACAGTAACGACACTATTTTCTTTGCCATGTATATATCTTTATAAACGGTAGTTTTAAATATAGCACAGCACGTAAATCTTATTTGTATTTATGAGACCCTATTTACAATTCGAACAGTGAATCTGAAAATGACAAATATTTGCTCCAATTCTGTGTTTATTCTCGTTAGAGGACCTGAGTTACAAGCAAAATATCCCGCGTAATATAATAGTGTAGTAGTATAATGGTGTCCCAAATAAGACAGACACGAAGCAGTAGCATCATAAATCTCTTCCACACTGTATCAATTGCAAATCAACTGTCACCAGTGTTGTAATTCTTTTTGGTAAAAAATTAACTTGAGTCACATTTCCAGGATATAATAGAACTAGAAAAATGTTTCTGGAGTCTTCGCAACGCGGCGCCGACGGGTCAGCTGGACGCGGAGAGCCTGACGCCGCTGCTGTCACCGCCGCTGCCCGCTGCGGCCGTGGCGGGTGCCTTTCTCGCCTTCGACGAGAACCGCGACGGCCACGTGGACTTCAAGGAGCTGTGCTGCGGGCTCAGCGCCGCCTGCCGGGGACCCAGGACCGAGAGGCTCAAGTGTGAGTATAGCTAAGGTTGTTTTGATAATAATCTGACAGTGTGAATTTAACTGACATTTTGTGTGAAAAGTGGCATGTGCCCAGGAATTTCATAATTACATACTGATATTATAACCTGGAAGCAATGTCTATACGCTGTAATGTCACTGCAGACGCTTTAGAATTGTGCACCAGATGTGATAAAAAAACCACTTATATTAAATACAAAAAATAAATTCGAGCCAAAATTAAGTAAACAGTTTTATACAAACTAAAAGGCTAAAAAAAATTCGGATAATGTCTACAGGACAATCAAAAATCTAGGCATACGTTGATAACAATTAAGAGGAAAACTCAATGTCAAGGAATTTTTCAAGTTTCAACCTTGAAAATTAAGTACCAAATTCCAATCTGTGACGATTTTTAATTGCTTTGATAATGAAGTTTCTCTTGTTACTTGATTTCGCGAAACTTTTATGTCGATACCAAAACATTTAATGA
This sequence comes from Diachrysia chrysitis, assembly GCA_932294365.1. Taxonomy (NCBI): domain Eukaryota; kingdom Metazoa; phylum Arthropoda; class Insecta; order Lepidoptera; family Noctuidae; genus Diachrysia; species Diachrysia chrysitis. The sequence continues at coordinate 11,380,318 of OW028660.1, read as the reverse complement.
CGTATGCGAATATATGACGAAAGACAGCTGTTGCCTAGCGTATTTCCTTAAGCGAAGTTCGTGGACAAACTTAAGCTGAATATTTTTAATATGTCTTACGTTAGATTTCAAATGTAAAGGTTTTGTAGCCATTGGAGCTATCTCATTTTATTTTTTAGTACCTACACAGTTAAAGGTTTAGATATTTTCTATATTTGACGACCTCCGTGGTCGAGTAGCGTACACACCGGTTTTCAAGCTCTGAGGTCCCGGGTTCGATCCTCGGCAGGGTCAATGTAGAAACCACTTTTCTTCATTTTCTCGGGTCCGAGTGTTTGTGGTACCTTCGTTGCCTCTGAATCCATAACACAAGTGCTTTAGCTACTAACTTTGGTTTCAAAAAAATGTATGTGATGTTTATTTAATATTTAAACAGATTTTCCACATTTATTATTAAAAACATATCTTGATTCTCGTTCTATTTTAATTTATTACCGAATCAAGTAGATAGTTAATATTAGTTTGAGACCCAATCCAAATGTAATCAGTTCAACAATAGTTATTGTAGTTATCAGTAACAAATATGATTAGTCACAGGATCAAAAACCGAGTGTTTCCGTAAAAATGATTGCATCCTCTATTCTGTAACATACCGTGTCTAGACTAGTAATGCTTACTTAAGTTTGATCAATATATTACATTGTACTGCCATTGTACTATCTACCTTGTAAAATAATTTTATTGATTACTATTTATTTTTGTGTAAGTAACCATAACATTCAAGTATTAATACTTTCGATGTTGTCAAATATTCATAATCCAGTTCTCTATTGAAACTTTGAAATCAAAGCCTTTTCGAAATTGTCGTGTTAATAAAGGACTTTTGAAGGGCCCTTGTCAACAAAAAATATATTCATTATTGTTTTAATTTACTTAAACAAAGCCCGACAGGTGTACGGATATGAGCATAGATACAAATAATCTTGGATTAAACACTTTGTAGTCGTTTTGTTGCATTTTGAAAAACAAAACATATTATATTATACACGTGTCGTCCGTTATCTATGTGTCACCAATATGCGTGACGTCACATAAAATACAGAAGCGTGTTACTGTAGGTGGAGTAGGTATGGTAGAATACAATGTAGTGCTGTGGTCGGGCGCGGTCACTGATGGCGAATGTGAGGCGCTCTGTTACCTGCTTTGCAGATTTGTATTGGTATTTTTATGATAGTGATAAAAATACAATTATGGGTCCTCAGACCACTGTATCTCATGATTATCCCCAGCTCCACTTGGTACATATTTCTCTACAAGATTTTTTTAAATTGAAATCGACTTTAGGCGCATTGGACATTTTTTGAGATGGGAAAAGTCGTTAACGACAACTCTGTATATAAGTAGGTATGTACAATTGCACATACATTGAAATTGTTCAAGTTTTCACTTCTGTCGGCACTCCCGGAGTGCGAATGTTTTTTTTTATCCAATTACTGAAACGTTAAATGAAAATGTTATCATTTAACCGTTTTGATTACAAAACTTGAAGCTAGAAAATAAAGTTTGAAGATTTTATTTTTTTGTTTAGTCATTAGTCAACAATTCAGGGTTTTGCGTTGGTTTACTTTGATAAACAAACGTTTACTCTTCCTTCCAACTACTACAAAGATATTTCATTCCCACACACTCGATCGTTTGATTAATAATTTATTTATTACCTTCGAACTTGGTGCGATCGATAACGATTTCCACGCAGACGTTCATTTACATGGCATCGGGCATGTCAATGGTCTGACGCGACAAGGGCACAAGAATCTATTGAGTTATTGGCTTTAAGTTCAATAACATTGACACGCCCACAAATAACCAGATGATGAGATTTGGAGAAGAATATTTGTATAAATATGTACTAAATCATAAAATACTTAAAAACTGCATTGAAATTCAATTCAAATCTAGGTCTAGAGGTTTTCCTACCGTAACGTCCTGTTCAGATTACGTGACAAACATTAATATAAACAATGTAAATAGGAAAACCACGTGATACGAGTATTGTAATAGTTTTGAATAGACAAGCTTAATAAGGAAGGAAGGAAAACGCGAGATGACGTAAATTTGACAGCTGCTTCTACAAACAAGAGTGGATAGCGGAATTGTGAAAAGGATTAGCAAACCGATTCGGACGAGTAGAAAAGATAGTCTAAAAAAATAACTACAGGTGTATAATCGTCAAATAATCACAGGTGTTCAGAATGCGTGAAAGATCAGTTTTGAACCAAAAAGCCATGTTATGACCTAAGTAAACCGCGTAGTTATTTCTGCACAAGATTCTTAAATATATCCTTAGTATGTAAAGTAAGAAACAAAAAGTTCAAAATACTAGTTTATTGTAATCACGAATTTAGTCAGCCGTATTCAAATCAATACGGAAACTCTCGCTGAAACAAAACCCATAAAAAGCGTCCTTGACACGGCGGTATAAATAAACAATGGAGGCACATAAAAACTGTGGTTCGCTTAGTTATGCCCGCCTGGGTCATTAGAGCAAGGTTTTGATTATATACGTCACACTGTCTCAGATGTAGTAGTCATTATGCTTTTAGGAAGCATGCTAGGATTACAGATGGAACCTACTTTTCTCTTAAGTTAGTAGTGGCTTAAGCGTAAGCAGAAAATAGTCTAGTAAATACTTTGACTTGAAAATTATATTTATTTTTGTAAATTCATAAGAGATTTCCGTGGATTATCAAGATCTCTCAATCAATACGAGTGATAGTATTAGGGAAATTATTATCATACCGAAAGCTCGGTAAATGTATCAAAAGTAAAAACTAAATGGTAAATGTCATGAAACAAGTCATGTGCCATTATTTTTAACAATATTTTACCCGTAAAAGTAAAAGCCCATGACGCTCCAAACGCACGTAATGACTTCCGACTTGTCTTGACTTAGTCACAGGATGAGTGTTGCAAAGATGGCTGTCGCAGGACTGTCAGCGGACTTCCCGACTGTGTACTCGTGTCTCGTGTCCATCGCGCGAGTGATGGTTCCGTGTTGCAAAGCCTTGACTAGTTGGGTTTGTGTTGTAGGTACTGATATGCTCAACTGCTACATAATGTTGTGAAACAGACATTTGTTGAGATAATAAAATAAATAACATTTTGAAATCAGTGTATACTCTTAAAACAGTTTTAATCGCTAACTATGCTAAGTTGTAATTTTAAAGTAAAAAGCTTTGTTATTTAAGCGAAAGACAGTCCTAAATTTCATCAATACACAAATTTAATAGAAAGTAATTATCCTTTAAACATAGCTAAATGTGTTCCCAATACGGTAGTCACCAGTAATGCCCTGCAAAAACCGGTTTAAAATTATTCAGATGAACAAACAATCGTTACCCTTAGCTTAATTAGGAGCGCATTAAACCACTTTAATGTATTGGGGAACCCACTTGCGACTGTCTATTGAACAATTTCTACTCAGAACATGCCAAACAATACTCCAATTATTTCTCCGACTCGGGGATCGAAGTCAATTACCATACGCAATGTTTACGATCATTCCATTTCTTATTACGGTTCCTCCAATATTAGCTGGAGGAATACGGAGTAGGTCAGCTTCAGATATTACGAGGTTCGGGATTAGGTTTGGAAAAATATGCCACCGTGTACACAGATATTAAAGGTTTATTATATATTAGCTTATTGTTTTAATATAGGTGCTTATCAGATTCTGAATTTTTGAAATGGAGCGTTCGGAGAATAACCTCTTATAACTTATAACTCAGGAACATAATATAGTACACCCATCATCAGATAATATTTAGTATTGCTTTAAATATAAATTTCTTAAGACAACAATGGGCCTTTATTAGAAGCACAACACTAACCACGCATCACAAAAGTACTGCGTCATAAGGGCGGTATACTTGCGCACATAAAGTGAAATGCCCGAGGAAGGTCATATCCACTCCATTGTTCATCTCGCACGTCGCGACTAATTGCGTTAAATCCGACACGTGCGCGACTGTACCGGCCGTAGTGAACTTGTCTAGTTGGTATGCACTTCCGACTTATTGTCATTCATTAGATTTGTCGTTCTGTGAGTGATGGGCTTAAGGACCTTGTCTCTTTTGTTTTTATTCCGAGTTTTTTTTTTTATAGAATTGTTCAGCCTTCGTTTTTTCGTGGACAACTTTACTACTTCTCCGGAGTGTCGAAAAATGGCTCTTTTTTAAATATGTATGTTTGTGACCTTCACTGTTTAATAGAAGCGATTGTAGAGTTAAGGCCATTACTTATGTACTTTAATAGAGTCGCGATGCATTTTACTTCAAATTTTTTATTGCTTGCAAAGTATAGCACCATTATACCATGTATAACAACATTTGTTATTCATACATTTTTTCTGTGGCTATACAATGTATGAAATAAAAAAAGTCAAGCCACTCCAAGCATATGTCATATGCTTGGCGTGACTTGACTGCCTCGTTAGTTTAGTGGTGGCCTACGCGACTGATGAGCACAAGGTCTCGGGTGAAGGAACAAAGAGTGAACCTGTGTATGCGCACACAGTTGTGCTCTAATATCCTGCGTTTTTGCGATTGGCAGCCGAGGCCTGTGTACTTGTTTATTTTGACTGCCTGATCCGTATTAACTTTATGTACTCACATTACGTATTACATAAATAAAATACTGTGGGATATAAACCAGATTTTTTAGAGCCTCTTACCATCCATTCTTAAGATGCGTGTAATCTTTTTGATACCAATATAAAAATTGGATATTCATTATAATTCTCAAATAAATCTCCCATTTAATCCTCACAATTAAAATATGTAATATATGAAAGCTCGTAAACAATTTTATGTTATTTCATCCAGCAACTGAATATTTGTATAAAAGACAAACGTGACATATATTGTGCAAATAACTATGTTATCTTGATATTTCCATCAAGGATGAGAAAGCATTATTACGCGATCACAATTATATTATCTTAGTGCTCGTGATATTCAGGTGAGATTTCTGTTTTATTATAGATAAGCAATGGGAAAGCCTACAGTATTATTTTTTAGGAGCCAGTAGTAATGCTAAGTCGTCCTCGCCTCAGCCCTAGGAAGTCAGAGGAATTGATTTTAAAAATAAATTTAAAAACATAAAAAACATTTATTGCTACAAAAAAATAAATACACAGACAGACTAATATTTAATAATATATAATTATTAAATATTTAATTATTATATATATATTTAATAATATATCATTATTAAATATTAGTCTGAAGAAGACAGTAGCAAAAGGAGATGACTCAGCTAATGCTGTACCGGGACGAGCACGACCCGTCACCGCGCTGGTTTTCAGCCATTTTATACCAGGATGGTTCTTTTTTCCTCTTTTAATGACCAATCGAAAACGGAGGTTAAGCCTTCCAGCTGCTACCAGCTAAAAGTCTTGTAAATGTTTTTTAACTCTATAATAATTAAAATTCAGGGACAGATAGCATTATTCAATTTATAATAAATTAGTATTTTATCATTGTTAATAGTAGTAATGTTATCTTCGCTACGATAAGTATCGCATGCAGTTTTCATACTTCGACAGAAGCTATTAATAAAAACACTTGAGTTATCTAGAAATTCCTAAGAATATTAAGTACCAGAAGATTATTTTATTAAACAAATACTTCAGGTTAATGATTGGAAATAACCTATTGCCGAAACTGTGGCGCCTTAGTTCATTAGCATCTTTAATAAGTGGTATCAAATGCTTTGCGTATTTGATCGATGCTGTGGCGAACATACAGGCTAATTAAGAGTCGTTGGTTAGTTAAAGGTTGTTTAAATATAAGTCGACAATACATCATAACATAAATATTCAAGAAGCACCATTAATAGCACTTTTGACATGAGACATTGCTGAAGGCAACTAAAATATAAAGACTAATTATTGATTAGCAGGAAATTTTAAATTTTTGGTTAATTATCAAAGGGATTATATATCATTAGGGAAAAGGGAAGGAAGGGCAGTTTTTTCCATGAGGAAACACCCAGCCAGCTTGATTTTTTTCAATTTCTTAGACAATTACCGTGGTATATCAATCAACTTACATATTATATAAAACCATTTTTGAATTCTTCAGATATACCCAGTTATACTTAAATCACTATACAATGGTGAAACCCATATGAAAATCCATTCAGCAGTTTTGAGTTTATCGCGTTCAGACAGACAGACACGCTGGGGGACATTGTTTTATAATATGTATAGAAAATAGATATTTAGATAAAAATAACCCGTATCTTAAACAAAAAGATTATATGAATAAAAGCATTAGAGGATGATTCTCTTGTCTCAAATTATGTCTTAGTACCGGTGAGCATTTTTATCAGTAAAGTTTATTTTTATGATGGTTTTCGCCAAGAATAAACTACAGTCCGTGTTGAAAACAATAACTATCCTCAGACAGCCATTGTGGCCATTCTGTTACTTGCTTTATTATCACATAATGTAATTCTTTTTAAATAGAAACAATGGTATATACGGAAAATGGTTAAACGTGAGGTTCTGTTACCTCGAAAATAGGTCACACTATCTTCAGAATTTCGTAAAATAATTAGTTCCTGTAAGTCCATTCGGAATCAATGCTTTAGTTTAGGTCCTTGAAGTGCTTTGAGAACTCCAACTAGTAGAACATAATATGGTTGAAAACATGTGTAATGCTCATGAGCCATGTTTTTAACATAAACGTGTAGACCTTTCACCTCAATTTTATGACTGAGCCGGTTTAACCGCACTTAAATGCTTCTATGAAAATTTTATGCACGTATTATCCTTATATCTTTACCGATAATATATTCGTGATGTAGTCAAAGAAAACATACAAAAGTCCACCGAGTAACAATATTTATGATAATAATTTTCCTTAATCTAATTAATAATACAATGACTCACTTCGATGACTAATCCTAGGTTGACAACTATCACAAGACGACAAGTAACTAGCTTTTCTATTGTTTATTACATACATTGTCCCTTGTTTATGAATTAATTAGTTCCATTAGGAACGACCATGATAAATACATACATTGTATATTTAATAGTTAGGTTTAATACTCTAAAACTTACAGAAATGTAATAATATACAAATAGTAGAAAGAAAATCTTAAACCTCAGACAGGAATCGAACCTGCGACTACTGGCTCAACGCGCCAGTCGCTTTACCAACTAAGCCTAGAAGTTTAACAGAGATATTTCCATAGCGATATTTATTTTGTTGAACATGAGTTACTAAAACTACTTTTCATTTCCAGTCTGCTTCAAAATCTTCGACCTAGACAGCGATGGGGTCCTCAACAAAAAGGAACTCATCGACATGGTGGGGATCTTGTGTACCGTCGCCAACGAGAGCCTCAAGAACCAGAGCTCGCGTGCTTCCACACCATCAGACATCAACGATTCCGAGGGCACGGAGAAGGGGTTTGACCCTGAGGTCATCCTCCTCAACTTGAGGGACAAGCTCGTCACCGTGCCCAAGAACGGCAAGAAGCCAGTATTCCAGCTGGGGAATGGAGATAATAAAGAAGAAATTGCTGCTTTGAAAGAGGTTAGTTTGAGAAAATTAAAGCGATTGCAAGGGTAATAAGTAAAGCAATTTCATAGAGATCATTTTATCACTCATGTTATTACATCTCAGACTTAGTAAAAAGATATCTATTAGCATTCAAAGTGTTTGCTACCTTCTAGATCGTCATGATTGACATTATAAATTTCAACAAGATTTTCATTAATTCAGACTGCATACAAACCCATGACGCTTATATTATAACAAATATGGTTTCTTATATACCTACGAACCTCAACTTTCAATCAATATTCCCATTTTCCAGCAGCAACAGCAGCAGCAAGAACAGGAAGTAGAAGAAGAAGAAGACAACGAGGGCATCATCTCTAAGGACATGGCTCTCACCCTGGAGGACTTCCTGATATGGAGCGTGGAGAGCGCGGATGCGCTGTTTACGCCCTTCCTGGACCTCGTGTTCGAAGTCTGCCATATAGTGCTGGGGCTGCGGCCGCAGTGCAAGCACCAGGAGAGGGATATCGGTGAGGGAAAATACTGATATATTATAAATCTAATCCTGAGATAAGGAACTTATCTAATCTAATCCGATGTCGGATAACCTTGTAAGTGCTATTTTTAGGGTTTTGTACTTCAAAAGGAACTCTTAAAGGATCACTTGGTTGTCTTTCTGTGTAGATTTTTCTTCTTAGGAATGCGTGATGGTATCCTGTTTAAATTAATATCAAATACTCAGGTTTACGGTCCTTTGAAGCAATATGAAAACAAAAAACTCAATACCTTTAGGTCACAGATACACATAAAATACGAAACACCTCATATTGTTAGGTCCACCGCATAATGTTAATACGTTTTAAGGTATTAATCTAAAAAATTTAGGAATCTTTTGATCTCAAGTTCTACCCGCCTGCCAAAGTTTGACCCGCTTGAATGTCAAGGCTACAATCATTTTTAAGCAGTACCAGACTAGTTGTGGTGGGAAATCATTAAATGAACAATTAAATACATTGTTATTTATATAACAATTAATTACCCGTGTCTTCAAGGTCATTACATAGTACAACCGTGTGACGACGTGACGCAGTTAATTCTATCTTCAATGAAGTGTTTCGTGGCGCAGTAGACACGCGACTGGTTGAGTGCTTGTAAACAGTGCGTGTAATTATAATATAAAGAGCCAGAAACAAACAAAATTCGATCTAGAATACTAAAAGATCGTGAATTTTTTATATGAATAATTCTTATAAATTTACACTAGCCACTAATTTATCAAACGGATTAGTCAAAATTTAAGTATTTTTTTTTTAACTTTGCTTAGGCATGGTTTATTCCTGCCGTTGAGTAATATTGTTTCACTTAAAGATTTTCCCACGACGAGTAAATGACTTTATAGGCATTAATACCCCAAGCAAAAATATTTAATTAATCAATTAAAAAAAATGTCCGTATATAAAAAAATCCCTCGTGAGAATTCAAATACAAAAACAAACTGCTTTTATCCTAAGCGCCATAAATATTATTACCGCACAGCTATAATTAGCCCGCACTTGAATACATTGCGTGGTCGCAACCGCGAAAATAACTGGCGTGTAAACAATACTATCTATGTAAACCAGTGTCACACGATTTACACTTGACTTACAAACGCTCGCCAGTTGACGCTTATCAACCCTTATCAGCTGTTCAAACTCGCTTAATCTCTGAATTGTCTTTTGACATCATATTAGGACTGTTACTTTAATCATTCATTTGTTTTATCTTTATTATTTCGTGATAATTTATTGCGCCATCCGATAATGTTCTTTGATATTTGTATATTAATTGGCACAGTGCCTAGGCCTTCGATATACTAATATTTATTATTTTCTTTCGATTTACATATTAGTTTTTACCCTTGCGTTAGCCAGCAATTGACATTGAATTTAAACATAAAAATCTACTTTGAGATACTTAGCAATAACGTACCTAGGTTTGGCTTTATTTCATAGTTTAGTTTTAGATTTAAATCTGTAATAACTTTTGCACGCCTTATGGGCAGAATGTATAAGGATTCTTTAAAAATATGACATCTGATTTGTAATACCTACATTCTAAGCAAATAAAATGTTCTATTCTATTCTAGTTACTTGTAAACATACTTCACGTAATTTATACCCAATTTGTCTATTCAATCCAAAATTAACAATATTACTTTATAAATGTAAACACAACATAGCTATTTATAAAGAATGTTATCACAAATTGCACGCCGCATTAATGAACTGCTGATTGCTACCGATCCATTTAATTGTATTAGCTAATATTTAGTTTTAATGTTATATTGTTATTAGAATTAATTTTATGCAAGCATTTAGGTTACTTAGTTACACTAATATATGGTTAAAGATTATATCTGCACGTAAATTTCGTGGTTGGCGCAAGTTGGTTTTTAATATTATGAGTATATACAGGTTGTTAAAGATATGGTCGTATTTGAAATACTGCTTCAGCCCATAAAAATAAACAATTTTCTCCAAGTGAGTAACAGACTATGCCGAAAAGGAAATTTAAACTAAAAAGAATATTTTCAGTACGGGTGACTGATTTTGATCAGCTGATGATAATTGTGTATGATAAGCAAAACGAAGAAAATACTACCGTCCGTAAGCAAAGCGAATCGTTTTGAGGGTGCCGTACCTTAAAAGGTAAAAAAGGAACCCTTATATTTTGAATATAAGAACTGGCCAAAAGAAAGTGAAAAGTTTTAAATAAGACCACGCATTACCGGAGCACCCTGTATGTTGATGTATTAATTGCAACTATTACAATAGACATATTTGTTACGATTCCATAAGTATCGAGGTTATGTTTTACTTACACATTGACCCAAAAATATACTTACGGAACAACCTAAACAATATTTACGGATTATTAATATTTCTCACCTTTTTACCCTTAGGAACAAAAACTCTGACCACTAGTTAAATAGATAACATACCTTTTAAACTATTTATGTAATATATCGCAAGTAAAACAAACACCTCAAATATTAGTAACGGCACATCGCCAAACAGATAACATCTATAAAATGCTTTATAAAATGCATATATAAAATGCTTTGTCCTGAACTTGTAACTTACGGATCAACGCACAGCCTAAACCGCTGATCGTAGAGACCTGAAGGAAGGTGTGTTCTATGTATGACGTTGACATCCGATAAGAAAGGATTTTTCTAAATTCTACCCCTAAGGTGGTGAAAAACGGGACCAAAGTTTGTATAGGACAACGTCAAATTTTTCCATATACATTCTGTAACAGAATGAATAGAAGACGTGTTTCGTATTTTATTAAAACACATCGCCAAACGGGATTAAAAAGGGGTAGAATGTTATTTTGGGTGTAATTTGCATCGAAGTTGATATCAATAATACTCCTTAGTGCTTTTGATTTAAATTAATTATATTTTGATACATGTTTAAAAACTCAATTTGATTTTATTCAAAAAGCATTGAAGTCACATAAAACTTTGATGCAATGCAATACTCTTTAAAATTGGGTAGTCAAAAACCATTGTCGACTTCTACGCGGACGAAGACGCGGGCTAAACCTAGTATTTGAATATAATTACATGAACATGAGCGGTAGGTAAGTGGGTCGCCCATTCGGAACCGTTTGTCAACCATTAGCGGCACACTAATTATGATCGATGAGATTATGATTACTGGTTAATAGACCCCTGTGTGTGTGCGTTTAATAGGTCGCGGTTTTAAAGCTCCTATGTAGGCCGTTGGATTCGTTCTAATTTGAATAAGAAGAGTTTATTGTTTAATGTATTTTTTATGCAAATTATTGATCGAATGTTCCTATTTGTATATTCTTAAATTAGCAGTGTTCTATGCTGCTAAATTAGCGAATATAAATACTTCTATATAGTCTGAAATTAACCGCTATTCTTATTAATATACTTGAACATTTAATGATTTAGATTAGACTAATTTATTGATAAATATTAAATAGTTTGTACCTATACATACGCTTTGATTACTGGTTGGTAATGTTCTATTCTAGTTATTCTTCTAAAAATCGATCTTCAATGTTATTAAAAATTAGATTTTATCCAAAACTTTTTCTTCTCTTTCTTTAACTTTAACTCAGTCGGTCGCGGTCCACTGTTGGAGACAGGTCTCTGGTACTGTTGGAGGTTGTATAGTTGTAATGTGTAAGTAAGGTGAGCATGCGATGTGTGCGCGCAGTGCTGGGCTGGCTGCGGCGCTCGGTGCAGCGCGGCTACGCCGTGGGGCAATTCTGGTACCTGGTGGCGGCCGAGTGGTGGGGCGCGTGGCTGGCGCACACGGCCGCCGCCGCCGCCTGCTGCCGCGCGCCGCGCCTCGTGGACGAGGCCATCGTCTGCGACGAGAGCTTCACCAGCAACTCCACAGGTACGCATAAATATCGACACTTTCATAACTAAATAATATCATTCAAGAATGTACAACATGAAGGCCTGCTTATTTTATATTTATAACATTTTTATTGCCAATAGTGAATAAGAGGACGCCTAGCAATAGAATATCTATTGTTTGTCGGTCACCGGATACATTGACGGCGTCCAAGGGTTAACCCTTTAAGGAAGTAATTTATATACTTGTATTGCTTTATACCTACGTATTTTAAATGGTAGCTTTCAATTCTCACTCAGAAATATTTTTCGGAGATTTTTTTTGTACATATTATGTATAATAAGCGAAAGTAGAATTACCCCCCCGCCGCCCCTTGAGCTCGGCCGGGCGGTAGATCACGAGAGCGTGTGCGCAGAGTCGATGGGGTCGCTGCTGTGGCGCGACTCGGCGTCGGTGGGCAGCGCGGGCAGCAGCAGCGGCGTGAGCAGCGCGGCGCCGCGGGCCAGCGCGCAGCCCGGGCCCGTCGACAACAAGCGCCTGCTCGCGCCCAACCTGCTCAAGGTAAGCGCCCGCACTACCCATATACGACATACTTTTAATCATCATGGCGTCATCTTTTATTTTTTAAAGCTTTTTCTTTTCATCCTGTTTATACATAAATTTGTTTTATATTGTTTCTACTGGCAGAACAGAAACGTTGTTAACATTATCTGGCGCAGGACATTCGATATTTTTTATTTATGTTTGACTTTGCGATAAGTGTTAATTTCGCCGACGTTTGATTGAATCGCAATGATGACCGACTGCTCTATAGCGTGTACTGTGCGTGCAGGTGCGCACGCTGACGGGCGAGGGCGGGCACCTGCGGCGCGACGTGACGCTGGCGCAGCACCGCGACTTCGAGCTGCTGCCCGACAAGCTGTGGCGCGCCATCGCGCTCTGGTACGGCGGGCCCGACCCGCTGCCCCGCCAGGTTCATATACTTACATACATACCATAATTTATTACACACCATAAGAGTTACAGATTAAATACACTACCACTTTAAAGTTGTAACGCATCGTGTGTTCTGGTTTCTTAACCTTTAATACACAATTTATTAACAAAAACTTCTGTTTCAGGTGATACGACCGCCTAATTCCGATGTAGAGTTAGAACTGTACCCTCTACAGTTGAAGATTCTGCGACATGTTCCAAATACTCAGAGTAAGTAACATAATTTATATGATTTATATTATTTGAGGAACTTGAAATGATTGGTAAATGTTTGTGTAATGATTGATATAGAAAAAATATGTGTTTGTTGTGATGACGAGTAGTAGAGATGAATGGATGGAAAAAATTTATTGCGCCGAGCCCAAATAAATTAGGAATCGGATAGAGAGATGTTGATGAATTCTAATGGAAACGTGAATGTTTGACATCTGCCGAGCGTCCCGTGTCGGCCGACGTTGTGTTTTGCTTGTTCACGGGTGGTCCGTCCGCAGTGGCGAGCGGCGCGGCGGGCGCGGGCGGCGCGGCGCTGTACCGCAGCGTGCCGCTGGCGCCGGCGCCGCCCGAGCGCCAGCTGGCCTACACGGCCGCCTTCTCCCGCCTCGCCACCGTCAAGCAGGTACGCGCGCGGACACACTGTCACTTATATACATCCCTTTACTGCTAGAACAGAAATCACTATTTTGAGTTAAAAAGTACAAAAAGATTTTACTAAAGCATTTCATAAGGTTTAGCATTTAATTCTACCGTGTGTGAATGAAATGTTCAGTTTACAGTTTCTATATTTTTTTACTATAATGAAAACATGGATGCAGACATTTTATATGGCATGCATTTAAAATTTTTCAATCTCAAATTTTCGTATTATCATGTAGGGTGTTCCACAAGGACCATACTTTGGACTGGTACAAATGTATAGATTTTTACATTATGTATCCTTGCCTAGTGATATTTTTATAAAGGCACTAGAAGTAATGGTGCGTACCACCTCAATTGAGAATGCTAGTGACCTCTTGCCCCCAGCCCTCATGACTAAGGTAGCTGCTAACCAACTGTGGGGACTGCTGTAAACACCCGGTGCCCCAATGAATCGAAGTGGAAGTCAAAGGGTGGCATCAAACAATTCCCACTCTCCTATCATACACCCTAACTGCTCACGAGTAGAGCTTAGCGTTGACACGCACCACTCTCTTGCACCCGAGCTCCATAAATAGCTCGGCTAGCCATGATTTCCCCCCAGCCCAGTAACCGGCCCGCATTTCGTTGGTCGAGCCGACTGGCGTTTACAGCAAATGCCAGCCGGGTTCAATGCTCTAGCTGTAGTCCCTTGCGGAACTGTAGGTAGACTACGATTCCTTTAACGTGGATAGCCTTTAAAGTGGCGAGAACTATAGCGTCAACACTGCCATTTAAATATCCAGCATGGTAGGACTGCGATGCTACGCTGTATTATCACAACACGCTGTGACAACGCAGCATTGTTTTGTCGCAGCGCTGTTCGGTCACAAGGGCGTCATTTGCAACCGATATTCGATAAAAGTTGCGTCGGGCCGTTGCCCGTGGCGCCAGTAGGGCCGCTGGGCCCCGTGAGGTAGCCCTAGCATGCGCGCGTGTGCAGGTGTGCGAGTTCCTGTGCGCGGCGCTGGGGCTGGCGCGCGAGGACATGCGGCTGTGGTCGCTAGGCAGCGCGGCCGTGCTGCTGGACGACGAGCGCCCCACGCTGCAGGCGCTGCGCCTGGGCGAGCGCGCGCGCCTGCTGCTCGAGCTGCGCAACCCCGACCTCACCTGGCCCGAGGAGATCGGCGCGCTCAGGTGCCGCCCTATCTAAACAAACACATTATCTAAACAATTCACTTCATTTTCGACATAAGCATCATACTTAAAGTACAATACACGTGACAAAATTTACGGGCGATTTGACGACGCATCTTTGCTACGACGCGACGTAGCGATCTACGAAGTAGCACCGGCGGACCCTATGTAGTCTGCCATTAAAAGGCTACGACGTTGGTATGTTGCAACAACGATGCGCCGAAGCTGAATCGTAACAACTCTGCGTTAATTCTTAACTGCATTGACAAATTACTCTCCATGTTTTCCCACAGCATGACGAGTGGATCCAGCCGAGCCACAGAACGACGAGAGACGCTGATAGCCCCGAACTTGCCCGGCGCTACTGGTTTACATAACTTGGGCAATACATGCTTTATGAACGCGGCATTACAGTCAGTGAGTATCAGAGTATTGGAATATAAGCCTTAGGGAAGTTGAGAAAGTAGCTTTTTGTTTGATCACTAAACTTAAACCGTAAACACTCGTCGTGAGAATATTTTTACAAACAATTTTCATGTTTATTTCATGTAAAAACGTACGTAACGAATACATTATTTTTTTACGAAATTATATTGAAAATTTATTTTCCGTAGGTATGGAATACTGGTCCTTTAACACGATACTTCAATTCGGGCATGCATTTATATGAGGTGAACACGACTAACCCGCTCGGTACCAAAGGCGTGTTAGCCATGAGATACGGAGAATTGTGCAAAGAGGTGAGCTAACTGACAACAAAAAGAGAGGATTCAAGTGATACTTTGATGCACGTTACGGTTATATTGTTTTGGTGACGTGCGTGTGGCGCAGGTGTGGTCGTGCTCGGCGCGCTCGGTGGCGCCGCTGCGCGTGCGCTGGTGCGTGTCGCGCTGGGCGCGCGCGCTGGCGGGCGGCGGCCAGCACGACGCGCAGGAGCTGCTGGCCTGGCTGCTGGACGCGCTGCACGAGGACCTCAAGCGCGCGCCGCCCGCCCCGCCCGCCCTGCCCGCCCCGCCCGCCCCGCCCGCGCCGCCCGACCCCGCCGCGCCCCCAGCTCGTCTGCCGGACCAGGTAAACAGATACCTACATGCTTGTTACTATACTATAGGTAGAGGTTTCGTTAAAAAAATATACTAACGACTAAAAATGTACATATCGCCAAAATTCCACCAATAATTATTTTTTCAAAAACATCAAAGAACACTTGGGTTTTTGAGACAAATAACAATACCTTAACTATAAATCCATCTAGCCGTTTTGAGTATACGAGATTATAAAGAAATAACAAACATACAAGACACGCGCAAAAACAACCGTTCCTTGGCAGTCGGGTAAAAGCCCCGTATTTGTGCAGGTGGTGGCAGCAGAGGCGTGGGAGCAGCACTGTTCGCGCAACTCGTCCATCATGACGGAGCTGTTCTACGGGCAGCTGAAGTCCAAGGTGGTGTGCGACACGTGCGCCTCCGAGTCCGTGCGCTTCGACGCCTTCAACATGCTCAGCCTGCCGCTGCCCATGGAGTCCTACGTCTGCGTCGAGCTCAAAGGTAACCACCAAACATTTCTCCCCATTAGTCCCCCACACGGCCTAACTGTAGCTATACGATTTGACCGATAATACAGGTTAAGCCGCGAGGATGAGTGACCATTTGTGAATACACTGAATCTCCTCCGTGCCTCAAAAACCACGTTGAACTGCTGATCCCGACTACCATACTTTAATCTTTGACAGTGGTTAAGTCATTACAATTCTGACATGGGATACTGTGTTACCCCTTTAGACGAGTTTGGAGGTCAGGTGGGTAGTAAAATACGCTATTCATCAGAATCCGGTAAGTTTGGAAGCCGACCCCAGCATAGCTTGGGAAAAGGCCTGGCAGAAGAGTGGGCACATGGGTGGTGGGGCGACGCAACGTTGTCACGACGTTCGCCGCGGCACGGAGGACTGAGCTGTGCCGCTCCGTCGTTACAACAACCGCTGCAACAAGGTTAAATCGTCGCGTCGCAAAGCTTTGTATTCATGGGCTGTCATCTGCCTCAACACCTTCACAGATCGGACGTCAATACGACAGGCTATGTAGTTACATCTTGAACAACAACGGAATAATACTTTGATTTTTTATTTATTATAAATTTATGTACACACAGGCATTTTACAGGACACTACAATAATAGCAATAGAGTACAAACATACTGCTTATTTCTTCCAGCAGACATGCGAAAGGATAAATATATCAGAAATGGACACAACGGTGTGTAGGATAAAAAAGTAGCGATAGTAAAAAAAAGTACTTCTTGTAGTTTAAGAGAACGTGTGTCGCTTTAAGCAAGCTAGTATTAATGACACCGATTACAATTATAAGGTCTTACAGAGAGCTATAGTAAAGCAGTCACAGGAGAGATGGATTTAAAAAGATTCCGATATCAACAGTGCGTCAATATGATTGGTGCTAATGAACGCTAGAAAACCCTTATAATGGCCGGGAACACTGGTCGTTAATGTGGACTAAGTGTAAGTGATTAGGATTACTGGCAAATGCCTGCTACATTTGATCAAGCAGATTAATTTGTCGAGAAATATCACTGTCAGCGCTTATAAAACTGTCAATCGAAGAAGAGCAAGATTAAAAGCTTAAGAAATGCAACAACTTCGTCCATACAATAAATCTAACAAATACAATAATCACTAACGAACTCAAAAACGTAGGGTAATATTCAGTCGGAAGTGTCATAACCAGAAACTGACAACCACCCCAATTTGCTAAAACTATTGAACAAAGCACGTAAAGTTAAAACAAACTTTAATAAAAATAAAACATGAGCAGTAACAAAACGCAACTTACACTTTGTGACAGCTGTCAAACTGACATGAACGTCAGAGATTCAATGACATACGTCATACGTTACGTTTTTATCGATTTATTACAAAACTAGACAATCATCCTCAATTCCTTAGTCCTCACAGTTATTAACGTTTAACATTTTTATTAATAGTCGCCGGTAAAACTGTTTTCTATAAGACTTAAATTACAATTATCTAAAACTACTTGAAAACACTAGGGTGGGTTGTCTCAAACCGACGGTTATCGTAAGACCGTACGGCGTACGTTAACGTTGAGTCAGTATGAAATTCTCGTACATGCGGCCATATTTAACGTTAACAGACATGTCAATGTAAGTATGTTAGTTAGTAATGCTTTCTTGCCTTCCATCGACCAGCAGCTATGAATGTCAAAGTGCTTGCTTCTTTGATGTGATATTTCACGGGCTCATCTATCTTTTTAACTTAATGTCGCGTCTAATATAAAATGGCGGTGTTGAAATTTTCGCACTATATTCATCGTTTCCTATCTAGGTTCCATCTCGGTCCTGATAGGTCCTGAACTTAATTTAAAAAATATTTTTTAATCTCCTAGATAATTAAGCTTTTGTTAATAAATGTTATTAAGTATAAATGTTTGTTAACAGTGATGTTACTGGATGGCTCCGTGCCTATAAAGTACGGAGTGCGAGTGAACTCGGAGGGTACGTACGCGGACGTGAAAAAGAAACTGTCTGAGCTGTGTGGATTGGCGCCTGAATCGTAAGTAAATACTATAATAATCAATATATGATTAGAGTTTTAGCTAACTTAAAAATAAAGTCAAATATTCTAAAAATACTCCTGGACTAAGAAAATAGGATTAGAATGCAGTATGTGACCTAGCATTATGCATGGAGTAACCACTGTTAGGTATTCATCTCCATTTTAGGGATCTGTACCCAAAGAGTGCCAGCGAGGCCGTATTACTAAGCCTCCACTCTCCATCTGTCAGTCTGTCAGTGGGCTGTATCTCTTACACCGTAATAGGTTGAAAGTTGAAATTTTTACAGAGTGTGTATTTCTTTTGGTGCTAGAACAACAATTTTTAAGAAAGTACTTAGTGTAATTTTGTACGATAGTATGGAATGACAGTTGAAGTCCAACTCACAATTGACCGGGTTCTTCATTCGGT
This sequence comes from Diachrysia chrysitis, assembly GCA_932294365.1. Lineage (NCBI taxonomy): Eukaryota > Metazoa > Arthropoda > Insecta > Lepidoptera > Noctuidae > Diachrysia > Diachrysia chrysitis. The sequence continues at coordinate 11,361,583 of OW028660.1, read as the reverse complement.
CATACCATTACTGAATAATGAGTTTTCTATTTGTTTTGTATTTCATCAATAAAATCTGCCAAAATGGCAGGAATTGGCCACAAACAGTCACAATGGCTGTTGGTTGCTTCCTCCTCATCCCGCAGCATTATCCGGTATAAGAAATGTACTTCCTTATCTGTTACTTAAGAAAAATAAAGATCATATAAATATTTTTTATTTTTACTGACTACCCTCATCTGTTATTTATGAAAGTCTAGCAAGAGCTGTGAGAATATACCCCAAGGAATTAAAAAAATATAGGTTGTCTATTTTCACTCAGTGCAATTATGGAGTTGCCAGGCATAACCAGGTAAGTGAGTGTTATAAGTATACCTTCACAACCTCGAAATGAATTAGGCTGCCTTATCAAAAAGTTTGTTGAATCCATGGTTGCCTAAATTTAACAACTAATGTTGTATTATGATATTTTGGCAATAAAATAAAAAAAAGTTATGGTACTTTGAAGATGACAATTTCACTAATTAAAGTAAATGCTACAAATTTAGATGGATGCCTAAATTTAAAGTAGATTATTTATGATTATGTAACGTAATATAGTTTGATTGGGAATAAAATTACCTTTCGATTGATATGTAATTTTGATTAAATACCTTACTTACCTGTTTATTCCTGGCAATTTCATAGTTGGGTACATTCTCCCACCTGTTGCTCGACTTTCATAAATAACGGATGAGTGTAGTTAATAAAATAAAATGCATTTTTTTTAATATAACTCGCACCTAATTGCGATATATCAATGTGTACATTGATCATTAAATACCAGATGAGGGTATATATTGGTCGGCGGGGCGAGCGTGTTGCGTCAGTGTAGCGTGTGCAGGCTGGTGCTGGTGGAGCTGACGGGCGCGCGGCTGGCGCGCGTGCTGGCGGAGCAGGCGCGCGCGGCGGGCGGCGAGCTGCTGGCCTACGAGCTGCCGCGCCGCGCCGCGCTGCACGCGCCCCGCGCGCCGCCGCACGCCAACGGTACCCGCACACTACTGACCCAACTGCAATATACCTCTTCAAAAACAAACCCGTTCAAAACGGTAGAACAACTTACTCTTTACTGAAGAAGAGGGAATGTATTTGCATTATATTCTTTGTTTTCGCAAAGATACGAGTTTTATTTAGATGCAGGATAATATATATTATATAGATGGCCCTAATGGTGCACCAACTCAAGTTCTACAAAATAAAGAACATAAATGAAGAGGAAGTATACAATATTAAAAATAGTTCGGTAATGAAAACATTTTACTGTCATCACTGTATCATTTAAATTCGGCAGAAAATATCTTTCTCTTTTACCATTATCTACAAAGTGAACATAACTCCCTCCAGGATGGTGCACGGATTCCCAGCAGTGGGCGGAGGTGAGTGTGGGCGGCGGCAATACTTCCTCACTCTGCATGCCAGCACTCTTCTGCTTCAAGGTTAGCTACGCGCATAGCACACGCACACGACACACACTGTGAGATACACACGTAGACACGACACGTGCGACTTCCTGATTAAAAAAGAATTCTGATAATTTCCTCCATTTAAAAAAAAACAATATCGAATTTGAGAAATACGAGTTTAAATGAAAAAAGTAAAATTATATTTAATCTGGAAGCCGCATCTATAATACAATTTACAATGCCGTAGCGATTCATTTGTATATTTTGTCCTTGGTGAAAACGTTTTCATTTGCAAGCTTATAAAACAGGAGTTATAATGTAAATAAAGCTCTAGATTCATGTGTCAAGGCTTGTACTGTCTATGGCCTATACTTTTACAAAATGTTCCTAAACTTTTAACTTTTTTGTGCCTAAACTAGTCGAGTATTGGGATCACAAATTAAATATTTCTTTGACCCTTAATTATGCTATTTTAATTAATACAGTGTTTATCAATATGAGAACTGATTTACTAATTCTGATGTGTTCCATTTACTAATGGGAAATCTCAAATACTGTGTAGATTGAAATGCAATGAAAACGTTTTTATTACCTCGTCCGGTGATGGCATGTAAGTGGAAGTTAGGTAGTAACAACATATAATACATAAGTTTTAAATAGTGGTAGGCATACTATTAAACCATGGAATACAATGTGACGTCAAACTTGAGGAGCACGATCTAATGCTGCCATATTTTAAATCTCTTCCATTATTTGGGTGCAGGTAGCACTAAAATAAATACTAATAAAAAAAGAAAATTAAGGTGGTCTGTAAAATGAGGAATGGTTTAATTGCTCATCCACATTTAAATAAAATTGGAAAGGGATTCAAAAATAAATGAAAAGAAAAGTATATTTCGCTTTTGGTACGGCAGTTTAAACAAAAATAAAAATTAATGCGTATAAGAAATAATTAGCCAAAGATTTAAGGTACTATTAGATCGTACACCTTTTCTAATACTGACTTGTGACGTCATCGTGTTAGTGATATACCGACTAACATATTTGTGTAAATATTGTCCGTATGTTTGTGTACATTGAGAACTGCGTGTTGTGGCGGACCTTACGGTGGCAGGTAATTGTAAATCTAGTCTAGACTGTACAGTATTGCCAGATATCAACTACATTCTATCATTTTTTCACTTTGGTCTTTTTTTACCTCGAAAAAATATAATGTTCTTAATTTAAATGAATATTTGAATAATATTAAATATATAAGTTATTTCTTGATTTTTATAGCTTATCAATCACACAGTAAGTTAATGCTTATACGAGTTATGTTAATTTTTTTCTTTATTCAAATTTAATTTGTTTTAAAATAAGGATATTTTAAACTTTAAATATTAAAATAAAAAAAAGTTGTACTCCTATTTTGCCCTTAAACAATGTCTTTGCTTGTTTAATAATTCATAAAATCCATCATTCGTTCATCCATACTCCATGAGGTAGCTCGTGTATGTGCATTGTGCAAATGTTTGGTAGAGGTCACTTTTGTACAAAATCGCTTCTTTATTATTTTTGGATTTTCTGTAAATAAATCTTAGTTGTAGCTGGCAGGTCTGTCTGTCGAAATAGCCCTTGCAATAATACAAAATTTAAAATTTTCAGACCAAATTAAATTATTTCATTCTAGCACCAATCAGGTCAGTTAGAGAATTAAAGGCAGTCCACTGGTTAGTTACCACAACACCTAAATCTACATGTTAATCGAACAACGGTTTCAGCGCTCGAGATCGGAAATTCTTATGTCCCAGAGTCCACCATCGACAATGTACAACCACGCGGTGTTCAAGGACAACCCGGACCAGCGGAGCAACACGCTGCCCAAGGACCTGAAGAAGGAGAATGGGAGCAGTTCGCCGACCTTGAGCGTCAAGTCTCTGAACATGAAGCCGTCGAGTCCGCGCCTCAAGGTCAAGTTCGGCTCGTCGCCGTCAAACATGTGCAAGATGGACGACCCCGTAGACTCCGGCGCGGGACACATACAGTACCTGGTAGCTGTGCACAGGTAACTTCGTACATACTCTTCCCGTCATACTTAGGTATAGTAATGCGGAAAATCTGTTACCGTAGATCGTCATCATTAAAATCATGCTTATTGGTATAAAGAGTATATCTGGTAGCATATATCTGGTTCCTTACGCATCTTCACGCTATGTCGTCGAAGAACAAAAGATTGTGATTATTTGTACCGTCCGCGGGTAAAAGAACTGTTATGATTTTGATCATTGTGAGATCTATAAAGTACGCTTTCGCAGCCATCTTCAAGAAAAGAACAAGAATTCAAAAAGCCAATCAGAAAGTTCGACGTGCAAGGTAAGGCGTTTATACTTCCCGTGCCTTCTACGATCATCTGTTTTCTGCTTGTGTTAAATAAAGTTTTACGTAATTTGCTATTCACTTAACGTGTCCTAGTCACGTGGTATCGTGGGAAGGGAATACCTGGTGTCTTACAGCGGACGCAAAGAACTTAACTATGGTCTATTAGTCTGTGCGGAACGAATTTTTAAAATTCTTTGACGTGAGTTTCGTTACAGGACCTATTGTTTCGATTGCGCAATTGTTTCCAACAAGTCAATCACTCACCACTACTTGTGCATCGCACAATTTATGTTTGATCGACGATCGATATCATTTGTCAAATTCTTCTTAAATAACTTTACGACGATATTTATACGCTACATTCTCGATTCAGCGACGATCCGAATGTTTGTGGTGTCGTGTGCAGGAAGCAGTGCCGCGCGGACGCGTACTTCCTGCCGTGGCAGCGCAGCCGCTCGTCGCTGTTCGGCGTGCCCGTGCTGGTGGGGCTGTGCGGCGCGGAGGGCGCGGGCGCGCTCACGGGGCGCCAGGTGTACGCGCGCGTGTGGCGCCAGACGGCGCGCCTGGTGTCGCCGGCCGGCACGGCGCACAACCACGCCGCCGACTGCGACGACAGCCTGGGCTACGAGTTCCCCTTCCGCGTGCGCGTGGTGCGCGCGCCCGGCGCCTGGTGCGCGCGCTGCGCCTGGCCGCGCCTGTGCCGCGGCTGCGCGCTGCCGTCCGACGACACGCCGCTGCTGCTGCACCACGGTACGTGCCCGCACCCGCGCCACACTTACACCACACTCACAACGATAGCCTGCACAGATAATCCCCTGATCCCTTGCACGGTTTACCCGTGCTGCCTGCAACAACAACGAAGACGGTGGTGTTTACGCAGCGCGCGTATTGCGCGTGCACCAGCCGCCATCACCGCCACGCCAAGCCGTGCCGTGCCGTGTGCTCGGGGATTATTACCATGGTCGGAACCGTTTAGAGTAGTTCCGGACATGGCAAAAATCCCCGTTTATACGCAATATCAACGAGACACAGCATGCGTTGCATAGCGCTTTCTGGAAAAATCTCCAGATGCCGTTGATGCAAACTGTAACGTATGTCGGCCCGCACACAGTCCATCTCGATCCATTAACGCTTCATACAACATCGATCTCAAATTGATTTTGTACGAAGTACATTTACAGATTGATGCATCTGATCTCAAAATATTTCGATATTTTGGAATCCAGACTGGTTCGCGATCATTCATTTTGATCGCGAATCGCGATCTAGATTGACTGTGCACAAGCTGCGTATGCATTTCATTTCATTGCCTTTGTTTGTCTTAAAGGTCATTGGCATATCTGATCCGCTTCGCGAAGCTTGGCGGACATTACCAAAATAGTTATAAACTGAAGGGAATAATATGATATTTCATTGATTTTATTGCATCGATTTAATTAAAAATCGATGGTGAAATACAAACGGTTTTAGTGGATTTTATTTTATCTTATACAGAAATTTCGATGCCAAGCAACAGAACCCGCTGCCTTTTTAAATGTTGTTTTTCTAGATTCGGACCAAATTTAATACAAAAATGTTTAATGAATTAGTATTTCATATATAACCATTTATCTTCCCTATATCAGTTTATAACACTTGAATTTTTCAAGATTCTCGTGGCTCACATTAATGCGACTAATGCTTCAGTAAACCAGAGCTAAGATATCAATACATGTTTCGTTTGTGTCTATGGTTTTCATAATAAGGTGCCCAATGACCTTTCCAATTCTTTATATAAGTATAATTTTTTCTCTTTTATTTAAATTGTTGAGGTTGAAATTACAAAAATTTGTTTTAATTGTCAATTTATGTATTTTGATGCGATTCAAAGTATATACAGGATGTAACCGAAAGGTGGCTTGGAAATCCAGAAGGGGTGAAGATTACATCTGGTATAGTCAATTCAAAATGAGTTAATGAAATAATTGAAAGCAATTTTTAAATAATTAATTCGGTGTTATAGATTCGGAAAAATCGACAAACGTGTCCTATTATTTTAATTATTTGTTACGCATTAACGCATGCGGAGCGAATATTTGTAATTAAATACAAATAATAGAAGGAAAACTTAAACCTCAGGCAGGACTCGAACCTGCGACCACTGGCTTGACGCGCCAGTCGCTTTACCAACTAAGCTACCGAGGTCACTACCTGGAAGTTTAAATTTTGCCTTCTATTTTATTACGTCTTTAAGGGCGACGTATGCGACATCTAGTGAACCAACCTTACGGTTTGGCTTTCACCGACACTGATTAACAATCTGTTAATTCAGATGTCCGAGAGATGATGCAGCCCAATACTTATTATTTTAATTATTTGTTACGCATTAACGCATGCGGAGCGAATATTTGTAATTAAATACAAATAATAGAAGGAAAACTTAAACCTCAGGCAGGACTCGAACCTGCGACCACTGGCTTGACGCGCCAGTCGCTTTACCAACTAAGCTACCGAGGTCACTACCTGGAAGTTTAAATTTTGCCTTCTATTTTATTACGTCTTTAAGGGCGACGTATGCGACATCTAGTGAACCAACCTTACGGTTTGGCTTTCACCGACACTGATTAACAATCTGTTAATTCAGATGTCCGAGAGATGATGCAGCCCAATACTTATTATTTTAATTATTTGTTACGCATTAACGCATGCGGAGCGAATATTTGTAATTAAATACAAATAATAGAAGGAAAACTTAAACCTCAGGCAGGACTCGAACCTGCGACCACTGGCTTGACGCGCCAGTCGCTTTACCAACTAAGCTACCGAGGTCACTACCTGGAAGTTTAAATTTTGCCTTCTATTTTATTACGTCTTTAAGGGCGACGTATGCGACATCTAGTGAACCAACCTTACGGTTTGGCTTTCACCGACACTGATTAACAATCTGTTAATTCAGATGTCCGAGAGATGATGCAGCCCAATACTTATTATTTTAATTATTTGTTACGCATTAACGCATGCGGAGCGAATATTTGTAATTAAATACAAATAATAGAAGGAAAACTTAAACCTCAGGCAGGACTCGAACCTGCGACCACTGGCTTGACGCGCCAGTCGCTTTACCAACTAAGCTACCGAGGTCACTACCTGGAAGTTTAAATTTTGCCTTCTATTTTATTACGTCTTTAAGGGCGACGTATGCGACATCTAGTGAACCAACCTTACGGTTTGGCTTTCACCGACACTGATTAACAATCTGTTAATTCAGATGTCCGAGAGATGATGCAGCCCAATACTTATTATTTTAATTATTTGTTACGCATTAACGCATGCGGAGCGAATATTTGTAATTAAATACAAATAATAGAAGGAAAACTTAAACCTCAGGCAGGACTCGAACCTGCGACCACTGGCTTGACGCGCCAGTCGCTTTACCAACTAAGCTACCGAGGTCACTACCTGGAAGTTTAAATTTTGCCTTCTATTTTATTACGTCTTTAAGGGCGACGTATGCGACATCTAGTGAACCAACCTTACGGTTTGGCTTTCACCGACACTGATTAACAATCTGTTAATTCAGATGTCCGAGAGATGATGCAGCCCAATACTTATTATTTTAATTATTTGTTACTTATTAACGCATGCGGAGCGAATATTTGTAATTAAATACAAATAATAGAAGGAAAACTTAAACCTCAGGCAGGACTCGAACCTGCGACCACTGGCTTGACGCGCCAGTCGCTTTACCAACTAAGCTACCGAGGTCACTACCTGGAAGTTTAAATTTTTTTTTTCGTTAATGCGTAACAAATAATTAAAATAATAAGTATTGGGCTGCATCATCTCTCGGACATCTGAATTAACAGATTGTTAATCAGTGTCGGTGAAAGCCAAACCGTAAGGTTGGTTCACTAGAATTCGCATACGTCGCCCTTAAAGACGTAATAAAATAGAAGGCAAAATTTAAACTTCCAGGTAGTGACCTCGGTAGCTTAGTTGGTAAAGCGACTGGCGCGTCAAGCCAGTGGTCGCAGGTTCGAGTCCTGCCTGAGGTTTAAGTTTTCCTTCTATTATTTGTATTTAATTACAAATATTCGCTCCGCATGCGTTAATGCGTAACAAATAATTAAAATAATAAGTATTGGGCTGCATCATCTCTCGGACATCTGAATTAACAGATTGTTAATCAGTGTCGGTGAAAGCCAAACCGTAAGGTTGGTTCACTAGATGTCGCATACGTCGCCCTTAAAGACGTAATAAAATAGAAGGCAAAATTTAAACTTCCAGGTAGTGACCTCGGTAGCTTAGTTGGTAAAGCGACTGGCGCGTCAAGCCAGTGGTCGCAGGTTCGAGTCCTGCCTGAGGTTTAAGTTTTCCTTCTATTATTTGTATTTAATTACAAATATTCGCTCCGCATGCGTTAATGCGTAACAAATAATTAAAATAATAAGTATTGGGCTGCATCATCTCTCGGACATCTGAATTAACAGATTGTTAATCAGTGTCGGTGAAAGCCAAACCGTAAGGTTGGTTCACTAGATGTCGCATACGTCGCCCTTAAAGACGTAATAAAATAGAAGGCAAAATTTAAACTTCCAGGTAGTGACCTCGGTAGCTTAGTTGGTAAAGCGACTGGCGCGTCAAGCCAGTGGTCGCAGGTTCGAGTCCTGCCTGAGGTTTAAGTTTTCCTTCTATTATTTGTATTTAATTACAAATATTCGCTCCGCATGCGTTAATGCGTAACAAATAATTAAAATAATAAGTATTGGGCTGCATCATCTCTCGGACATCTGAATTAACAGATTGTTAATCAGTGTCGGTGAAAGCCAAACCGTAAGGTTGGTTCACTAGATGTCGCATACGTCGCCCTTAAAGACGTAATAAAATAGAAGGCAAAATTTAAACTTCCAGGTAGTGACCTCGGTAGCTTAGTTGGTAAAGCGACTGGCGCGTCAAGCCAGTGGTCGCAGGTTCGAGTCCTGCCTGAGGTTTAAGTTTTCCTTCTATTATTTGTATTTAATTACAAATATTCGCTCCGCATGCGTTAATGCGTAACAAATAATTAAAATAATAAGTATTGGGCTGCATCATCTCTCGGACATCTGAATTAACAGATTGTTAATCAGTGTCGGTGAAAGCCAAACCGTAAGGTTGGTTCACTAGATGTCGCATACGTCGCCCTTAAAGACGTAATAAAATAGAAGGCAAAATTTAAACTTCCAGGTAGTGACCTCGGTAGCTTAGTTGGTAAAGCGACTGGCGCGTCAAGCCAGTGGTCGCAGGTTCGAGTCCTGCCTGAGGTTTAAGTTTTCCTTCTATTATTTGTATTTAATTACAAACGTGTCCTCTCACTATGGAAGTCCATATCCTATTACGCTTACGCCACTTGCTTAAATGTTAAGATCTATTGCTTTAGAAATCTGTTAGCCTAGTACTTCTTGTAGGTAATGTTGTACCGGCCAAAAAAAAACAAACTAGGTGCGGTTGAGAAGATATTTACGGTTAAGACGTTTTAATATCGTGATCTTACAAGATAACACAAGTAAACAGACCCACTTAAAACTTTGTAGGTACCACCTACTCAAATGTTACGTAATTAAATTAATTTATCATCACACTCGTGCCACATTCACAACGATAGCTGCACAAATAATTCCTGATCCCTTGCACGGTTTACCCGTGCTGCCTGCAACAACAACGAAGACGGTGGTGTTTACGCAGCGCGCGTATTGCGCGTGCATCAGCCGCCATCACCGCCACGCCAAGCCGTGCCGCGCCGTGTGCTCGGGGATTGTTACCATGATCGGAACCGTTTAGAGTAGTTCCGGTCATGGCAAAAATCCCCGTTTATACGCAATATCAACGAGTCACAGCATGCGTTGCATAGCGCTTTCTGGAAAAATCTCCAGATGCCGTTGATGCAAACTGTAACGTATGTCGGCCCGCACACAGTCCATCTCGATCCATAAGCGCTTCATACAACATCGATCTCAGATTGATATTGTACGAAGTAGATTGACAGATTGATGCATCTGATTTCAAAATATCTAGATATTTTGAAATCCAGACTGAATCGCGATCATTGTTTTTGATCGCGAATCGCGATCTAGATTGACTGTGTACAGGCTGCCTATGCATTTCATTGCCATTGTTTTTCTAAAAGGTCATGGGCATATCTGACCCACTTCGCGAAGCTTGGCGGACATTAATCAAATAGTTATAAACTGAGGGGAATAATGTGACATTTCATTGCATTTTACTGCATCGATTTAATTAAAAATAGACGGAGTAAAATGTTCAGGATCGTTTAAAATTAAACACAAACGGTTTCAGAGGATTTTATTTAATTTTTTATACCAAGCGTTTTTGTAACCGTTATAGAGATCATAGTTTTCGTTTGTACAACGACAAAAAACTCACCTTGAATAGAAATTTCGATGCCAAACAACAGACGTACCCGCTGCCTTTTTAGATGATCTTATGCTAGATTCGGACCAAATTGAAAATATTTTAATGAATTAGCATTTAATTTATCTTTCCTGTATCAGTTCATAACCCTTGAATTTTCGAGATTCCCGTAGCTCACATTAATGTGGCTATCCCGCAGTAAATCAGAGCTATATATCAAAACACTGCTATTTCTCGTTTGTGTCCGCCATGGCTATGGTTTCCATACTAAGGTGTCCAATGACCTTTACGATTCTTTTTATAAGTATATTTTTTTTCATTACAATTTCTATGTTGAAAATTACAAAAAACATTGTATCAATTGTCAATTTATGTATTTTGATGCGATTCAAAGTATATACAGAATGTAACCGAAAGGTAGTATGGCAATCCAAATTATATTTACGGTTAAGACGTTTTAATATCGTGATCTTACAAGATTACAGCAGTAAACAGATCCACTTAAAACTTTTTTAGCCTACTCAAATGTTACGTAATTAAATTAATTTATCATCACACTCGTGCCACATTCACAACGATAGCTGCACAAATAATTCCTGATCCCTTGCACGGTTTACCCGTGCTGCCTGCAACAACAACGAAGACGGCGGTGTTTACGCAGCGCGCGTATTGCGCGTGCATCAGCCGCCATCACCGCCACGCCAAGCCGTGCCGCGCCGTGTGCTCGGGGATTGTTACCATGATCGGAACCGTTTAGAGTAGTTCCGGTCATGGCAAAAATCCCCGTTTATACGCAATATCAACGAGTCACAGCATGCGTTGCATAGCGCTTTCTGGAAAAATCTCCAGATGCCGTTGATGCAAACTGTAACGTATGTCGGCCCGCACACAGTCCATCTCGATCCATTAACGCTTCATACAACATCGATCTCAGATTGATTTTGTACGAAGTAGATTGACAGATTGATGCATCTGATTTCAAAATATCTAGATATTTTGAAATCCAGACTGAATCGCGATCATTGTTTTTGATCGCGAATCGCGATCTAGATTGACTGTGTACAGGCTGCCTATGCATTTCATTGCCATTGTTTTTCTAAAAGGTCATGGGCATATCTGACCCACTTCGCGAAGCTTGGCGGACATTAATCAAATAGTTATAAACTGAGGGGAATAATGTGACATTTCATTGCATTTTACTGCATCGATTTAATTAAAAATAGACGGAGTAAAATGTTCAGGATCGTTTAAAATTAAACACAAACGGTTTCAGAGGATTTTATTTAATTTTTTATACCAAGCGTTTTTGTAACCGTTATAGAGATCATAGTTTTCGTTTGTACAACGACAAAAAACTCACCTTGAATAGAAATTTCGATGCCAAACAACAGACGTACCCGCTGCCTTTTTAGATGATCTTATGCTAGATTCGGACCAAATTGAAAATATTTTAATGAATTAGCATTTAATTTATCTTTCCTGTATCAGTTCATAACCCTTGAATTTTCGAGATTCCCGTAGCTCACATTAATGTGGCTATCCCGCAGTAAATCAGAGCTATATATCAAAACACTGCTATTTCTCGTTTGTGTCCGCCATGGCTATGGTTTCCATACTAAGGTGTCCAATGACCTTTACGATTCTTTTTATAAGTATATTTTTTTTCATTACAATTTCTATGTTGAAAATTACAAAAAACATTGTATCAATTGTCAATTTATGTATTTTGATGCGATTCAAAGTATATACAGAATGTAACCGAAAGGTAGTATGGCAATCCAAATTATATTTACGGTTAAGACGTTTTAATATCGTGATCTTACAAGATTACAGCAGTAAACAGATCCACTTAAAACTTTTTTAGCCTACTCAAATGTTACGTAATTAAATTAATTTATCATCACACTCGTGCCACATTCACAACGATAGCTGCACAAATAATTCCTGATCCCTTGCACGGTTTACCCGTGCTGCCTGCAACAACAACGAAGACGGCGGTGTTTACGCAGCGCGCGTATTGCGCGTGCATCAGCCGCCATCACCGCCACGCCAAGCCGTGCCGCGCCGTGTGCTCGGGGATTGTTACCATGATCGGAACCGTTTAGAGTAGTTCCGGTCATGGCAAAAATCCCCGTTTATACGCAATATCAACGAGACACAGCATGCGTTGCATAGCGCTTTCTGGAAAAATCTCCAGATGCCGTTGATCCAAACTGTAACGTATGTCGGCCCGTACACGGTCAATCTCGATCCATTAGCGCTTCATACAACGTCGATCTCAGATTGATATTGTACGAAGTAGATTGATGCATCTGATTTCAAAATATCTAGATATTTTGAAATCCAGACTGGATATATATCAAAAACAATGATCGCGAATCGTGATCTAGATTGGCTGTGTACAGGCTGCCTATGCATTTCATTTCATTGCCTTTGTTTGTCTTAAAGGTCATGGGCATATCTGACCCACTTCGCGAAGCTTGGCGGACATTAACCAAATAGTTATAAACTGAGGGGAATAATGTGACAGTTCATTGCATTTTACTGCATCGATTTAATTAAAAATAGACGGAGTAAAATGTTCAGGATCGTTAAAAATTAAATACAAACTGTTTCAGAGCATTTTATTTTATCTTTTACAGGGCTGAGGTTTTTGACGTTGTACAAACGAAAACTATGGCCTCTATATTGGTTATAACACCAATTAGGATTAAACAAAAAACCGTAAAACTACACTACCAAGGCTGTAAGGCTACAGTATTAAAATTCGAGTTTTTTTTTCATTTGTTTTATGAGTTTTTATACCAAGCGTTTTAGTAACCGATATAGAGGTAGTAGATAGTTTTCGTTTGTACAACGACAAAAACTCACCTTGAATAGAAATTTCGATGCCAAGGAACAGACACCCGCTGCCTTTTTAGATGATTCGGACCAAATTGAAAATATTTTAATGAATTAGCATTTAATTCAGCTTCCCTGTATCAGCTTATAACACTTGAATTTTCGAGATTCCCGTGGCTCTCACATTAATATGACTAATGCTTCAGTAAATCAGAGCTATATATCAATACACTGCTATTTTTCGTTTGTGTCCGCCATGGTTTCTATACTAAGGTGCCCCATGACCTTTCCGATTCTTTTTATAAGTATAAATAGTATAAGTAGTATAGTAGTACACGTTTGTCGATTTTTAATATCGATTAATTAATTGTTAAAAAATTACTTAGCTATCAATTATCTAAACTCATTTTGAAATGAAATTTTGTAAACTGACTCAATACAGATGCACTCTTCACCCCTTTTGGATTGTCATAACCTTTAAACAAATGGTTATAATGACAATATTCAAATAAGTTTGTAATCTGTAGGCACAGAGTCACGCAAGCAGTCTTTCGCGGCGCCCGACATGGATGGTGACATCCCTAACACCAACTCGCCCATAGCTAAGAACAAGCTGAATAGACACGCCTCCACCAGACTTTCCACTGATATATCCGTGAGTACATGACGTATTTTGCAAAAAAAGTTTCAAGCTCATTTATAACTAAGTATTAAAATATTATACAATAGGAAAAGGAAGAATATATTTTTTTTAGTTGTCCCGGTCTTCAAGGCATAAGTGTTCTTAATGGAACGAGGTAAATGGTATTATAATTAGTTTGATTTTGAGAATGTGTTTAGGGTGAGACGGAGTGCGGGGAGGTGCGGGCGTACGAGCTGGGCGCGCTGCTGGCCAGCCCGCGGCGGGCGGGCATCATGCTGGCCATCGACTGGGACCCCACGGCGCTGCACCTGCGCTACCAGTCCACGCGCGAGAAGGCATGCGTCGCGCACGGCTCGCTGGCGGCGGCGGCGGCGGCGGCGGCGGCGGCCGTGGACGTGGCCAGCTGCCTGCGCGCCTTCACGTCCAGCGAGCGCCTGGAGCAGCGCTACCACTGCGCGCACTGCCGCAGCGCGCAGCCCGCCACCAAGAAGCTGCAGATCTGGCGCCTGCCGCCCATCCTCATCGTGCACCTCAAGCGCTTCCAGTACGTCAACAACAAGTGGATCAAGTCGCAGAAGGTCGTCAGCTTCCCCTTCCACGACTTCGACCCCACCGCCTACCTGGCGTCCGTGCCGCAGGAGACCATCCTGCGCCACACCGAGATCCTCAGCCTGCGCCGCCGCTCCTCCGTGCTCGTCGACGACACCATCTCCGAGTCCGACAGCGAGGACGACGAGGACGCCGGCGCCGTGCCGAAGGTCCACAACAAGCCGAAGGTGGAGCGGAAACGGAAGGAGTCCGTGGAGGTCCGCGGCAGGCAGAGGCTGGAGTCCACCAGCCTGGTAACCACGCCCGTCACGGACGACAACCTCATAGACTACCACCAGCACCACTTACTGAAAGATCAAGATCCCTTTGACCTCAAGTACAGATTGTATGCTGTGGTGGTAAGTTAACTTTAATTTTTTTATACTGTACATTCGCGACTTTATAGTCGTATCTTTTATGATGAGCAATGGATAATATACTATCCGATCAGATGAGAACTGTTTTATAGAAAAGAAGTAAATTTGTTTTGGCAATTTCGATATTAATCTCATTGTAAACGTTAGGCTGGCAATACAAGGACGTACAACACATAGACGTATGTAGGTAAAATTTTACGTACGCGCTCTTAATTCTAAGTCACGTGCGCTTTCCGCCAAGGAGCTAGTGTAGTCGAGCAATTGAAGGCTTGTGCTGAAGCCGTTAGTGTCAACTGCTCAGTGGCAGCGTCAAAAAGTAAACTTTGAATACTCAGGCAGTCCGTGTATGGCTAGCCTTACTTATAGTTGATGAGTAAAGATAGTGTAAAGTATTTTGACAGAGATCTGTTACACGTTGTTTACGTATGTGTCGTCCCGCAGTCGCACTCCGGGCAGATGAGTGGTGGGCACTACGTGGCGTACGCGCGCAACCCTTCGGGCACGTGGCTGTGCTACAACGACAGCTCGTGCCGCGAACTGCCCGGCCGCAGCCCGCCCATCGACCCCGCCAGCGCCTACCTGCTGTTCTACGAGCGCCAGGGGCTCGACTACGAGAGGTAATACCCCACACAAATCTCACTCGACCAGGTGAGCGGCGGGCGCTACTACGTGTCGGTCGCGTGGCTGTGCTACAACGACTTCAAAGTTCGTAAGTAATCAACAAACACGGACTGCGCGAGCTGACCACCACTCTCGCGCCTCACGTGACCCTCCTGCCCGCCACGTCACCGCTCTATACCTTATAAATTTTGTATAATTTCGTTTTAAATAATTACCTACATACTTTTTTAGCATCATTTATTATATGATACTAGATTTTACTAACGCCAATTTCAGAAAAACCTGGCAGCCCACGTAATGTCAGTTTTGTCCCTGAGATTTAAAAACAGACAATAAATAATATTTTTCTCTAATTAACAGGTATCTTCCCGACATAACGGGGAAGGAGCCAGTAGTTCGAGACGCAGAGGTCTTGGACCCCGACGACAACGACCTCAAGAAGATGTGCTCCATCATGTAGGGACGTTAGTGATAGACCTGTGTTGAGACTCCAAGCATGGCTCAGACGGGCTGAGAGCAACGAGACTATGTGATCACGTTGGTATACACACGTTCATCAGACAGTACCGTCAGCTTCGACATACTCCCTAATTCGCGTAGTCAAAAAAATGGTAATCATTCCCACTATTATTATAAATACACACAACACCTAATGTGAAAGTCAAGTTATATTTTCATTATTTATTAACATTGATGTTGTGATTATAACAATGAGAAATTACACTATCGCGTATGGGACCACGAAAACGAAACGCTCAAATAAAATAATTCGTTATATTTAATCGTTACATTCAGTTATTACGAAGTCATTATACATTAATAAGTATTGGTTAAATACTGAAAGGTTGTTTTGAATGTTTTTTATATAAATATATAATAAGTATATCTTGTGGCTGACGGCTATCCATACCTGATATCAAAACGTCTATACACAAAGTAAAACTAAAATATAAAAAATATGAACAATTGAAGATAAATTATAAACTATGATGTATTTAAAATTTTGATGTTGATTTTATTTTATTATAGGTGTTTTGCGCGATAGTTCTGTTGATTAAAATCACAGAATACACAATGAATAGATGCTCCTCTGTAGACACAATGTGGTTAAGAGCTTTGAACAATTAGTAAAGTTGTTTATTCTGCGTTCACACGTCGATGTCGGTCGGATACGCTACTCACTGATGTATGGAGTCTCTATATATTGTGAACTCTGTGGTTAGGGTTGTGTACAATGTTTTGTTTGTTATTATGATTGCGTAGTTGTAAAGCATTCCTATTGTTGGTTCATTTTAAGCGTTTTGAGCAACATGCGGGACTGTTGAAATGGTTCGAAGCTTTATAGCAAATATGAATGGAAACACAATTAACAGGAGTCATTAAAATATACATACCTAAGTCTCTTTGCAAGTATATTTCACACTTCAGTAGTTGCTCTGATAATTGTGCTTTCATTCAAATACAATTTGTTTTCTTGTTAATAGTTGACAGCGTGTTCGCATCCATATAAGTGATATAAAATCCTGTAAGTCAAGCAAGTGTGATATAGTTTGAAATATTAATCTTTGGGTTTCTTCAGACCTCTGTTGATTCTGCAGAATGCAGAAGTTTACTTATATTAAAAGCGCGTTGTCAACGTAAAAAATATGGTAATATCATAGGTTTTGTTGATGCCTGCCGGCGACAGAACAAAACAAGCGCGTCGCCCGGGTTCGCCTGTTACTTTAATATTATAATGGAGACTGATGTGATGTAATATAATAAATGTGAAGTGCTATATTTTACTCATTGGAATATTTTGTATTTAATTATCGTAGATAGTGCGTTGTAATGCTTTGTACCATGTAACATTGTGGCCGTTGTATGTGTGTCTGAATACAGTGGAGGAACAATATATTCATGAAAATTAAATTATTTATGACACTATACCATTCGATAGTCTGTGATTAAAGGTTAATTTTTTTTTCATCGATTCCCGCACTTGGACATTTAATCCCCGTATCGCGGGGGTTTAACAAACATTTAAGTCACATACACATCCCAGACTTGGAACAGACATTTGTGGATAACACAAATGCTTGTCCCATGCTGGTGTCGTATTATTGATGCGAAAAATAGGATATCAATTATTTAATTAACTAATTTTGAGCTAAAATTTGGTAAACTGCTTTTTATAAATATACCCTTTCAGTTACAGCCTGTATAAAATAGCGTCTCCGTTATATTGGTACAAAACATTATCAACGAAATTATAAATAATATATTCTTCTAGTACGAAAACTATTTAGTGTTACTATAATGTGTTATTGGCGATTTGTGTTGTTTAATGAGTGTGCCGACCCGCCGAGCTCAGTCCGGGGCTCGCTGTAATTATCTTCGCGCGTACGGCTTACGGCACAATAAAGTGATGCTTAATAAATTCTAGTGAATACAATATATAAGTATTAGACTACGTTAAGTAATATATTATTATTGATATTATGAGCCGGTGTGCACGATCCTAGCAAATCATATTAATTTGTAAACATTATAATCGATATAATTTTAACTGTAGCTTTTATAACGCGACATTTCGTTAGCTAGTAACTACTAATGAGGGTAGTTTTATAGCCGCACGAGGTACAACAGTGGTGTCCACCAATGCTGTACCTCGTGCGTTCCTGTTTAGTCGACATTTTTATTTATTCGATCGTGTCCACCTCTAATCGTTACGCTACGGCTACGATAGCTGATAAAGGTTATTTTACATAGAATCTATCTCATTGCTAGTACTAATATCAAATCGATTTAACTTATTAAGCCGTCATTAGTAGCCGTGGCCGCGATACTCGTCTGTACCGCGATAGGTGCGCACGCGCATAATTTGTATATTTTAACGATTGTAAGTTCGGTATTTTATAATGCCATTGTGAGTGTATCGTGCCATTGATCGAGTTTCCTTCTTCTATACCAAAGCACTAATTCTTCTTACACTATGTTGAACATTAAAACTGCGACCAGACATAGATTTTAAAACCATAAAGTTCAAATAGTTTTGTTTGGACAAGTATTGTAAATATGTACAGGATTCCGTCATGAGGAATAGATATTATTACTTGTCTTTTCTTTTTCTTTTTCTCTGTCACTGGAACAATGATTTAAAATAAGGTGATCAGTAAAGTTAAAACACTAATCAATGTGAACTTGTATTTGATCATCAGTCTTTAAGAAATGTCAAGTTAAACAAGGCTAAAAGAACACTACGTCTGGTCGTTATTTTAAATTAAATTACAACGATTGCTCGTACAATGACAGTTTTACAATGTAAACTATCGAAATTGTTCACTTGTTTTGATATAATTAGCTTTATTGTCAGTGCGCGGCTCCGAACTGTACCTACTTGGTATGGGAACATACCAATAACATTTGCCCTGAATGTACTAGCAAATTGTTATCCATTTAAGTATTTTGAATATCCCTGTGCAATAAAGAATTTCTTTTGTATGTAAGTTGGTAGTTTTTTTTTCCTAATGTCATGTATGACCTAATTTGTCGACCTCCATGGTCGAGTGGCATAAACATTGGTTTTCAAGGCGTCGCTAAGTCTGAGGTCGATGACCCAATGAAGTTACTGAAGTAGTTTCAATTAGTACTATTTTAGAACTAGCTGTTTCCCGCAGCTTAGCTCTCGCTTAGGTATACCCAAGATTTTTAAAACTATGTGATTTTCAAAAATAAATTGCATGAAATTTCATTACGTTTATAAAAATATACGGTGTTGATTTATTGTTTAATTTTAACCCAATTTTTATGAGTTTTATTGTTAGATGGTTCCCAAAAATAATTATTTACTCTTTTCTAAAATTTATCGGTTGCTTATTTTATTTCGATCGACGATGCTGTTGCTCAAATGCCCCAGTCAACCATCCAAGGCGTTGTCCGTTAAATGTATTATCAAACTGGCTCATGTGCCATAATTATGAATTGATTCCAAACTATTACGTTACATATTTTAATGTTAACTATTACGGGGCTTATACTAGTGTTCACAGTAGTGAAGACAAATCAAACAAACCCTAACATAATGAGATTGCGTCGTTTCATTACGGAGTTTCTATGGCCACCACAGAACACATTGTACTCTAAGAAGGAGATTGCCACCCATCAGAAATTTAGAGTACCATAATAATTACAGAACAAATGAGTAATCCTACATCTATGGAACAAATTAATATACCCTAGCGAGAATAATCCATAGACAAAATGTATACTAGCTGTATACTATTTATATATTGTATACTAGCTGTTCGAATGGTTAGTTTTTTAAATTTCGAGTATCCCCGCGTCCTTATTGTGTTTATATCCCTTTCCCACATCCACTGCATTGAATTTCTGTTCACTGCGAACAGTCTGCAACAACCACTCGCACCGCGCTCGTGTGTACGTCGGATTCACCGCAAATTTTCAATATTGAACACTTACAAAGTTGTCCACTGCTAAATCGCTCGCGAAATGTAGGTATTCGTCAAAACTCCGGCAGTCACTGCGGATTGCCACCCGCATCGCCAAGAGCCACGGCCGCCACGTGGTTCTACCGCTGAACTCTCTAGTGCCTAGTGAAGTGCTTCAAGAAGCTGAGGACGAAAGCTGCCAAAGAATACCTACACACGAGAATTCAGCTACCAGGTCAGTTGCATGTAATTCAATGCCAGCCAAATCCTCTATATCCACGTCTTTCTAGGTACCTAGCCCCTATGCAGTGCAGTTCACTGCTGGTCCTTCGTTCCTTCCTCAATAGAAAGAGAAATAGAGAAATAGAAGAACCACCCTTACCTTTCCGCCGTGTCGCCGCGCTCGGCCATATTGCTTGGCTGCCGCAGGCACACTAGCTAACCCCCCGTTTTAATTTCAACGGTTTTTCATGTTTTGCGCGAAACCCCGAATTTTAAAGTAAAAGTAGGTATGTGTAATTATTATAGTATTTCCTCAGCCAATGACCTCAGCTATCTGCCAATAAAAACTGTCTAGTAGTTGCAGAGATTAGCGCGTTTACGTGGTACTTGATAATTATCTAGTTTCGAAGTTATTTTAAAACTACTTACAATATCTCCTAAGATATTAATTGAAATCAAATTCTGTAAAGTGCAATTTGGTTCATAATTAAATACTTGATATGAATAACGTATTTATTTGGATAAGGATTAATATCATGTTTATAAAAACACTTTTGCCATTATTGCATTATTTTGAAACAAATTTAATTACCATAAAAAAGGTAATAATGAGTTAATCTTTAAAGATAGATATATGCTGTCGCAGACTTTTTAGTAGGACTATTTAAGATAAACATTTCCATTGTACATTATATACGTGTAACTCTAATGGTTTTTGCAGCGCACGCCAGAATAGCTTGCAGACGGCAGAATTTTTCCTACACATTTTGATTTTATCATACACTTATCGTAATATTTTGGAAAATTTACACAATATCGTTATGAATTATAGCCTATGTATTATTTTGATGTAAAAGCTTAATATTGTAAAGTTTCATTAAAATCCATTCAGTAGTTTTTGCGCGAAAGAGTAACAAAGATCATCCATACATCCTTACAAACTTACACGTTTATAATATTAGTAAGGATTACTCTTTAGGTCTGTGGGAAATCACGACTGAAGTGGGAAAACAGTGGTACAGCATAGTAGAAAAAAACTAACTAATATTTCCACATTTTGTTATAAATAAATTTCAAAATTGTCAAAAATTTATTGTTCCAGTTGATTGGAAAACAAAACTGTAATTGAAAAAATTTAACAACTTTTTTCTGTTAAAATGTCTGCATGAAAGTTTATACTAAAAGGAGAGGAGAGGAAAGGACTTTCATAACGTAACGTAACATCAAACTACATTCTGTCAGATCCCAACTTAGTCAATGTCAGTCACATAAATTTCAAAAAATTGTCGCCGTTTACCACTAAGATAGAACATATTAAATATTCTTTGCCACGGTAATGATAGGAAAATATTGTTTATTTTTACAAGCTTATAAACTATAACTTGCAATGTATGTATTATGATTTTTCAGGTCAAATATTGCAAGCTAAATTAGAAGTTTAGAACCACTTCTAGACATCCAATTGAGATGAAATTTTGCAAAGTTCGGTGACAATACATTATTCATACGTTTTATCAATATAGGTACAGCTGATTCATACGTTTTTATTTTTGATAAATTGTAAATAATATTTTTAATATATTACAAGAATAACAAGAATTTTCCAAGTACATAATAAAACTCTATTTTATCATGTAAAAGTTGGAACTATGCGGCTTGTTTTGTTGCCAAAACTTTCGTATTTTTAAAGTTAACAAATGTTAAAACGGAACGTAATAAAAATCAATAATGTCAACAATCTCATGTATCAAAAATTCAAAATATTGAAGACCTCACGTTTAAGAGAAGGTCCGTAAATACTTTGATGAAGATTAAAGAGAGAGAGATCTGTGATGTTAAAAGTACGGTTGCCGTCTTCTAAGTGTCTATTAAACTCGGTTGTTAAAATTCTTTAAACCGATTATTTCATAGAATTCCTTACCTACGCTCTATTTTTGCATGCATATAATTTGTATAGAGAGTGGTTGTATATTAAGTAATAATCTCGATCCTAAGTTAAACACAATTTCTCAGTTAACTTTTATAAGAAAGTGTTGGTAATATTATTTATTTGAAGTGTATGTTTGGTCAGGTAAGTCAATGTTACTATTGTAGGTACTCTAAAAATGTTCAAGTTGCAATCAATAATAGTCGTATAACACGGGCACCTGGTAATGGCTGTCAAGTGTTTTCTGTTTAAATTATAATTTTATTGTGTCACCTACATAATTATGTGGTAGTAACTGACCATTTTGCAAGGCAAGAAGATTGAAGTGGTTTTTCCAGCCTAGACGAAAGAATAGCGGCGCTGCCCTCGGTGTTCTAGCGGGTGTTCTATAGCGGCTTGCTACGGTCTAGAGTCCGCATTTCGCATCACGGCGGCGGAGCCCTAGCCTGTGGCAACTCTGCTGCATTCTTCGCGGCCGATTGCACGCCTTACATACGCTCACAGATTAAAGAAGTCTACAGCGAGTGATGGATGGAATCCAACTGTTGTTGTGCACATAGGATTTTAGTGCCATCGCTATTTGTGGACTAGGTTTCTCCAACTTTTGGTTTTAGATTATGTGGAAAGCCTTAATGTTAGTGCTTCAGGTGTATGTTGACACAAAACACAGCAGGACCTATAGTTGTGAGACATCTGACCAATTCCTTCTGTTTTGGACTGATTAGTTAGTTACATTATTTCAGTAATACTAAATCTATCTTGCTAAACAGTATTTTATGCTACTACAAGTTGTATTGCTTTCATAAGTATTGTTGTTTGATACTGGTGATGTTAAATATTTAATTACTTGCTATTAATGTGTTGCGTTTTATAAGTTGAGCCAAAAATCTTAATCATATAAAATGTTGTAAGTCCTTAAAACATTTGTTCACCGTAAACTCTTATAATTTCATCAAGTTAGAATTTATGTTACCTAAAGATAATATGTGGAATGGGCTCTGCACTTAAAGATAAAACAATGATTACAGAAAGAAATCCTATTCTTTAATAAATACTGGCTTCTTAGAGCCACTTATGAGTTAAACTATTAAATATTTGTAGACAGTAATATGAGTGGAGATCACAACTCAGCCCCGCCAGCTAAAAAACAAAAGCTAAGTTATAACTGCAATGCACAAGTACATACGGGTGATATGTCACCTGGTGACCCGCTGTCCTGCAAATATATGAAACAAGAAGAGATTGAGAAGCTGAAACAGTTTCAGGTGATAGATGAAGGCAGTGAAGGCAGTAATCATGAACATTCAGATGGCTCAGACGGTAGTTGTGACCTTCTAATTTCTTGCATGATTCAGCTAGTAATCTAATTATTTATGTATTTGTTTTAATTAGTGACCGACCGAAACGTGTTATTTTGCCGAAACCGAAACCGAAGGTTCGGTTTCATTGTAGTTTCGGCCGAAACCGAAACCGAACCTTTTATAAATAAAAAAAAAGTCTAAAAAATGTTAGTAAGCCCGTTTTTTTCTAAAATTAATATTTCGCCAACCTATAATTACAGGTTTCTACTTTCAAAGATTTATCACAATGAAATTTCAGCACAGTTACAGAGGTTCTGTTTAAAAATTTAACTACCCTATAAAGTGAAAACACGTATTGACACGTCTACACGAGCAAAGCGAGATTCAATCAAAGAGAGATTTAGGTAGTTGCCGGTGGAGTCAGGCGAGCGACGCCATATTGCCAGCCGTGCCGAGCGCGCCCGACGTTAGCCGAGCGCGACCCGAAGGTACGATGTTGTAAGTTTCGGCGCGGCCGAAGGGTGCGGCCGTTTTTGGCCGAAACCGAAACTCGTGCCGAAACCGAAACTCGGGCCGAAACTTGATTTTTTGGCCGAAACTGGCCGAAACCGAAACCGAAATTTCGGTCGGACACTAGTTTTAATTAAAAGGATTTTAAATAAGATGTATCTATTGTAGTAGGTATCTATGTTGCTTTATTATGTATCTGCTTATTTAATTGTTAATCTTTTGACCGCTTGTGTTGCATTTATGCTACACATATTTCCGTGCCCTTGTCGGTCGTCGTATTTCGGCGACAGAGAACATGCTTAACTTTTTCGTTTTATTTTCGTCCTATTAACTGATTACAAACTGAAACATTAATAAATAGAGATACTTATTTACAACAATTCCTTAAAATTATATTATTTCGTAGCTCTATGTATGGAAAGAGAAAATAAAAATAATCAGTTTTTATCGATTTGTAGCGCGCTAGGGGCACGGCAATTGACATTTAGTCAAGCGCTTAAAAGGTAATTTATACAATGTTTTTTTTTTCGGCTTTACATAAATTGCGCAATCAATTTAATGACACTTTGTGTAGGGAGTTGATTTAAATGCTTCACCATCACCCGATGTTAGATAAGTATCAATTTCAGGGATTCCTCAAGGCATGCCAAAGGAGGATACTACCAGTATGCTGGAGAAAGGCCATTCTGATAACTCTAAGACAGCACAGCAAAGACCAGGGTCGAAGGACCATTTTATTAATACAAAAATCTTTCTTGAAGGTTTGTACTCTACATAGATGTAGGTATGCGTTATGGTAATTATTTGTTAATTTTATGACTAATAACACCAAAGGTGTTATAAAATTAACAAATAACTATCAAGCTATATTTAGAGGTACAGCCTAATCACTAAAAGCGATTACCACAAATTATAGTGATAATAATAATTTGACCTTGGTAGTGATAAAAATGTAATAGAAAAATAAAAATGAAAATGGACTACTTTTTTTTTATTTACACGTCACAGATATTAGACGTATTATTTCTTTTTTTAATTGAGCAAACGATGAGAAACACAGTGAATGGAAATGTCGCGTCTATTTGGTGGACTAAATAGATATTTCATTTTTATACCCAGTCCGATCCCCTATTAATAGGAATGTTTCCTGGGTATGAAAAGATAAAATCTATTTAGTCCGTCAGTTAGATAATAAAAAAATATTAGCCACGTATTTTTTCTTTTATCAAAACAATAAAAACTTACAAAGATACAGCGCTTTAAAGTTTCGGAGTGGAGGCTTATGACGCCACGCCTTGGTAAAAATTGTAGCGAGGAGTGACGTCACGCGTAATTTGCGTTCTCTGTATTTTGATCATTTTTTGTTTGTAGGAATAAAGAAAAAATACGTGTCCAATAAAATTCATTAATCTACAAGGCGGACATAAAAAAAAAATTGGAAACATGCCTATTATGGCAGAGGCTTGGTCGGTCGACGGACCCCCCACTTTTGGGGTCTGAAGTAACCTAAATCAAACAGAAAGACAGGAGCTTTATTCGCTCGTTTTTGTTACTTGCTCATTATCCACTTTGAAGCTATGCGTGTCGGTGCCCCAAGTAGTTTTATTTACATTCCAAAACTTGAAAAAAATATATATCAAAAAAGCTTGGATAGGTAAACAAAACTAATTTTCTTGTTTGTTTTATTAATTTTCTTGGAAAGGGGATAAAAAGGGTGAATCATCTATACCTATATATAAAACAAACTCAAGAACGGGCGCACTGATTTTCATGATTTTTTATTTGTTGCATTCGTCTCCACCCCGAATAGCTAAATAACTATAAAGTATACAAAATCGGCATAAGCCACAAAAAATAATATCTTACGGTAACGGGGACTTTACGCGGGTGTAGCCGCAGGGCACAGCTTGTTATGAACCCGGCGTCATGGGGGTGGAAACGTGTTACACGGATGTTGCGGAGGGTCGTACAGACCCGTTTATTGGATATGAATTATAACATTTATTACCTACTTTATTAATAAGTAAGGTATATTTATTTGGATATATCTTTCAAGGCATTATAGAAGAAAATTTTCATATAATTTGATATTTTAAACATATTTATAAGGCATTTGAATAAAATCAACAAAAAGTCATCAACATTTTTCTCTTCTAATTAAATGTAACTTGAAAAATAAAAACAATCAGCCTCGAATTTCACAAGATCACATTAACCTAATGACAATAATCACATTAATCACTTATACTGTAACGTACGTAAGTATATGTAGGTACCAAACAATTTCGATATTTGAGTACCTTCTTGTAAACACTTGAAAATTTAACGGAAGGGACGATCTAGGTACCTAATGATTTCCATTTGTGCTACACAGATAAATTTAAGAATCCTTCCGAGTTTCTGCCCCTGAACTGGATCTCGGTGCGGCACGCCAGCGGCATGCCCGTGTACATGAACCTAAGCACCAGGGTGTGCACTTTCTCCAAACCTTACTATCTGGGCATGGGCCATAACTCGGTAAGTCCTACCAAGTATATTTGCCACAAATTATACAACTTAAAAATAACAATTCATTTTAGGTTTGTATAAGTTTTCATAACTTTATGCATGTAAAGTAATTTGCACGAAAGGTAGTTGGGTTTAGTGGTCCCTTATTTGCAGCGACACAACATTCCAATGACCTCTATCCCATGCTACGCTTACCGACGCGCTTTAGAAGAAGCTAAAGAAAAAATAAGAGATCAGAGCATAGATGAACAGGTCCGCAACGACACGTGCACGACTGATGGCAAATCTGCGGCTACATGCAATGACAATTACGCAACTGAACAGAACCATGGATCTGCTGAGCACATACAATCAAAATTTGATGATTTTATAAAACAAAATGAAAGTGATGATGAAGAAACAGAGGAGATGACCAACGAGGGCCAAGTGGAACGATCTGAGCAAGCCGACGCGGGTGCAGGGAGCCCCTCGAGCCTGCAGCCCGCAGCGCAGCCGGGCGGGGCTCTAGCCGCGCCGCCGCCGCCGCTGGCGCTGGCCGGCCGCGACAGCTGGCAGAACCAGCAGCTCACTCCGTTACAACTCAACAACTACTGCAAGACATTGTTCCACTTTAAAACTAACAATATGTTGTATTTTAGGCAAGTATTTTTGAAATATTCATTACTAAATGTCTACATACTTTATACCTTACTTATGTATATATTATACGTTTTCGTTTTAATGTATGCTCATTTCCGAATGTTTAAAGTATTTTAAAATAATACTAATGTAGGCCGTTAACACCGTTCAATATTTTGTTGAAAGCAAAGCTTTAATAATAGTAATGATTGGAAAGATATTCTACACCTAATTCCGTATAAATTAAGACTACGAAAACGAGTAGGTATCTATATATTTTCTTTTCAGAATGTAATATTTGAAAATATATTATTACATCATCTTGTTCAGCACGATTTAAATCTTGGCATAAAAGGTAACGTTTGCACATCTCAATATCAGTACTATCTGTCACAAAGTTATATAGTATAGTATAGTTATATTAATATTTAATAGTAATACTGCTGCTGTACAATAATTATGTTACCGTACTATCTTTTTTTGTAGGTACCGTAGCATCATGTTCTATACCATACCACGTCTTCATTTATTTTCTTAGAATGTCATAAATTACAACATTCAAGTCGAGTCTAGTGTTTAGTTTTGTGTAGTTTCTAGATGACGATAGCAATTTTAATGATTAAGAGTAGATTGAACCTCCAAATACTTTCTTCTTACTCCATAATCATTTAATAAGTGACTACCGCAGGAGCTGGGCGGCCCGCCGGAAATATTATGATGGGAAAGGGAAAGGGACCCTTCAATGTCATGAACTGCCGGAGGCCGGCACTGGCCTACATAATAATGGTAAGTGTTAAAACATTCATTCTTTCCCTCTTCAAGAAAGTTATAATAATTATTTAAAACAAAACGGTTTACGCACGTAAATTCTCGGGATCGCCCGACTAGTTTCAGACTCAATAGGAGTCCCTCATCATGAGCTGACGCGGCGGCGGTGGTGGTGGCGGTAAGTTTGACTCGCGACACCACCGCCTCCGCGCTATTTTGTTTTAAATAATTATGAATACTCCTCAAGAAAGTTTTTTTTTTTTATATAAAATGTTACTAGCAATGTGGGTGGAATTCACATTACTAGCAATCTTGTTAACCCCTCCAACTAAGCTAAATATGCTTGTATCTGGAGTGGGTTCACGTCAATAGTGTAATGGGTCGGGATTAAACCTGCGACCTCTCGATCACAAGGCCGTCACCCTAACCATTAGCCTATTTCCGCTTATTATACAAGTTATAAGAAGATTCAGGTAAGATTCTTTTTGTCAACATATCACGTTTATTTTGTAAATTGTTTGATCAGAATACTGGGTGTCGAAGTTCAACGCGGCCAAGGGCATGGGTCTCCGCTTCCTCGCCGTGTTACACGACTACGTGCGCCGCGTGCTGTACACGCGCCCCACGTACGAGTTCTCACTGCTCGGTGAGTTCCGTTGAGGCCGTTGATGCGCCATCTCCTTCAGGTTTAATTTATATAGCCAGAAAAAAACGAATATTCATGTATTTCAGACGACCTAATCATTAGGCTAGGATTCTTTGCGTTAACAATCCGGTAAATAATAATAATATCTTGGGACAGCTCACACACGGCCATCTGATCCCACACTAGGGCGAGCCTGTATTATGGCAACCAGATAACTAATAAACATACTTATATATTTCTAAATACATACATATTATAGATAAATTACACCCAGACACAGAACAAATGATCGCGCTCATCACACAAAGATTTGTCCTGCGTGGGAATCGAACCCACGACCTCTAGTTTAGCAGTCAGCGTCACTAACCACTAGACCAAAAGGCCCGTCATGAAAATGACATCCTTCTGCCAAAAGACTATACAAATATGTTAAAAACTATATTAATAGTTGGGTTAGTATGCTTAAAAATAGTTATAATATATATCTACAGATAAACCGTTAAAGCGGCACCAAGCGACTATCTACATCGGTGACAAGAAGTGCGGCGTGGGCCACGGCTCCAGCAAGCGAGAGGCCAAGTCCGCAGCAGCCAGGGCCTGCGTCCACATCCTGCTCCCGGAGACGAAGGACGAGGAGGACGAGCACGCGCCACACAACGCGCCCACACCCGACTTCGCCGTGAGTATCTATTATCTACTACATCTATTTACTGGTACAACTAAACCTGAAGCTATAATTGATGTTTTCTGGTGCAGGTGTTCGACAGCGTGAGCATCGAGGACAGTCGCGTCATAGAGCTGTGCCAGGCCAGCTGCCAGCCCACGCCTTTCGTTATGCTGCGCACCTGTCTGCTCAGGAACTTCGGCAACGGACACCGTGTCAATATGCAAGTAAGTTTTATTTAAAGCACATCAATTTTTATTTATGAGAACTTTTCTTGGTATTTTATTATGTTATCACAGTACCAGTAGAAGCATAAGTCGAATTGTGAAAACTGACTGACGAAAATAACTATGTGCAGATAAATAAAATGGATGATCAAAATATTGAATTGATAATGACGGTGGGCAAGCACACCACGACCGTCGTAAGCGAGACCAAGAGGACCGCCACGCAGCGCGCCTCGCAGACCATACTGCAGGTGAGCCGCTGGGCCTCGAGTCCGGAACATCTTCCACTACTTGCAGTCTGTGTACTGTATTATATCGTTTCTAGTATTTCTGCAGTTCAGACAATTTAACAGCAACTACTACTCCCTTTTATGGCTACATTTATTAAATATTAAATGTTTTTTGTAACCTGTGCTGACACAACTGTCTCGCGCAGATGCTGCACCCCCAGGTGCGCTCGTGGGGCTCGCTAATGCGTATGTACAAGATCCCCACCCTGCCCACCCCCCGGGAGGAGGCAGGGGACCAGCAGCTAGAGCAGCAGCAGCTGGAGCAGCCGCAGCTAGAGCAGCCGCAGCTAGAGCAGCCGCAGCTAGAGCAGCCGCAGCTAGAGCAGGAACCCCCCTACAAGCCCAGGCGCAGCGTGCTGGTGAAGCTGCGGGAAGAGATGCGGAAGCTGCAGGCGAAGGACGCGGCCCAGCCCTCTGTAGGCACGCTGCAGTTCGGGGCCCTGCCTGCGCACGCCGCCTCCAACCTCGACCTAGTAGATGTGTAAATGTTTTGCCGCCACTTTTTCCAGGTTTCACTTTATTATTATTATTATTGTAGGAAACACGTTTTATGATTCAAAGGCAGCTTAAACACTTTAGGTTTTATCTATATTATTATCACGTTATACACGTTATTTATATTTAAGGCGTGGAAACACCGGATGTTACGTCAGCATTCATTAGTCCGTATTAAAGTAACACCTATGATCTTTTACTTAAAATTATTAATGGAATTTCGTAAAAAATAAAATTAATAATATAAAAAAAATCGTTGGTTGCCTGTAAAGTCGGTATACGGGCGAAAGTTTTACGTGACAACGACTGTCAATGTCAATGTCTGTCTCTCTCGCTCTTAGGCGGGCTAACCATGCCCGAGTGGAAGGGACGCGTGCCTCTCACTCGCTCTCATTGTGAGCGCATAACGTGAGCGGAGCGTTACCCAGTTTCTTGAAGTGTCACCCGGCAAACCAATTTATAAGACGTTGTCACGTCAAAAAATCTTTCGTATCCACGGGAGAAAGTGTTTTGGACTAAATTTATGATATATAAGTATTATATGTGTTATCAATAGTATTTAAGTAGATAATTATTAATTATGCAGGTGAAGAGGTGTACTCTTTTATTATTAACTTTAAATGTATGTTTAAAGCTCAAGTATTTCCCTAGAATAAGTTCCTAATTTTTTTAAATAACAAGTATTTTGAAAACATACATACTAATCTAAAGCTCAGCTCAATAATAGTCAACAAAATATGATATTATAGTAAAAGTAGGATTATGTGAAAATAAGTTTAGTTGGTATCTCTTAGCATTTAACAGTTTTATGTCAATGTGCTAACAAAAATATATGGGTTTAATAGTCATGGTTGATTGTGCTTTACCCGTGATACAGATACAGTACATACGATTTTGAATATAATAATTATATACTAATTAAATTTATAATTATTATAATCGTATCCAAGTATGTAAGTAATTAAATTGGGTATACTAATTATAATCTAATTAAATTTATAATTATTATAGTTGTATCTAAATGTTGTAATATCTCACGTTTTAAATTAGGTAGTTATTTATGTAGGTAATATTCACTCTTTATTTGTAAGTGCAATATATTAGTATGCATCGCATTCCTATGTATAAGTATTATGTGCTTAGGTTTTTCGGTAAAATCATAAATAGCTATTTATGTGTGTGTTAAATGTCTCTAGTCAATAATTACTGTACCCTAGAAAGATAAATCTACGCCCATGTTGGCTTTTTTTTTTATTGTTTATAATATGTAATGTGTGTTGTATATATTGTGTTGCTGTCCGTTTCAACCTTTTTTATGAATTATGAATATTTTATAATACTTAATGTGATATGAGGGCATCGATTATATTTATGTAATCATAAAGCTGAATTTACATTACGAAACAAGTATCATGCATGATGAAATTAATTTATGATAGTAGATACCTGTGAAACGATGACATTAATTGCATGACACTAGTTTTATCCATAATCGCGCTTGACACGAAACTTCAGTGTCGTGAAATCTATGCATGCATTGTAAAACTTGAGAGCGGGGGCACACGATGCGTTGCGGCGCCGCACCGCAAAGATTTCACCGTGTCAGTGGGCACACGAGCGGTGCGGCGCCGTAACGTTATTATGTCGCAGCGGCGCCGTAGCAGCGTTGGACAGTCTGTTAATGAAAATGGATCGTAAAAGACGTCTGTTGTTGGCCCTACTATTACGGCAGTTACAGAAGATTTAATTAAAAGTAATAATTTTGGCAATTTGCTCCCGTGCTTTTATTTTTAAAGTCTTCATTGGACTTATCCTAAAGGATTTCACGTTCTTGGAGTAATGTAATTAGGTAGTCTTTATCAATAACATCTAGGATGGCACTAATTTTTTAAAACCTCAATTACAATAAACAAAAATATTTAGAAAAAAAATCGAAACGAGCGAGCGTGTGTCTTTCCTTGTGACGCAAAACAACTGAGCGGTGCCGCTCCGACGTCGCAACGCATTCACCCCTCCCCACCTCGTCTTGGTAGTTGCAAGTCCGGTGCGGCGCCGGAGCGCATCGTGTGACATGCCACAGATATTTCTATGTAAGACGACGCAGCGACACCGCTCCGGCGCCGCACCGCCGCCGCAACGCATCGTGTGCCCCCGCTCTGACTTTTACCTAAAATCGTAATGTAAATTCGGCTTGACAAGTACTTATTATTGTTTTAGTTACTAATTTTTATTTTATCTTTAGGCAAACAGACTACAGTTAACAGCAATGAAATTGAGGATATTTATATGTGGGTGGTTATGAAGATGACTTGTTAGAGTTGTTAGACGACGATGTGCCGACTGATATCGCAAAGGAATTGATTGAGGAGCTTGTGGATGTGCAGGATTCCTCTGCCGAAGATCAATCTACGTCCGTTACCAATTTAACATTATCTTCAGACACCCATGTAGCAGATCGAGATGGCAACTTGGATGGCAAAAACGTTTATTTTAGTATAACTGTTTTTAATGTTTTTCCCCATATAGAATTTTGCATAACATACAAATAGGTCTGGCACCAAGGAGACGTTGCGTTTACCAGTACAAGTGAAAAATATATTACCATTTTTCTTCATACCATAAATGCGTCTGGCAATTAGGAAATTGTTGCTGAAGAGATACTAAACAAAATGAAAAAGGTATGGTTTGCTAAAATTAATTTAATGCTTATGCTATCGAATAAATAAAACCTCAACCTTTAATAGTCTTTTGTTTATGAACTTAACTAATAAGTTTGCCAATCAGCTTAAAATTGGACGTTAATATTTACCAATATTCTTAACATCCAATTTAGATGTGAGTAGGTGGCTCGATGACATCTACACTAGCTGTACCCCGCGACTTTGTCCGCGTATTTTAGTTTCATCGCCTTTGCAACACTTTTCATTTATGCTCCGCTCCTTTTGGTCGCAGCGTAATGTTTATATATATAGCTTATAGCCTTCCTCAATAAATGGGCCATCCAACACTGAAAGAATTTTTCAAATCGGACCAGTAGGTCCTGAGATTAGCGCGTTCAAACAAACTCTTCATCTTTATAATATTAACTAGCTGTTCCCCGCGACTTTGTTCGCGTGTTTTAGTTTTAACGGTTTTTCATTTCTGCAACATTTTTCATGTATGCTCCGCTCCTATTGGTCGTAGCGTGATGTTATATAGCCTATAGCCTTCCTCAATAAACGGACTATCCAATACAAAAATAATTTTTCAATTCGGACCAGTAGTTCCTAAAATTAGCGCGTTCAAGCAAACAAACTCTTCAGCTTTATAATATTAGTATAGATAAAGTATTGGCTCTGTAAGAAAAAGAACCACAGCATAGGTTGTGAACTGTTTTCGAGTAGATCTCATTGTTTCCACATTTCTTGACCACTTATGTTAAAATAATCTTAAATTTATAAAAAAAAAGATGATTTTTATTTCTTTATAACCTCAAAAAGGCGCAGTTACAGAACTAAATGACTAGGTGCGCGGTTCCAAAGTGTCCTTCCTATGGAAAAGAACCGGCAAGAAACTCCAAGGAGACTCTTTTAAAAATAAGTTTTATACATCCAATGTAGGTACATTATTAGATAGTATTAAGTGGTGTAAGGGTTTTAACAAGAAACGAGATTATCTGAATGAGCAAGCGCTTATCCCTTTGGACGCCGTAAGAAAAAGTAATGAGCGTACCTGCTACGCCGCGACCAGTTTTCGCGTAGACGGCGGCACTTTGAGCATAGGGTTGGGACATCCTTATCGAAAAAAATATAAAAAACTATCCAATCGTACTTTTTTTTTGCCTGTTACAGCAAATGACCCATTAATATACACATCCATAACGTATCACTAAATGTTTAAATCAGTACAAGAAGGAAATAGGCCAAAAAAGCTTTTTTTCATATTTAAATAACACAAATTTATTCACATCACTAGGCGACTCCTTTAGTTGTCCGTGGCGTCAGCAACGTGTCTTTTTTTCAATAATATATGGAACAGATAGTGTTGTCCACGAGGAAGGTCGATATTATAATATATACCTACTCTAGGTAGGTACCTACTATTATGGCACTGAGCCGTTACAAACGACATATCTTTGAAGTAATAGTATGGCGTATCTAGGGGGGGGGACAGGTGACTATGAATGATTAAAATTGAGTTATTAAACATGAATATCTTTAATAAGTCACAAATAAAGTGTCTTCTAGTTTGGATTACAGTCTTTTTTCGTGATAAATTAGAAAACATGGCATGTATCTAGTGATACTTCGTTTTTTAGATCGGGCACAAACTTTGCATCGAAGTTTCTTTTTGTCAGGAATATAAGAATGCATATTATGTTGTGCTGCGTTACCAGGTAATAATCGCGTAGGCTGTTCTAAGGGTCGAGATGTAGAAGGTAATGTGAATTGATTACCTACATTTTGCAAGTACTATTCGATAAACTGAATTCGCTTCTGACGTCACAAGCGGGCGCCTTAAGGTGTCCGTGGCGTATAGGGAACGTAATTTGTGTTTTTATCTAGAAACGTCCTTAATTTTTATCGATTGTGGGTAGTAAATTATTTTTTGAGATTTAATACAAATAGTAGGTAAGTACCTACTTATTGAATACCTAATCAGAGAGGTATAGAAAATTAATTATATTGCAATAATCGAGAAATGCTAAAACCGCTTGAGCACATGCAACATACATTTTATTTATTCATATTTACATTGAGTGGTATTGATCGTTCCTCTTGAGTATCTTCTCCCTCTCAACAATCTTATAAGATTTAAAATTTGTGTATACGCATTTGAACGTTTTGCTTCCGGCAGACGATCTAATTTAAAAGCCACTAACTTTGCGAAGCTTTCATTTCTTTCATCAGAAGGTCTCCTGTCATAGAAATTTATGTTGGGCAAATGACGAGTAGAAAAACAAATTTCTTCTTTTTTAAAGTTTTTCTGTACACCATAGAATCTGTAACAGTGTATTCAGTTTGTGTCTGCTTATTATTTTCATTTTCTGTATACTTTCTTTTATAACTCTTCCGACTTGTACATCCGGATAATATAGACGGCGAGGAAGGTTTCTCTTCTTCCATTTTAATTCGCATACGTATATCTTGCAATACGTTAAATTATTTAGATGATAATACTACCGATCTATACACAGAGCACAATAAAAAAGTAGATTATGTAAGTATCTACCATTAACATAGGTAACTACTACAATAACATAAAACGAAGGTAGTGATGAAATCGATACACGCCCTTCCCTACGTGACACCTAAAGAAGTCGTTGGCGCAACGTAATAGTGTATTTTCATTCAATTTTAGATCAGTCTAAATTATAATATAAATGCATAGTTTTAACTTTTCTTTTAATTCTACTTTAATAAAAACAAGCTTTGAGAGATAAATAAACAACGTGTTGATATTCCTTCTATAAATTTATTACAATAGTAACGATTTTTTTGGCTTGAATGTGATACTAATTTGGACAACTTAAGTAGTCGTTGGCGTTTCAGGACAGTTTTCGATTGACGCCTAAAGGTGTCCATGGCGTTCAAAGGGTTATTGTTGATAATATGTATTTATTTATCTTAGTTTGGGAGTGTGATGGTATATACGGGTAATAGCAATAAAACGTATATGTGGACTTTTGAATTTTTATTATTAGATTTACACTGTCATTTACAATAAATTTCCATGTAGTTGGTAGGACATAAATCAATATTGCATAACACTAAGGCTAATTGCATTAGTATTTTTGTGGATAAATTAACAAAATATATGCAATATTACAAATTCAAATAAAAATAACGCTAATATCTTACTCGGGCACGCACTTGCTCCTCGCCGCTATGCCACACTACAATTTGGAGTTCAGCGAACATCGGCCAGATATTTAGTTAACAGGTATCGTGAAGATGGAATGTCTTCGAGTAGGCATTACTGTCGCGGTCGCGGCCGCCCGCGACGCGCATCAAATAAATAATTTCCCCAAGTGCATTACCTTAACCTAGCACAACTTTTAGAACTACTGTTTGTCCTGTAAAATCGTAAGAGATGTAGCGCTACAGCAATTTTCGAGAACTTGCGAAATTAAAAAAAATAAATTAAAATATACAAAATCTCTATCACAATACTCGTAAGTAATTAAAGCAATTCAAATGTGAATACTCCAAATGTTGTAATACGAACGAAGCGCGGGTACATCGACATGTCTTTAATTCTATTTAAGCTCAGCCACGGCCTTCCCGTCGAGTCTGCGGAGAGCGCTGCGGCAGTACTACACAGTAGTCTCGACGCAGGGCGGACTACGGCACGACAGGTGTTCAGGACCGACGGGGGGACGCCGCTATCACTTAGCTAAATATTGCAAGTAACTACATCATTACCACCCTATAATGTTACGTTTATCGTTTAAAATATATCAATAAATGATTCAAATGTATACAAATGCAGCGAGGGCGCGGAAGACTCGCTCGCGGCGTCCGGCCGGCAGCGGGCCCGGGCCGGCCGCGTCCGGGCCCGGCCGGAGCGGACCGGCCCGGACCGGGGCGACCCGGGCCGGACCGCGCCGGACGCGCGGCAGCCCGCACCGGAACCGACTAATACGAACTAGCAACAGTCTCAAAACAACAACCTAGCCACGAGATTAAACGTCCATTGTATAAAACTACTATTTGTGCAGACCGAATCAACACGGAGATGCGATTACAAAGTAAACACTATATCGACATACGTGACGATACGCAACTCGCTAATGTATCCAACTATTACATCGTTAGCATATTTGTTTGTATATGTCATTAAACATCCTCGACGCTACGGTGCTTGTTTCAAGTATCAACAGAGTTTTTAAATACATTAATTTTACACACGGTATAAAATACTTAGAAAATTTACAATTCCCACGTTAAGAAGTAGCCGCACGGAAGTCGAAGGTGTGTGGCTGTGTGCTCTAGCAGGCCGTGTCGCGTGGCGTCACGTCCGTCTCGTGTCAGAGTCCGCGCGGACAGACAAGCTAGTCAACGACAAGAGAGATCCATCGAGTGGTTACAGTTATGAAAATACATCATACAACATACAGTTAAAATGCAATACCAAAGTACTTTTTTCTTAAACATTATTTTTTTTCGTAATTGAAAACAAATATATCAAAAGAAGTACATATTAATGTATATAACTCGTAGATAATTTGACACGATACATAAACGAAACGTTATCATGTATACAATATGCATGTTATGTGTACAACGGGGCTGGAACTGACAATTTACGTCGGGGGGCGAGATGTGTGGAGGAGTACCATACAACCGGTTGTCATTGGGGGCTGGGTCTTACGTGATACTATAGTTATTTTTTTTATTATATTTAAATAGAATGTTAAAAAGTATTACGACACATCCTGATCTTCCACGTCTTGGGGCTGCTCCTTTTGTTCGGTTTCACCTGGAATGCGACAAGTTCACAGTTAGCCTATATGTAACAATAGCCCATCTACATACGCTTCTGGGTTCAGTGGGAACGTTGGCTTATCCACTGCTACCTATGCATATATATATTGCAGTGTTTGAAAGGACAAATACAAGGACTTCGTTTATCTAACGAGTACAAAACTGATGAGGTAAGCTGATATGACATTAGCTTACCACATCATTTTTGAACTCATAAAGATGAACCAGACAACGATTGTCAGATGGACAGATGCACTGAGGGTTGCGGGTTTTAATTTAGGTGTTATCGTATAAGTGGTGGGATTGTGGAAGGTACTGACCGGACTCGCCGTCGCCCTGCATGTCGGACGTCCACAGCGTGAGGTTGTCCCGCAGCAGCTGCATGATGAGCGTGGAATCCTTGTAGCTCTCCTCCGACAGCGTGTCCAGTTCTGCGATCGCGTCGTCGAACGCCGCCTTCGCCAGCCGACACGCGCGGTCCGGACTGTTCAGGATTTCGTAATAGAACACCTGCACAAGGTCAATAAAACATCATTAGTATCGCCTATAACAACAAGAAATTAGGACATACTATTTATAGGTAGGGTATGTAGTGTAGGTGCTGAATCTGTTGGTATCACTCAGCAGGCCCATGTCCTTTCCATGTTAGATTTATTCAGTAGGGCTGCCTTGCGAAATCTATATTTTCGTGTATATTCGGTAGGTATAGACAATAGGTAACTATTTTTTAAACCCCTAGGTGATAAGGGTGGGCCTGGGAAAATAACGTTTGCCGGGTCAGCTACTAAATTTATATAATTTTTATCGTTTATCGATTTTCAGTTGAAAACCCAAGCGATGTTCACTGGGTAAATACCTATATCGGTAAACACGCAAATTTACGCAACTACGTCGTAGGTAGTAAATTTAGTTGGTCATCGACGTTAGACGATAGGATTTTTTTTTATTTTTTACCTCTATTTGTCGCGATGGGAAATACATGGATGATGGTGGTTCGGAATTATGAACGTAAGCTACAAAATAGTAACAATGATCCGAAACTCAAGTTTTAAACATTTCCAACGGACATCGAAAGGAAAAGAAATGCTCGTCTACCTACCTTACAAGTGATTCGTAATTAGGTAAGTGCCTACTAACGTACCAAATTTTTATAAAAGGTAAAAGAATTACGCTAGTTAGCTGTTGGTAATAAGCGCTGGTGCGATTTGACTTGCACTTTATTGTGTAGTAGGTACCAAAGTCGCCATTTATTTTGAGTTCTTTTGCGGAGTGACCATCTGTACTTGTACTAAAAAATTTAATCTGTAGTACGAGATAGATATTGAAATGAGTCAACTGGAACGTGCTCTTGTCATGTTAGCGCATTTTACATAGTAGGTACCTTTATAAATTGACGTACCTACCTACATGCTGTTAATAATTATTATAATTAAGATTAAGCAGTTGTCCTATTAATGATAAATGTTTGACATTTTTAATACTTAATCGTTCGTGTCAAAGATCGAAAACACCTCAAATTCCAATCCTAGCTAAAATAATAAAAAATAACGAATTCTTGAAATAAAGAATGTCCTCCGCCCTTGAACTCGTCGGCGTTTCGCTAGATAAATACGAGATAAGTTATCGCGTGACGTTTAACAAA
Organism: Diachrysia chrysitis; assembly: GCA_932294365.1. NCBI lineage: Eukaryota > Metazoa > Arthropoda > Insecta > Lepidoptera > Noctuidae > Diachrysia > Diachrysia chrysitis. The sequence continues at coordinate 11,322,630 of OW028660.1, read as the reverse complement.
CTATACGGATTATTGATATCACTAGCGGCGTCGGATAAATCGTAATAAAACCGACTACTGTATATATTTCATGGAACGTTTACTTTAAAATTGTGTCAGTTTTACTGTTGGAAAGTAAAGAATCGTGCAACATAAAAGCCTAAAAAAGTACAAGAGATTTAATTAGCAAGTGTAGCAAAATACTATCGAAACATATACTTTAAAAGATAGGACTTAATTTAAAATTAACTTAACTAGCACCGGTTGCATAGTATGCTACCACATAGCATGATTAAGTCTCATTATCTGAGCTAACAGTTGTTTCGTGGAACGAAAAACTGCCACTATAAGGACAAGCTAGATATAATAATGCTATAGGTATAACAATTCATGGCTAAAAACGACTTTCAAATAATTTGTTATTCGTTAAAAGTTTAGAAAATAATTTATCTTTTGAATAAGTAGTTCTTTATATAATTTAATCAATATTACAACAATCGCATCATTATTATTTTAGCCTGGAATCCACAGCTGGGTTTATGCTTCCTATATTACAGAAATACTTATAAAAATAATCATGAAATTAAGTAGAAATTGATACACAAATCCCATATATAGGGTGATGTAATTAAGGATAACTCATTAAAATATCCTGTATGATATTCTAAAACAGCAATAATATCTACACGATAACAATCCTATGACGTCAGCCCGGTTACCCGGTATCCGAGCGCGTGAAGAAAACCGCGTATGATACATAAATACATATTTGAAGGTCGCCAATACATTCAGTGTCTCATTAATTCAGCCGCGCCGTGTATTACCATATGTATGCTAATATTGAAACTGTCCAAGCTTTGCTTTTCTTTCCATGGGAATGAATAAAAGTCCGAAGTTTCAAAGAAAACCAAACTAAATGATAGGTTCTGAAAGCAATTTTGTTCGTGTGAATAAATCAAGGTAAAAAACGTACCCTTACTTAGCCAGTAAAATTTGAGAGATATAATATATTAACACGACTGTAAATTTGTCCGTTACAGACTGTCGTAAAACAGACATGTGCGAGTTGGTGTAAAAAAATATGGACGCTTGTGTATTCATATTTAACCGAATTTATACAGGTCATAGAAAACAGAGGTCACTAGCTCAGCTGGTTCCTAATCCTGGTTTCTATCTTGCAAATAGTTAAAATATGATAGCCGTAGTCATACTTACGTTGTTACTGCACTATCACGATAAAAGGTTTCTGATAAGTTACGATTGTCTCTTAAATATGCATATCATGTCCTATACATGTTTTCTTTACAAAAGACAACTATAAACTAAACGGTAAGATTTGTAATAAATATGGTACTAATAAATTGTAATATAAACATTATTATGTAAAACACACGATGAGTATTCGGGTTAGTGCTTTTCACAAGTGAACGTAAACAAGGTAATGCGACAGAATCTAAATCGATATAATGGATTGCTACACAGATGTTTATGGCGAGTAGACAACGCCATAATAATACGATAAAACCAGGGTCGTCACGTAGTTACTATCCAATTCAATCAAGTTAAACAAGAGTCTATAGACTACGTTTTATAATTATTATGCAACATTCAGATTACATTGATACTTTTTTTGGTTGGTCTGAAGATTTTGCGGCTGCGTCGTTACGTTACGACACTGTCGGGGGCCGCTATAAGATAAGTTTTATCTATATTCAAGAACCAATATTGATAATGTAGCCTTGTTTATATTCTATTCACATTCAATATTTATAATTTAATTTTGCTAATAAGTTAGCTGTGCTTTATTCAGTAAGTCTGACATAATTCTGAATTTCCACCTCATACTATTAGATTTCTTCTAACCTAGACATTTATTTTTCATATTCTAATGCGGATTGCATTGACCTATTCTCAGAACAATCTAAGTCATAACAAAAAAATGTAAGGTGTAAGCAAAGGCGTCATAATGTAATAGTACACAAAGTACCATGGGTCTCGGTTCCTAGAAGATAATTCATTTCAGGCGAATAAAGAATCCGTTCTACTAAGTACCTAGTAATATACAACTTACAAGTCAAATAACATGCCTACACTTAAAATTAAGTTAGGAACGACCGTTAGGCGACAACGCGGTTATTCATAAAATTTAAATGTGTCCAGAAACTTAGTCAGCAATAGTGATGTTATTCTTTACACAATGACATAGTGCGATGACGTGTCGCGCTCGTCGTGATTAACTGCGCAAATATGTTCGCGCACAAGAGTAGTGCGCGTCACACGCTTATGGAAATATGTCTCGCACGCTTTTACGTGCATTATGTATTACATTGCCGTGGTCAGGATCACAACGGAACTGATAATATCACTTTCACTTGATATTTTGTGTTAAAACAACAGGATTCAATGTCAAAGCTAGAAATCTGCGTCCTATCGCGAGTTCGGAATGTAATCGTGTATTTAGACTTTCATAATCCTCGATTATCGAGATCGGCAAGGCGTAGGTGTATGATGGTTCTAACATTCTATCTATTTGACTATTCGTTACATAATTATCTTAATATGTCGATTTGAACTGATTTATAGTTGAAACTTTAGATACGCAGATAAAATGTAGATAAAATAGTAGCGTGTGACAATGTTTCTAATTTTATTGCCCTTATCGTCGTTAGTATTTTAGCTTGTCATCTTGTATGTAACATTGCTTACTACTTACACGGTTCATACCTATATTGTTTAGTGTTAGTGCTATCGTAAAATAAATGATGCAAGAGTAATGTCATGTCATTAAAATTCGAGATCTACAACAAATACTTCTATTGTCCGCCTTGTCTACTTGATTTATGATATTTAGCTTACCTTACCTGATATATAGCTATCAGGGAATGTGTTATTGTAGTCCTCGTCGAATGATCTCATGTTTACCTTATCATGAGAGATAGTTGAGTAGTACTTACGGAGAAGTTAAGCGCGAGGCCGAGACGTATGGGGTGTGTGGGGGGCAGTTCCGTCATGGCGATGTCGGAGGCGGCCTTGTACGCGACCAGCGAGTTCTCGGCCGCCTCCTTGCGGTCGTTGCCCGTCGCGAACTCCGCCAGGTACCGGTGGTAGTCGCCCTGCACAAACAACACCATTACAACCACTCCAATACCGATGAACCAACGCAACTACTTTGTTTGTTAGTTAAATGAGCGCCTCATTATTAAGGCGATAAACTAGACAGTATAATGGCAACGAGATCGTCATGGACCAGCAGACTGTTTTTGCTCGTATTTCTGGCCTGATTAGACAGCTCGTAAAAAGTAAATTAAAGTGTGTTATGACTGAGTGTCTAGTCTCTAAACCAAAGGTAATCTGAAATCACGTTATTTTATATTAGAATAATTTACATATAACGGATCAAACTATCTTTAATAAAAGATGAGCCTAGGAGCAACTTTAATTTGGTCCATGTACTCAAGGTAATGTTATCAGTCCTTACAAGGCGAGAAGCAGCATCTGAGTCACAGCTTACGACACTCGCAGGACATTATGAAATTATCTATTCGTAACATCCACTTAAATGTTTCGTTACTTTTAGTCTACTCATTTTACGTCACAACTTGTTTTGTAGAAATACATTAGTTTGACGTAGGTTATAAGGAAATTGTTCCGTAAACCGACAAACAAGTGTAGGATGACTTTAAAACTATTTGTTACATACGTACGTATAGTAAGTGTTACCTTCATTTTGTAATAGAAGACTTTGGACTCGCCGGTCTGTGAGCTGGGTATGAGGTGTTTGTCCAGAACGCCAAGGATGTCTGAGCAGATGTCGCGGAGCTCCTTCTCCACCTGGCTGCGGTACGCCCTGATCATGTTCAGTTTGTCCTCTGCTCCCTGTAACAAACACGATCACCTTGTAACATTACTGAAATTCCTTTGATATCTTTGATTAAATATGCTCAAACAAGTAATAAATTCATCCATATAATATTAAGAGCGTCTTTTTTTATTTATTAATTAATAAATCATTACAAGCAATCGAAGTAATATTTAAAAGTCCACAAAACTGTAACAAACAGGTTGTCTGTGGACTCCAGTGAGTTTCACTTTAACTTGCATCTTTAAAATACTAACAAGTACAATGATATAATTTAATCTCACATGTTTATTGTTATATAGATTTGATGATTAGGTATTGATAACACATTATCAAATTCATTTACGGCGAAACAAGTTAACATGACAAATATCAGAAGTCGAAATTTTTAAGATCCATTTGTATTGCGTCGTTTCCATTTATGAAATGCGTGATACTAATATGTATTCGGTCCGGTTTAACCTGTACTTAATAAAGGCTTACGTTTTTTAACTAGTTTTTAACAAGTTGTAGTGATAACCTTGGTCAACTTCCTACACAAAATCGCAACGTTAGTACTTATAAAGTGTGCTTTCTTAATCATTCGAAACTGACTTTTTCGGGTAAGACTACCTATAGCAAGTATTATTGTATACTTCTGGATATAAATCACTGACGGATCCGGTTTTCTCAATAAAAGAGTCTATGTTACAACTTGTAAGTGCGCAACAATCGCGTAACTTTAAAAGTAAAACCGAATTGATTACATTAGACTTTTTATGTTACGTTAAACTATATTGCTTTCGATTACCATAAACAGTTTTTTGACCCGTTGCTATAGTTCGTGTATAAGCTCGGTTGTCGTCGTGCATTGCTAAATGTTAACTGCCATTTTTTCTGGTTAAATTGTTTTTATACTACCCAAAAAATACGAGTTTGCATATTCAATATGTCCGTTTAGCATTACATATTCACTTGGGATCCGAATACGATATTCGTAGAAATAAATTAAGAAAATTAAATCACATTATTGTAACTAAAAATGTAAGAATTAAATAGAATCTCATTCATAAAATACAGTATAATTTCAAGCAACCGTTTAATAAATTCAAAGATGAATTATATTATGTGATAACAGATTAAAATTCTTTCATCTTACATTATAATACTGTTGTTAGCGAATCTTAGGCGTAGGTTTACGACAGTAATCCCCAATTTAATTCTACCGGGATTTCAGGCATAACGGATTAATCATCTTAACAAATATAATTCATGAAATTATTAAAAATTACCGTATTTCACCATTAATTAGTCTAAGAAATGAGTATTGCGCCGTTAGTAGTATACAATGAAAATTAAGTGTAGTTGTTAGGCGAGTGAGCCGCGCCACGCCCATTCGTTGTTATACAACCCATCCTTTTATCTACGTTTACCGAACCTACACCCACAAGCAGGCAACATCATTTAGGAAGACAAGTTAATGCATCCACCTTTTTCATTAAGATGTTAAACAAAAAGTTTGACTGATCCAATTTCACCCGCAAACGGAATCCTATACCGTTACTGAAAGCTACACTCAGACTACGACATGCTACGGTAAATCTGTAGTTAAGATAAACTGTAAAAACTAACGAGTTTATTAACGACATTTAAGTCTTAGTGCTGCAAGTTTTGCTGCATTCGTTACAAATTTGAAACAACCGTACCATGTTCACTTCATTGCATTTTGCAGATGTATTCGAGCTAATCTTTACTTCAAATCAAGATCAAAAAATCCGACGTAGATAATTCTTCTGTGCCGATTACTGCTGATACCCACGACACTACTACAGGAAAAAGGCATATACAGTGCAGTGCTGTGCTACCCCTGCGAAGCCGGGGCGGGTTGCAGGTGTAAGGGTGCGTTTCTACTGACGCGGATCTGGGTAGAATGGAGGACCCGAACGTGAGTTGGCCAATCACAGTGCTTGAAATCTCCATGATGCGGGGAGTGGAGATCCGCACGTTGAAAACAGGTGTTTTTAAAGACTTCCTAGAAGTTTCTTGTTTCAAGTTACAGCTTTTTCAGTTCAGTTACAGTTCTTTGTTTATAATATGCTTTACAAAATGGCGGTGTTAATAAAACCTCGTCACTTTATTTAAACATCAGTGTGCTTCGGGTAGGATTTTAGCGACCTCTATTGCCGTCGACCTATCAAAAGCTTACAGCCAGACTAATGGGATATCGGCAGACCCTTATAATTGTATTACGGAGAAATACACCCAAGAGATTCGGTCAGCCTAAATCAATATTTTACACGAATCCAGCCGTTTCAATCTTTCAATAGGTATATTGTTACATTTGTTGGAATAGAAGTTAACCTAAACATGGGCTAATGATATTTTCCAAGTATTATCAAGGTATTCAAGCATGGTCATTTGCATTGTAATTTATCGATCCAATCTAAACTGATTCAATGTGACGTTAATTTCAACCTTATGACACACCATAGCATGTTGTATGCAGGTTACGTGATTTCGTGACAATATATAATAATGGAAAGTTTATAGACAGACATGAATTTAAAGTGTCGTTTGTACGTTGAAACCGTAACGGTTTTAGTTTCGATAGTCTCCATAGAAACTTCGCTCAAAGAATGCAACCAGTTTCTTGCTCAATAAAAAATGAGCGATGCAGATTTCGACGTTTTTTATCAAAGTTTCGATTTCTCATTATATTGCAGACGATGGCAAGCCATCAAAAAAGTTAAATTGATATAAAGAATACAGTAAAAACGATTTTCGTCTATAAGCCCGTTTCGAATTAAACAAAAAATTATAATGAGTTAATTTGCATTATATTAGCTATACAATGAACATTCTCACACTTTCAAGCGTGGTGCGTTGTGATCGATACGAAAATGAGCATGACCTTATTGACGACCGTTTTAAATGACGTCACACATTAGACCTGAAACTGAATTAGCGACTGTAGTGTTTGCTCCAATGCAGTTCAGGTTATGACCCTCTGTACTCACCGAGTACAGTGACAAATGTATTGCTCACTTATTTTGGAGGTCACTGGTGATTAGACTTTTGTTGAACACTCCAGTGTTATAATTTATGTTTTTTTTTTTACGTAAGAACAGACACGTTTGAAAACAATTAAGTCTTATATTGTTTAGGGGGCGCATGAAGATCTATTCCTACTTTTTTGTTGTTAATAAAATCTAAATTCAATTTTAAATCAATGCAATAACAGCCGTGCGAGTTTTACCTTTATTACATTACTAGACAATGTTGTTGATTAATTAATGTTGCATTCTAAATGTACCCCTCAAATATTACGAGTACAAAGACGACGACAAAATTACAAGACATCTGTTTAAAAATGTACAACAAGTTAAACTTAGTAAATCTTTCTTTATTATTCATAAATATTTAAGAAATGATTAGCATCACTTTTAAGTTTGGGCTTTAAAATGAATAATAAGAGAAGTGGGTAAATTATTTAGATCAAATGAATCGTAATTTAAACTTAGAATTTGTAAGTCTGGGTCGCGGGAAAGTATAATGCTTGTTTTTTTTACCAGTGAGCGTCACTACGGCTCAAAAATGAGGGCATTAAGATGACGCCAAAATACGAGGTAATGAGTAGAATGACTCATATTCGACCAGGGTTGTGCTGTGTATAGTGCCGTTTTCCATCGCCATCACGTCATACTAGTGACCTTTTTTGTTCAGCTACATGTATGTGTTAGCCTTGGGTTCAAGTTTTGAAATCGATTCACGACCCTACGTATTAAGGAAAATCTAACATGTACCTATTACGAACGTCCAGAATTCATTACTTTCGGAGCCTTTTTTTAATCAACAACAGGACTTAACGTCTTGTCTTTGCTATAATTTTGTTAATTTTCAAGGAGGGTTACTATAAAACTATTCCTATGGCATACTAGACTTGCGATGAGAGGTTCCACATCTTAGCGATCAAGAACTTCTTATATCAAGAACATATCTCTCTAAGAACCGTAATTCCTATACGAATATTTGTTCACCATAACTTAGATGATGAATGATCCTAATATTGTTTAATTAGGGCAACAACACTATAAAAGCACTCCTGAATTATTTATTGATTACGAAATGTAAGTACTCATATCCTCACGGCTACATCAGGAGTGGTACGTGGAAAGTGGCCATAAAGTTGGCCATGACAGAGAAACGACGCTCGCGACTGTACATTAGCTTTAACGATCTGCTATTTCTATATAGTTGGCATAGTTCACAAGCCCGCTACGCCGCGCCGCCGTACATCTTACTTTGGCACGTGGGATACAATTTATTAAATAGTGTATCGCCTGTCAAAATTACAGCCGGAATAATTACTGCCGTTAACGCATCAAATAAATCTAGTACAGAAGAAGAAATTATTATCATATAATTTTTTTGTAGAAAAATTGGGCGAAACGAGTAGAGGCAGTATGAAGTTCTTACATAACTTTTCTCATTTTCCTTTCTTTTCTAGAGTGAATGCCACTAAAAGCTATCAGCAAACGACAGTTAAAAGTACTGTATATGTATACCGCTGCACGGCCGGCAGCGCAGCCCTCCGGCCAGACTATTACCCCATCGTGTGTCCCGGGTTTTTAACAAAAGGCAACCGCTACGAGCTACAAACTCGGAGAATCGAGCTGTCCGCTCTTATACCCTCCCCTGCAGTATAGACCCTATTAATATTTATACTCTGTTATACAATGTGCAGGTAGTTAACAAGAAATAAGGTTGTCTGTTCTTAATGAAAATTACATGATACCTATTTTCCTCGCTAAAGCTCTTTTAAACGTTGTAATATCATTAAACATTATTGAAAGTTAATTGCACGTGTTAAGATCCTACCCTACCCATAAAAAGGTTAGTATTGATTTTCCGTCCGAAAACCAATTTCATGTAAAATATGTAAAAAACCCAAACTTAACTTCGATTTATTTAAATAACCTTTCCCTATTTTAAAAGCTTTATCCAATTGTAATACTTGTACATGTTATAAAAAGGACGCAACGAAGAGCATTCACGAACAAATCTGAAACGCACGGAATACCTATAACAGGGGCGTCACTCAGTAACAGATCGATACACTCCAGACATGAAGAAATAGCCACAGATGCGTTAGTACAACGCGTATTTTAAATGAGTTTCAGCTATGAAAAATAATATTTACACTGTCATCTTTAGTTGTTGCCTATTAACTTTTAGTGATACGATATAATTAGTTTTAAAGTTGATTTATACTAAAGCAGAGTCGAACCGAATCGAAGCGTAATGCTGATATTTCTTCTAAAATATAAAAAGAGAAAATTGCGCGTATTTAACAATTACGTATAACCAAATCCCTCAAGTTATCACTCGAAATTGCGACTGGATAGCCATATCGTGTATTGCAATAATAACTGTAACTGCATTGCAGTCGTAGGCGGTGCGTTTTTGTCTTATCATCATCTCAAAATAATCTAGGTAGTCTGCAATTTTTTTCAAAGTTTCAGCATCAAGCGCTCCTCCTTTGCAGTAATCTACAACACGTAACTTGAGACTAGTTTAAGCGTTAAGTCTTCTCCCTAAGGTGGCGGTTATGCAATATTCTATGGTAGGGTACTTACTTTCGTTTCTTCTTTTTGTTCGATGGAGGATATGATCCGCCACGAGGCGCGGCGTGCACCTATCACATTTTTGTAGGCGACGGAGAGTAAGTTCCTCTCCTCCACTGTTAGTTCATTGTCGGAGACGTTGCGCGAGGCCACGTTTTTCATCGCCTCCACCATTTCTGAAATGTAGGACGTTCATGATGTAAGTCTGGTTATTGATTTGTTACTGCAGGACAGCTCATTAAGGACCAGTTCCTATGCAAAGAGCTTTAAAGCTCAATCGAAAGTTCTATTGTAACAAGTTAGCATTATTGGTTTAATACGAGGTACTTAAATAGTTACTTCTAACTATAGACAGTTAAACAATTTGTTAAAATTCTATGAATGTAGACTAGTCAATTTTTTAATGTTCGTCATGTCCATAAATTAAAATTATTAGACACGTGTTTTTTTAATTTAAACGTAACCAAGAACTCACGATGTTTTGAAATGTGTAGCGAAGACGTCACGATCTCCAACGTTTTTTGGAAGCTTGTGACGTCATTAACCCCCACTCCTAAACTTTGATTCGCTGTTCTACTTAATTTTTACATTTTTTGATAAACAAGAAATACGTCTAATATTTTTTTAAGTAATAGTTTTACAATCACTAAATAGGTTTTTACTTTTCATACCCAATCAATAACCCGTTAGTCTTCGATACACAAATTAAGCACGTAGGTGGCTAAACCAATATCATCGCTAAAATTCAATACATCTGAATACATTATAAGACTGGTCCCTTCAAAAGGTCAAAGTATTATCGTAACCCAGACAGAATATAAAGGTTGCTAAAACATCCTTAAAGGTTAGTCGTAGCAGGATCGATATAGATATCGGCGGCAGCCTAGTTAAGGCTCATTTAGAAAATTCAGATTGTTAGGTGGTGGAGGAAAAAAGCTAGTTAATTGACAAAAGACGGCAGTGAATCTAAGTTATACTTATGTTTCTACACAAAGTTTCTGCGCTATCTCGGAATGTTAGAACTACTTAGATAAAAGAATTCCTTTATCGATGAGAACTTAGCTAGAGGCGGACTTGGGCGTCAGACAGACGGAGTCGCGAGCCAAAGTGATGTTTTACCCATGTGCTCTAATTTTGACATTTACGATCATTCCGCAATACAACTGGCGCATAATCATGTTATGCAGTCATAATACAGGAAACATGCGCAACACGAGCTTTAACCTTATACCTACCTAGGACAGGAAATGTTAGGAATAAAACTAGATCGTATTAAGGATAGAACTGGCTTACAATTTGAGCACTCACACCTAGATGCGGATAAATCAATATCCTCTATCAGCAGGGGCGGAGAAGGGAGTTTTTAATAAAGCTAGCTCATACTAATAAAGCTTATTGAAATTTGACATTAATAAACCATGGTAAAACTACACTTAAAACCTAATAGGCATTGAACTAATTTAGAAAATAACCGGGTGTGACTTCGTCATTGTACTGGGATAATGGGTTCCTTCGGTTTGTGAGAGATAAGTTTTTCAAATAATATCTCATAGCGACTCTACATAGTGACCGAACCAGGTTTAAGACTACGTATACGACGTACGTTGCAGATGTAAGTTCAATCGATTTTACGATGGCGGCTTGCGACGTAACAGGTGCTAGCGCGTCACCTCGAGACCACGCGGTTTTGATCAACTGCTCGACACAGCTGATACCTACACTTTAGTTTCTTCTCCCTTATGCAATATCTTTGAATTATAGAACAGTTTTACCACTTTTTTTACCTTGTCTAGATCTTCTAGAGGTCATTTAAACAAAAAACGACTAGCGCTGATGTATTATTCAAGCAGCATAGAGTGATCGTAAAACAAAAAGGGAGGTCCCAAGTTATGAAATTATTCAGGGATATGTTTGCGGTCGGACAGACGCCATCTTAAGAATCTAGGCACGGCAGCTGCGCCCCGACCGTTTGGCACCCCTACTTAGGACAAATATTTTTAATTCATTTTATTTTCCGCTGTATTGTATTCAAGCAACAGCACTGCGCAAAATTGCAATTAGTATGCGTGTGCTAAAATGTTGACACTGAATAAATGGAACACGACATGAAACCGGACCATTTCCATTTTGTATATAGGTATCGAGTTTTCAATAAAAAGGGGCGACATGGGTCGCATTGAATGACTCGCGTAAGCTTTGAAGGCATTCATTTGCTATCTGCTTAGTCGCAAACGTGGTCCACATGTGCAATTAGGTATGCGACTTTCCGGAATACTGCAAATCAGACAGGAAATGTTGATAAAACTTGTCTTCTGGATATACTAAATAGATGCTCACCCAACATTATTTCTCACTAATACCTACTCAATATTAATAAACTTTTAATGCAACACCATTTTATTGTAATAAATTATTTTAATTGTGATTCACTTAGTTCTTAAATTGCTGTTAGTACTTTCTAATAAATAGGTACTTACAATAAGGTTACATTTAAATTTCATTGGAAGTCATAAAATTTATGGATTTGTTAAGTATGGCATAAAAAGAGATATATCTTTTGAAATAAACAAAATTTTACAGTCTACAATTACACTTATTACTGATTATAAAGAGTTCATACCATCATGAGTAATAGAAAGTTGTAATTAAAACCGTTTGGCTAGCAACATTAATAAAATGTGCTGAGAATGGGAGCCACTCATTACTATAACAGTTCTCTTGTGCATAAAATTAACCTTACATTTATCTTTATTAAAACATAATCTACATTTAAGACCATAATTTTAGATTACTTCAAACTTTTCATGAATAAAAGATTGATAGATTTCATAAAACCAGGAGTTTCAGTAATATGATTAGGGTAAGTACAGTTAATGGATGAATGCTGCACCTATATAGGTACATTGTATGAGTAAGCTCTTCTCCAATTTCTGTTTGTTGAAAATGACCTACACATCTTATTTATAACAATATTATTCATATTTGAATATGGTATTATTACCCTTCCATTGATTTAGTTCTACATAAATCCCAACCATGATGTTACCTAGTTATAAAGTTTTTTTACACCACCTGAAATAAGGGTGTGGTCTCTGTAACCTTTTAGTTAATTATACATAATCATGATACCTATAACTGTTTAAATTAATAGATCTAAGCTATGGAAGCCTCTAGAATACTGAGAACTATCCAAGTCAAGTATTTTCATTGAAAAAGTTTACTGATCACAGGTAATCATGACAGCATGTGTCATTTTCTGACTTATTGATTGATAATTCCTGAATGACAATTACACCTTTATGTTGTCTTTATCATGAAACTAAGTAACTGTATATAAAATATCATTCTCAATATTAAATTTGTAAATTTTGCTGAATTATTGGGATAAATAAGAGCATTTTAATTCACTAACAGGCATGATAAGATAATAATTAGTATTTTTCAATGATAATTCTAATAAAGGTCATTGAACTGCACATCCCAGATAATATGATATTGAAAGGTGTAAAATAATGCGTAGGGCTAACAGAAACTACTAGTGATAACCACCACAATGACCGCGTCGATACAAAAAAAGATGAATGCTATAACGTTAAGAACTCTCAGGTAGATTCCCGTGCAACTAAATCATGAACAATAGGTGAAATCGGAGGCGACATAAAAATTACGCCTCCTAATATACCCAGAACATTCCACTAGGTCTAATCAAGTGATTTGCCCAAGGTACGACATGCATGACCGAATCTAATGACATCGATCGCCTTTACTTCCCCTGTGGTCGAGAAAATAGGAGATTTTTTTTCTAGCACATCTTCAAAAATCGATTGTTACACCCGATGACATCGGTTTTACTATGAGAAAAATGGGATACTACATTGTTACATAGCTTTCTGAGGGGCATGAATAGGTTTTCGAGGGTTTTATCATAGTAAAAAAACCTAAGGACATCCCACCGGCGGATGACGCATCGATCGCTGACCAAGCCTAACGAATGCCATTGATTTGTTAGTACGCCGATTAAGTAAATTAATTGAATGTATTATGCGAGTTTCCCCGCGAAAAACTACATTACGAAGGCTAGTAGGTTACAATGGTCTAGAAATTTTCCTAACTATCACCAAATCGTCTTTCAACTGTCGGCGAAAATACGATAGATTTTTCCTCCTAATATAGATGTTATAACGAAAATATGTACTTACCGTCATAGCGCTCAGCCTGCTCGGCTAACTTAGCTTTATACACATTATCTTCCCTTTCCGACATTGTGGATGACAAATGATTTTTCACTAACTAAAACCGAATCGCCAGGTCACTAATTCACCAAGATGGCCGCGCCCGCCAACCGAATCCGAATTCGATCTTCAACTAAACTCCGCCCATGACGTCATAGAAATGGCAACTTCCGCTACACTGTTCTTGCCATATATTTGAAACCAATTGCTTCTAATCCGGTAACCTAAAAAGCAACACCTATTTTAATCATTTACAATTTTGTCCAAGATTTACGAAAATCTACAATACATATATTATGTATAATCAGTAAAATTAAATAAAATTTAAATTCTCTTTTTAGTTTTGAGCAACAAGCAACTTGAAAAAGTTTGTTTAAATCTATTTATTTGATTCAACTCAATCGTGTTGACCATTTTATTAGAGATCTTATTTAAAATATATTACAATTAATGTTTTGCTAAAATAAGGTTACATATGGGCAATTTACGAGTTGATCAAAAAAAATCACAATCGTACTAAATTAGTAGGTTTTCGAAATTGCAGTGACAATTAAATGTCAAATTTCTTTACTAAAAATGACGGACTGAACCGGTCTTTATATCAAACTTTAAGTTTAAGTACGGTTTTTTTTCATTTCTAAAAAACTCATTAAGTTCTTGAATAGACAAAAAAATCAGATTATAAAGACAAAATACTTAAGAAAACCAGATTAAAACGCTAAAACCACACCTGACTAGTTCGAATTAACTATACGAGAAGTCGTTAAATCTAATAGCACTTATTACTACCAAACTTAGCTACAAATTGCCTAATCAAAGTCCTATTTAATACTACTAACCTATTACTAGCATTGTTTTATTTATAAATACTTGGTGGTTATTTCTATCATATCGTATCTCTTTAATACTACCTAAAAATTATAATTTCATAAACAGGGTGCCGGTCCCTTTAGAAGGTAAGCCTTCTTAAGGGGCCTCAGCAACATTCTTAACAATGCACTAGAAAACACGCTAATCAAAAAAAAAAAATAAGTAGGTTTAAGCTCTAATCAAAATAATGCGTACTTATAACTATATCACTATGTAACGAGTACTTGAATAAATTACTATGCGTAGCTAGATGTAGACAGAGAATAGAGATATAATAAGATAATTTATTTTAATTTAATAAATAGAATTCAGACTTTTTTACAATTGTTTTCATTGGGTAATAATTGACAGTACTTAAGAATATAAGTAATCAGTATATTTATAGGCTAGCTCTAAAAAACTAAACTGACTCGTAATAAAACGTGTATGTGTAAGCAAGATAATACAACACCATATTTAACTTTTATTTGTGGTATAAGTTTTTTTGCCTGTCATCGCTAGTCGAAGATGGCAAACAAATTGGTGATAACCGAGTATCGCTAACTAAACTGCGTAGGCCAAAGTCCTATCTATCTATATCTGTCTACGATAAGCGATATTTTCTCTCCGACCTTAGAGCATTAAGAATTTAAGACTGTCTATGCTCCTCTCAGTAGAGAGTACTATATTCTTTGCAATGCCCTAAGGTTTCGACTGACGCTTTTAAATGTGAAAAGAAGAAGAAGGTACAAATCTTTATGATATGAGTAATTTTAACGAATTTTATATAACAGAAATGTACAAACGCTCAATTATTATAACTTGGAAATTTTAAATGAATTGAAATTTCATAACTAAATCGATTTTATGAAGTCTTTTAGCTAATCGCATCTAATCGACTTGTTTCCTACTATGTGTGAGTACAACCCGTAATATATACGTTTGAACATTGTAAATACGGTAATTTATTAGTTTACTAAATTAGCATCTCTTAAAACGTTGTTTTCCAAAATATGTAAATAACATCTCTAGTGTCAATTGTCAAACACACGCTTTGGTCACGTTCCACATTGGTTAACTACGTATTCTTACCATGAATATAGTTGTTGTTCTTTTTTAACTACGTTAAAATTGTACCCTCTCTATAAAAACGCATGGTCTAGATATATACTTAATCAAGTCTGCAATTTTACATTGCGGCCATTTTTGTAGACGGTCGTCGGTGTTCTTTTCACTATATCGTATTTCTTTATTATTTACCACTTCTAGCTATTCATTTATCTCTAAATCCATATATTTTGCAAATCAGATGTAGTTTTTAATGAAAATGACACCCTAAAACCATATTTGGTGTGGTTGAACTGAGAATTTCTGAAGTTTTAGTGAACTCTTTTTCAACTTCAAATTTTGTCTTTATTGCTAATTATACATAACAACTGAAGATACTGTGAGGTGTAACAATGTCTAACGTTGGCTATGACCTCGATACTTCGGGCGGGCTTATGCCGGTTTGTTATTTATAATAGTATAAGTAAAGTTTGAATGCTACTAATCTTGGTAACTGGCGCCATTTTAGCTAGGTTTGTTAGAACCTGCCTTGCTACGATGCTAGGTATACTTATGAAGATTTTGGGATGTATTTTAGCTGATTCGCGCGTTGATAAAGCCGCCAGATGAAGAGTTGAACGTCCAGAAGCCCAAGAAACCCCAGCATCCTTACTATAAGAGGCCTGGCAAAGGTCACAACCATGACTCTTGCGACGCGTGTGGGGAAGGCGGCGATCTCATATGCTGTGATCGCTGCCCCGCTAGCTTCCATCTCGGGTGCTAGTAAGTAACTTGATGGATTCATGACTACTGAGAATGATGAATATTTATAAGACAAATGTGTCCTCACATAATCTGGACATTTATATATTGACATGTAATGCTTATGGATTAAATATTTTTAATCTAAGAAAGATTTATAATATTTAGACCATAAAATTTTTACTGCAGTTTTTTATATAAACATGGTTGTATTGATTGACATAGTCATTAGTATCTACTGTTTTAATTCCTCATATCATCATATCACTACTTCAATGTAGGTGTCAAAAATATTAATTAATAAGGTGACAAAGATTGCTTGCTTGTTAAATTGATTGTAATTACAAGTCTGACTAAAACGCAAGAAAATAATTAGAAATGAACTTGTTTAAGAAAGTTAAAGTATAACTTTTACGTATCCACTTAAGGTCAAATCAAAGATGTAAGACACTGTAAATTTTGACCCAATATACTAGAGTGCATAAGTAAAAAATAAAAAAAAATTGGTTTTAATTGATCAATTTGATACAAATAATCAAAAAAGGTCAAATCTATATACTAATATATAAAGCTGAAGGGTTTGTTTGAACACGCTAATCTCAGGAACTACAAGTCTATTTGAAGAATTCTTTCAGTGTTGGATAGCCCATTTATTGAGGAAGGCTATAAGCTATATAATATTTCCCTGCGACCAAAAGGAGCGGAGAATAATTGAAAAATGTTGCAAAAATTAAAAAACATTGAAACTAAAACACGCGGACAAAGTCACGGGGGACAGCTAGTTGATACTAAAAATGACATACAATAATATGTTGAGTCTAATAACTTTTGAAGGCAGATTTTAATTAGTGGGTATATTTAGGAACCCTGACTGCTTTACCAGAGTTTGTGGGTTCAATTCCCGCCCTGGACAAATCTTGTGTGATGAGCATGATCATTTGTTCTGTATCTGGGTGTAATTTATATATATGTATAAAAAACAGCACTTTTAAAAAACTAAAATGTTAACTTAATCTTGCTTGTGTATTATTAATTCCTTTCTTAAAAACATAACTTTTACCTAGTTCTGGTTCATAATTAATTGTTGCATGCTGTGGTCTCCTATAATTGAAGGAGTACACATACCAAACCCCATTGAATTGTATAGCATAAGTTACATTCCCATGTATATTCTTTGTTGGAGATCCTACTACTATACTTAATAAAAAAAATCATTTATCTACATGCCTGTATTTACTAAATACATTTATGATACATGTATTTAATAAATACACACATACTTACAAAATTACTAAATACATACTTGTAGATGATTTGCGATCTTATCCAATACTGAAACACTTTACAGTGACCCTCCACTGGAAGAGAATGACATCCCGGCTGGGTTATGGCTCTGCAAGGAATGCAGGGCTGCAGATGAGAACAAGCCAGCCAGCTCTCGGAGCAGTCGAGCACAGTCGCCTGCTGACAGCAAGTCTGATAGTGAGAAGAAATCTAGGTAATGGATACATCACAATAACATGAACTTGGGTGACTTATCCTTAGACTATCACAGTGATATCATTTAATTTATTTAGTATTTATTCCAAATATCAGTTTAAAATCGAAATCGAGTTTCGAAATCGAAATCGAGATCGAATTCAATTGATTTAACGAACATACAATAAAAAAAAGACAGTTAAAAGTTACCTCCCCTTATGCTCAATTTATCTTTCTGTTCTGTTATTTATAAACGAACATTTGTCTAGAAGCTTGCGCAACAATCGCACGAATTCAGCTAAAAAGAAGAGTTCAGAGGAAGAGGATGAGATCAAGAAGGAACCGGAGAAGGAGCTGTCTCCAATGGAGATCCTGGTGAAAGCGGCAAAGATCATGAACCCTACGCAGTTCGAGCTACCACGTGAGATGAGGATACCTTGCATATTTCCTGGGACTGATAAACGTTAGTTTTAATTTTTAATCATTAATAACTTTATTTCAAACTAGCTGACCCATGCCCACTTTGTTGGGCATAATGTTAATAATCCTTTTTTAGTTCATATGACCTAACGATTTAAATTATTTTATTAATATTAAAAATTAAGTTATCTATACTAATATTAAAAAAACTACTTTTTGTAACTTAAATATAAAAGTTAGACATATGCTGTCGTTGACTTTTTTGTAGTGAGCGGGTGTCCATGAGGATTCCCCCGCCTAAACAAAAAAAAAAAAGGCATTTTCAAGCTCCACATCTTTTCTCTAGAACTCAAAAATATATCTTTCATAGTTAAGGCAGCGTTCGTAAGAATCGCTTTCATTCCACCGTTTTTTCTCCGATTCACTTTGCAAAACGGACTACCACGTAAAGGCCTTTTTATTTTTCGGTTTTTTATATAGCCTATGACACTCAGCAATAATGTGGCTTTATATTGGCAAAGGAATTTTTAAAATCGGTTCAGTAGATCCCGAGATTACCCCTTACAATTTAACAAACACACTAACTTTACTTCTTTATAATATTATATTATAGATTAAATGATGTCAGAGACTGTTATGGTATAAAAATTTTCCGTGCTTTTCAAAAATTTCTCTTTTTCTTAAGACTGGGTTGAAAACTAGCTCACAAGTAACTGAAATCATTTAGTTCATTATACACAACTTTCTGGCAAAATTACCAGAGTTGTTATAAATATAAAAGTTTTAATTAACGATTATTTTAATAACTTTTGCCAGCGGCTGCAGTGATTTGGTAATAATACAAAGATAGCCAACATTCCAAATCTCTATATCCAAAAAAATATCTCCTGATCTATCTGTTCCACCTGTCCTCCGTCGTCATCGTCCAATCAATACGCCGTTAGGCAACGCATAAAGCGAAGGCCATGTCAAGAATGCCGGATGCATAGTCGCCGGGATGCCGCTGGCATGCTTAGGAGTCGAGACAAAGGCTCTGCGCTAACGGTTCACCGACCATAACTACCGGTGGCCAGCGAAACAATTTCATAAATTGTGTAGCGAGTGGCACCGCCGGTGGCTGTGGTCGGTGGCCCGTTTGCGCCAAGCCTTGCAGTTATGATATTCTTGTTTGTGTTGTCGTAGCGGAGACCGGCAAGAACGGCAACGGGTCGCTAGTGACGGTGGACGCGTGGGGCTGCGTGCCGCTGCCCGCCGCCAGCTGCTTCGTGTGTCGCGCCACCTGCAAGCACGCGCCGCTGCTGCAGTGCGACTACTGCCCGCTGCTGTTCCATCAGGTAATGTTGTGTCAGCGGAGGGGGGTAACAACGTGTGTCGCGCCACCTGCAAGCACGCGCCGCTGCTGCAGTGCGACTACTGCCCGCTGCTGTTCCATCAGGTAATGTTGTGTCAGCGGAGGGGGGGAACAACGCTGCTAACTGCAAACGCGCAATCTGCCCAAGAACTCTCTCAATCCGACAACACCAGCTCCTTACAATCTAGAATTAAATGTGTGATTTTATATTGCAGGATTGTTTGGACCCGCCGCTCACTGCTCTGCCCACGGGACGCTGGATGTGTCCCAACCATGTAGAACAGTATATTGTAAGTTGTCTTCATTTTTCTTTTTTCCCATTACAGGATCAAACCCGAACTCTAAAAGATAATAAAATTGTGTCAGTCGTACGTTATCGACTCGTAAATACTCAATCGGGAAAATTTGACTCAGCACTGACTCGACAAGTCACACGATATCTATAACTGAACTACCTGACGGATTTAAAAAAAAATGTTAGTCAACATCTCTATTACTTGATACAAATTTTGACCCAAAGTAAAACAATGGTGTAATTATGTAAAATTTTCGTAGGACTGGAAACTGGTAAACTCTATATCAGCGACGGAGCGCGTGGCTTTATGGGAGAAGTTCTCGGGGCCGGTGGACCAGCACGCGATCAAGGTGGACTTCATACAGAGGGCTAAGAAGGCCCGCCCTGCTTTCCGGTGAGC
The DNA here is from genome assembly GCA_932294365.1 of Diachrysia chrysitis. Taxonomy (NCBI): domain Eukaryota; kingdom Metazoa; phylum Arthropoda; class Insecta; order Lepidoptera; family Noctuidae; genus Diachrysia; species Diachrysia chrysitis. The sequence continues at coordinate 11,302,354 of OW028660.1, read as the reverse complement.
TATCTTTACGTATGCTTCTTTCAGATGACCAGTAACAGAACAAATGTTGAACTCGATGGGCCTTCCTGTGTTGCATTGTATTATAATGTTATAATTATGCTATATTGTAGTGTATTGATGATGCTAGGTCGACACTTTGCAACATGTCGTCAAATAAGATATTTAATTGCATAACCACTTTTTGGTACGTTTGAGAAAAATAAAATAAAAAAATCATTATTGAATTAGCAGATTCGGCTTCGAATTAAGTCTTTAGTCAATATTTATTATGAAACTTACGATCTTGAAATTTCGACTACTGGGCACATAATAAATATGGGTGAAGGTGGCCTGAACCTCGAATACTCAAACACAACTTAACTTTAATAAGATTTTAAATGTTTATCTGTCGCAACTTTACATCTTAGAGGGACAGAGACAGCATGAGACTTATAGGTAAAACTGACGTTCCAGTATTCAGCCATTACAAGTATCTCCGCATTTGACCGGCCTGTTGGTCTAGTGGTTAGTGACCCTGACTGCTAAACCGGAGGTCGTGGGTTTTATTCCCACCCAGGACGAATCTTTGTGTGATGAGCACGATCATTTGTTGTGTCTGGGTGTAATTTATCTATAATATGTATGTATTTAGAAATATATAAGTATGTTTATCAGTTGTCTGGTTGCCATAGCACAGGCTCTGTCTAGTTTGGGATCAGACGACCGCGTGTGAGATGTCCCAAAAAAAAAATCGGAGGTGTCTAGACATCATTATTAGTCGTACTATTTTAGTCTTTTCCTCTGTCCCCAGCATCAAGGTACCGGTGGAGATGCGAGGACGTGTGGTGGTACCAGACATGGTGCGCTACCACTACCAAAACCCACCGCCGTTGATGCCGAGCCGGCGGGAGTACGTGCGCTGTAGAAATGGTAAGAATATGATGCCAATATTATACTGTATGGAATGTAAACCTATAGGACTCCTCAGGAATTTAGTAAAAAATAAATATGTTAGACTGATGTCGGCCTGTGCAAAAATAAATTAATATTGCTTCTATAGATTTTGAACAGTTTCATTATAGTTTTTTGATATTAGGAATATGGCTGTGGGTTCGATTAATTTACCTACAGTACCTATCATGTATACATATTCTTATTCTCTCCTACAGTACTAAAAAACCTGAAAGCCAGTGGTTGTTACGACGAAGTGGAAGATGAAGACGCTCCTAAGCAGAAGATCTGCTTGAACCTGACGTGTCCGCAGTACGGCGGCGGCAGCTGTGACGCCGATGCATTAAGAGGAGTGACGGAGGAAGACGCGGCTGACGACCTGCATGCCATCAGCTCGGAGCCCAGCCTGAAGGTGAGGGTCTAGACTCCAGGGTCTAAGAAGGTAGAATATTGTGCCCTTAGTAAAGCAGCGGCACTTATGCTCACAAAAATATGTCGTATCAGGTTAATTACGTGTAAAACTAGGCAATTGTCGCTACTAAATGTTTGAATACTTGCATTCTTTCATTGATTTACGGCAGATTTTTCTTACGCCAGATAATATTTATTCGTGACATAAAATTGACGTCTGACAGACTTTGTATAGAGAACTGTCAAAATTTCAAAATTATTCCTCGGTTAAAATTGCCTGGCGTTGGAAAAAGCAGCCCTTAAATCCTTAAATCTTTCAGATAGACTAACTTTCTGAAAGATTTAAGGATTAGTATAAAAATACCACGAGCGAAAAAGTTAAAATATGCACAAATAATTTATTTAATGCATGAAGTAACGTCAATGAGCCCTGACTTATAAATAAAATACTTTGCAAACAAATAATAATCTTATTTAAATAAATCATCCAGTGAATGCACTTTTAATGGCTAGTATTTTGATTATATTTCTCAATATAATCAATGCAATTCCCTCTTCTCTTTCTGGGGTGAATAACCCCGACTTTACACTAGACAGGAAACTCACATTAATATGACTTATTTTCTTCTATCTTTTAGCCCGAAAGGCACACAGACTCATCAAGCGATCTCTCCGACTCTGACTTCGAGTACCTCACGGCTACAGTCAAGAAGCGCAAGGTATCACAATCTGATGACAAGAGTCCGAACAAGAGAGGGAAAAGTGAGAGGCTCGAGTTACGGCCGGAGGGAAACGTGGAGGAGTTGCTGGCGGTGGTTGATGAGCAGCTCAAGAAGTTGGATGAAAGGCTCGTGAAGTTACTGGCGTGGCAGAGGCTGCAGCAGGTAAGATACGAGTGTTTGGCTTGAATTTTTTAAACTTTTACGAAAAAGATATATACCATACTCATCAACTAATAACTGACACCCACGCGGGCGAAACAGCGTGCAAAAGCTAATTTGTTATAAATAATTTTTCGATAGTAGTCAAACACCCATTAGTATTATGATAGCCTTGTGGCAAGTAAATAATAATAAGCAGGGCATTTATTGCTTACAAGTAAAAACAAGATAGTCTATTTTTTAATTCGAGATAGTAATTTGACAAGTGCAAATGTCAAACTCCAAAATAATGTGGCCAGCTTTTTGAATAAAGTGCTGTCTCTGAGTTCGGTTTGTGAATACCGGAACTTTTAATATTAATTTCTTAGTGTTGTTAGTTTATCGTTTTGTTTGTTGAGTTGTTTTAGTTTGTTGAACTTTTTCAATATCAATTGAAACATTAACATAGTTCTTCTGTTGAGATGGAAAATATAAAATATTTAACCATCTACTAAGTCAGCAAACATATTAGGTGATTAAATTTTTTTTTTACTTAATACTTGTTCTTAAACCATATTTTCCTCTTCACAAGCGTAACAAGAACACAACACCGAAATAATAAAATCTGAAAATTTAAATAAATTATGTTTTACTAATTTTTTATTTCTTAGTCTGGGCTTAAAATGTAGTATAAGTTGGACTGAATTTGCTCTTAGTATTTTAAAACTAAGAATATATTTGTTAAAACTAGTTTTTTAATTACAGTCGATTCAAGTTAATTCGAAACTCGAGTGAACCTTAAAATATTACGAATTATCGAGTTTTTGAAATATCAAATGGTTCGAAATTAGTGAGAGAAAAAAATGAAAATACTGAAAATACCGTTCGAATTATTAAGTGTTGATGAATTATTATTTATTAACTGCTATTCTATAACAATGACAAAAGTTTAGAGGTAAATTCGTTTACATACATGTATTTATAATGTGAATTAATTAATCTTTCGAAAGAACTCTGTTATACTGGTCTGCTTCAAAGCACATAAACATAAATAAAACTTAACTAAACAAACCAATTCGTGAGAAGTGTGTGTCAAATAGTCAAACTAATCATAACAAAGACAAAAGCTCGTGTACGTTGATACAAGTTTGAACTTGTCGCAAAATGTTCCTACTTACAATCTTTCCGCCTCTTTCTCTCTGCAACTTTGAATTGTCGAGTGTTGAAAGCCGATGAGTTCGAATTAACGCGTCGTTTTGTTATATAGCAATGATTTTTTCGTTCGAATTACCAAGTGCATAAAAATGTATTGATTTAGTTCGAAATATAAAGAGATTTTGTAGGGAACTCGTGGTAACTTTGAATTATAGAGAGGTTCGAATTATCGCAGGTTTGGGTTAACGAGAGTCGACTGTATTTACCGGTTTGTCGATTAATATCGGTAGCTGCACGTCACTATTTATGAAATAGAAAAAACATGTAACACTCGAAATGTCAATTACTATCTCTAATTAAAAACTAGACTATAGTTTATGATGAGCGAAACCGGAGGGTGCGCACTAAGGTGTATAGCGCAATGTGGCGCAGGTACGTGAGTGTGTGGGCTAGCGTGTGACGTCATCACCTGCGGAGTTCCCCGCTCCCGGTGGCGACGTGTGCGTTCCACCTAGCGTCGTTAGCGCGCGCACAAAGTAACAAACTTGAAATACAGACAGGGCTACTTTCACATTTATACAATTAGGAATTACTGTAATTGGTATAGATGATCCTTTTCTACAAGCTACGTAGTGTTTCAACTCATTTTGTCTCGATTTCGATTTCGATCTCGAATTCGATCTCGATTTCGATCTCGTAGCTCACTACGAGGGCACGCTACGTAGTTCACTATGTAGCCTGCTACATATGTACATCGACAGTGTATGTTGCGTAGTTAACTAGATACATTTCGCTTCCGGTGTACGGTGATCGCGATGACTTGTTTACTAGTTTATTATATGGGTTGTGTCAATCTGTTGCTGATTGAGTTTCGACCGTATTGACTGTTTGCGGCAATGTATAGTTGGTATCGATACCATAGCGCGATGTAGAACGTGTACGTTAGCAGTGGCGTGTGTCGCGCAGGTGGTGGCGGGCGAGCAGGCGTGGGGCGCGTGGCGCGGCTGCGCGGTGTCGGCGGCGGGCGCGGCGCTGGTGCGGCGCAGCGTGGACCGCGCGCGCCTGGCGCGGCTCGGCCTGGCGCGCCGTGCCCTCCCCTCCGAGCTGCTGTCGGCCGCCGACCGCGCGCGCATCGCCGCCGCCGTGTGGGGCGCGCCGCCGCCCGCGCCGCCGCCCGCGCCGCGCTCGCCCGGCCACTCGCTCAGCGACGCCACGGTGCGGGCCACGCTCTGCGCCCTCACCAGACCCGAGAGGTAGGCACTAGCTGTGTGTCACGCCGCCGTCCGAGCTGCTGTCGGCCGCCGACCGCGCGCGCATCGCCGCCGCCGTGTGGGGCGCGCCGCCGCCCGCGCCGCCGCCCGCGCCGCGCTCGCCCGGCCACTCGCTCAGCGACGCCACGGTGCGGGCCACGCTCTGCGCCCTCACCAGACCCGAGAGGTAGGCACTAGCTGTGTGTCACGCCGCCGTCCGAGCTGCTGTCGGCCGCCGACCGCGCGCGCATCGCCGCCGCCGTGTGGGGCGCGCCGCCGCCCGCGCCGCCGCCCGCGCCGCGCTCGCCCGGCCACTCGCTCAGCGACGCCACGGTGCGGGCCACGCTCTGCGCCCTCACCAGACCCGAGAGGTAGGCACTAGCTGTGTGTCACGCCGCCGTCCGAGCTGCTGTCGGCCGCCGACCGCGCGCGCATCGCCGCCGCCGTGTGGGGCGCGCCGCCGCCCGCGCCGCCGCCCGCGCCGCGCTCGCCCGGCCACTCGCTCAGCGACGCCACGGTGCGGGCCACGCTCTGCGCCCTCACCAGACCCGAGAGGTAGGCACTAGCTGTGTGTCACGCCGCCGTCCGAGCTGCTGTCGGCCGCCGACCGCGCGCGCATCGCCGCCGCCGTGTGGGGCGCGCCGCCGCCCGCGCCGCCGCCCGCGCCGCGCTCGCCCGGCCACTCGCTCAGCGACGCCACGGTGCGGGCCACGCTCTGCGCCCTCACCAGACCCGAGAGGTAGGCACTAGCTGTGTGTCACGCCGCCGTCCGAGCTGCTGTCGGCCGCCGACCGCGCGCGCATCGCCGCCGCCGTGTGGGGCGCGCCGCCGCCCGCGCCGCCGCCCGCGCCGCGCTCGCCCGGCCACTCGCTCAGCGACGCCACGGTGCGGGCCACGCTCTGCGCCCTCACCAGACCCGAGAGGTAGGCACTAGCTGTGTGTCACGCCGCCGTCCGAGCTGCTGTCGGCCGCCGACCGCGCGCGCATCGCCGCCGCCGTGTGGGGCGCGCCGCCGCCCGCGCCGCCGCCCGCGCCGCGCTCGCCCGGCCACTCGCTCAGCGACGCCACGGTGCGGGCCACGCTCTGCGCCCTCACCAGACCCGAGAGGTAGGCACTAGCTGTGTGTCACGCCGCCGTCCGAGCTGCTGTCGGCCGCCGACCGCGCGCGCATCGCCGCCGCCGTGTGGGGCGCGCCGCCGCCCGCGCCGCCGCCCGCGCCGCGCTCGCCCGGCCACTCGCTCAGCGACGCCACGGTGCGGGCCACGCTCTGCGCCCTCACCAGACCCGAGAGGTAGGCACTAGCTGTGTGTCACGCCGCCGTCCGAGCTGCTGTCGGCCGCCGACCGCGCGCGCATCGCCGCCGCCGTGTGGGGCGCGCCGCCGCCCGCGCCGCCGCCCGCGCCGCGCTCGCCCGGCCACTCGCTCAGCGACGCCACGGTGCGGGCCACGCTCTGCGCCCTCACCAGACCCGAGAGGTAGGCACTAGCTGTGTGTCACGCCGCCGTCCGAGCTGCTGTCGGCCGCCGACCGCGCGCGCATCGCCGCCGCCGTGTGGGGCGCGCCGCCGCCCGCGCCGCCGCCCGCGCCGCGCTCGCCCGGCCACTCGCTCAGCGACGCCACGGTGCGGGCCACGCTCTGCGCCCTCACCAGACCCGAGAGGTAGGCACTAGCTGTGTGTCACGCCGCCGTCCGAGCTGCTGTCGGCCGCCGACCGCGCGCGCATCGCCGCCGCCGTGTGGGGCGCGCCGCCGCCCGCGCCGCCGCCCGCGCCGCGCTCGCCCGGCCACTCGCTCAGCGACGCCACGGTGCGGGCCACGCTCTGCGCCCTCACCAGACCCGAGAGGTAGGCACTAGCTGTGTGTCACGCCGCCGTCCGAGCCGCTGTCGGCCGCCGAGCTCTACTGCATAGGTATAGTTCGTAGCGTAGATACTATTTCGATCCTGAATATGGCGCACTTAGGTACAGTACGTAGCATACTACTCATTAAAAATATTCTATAAATAAATGTGGACAACATCACATACATTGCTCTGAACCCAAAGTAAGTAGCTAAGTGGTTATAAAATCAAAGAAAACGAAGGTTTTTGTTTTGGAACAGATTTACGCGATTTTAGCCTGAGCGCAGGCTTTGACTGCTTCACCGGACTGGAAAACAAAAGTACCTCAAACACCCTGACCCGAGACAATGTAGAATACTGGTTTTCTACATTGACCCGTCTGGGAATCGAACTCGGGACATAAGAGCTAGATACCTCGACCTGGAGTGGCAAAATTCTGTGAAGTGTGAAGCGAATTCATCGCTCACTTCATACTTCTATCATAGAGCAATTAGCATGCTAAGACTCATGAATTCGCATGCTAATGAAATTTATGCTTAATCGCAATCCTCCTCATTACATACCCATACCATCTTAAGCGATTTCCTTTCAGTCTTTCATTACTTCTTAAAATATAAAGTTGAAAATCTTTATCGTTATACAGGGTGTTACCGAAACGTTACGTTCATCCAAAGCTTAAATCCATTTTAGATGTTAACTTAAAAATGTGTGATTATTGGACCCTGCAGCGGACACGCAAAGTTTAGTACAAAGAAACAGAGCATATAAAAACGGGGGATAATTTTTTATAATTTTATTACAGGAATGGCATAGGTGATGGCTTAGGCAGGCCGATTCCAATGCGGTTGTCTTCCTTGACCATCGGTACTGACAGTGGCTGTGACGTGCGGCTCGACCCCACCGCCTGCAAGCGAGTGTCCAGAAACCATGCTGTTATATTCATGGATGAGGTGACTATGACTTGCTTTGTAATATGTAGTATTCATTATGTGTCTAACTTTCATTATAGACCAACGAAAAATAGGGGTGTATAAATTTTGCTGTTTGTTTGCATGCGACGTTGTAGCCCTAAAATTAACAGATCTATTTTAATGCGGTTTTCTGCTTGAAAGCTCATATGTATATGTGCATAATATATCGATCATTGTGATCGAAATATTTCTGAAGCCGGTCACTCACAAGTGTGGGACGATATTTACAAATGATTTCATTTCCAAGTTGTGTCGGTTTTTTCCACCACACACCCACATACATCAAAGTGCGCGAATCTTGTTCGAATTTTTGCGCGCATGTGAGTGACCGCGGTAAGGTTTAAGTTTTCTGAATATGTTCTGTCGTTCTGTTGTTGGGCGAGGTTACATATTTACTTATTACCAAAAATAAACGTAAATGTGATGTTACCCGCAGGTGAGCCGGCACTTCGAGCTGATCAACTACTCGGAGTGGGGCAGCAGCGTGGACGGCGTGCTGTACGCGTGCGACGTGTCGCGGCCGGCGCGCGCGCCCGCCGACGAGCGCGCCGCCGCGCTGCGGGACGTCGTGCGCCACCGGGTCAAGGAACCGCTCAGGTAACAAATCCTTGAGGATTGCCGACTCTTAAGTCTTTCGCACGTAACTTATTCCGATGCTAATATAATAATATTTTTTGTATAATAACTTTCGTGAGTATCTATAATTATTTTGAACAAAACGGTTTACTCACGCATATTCTCGGGATCGTCAGACTCGTTTCAGACTCAATGGGAGTCCCTAATCATGAGCTGACGGCGGCGGTGGTGTTGCGAGTGGAATAATATTTTTTGTTCGCACAAATTGCATGTATTGTAAATGGTGTATGACACATATATAAATATAATGGTTCTTTTTTAGAACGAGAATATAACAAAATGTGTATCGAACAAAAAGTATGCTAATTGGTACATATCTCAAAAAGACACATGTTATTTCAAAATACATTATGAGCACATCTCAAAATGAGAAAAATCTAATATTGATTGCAATCAATCGACTCGCTTGGAGTAGGATTTCAAAATGTACTATATTTATTTAAAATTATAGGTTTAGGCTTATTACACATTTTTTTAATTTGATTTATGCGTGTATACATAGATGTTCTGTCATGACCAATGGGCAGTAAGGCTTTGAAATTATCTTTTACCTAATGTCTGCGCTTTATTGTTTGTGGTATTTTGTTTCGTTATTTTAACTTTTATTTAGTTTGCATACTGTTAAGTGCCATTATTTGCCACTTCTCCTATCGCAGGCCTGCTGGCAGAAATTTGTTATGAAATAAGCAGTGCCCTTGTGCATTTTTTGTTTTATGTATTGTCTTTCTATTTTGGGTGTACATAAATGATTAAATAAATAATTGGGCAACGTTGCAGAATAACCGGCAACCTGACGTCCCCGCTGGCGGGCGAGCAGTGCTGCCAGTGCCGGGGCTCGGCTCGCGCGGGCGCGGCGTGGGAGGGCTCGGCGCTGGTGGCGCACGGCGCGCTGCTGCAGTTCGGCTGCGCCAGCTTCGTGTTCAGCATCACGGACGCGCGCGCCTTCCCCTACGCACACAGCGAGCCCCGCCCCGCGCTCTAGCGCCCGCACACAACCTCTACACTGCGCTTGTTTATTTCTTAATCGTCTTACACTTGGGAATTTTAGTACTGTCACATGTAAATGTACCCATATCGGGATAAAATTACCCTGTTTATTACTGTAAACAGGTTTATACAATAGTAACCTGTTTATATTCACTTGGAACAAATATAATTAACCAATGCGAGAATTGAAATTGCATTACAACACTGTAACGATAGACATAACTCCTCTATCTATGCAGTAAAAATGAAATTATGATTGTATTTTAATATGAATCATAGTGTTGCCAACATCAAAAATAAATAAGCGCAAATACAGTGTTGCCTATCCTACCTATGGATTTAATTTATACATTGGTTAATGTCAATGCATTATGTTATCCTATACAACGTCTAGTTTTATTGTACTATGGTTAACTGTAACGTGTATATACCTTACTGTTAAAGTCTCTTAACTCGTTTCATTAAGTTGAACTTGTGTTTTAGCCTTTTTAACTTAAATGTACTCTGTTGAATTGTTTGCGGTTAGTGAATTTCTACTGTAGTTATTAATGCATTAAGCTGGACTTATGAAAATTAGGTTGAGTTACATAAACATTATCTAAGGCAAACCTTTGGCTGAGCATTATTCTTATCCTTTTCACACAACTTACTTCCAAGTAAAAACAGGGACAATATTAGGCCGGCGGCTAAGTAACACTTATTTATTAAGGCGTTAAATTATTTTCTAATAGATGAATTAACAGGATAACTGTAAATTAGCCATAAGCGTAAGACGATGACATGACAATGGCTTTTTATAAAAGCAAAACGCTAGATTTTCGTTATCTCTTTGTTACTGTATGACGTACGTGGGTTCGCGTACTATATACACTAACCTATAATACAGTGACATAAAAATTACATTTTCAACGAATATATTAGTGGGGCGCGTCCGTATTTTTAAATGTTATTTTATTTCTTACTTCAACTTATGTAATTAAGAAAACTACCTATCAATCAGAGCACTTAACAAGATATTTAAAAGATGTTGCGTAAATGGATTGGACTCCAGTAGTGACTTTCTAACTTATTTATATTTATATGTATCTTATTATTATTTATATGACTGCTGTTTCGGTGACAAAAATCAAGGGTCTCAAACTCTGTTGGTTTAGGTTATCTCTTGGTAGACAATCACATTGCTCTGAACCAAAGTAAGTAGGTAAAGCACTTGTGTTATGGAATTCAGAGACAACGAAGGTAACACAAACACCCAGACCTGAGACAATGTAGAAAAGAGGTTTTCTACACGAACGGGGCGACTAGTTTCGTTTAGGGCTAGATATTAGCAAAGTAAATACTCAACAATTTGTGCATGCCTTATATCAGTCAGACATTCTTAATAGTAAAAATACTGACATTGATATCACCCTCATATCATCAAAGAACTATGTTTGATTTTCTTATATTACGGTGACCATTCATAAATGCGGTTTAAAACCGATTTAATATTTAAATTCAAATTTACGATGTTTTGATAAGTTTGTAGAGAACATGGTCACGAATATTATATACTTGCTACTTCTCTCTTGTAGGTAAAATTATCCGTGGATAAATTATCAATATTAAGCGAAAGTAATTAACGATACATGAGATAATAGTAATTAATATGTTTAAGTAACTAAAATAAAGATGCTCCACTGCCAATAAATAAACATACTGGTTTTGGTTAGTTCTTTTTTGCCAAAATGAACACTTGTTTTTAGTACAATATTAACTCTTAACGATTTATCTCTTACCATTTATATTTAAATATGGTGCATAGCGTAATTATTGTTGAATGGTTATCTATAACAATAACAATTTGATTTAAAAATTAAAGATCTGATTAAAATTATAATGTTAACTTGTATTTTCTATTCGCCCACATACACTTTGACGGTTGTTCAACAACCCTATTATAAAAACAATTGCTTGCTTTAAATGTACCTAACATTTAAACGTATTAAAATATTTCAAACAGCTACTTTTTATTGCTGACGGTACGTAAATAATACATCGAATTTATTTGCTAACTGATTTTAATTAAGTGACACAGGGACAACAAAGTTAACACAGACTTGCCAGTGCAGGAGGCTTTCTCCTGAATTAATATTAATTTAGCAGATTGATATAGTATTCTTAAAAAAATGTCTATGTTTAGGGTACTTCTGATAAAAGTTCTTCCCAATAGACACACTTTTAAAACAATAGGGATGCGGACTTTTTTTTTATTTACACGTCACGCCTATGGCGCTGTGCGCAGTGTTAAGTTAAAACGAAACTTTACAATTCCAATGCCAATCGGTCAAAATTGAATAAAAGAATAACCCCTATGCTATGGCAGCAAATTGGCGGGCCTATAATGTCTTAAATTTTGCAGACAAAAATATGTTTACAAGTTTTTTTTTTAGGTTATATTGATTAAATACAGTGATTATTATAAAACAGCATGTTTTACTTAACATTTTTCAGACAAATATCCTAAGACTTTCTTATAATTAGGCGCTAATCTTGAGCAATTTGAAACTGATTTATTTCTTTTTATCCATATTATGTAATGGTGTTAAGGCCTGTGTGAAAAGAGAACCGTCTTGGGCTCGATGGCGCTGCTGTTTAATTACCGTATTTGTTATGTTAACAACACTGTTGCGTCATTATAGTGCGAGTGTAACATCTGGATATTTTTAAGGGATCGGACTATTTTATTTACTCGTCACAGATATAAAAAAATGTTAGACACGTTTTTTTTTACTTTTTTTTATTAAACAAACGACGTGGAAGATACAGTGAATGGAAATGTCGCGTGACGTCACTTGTGGCTACAATTTTTACCCACAAGTGACGTCACAAGCCCCCACTCCAGAACTTTAACTTTGTAATTTTTCATTGATTTGATAAAAGAAAAAATACGAGTTTTATTTTTATTTTTTAGATATTTCCTTTTCAAACCCAGTCCAATACCCTATTATGTTAGATTACACAGTTAAGTTAGTTCAATTTTACGCCACGACGATCCTCTTTTCGCATTGACTCTATGGACGAAGGCGGTTTGTTCATGCTCTTATAGAGACCTTTAGTTATGACGCGTATTGTGTAGCTTAGTATTTTATGTATATCGATAATGTAGCGTAATTATTATAATGATGTTTACGTTTGTCAAATAAAGGTTAATTAAGACTATTTAGTTTTTTTTTCTGTATTTTAGTTATACCTAAGCTTATATCCTACTGTGCAGTTGATTAAATATTAGTGGTAATCTTTATATGGCGTTGTTTATTATTACAAGATTTTATTTATATTCATTGTTATATATTCATAGAAACCGATCCTTTTTAACCTTTTAAGCGCTTGACTAAATATCAACTGCCGTGCCCTCGCGCGCGTATACTAAATTTATAAAATTTGATTATTTTTGTTTAGCTCTTTTAATACTTAGAGCTACGAGGTATAATTTTAAGTATCTAATTGTTGTAAATAAGTATCTCTGTTTAATAATGGTTTTAGTTGTACCACGCAGTTTATAGGACGAAAATAGAACGAAAAAATCATGCATGTTCTGTCGCACAAATACGACACGAGCGGTAGGGGCACGGAAATAATTATGTGTTGCATAAATGCGACACAAGCGGTGAAAAGGTTAATAAAGCAAAAAATAAGTCATTGGGATCTTGAGGGCGAATAAGAAAGTACCTGCGCATAACTTGTAAACAGATCTTATTGAACTTACCGACGAAGTAATGGAGAAAGAAACTTTTTTGTTTACGGGGTGTAAAGTTAATGCCTTCAAAGCTACGCAGAGGCGTAGTAACTATTTATTAATCTATCTACAAAGGGCAGGGCGTATATTCGGACTTTTACCAAAACACACTCTTTCTGTACAGGCCAGAGTTGCGGAATCGCTTGCGCATGCTTCTTCTTGCGACTCTGGCGGACTTGCTACAGGCCTGCTAAAAGGCGCTCAGTAAAAAGTTGTCTAACCCTATATCAGTGGCGTGCATTGATTTTCTGACCAGGTAGGCAGACATTAGGCAAATTAGGCCTTACTACAAAAGATACCGAAAAAAAATGTAAAAAAACTATGTTCTACTCACTTTTTTTAAGTTTCTTATTTCTTATTCGGGTGTTAGCATACAAAACTACTAATTTATTTGTTTTTTCAACAAATGAAAACTTATTTTAAACTTCTTGAAGATATTTGCTCGTAATTTATCATACACTTTGGATTTTCGGTACAAACTACGCACTGTTATGTTTTCCATGTTTATACAGAAACAACAATTTATGTTTATAACACTTCAGTGACTTCACAACACCACAATAACTCACAAAATGAATAATTGCAAAAGTTATGCAGACAGAAAACAAAACGCGCGCCTTACGAGAAAAACTGCAACAACAGATTATAAATATAAAAAAAAAGTTGCAACAGTCACAAAAAAACAAAAATCATTTATTAGAACTAAAACATTAGTAATTGTGTATTTGTTAACTTTAAAAAATTAAATATTTTTTTATTTACAAGTTATTAGTATTTTATATAAGTTAGGTATATATAAAAAAATTGTAATAACTGGAATTGCTGTATTTTATATTTATTGAGCAGTATGGTCAATACCTTTGCTTCCCGAGTAAGCAGGCCTAGGCATTGGTCTGAGAAATAGCGAAGGTCAAATGTCAGGGCGCTACGCATGTCAAACAACGATTTTGGCTTTTGCCGTATTATACTTAATAAAAAAAGTAGGTTTAGGAAGTGTGGGTGCGTATACGAATACGCCAAAAACGTTTGACTGTGTGAGTGTAAAGTAGGCAGACTCGCGAGTGTCCACTTCGCGACGCAGTGTGAAGTTTTGTATTGATTGTGACGTAATTATTTATTTGTTTGGTTTATAAATTATTGGTCATAAGTTTTATTATTTGTAATTTAATTAATAAGTTCCCATCAAACTTATTAATTAAATTACTGATTTATTGTATTTAAGCATAGGTTTCGGATTTTAGGAGGTAGGCACTGCCTAATTACCTATATGGTATGCACGCCACTGCCCTACATATATATAAGTTACTCTATGTATACACTTTCATAGGAGAATAATGAAACCAAATACATAACAAAAATGATTCTAATCACAGTTATCATCATCAGGGTCCAGTTCATCAAAATCCTTGACATTAACATCAGCATCTTCTCCATACTGAATAATATTATCGATAGTTAACATAATATTCTCCACGCTTTCCTCGTCCTTTATGTTGAGAGGGTAGAAGCGAACCAGGGAGAAGTTCTCGATCACTTCGCCGATCGCTTCTGTTAGCTTCGCGTACTTCTCGTGCCATTTTGACTTCGCGTTTCTCATGTCCGCTAGTAAGACGTGTGGATCGGGATCTAGGTAGCTGGGAAAGTGAAATAAAATTAAGATACAAAATGAGAATAAGAACAACAATACCAAGTTGTGAAAGTATTGCACAAGACTTGTCATTTTTAGGGTACCGTAGGTACCGCAAAGAAAAAAAAAGAAACCTTTAAGATCACTTGGTTGTCTGTCTGTAAATTTAAGATCAAATACAAATATCAGATGTCATAGAATTTTTTAAAAATTTATGCTTTGTTGCCAACGCGATAAACAATACAGCCATTTATATCGTAATTTCTACACATTCTTGAGTTACTCAAAATCTAAATAGTACTTCCCGTCGACCCAGAATCACAAAATTGGCAAGATGCTTGGTCACAATGCCAGCGTCAAAATTAAAGGAAAAAAATATGTTAATTTAAAATTAGTAATTATGTAACAAAAACAAGTTTTCTTTTGCATTACACATAGTTGCAGTTGGAAATTTGACAGTGTCTTACATCGATGTATGAAATGTTAAGTTTTTTGAGAATTAACCGTGACGATCAGCAAGATTTTTAAGGAACCCTCGGAAATAATCTCAGTTCAGAATCATCTCGAAATCGGAAATAATTGACATTTAAATATGTAGTCCTAGCTTGAGTTCAGAGCTTTCGTCTTGTGCATACAAATCTAATACTTAACGCAATACCCTAAACTGCGTTCGAAATTTATGTACCAATAATGTAAACTAACACGAGTTTTAGGAAAATCAACTGTAATGCTTACATTATAAAAATCAATTTGCGCTACAACTTAAATTTTTCAAGACTTACAACAGTACTAGTCATTCTATATGAAACTTATAATGAACTTTATTTATACCAGCATAAAGTTGATGTTTGTTTAAGTGGATATTACATCAACTTGCATGACAATTTAAGATTAAAAACACTAAAGTCCTTAGAGTAAAAATAAGTAAATCATAGAGTGCGCCTAGCGTCAATAATAGTAGCGCATAGAGTATGAACTATATGCACCAGTATGAACAAGTAAACTAGTGAAAATAGAGTCAAAAAAGAGCGCGGCGTTTTATTAAAACTATCTCAAAACCTAATATTAAACTAGTGTCGACGCACGGAAATCATCTTAATCAGTGAACGAGCGAGGTTTTGACGTGACAACGTCTTATAAATTGGTTTGCCGGGTGACACTTCAAGAAACTGGGTAACGCTCCGCTCACGTTATGCGCTCACAATGAGAGCGAGTGAGAGGCACGCGTCCCTTCCACTCGGGCATGGTTAGCCCGCCTAAGAGCGAGAGAGACAGACATTGACATTGACAGTCGTTGTCACGTAAAACTTTCGCCCGTATACCGACTTTACAGGCAACCAACGATTTTTTTTGTGGTACCATGGTATCTAAATGTAAGTTTAGGTATGAATTTAATTTAAACTCACTCATCAATCTGTCTCCTGGCCGACTTGCTGAGCAGATCCATTTTGGTAAGAATGTTCACATGCGGTAGTTCCAGATTGACCATCACACTTAGTGCCGCCATTGTGCCTGAAATTAATACGATATCAATTTATTACTTTATGTTTGTCTTAAAAAAAAAAATTAAGCAGTAATAGGTACTGTATTTACCCATGAAAGTAAGTTTTACTCAATATTAAGGGTGATGCCTTTTTATTTAAAAAGTTCTCATCTTTTGACCTCTTAAGATTAATAAGGTAAATAAAAATGTCCAAATTAGCACAATACTGCACTTGACATTAATATAAAATCTACTGCTAAACTAAAAGCTACTGGTGCGTTTAACCGGTAGTCGCGGGTTCAAGTCCTGTCTGAGGTTTGCCTTTCTACTATTCGTATTTAATCGCTAAGCAGGCTTTAATTCGTAATAAATAATTAAACTATAAAATCTACTTAATTTATTTTCATTTAAATCTTGAAAGGGTAAACAAATATGCAAATAAGATCAAGTTTTTTAATATATAATGTGAGTTAGATAACGTTTTAAGTTTTTAAAACTTCATTTCACAAAATGCTTCAAATATTAGGAAAATGCCACAGAAAACCATAGAATCGTAAATACTTATTCAAATCTATACTAATATAATATAAAGCTGAACAGTTTGTTTATTTGTTTGAACGCGCTTATCTCAGGAACTACTGGTCTGATTTGAAAAATTCTTTCAGTGTTGGATATCCCATTCATTGAGGATAAATAATGTTGCAAAAATGAAAAACCGTTAAAACTAAAACACGCGGACAAAGTCGCGGGACAGCTAGTATGATAATATACCTGATAAGAACTTAGCCCCGTCAATCATGAACTGCGAGTCCACCATGAAGACGACGCATATCCTGAAGTTCCACTTCTGCAGCAGGTCCACCAGCTTCCTCATGACGGGCAGGTGCGTGTACAGCTCGATCTGGCCGGGACAGTCGAACAGCAGGTAGTCGTCGTCGACGTCGCCTAGCTGCTCTTCTAGCCAGTCACAGTTCTCTAAGAGAGTTCTGGAAAAGGATAGAAAAATAATTAAGTATAAAAATAAAAAAAAGTTTTATTACTGAAACGTTAAATTTTTACATTAAATCTCACATAGGGTCGTCCTTATAAGTAAAAGCAATACCTGTACTAGGAGGACTCGCTGTACTCGTGAACTAAAATAACTACTAAAACAAATAATATTCTAAAATAGTGTGTTTCTGTACAACTCATATTGTAGATACTTGTAGGAATAATTCAATGACATCATAGGTATTCGGAAATAAAGGAGATATTATGGCTATAAGTTTTTGATGTGAAACATCTATAACCGTGGGTAAAACCAAGTGTTGGCGAGGTGAGGCGAGGAGGACGTTAATGGCATGCATCATGGAAACCGTTAGAGGCATCATCAAAAGTCACTATTACTTAAGTCACTGATCGCGATTAAGTTGTAGCAATTGAAAATAAATTTTCGAATTTTTGTATTTAATAAACAGTCATAATTTCTGGAAAAAAATCATAATATTTATTTAGTTCCTGTCGTAATCTGTTCTTTTATGCATATTACTTGTACCAATTAATTTTGTTGTTTTACATCTGCCAGATGATAATTATTCCAGCATATGAAATATGCTGGAATTTACCAGCGAGGGTTCGATATAAAATTTGCAAATCGTCACTGTCAATTCTCAAAAAAAACAAACTTAACTGTGCGGTTGAAAAAATGTTTTCTCATACATTGATCTATGACACCATCAAATTTCCAACAGTAAACATAAGTTTGTAATTGCAGAAATTTCTTTCTTATGTTATAAATTTTAACATTATACTATCACAAATTCATGAGACTTCTTGACAGACAGATACATACATACGGGCAACAAAGTGAGCATAAGGGATCCTTAGATGGTCCAAAACCCTAAAATCAACAACTACACAAACAGTTTTAGTTAGTACTTACTCTACACAAAACACCAGGCCACCGTTAGGTCCAAACTGCAGCTCTTCATCTTCCATAGCATCGTCCAGATGTATCAGCTCCCTGATGTCAACGAGCGGCTCATAGTCAAAGTGTTCTGCGGCTGGGTCCAAGTTTACTACCTCCACTATGCGCTTGGCGTCACTCGCATGTTTAACTATTGTTGAGCAGTATGTTGACTGTGAGAGACAGAAAAATAATACATAAAATAAAAAAAACTTGATTTGTAAGACCAAGAAGAAAAGTTTATTTTTAATCTTTATTTCCTTGTAAAATCTTGGTGTGATAAGCTTTGTTATGTATCTAGTAGTAATTTTTCTATAATTATATGTATATAGAAATATATAAGTACGTCTTTTAGTTGTCTGGTTGCCATAACACAGGCTTTGTGTAAGATGTCTCAGGATATCATTAATATTCTTATAAAGTTATTTGTTCTTACCTTTCCACTTCCAGCAGGACCTACTACTAATTGTGCGTAACGCATGTTGTATTAAACAATATTTCAAAACAATCGCCTTGAGGTTATGTTACATTAACACGCAATTGTTTTAGCAATACGTAATATATATAAGCTTTACTTGATTTGAGCACTTATGTTACTATGGCGCATTTAATTTATATTTATAAAAAGGTCTCTCTGTAGGTAAAAGATCAAATATTTTTTAAACACCACCACTCCGATCGGTTTGTGATTGTTTTTGTGCAAATGACATGACATGACTTATGACATGACATTGACAATTTGAAATGAACTGTGAAACCATGTGAAACTGTCACACTTTCGTAAAACCCTGTAAAATTAAAGACAGCTTTTTATATATAATTCTACGTTTAGTTGTAGTCTTGGTGTACCATATTGATAATGTTATGTTTAATCATCGTTTCTCACTAAAATCGGTTTTTAAACAAAGTATTTTCTAGTTACTAGATAGATTAGTACAGCTACGACAGTTACTGATCCTAGCAGTATTGCAGCTCGGTAAGCACCTATCCAAATAATTTAAATAAAATATGTACTAACAAAATAGTAAAATAATTATGTCATCAAATAAAACACTGACTGAAAACATCTGATTTTGTTATGACGTTAACTATTTAAATTCAGAAACTAACATAACACTAATCTGTCACTATATAAAAACCTAACATACTGCGAAATCTTAAATTAAACAAATAAATAATGACTGCGGTTGGAATTGATTTGGGGACGACATACTCCTGCGTGGGTGTCTGGCAACATGGTAATGTCGATATTATAGCAAACGATCAAGGAAACAGAACAACACCTTCTTACGTCGCCTTCACCGACACAGAGCGCCTTATCGGTGACGCGGCGAAGAACCAAGTGGCTCTAAATCCAAGTAACACAATATTTGACGCTAAACGTCTTATTGGCCGCAAATATGACGATCCAAAGATCCAACAAGACATCAAACATTGGCCTTTCAAAGTTATCAACGACGGAGGAAAACCTAAAATACAGGTTACGTACAAGGGCAAAACTAAATCCTTCGCTCCCGAAGAGATCAGTAGTATGGTACTCATCAAGATGAAAGAAGTCGCCGAAGCATACTTAGGGAATTCAGTGAAGAAAGCAGTTATAACAGTGCCAGCTTACTTTAATGATTCACAGAGACAAGCTACTAAAGATGCAGGAGCCATCGCTGGCCTTAACGTCCTTCGCATAATAAACGAACCCACGGCTGCTGCTCTCGCTTACGGGTTAGACAAAAACCTAAAAGGTGAGCGCAATGTGTTGATTTTTGATCTCGGAGGTGGGACGTTTGATGTATCTATACTAACTATTGATGAGGGCTCTCTATTTGAAGTTAAAGCAACTGCCGGGGATACACATCTTGGTGGTGAGGATTTCGATAGTAGGCTGGTTAATTTTCTTGCTGATGAATTCAAAAGAAAGCATAAGAAAGATTTGAAATCCAATCCAAAGGCGCTTAGACGTCTTCGCACAGCTGCTGAGAGAGCTAAACGGACACTGTCATCTAGCACTGAGGCTAGCATTGAAATCGATGCTTTATTTGAAGGTGTAGATTTCTTTTCACGAGTTTCAAGAGCACGTTTCGAAGAACTAAACTCTGACTTATTTCGTATAACTCTAGACCCTGTTGAGAAAGCTTTGAATGATGCTAAGTTAGATAAGAGTTCTATACATGATATCGTTCTGGTTGGAGGATCTACACGCATCCCAAAAATACAAAGTTTACTACAAACATTCTTCAATGGAAAGAAGTTAAACTTATCTATTAATCCCGACGAGGCAGTAGCCTACGGTGCAGCGGTGCAAGCTGCTATACTTAGTGGAGAACGTCATAAAAAGATCCAAGATGTTCTACTGGTCGATGTGGCTCCATTATCTTTGGGCATTGAAACAGCCGGTGGCGTGATGACGACTATCGTTGAACGCAATGCTAAAATACCTTGCAAACATTCCCAAACCTTTACGACATACTCCGACAACCAGTCAGCAGTCACCATTCAAGTTTACGAAGGCGAACGAGCGATGACGAAGAACAATAACTTGTTGGGAACTTTTGACTTGACTGGAATACCTCCAGCACCGCGCGGGATACCACAAATCGACGTTGCTTTTGATTTAGATGCAAACGGTATTCTAAATGTTTCCGCTAAAGAAAATAGTACGGGCAAAAGTAAGAATATAGTTATAAAGAACGATAAAGGTCGCCTCTCTCAAGGTGAGATCGACAGAATGTTGTCTGATGCTGAGAAGTACAAGGACGACGACGACAGGCAGCGGGAGCGTGTGGTGGCCAGAAATAAGCTAGAGACTTACATATTTAGCGTAAAACAGGCGATAGAAGAAGTGGGGGGGAAGTTAGATGAGATGGAGCGTTCGAAGGTCCGCCGCAAATGTGACGATGCTCTGCGCTGGCTAGAGGCTAATAGCCTGGCAGAGAAGGACGAGTACGAGAACAAGTACAAGGAGGTGGTGCGGGAGTGCTCGCCCATGATGAAGAAGCTCCACGGCGTCGGCGGCGGCGGCGGCAAGCCCGGCCAGGGCGGCAGCGACGGCCCAACCATTCAGGAAATTGATTAAACCTTTTATTATAATGTCATAGTTTTTGTTTCTTGTTATTAAATGTATTCATATTTTAATTGTTACTTTTATTGTTCTACACTATAATTTTCTAATGTTTCACATAAATGAACATTAGCATTTTGAACTATTTTTAATATTTGAGTAACGAACAATTTAATATTTACCCCGTGTGGGGATTAAACCCACAACTTGTTAATGTCTCATTATTCCAATTGCATACGTTCTGTAATTATTTAGAAGTGATTCAGTAATTGAAATAAATACGTTTTATTGTTTTCCTCCGTCTATTTTTGTCTCTTATACAGCCTGTACCAATAATATATATCTAGTTTTTTTTATCAGATCTATGCAATTAGCCTGTGAGCGCAGGCTTTGACTTCTTTACCGGACTTTTGGCGAGAACCTTAAAATAGCCTCACGTCAGAGCAATGAAAAATATTATAACAGTGTGGTTATAGAGTTCTTCGAGGTTTTCTATAGCAGATTGCCAGGTTACGTCTGCTTGCCCCGGTCATCGAGACATGCTAGTATCCATGGTAGATTGTTGCTATGTTCAGCAGTGGATTGATTCTGTTGATTCCAACTATTTTCTAACATGTAATAAAATAAAACAAAATATGATTAGCAATTTCTTTATTTTTAATTTTAATAACTTTAGAAATTGTTCGGAAAGAAGACAATGGTTTTCAGCATCATTATTAATTAATATTATGATATGAACAATAATAATTATCGCTATAATTTTTAATACTATTTATTATTATAATGGATATAACGTATAATAATAATCTATTCACTACCGGGTTACTATGTACATACTAAACTGGCAACACTCAACGTAACAATAAATACAAGATGGCGTATCATATAAATATAATACATAGTTGCTTCTAATATTTCTAAACAGACTATTTAGATACCACTGCATGGGAAGACGTAAGGTTCTTTTTTACAAAATTAAGATTTATCAGACGAATGTTTAGAGTAATCATTTCATTCATTTTATTAATTAAAAGAAAAGTTTCTCAAAAAGTTGTTAGAATTAATCGTATTATATCAATAATTCAATAGTAAAAACAAATCAAATGCCTTAAATAACACTACCTTCAACGGGACGTTAACTAAGGTATATTTTTATCTGTAACTTTAATTTAAAGTTAATATTTTTTAAAGAACCCATGAATTCATGTATAAGTTTAAAATTTAAATAATTTATGGAAAGTGTTTTTCAATATGGTGGTTAAAAAATATTTACATAAATCCTAATCAAATATTTCAAGAGTGACACAACTGAATTAAAATTAATTCTACTACTTAATTTACTTAAGTTCGTTAATTAAAAAAAAATGTTATAACTTATAACTTTGACACTTCTTCACCTGAACTACCAACATCAGAAATATTTAAATAAAAACGGTTGAACAAGTACAAATCTCAGGGTAAGTAGCCGTCATCGCGTCATATCAAAAATATTAGAAGCGTCTATACGAAATAACAATAATATTCATAATATACGTATATTATTCTTTTAAAAGCAAAAAGCTATGAAATGACTCTAAAAATCAATAGTAAGTTAAAAAACGTCCTTCACTTCTTATAACGGAGTTGGAGAGTTAAAATAACTGTTCTTTTAACTGTTAAACAGCCTAAGTTTTTATATTGACTATTACACGCTATTACTTATCTAACTTACTGTGTATATATAACATCGATATGTATGTTGGTATTTCTAAAAATGGATGTATTTTTTAGAGACAATTTATAATTTTCATGTAAAATTGAAATTTATCCAAACTGTTCATTTTTATTGAATCCTGAAGGCCTAAATCTATTCGACATAATTTCGTTACAATTTCGATACACTTTTAGAATGACAATAATTTCGATTATTCATGATTTACCCTTTTACGAAGTATTTTTTTGGGTTAAACTATTTTCCTACTTACTTAACTATTTAATGTCTAACGTGGCATTTCAATTACTTAGTTATGTACATTTAAACTGAATATAACTATGTACAACGTGTTGCAAGGAGTATGGTTCCTTTTAAATTTACATTTTTTCACTTATCTCCTAAGAAAAAAAAAAAGGAAAAAAAGGTGGTAAAAATAAAATAAAGAAAATAAGATTAAAAGCAAATTTATTGCTAAAATAAAATAAAACTATAAACCATAAGCAATACATTACTTGCTTAATCGTATTATTTTGTGTCTTGATTTGTACATTTTCTAAAAAATATATAAAAATGAAAAGAAACAAACAATATATCTATTGTACGGAAACAGACTTGACAGTTTACGAAAGCTAAACGACAGTAAACTGACAAGTAAATCACAAAGTTGAGCGGTCCCGCGGCGTTTATATAAAATAACGCAATAGAAAAACATACAATAGTATAAAATAAACATTAGATAATAATTTAAATGTTAAACTTATATAACCCGATTATAATATTTTAAACCTCGCCGGTTCTAATAAACATAATAATACTTTTCAACTGGGGCTCATTAAACCATAGCTTAAATTTACATCTGATTGCACTTTATAATTTTCATTAACAATTAAATGAACCTTCCCTATCCCTAAATTTATCAGCAACTGAGTTATCTTACACGAATAATATCTAACCTACTTATATACAGGGTCTGGTTCACAGGCAATATTCGACACATATTTGGTATATTTATTTACAATCGAATTTAAAAGCCGTAACTTAAAAATACTCAGATATTTGTACCTAATCAGGGTACGTGTTTACATTAAAAAATTAAAGCAAAATGCATATTTTTGTATCGCAAGTTCGCCCGGCGTATCACGAGGAGCTACGAGGGTATTATGTACAAAGTCTTTGGCCTTACAATCGAATTACAACAAACACTAGCTACTCAGTGACATGTTCACTGAACGTCCCCGGATCGACATCACTGTCACTCAATAAATAATCGTTCGAACGTGATATGGTACAGTCAACACGTCACAGTTCGGGACCCGTTTTATCACACTCGGTACGAGCATCGCACTAAAGTACAATCTTAGTACTCCCAGCCGTCGTCGGCCTCAGCCTTGATCTTGTCCTCGGGGATGACGTGGTCGGGCGTGCGCGGCGTGAGCGGCGCGGGCGTGTGCGGCGCGGAGGGCGCGGCGGGCGCGGCGCGCGGCGCGGGCGAGCCCTCGCGCGGCACGGGCGACGGCTCCACGCGCACCGTCTCCTCCGACTCCCTCCGGAAGTCGTCGCTCCGCATGACGCAGACCCCGTTGATTATCACCTCGTCAGGGTTGCGCGGCTTCTCGTCTTGCCAGTCGGGGTTGACCCACTGCGGCGCCGCGGGCTTCCGTCTGCTGGAGCGGTTGGCCGGCGTCGACGCCGCCTTCGGCTCAGTCTTAGAATCGTCGTCCAGTGAGTCGTCGGAGCCGAGGTTGCTCTCGACGTCGTCGTCTTCAAAGTCATCACCGTCTGGCTCTCGTTTCAAAGGCATTGACAAGTCAAGGCCGCCGGACTGATCCTTTACCTGATCTTCAGGCGGTATCAGTCCGCGACTTATTAGAGCAGCTAGATTAGAGTTCGCTGCAAAGTATGGCGGGTACGGTAGAGGTACGCCGGCGAGACCCATTCTTTCCTTTTGAAGTTCCAGTAGTCTCTGATTAAGAAGAAGACGGAACTGGACGGGGTCGAAGGGTGCGGAGCTCTGATCCCGTGCGGGGGGCTCGGCCGGCAGACCGTGCGGCGCTTGCTGTTTTAGGCGCATGCGGTGATTGTGGAACCAGTTAGTGATGGTTCGGGACGAGAGACCCAACTCCGCGGCAAGAAATTCGATGGTTGGCATATTCGGGTATGGATCGAGTGCAAACGCTAATCTCAACGCTTCCTTTTGTTCTTCAGAGAACAGTACCCGCTGTTTCTTGGCACATGGCGCCCCCGCGGTTGGTCCTGGCGAACTAGAGTGATAAAACTCTGAAGTATCATTTGATGATGTGTCCGACGAGTTATCCTGTCCGGGGCCGCTTGATCGCCGGCGCTTGCTCGCTTCTCGTCTTTCATTTTTCAGAGCTTGAAGGCGGTCAATGTTGTGCGCGTCGCTTAACCACAGTTGCATCCGAATAAATGGTTCTCTACCCTTAATGCTGAGCATGTGCCAGGGCTTCGGTTTTGATAACAATTCACTAACGGAACCCTGTGAGAGGCCGAGTACTGCTTCCCCGAAGATTTTCTGCCCAATGTTGTTTGCTAGAAGCGCTTCTTTAATTTTGGTCGTAATGGTCTGCGTGTCTAAATCTTGGGTGAGGGCAGCCATTTCGTAAACGCTTGGCGATATATGTTGATGTAAGTTACGCATTACGGGGGGCTGGTGGTGCGGCTGTGGTGGTGGCGGCGGCTTCCTCTCCTTGTTGTTGTTGTCGTGGTGCTGCGGCGGCAGCGTGACCGCGTGGTGCGGCGGGAAGCCGGGCGGCGTCAGCAGCAGCGGCGTGGGCTGGCCGAGGTGGCCGAGGTGACCCGGACCCAGCAGCTGCTCTTGCTGCATTTTGCTGAGCAAGGAGGTCGCGTCGGAGATCATCTTTTGTGTTGGCGGCATTGGTTTGTTCATGTTTGGCGGACAAGCTGTAAAGACAAAAATAGGAAAAACCTATTAATCCACTATTCATGTGACGAAAACGATCAATTCATTGTTTTTTAGAAAGATAAGATACTTACGAGGTGCTCCGCTGTAGTTTCCAGTTCTCATTAGTTTCTCCGGTGCAATTTTGTACTGCGACGCAACCAATTTGTGCACGGCATTGTCATCCTCCAGGAACATCTTCATGCGGATGAATGGCTCCCGTCCCTTTTGCGTCAGCATGTGCCACGGCTTCGGTCTCGCTAACAAGTCACTTACAGATCCTTGCGACAGACCGAGGACAGACTCACCGAATAGTCTTTGGCTAATGGAGTACTGGCTTAAAGCCTCTTTAACTCTCCTCACTATATCTTCTGTGTTCAAGTTATTAAAGAGATCAAATTGTTGCTGTGTGATTGGTGGAAGAACTGCTTTCATGGACCTCTGCACTGGCGGGTGATGAGGCGGGTTTGACGGCTGTGAGATGAGACTATTCGTGATAGATGCCATCCTTTGCAGTGGGCTTGCAGCTGCTGAACTACTGAAGTCTTCATTAGGAGTTATTGCCGGTGGTAGTATCGCATTCCCGAGTGGACTAGATGCGGACGATCCTGTCGATTGCTGTCCCGGCTCTAGTTTGGGCCTTACTAGCGAGAATGCGCTTCCCGCGTGTCTAATAGCCTCTTCGGCATCCATTGCCCTTTCCTTATCACTATCAGTCATTCCATTCATTTTGGCGTTTTTATCTTTAGGCAGTGAGAGGTCTTGGACCGCTCCGGAGCCGTTCATCTGCTGGTTCTGAGCTTGTTGCATCGCTTGCTGCTGCAAGGCGAGGAGGTTGGGGAACGGCGGCATTCCTGGCAAGCTGTGCAGGTTGGGAATGTTGCCAGCCGGTTGGATTTTGGCAAGTTCTCTATGATACGCTTCGAGTGCCATGCGGATGTCTTCTGGGGGCCTCTCCATATGTGGTGGCATGCCACCGCTGAAAAAAGGAGGAAACATGCTATACGTTAGTTTTAGATGTGCTGTTCTCGTTTAATTTTGAATTGAAATATACGTTTTGTGACATCTAGATTATAGTTATGAATTGAAATAAAAAGCTTACCCAGGGAAGCCCTCGCGGCGGATATCTTCCACTCTTCTTGTCATGATTTTGGCAAGTTCCTCCTGGTATATGCGGGCCACCTTCTCTTGAGGAATGTCATCGTTCTCATACTTCTTGAGTCTTCTATTTTGACTTGATTCCTAGACAATTACATTATTTTAATTATTAGTTTATTAAATTATTCAATAAAATTTATGCTTCTCGTTAAAACATCCTCGATAAAGTTTTTATACACGTAAATATGTGTCTTTTATCTTACCTTATTGGAGAACGGTGAAGGGCACTGGGTCCTCGGCGAGCTGGAGTCCTCACAGCTTCTAGAGTCATCGTTGTTGGGCGGTCCGATGGGTGTCTTCATCAGATGCGCCTCGTTCATGATGGCGTGCGCCAGCCGGTCATCACCTTCGCCCTCTGGCCGGCCATAAACCGAGCCCGTGCCATCTTTCGTCCCAACTAGAACCAAAACAACTTATTGTTAACCTTTGTCACTTATATACCTGAATAAGTAATAATAATACCTAATTAAGAAATAAATAATAAGTAAGAATAATAAACAATGATAAAAAAAAAATAAGTAAGAATTGGTCTTAGCATATAATGAAGCCTTTTAATGATCATGAAATTAGGGCAGTAGATGTAACAAATATGCAACTAAAGTTGTGATGTTAATTGCTCTTGAAAACAAATATATTTTTGCATAATATATTACCATCGTTTTGCGTTCGAATCCGCACACGAACAATTTTAATTGCCGCTAAATTGTTCCCCACGCACACATGTGCAGGGAAGGCACACATCCGTGTTAGTAGCTTTAACTGTTGCCAAGTAATAAATACGGGAGTTATATTTGGTACAATTGAAATTAGGCGCTTCATTTAAACTATAAAGCGATGCATAGCGCTTAAAAGATAATCGCTGAATGGGAACGAGCACTCATCGCCTAAGTCCAGTAATCCTAAAACTGCGCTGGCGCACTCATAAACAAGTGAAGTTACGCGTGAAAACCGCCCGCCATACTGTGGTCATTCATCCTGTCAACATATTGTCTCCGCTTCACAATGAAACGAGACTATTTAGATGGTGATGTACGCATGGAATTAGTTTAATTAACTCGCGTAATTAGTTTTAGACGTTCGCCGAGATGATTATAGAATTAAAGTGCGAGCATAATGTTCGGATACTGAGATCTCTTGCGGGTAATATTTGTTACCGTATATTTCGAGTTCAAAGAATTTTTGGTGTTAAATCCGAGCGTTGTTAGCGCGGCGCCCTCGTTTATTTTATCTTATGAACATAATAATAATTGGACGCCATCTCTTTAGATAAATATACCTACTGTTATTGTGTGCCAGTCTACGTATTGTATTAAGATATAAGTAAAAAATCGGCCACATCCGTCAAGTGTTTAAAGAAAAACGATAATGTTATTTGCATTGCGGTATTTTAACGACTCCAGAAACGGATCGTTTGTGAGTTGACGTATTAATTTTCAAGGATCACAAAGACTTAATTGCGTCCTTAAATTTTATTTTGAAATCGACAATATGTTCGCTAATTTCCTCACAACACAAGTATTTCCATTCCGTTTATTTTAGATTCGCCTGTTGTTGCGCCGAGTTCATCCCTAATTATTTGACAATAAAAAGCATAATGCTCTGCAATGCAATTGTTTTTCTTTGAAAACTCACTTTTGGGACGTTAAGTGTATTTTATTTATTGAGAGTTAAAAATGAATTAAGATCTCAGTGTCGCACTGTTTGTACGTATTGTGGATGCCATTAAATTTATATTGTATTCGTATTAATAGCTACTAATGACGTGGTGGCCTAGTGGTTCAATAAACGGATTTGTGTGCACAAGGTTGCAGGTTCGAACCCACTACAGGCAAGTACCAATGTGACTTTTTCAAAGTTATATGTACTTTCTTAATTATTCTAAGACATCATTGACAATCGCTGAAGAAAAACATCGTGAGGAAACCTGGATTCCAAAAACTGGAATCTGAAATTGCCAACCCGCACTGAGCAAGCGTGGTGATCAATGCTCGTTCCTTCTCTATATGAGAAGAGGCCTGTGCCCAGCAGTGGAACATTTATAGGCTGGTACTATTATTATATTATATTAATAGCTGGACAGCTACATACTATCATGCTACCATGATAAATAAGTGTTACCCGAATAATAAATTACTATCTCGGAATAAAAAAAAGCAATACATAAATATATTGTCCCTCGCAACGCCTTATTTAAACTTTCACTAGAATTATAATTCTTTTTTCTATTTCAAAATACTTTATTGTTTTCACTTTCGAAAATTTCATTTGTTTTTGTCACTTTCTGGTAATTCTCACGTTCTATAAGACACAATGAACTCAGTTATGTCCTTCTATAGACAATATTTTTTTGTGAAACCAACCGTTCACGAACTTAACGACTTATGACTGAGCGAACGTGATACAAATATTTAAAAATATTATACAGATTATGATCTCGTGTGTCCATAATGTTAGACAATAACTCTATATACGTGACTCGTTTATAAATTAATTATTTTCTTAATGTTAGAGTAAATTGGTACTTTAACTATAATGGTATAAGTATGGCAACACCAAAAAATTTAATAATCACGGTGATGTTCCAATTTTAAATCGAAACTCATTATATGTCGCATTTGTTTGTCGAACAAATGAGGTGCGACAAGTTTTCAAACAGTGATATAAATGTATTCAGTCATCTGTGGCGTGCGTGGACCGTATGTAAAAACAAATGAGGTAATATTGTATTTATACGACATTGATGGTATACGCAACACACTCATATTCAAAATTTAAGTTTAGTATTGTAAAAACGCCCGTTATGTCAATAAGTACCGATCAAAACACACCTAATTAGAATGTCCCGCGTGTCTCGTCCGCCGTCGTCGGCTAGCTGATTATTTAGTTTATTTCAAAGCTGCGGTTCGCCTCGCGGCGGTCTTCTCGGCTTTTCTTTTGTAAGTTCAATACCGCTTGACATATCGTAGCGAATCAGAATGTGAAGCACGCAGATATCTTTTATGAACTGTGTAATTTAATGTACTGGGTAGGTAAACGGACGGACGTAAATACAAAAACTATAAAAAATACACGCGCTTTTAATAAAACGTCTCGCAAATATAGTAGATAATTTTAAATCACAGACGAACGAATCGACACGATTTGTATGTATGTATTCATCCTTCGACATACAGGCCGTCGATAAATTTCAACACACGTCTATTAATGCCTTTGATCTTGTTGCAGACATTTTGTTATTCTGTAAACGGCACGCGGGCAATTACTGCGACGTGCTTCGAAATATTGTCAAAAAACTGAGGTTATTTCCACAGTGAAGTGACGCAACTCAGGTCGCGCCATTTTGTATCGCCACACGTCAAAGTCATCAACATGGCGGGTCTGGCCCGCTGGCCCGCTGGCGGGGCTACTCTAAATATTACAAACTTACATTTTTATTGATCTAGTTTCGTTCGCCTTTCTTATCTCGTAGACTATAAAGAATGTAACGATATCAGTTTTTATTGTAGGCCATTAAGATGTGCATTTTTGATGGATATTTTTAAAAAACGCGCTGCTCAATTAACGTCGTCCAGTCACGGAAGTTTAAAATTTATCGGACGCCGTTTGATCGCTTCTGACCGATGGCGGGAAAGTCGCCGTGTAAATTCGAGTGGCAATAATATAATTCAAGGATAACAATAAAAACGAAGAAATTATTTGTTTATGCGACATTATATCGCGTGCGTGCACGCGAAAACTATTTTCTTTGTGGCCGTTATTGATTGCTATAGTCGTATGAATATTCAAAGGCTTTGGAAAGTAAAGGGGCGGTGCCCTAAATTATAGTGTCACTGTGACATAGTAAAAAAAGTAACGTTCGTAATTTAACCGTATAGGTTGGATTCGAACGGGGAACTCGTATCCGGGATTGTAAATCAAGTTGGCGGGTAGTCGCAAGAAAGGGGTGAGAAGTGCGCGCTCTATACGTCACACAGGCGATCGATGCTCATTTGCATTCGAGTCGTCGTCGGCAGCGGACGTCAGGGCCGCTCGAAAGTGTTGCAGAGCACGAAAAAAAACTACTGCATTTGAATTGGTAATTATATGCAAAAGAAATAGTTGCATAAGCGAGCATCTGAGTTAAAATTAGGTGCTAAGTGGTGCAACATAGAAATGGTATCGCATGCGCCGGGAGGTATTAGAATATGGCGCCCCTAAACCTCAAAATGTTTGATAACGACACATAATAAATCTGGCGTTGCGTAGAACACGATAACATCGAAAATGAAGAGGTAAAATTGTGGAATGATATAATTTTCGATTGGTAAGTTTCTTTTGTTCGACGTCGCGTGCGTAGGGTCGGGTGATCGGGATCGCGTGCTAGATGGCAATCTGCCGCGACGGGGGCACCGACCACAATTGATTCCACACGAGAGAGAAACAGAATGGTCCTGTGCATTTGACGAGAGCCGCACATGTACACGTACGTGCAGAGGAAGCGAGCTCATGAAATTAAGATAAGGACGAGTTAGACAATTCTAGGAATGATTTGTATGTGCGCTCGGGACTCCGGAGAAATCTAACAGGGATATTTAAGAGGCTTTGTGGGTACCTCCACCAAGTGTATGTTGTACGAACATGCGACCCGCTTACATTTCCGTGATCAGCGTAATGGGAAATCACGTTCGTTGATTGAGCCGAAAATTACCGAATTACAAATTGCGTGCATTTGATTGGCTGACGGTTAAACAGAACAAATGACGTCACGAGCGCGTAAATGACACGATTTCGTTATAACTATAATGTTGAGGGTTCGGTTTTATTATAAAGTAGTAAAATGTGTCGCGTTACACCAACATAGTGGAATATTTTTATGATTTACAGCTCTGTAGTAAAATTTAAAATATTATTAGTTTAGGAAGAGATTACACAGTTGAGTATTTAAATCATTTTTATAGATCAATTCATTTGAATGACCCCTGTGTTTTTTCAACAGTTATAATTTTAGCGGCAGTACCTATGTTATTCTCACATTGTATGTGTACCTAAGTATATACAGCTTACTTCAGTACCTAGACTACACCTGTGTTTTCATCTTCATTACTAATAAATTCCTCAGATTATTTATAACACTGTTTATTCTAGACAGAGTATTAACGGCTTCAATCGTGAAACTATAGTGTTTACGTATTTACGTGGGTATATAAAATAAAATGTCGGTGCTAGCTTATATTCCCCGGCGGGTACAAAACTCGGTACTCGCTAGTTAGTAACTAAATTCAATAATCAATTTTGCCAGCTCCGCCGAGGGACGTCTATGTAAGTAGACGAGACCGTCGAGAGCTCTCCTACACAAACGCGAACTACACGTAATTCTGCTCCATATAAAATAAAAACTATCATAAATCAAAAAGTGTTTTTTTCTTATCATACTTTATGGCCGCGATTTCCATATCATTCAGCCCATTCGATTGCATAAAAAGGTCTTTGATATTATCTTAAAAGCTTTTCCGTTACGAACTGCGATCCGCAACTGAAAGTTTTCAGTCGGCACGTCCCCTGTACATTTAGTTCAGTAGTTTTCAGCACAAACCTAGACGAACGTAGGTACCCATTTCATCCCATTTGCTGTGTACAGTGAGATGACAGCGCAAAAACTGCAGACTGCACACCCTGGCGTCTCCCTGGAGCTTATCTGTATAACTTTTAACGATAGCGTAGCGAAGTTTTTTAACGAAATAACCGAATTTCCGTTAACTACAGGCGGAGTAACACGGTTAGTGCCGCGTCTGCCGCTTCATGTGCCGTTTTTAATTGATTTTAAGTCCTCTGCCGTGTCTTTGTTTACAGATATTACTTGATAACCAGATTAACAACATCAATTCAATATTTTCTATACTAAAATTGGTTATCTAAAAATACGTCTCAAAGTCGCGCTGTTCTGACTGATTGATGTCAAATATAATGCCTTTCAAATTTTAAACATACACACGCAATTGATGATCAAATAACAAAAGCTAATTTTAATAATTTGCCGCCATCTTCAAAAGTAGCCAGCGTATTTTTTTTATAAATGATATAAAACAACATGCCGTGACAAATATAACGATTTTTCACGTGTACCGCAATAATGGCAGGTATTAATGCATTGATTTCGCACAGTTGTTTTATTGATTGTAGCGGCGATTGATTGCGGCGAGACACGCGAACACGCGGTAAGCCAAGAGGGCTTTTGTTGCGTGAAAATTGAAAAAAATAAGATCGATGGCAAGTCTGTAGCCCATAACTGTATGAAGGATTTGTGGAAAATCTACGGCTTAAATAAAACCTTGAGATACAAGACATTCTGTCACGGTGTAGTAGCCACGCAGTACAAACTTTAGATATACTGATGATTGAAACCTGGACACAGTCATACACAAGCGATCCTATGTTTATCACGGGTTATGGAGCAAACGATCGTTGCAATGATGCGGAGAAAATGTAATGTGACATGAACGACCTTAGTCAGAACTTCCAGGAATAAGCGCACCTCAAATAATCTGACAGTTTTGCAGTAAAAACGTTTGGCACCGCAAGAGCGGAAATACGGTGCATTAAAAATAGGTAAGAGACAAAAGTTCACAATGTTATCTTGGCAATCATTCTGAAAACTTTTCACTATACATAACTAAATGCTTTAGTTTGACAGGAGGTATCTGTCAAAATGACATTTCGAAAATACAGTATTTTTTTTTATATGAGGAGATACTTTTACGATGCATGATCATAAATTGCGCGGCTTATATAGATAAATCTAGAGCTTGATTTAATTTGCGAGTGTGTTGGATTAAAACTATTTCGCGGCACAATGACGAGTCATTCATAGCTGCACATTAATCCTTACTAATTATGCAAGACGGGGAGCAAAGATGTAAAATGGTCGGTCACAAATCGCGTCCGAACTGACAGTTTAAACAACCCATCTTGTGAGACAGATCCCTGATATATAACTCGGGTATGCTAAGGAAACGTGTGTAATTAATTACGACGAATAATACGTCAGGATGCACTTAATTTCCTATTAAACTGTTAAGAAAACGGTGAACAAGATGGCGCCCGCGATTTGGCGCGCAACGATTTTGATATTTCTGTGAAATACTTGTATGATTTCTGCTGAAATTTACTAAGTTGAGGGTTGTTGTTATAGCGTTAGCGATGACTTAACTAGATTATTATGCGGGAGAGGTAAATCCACGCCATCTCTGAAACTCAGGTGATCTGGCGAAATTAAATAACTTGGACAAAGTACAAGAATCTGAGCATAAGTCAGCATTAAGAAGCGAAACGAGCGATAAATAGTGCTCAACATTGTAAAGATCGATCAAACGTTGAACAAAGATGCAGGCGTTCGTTCGCGCGCTCACTCATCAATCCCGGTAGACCGCATCATTATTTTCGAACAACAACGAGTGCGGGTGCATTCTCGATCACATTTGTGCGAAAATCGAAACGTTTGAAAGTGAACGGTGGGCGTTGACGTAGCGACGGTCGCGCGACGTGTTTACGACCGCCGGTGCGACCGCGGCTTTATTAAAATAATTACCCGCGCTTCGGTCGCTTCATCGCTTGCTTGACGAACGAGAATGCCCTTTTTTCAACGTTTTGTTGGCGAATTAAGATTTTTTTTTGGATAATCTGTATAGACCTTTATGTTTTTTTTTGGCATGCTGTGAGTAATGATATCGCCCAACTTGCTTGCTGTTTATACAAGTATGTTGTATAAAACTACTCGGTGTATTATTTACTGACATTTTTATCAGATGGATTGTCAGGAAAGTAGATAATTGTGTCTCAAAACGAACGTACCTAAATATAGAGCTAACATTTAACTAATAGACTGGTATGTTTAATGAATAAGTACTGCGTATCTATAAACAGCGAATGAATAAAGTCACATGTTCGAATGGATCCTATCAATTAATTTCTACAAACAATATGACAGGCAATATAATAATCACGCTTGTAAAATGTCTTTATAACGTTGTAGATGAAAATAGTTAACCCCGATATTTCTCTGATGTTAATTC
Source organism: Diachrysia chrysitis (assembly GCA_932294365.1). Classification (NCBI taxonomy): domain Eukaryota; kingdom Metazoa; phylum Arthropoda; class Insecta; order Lepidoptera; family Noctuidae; genus Diachrysia; species Diachrysia chrysitis. Next base: position 11,267,608 of record OW028660.1, on the reverse strand, counting down.
CCTTATGTCAACTGATATACATTAAAATATATTTGTCTGTTCAGATGTAAAACGCAACAAAATTATTGCAACGGAACGCTTTACAACAAGCGCTCTTGATTGCAATAATTTAGCGCCATCTTATTTTAGTTCGGCTATTAAAAGCTAATTGTGTTAAGGACTATGAAGACCGCATTATACGAGTAAATTGTGTGAAGTGTTTTAACGTACTTGCGTTGGATTTTAATAGTTTCAACAATTTCTACGATATAGTTTCTATATTTCTGTATGCGCTTATTTTGACATTACTGGCTGTATATTGTGTTTCCACTGTCTTTATTTTACATACTTTGACTAAAAGTCTTTTGGGCAAATGTAAAAATAACATCTTGAAGTATATAGGTACCTAATAAAATAATAATTGTAATTACAGTCAGATATTCGAATAACGTCTTTTTCATACCAATTTAAAGAATGTTTATTTCGTAATTGAATTTCTAATTACAACAATTATGAGGCATAATTAAACAATTAGCTAACGAAATAATATTTGTTTGATATAAAAAGGAATTGTGCTCGTATTATGTAATTAATTATTATAAAAGAACAACACGGCTATTAACTATATTACTAAGTCGTATAAAGCAGTATATTATGAATATTGTGTACAATAGGTTCGGATGTGTTAGACAAAGATGGTCAGATACTTGCGTCGGCTGTCAAGTCATTTACGCGTTCAGCCGTAACAATTACTTAGGTATTATTATCTTGGACAGTCGTTTAGGTATAAAATCATAAACTATATAATGAGACACGGTATTATAATCATAAATATGCCCGTAAAGAGGTCTGATTGCTTCGTCGGAAGCCATCAAAGCCGCCGCGGAACGACAGGCATTCTTCGCAAAATAATTTCTTGACCTCTACGCTAGCTTTACGCTACTCGGCAACAGATGGCGTTACGTACACATTGTTGCGTGCATTCCACGCTTTTTTCCTTTAACCTTTTTTCAGAGTTATTTCTGTTTAAACGCTCTTAAACGAGCATTTAGTTTTTCAAAGGTGCTTTCTAAGTGGCCGTCTCAAAGGTTTTTGCTGGAAATGTCCTTTGTAATAATACTTTAGCGATAATTGCGTCGTAAATTAAATGTTTGTCTCAGTCATCGTAATTTCATAAGTGTTTGTAAGACGCATTCGGCTTATGTCTTATTATGAGTGCTAAAGCCTGTAGTTCTCTAGTAAACGCATGCTTTAGTTTCGCCGCTCGCTACGAGATGGCGCTACAATACCGTTTCAGTCTCAAACTATTCTTTGTTCGTCTCTCCGCCAATAATCCGAATGTCGAAACTAAAATAAACAAGAAGTTTAAATTTAAATTGATATTTATGAACAAGTATGTCGCCAATTTTACTCTCATTATCAGCCAATCCCTTTTGATCCCTATTCGATTCCCGGAGGGTTTTATCGGGTCGGTAATTATTATGTGATTATCAACACGAATTTTCATGTTTCAAAGTTTATGATTTATGTGTTATGGTATCGTTCGCTACTTTCGGCAGCTCCGCCCCTCTTATGCCACTTATTTTATAGACCAATCGATTTACCCTCCTAATAGTTTAGTACGAGTGAATATAGTACAGATAATTTAATTTGCTAAACGCTACTTAATCAATTAGTTATCCGTCTGATTGTCAAATAATGCTCATAGTAATCTGTCAGCACATACCGTTTTATACCAATCCCATCAATTTTGTACATTATTTATCTCTGTACAGGAAAACGGTTATTATTGTGACATTTTGACTAATCTATTTTGTTATTTGTTGGTGTACGAATTACTATCGAATAAAACTTGAAATATATTAAGAAATCTCAAACGAAACTTGGCAAAATGACAAACTAGCATCCAGGAAAAATTAACTTCTTTTTAATATTTTAAATGTCATTGCAAAATTCCAATCGAAAGAGGATTTAATTTAAAGTTTTGAAAGAGTAAATTGAATTTAAAAATAGAATGTATTCAAATGAATTATAAAGAGTGTTCGGTTTAAAGTTAGTGCCGGGAAGATGGCGACTCGGGCCGTTGTGTCAGTGCGCGCTCGATGCTGTCCGAGCGCATTAGCCGCGCGGCTAAAACACTTGCAGAGTTCCCAACTCCGTTCAGTTTTAAACGCCTTTGACAGCCCCCCGTGCGGGCCGGCCGCACGTGCGACACATCGATAACTTATTAGCGATACGTTTGAGAGGAAAGTTCAGATTTCAGCTTTAATGGTTATTGGGCAAGATGTAGACGTGTAATTACTTAACTTTTGACAAGACAACACATGCCATTGTTTTAAAAGCAATTTTAAACCTACATGAATTGAATTCCCTTATTTGTTTGACTGTAGTTTAATCCGTATTTAATATGTTAAACAATTATTTAACTAGTTATTATCCAACAACCAAAGTTAGGTAAAATACTTGAAAAACTTAGTATGAAGCACCTATTGTAAAACAAATCCCGAACATGCAAAAGCACAATTGAATATTAAAATTTGCTTAGCGTTAAACTAAGAGCTCTATAAGGGGAGTTTACAGTGTAGGAGCATCGAGGACGCTTAACTTCGGGCATAAAGCCTTTGGCGGGTGTCCTGTGCCGGCCGATAGTGGCCATTGAAAATAGATTTTCACGCTACGCTTGAAATGCTTTTGAGAACCGAACTTCGTCTAAATATTGGTGGGTTGTCGAAATTCTCTGCGTGTATCCGAACATTAAGTCGTGTTCTATTTTCAAACACCTTTTTCGGAATGTTGGTGCTCTTGATTTTTGACATTAAGAGGGTCGAGTTAATTAGAGTCGCATGATATCGGTTATTTGAATACGGTTTGTTCGTATCTTGAGAAATTAGATCGGACTTTTGTGAAACTTTAAATTAAATAACCTTAAACTTTTGAATACTTTGTAGACATCCATTGTATATGTTGAAACTTAATGTCGTAATAAGTTTAAAAAACTGTGTAGCGTGCGTTGATTTAATCACGTGAAACTACAGCGTGCTGATTTACTGCTGAGTATGAAACATGATACTAATCTTAACCAATAAGCTTTTAAATCGATTTTTGTGATCGTTAACAACGAGACGTCTGCTAGTTTATTTCGTTACTGAACCGTACAAGTAATAAGAGCAATAATTACGACCACCATTATAAAACTTAATTGGAATGAAGGATTATATGAATAAATAACGTTTCCAACTCACATCGAAGTTTAGTGGCCGTGAAAAATAAAATAATATTATTGTCTCGTGTTAACTCGATATACGACGATAGTTTACCGATTTATTCGTTGTGTTTACGTTCGAAAATTGAATTCAGTCACGACATTTACTAGAATGAAACCGTAAAATTTGTACATCACTATTTACCGGTAATATAAGACCGTGTAATCGTCTGTTCTGTTGAAAAGTCTGGATATCAATGTATATTTTTTTTGGTGTTCTTTTATTTTTGCATGCCGAAAAAATATTTAGTTACATGAATATCGTTAAGCTATAATTATTTGATCAATAATAATTATAAAATAGACGCTTGATTTATGTTTCTACATAAAATATCCAATTAAAGAACGTAAAAGGGAAGTTTATGATGGACTAACTAAGAAATAAAGATTCTCAACAAAAACGTCCATTGGTCATTACTGTAAGTACGGTTTTGATTGAACATTAATATAATTTATTTCTGTTATTAAACTTTTCATTATCATTACGTCAAAAGCCATAGATAATAGACGTGCAAAAACTATCGATGATATAGTGCAGATCTTGATACGGTTTTACGGTTTTTGCGTCACTATTCGTAGGGCGGGAAGTTATTGTTGCCAGTTTTAATTGATCCGCCATTGTTGCGGCGCGTGCGTCGTTTATCCAATTATTTTTATGTACTGTCGAGTTCTGAGTAAATATATGTAAAAGCAAATTACTGATGCAGGTTTGATAACTAATTAATAGATAGTTTTTTTAACGATATTATAAGAAAATATGGTTTTATATGTTCTTTGTGTTAATCCTTAAAACGTGATTAAATTATCTGTGATCTGTTAGATCTGTAATTCTTACTGATCTAAAAGATCTAAGGTCAATTACAATATCTACATTTGATAAAAAGAAACAATATAATTGTACATAAAAACTAAAACAACGATTTCAAATAGATATACGATATCTTTACTATAAAGAAAAACATAAATTCCTGCATTTCATTAATTTTCCGCCCAAATATTTCCGCAATATTCAGCAGCACCCTGTACATTGCCTACAGTCCTACACCCTGTATTGTCGCGTGTGAACGTCGAACAACAATTGTTTCGCAACAGACAGACGGACGGACATTATGCATGTGTATCGTGGGAACTGGGAAATGGCCGACACCCATAATGCTACGGTCCTACTCGCTACTTATGTAAGTAATACGCTTTCTAGGACATGGCGACAGACAGACAATATAAATAAAGAATAGGCAACAAACACACAGGTTGTGTGATCTACTTTTGTTTTCCGACGATTTCGTAACGAATAAACGTCAAATTAATCAATCGTTTAAAAAAAACCTTATTGCTATCATCTATAGCAAAAAAAGGGGTTATTTAATTTCATAACGTAAAAAAAACGGGTTCAAACCAACCTATTCCTTAGTAACAATTCAAACGTCTTACATTAGGTGACCAACTTAAGAGAGTACATCGATAAAGACTGCTACTAAGCCCAAATGATCCAAAAAGTCAGTCTAAAATCGTGTACTTTGATATTGGTATTCCTTTTATTAGGAAGAAGTTATCACTAATTTTGTGTCAAGTCTCACTCGACATAATAGTACAGGTCTATTTGATAATGAACAACTGCAGTAAGAATCCATCGCAACATCTTCCCACGCGTGGATTGATTGCGAATGTGGCGTGACCAACGAGGTAGCATTACAGGCTATTACGGTGCATGGCAGACCCACATAACACCACTTATTGATGAATGGAACGATATTTACTATTTATTATCTTTAGACAGTTTATTTCAGACCATTTTTCTAAATGCATACGGGAAATTTCCTTTTGTAAGCATAGGATGTGCAACTTTCAATCGCAAAGGAAAGGAAAACAATTGGTTTGATTAATGCAACAGAAAATCCTCTTTACAAATTTTCTGCGAACACAGTGCAAATGGGATACGTTAAAAAGGGAAAATGCATCCTAAATCTTGCATAATAACCCCATAAACGCAGCCAAAACACCAATCAGCAATAACCGAAATAGGAAAACGAGAACCGCATATCATCGCAGCGAAATAAGAAAACCGTAACCCTTCCGGGAATTATCTGAAATTCAATCTATTTGAGCTCATCCCTATCGATGGGGACAAAGGCTAATACACAGGAGTCCATTGTTTTCGCAGATTTATACATTGTCCTGCATTGTCGTTAATGTGTACACAGCCTTACAATGAGTTCGTTCTTTTTAATTCCACCGAATTCGGTACTGTCTGTATTACGTATTTGTTTTGTGGCGTACGACGCCGTGCTTTCGCACTTTTCAGTGGACTGTATTTCTTGTTTGAAAGATCAAGGAGATGAGTCAGTTCTTGGAATCTTAGGTAGAAAATCGGTTCCTACCTAGGGAGAACGTCCCCCGCGCTCAGTCATTCAAAACTCAGTACCCGCAATAAACCCCACTAACCTTTCGTCTGGAACGTCCAGCGGCTGCGAGATCCTTGTTGAGTTGCTGCCTACCACACGGTGGTTGACGTGTTGATGCTTTAAGTTCCCCTTCACACCAGCACAAAGTACCAAGAGTTCAACACAAAATTAACGTCAGTTATGCGCAGTTCCCAAAAAACTTCTGTCCCCGCTCTCGCGGTCAAAATTATACTTCGTCTTTAATTTCGGTAGGCGGCAGCACTTGTCGCGCGCCAAACGCATCGCCGACGCCCATTGGTCCGGCCAGTGAAGCATACTACAGATACTAAATCGAATGACCGAACACCCCCCACCGAAACCAGCAATGGTTTCCCTACCTAAACTGAAGCAGGGATAAAATAAATAAGAATTAGGGGATATTTAAAATCCAAAGTAGGTAATTAAAATTAAATTAACTATACTGAAATCTAACTACGAGATAAGAATTTTATATTATTTAGTTAAGATAGGGTAAAGGACTCAGTTTATTAACTGGTCTTTTAAGAAGATTCTTTTGTGTGCGTATAGTCACGCACCGAACAATACCATCGTCACCAGGATGAACCTCTTCAATACGAGCCAGAGGCCAGTTACAAGAGGGCGCGTTATCTGTTTTTACTAAAACAATATCCCCCACATTAATTTTAGCGTTTGATGTAAACCATTTTGCGCGTTGCTGTAACGTATTTAGGTATTCTCCCTTCCATCTACGCCAGAATATTTGAGAACACTTTTGTAAATATTGCCAACGTGACAATCTATTTATAGGCTCATTTTCAACATTGTACTCAGGGACGGATACTAAACTCTGGCCTATCAAAAAATGACCTGCGGTTAGGACATTACAATCACCGGGATCATCACTGGCTGGAAGAGGGCACAGTGGACGAGAGTTTAATATAGCTTCTATCTTACAACTAACAGTAGTGAGCTCCTCAAACGTTAAGGACTTCTCTCCTACCGCTCGCACTAAATGGTACTTAACGGATTTGATGCCCGCTTCCCAGAGACCACCCATATGTGGCGCGCTAGGCGGGTTAAATTTCCAAATTATTTGCCTACTAGTACAACCCTCAACAATTGCTTCTTTAGTTAGTCGATCAGTTAGAAATTTGTGGACTTCGGTTAAATGTTTGTTACTAGCGATAAAGTTGGTACCACAGTCTGAATAGATAAACGAACACAGACCTCTACGAGAAACAAAACGGTCTAATGCTGCTAAAAAACATTCTGCCGATAACGCTGACAGAATTTCTAAATGTACGGCTTTGGTGGAAAAGCATATAAATAACGCTAGGTAAGCACGGCTTACTTTAGCATTGCGTCGTAAACTATCTTTTATAAAGAAGGGTCCGCCTAAATCCACGCCTACATTATCGAAGACTTTATTAGGGAGTAACCTAGTGGCAGGTAATGAAGCCATCTTTGGTTGTACAAGGCTCGGTCTGCACCGATGACAAATTTTACATTTCGACAATACCGAACGAATCGTTGGTCGAGCAGCTAATATCCAAAAATTTTGCGTTAGTATGTTTTGTAAAGTACGCGGCCCTGCATGCAGATATTTAACATGAAAATATTTAATGAGCAATATAGTGAACCGGCTAGTTTTTGGTAAGAGTCGAGGATGTTTGCTATTGTAGGGTAGCTCCGACCGAGATAGTCTACCCCCCACCCTGAGGAATCCTTGCTCGTCTAAAAACGGTGATAATTTTTTCATTGAAGGGATATACTCTTGACCCTTGGATAATTTATCAATTTCTATTTGAAAATACGCCGATTGTACTAATTTCACAAGAACGTCTTGTGCGCGAGTCAATTCAACTGTCGTCAGTGTCGAAACGCCGGATACATCGGTTAATTTATACTTTAGTCTTAAAATTCTCGCAAAGCAACGTTGTAATTTAAAGTACGACGAGAACTGATCAAATATACTTTCACAAAATTCTACTTTCGATTCACCAAATTGCGTGGAACTAGTGCTCACTAGCGCCATCATTTTATAATCGGGTTTTAGTTCATCAACATTAGAAGCGTCGCTATTGATGAATGTGGTTACTGGCCACTGATCATGACTCTCGCTAAGCCATTCAGGTCCGGACAGCCATTTCGAGCTACAAGCGACTAGCTGTGCAGGATTAGCACCACGAGAACCGATATCCGCCATGTTGTTTTCACTGTTTACGTGTTTCCACTGGGGTGTCGATAAAACTTCGGTGATCTGTGTAACACGGTTACACACAAATGTTTTTAATTTATATGCTTCAATTTGAAGCCAAGACAATACGATTGTCGAGTCAGTGAGTGCCGTAATTTTATTAATTTTTAAGCGACCTAAATTATTACATACATATTTAATTAATTTACTTAGAAGTAAAGCTGCCATTAGTTCCAGTCGGGGAATAGTTAGAGGTTTTATAGGTGCCACCTTTGACTTAGCCGTCATTAAGCGTACTTTGGTATGTCCCTTATCATCACGACTGATGACATAAATACAAGCCGCGTACCCGCGAGATGACGCGTCACAAAAACCGACCAATTCGCATTCTGTTTGACCCGGTAACAATAGGTGTCTCTCGATATTAATATGCGACAAGCATGGTAACTCCGTGACGAATTGTGACCATCGCTTAACTATACATTGTGGCAGCGGTTCATCCCAACCAACTTTTAACTTCCACAGATCCTGCATAATTTCTTTCGCTACGAATAAACACGGTGATATAAAACCCACGGGATCATATATCGACGCTAGTAATTTTAACACCGAGCGTTTGGTATTAACATGGTCTGTAGCATTTACTTGAAAACAAAAGCTATCCGATAGCGGTATCCACCGTAGCCCCAATACTTTTATCGAATACTCATTATCATCTTTCATAAAATTAATCGGACACTCTCTATGTTCGGTCGGTATTCGCTGTAATAACTCCGTGCTATTACTCGCCCATTTCTTAAGTTGAAAACCACCGCGTTGTAATAACCCAATTAATTCGTCCTGTAACGTACAGGCAGAGTGGAATGTAGGGCATGAGTATAAAATGTCGTCCATGTAAACACCTTCCCGCAATACCTGACTCGCCATTTTGAAATGTTCACCCTCATCATCAGCCAATTGCAGTAATGTCCGGATTGCAAGGAACGGTGAGCAACTAAGACCATATGTTACAGTTTTTAGTTCGTATGTCTGTATCGGTTCAGACGGAGAGTTACGGTATAAAATATGTTGAAAACTACGATCAGATTCTCTTAAATTTATAGCGCGGTACATTTTGCATATGTCACTCACTAGACAAAATTCGAAAAGTCTAAAATTTAATATTATTCCAACTATATCACGGTATAGTTTCGGACCCGTCAATAAGATATCGTTCAGGGATATATTGTTACTCGTCTTCGCCGACGCATCAAACACTACTCTCAACGGAGTCGATGTACTACCCGGACGTAATATACTGTGGTGCGGAATAACATATTTACTCGTCTCAGTACCACGATAAAGCTCCATGTGGCCGAGCGTCTCGTATTCACGCATGAAATAGGCATAAGCATCGAGTAGTGACGGAGATTTTAATAGTTTACGTTCGGTATATCGTAAGCGTCGCTCAGCCATCACTGACGAGTCCCCTAAGAGTGGGTGTTGCGGTTTGAACGGCAACGGCACTACGTATCGACCATCAGGTTCGCGACGGTGGTAATTAACGAATATCTCCTCGGCAATGTTGTCGAGAGGATTCGTAGGCGACTTACACGGTACTTCCTCTATTTCCCAAAATTTACGTAAAGTTTTATCTAGTGTATCTTCCTCTTGAATCGAAAAGGATAAATGAGTACTTTTAATTTTATTAGTCACCGAAGATACTAACTTTCCACTTACTACAAAACCGAAAACTGTCTCGAACACTTGTGGAATGTCGGGTCTAATCGATAAAGGTTTATCCTTTATTAACTCGGATACGATGTCGTTACCTAATAAAATATCCACGCGTGAACGTTTATAATAACACGGATCGGCTAACTTAAATTGTTTATATTCGTCAATAACTGTTGACGGAAAAGATACGTTAGGCATCTCAGGCGATACCTTACTAACAACTACCATATCAACGTTGTAATGCGGTGAATTTAATTTGCATGGTTTAATCGTACATGTTATCATCCCGTGATTTTTTACCGGTTCGCCACCAAGACCGAAAATAGTATAAGGACATTGTTTACGCGGTAAACCCAAACGTTGAGCACAGTCCGTCGTAATGAATGAACACTGCGCGCCTGAGTCCAGTACTGCACGGCAGTCTTGACTTTGCATATTAAAATCCGTAACATTCAAGCGCGCGGTACCTAATACTACCCCGCTCAACTGTGTTCCACCTACACTGTGTAAGGCAAGTTGTGTCTCGGTGCTATGCTCTGCGGTACGACCGAGAGAGCGCGTTTGCTGCGCGTGCGAGAGAGATGGCCGATCTTGCGCGGGCGACACGGTCGCCGCGCCAGGCTCTCTGTGTAGTAAATAGTGGTGCTGCCTAGCACAAACACCACAGTTCATAGTACTTTTACATGAGGAAATATCGTGATTTGCCTTAAGACAATTAGTACATAACTTTAAGAAATTGACACGGTCAATTCTGGCTGCAGTCGACAAGTTGCGAAACAGATCACACCTATAAATCATATGATTTTTGTCACAATGAGCACAAACGAACTTATTTTGTTTAAAATTATTATTGTAATTCGACACGGTCGATGCTGCAAAAACTCCTTTAGCGATTGCCGCGCGAGATTTGTAATTATTATTATTGTAAGACGCATTTTTGTTGAGCGTATTTTGTTTACGTTCCGTCGATACCGAAACAGCTGATGTACTAGGATTACTCGGAAACGTGTGTTCAAGTACTTTTATTTGATTGTTAACGAAATCTATTAATTCTGTAAAAGTAGGTAACGAACCTTGATTGCAACTTTCTTCAAATAATTTCCGAGTCGTAGTATCCAATGCGCGTAATGCTAAATGACAGATTAGGTAGTCTCCCAAGTTGTCAACATTTAGGGCTTCAATTGCCTTCCATGAATGATCAAAGGTTTCGATGAATTGGTTTAAATTATCGGCGGTATTTTTTGTTAGCGGCGTGAAGTACAATATCTTATTTAGGTACCTACCTACTAACGCCCGAGTATCTTGATACTTGTCGACTAAACTTTGCCAAACAAGTGGGTAGTTTTTAGCGGTTATAGGTAGTTTTTTCACTATATTTAGCGCCGGACCTTTTACACATGATAACAAGTAGTGAAATTTATCGATTTCTTCAAACTCCCGATCATGTACTAACGATACGAATGTGTCATAAAAGGTAGTCCAGTTTTCGAACTGACCGTCAAACTCAAACAATTGTAGTTTAGGTAATGAAGGCCTAACCTGACCGCCGACTGACTTTTTCGTAGTGTAATTGTCGGACTTATACTTTAATTTTACTGATCGACACGCTGAGTACAATGTATCAAATGAATCCAATTCTTTTGTCGAAAACTTAGCGTCCGGTTTTAATTGCATTTCAATTTGCATTAATTGTAAAACGGTTTCTTCGAAACGTGATCTTATTTTATCTAACTCGTCAAACTGCGCTAAGTATTCTATTAAATTCTTTTCAGACAATGATTGCGAAAAATCGTAAACCTTTTGTAATTTAGAATACAAATATTGTTTTTGAAAAATTAATGTTTTTTGTTTTATTTCTAACTCGGATTTGGTCGCCATTTTATAATTGAAAATGGTATTGCCCAAGTGCCCTTTTGTAACGGTCTCTAACTAAAATATCGAAGAAAAATAGGTAATTATAGCAAGTACGACTTACTATTACGAAGTAGATGAATTTAAATACGGAATTGAGCCAAATCAGGCTCGATGGACCAGAAATGTGGCGTACGACGCCGTGCTTTCGCACTTTTCAGTGGACTGTATTTCTTGTTTGAAAGATCAAGGAGATGAGTCAGTTCTTGGAATCTTAGGTAGAAAATCGGTTCCTACCTAGGGAGAACGTCCCCCGCGCTCAGTCATTCAAAACTCAGTACCCGCAATAAACCCCACTAACCTTTCGTCTGGAACGTCCAGCGGCTGCGAGATCCTTGTTGAGTTGCTGCCTACCACACGGTGGTTGACGTGTTGATGCTTTAAGTTCCCCTTCACACCAGCACAAAGTACCAAGAGTTCAACACAAAATTAACGTCAGTTATGCGCAGTTCCCAAAAAACTTCTGTCCCCGCTCTCGCGGTCAAAATTATACTTCGTCTTTAATTTCGGTAGGCGGCAGCACTTGTCGCGCGCCAAACGCATCGCCGACGCCCATTGGTCCGGCCAGTGAAGCATACTACAGATACTAAATCGAATGACCGAACATGTTTTCTGATTCGAAAACAATTCGTTTTCAAGAATAGAAACTGAAATGTCATCTAGACGTTATTTGGTTCGAAATTTATTTGCTGTATATAAGTAGTTATTTTAAAGTACTAAAATATATTAAGTCTTTCTAAATATAGTACCGAGTGTACGATACGATATAATGTTAAACTTTGCCATGCAACTATACAAAGCCAGGAGCCAGTGACAGTTGCAGTTGCTATGCTATGTAACTGAACGCTATCGCCGTGCGGTTAGTTCGTTGTTTGCACCAAGTGCGTGTCCGCTCCGCTTTTCCATTTCCTTACAAATTTATGTAACGAATGGACTCTACTTTGAGATAAGTTGCTTCAAATAATTGTAGGCCTTTACTATGATATTTTTTTTTTAAATTGACTTAATAATATTGCCGCTCGTGAATTAATTATGGGCACACTAAACACAAAAAGAATTAGAATGATCAGCTAAAACATACAACAATATTATTGGCATTTTTAAATCATGAAAAATAATAATTTAGATGAAAAATTCGAGAAAAACTCTCTCGTTTGGGCAGTTCCCAAATCATCCGCACGCGAAAGGAAAAAAGGACTCGGAAAAAGGGATGAAGGGACAGGTCTAAAAGGAAAAAAACAAAAAATAAAATAATAGTGTTAAAAACAAAAGAGTGCGGAACTATATGAAGAAGCGTCGAGTGCGTTCTAAACCTAAAATTAAACATAAAAATTTCGATTGTCCAACGAGTACGCGCTGATCAGCCATTATAGCAACGTTTGATCAATTTCGTGATTGGCGCGGCGAATGTAAACATCTTTTGTAAACGTTAGGCGAGTGGTGCCGTGATTGATGACCTGTATTGTCAGGTAAACTTGACAAGCCAAGATAACCGACGTGTCAAACGGTTCAGATGATTCGTGTAAAAGGAATTGATGATCACAGCTTGACGCACCAAATATGATTAGATAATTTTGTCACTTAGTGCAAATGTGTCTTAATGGTGATATACGCTGCTCGTGTGATTTATTGTTGTTTTCATCACATTTGGTACGCTTTAGCTTGAACATGCAAGTGCGAATACCAATGACATTTGTATTCTGTCAAATAATATAGTAGAGCTATTGAAAATTTGAGTTTCTTAGTTCATCAGTAGTATTCGCACTAATCCTAAAGACGCGACGGTAGCATTTTGACGGCGTACGTTAAAATGTCACACGAAACAGAACCCCGCATACAACTAGACGTGATCGTGTATATAGTAAAGTACCTTTTTTAGGGATCAGTGATTTGAGCAGCATGATGGCGGCCTCGTCGCAGGCCCACGCGTGCATCTTCCGGTAGGAGTCGCGGCCCTTCTCCGTCAACTTGTCCCACGGCTTCGGCTTGGACAGCAGCTCCGACACCGTGCCTTGCGACAGCCCCAGCACGTACTTGGCGAACAGTCTCTGCCCGATATTGTGCACTGACAGCAGCTCCCTAACCCTCCGGCTGATGTGCAGTGTATCCAAGTTGGTGTTCGCGTATTTGTCGATGTTGTATCTTAACATCTCCTGCAGCCGCGCCTCCATGGGGTCACCCTTGGGGATGAGGGAGTCGCCGAGGCGGCCGACGAGCGCGCCGGGCGGCAGCGGGCCCATGTCCTCGGCGAACCTGTACGTGCGGTGCTCCTCGAAGCGGAAGGGGCTCGGCGGCGGCAGCGGCAGCGGAGTGGGCCCGTTGTTGTTGTGGTGCGTGGTGTTGTTGTTGAGCGGCGGCGGCGTGCTGGGCCACTCCTCGCCACCTGCGGTGAGAGCACGGTTACGCGGGAACACGAGGAGGGGAGGGCGGGGCAGGGGGGGGGGACGCGCGGGGGAGGGGCTCCAGGCTAGCACGCACGCTCGTAAGCGTCGCAATCATTCGGCAACGACGTACGAATGTTTAATGCGCGCGCGGCGTCTCTCATGTTGGCATCATGGCATGCTCCGAATTCTAAAGCCTAAGTTTGAAACGATTACGCGCGTCCGTGAGCGGCATGGCTGAGGTGGTGGGAACTGGATATTCCTCGTACTCCGCGCGTTTTTTTGCGAATTTTTGTTTTTTTTTTGCGGACAGAAAAGTGAAGCGAACACGAACTAGCTACGGACATACACAAGGTTTGAAACATCGAACGTGCACATGTCGCGATCGATTTCCAAGGATCACTTGACGACGACTACACTGGCGAAGCATCCGGCCCGAGATGACGTCATGACGAAGATAGAAACATTATCGATATTCAAATGCGTGACGTCATCATTCGGGCCGCATTCTCAGCTTTGAGTAACATGCAAGTCTGCTCGACTGAGCGAACTTAAATCGATCGTGATACTTCATGTTAGAACTCCATGTCCACTAAGCCCAGTAGTTGCTGAACACTAGTGACGTACCTGTATCTCGTCGTTCTGCGCTGCGCTCTCGCTCGACGGAGTTGTCTCTGAGAGAGGGCGCTGTGCTAGGCGAGCGCAACTCAGGCTTGCGCTCCAGGGAACGCTCTCCACCGCCCAAATCTAGGGCTCGGAGCATGCTGCAACAAACATACCCCATTATGAAAATTTAAAACACACAAGGAAAATAAATGGAAATTCCATGAAAATGTTTCCACAAAAATCCATTGTAAAGCCGACTTTAATAAATATAATTAGTTTTTCCTCATTATAAAACCTTACGTCGTTACTATAATACCTACTGCAATAAAATCTTTAGTTAAGTGAGAAAAAAACATTAAGAACTAAAAGTTATTGAAATTAGAACAATAGAATAAAAAACCTCTATGTCTTTTCCAGCCATTTTGTGTTATTCAAATTTCATAATAAGAATACAATCCATAGATAATCCGTATTGTAATCTAAAGCTCTTAATTACAACAAGATGTCTCACACTTCGATATACCCCAATAAATTGCCAAAAGTGAATTGATTAAAACAATTTCCAGGTGAATTAATTAAGTATTTAATTAATAGGATGTGCTGGGTCTCTATTGGCAATATTCCTTTAATAAATTTATTGAGATTGGGTCGCTTTGAACGGTATCTTACGTTAGATAAGACCGTACCTGCCCCTGTCCATTTATTGGTATTATTTTATGTCTATTTAGGGAAGCTTTACTTGCCTCAGTTTCTGTTAAGCTTAAGGGAAAAGTTATTACTGAACTATATTGGGTTTAAGACTTATTTTTATATAGTTTAGGCTTTATATATTTAGACGAAAACTTTTCTCTTAACACTTATACGAATACCTAAAAGCAACTTAACTTTAAGACGTTCTTAAATATTTATCTGCCGCTACTTTACACATTAAACTTAACGGCGACTTAAAACTGATTGACATTGCAGTATTCGGCCATTAATTGGTTCTTATCAGTATTTTCTCTTTTATAATCAATAATTGTAGTATTTTTTTTATGTATTACTGTTAGAAAGAAATAAATCTAATCTCTACATAATCGAAATTGTACTAAACCAAATTCTATACTCCTAAAGTTATCAAATCCAAAACTGAGTACAATAAAACTATCAACACCATATTGTTACCTGAACTTACAATTAGCGATTAAACTCCAAACTAATCGTGCAACTACATGAAACTTTACATCCAAACGCCCGATTAGTTGTCAGATAAATTGGTAGATTTTAGTGAACTACTGGATCTGTTGATCGACTAGTTGGTAGATACCTCGAGGCACAATAGGGTTGCACCTTAATTACAATTTAATATATCGCCAATTAAATCGTTGATCGGTAGTGCTAAGTCTCAGAGGTGTTACAAACTTCGCTTGCAGGTAGAACAAATTATATTGGAATTGTGAGCATTTGTTGTGATTTTAATGCTTGTTGCTAAGCGTGACTATATCGCATTATATCTCTTGTTTTCTTGAAGATATAAGACACTTGATTTTACTGTTTCGTCGAGTGTCTAAACAAGCATTTGTAATTATAAAAATCAAGTTGTGACTGACACAAAAGTTGACAAACGTTAGGGAAATATGTAAAATAAGAAATACAGTATATTTACATACTATAATTTAATATACTGTGTATCGCATAGGGAATACAGATAACTAGTGCTAACATCTGGCGTCGTTCAATTGTAAATTTAATACTGTATAACCCTTTGATTTTACAGGTAATGTAAAATATTAATAGATAAATTGTTAGGTCAATTCTAAATAGAAATACAAATAATGCAGTATTTTTATTTTTTAGGTATTCGTAATAAGTTTTAATATTATTTAATTGTTAGTATATTAATCGTTCGAATCAGTCTGTATTCTAAATTTGATAATGACAGTTCGAATTCGGAAAGAGAGAAACAAAACACTGTCACATAAAATGGCTGCCACCTAAGTACCTTCACCTATATACTCTTGCACTAGAGTAAAAAAAAGTAAAGTGTCCTAGTAAGTGTAACTTGGAAGTTTAGAAAGTCCCACAAAATGTAAGTACGTACACGAGCTAATGTTTACGATGGTTTTAAAACTGATACATAATAAACAGCTATGACACAGTTGGAAAGTGACGACATCCTAGCTTAGTTTAGAAACTGTGGAGACGCTTTTACGAGAAGATTTTTAAATACTTTTAGGGGTTAGAAAATATGAAGAGAAAGAGCTGAAAATTTTGTGTTTTCGGCGATATTTGAAAAAAGTTTCAGATCGATGTTAATTTATCGATCTATTTAACAAGAAACAAGGTAGTTTTTAACAGATAGGAAGTTGTTAATGGACAATATCTTTCCTACCTAAAATAAACTACCATAAAATTTCCAAGGTTGGCAGCTCCATACATTTCGTTATTCCAAAGGAAAGCTTAAAAGCATCTTTGTCTTCGGCCAAAAGCCTTCAGTATAAGGCGTGTACACACTGAATATTTGATGTTCCGAATGTAACCGATGTACGGTTACCGCGGAACTTTGAATTAATTAGTGGGTTAACTTTTAAAACATTGTGTGCATAAGCTTTAGATGGGATCGGTGTCGTTTGGGTTAACTTTGATTCTATTAGGTTGTTTATTTTGTGTTCTTTTTGCGTTTTTACTGCAGTATAGACGATTTTGGTTTGAACATTAGGTTATTTAGAATTAAAAATTGTATATCAGTTCATAAGTCAATTCGTCGTCTTTTTCGCTGATCTACAATTAGCAAAATTTGGCTATATGAGTAACTTGGCGATGGAATATCGATCATTAAAGGACGTCGTGACTTTTATATAAAAGTCGTAAAGGGAAAACACTTTTGGATGATGGAGGGAAACCCCTATAGAGCATTTTTCCAGTACATCACTCACAAAGATCGACAAATAACTCGCGAATGACTATCATATTTCAAAATCTGTGACAAAATGTTGATTGATCGTCCCGCCACTGTTCAACCCTTTAAAGAGAATATTTCAAAGACATATTTCCGAAGGGGTTGTACGTACTGTAAAGGGATGTTTCAATATTGATTAGCGAATTACGAATTCCTCTCGAGTTCTTACGATGTTGTTTTATTGGACTGACACCGGGGACTTGATCCGCAGTTTTGATTACCAATAGAATACCGAACCAGGCTATCGTACACAATGGCTGACATTGGCCGCGATTTATTACGGTCAATAAAATTACCAAATGTATAAGAAATAAAATGTTAAAAATTAAAAAATATGACATTGAAACCATGATTCAAACATCCACGTGTAACTTAAACGTATCAATTGTATTCAAATGCGATTCGCTATCTGCGATCGGCACTTATTTTCTTCTATCATGTCTCGGACAATGAGCGTGACGTCACAGTGCAGTATCTCTCGATCGGCGATAACGAGGCCCCGCCCCCCGGCGCTGACCAATCACAACACGATCGATTGGTCACTAACTAACGCCTATACACAAAGCACAACTACTTCAAAATCTCAAACACCAGCGTCCATTGGCTCCGTTCTTAAACAAACCCGTGTTGACACAAGGTTCCTCAGTCTACGTATTTAAGCAACGAACGTTTGTCGAAACGTTGAGCCAACAGTAAAAAGCTTAGGCCCGTCTGGATTCTTTATGGCATCAGAAATCGTCGGGGAACGTAAATTAGTTGATAATTTGTGTGCGACAGTGTTAGGTTAAACTTTCGTTAAATGTAAGCCAAACAACGCCTAAGCAAATGAGACCAGGTGTCTGCGATAGGCTCTCGTATTGATATATAGGGGCGCAAACACACCACACATAATATAAGAGAATGTTTCCTTGAAATTATGTAAATCTAGTGTGCATAGATGTTAATTAAACACGAGATAACCGACTACAATCTTTATTTGACTATTTTAAATTTCATCTTTGACGTGTCAACATCGTAACTCCGTTGTATTTGGTTTTAAGAGAATGTTGGATACATTTTTAATCATAACGAACCGCAGTTTGTTTATCATCATCATGATTAGAATGTGAATTTATAATGAAACGTTTTTAATAACCTTTCTATTTGTGTTAAACAATCTAGTTTCAAACGTTGTTGATATTATTTTTCATATCAACTAATTAGGTATTTTTGCTTGATATCTGCTATTGTACAATTCAATTAAAACCTTCGAAGATTAAACAGAGATCCACAAATCCACAGATAATAAATAAATCGAACGTAATGACGCCAGGCCAAGCCAAGTTAAGCGGAGATTTGGCGGGAGCCGCGTTCAGAAATCAATCCATTCCTCCCTCCATTAAGCTTTAATCTTCGGGGGCTTGCTATAACTTAATCCTTACTTGAGAACCGGAATAAATAAGCAATAAACCAGTGCAGGTGCCTTTCAATGTTTATATCGGGAATTATAGATCTTATAGGATTAGGAATTATCTTTTGTTGGCAAAGGAAAGCGATCATGGGAATCAAACCAAATGTTTCTTACTCGCGTGCTTCAGGCAATAATTGAAATGGTTCTCCGCTTATTTTTCTATCATATTGTGTCGTGTGGACAGATAATATTTCTATGTTCTATGATTGTGATGTGAACGGATTTCGCTTGTTATTGTTGGTTTCTATTGCTTATTTGTGATCATAACACTTATTTCAAACTACGCATGGACACTATACCTACTGCTAAAATGTTTTATCATTATAATTGCAATTCGGTATGTTCTCGAAAAATAAGCAAACAATGTTTTTCAGTATATCTCATAAAACTATTCGGGTTCGTTCCAATTTCCGATTTCCTGTCATAAAAGTTCATCGATCGTCATTTTACTGAAGTTAAAAAAGCTTTTTATCGTGTTTGCACAGTTTTGATTTTATGTCGCAATGTCGGTGCCTCTGATGTGATCTTTGACGGTGGATCAAAGGCGCCGCCGGTATGACACCGTATTGGTTAAGGCAACACATTAAACTGCTCAAAACATTGGTTATAAATAGATTGAGTGGTGCGTTTTGTTATGGCTTCATTGTGGCTTTAAATGGTTGGGGAATGGTGTACAATGATTAACAACAACTATTTAGGCAACGAGAATAACAATTAATTAGCCGATGATATGGAAGCATCAATAAAGGATTCATTCCCATACATACATATTTTATACAATATAAAATGTATTTGTTGACGCGTCAGCATCGAAACATTGGGAATTAGATAAATATCAACAAAGATATCTTCATATCCTGATTGGATTTCGTTGAAGTTTGCTAAAGTAATCCATTCTAGAGCTTAAACTTAATGTGAATATCCCAGCATCCGGTCTTTCAGATGATTAGAGGTTGGGAAGTTTGTTGTGAGCGCTAATTTGTGTTATCATCTCAGGTGATAGATTGTCGTTGGGATGTTGACTGATCGCTTGATTACCACAACACGTGGGAAAGAATCGATGGTGCTGCAATGTTTACAAAAGATATTACCGACATAATTTTTAGTAAAATCGCTACTCATGACTTTAGAATGTCGATTTAGGATGACAAACTTCCGAATGAATTTTTAGTTATAAAAAACAAAACAATATTCCGTTCATTCGACTATCGCGTCAAAATATTAACATCCCTCGATAATTCTATTTATTTTCCCACTGGCGGGACAGGAAAATAAAAAAGCCACCTTTTAAGGTTCTCAGGGAGCGATTTCTGTATCAATATATAGTGTAAACTATGTGGAGGCTGCTAAATTCCTTATCTCGAACGTTTAGCGTATGCGTGCGAGGTGCATGGGACACTCACAAGTGGCCCTCGATTTGTGTTCTAATAAAAAAAGTTTGGACCTCCTCTGTGAGTTTGGGAGCCGATGGCTGTATTATGTCAAACGTTTACTGATGTACTCCTTATAGATTGACCAAATAGTGAAAAGAAAAAAATGGGTATGTGCTTCTTGAAATACTCGATGGTCTTGTATATGTAATGCTTATATGGACTTGAGGAAGCGACTGACTGATCTCAAGTATTGATACTAGTAGGATTAATATATATCGTATGTTGAGCAAAAAAACAGAATGTCATCTATTTTATTAAAAAAAACTGGGTTGTTTAAAAATTTATTTAACCATTCTCACACTTCAATTTTGAAGCAAATGATTAAGTTAAAACAAACATTTATTTTACAGGAAAAAAGGAGACTTATCAATCCTTTATGATGGTATCTCAATATTTCTCAGACCCGATGATAATTAAAGTGCACCCCACGCATCCCTTTGTCACTTTTAGTGCCGTCGTGCCTTTGTTTGGACAGCTTGCACCAAAAGTACCAGTTAATTACCAAAGGCCACATCTTAAAGGACTTTTTATGGAGTTCCGTGTATTTATGTAGTTTTTTAAACAAGGATTGAGTCATCACGGTTACGTGGCGTGGTTTGTTTGACATTCAAGACTTTTCGCTTGTTTAGACGTGTGCAGTCGTAACTTAAGAAAGTTTCCTGTAATATCTTTGAAGTTGTAGCTGTGAAATAAGACCTTACTCCTGCAAGTCAAAGGCAATGACTACGGCAATGATAAATAGGAAGTTTTAGTAGATATATGTATGACATTTCTCTATAGGAAGCAGTCTTTATTGTTTTTAAATAAAGCCTAAACTATCCTGTGAAGTTCCAGCCTCTTCTCATAACAATAAAGATAACGAACATTAATTCCTAAAACATTTATTTTTAGTAAACATATACTTTTGTAAAAATATACTTTTAAATAAGCTTTTAAATCAGCTAGATTCACAGTAATAGTGAAGAAAAAATCCAAAAAGCCTGAACAAGATGGGATTGGATTGTTACAGAGTTTCTCTGGCCACCTTCTGGCTGCATTATCAGGTCAACGAAAATGCAAAATTTCATCTCAATCGGATGCTTAGAAGTGGTTCTAATTTAACTTGCAAGATTTGACCTAAACAAAGATACATAAATACATTGCAAGTTAAAGAAATGCTTGCAACAAAGTTTTTTCTTTTTGATATCTTTTTATCGTATCAAAATATATTTCAAAAGCTTTTAAAATCTCTTCAGACACTGACAGTTAAGGTACATCCTTATCAAAGTATTAACGTAGTAAAACAAAGCAGGGCTCGTTATCAGTCAAAGCTAGGGTCAGCAAACATGCACTAAATGCACACAATCAAACACAAATGTATGTTCATGATGACATTAAGTTAACGGAGATTAACATACAGTTTCCACTATTTACTGTACAAAGAAATTAATCCTATCTGACAGGACAAACTTTCTAGAGCCTACTATAACGTTGATATATTTAATTTATTCCCAGAATTAATATTTTCCTTAATTTTAATGCAATAGCTTTTTGATTCTGACGTTTATTATGCACTTAATTTAAGTAGTAGTAAAGATTAACTATTGGCATTTGGACATGAGAATTATGTGTTCAATCATTAAAACGTTCTTTTAGATTAATGGGACGGTGATTGAACAATTTTAATAGATTGATATTGTGGAATATTTTTAATGACTTTTTGATGATTAGGGTTATTTATGACCGGTAAGTAACTAACTTATCAATATTACCAGTCTGTTACATTCCCATTCGCGCCGAGGCCTACTTTTATAGACAATTATTTAAATTTTTTGAGGAACAGAGTTTGTTAACCAGATTTTTAATTGTATTTTTGTAATTAAAAAAAACTATAATAAGCTTTTAGAAATTTTCAAAATAAGACGTATTCTGTCTGTATCTTAGTCTACATTTATAATTTTTTTATAAAATCAATTGACTGTTAATGTAAAGTTTCATGACATTTTGAATTCTTCTAATCTTACGCACGGGAAATGCACATACAGCCAAGTTGCCTAGACGTTTGCGTCAAGTGCGGCCGCATTCAAGGCTCGTTCAACAAACAGATATAATCTGTGTGCAGGTGAATGACCGAGATACGTCGTTATCAAGTTTATTAACACGTGCTTATGTGCTCTTTAGGTACCTGTACCTACATACTTGTAGGGATGCACTTACTATCTTATAGTTTAGTAGATTTTAGAGTAGGTATCGCTTTTTTTTCAAGTCGATGCTTTTGGATATTTTTGTGCTGTATTAACTCCTTGTAATGGTTGTATATTGTGTAGTAAGAGATTAGCTTGTAACTTTCAAATTGTATAAGTAAATGACATTAATTGGCAGGCAAGCTCACCTACTCAGAACACCTATACCAGTATTAATAATTCAATTATTCCTTTTAATGATTGATTCGTAGATTGGTAAATATACCATACTATACATTTTTCCATAATTTTATAGACCTATAAACAGTCGTTTTTGACTGATACTCACCTGATTTCCCTCTTAATATCATCGTAGTCTCTCTGCGTGTCGAGCCTGGCCTCCAGCCTCGCGATGTGCTGCTTCTTCTCATCCAGCCTCTCTTCAAGCCTCTGTAGCTGCTGCGCATGCGCCTCTTGTAAAGCTGTCAGCGATGCTTGGAGGCGGCGGACGTCTTCAACTAACTGTGCGATCTGAAAAAAGAGGTTAAATTTAGTTTGAGGTTGTATTTGTTTTAGAATTTTTTGTTGGGTTGGTTAGTCTACTAGTCTATGGTACGTTTTAATTCAGAGATGCAGGTTTGAGTTTGGAATTCAGGATTTTGTTGCAGAAACAGAACTACCGACGTTACAACAGTGTCATTTCTATATTTTCCGAAGACGATATTAAAAATGACGTTTTTTTTTAATCTGGTCTATTTATAAGATCTTGCAACCATCTATAAAACAATAGACTAATAAAGAAATAGTTAGGAAGTATCTTCTACCAGAACAAATTAACTTGCCCCTCCAATGATGTGGTTTTTAAGTGTCGTAACAACATTGCGACATAAAAAATGTCGCCAGTAAAATATTTTCTAAAGAATTTAATTGCTATAAGTATATGTAATTATGTTATGTTATCTATGAACACAATAAAAGCATCTAACTCTGTCATTATGTAGATCAATCTTTAACGATAAAGATGGTGACGCGGCAGCCATTTTAAATAATAAAATAAATATTTTAAATTGCGTCATTAAAGTGTTATGGCTGTATTTGATATTATAATATAATATTGTCTGAAAATATGAAGTCATATTATTTGTAAATTAAATTTAAACTTTTTTAGTGATTATTTATATATGTGGGTACCTAGTTACTCAAAATATACATAAAAAAATGCATTTTTTGGGTTAATTGTTAGGTACTCGTGTCCACCGATTTCAAGATCATTTTAATTATAAACATTAATGATTAATCTACATAAAATTAATAGCGTGTAACGTTATTGCTTAACAATTTGGATTTTCCCAAACATAAGAATAAAGAAACAATTATACTTCATCTACGACCACAGATTACAGACTAATAATCTATGACAATCAAAGTTCAATCGTATTATTTAGAAACAGAAGTCTTAAAATTAATTTTAGTTCGCGTTTCCGTTCGACAATTGAAGATCTATTCATAAAATCAGCACTGCACAACACAACTTTAGTAGTTACCGCTCAAAAATCTTAAACTAGTCCTTATGGCTTTGTAATAAGAGTTGTTGAAGTGATATTTGTTGGTCGAGGTGTAATGGTCGGATAACTCTCGGCATGTTATTAGCCGACCTTCGGAAGATATCAATTGTTGGCGTCAGGTGGGGTGTCGCTGGCGCTCGGGCGTGAAGATGCGTATCGCGGAGATGGATGCGACGGAAGCCAGGCTTCGTGACCCTGGGCTCGTCGTAAGGTGGCCATTTTTCCAATTCAAGCTCATAAAACTGTAAACACTGACTTCCATGACAGTTCGATTGAGGGAAACTGAGACCTTTGCAGTATCGATAGTATACTTAGTCGATAGTTTTCGTGCTGTGTATCGATATAACTTAATCTTTATCTATCTATGCAATTAGAATGGTTTTAAAATGTCACATAGTTGCAGACCAAAAATAAACTATAAAAGAGATCAAATGAACAATTTAACATTAAAGAACGACTACAATGAACGACATTTTGATAGAATGCCATTTAAAATTATTCGTTCTAAATTTGATTGTCGATAATTCAATTTCGAAACACTAATTCTATTGAACGTTACAATTTGTTTATGGTAGCAACGTTCTTCTTTAAAAAATACTCAATTATTTTTAGTTTATTTAATATACGTCTAATATTAGAATATTGACGTCACGCGCATTCGCAACTGTTATTGTTTTGAATCTAGGTATTTCAAATAGGATAATAATTAACATTACAAAAAGAAATAAAGGTAAATATTATTAAAAGGTAATTTATTCTTAATTCAAGTTACATCAACATCTTATTAACAATAATAAGATTAAGATTTTCTGCAATCCTTTACAATGGAAATATCTAATAGGTACCTACATAATTATTTGGTAAAGAGTTTTTAAAGCAATAAGAGCTTCGGCAAAAACTACAATAAAAAAATAGTTACAGGAAATATTTCGAGCAATAAATAAAATTAATAGGAAAAATATTAATTGTTTTTAACATTAATTAATTTAAAGTCTAGACAATGTATGGTAATAAAACGAATACCGTTTCCCTTCGACGAATAAAACAAAAAAAAAAAGCTATAATTTTAAAATAATATTCATAGTTTTCATAAATGAACGATCGTATTAATTTTTTATACAAAATACGTAATAAAATTAACTGAATGTTTAAATAAGTTTTGTTAATTGAAGATATTTTTTATCATCTGCATAATACGGTTGAAATTTACATGATTAATAGAAAACCTTGAATTCGATATCTTAATACGTATCAGGAGAGTAATACTTCAGTAAATATTGTCAGTTTTGATGGAACCTTGAAGATATGTTGTAAATAATCTTTCATTACCCGGCCTCTTTATATACTGCGGTAAAATCTTTGTAATGACCTTCAAACATCATTATTGTGATACATATAATTTAGAATAGTAATGAGAACAAATTGGAATGTTGACATAGAGAACGCTGGAAACGTCAAATCAACGTCAAATTGATGTTTTCGCGGTATTTTTTTTCCGCTCTTATCAGTTTTTTGTTTTTACTGTGAATTTTAATATTGGAATTCAAGTGACATTAGTAGTAAAATAAAAGGTTTAATAGTTTTTTTTTAGTTTACTCAATTCTGTAGCACTTTGGAGATTAGAGATGTGTTCAATAAATATGTTAATTTACGATTGCCTTAAAATAAACGGGATTAACAGTGTATTCAACTAGCCTTGATCGCAATATAGAAGATAAACAATTTACAAATATAATAAGATTTGTATATCACCAAATATTTTTACAAAAAAGATCCCTTGTCTTTGAAAACTGTGAAATTATCAAACATTTTCACTGCCTATTCTAAGTAATACTTCATGTCCCAATAAAGGCAATGTTAACACGAGCCTTCATTCAGAATAGTACAGTCGACACCATAAAAAGTATTAGCCGAAACGAAAATTCGGGCGGACAGAACCGCGAGTAATTATTGTCTTAATTCGGACTGCGCTGACCGCTATTAACTTAGCCGTGTGTTAGAGGCGGCAGCGGGAAAAACAAGATGGCTGCAGAAAAACAAATGATCACACATAATAGATAACAAAGAAATAGTATTCGTTTTTTTCGTATATTTATGAAATGATACGAAAAATCAAGAAAGCTTTGCTTTTTTGTAAGTACAATTTTTTTTTGGCAATAGATTTTTTATTTTTGAAACCGCTCCCCGCCGTCATCTTGTCCTGCATCCAAGGGTTGTTCCTTCAGCGAAGGGTTAAGGGCAACCCTCGCACAATTACCTACAATCATTACTATGGACAATTATGTTTTCGACCGCCGCCCGTCACAGTTTCAGCTTTTTATTGAAGTCTACCACATTTTTAGTATAATTACAGCGTGGCCCACAGGGTCTGTGATCACCCCACTGTGACGCCGATTAACTCGAATACCTCTACACCGTGGATCGTTTAAAAAAGACCTTTTACACAATTTGGTGAGATTTACATGTGTTAGCAACTTTGTTTTGAGTTTCAGATGGGATTTTTCGGGACTTCATTCGGAGTAGTTGCCCGTTTATTCGGTGATGTTTTCGGAGTTAGTTGTTTATGTGGCCGCCTGTATGTGCTTGCTGTGACGACGGGTAAATAATGCAATTTATTTTATCGTTTTAAGGGCCAATTTATCTAGCATTCTCTTTTAAATGTACGTAGCATATTAGTTGTGGTTTTTCCTAAGAATAAATGAAGACTACAGGTTCTTAAATATTTTCGACATAATAAGATTTATATTGAGTACAAAAAATAACAGTGACCAGTGCATGACCCTACTCTACATAACATACGTTCCGCAAAATGACGGTTACATCCTAATAACAGTTTAAAAAAAGAATCGGTCAAGGCAATTAATCATTCAGCCTAGTTGTCAAGGTAGCCCATACTGTCTGCGTGTGTCGCTTCGCATTCTCGGTCTTCCTTCCGATGCAAATGGTTGGGTCGTTGGCCATAAATCCACCACCGCGGTCAGTCGGCGGCCATGCTCGATTCTACTTTACACCTACTTTTATATAAGTGATAATATGCTTAGCTTACACGTTTTTGTGATTGTATTTGTAGGTAGAATTGATTTTAAAGTAGACAAGTTTACGTTGTGTGAACAATTTTCTTTGATGTTAGTAAATCGTAAAAAAGTACGTGAGTATCCTAGATACTGCTCAAATGTTATGGAATAGAAAACAGAAACACGTAAGAACGAAAATCTAGACCCAAGCTCAATAAAACGGTTGAAAAAGCTTTTCATTGTCCCCATAAAATAGAGCCACGAAAAACTCGAATCCACTTTCATTCCATTTACTAAAACCATAACCTCTTTTATCCCAAGATCGATGAAAAAGCAACAAAGATGCCGACCACGTCGATTGTCGAAAACTCAATAAAGTAACAAAAGCGAATCAATTCGGAGCACAGTGCGTCAATGCAGTGCTCAATCACAAAGGAAGTGACGACAGACAACTCACTAAAAAAACCTAATACGCCATTTTGATGTCAGAAAGAGTTCATGTTGGCGATCTGTCAAAGTGGTCAAACAGTTTAGGGGAGGCATCCGTTTGAGTTTAGGAGGATTTGTCCTATTTTGGTCGTGATATAAATATCACTTTTTTCATAGTTATGTATGCTGTCAGAATGTTTCTATATCATCATAGCCTTTGTCATCCCACTGTTGGGTATAGCCTTTCTTTTTACGTTTCTATTTAATTAACAAAAAACCACTAATGTTTATGTTATAAACTGTTGTGTATTAAACCTATTTAAGTAAACGTTCACCTAATTAGACCGTATAAACATCAGTTTTTCTGTTGTATTCAACGGCAGTGCCTCTCAATGTCAGTCATTTTATTATACTGCATCGCACTGAATATCCGCAGTACAGCTTTACAGCTATAACGATATATATAAATTCACTCAACGAATAAGGTTCTAATTATGTCCTGTTGTCTTTGACCATAGATGGCAACCCTACAAAAGTCGCGAATCGTCGGGAAACATTTATTAGGCCGACGTTTAAGCGGGAAAATTCAAATTTCGAATTCGAACCCGAGCAATACCAACTGTATGAACAAAAAGACGTTCGGAAAGCTTCTACGGCGGGGCGGTTGTTTTTCTTTTTACGTCATCTATAGTCTGTCTAGTTTGATGCGACGAGTTTCGTTTCGTTTGGAAAAAAATGATAAACGACTCGAATGATTGAACAGTTGGACGCGAGTTTTAAAAAGATTCCTACTATCCGTTTATTACGTGCTCTTCAGCTGTCATCGCATCTATCGGAATTAAAACGGGTTAATGAAAATAATTATTTTACCGTAGTGCACGGGACAAACGTTTGTGTTTCATAAATATTCACATTTCGGCAAATGCTTTTACAGTAACAGTTTGATTGACAATGAACGTCGCGATCATCAATCACGTGTCATATCGAACGTGCGGCGTGAAAATGGTAAAAATTAATAAGCTCGAATTGTTCAACATTACTTTTTCTATTATTGTGTAGGGTTTAGAGTCGAGTTTGGCTTGATAATTTGTTTTTGGAGTATATTTTAACGGCAAATACTGACATGGAAGTTGTCCATGCACTTTTGACATGATACGTCGGTGGCGTTCGGATAAACATAGCGATGAATCGTGATCATTTCGATTATTACTTTTTCGACGTTGTCAGTTCATGTTTGGGAACTTTACGCGGAGATTCTGTCAGTATTAAATAGAGGATAGTTTTTAATGAACCGTGTAACAGACGTAACTTTGAATGAAGGATATTTCTAGCGAGAAAAGAGGGAGTTTGAGGCGGGATTGACGGAGCTATACCCGTCTCGTTTATTGTTCTTTTTATACTAACGCTACGCTACGGTTTAATTAAAGCATTTTTTCCTCTACTTATTCTCTCCTCAAACAGTCAAGCTTTTTGATATCCGAATTATTGAGAATTAGAAGTCTGTCAGACATTTTCAGCGATACTTTTATTGACAAATCCAATTATCGTTTCGAAATACGAATCAGACAAGCCGAATGCAAACTGCACAGTTCTCAGTTTGAGTCGACAACGAAATGAAGCAATTATAAGTTGTGGGAGCTCATTTATTGCCTGTCTATCGTTCGGCGTTATAAAACCGAATGGAAAACTAAGTTTTGCCTGTTGTGGTTGACTTCGTACTGTTGGGGTGTCGCTCTTTTGATTCCCATGTTCTATTGGGGTTTTGTTGGCTGTTATTGGGAACTGATTGTACCTACTGCTATCGTTTGCTTAGATATTTTATGCAGGCATGTCTGATTGTTTGGTAGCTAAGTTTCTGTACGTAAAGTTGAATGATCTAGAAGATATTTTTTGTTATAAACCTATCGCTTTTTTGATAGATTCATAAATACCGGAACACAAATAAGTAGTTAAGCAAAAAAGATACCAATTTGATCCAACACTTTAAACCACACATTTTCAAATTACGAAACACCGATACGATACATCGCATGCTACCAACCTCACGCGACTCGAAAATAACCCGCCAATTACGAACAGACGTCATTGGGGATTAAAAGAAAAATATCAAGTGTAACGTGTTTCTTCCATGGTGGAGGCGGTACATCACGTGGGCGTGCGATATCTAGCCTAGATTATTTTGAGTAACGGCCCGCCGTCGGGGGCTCGGAAAAAATGCATACCATGGATAAAATATTGCTTCGTGTTGCAATTAAAATGGTTTGTTTCGAGGGCTGCAGGAATTGGCTGGTTTCTTTTAAGACTGCATGAAAAATTATGGTAAATTTTCTTTTTTTTTGCAAAGCTTGAGACTTTTTAAATTTAGACGCCAAAAGATATCAATTTGTAATTATAACATTTAACCTCTTTAAAGAAATTAACGTTTAAAACAAGTCTTTTTCAAACATGAAATAAATCACTACAGTCAGAATAGAACAAAATTTAGCACGTTCGTGCCCCGTGCAGCGAACAGCTGATCGCGGAGGCCTTGCATTCTACCCCCAAAAAGCGCGATAATTATTTTAATTTATAGTTACGTATCGCTTGTTACTATCACGTTTATTTTTCAAGAATTTCACCTAGAGTTATTCTGTTTCGTGCGATAAGGTGTTGGATTTAAATCGAGGGTATAAATAAAGAGAAATGCTAGCTCATCGCGGACGAATAATTTAACCCCTTACCCTTTTGTTGACTTTTAACTTGTTGGTAATGTTAACCAAATAAATATTGTGCTAAGCTTACGCCATCAAATAAATACTTTAAAAAAGTTTACAATACCAAAAGAAACATTGTCTAATAATTAAATAAAGTTAGGGTCAAAATATCAATTCTAAATATAAAATGATATCGCGTTCTATTTTCTAATCTTCGAAATGGCTGATCGTTCAGTCAGTTGAAGCATAGGCCGATGTCTTCCTAAGTGTTTTGTCTTTGGAACACGTCCGAGTTAATCGGAACACGTTCCGATTTACGGAACGAGCCGGAGATTGACGGAATTGTGCCTGTCAGAGTTATTGCTAAGTACTTCAATATCAATGTTACTTTGCGTGAAACAAAGAAAACGTTATACCGCCAAGCTAAAAATATACTTTTTAAAATATAACATTTATTTTAGGTAATGTATAAGATTAAATAAAGTCTCTCATAAAATTATATGATAAACATTTCTTTTCGTCAAAACACTTTTCAATAAAGCTGACGGATTCTATAGTCAAAATATTCCACAGAAATTTTCCGTTCACGTCGTCCTTTTAGACTGAGTACATGAAAACTCGTATGAACTGTCTAAAGAACATAATTTAATAATGCGAAGACATAGAAAAACAGAAAGAGGTAAAATTCGATATTAGCCATTAGTAGATTCAGAGTTTTCTAATTAGACTAAGCACACAAACGAAATAAAGCATTAAGGAGTTGTGCAAATAGAATGGAAGAAGGGGAGCGAGTGTGGATCATGTGGTACTGGAAATGGTAACTGTACCTACGAGAAAAATCTACATGAATTTAATAATCAGGACTCTAAATTCTTTGTTTAAAATAGACAAGTAGCATAAAAATATAAAAAAAAAAGTATAAACACCTGCCTTAATTGAGTCGACATTCTAATTACAAAACACAAAAAAAGAATCACCTATTTTAATTTTAGAATATGGACATAAAAATCAATTTAATTCGTAATCTAAATTGCGATTTTCGTTTTCATTTGACCAACCAATCAAAGCTATTTCAAGTAAATTTTCGAATGTACTTATGTACTACGCTCAATAACTCAAAAGGGTTGAACAATGAACTCGGCCATCCAGTATCGCTGTATATCGCGGGTGCCCCTATGCAGGCTTCGTAAGCAAATAATATGACAAGATAAAGAGAATGGAAAACGATATTTCGTTTTGTTCTCGACAAATATAGTTAATTCTTTTGTTTATAGTGTACTCATTACTACAGTTATAAATAAACATAAATAATATGACTTTTAGATACTTAGGTACAACAATCAATTTAAGAAATTATACTTTTCTAGTTACGTTTTTTGAAATATATACCTACTTATAGTATTTAAAAATTTAGATCTTTATACAAAACATATGTAGCTAAGTTTTAAAACGGATATATTTATGAAGAAGAAACAATATGCACTCAGTCACGTTGATAAAGTGGAAATAAATCTAAGTTTCTAACAATACTAATTAGGCGATAATTATGACGTGAATCAGACATAAACCATGGTTCACAATACATTACAACCATTACAGTGATTAAGGAAGTGGGCCTATTTATATATCTTAAGATCGTCACCTAGCATTGTCTTCGCAAGGACAGACCACAATGCATGCGACCGCTATTGTTACAATAATGCGCCTAATTGTACGGAATACCTGCTCATATCCACTAGGACAGTGATAGACATTCATGCTAAGAAATTACAACTAAAACGTCCAATTGATTGCTCAAGCTAATTGCATAAACAACCTCTTGTACCAACTCGGGAGTCCTGTAGAATCTTATGACGTAATTATGTCTTTTTTAGCACAAGATCAAAACAAAAATGTCGTGTAGATAATTGTTTCTATAAATAAGGACGCATAATAACTCCATAACAAATATACATACGCATAAAATGAAATGCGGTCATAGATTAAAATAATAAAATTGTAGCACAGATACTAAAGTCTAATATTGTAAGAAATATTTATATTATCGCATAGCTCAAGTCGGTCTCGTTTTTACGCAAATACCGCCATCTGGCGGCGCTGGACGCGTAATTATAAATAAAATTGACATTAATTACACGTCTCCATGTTTTTTTAAAGTGGGTTAGCAATTTCTAGAAAATAATTCCTTTTAATACGAGAAAAGGTA
This sequence comes from Diachrysia chrysitis, assembly GCA_932294365.1. NCBI lineage: Eukaryota > Metazoa > Arthropoda > Insecta > Lepidoptera > Noctuidae > Diachrysia > Diachrysia chrysitis. Next base: position 11,235,264 of record OW028660.1, on the reverse strand, counting down.
AATGCGTGTAATGAAACGCAGTTATTAAATGTTGATGCAATTATTATAATTTAACAAGATAGAGATTAATGTCGCGGAGTATTTAGAAGCAGTGGAGACGCTGCGAACATTTTTACCCGCCTACTCAAGACTGGACTACACGATAGGTCTGTTTCAAAGACTTTGTCCAAATTCTTTGTCTGCTCATGTAAATTTGTTATTATGTATTTTTTCCGAGCTTTGTCGTTGTGAGAAATAAAAATGAATTAATTTATAATAAATTGTGAATAAAGATATAAAGCTAACAAACAAAAAATACTTGTAACTATTTAAAAATACAAAAGCTAAAGTGCGAAAATCGAATTCTGAAGTTCGAATTTTTAAAATTGTATGTTTATTCGTTTGATACATCTGGCGTAACCTTACTCTATGGTTAAGAAGTGGAATTATAGACAGGTTTACTAAAGAGCGGCGTCTTTGGTACTATTTGTGCCATAATTATATACTTTGAACATTTTAACGAACTACCAATGAGAAGCATGTTCTGCTTAATGTTTGTTTATATGAATTACACTTTTTTACACTAATTATTTAATGAGGCTGTGGTGTAGAATTACTTATTAAAAACATAACGAGAACTTTAAATTTAGAACGTTTGAAGTTGTTACGTCAATAGCTTATAACGAAATTCATATTGTTTTTTTTTTTATTTAAAATTAGACGAGTATGTAATCACTCGGCATAAAATTCAAATACCATTTTTTAATTCTCTTTGTAGTCAAGATTCTTAACAACTCATCCACCATGCTTATGAAAACTAAATGAATGTAAACGTACTTAAAATCCGACGTAAGGCCCCCATACACAGAGACACATTAAAAAATCAATAGCAAAACTGCACGCTCACAATTAAGAAGTCCTCTGAGTCGAAACATCCCTCAAACGTCATGACACCCTTACACTACAAACAAAACATTGGCGCACACGTAAAAATAATGTAACGCTCTTATTGTGTACTAATAAGGTTGGAAATCGAATAGGAAATTGGATAAAAACTGTAAACAGTGAGTTATCCGGCCAGCAAAAATGTGCGCTTAGCGGCGAAGCTAAGGGAGGTTGGGGCAATTTGGGCAATATGCAAAAGTTGGGCGGTGGGTGTGGGGTGTCGTGATTAGGCCGTGTGTGTCGATGCGCATCTTATGCCCGCATTACCCTTTCGTTTTCCTTCCGATAGCTGCCTTTGTGGCCCCCTTTAGCTATCTGTGCAGCCGAGATCATACGATACCAATTTTCTTTTGACGTTTTTTGAAGAGCCATCGATTAAGAGCGGATTTTTGTCTGGATTGAAGTTTTGATTTATTTTAATGGGTGGTATTGTGATTTGGACGGTTTGAGTTTTATGAGTTTGTGGAATGTTTTGGAAGTTACCTCTTTGATGTCTTGAAGTACTTATGTCAGCGTTTTAATATTTGTTTTTTATTTCTAGTTATATTAGTATACGGGTAAAATGTATCATACCGAGTTAAAGAAGACTATTTATCATGACAAATTTGAACCCGTTACTTTCGATTCCCGAATCAAGCTCATTAGTGCAGTGAACCATCACCACTACTTACTTAACTTAACTTACATCAAAAGTTAGTTCAAAACTGACACAATCGACTAAAATGTAATACCCATTAGGAAAATCGACTACACTCGCTAAGGGTGAACTCGTTAACACACTTTCCAAGTTTCCCATCGAAAACTACCCCCGTTTATACTACCAAATACGTTGAGGACAAACTAATAAACGTGAATGTTTAATATTCCGAATCTTCCTCCCCCTGCCGCCTGATTTCAATACGAGTTTAAGTAATATCGAATTCTGGCATAACATTTCCACGTACAACGCTGTAAAGGGAGGCTCTTCTTGTAACACCATTCTTCCCAGAGCTGCGCCAACAGAACCAGACGTTATGGACTATTCCAAAGAGTGATTTCCCTTGAAACCAATGTAGCATATAAATACCATTATTCTGAAACAATTCACGCTTTGGACCCGTTCCGTTGTTGTGAATTGAACGGGGGTATTGAATAAGACGCTTGTGTACAGAACTTTTGAGATTTCGTATATTTTGAAGTAAAACTAAGTTACGTAAGTGATATATTCATAAAGTTAGAAGGGTTTATATCGCATGTATCTAATGCTATAAACGCATGTTTAATTTCTGATATATCCCACAGACTAACTTTAGTTAATACTTTTTCGATTGACGAAATACCATCAAATGAAAAACGTGAAACAACCTAAACATTTAATAACTACGAAGCCAATATCACCGAAAAATTTCAAGAGTAAAACTTTGAAGCATCCATCAGTTCGGCTTCGGATACTTACCCCCCTCACACACACAGGCATCTAATGAAATCAGACATGCCAACGCAATTGTAGATTCAATTAGCACAGAGCAGTTACCATTCTTATCGGGACGAGACGATTTTACGAACGAATTAATCCGAAAACATACGATTCCTATCTTCCCCAGCCTCCCCCGTCTTGTACCTATCTATTGTAGGTATCGATGTGACGTCATTGTATTTGCCAAGAGTAATTAAGTACATGTGGATTGAGACGCGAGTGATAAGTAATGGAGTTTAAAATGTACCAAGTTTTAGCGCGATGTATATTTATTGAAGATTTTCAAGTTACGAGTGTTTTCGTCCTTTGAAATGTCTGCGCCATACGCGGGGATCTTCAGATAAAACATGATTAAAGAGATGCTGGCTTGTACGTAGTATCGAAGCCCTTTCAACGTCGCGTACTTTAAGTTCTGTTTGATTGATATGCGAATACTTGGAATAAACACACGATGTTCTCGATATACAAGTAGCATATAATTCGATTACGACAATTCAACGTAACATTGTTATCGATACTTAATCGATTCATCACACCACTAAATCGAATTGATTAAAAGTCAAGTGACAAACCATCGACAATTGAAGTCACAATCGATTAACAAAAATTAAGCTATAACCGTAAACAATTACCGATATCGAATTATTCAATCGGAATAAATTAAGCCGAATCGAAATAAATCACATTGAGGAATTAAAATGCGATACTTGATAATTCAATAGACAACGCTGTAGAGGGTCCAATCAAAACAGACGATACGAATCATCGATAAAATAGTAATAGAGGGGAGAAAAAAAATAGGGTATTTTTTTATTATAGTTTATTGATCACCGCTCACGCCTCTGTATTGAAAGCTATTGATAGATTGATATTAATGCCCGGGTTCCGTGGGGTGGCGGTTTTTTTATTACAAACCTCGTTGACGGAACCACAATTGGATATTGTGTGTAATTCTTTCTCACACAATGGTTTTTTTTTTATCGTTTTGTGACGGTTCATTATTGGCGTTTTTATTTACATGTTTGTGTTTTTTTTATTGATTGTTTGTTTATGAACGTTTTAACGAGCGGATATTGTGTTTGTACGGATTTTGTGGTGACTGATCTAATTGGGTCAGATTGTATTTGACTTTTAGTAACCGCTTTTGTTAATCATCCCCTTTTCAAAACATAAGGCATTAAATTTATACAAGAAAAATCATGTATTCTAAAATACTTTTAAAATCGTTCCAATTTGAATGGAACCCCAAGATCCAATTTGCCAGATCAGAGACAAGCAAGTTCATAGACAATATGGATTCAAACAATGGCGTTCCATATTCGTGCTCACACTTCAATATGCGAAATTGACACCGCAATATTACAAACAGAAATAAGATTGCCTGAAGGCACCCCCGCCTGGGGGGAGCACTTTATTATACGAAATGTCTTCGCGATTGAAACCAATTGTTAATTGAGCTATATCTATGAAAATTGCGTCTGTGCGTCGCCGATTCTTATCGGAATTTGTCGTTAAATTTATTATATAACGGCTTTTCAGTTTTCGATGTGAAATGGAACGTTTATTGAGGCTTCAGATTATAGTATTAATAAGACGTCGATTTTACGGCCGAGTTATTAATTACAAGCGACATTTAAATTCGGAAACCAAAGACAATATTAAAAACTTATCGACCCATGATAAACCCATACGAAACTTTCCGAGTTTGAATTCAGAATGTCGAAATGGCGGCATAACAATTATTTTAATATACAAAATAGGAAGGCCCGACAATAGTTAGACAAATGAATAAATCCAAATGGAAATTTCCCTATTCGTGAACAATAGTTAGATTTCGGAGGATGTATCTCGTACAGACAGATTGATTGGGCCCTTTCTGCAGATGCGGAGGTGAGGATATCGTTACGATGTTGTTTTATCATATAAAATGTTTTGGCTGGTGTGTTTGTTTTTAATGTCTGGCGCACGAGACGTTTACTGAAGTCTTGAGTGTTTTTGTAAGGGGACTGAATGTTGTGTGGATAACTACGGAGTTTACCTCATCCACAAACGTCAGTAACTTGCAATTTCTTGTTTACATCGCTCGTCCAATACCGCGCTATCACAAAGTAACGCAACATTATGTTATGACTGTATATATCATCGAAATCTCCAGGCCGTCAGACCAGCGGCCATACATCCCGGCTGCCGACAATATCTCTAGCAAAATCTCAAGTTTCGACATAAATAATCACATTGCGTTCACATAAATTTTGGATCTCTCTCCATATTTTGTTACCTGCGCCGTTTGTTACGATTTTATTATGAAAATGAATGGCAGGCGAGTGCGGGGCGACGGGCGCTCGTGGTGGAGGGTGGGACGATCAAAAGGGTTCCTAATTCGTACATTCGGCAACGGTGCACACTATAGCAACTATGAGTTTTATGGGCCGAATCTTTTATGGGATAATCAAATTTTGTATTATTAATGCTTTTAATTCGTAGACGGGAATTGATTCTCTTGCCGTTTTAGTTTCTGCGGTGCTGTTTTGTTTTTAGTTTGAACGTAAAATGTTGCTTGTTATGATTTTCGGCTGCTTCATCGATGCATCGAATCGAGTAGCACTCGAGTTTCAAGAGTCTTCAACTGATACCAAATATTTTTAGGATTTCAGATTTTGCGCCGCACTGCATCCAAAACAAGTTTTAAATCAAAGTGTATGTTTTATGCATATTAATGTGTTCGTATTTAAAGTACTTCGTTGAAAATTCTCTTGCACTTTCATCAAAGTTAGAGCTTCAACAAACATTGTTAAAACGAAGAATAATATGCGAATAAAATGCTTAGGTATGAAATAGGTGTTCTTCTAGCAAGACGTTTCCTTTTCACCCCAAAATAAGCAAGCCACCACACAAACCGACATCATTATTTACGAAACAAATACATCCCTATCATTATTTTAATTGAATACGCTTTGACGTTAACTTATTTTTGACATTCGCCTTCTTCAGAATTAATTTGCGTGTTCTATGGTCCTACGTACAGACGTCATACGTAAACCTTTGTTTTCATTATTTTGTAGTCCCAAGAATTAATTGGAATTTACATTGTATAAAACACACATGTAATTAGAAAACACGTTAAGTTTGACAAAGAAAATTCTCGTGGAAAGGGGTACGAGTCGATGTTTTTTTTTGTTTATGGCTTTGGTGTGATGTGGAAAGCGTGTTCTACATTTAAATTTATTCAAAGTTCGTATTGTATAATGGCGGGCGATACTTTTTACTTTTTAAATTCAGTGATAAATGAGGCAATGGCAAACTACAACAGCCAGAAAGTCCATCTAACACCACGCGAGCTTTGAAACAAGAAAGTATCTTTAACGCTCACGGTTCCGCATACATATCTAACATTAAATGTAATCGTGGAAACCTGTGAAAATATGTAAATTGATCCTTGGAGATGCCGGACCGACGGACTGAGTGAAATTTGAATATAAACTTTCCACCAGTACCGTATAAGCGTCATTTATTTTGGCCGCTCATAAAATATAATGATTTTTGACGTAGCTCTCGGCTATATTAATTCTGTGGGTTTATGGGGGTGGGCCTGATATATCGACAGGTATCCGTGTGTGCGGGCTGTGCCTTAATTACGTCATTGACCTCTTCATTAGAATATAAGATACTCTATCGTGTTCCTATGATGTATTTGCATAGGGAGTTGTATATTTTAATATTAATTATGTTTAGGAATTAATTTTGTTTACGAAATGTATGTAACTGCTATCCAGGCTGTTATTTTGTGACTTTTATTATATACTAACAGATACAGTGAAAAAAAAGAAAAAAAAATATTGTACCCTTAAAATTTTCAGTTATAAAATTATCCATTGAAAAGGTTAATTATTATTTATTACCTATGTTTAGATGACAGCGACAGCCCTTAAAATAACACAGCCAACAAAAACTAAATTAATTTAATTAGAATTTTCCAAATAAGTTATGCCGATATGCAAACACAGAACCCATTATTAAAATATTCCGACGTTTAAATATCTGAAAAGGAAAAAATCCGCAAAATGGACGCCACTCGTCTGAATAAGAGATCGAGAATATTTACATAAAAAACAAATAATACACGCCGAGACGGGATGCGCGCATAAAATTAAAATCGATGAGAAATTCTACCCTTCGAATTAAATATCATTGCCCTGTCTCTCACAAACACACACACACACGCACGCGTTAAGATCTAGATTAATGTTGAAGGGGCTATGAGAAGCACCACCATGTAAACCATAGTTGGCTGTTGAACTCACATTCAAATTTAGAATCACTTTGCAATTCCAAATTCAAAATCAAACAAGCGGGTCCCTTGTTCTAGAACTATTTATGATTCGAATTATTGTAAACGTTAAAAACGAGCACATTCTTACGAACCATAAAGAACAGATATTTAAAAAAAACTGCGCTATTTCAATGGGGTGTAGGTTAAAATATCGGTCCGCGCTTATTTGCATACTAACTAAAATAATTTATTATTTTTTCTCGGAGGGTCGCGGTCTGTGGGGTGAGATTGTATACAATGAGAATAACTAGAAACTGAGTGTTATTGGCCTGATCGCGCTGCGTCGGAACATTTTAAATAACGTTCATTGGAATCGCCGTTTGAAGTTTTCAATTTCAAATATAGATGATTTACGTGCGGTGTAGTTTCAAACAAATATCAAATTAAACACACGGAAATGCAATATTCGACGTCAAAACACGGGATGCTTAAAAGTTTGAATCAAAGCGGTTCGGAAATCAAAGTACTGTTGGCAAAAGGATGAGTGGAGATCGCGGCGCTTCGCATCCTTACAACGTAGCGTATGATTGCGCGAAACAAAGCCCGGACAACTTTCACAGAACTCGGTGCGTCGGGAAAAAGTTTGCCGACTACGCTGTGTCACGTGCTGGCCACCATCGAACATTTGATTTTCGAATGTTTACTCCCGAATTCAAATCCCTAGTGATGGCCACTTTAAATAATCGACTATTTTTTTTTTAACTAAACCCTAAATCATAATTACGTTTTATTAACACTAAGTTTAAAAATAAAACTTTACTTTGTTTAAATTAATTGCATAGTAGAAGCAATAAAAATAAGACTAAGAAAAATCGAAGTACTGCTATTCAAACTTGATGATTTCTCAGAATTTTCTTGAAACAACTAAACATCAGAACTTAAAATACCAACTGACTCGGAAACTCTTTTTTAATTTACTTCGAACTTACCGATCGAGTTTTCCACGGTTTAAAAACTTATTCTGTTTTGTTGACGGTGCGAGTCTGCGAATGAAATTATCATTTGTATCAAAGGGAATAATTTTAAATACCTATACACGAATACGGCTAGTCTGCCAGACGGCCACCCCGAAAGATTTATACATTTTATACACCCCGTTCCACGATACTGTTCAAATTCTACGATTCAGTGATGCATTATATGTTTCCCTGTTTTTTTGGCGTCTACCCACGCTTTTGTTTTGACCGAACTCGTTATTAATTGTATATTTCTGATACGCAATTGGTGTTTCTAATATCTTATTGGAATGCCGAGTTTTTCATGCGTTAAGCAACGGACTTTTGTTTCTGTTGCAAAATGGACATGAGTTTTGAAGTGGCATGTTTTTTTTTTTGCTAAATATTTGGATGCAAAAATCTTAGCTGTTCTTCCTTTAGTTTTGCAAGGAGTCTTAACACGTTTTTTTGAAGTTTTGGCGGCTCAAGATCAACTAGGGGAGTTCGTTCGCGATCTTTGATAACTAATCGCAATTTTTCAAAGTAATAGTTAAGTAACAAAAGGTGAACTCATTCATATGTAAATGTGAGACTTATAAAAGGAACAGAGCGTTGGATCGACTGGAATCTTTAGAAACATTAATGATAGGGAACTTTTAAAATTATACGACGCGTAGTTAAAACTTAATGGGTTACTCTATTGTGCTATTTGTCGCCAGCCTGAGACGACTATGTCACTACCGACTACACATTTATTCGAAAACGGAATGTCATAAAACGAACGTTTTCAAATTATGTTTTTCTTTGATTCGAAATTTAAATTCTTTTAGTTTCAGACCAGTAATTAACTGTCCTTCTCCGTAACGTGATGTGGAATATTTTGTAGTACGGATTGTCAACATACGTAGGTATATACATACTACCAAAACAAAACCAACACTAGGGGAGATGCACAGTGCAAAGATATCGGACAGGAAAAGGGGTTGATTTTGATTGAATATCTGTTATTAAGACCCTCCCTACCCACACAGACGCAGATATAAAATAATATACACGTTAAGTTTATAAATATGCATGAGTTTCGTTAAATTTGTGTGTGTGTGCGACGAATTTATAATTGTCAGTGTGTGTGTATATTGATTGTAATAATTGTGCTTATTGTATGAATGCAAAGGTTGAGACGCGAGTATTTTATTTTGAAATTTGTTACTGGCCCGTTTGTGGACTTTCGAGAATAGGATCCATTTTTAAATGATAAGGTAAAAAAGTAAAGTTTAATAAATTCGAACTTTAAAATATTTACATCTACGTTTGTTAGGGTTGGGAAACTTTAATTTTAATCGACTTAATAGTTTTAAAGATTTAAAGAAAAAATCGTTAACAATGTTTTGTATTCTCGAATATTCCGAAAATTTTCCTTACATACATAATGTATAAATACAAAATACGAGTTTATTATGAGCGTTGATATCCGTCGTTGGATGATGACACTGAATAATTAATGGCGGTCGAATTGTGCGGTTTCCTCCGAAGTCTTATTGTTTTGCAGTTTTTTTGTTCCACTTCCAGAATTAATTTACTTTTCAGTCTTGCCAGCGATCGTACGCAGATATTTAATGATGTACGTTTTGTTTTGATTACTCGGTATTTGTAAGGTTTTGGCGATATGCTGTGTAGATTTTCGGAGCGATCTTATGGCGCTGTTGTCTTTATTAATGTTTGACGCTTTTAATTTTTTTATAGCATAAGGACGTATTTTCAACTTCATCATAATTTCCCATTTTTACTTAATAAGCATTTCAATTCATTATTTAGAACAAATCAGCGTATTTGCTTCCCCAGCAACTGGTGTGTAGATAATTAAACATATTTTAATATACCAAGTTGACATCGAGACGTGTTCAAGAACATCCTTCGAAATTGGCAAGAGGGCCGACAGAGGGCGCCACTTGTCAGCCATCATTAACGAGCTGTCAATGTCAACTGTCAGTTCGAGCGAAGACGTCGTGGCGATCGGACGTCTGACGACTAGAATTATATTAATTCTGGGTGATGCATTGACTTGGGGTGGCGTATTTTTAGATTGTTGTACAGTTGTATCTTAAGATGATTTGTTTAAGATTCTCGATGCTCATTATCTTACCCACTTATACCAAGATATGAAGCTCAGTCTGCTGACTTTTATAGCTGTCAGTCAAGCTTTAAATTATTTTTTAATAAATTATGAATCATATAATAATTCACAATAAAACATCTACATATCAATATTAAAACAATTGAAATAAAAGCTTTTGATCTAGAAATTAATAACGTGGCCGGCATTTTGGACGCGTTCCAGATTATTTCTAAATGAACGCTCCTTTTTTTAAGTTCGATATGAATATTCGTGTGCATGCGTGTCGCCCTGCGGATGAAATACGAGTTATAGGACAGGGCAGGAGAGGAAGCGATTTAAACAAAAATGATTAGATTATATCAAGAAAAAAATATCTTACTTATTTAGTTATCTTAGAGTAATCTACTCTACTTAATCATTATACATGACTTATATCATATAAACTGGTAAAGTAGTTATAAATACACTTAATGTGATATTTTTATAACTGGCCATCTTGATTATAAACTAAATTTCCAGTAGAAATTGGCTAATGCAATAAAAAATCGCCTATCGCCCAACACTTAACACGGGGTAAGAAAGTCCCGTTTTTAACTGGGTTGTTCACCTTTCTGTATCGAAAGGGTTAATTCTATGCGAGAGGGTTCCGCGTGTCCGTCTGAGGTGCGTGCTATATGTTTTTATTGTTTTTTGAGGGTTAAGGGATGCTACTGTCGTGGGTTTTTGTTTTTATTTGCGATAATATGAATCATTTTTACATTTGCCTGTATTCTTGTTGGCGTGGCTGTTTTGTAATAAATTGACGGCGATTGATAGGGATGGCTTTTGTATAATTTGAGGTATTTTAATGATTGCAGATTGACTTTCAGATATTGTTTTAATGCTTAAAAGTTTTATGTCCAGAATTGTTAATGTCTTTTATGAGTTTTCTTATAAGGCAATGAGAGTTGTCTATTATTCGATTTTGTCGAAAATATTGTAAGTACAGCCAATGCAACATGGCGAACCCAAGCTGCCCTTAAAACTAACACCCAAGGGCGCAGTTTTAATTCGTATATGCAACTATAATGTACAATTCTTGTACATAGTAAAATCGAAAAGGGTGGGTCCTCAAGGGACGCAAATTTGAGATAGGGATAGAGTTCAAAAATCAAGCGATCGAGCCCTATCGAATTGTCTTAGTGTGTATGAAGTATGTTGTGTGTATGTATGGGGGAGGGTGACAGATTAGGGGTGACTTTTTTGGACATCGCGATGATGGTATCGGGATTCATCTGTACCCATATATGATTTTGTATTAAAATTTCTTTGAGACTAAAAATCTGCCTGCATTTTCTAACTATCATTTAATTCTTCAAATAAATGCAAATTGTCGCCAGTTTTTGTCATGTTTAATATTCTAACAAAAGTCTATATTAATATAAAAGTTTGTTTAAAATTGACTACTCACTTCACATGTATGTCGCTTGAGATTGGTAAAAGAAAACAGTTCCAAATGATCATGATGATGATCATGACAATTATTTGGAAAATATACCAATTAAAGAATTTAAATAACCAATCAAATCCAACCTTTTTAGCGATAGCGTGACGATACATACTCACATAATTATTAAAAAAAGAAAACAGTGCAAGTATTATCTAAATTGGTCAAGTCATTTCTGAGATAATTTCACACAAATTTGATTTTTTCGAAATTACGTATATGGCGTAACTAAATGTTTTACAGATACGACTACCTTGTCTCATCAAATTATTTATTAAATTTATTTTTACGACGTAAAAGGCCCTATTTCAATTCATAAGATGAAATCTGTATTTCTGTATTAATTGGAGTGTGTATTACAAATGCGTGCAGAATAGACAGACATATATACCCACATTTTTATGTATATAATGAGGTATCGGTAAATAATAAGGGGTGGTCAGGACCCAATCGATTGATCGCAAGGCGCTATCAAAGGGTTGAAACGAAGGGTTAGTTTAAAATATTGCAAGAGGGTCGAATAATGCAGAATGTATATGTAACTTGTTTGTTTGTACGTCTGTGTGTTTTGGACTTAGATGAATTCGAAATTAAAGATTTTTATTTCTTAACAATGTTTTATTCTATCTAAACTATCTAATATATTAAAAAAGTAATATTTGTATTTTTGAAAGTTTGTGAAGAATGAAATTAAAAAGTTCTGGACCGATTTCAAAAATTATTTCTTTATTAGGATGCTACATTAGCCTTCAGTGATATAGGTTATATTGCTGTGCTACCCGTGCAAAGCCAGAGCGGGTCACTAGTTATATATAGAAGTGTAGAAACTTAGAAAGTATATTCAAATAGCCTATTGAGTGACTGCTAATTTCACATTATAAGGTAGTTAGTATTTGTGCAAAAACTTTTATAATACAAAATGCACTTTTATTGTGGTGTGACATGCGATACTTAGGATCCAGGCAAACTATGATAACATTTTAAGCTCACCAAACTTTCGCACAGAGTTATACACAGTGTTCGTACACTGTAGAAAGTTCCATAGCATTGTAACACAGTGTTGTCTAGTTGGAAACGGTACGCCATCGTCGCGTGACCGCCCTCATACTATTTGACACGGAATCGTCCGTACTTTTCACACTCAAATTTTCGCGTTTAAAGACTTGCTTTTTGGTGTGCAATTAGTGATTGTTATCTTGTTTTGTGTTACCTTTGTTCGTAACTAGGCACCGGTTTTTTAAGTGGCAATTTTTAAATATATTGCGCGAGTAATTGCGTGTTCAAAGAAGATTGTACATACGATCTTATTCGTCGGAATCGTTCGATTTCTTTACAAAAAATTACACATACGGCATTATTCTGTTATATTACTTCAATAAATTCGTGTTTTATTTGAACTTTCTGCTATTAATAGCCAGTTCCTATATTCTACCGTCCGTTAGTAAAACGAACCGTGTTTTAAAATATTGGAAGCAAGCATTAGTAATAGCCTACAAGTAACAATCAAACGTAAAATAGTATATAGCAGTAGTAAAGTGGCCTAGATCATTAATAATAAAAAACACAGTACAAAATATGAATATAATGAACTGAATCAATCAAAGTACGAATTCTGGGCTTCGCAATCAATCCTTCACATAACTTATGCATACGAAATAAATATTAATAGCACACAACCCTTTCTTACACCCCTAACTCACCCCCTTTTTACTAATAAATGTGTATAATTAATCACATAAATATGGGTTGGTGTGTGTTGTAAAAATGTAAATGTAGATGTTGATTTAATATGTAATAGTAATTTTATTAAAGTAATGTATTTCTCTTACCTACTTGTTTTTAGTTAAAATGGATACTTGTAATTTGTTTTTAATGAATAAACAAGAATACAAATAAATAATTACTTTACTAAGTACCTACTCTTGAGTTACTTTACCACAAACAACCTTTTCCAAACTGTTTCCCAATTGCTTTAGAATTGAAATGGTTAGATGTGAAATTAGTTAACATTTTTAAAAACTTTTACAACTAAAGAAAGTTGTAAAGTTGTTTTCTATACATTTTTTTTCTTAAATACATTTAGAATTGAACACTTAACCCTTTTACCGTACATTAATTCCTTCATAATTGTAACTCGAGAATATTGATTATCCATTATTATGCCTTGTCATTAATAATTTTAATTAATTACGTGTGTGTGGGTGGTTAGGGAGGTTCGTAGGTACCGGAGGGTGTGTTTATAGATTCTGTCCATTGTCGTAACATCGTGTGAGATGATTAATGCGCTCATCTTTTGCCGAGAAGACGCCTCATTGATTTTTGATGACTTTGTATATTTACTAGAAAAGGGTTAAGTTTTGTACGTATGCGCATAACTGGAAATTAATGGTGGTACCAAATATTCGATTAGCAATGTGGTGTTAACTCATTCTGAGACGCTCCATTTTCCAAAATGGCGACCGGCGTGCAGTCGTTAAATGTCCAAGCATCGGATCATATCTAAGTCATTTTCAGTTTCCGAACCATAAAGTGTCAGTAAAAATAATCGTTAAAGGCGCCATTTGAATATTTGCGCAGTTAAAAAAATTAAATACGAAAGAAAAATTAATAACCCGTTCAAAGTTATTTATATTTGTTCCGTTTGTTTCACTTGAAATTATCGATTTTACGTTATTTTGTAAGTTTATTGCTAGCCTGTAGTTTTATTACGCAATTACGTTAAAAAGGGCAACAGCTTTTTTATACAATTTTACCGGATCGTAAATTGGTGTTTATACACACTTATACTTCGTTACTAAGGGTCTGACGCTTTATTTGTTTAGTTGATTATGGAAAGCAACTTGATATTACCAGGGATTTCTATTACATTTTTTCCTTGGCAATTCTAATTAATAATAATAACCACATATTTTTTTTATGGTGTCAGATACACACAACATTAAGCCTACCTACCTCTTTTCATAAAACAAACATTTAAGTACTTACTTTTTAACCATTTCATGTCGCAACAGAATTAAATATCAAAATTCCAATCAGACGTTATCGCACCGAGACTACAATTTATTTAGCCAATAATACTGTCCACCATAACGCCACGCGATTCGGTCTTTACGTATCTGTAGCGGACTACGTCACTATTCAGCACAGCACTACTTCAACCAACGTGGAAAGCTTTTACTAACGGCTACTCAAACGTGTTATCGTAAACAAGTGACAGTCGATAAGTCGCGTTTAAAAATGGAACCTTTTTATAGTCACGCGATTTGTTTTAATCGGTTGACGTTACAGATTAACGCTATTAATGGCCGCTCGACTCGAATATTGACAAATTTCTAGTGGTAATCGAGTGGGTTTAATGGCAATTGTTTCGATATCAGTTGAATTGTTTCACTTTGATGTGCTACTGACAGTTGGCGCCAACGGATGACGTACCTTTTAAAATTATATCTATTGTTCCTTTTTTATTGGTAGTTCTGTTTCTTACCCAGTTTGCTTGAAGGTAATCGATTAGAGTACGATTTGAATGGCCCTTACCTGAAACAAAAACACAAAGCATTAGGTCAAAGTTCGAAATCATTAAAGCAATTCCATTTTATTTTAAGACTAAAACTAATTAAAACAAAGAATCGATCTGTTCTGTTTATCTCATCATCAACAAAACAAAGTAACAGAAGCATAAAATATCATCTGTATTCTGTATTCGAACATTAGGCGGCCATATTTAAATGTACAAGGAGTCGCGCCGGCCAAATCGGCAAACCATCTGGAAAAGGGGAGGACGGGGCGAGACGCACAATTTGTTACTGAATTATCGATATCTAGCTGAAAGATTCTTAATTATACTTTATTTATGTTAAATTCTTGTTAAGTATCTCAAAAAAAAATAAGGATTATTTTGTATAAAATAAAAGTTTGATTTAATCTTTTTACAAGCAAAGTCTGCAAATCATTTTCATACTACATTGATTGTACTTTATCATTGTGACTCACTTATTTACAAAGTTAGATAATTATAACGAAGGTCATAACTCTAGGCCGAACGGTTTTATTAAGTTATTAAAATTAGCAAAAAAAAATCTGTTATTAAGGTAAAATTGCGATTTTTTTTAATACATATATCGACTGTAACAATACCAGGGCGTAAGGAAGCAAAACATCTCAAGTTAAAATCACTTCAGAAAGGGGTAAAACCAATACACGTTTAGAAATGTGACGACTTAGATAAGGGAACATTTGAGTGTATCGCGGTATTAAATATGTTTTTGTGTTGTAGCGTATAACAAAAGATGCGCTCTTTGGATTGGGGAAGCAATTACTACTGAGTCTCCGGTGTCTGAAGGGTGAACACGACACATACAGGCGGCTAGAGGA
The DNA here is from genome assembly GCA_932294365.1 of Diachrysia chrysitis. Lineage (NCBI taxonomy): Eukaryota > Metazoa > Arthropoda > Insecta > Lepidoptera > Noctuidae > Diachrysia > Diachrysia chrysitis. Next base: position 11,219,646 of record OW028660.1, on the reverse strand, counting down.
GGTGCCACACTAGCCGAAAAATTAACAAAAGATAATGAACCTACCTTCTCGTTCTTTGTGTAATACGCGTATAGTATGTACTAGCAAAAAAGACAAAAAAAAGTTATGGATGATACTGGCTAAAAAAAAAACAAATGGTCAACGTTGTTTTAAAAAATAGAATCAGATTCATGACCGAATATTGAAAAGTCAAATAGTTTTAAGTCGCTGTTAAGTCTCATGCTGTCTCTCACTTTAAGGTGTAAAGGAGCGACAGATAGTCATTTAAGCACGACTTAAAGTTAAGCTGCGTTTGAGTATTCGGGGGTAAAACGCTTCGTAATAAGACGGATTGATAAAATGTCAAACACCAACTTAAATTATATTTTTTTCATGTTTATCTAAAAGGCCTTATGTATGTATCGTATGTTTACAAAAGCATTCGTTGTTAAAACAGAAAAGTTTATTTTTATCAACGGCAAAATAGGTGAATGTGTGGCCGAGTTCGTGAATGAAGATGAAATGAATAAAAGTGGTCTATTTTTGCAGAATAGTAGAAAGTTTGGACGGAAATAAGTTTGTTTGGACTAAACTAGTTCAAATTTTGTTTGAATTGATACTATTCCTCTTTACAATAAAGCTTAAAATACACAATATTAATCTATACAAATCAATAAAATTGAATTGTCTGTTTGTAATATTAAAATAACCGCTTTTTAATACATGCATATGAATGTATATACGAATGACATACCAAAAAAATTATTTTTTCAATTTTTGTCTATCTGTCTATTTGTCTCTGGAACGGCTGGACCGATTTGGACGGGACTTCCACTAGCAGATAGCTGATGTAATAAGGAGTAGCATAAAATTCTTTTTTAGAAAAAATCGAAAACTTAAATAAAAAAGTAATGTTGCTTTTTTGTTAAATTCCATGCGGACAAAGTCGCGAATAAAAACTTAAATTGATGATATACCAAAGTAACAAAAAAAAAAGAGAAATTCTTTGATCAAATTTGTTAATACACAAGATAAAATAAAGTGATCCCTTTCGTACGATGTAAAAGGTTCTCTATAAGAGCTTCGCGTAAGAAATTTATAAGTAGGTCTCGGCATAAGGGAATTAATTGTATTATTGTAGGAGCTCCGATGAGGGATCGCGCAAGAATTATCAATTAGAGAAAGAAAACGCCGAACGCTGGGGTTGTAGGGCTGCGTCTTAAACATGATTTGGCGAAGATATGTTTATATGAAGTTACAAGTAGCTTAAGAATGAGTTTTTTTTATTTAATTTTGGGCTATAGCATAAAGTAGGAGAGTGTAGAAATTGTTTTTTTTTTACTAATTGTTTAAAAAACTAAAACTTATCTATGTAAAGGTCTCGTAAATGATTTTTCTGATTTTTTTTTTCTTTATAGATAGTAAAATTGCCCACTATTAAATAATTATTGTATTTTCTAAGAACTAGAATACCTAATTATTAAAGTTAAATAAAAATCTTACAAAAAAAAAAAAAAAAACAAGTATATTTTTATTGTTTTTGTGTGTCTCATTAGACAGACACCACAATCTTGAATATTTTAAAAAACACAAATCCCCATTCTCCTCTAGATATCGTAAATCAGACGTCCCTACGGCCGTGGGGAGGCCGGGGTAGGGGGAGCGTCGATTTTACGCAACATTCGTCTTAGCATTAGTACTTACAAGTATTCTTGTTTTCCTCTTTAATTGTGTATCGGTTTGGCCTGGCCTCCCCTTTGTATACATGTGCGTATTAATATAAATTAATTATCTATGGATTGACAAGGATTACTGTATATTGTTCTAAAATAGAATATCTATATAAGTCAGTGTCAATTTTAAACTTCCTCTTAAGTTTAATAATAGACCTTATTACCTCTGTAATTTGCATCGAAAATAATCCCAAAAATATTTAATCACAAAAAACACCAATCCAGGCGTAAAAATAATGTAAGCCACAGCTTCCCGATTGTAATCCTTTTACGGGAAACTCTCCACCAAACTAACAATTATAAACCTTAACGTTACCACCATACAGTTTAAAATAACTGTGCAATAAATGTCTAAAATATTAGTAGCAGTTTTTTTGCCCAAAGACTCAGGTGGGAAAATACTTAAATAAATAATCGAAGGTTATTAAGAGCCTCTCAATTATCGAGGGGCCCTCTGTATTGATACCTATTGTCTTTGAGGACAAATGCCCTCTTTTGTAAAGTAAATAAACAATGTCTGGCGCTAAACAGTTTGGCGACTGTTTTGAAATACATTTTTGGAAGGTTTTGGTCGTTGTTGGTGTTTGTAAAGGGTTTCAACATGTTTTCGTTTGACCTGATAATGTTTTTTGGCAAATCTATATTTTTAATATATAAAGCTGAAGAGTTTGTTTGTTTGAACGCGTTAGTCCGATTTGAAAAATTATTTTAGTGTTGGATAGGCCATTTATTGAGTAAGGCTATAAGCTATACAACATTACGCTGCGACCAAAAGGAGCGGCGCATAAATGAAAAATGTTGCAATAATGAAAAACTGGTGAAACTAAAACACGTGGGCAAAGTCGCGGGGGGCAGCTAGTTTAAAATAAAAATAGTTAATTAAATATCGGAATTTTCAGTATAATCGCAATAAAAAAATGGAATTGAAAACATGTACAGAATACAGATCAAATAATATCACCAATATGCCAATATCTTTACCAACATCTATTGTCACTATTTGATCAAACATTTGCCACCAACACAATCATTTGACCAATCAGTATGAAAACTGTCAACAACAAAGTCATTGCACCGAAACGATGGTAAAATAAAAATCGGTGTATGATAGAAGAAAATTGCTTCCCGCGGAATCGAACCTCATTATCCACGGCAGACTGTTACTGCATGGTGGATTTGCTCAACCGTGCCGCGGGACAAAATTATGGCGAATTGAGTAACTCGAATCGTTGACATTTTTATATTAATGTGATGGATCTATGGTCATGGGAGCCTGGTTACATGGCGGGTTCTTTGAAGAAAAAGTGTCACGCAAGGTCGTTTATTTACATAAATTTTATACTCTCATCAAGAAATGTCAAGCAATTTCTGTTGAGTAAAAAAGCAATTTTAGGGATGCTTACGTTAAAAATCGACTAAAGTTATCGATTGCGTTTTATCGATTTGTGTTACATAGTAAAGCTTTTAATATAACGGATGCAAAACTTAAACTATCTTCTTGGAATATCTCATATAATAATAATTTACCATCTTAGACAGATAGATTACAACATTATTCGCAACTCCATCAACCTTCCAAATGACTATCAAACAGTTTTCTATAATAACTAAAACGCACACTATTCTCAGAACACTAAACACGAGAATGGCTCAACATCAATCCACGGATAATGTCACAGTTATTTGTATTCAAATACATTCATCAATAAAACTAAACAGTGATCCATTGCTGGCCCTCGTTTGGGGCTAATTCCGACTGTCATAAATCGTGGCATTAATTTAACGACAATGCATTAGACCTTCCTAAGAGAACTATCCCGATAGATTGGTAACAATCCGACCGCCGGCGCCGTAACTCACAAGACGGTATCGAATCACAATCGACCGACGCGTATCGATATAGAGTCGATAGTACTTTGAGAATAGCCCCCTTCACGGAGCGTGTTTAGATCGGATGATTTCAAGGACGGTTGGATCTTCAATCGAATGTAAATCTTATTGATTGGCAGTTTAAGTTTGTTGTCGATTGGCGTGTCTGCTGGAGCATTAAGTAAATCGTTTAATGTGTTTTAAACGGATGGTGGAAACGTTTTGTTTCTAGGTAACTATTCTCTTGTTTGTTGTTTCTTGTATTATTAAGACGTTGGGAATGATAAAAGCATTAGACGTTACATATACACTGTTTTGAGATCCCGTTACAATATTTTTAGGTTTTCTGACAGCTGTTATTAGAAAAGTTTGGCGATAGTACGATGGAATCAAATACTTAATAATATAAGTAGGTATCTCTTTTAGAGAACGAAATCTATAATAAATAAGGCTTCTTTTAGGTTGTGTAATTAACTGTAATATTCGCTTTTATATTCTTTAATTAATTTTGTTGTGATATTAAAAGATTGAACGTTGAGCGGCTGTCTAGATGTTGACTTTTTAAATCTCACCATTTATTTGTCTCAAGATTCTCACGATAAAAACTTTTTTCTTACAAAAAATAACATAAAAAATTTGACACAAAAGTTCTTTAAAAAAAATACACTCAAAAAAATCTAAAAATAAATTAATAATTACAAAAATAAAAAAAGAAAATAGTTTTAAGTATTATTATATAATTTATGTTTTTTTAATATTAACTTAAATATATTTTGGACCGACCTTAGTAAAGACTCGTCACTCACAATCACTCACTAGCGGTGGCGAAACTTAATCTAAACACTGTCAAAATAATACGCGATGAGTTTCGTATAAAAATTATAATAATAACAATGTTTTATCTCTCGTATCGAGTAGGTATATTGTTTATGTTAAAATGCTAGTATTGATCACTAGGAAATGGAGTTCCAAGTTTTGGAAAAATTATCTTATTTATTAAGCGTTTTTTTATCAATATATCGATTTTAAATATCATTTTATGCTCAGTCCGTTTTTCTGTTCCGCTAATTCGGCCGGTGTGCGTTTATTAATTAATAGGTAAATTAAGCTTTAAATAAAACAATGGGTAGGTATATAATTCTGTAGTATCCATTTGTGTATATAAAGCTTAAATGCACTCTGGCTGAAAAGACTGACACTCAAATTCATAAAAAAAAAATACAATCCAATAAATAAAAAAAAAATACAATCCAATAAATAAAAAAAACTACTTCAAAATTCGAATAATCTATCAAAAAATCTATTTAGCTATCGAAAATTTAATATTAAAAATAATTATTATAAATTCAAACACCAAAACTTTGAGAATCGCACCCCCGCGCAAGAGTTCAGCTAATCGTGAGTTTTTAACAAAAACTATAGTGATATTGACCCGCTGATAACAACGGCCGTTGACTCTAAGTGCTCCGTATCGATAGTGTTTACCGATCGATTTCTACTTACACGTGCCTGTGTTGCGTCATAGGTTCCGTCTTATCCAATTTGGGAGCTATTTTTAAAACTTAATTCGGTAGCAATTCATCTGTAGTTAGAAAACAACGATCATAAAGTAAATTTATGATAATATTTTTTTTTAATGGGATTCCTTTTCTCGAAGCTGCCAAGCTAAAATATTATAAATCAATTTAGCTTTCTAATTTGTAGCCAAATGTATTATGTGCGATGAATCTTTTTGATTTATAAAAGTCATCCTAATTAAGTAGTAATTCATTTTAATTATTGACTCAACCACCCCAATACTTGCAACGAAAGTTAACAGTGAAGCTAAGCTATACGATACAATTATACAAGAGAAAATATCGGCAACCATTACAATAACAAAGGCTTGTATTACGAATATTAAAGCCCCAGTGTTGCCGCGTCAAAAAATTAATATTAACGATATCTTCACAATGAAGTGTTGAGAAAAAAAAAGAAAAATAATTTATGCGAAATATTCCTTTTGACGCCTTTGTTTCGATGAGACCTGTCTCCAGAAAGATAGGGATGTCATGGTAATAATTTTTAGTGTTTTGTAAAATGGAAAAAGAACGGAATCTAAGAAAAAAAATGTGCTATCTTTGTGTAAATTGGATTCATTTGCATACAACCCGTTCGAATATTTCAATTTTAGAGCTATGGGACATAATGATAAAACTTGCCGTCATTTTGGTAAGCAATACTCACGAGTTCACGATAAACCAATATTTCAGGATATCTCTAGAAGTCGACATGACAACAAAATCTCTACCTACCATTAAAATTGTCACGCTTCCATTGACCATTAACACAATAAAAAATCGTATCAATAGATCTCGTTCGATTTAATATGACCAGCTGGACATCTGCGTAGATTCAAATCTGGCAAATGAATGGCCGATAAAATGTACCAATCACTACCCCAACACACATATTCATGTTATTATATAACTTATTCTATTGTAGTAAAGGCGAGAATAGCGTGGCCTGCGACAGTAGTTTTTTTGTGAATTGTACGAAATTCGATTGAATGATGTTTTATTAGGAACCGGTTAGGACCGGTTTTGACCCCAACACGTGGTCAAAGCTTTGTCATTCAAAGTTTTATTAAAATTATCGGCTGCCCTATTGTATTCTGTTGAAATCTCTGATTTATTATCAAAATTTATGTTTTTCATTCATGCTTTTGCAACTGGAACAAAATCAACCTTTTATGTATCACTAGCTTTTGCCAGCGACTTCGTCCGCGTTTCCGTCGTTTTTCGTAAAAAAGTAGCATATGTCCTTCCTCACTGTTCAGTGGTTTTGATGTAACAGACAGATTAACTTTCGTATTTTAGTAGGGAAATATAATATATCACGTTACACAAAAATAATCCTTATAGCATGATTCAGTATTCGGCGCGACGGCGCGATGGCTTATTATCGTATTTCATGTATAAGTTTGGTGTTTCTATACCGATTTCTATGATTCTTTTTTTATTGAATAGGTAATAATGTTAACTTTTTTTAATTAGGGATGAGTGAGAGTATTATAGGGTAAGAGTAAACAAATATAATCAGAAATCGCCGAACTGCTAAGCTATCGGGAGTTACACGTGTTATTGTGTGTCAACCATAAAAGATAGACATATGCTGTTGTGGGATATTTTTTAGATAATTTTATTTAGAACATTTCCGTCATACATGATTTCTATGTAGCTTTAACCATTAAGGCTGCATACGCGACGGAAGCTTAAAAAATACCGTTTTCCCAACATTTCCCTTTACTGCTCTGCTCCTATTGATTGTAGCGTGATGAAAAGTATACTATAACCTGCCCAGGAGTATGAAGAATAAATGTACCAAGTTTCGTTAAAATCCGTCGAGTAGTTTTCGTTTCTATAAGGAACATACAGACAGAAAGACAGACAGACAGACAGACAGACAAAAATTTTACTGATTGCATTTTTGGCATCAGTATCGATCACTAATCACCCCCTGATAGTTATTTTGAAAATATATTTGATGTACAGAATTGACCTCTCTACAGATTTATTATAAGTATAGATTTCGATTTATAAGTTCATGCTACTTTTATCATTAATTTCGAGAATTTATCACAAATACACAAAGTTTGTTTAGAACTAATTATTTTTCAGCGCCCTTAAGTCGACACATCCAACTGATATAAAATTAAATTCCAATTTGTACCAAAACCAAATGTATCAAAGGAAGCCAATATCATTTGGAATCTGCCACCCTCTCCCGATGGGGGCACTCCCCATGAATCCTTAATGAGTAAATTAACAACACCTATTGTTTAGCAGCCGTGTTTTTTTACAAGGAATATTAATAACCATTTTCTATTGTCTGTGCGAGGGGCGCAGAGAAAAATGCTCCAAACACCAGGGGACGAAGAAACTTCGGAATTGATTGATTTCCCGAATTAATTTTAATAAAAACAATAGTCGAATGTTTTCGACGTGCTGTAATTGCATTTGGAAGAAAGTTGCAGGTAGGGACGGTTAACAAGTATTTTTTATTAATATTAATGAGACCGAAATCAACGGTAAAAGAAAGTTCGTGTTTTCAATTTGGGATTTTGTTTTAACACAAGGAAAAACTTTTTTGTAGAAATAATCCTCTCAAAACATCTAAACACAAAGAATCACACGTATCTATTCATCCCAGACACTCAAACTTTCTCAGATAACATAACTAGAATCGATAATACGAACAATAAACAGACGGAAACTAATTAAACACATAATGACATTCACACACCGACGAATTTCGTCAATTACTCAGAATTCGGCGGTATCTACACACGAAACAATAAGTCCTTAATGGATGCATGTACTAACAGATACCGCATTATTCTATAATATGTCACAAATCATCTTCTATACGACACAAAGTTTATAATGAATTGACATATTCCGCACACGTGTTCACTTCAAACTAACACGTCCCTACGTATGGGAGCAAGATCAAGCAAATCATATTGAACTCTACAGGGAAGTATCTTAGGTCCAATATACACTGGATGTATATTTAGGTATGGTAGCCGCGGAACAAATTGGTTCTTATTGAAACCCAATAAGGTTTTAGTTAAGGTAATATGGCGCTAGTTCCGATAAGTGTAATACTCGCTGATCGTTAGTTGCGACGATAATTGCCTATGTATTAGTATTGGAGCCAATTTCATTTATAATTACTAGTTTTTATTAAACGCAATTGAGTTTGGAAGATTGGTTTTTTATTATTATTGCGGATTAATGTAAAGCTTGATCATTTTGCTTTTTCAGTTTTTTTATTTGAGTTTCGTGTGTGGCTTCGATATCAATGTTGTTTCTTTGCTTTTAAACCATAAAATTTAGATCCAGTAGACCAGAAATGATTGCCACATCCGTTAATCAAATTATAAAGATTAATTACAAATGGACACCATAAACCATCATTTATTAACAAGAGCAAAAAAATAACGATCCATAAAAGTCGTCTAATAAAAACTTGAATGATAACACTTTACAACAAAAAGCATTCCCAGTAAATCATGAATAAACAAAACGTATAAAACTTTAATTAAACTGGAATGAACCTAATCATGTACGGAGGCGTGATATTGTAATTGCAAATTAATATTGATGATCAGTAGATCGAACTAATTACAACGACATACATAAAACATTAGGTGATCAAACGAATAATGAAGTGATGTGTAATGCTGAGGTATCGTCGGGAATTCTTGGCAACTTGCTGCGAGATTATGTTAAGATATTTACGGTATAATATCACAGTTTCATACGAGATTATATTGTATTAGATTCTTGTAAGTTGTTCAACAGATAAATGATATAAAAATGTCTAATACTATTATTAAAGTCCAGTATCAAACTAGATTTACATCGCATTTCATGTTATGTGTGTAAATATAGAAGTGGATTCATTTAAACAAACATATTCCAACTCAGTTTATAATTCTATTTCGATACAAAAATATTACAAAAAGAATTTCCCGACACACGTTATGAATAAGCTGTTAAAAATATTGACATCTCATCCCGTTGATTAACTCATCTGGTGTGTTTCGATGAGCCATCCAAAATTGTCATTTCTTACTCAAAGAAATCGAAATACATCAAAGGTGTTTCCCCTCAATTTTACAATCCTTATGAGAAAGGAATAAGGTTTAAAATAGGTGTGAAAATCTTACTGTAACCGAATATCGACGCTCTTTACTATATGACGTTTGAAGACGGTGTCCCCAAAATATAGTAGTAACAGATGTATCTTATTAAACTCAGACCACTTTGAGACAAAGAAGCATTGAAATAAAAAAAGTTAACGCAGGAGTATGGCAAACAGATTCTACATACTTAATTGTGAAATCAAGCACTGAATCATGGAAGCTGAACAAAGATAACATTGGAATTAACTTTACTGGTCACAGCACTGACGAGGAGGAAAATTAGTTTAACGTATCTTTATCTGCCAATTATTAAGATCGCTTAATGGCCTAATTCTTTGAACACGCCATTAAACCAGGTCATAATAGGGTTAGAGCAGTCAAATTTTTTAATCGGAAATCGTTGCTAAAAGTTTATGAGTGCGTCACTTGTTCAAAGATTTTCAGAATGAGTCAATTAGTAAACTAGTGAGTAACGCGTGGATTCAGACAGTCTGCATCTATGTACATAGTGATATCACCCTCCTAACACCCACTTCGAGCCCTGCCGAAACTGTTATCATACTAGCTATCTTTGAATTTACGATCCGTTCTTAATACATCAAATCGTATGATAAAAGTATACAAAAGTTTACTTAATAATGGCAGTGACGTCTGTTGTAAAGCCAGGCATTACCGTGCTGAAGAAACAAAAGTTTCAAAATAAGCAAGTCTTTGATGATAAATAATTTATCGCTCCACTAAAACCTGCATAAGAAAGAAATGTTGATAAACATCGAACATTAAATATGTAACTGTTGACGATCGTAAAAGATGGAAGCCAGACGTAGTACATACATAAATATCACTTCGTAGGAAGTTTAACTTTTATTAGTTTGGCGCAGTTGGGGCGCACTTACACCATGCGCTGATTTGAAAAAAAAACCCTAAGTATTCTTTGCTCGATTTGCGTAACATCTTCGACGACGGCGCCCACAGAAGTGTCAGCGCGGCTGAAGCAAATTTTTGTGAACGCATCGTGGTTGATCGGCGATGACGTACGACACACGACTCGCACTCGCAGACTGACGCCGACGAGTTCGATAGTATCTGGTGCGGGCGGCGCGCACTCCGTAATAGATTCAACAGGTGTACCGCAGGGTGGTCCGATCGGGCCGCTACACTTTTTTATTTACGTTTTCACGAATTTATTGCACATAGTCGACGTCTCGAGGCGCACGTTTGATTCATATGCTTACGTTGTCGCTTTTTAATACTGATTTACAATAAAAACAGAAATGTTTCACCGGCGATTGATGTGAGTTATGATTAATGTACGGTCTTTGATGTTCCCTGCTATGAATCTATCAAGTTGGCTTCTGAATATCGACGCAGGACCGTGTATAAATAAACCGGGACGAATTCGACGAGCCGTCTTCGTTTTAGTTAATTACGAGGTTATTAAAGTAACATTGCTGACTGACTAACAAAGTTTCCAGTCGGTTGAGATGTGCCGAACACTTTCCGGTCATTATTGAGCCCCCGAGTCACGCCAAGCGTTGTCACGGTACACACAAATTACATATTTTTGATGTTTTTTGTCGGATAAAATTAGACTAATCAGCATCGAGTACAAAGAAGCAGATCGCTTTCATCATCGACACGATGATGTTTACATCGGATCTTCCGAGAACCGGCGCAGCATTCAATACTAAGAAATAAATATGTGAGTTTGACATTTGCTTTCAAGTTGCGCTCGCGTGTTTGGAGCGTAATTACGGGCGTCGCCGGGCGAGAGCGAACCCACGCGCACACTACTTACAATTTATTTTTGTCCTTTTTTCTAATGTAACTCTAGGCTTTTTTTGTTATTAAATTAACGTGCGTGCCGATTTCTGACAAGATGATAGGTTGCGTTTGATGGGGCATCTGATTGCTTCGCTTGTCGACATCCCTCGATGCTTTCTCTTTGATTTGCTTGGAAATCAGAACGCAAAGGTCATAATGTATGTTTGTATGATCGCGTATCTAATCAAACATGGATTTACATTGGCAACAACGTTGTAATTTATTTTCCGTGGCCTCGTTATATTCAATTTAGTTAAGGATGAATTGAATGTTTAATGACAAACAAAAGAATTTAGTCGACGACATGTTGAGTGCATATAGCAGGATTATTATTGGATGTGTTATTTTAACTAGCGGAGAGTCATGTTTATCGATACTCGTATATCTATCGATACAAATCTATCGGTCGATATATCGTCATTCTTCACGATGTCAGCCGGTTGCGTTTTGGCATCGTCCTCACGACTTATATCATTAGTTGATATACAACAGCAAATTAAAGCCCTAGATCGCTCCAGTTGTTAATAAAAGTTATCATTGCTTATAAATTGGAATGGATAGCTATAAATAACTAAATAGGAAGACAACAAAGTTTGTATGCTATAACAAGAATAAGTATACTGCCTACATAATAATATGTAGATTTGTAGAATTAATTACACTTGATGATGTAAAGACTTGATGAATCTAATTTTAATGATGATGAAGCGATCTAATTAGTCAAATAAAACATGATATCTATTAAAACTATATCAGTCTTTAATAACAAGCAGAAAGAGGAAAATAATAAGCCAATAAAATTTTAAAATTTTATGCTTATATTATTTGTTCCGCAGTTGTTTTTGATTAGTTTAATCAAGCTGTAGTTGGTGAGATATGCGAGTTTCCGGCCCGAGTGCGGCTCATCATCGATAAACGTCAATAAAGTCTAAATTTGTATATACGACAGCCATCATTAAGTCAAGCTGGCCGAGAGATAATTCAGTGTCGAACTACACAAGTTTACGACGACCAACACATAATAAGAGCGCGGACGCCCCCGAAAATAACAAAATTAAAATAAATCGAACTACAGACAAACGTCATAAACTAATTTCGAGTGTTTTCGTTTTGGTGTGTACAAAAATAGCATCGTCACTCTTTCATGTCTCGCCGTGAAGTGACATTAAACTATAATTTACAGTTGGATTTTAGTACAGCGCCATCTATGCGCCCCGAGATGAAAGTAACGTTTTTACTGCCTAAAAGAAAGGTGTTTATGATTTATGTACGATATTATTGCTTTTTGAAATTAAATAGTTGTGTGTTGGTATAAATGTGTTTGTTTAGCTGATGTCAGGTTAGTCCGACTGGGTTTAACGACAGGTGTTTCATGTATAAAAATAATGCTACAAAATGGTATCTGGCTACGTGATAATAGCTGCACAGGTCTTGTTTATGATACAATAACTCTGTTTAAGAAAATATAAATAAAGTAAGATGTGTGTTGATCTGGTTGCGAAACGTAAACAATGCTGTGATCTCTTTATCTTTTGTCGCAATGGTTAAGTCAACAGCGCCTTGCCCATTATGTTGCTAATGACTAATGTATTCATTGCAATCGCTAGCATACATATTATTTGTATCATCAAGATTAACACGACATAAAGAATGAACAAGCTTTGATACGAGCTTTCAGGAATCTCTGAAACGTTATAATTCATATAAACCCTTCTACACGTTCCTTAGAACATAGAACAGACGGAAACATCGGTTATTGTAATAAATAGGCAATTTATAAAAAAGAAACATCATTGTCCACCATTTATCATGATGTATCGGTGACAGACGTTAAATCCTATTTCGTTAATTCTAATAAGGCAATTGATAGACCACTAGACAGACATGTTGAAAATACAATACGTCTTGATCTAGGTAGGACTTGATGTAATGATTTCCTTCTACGGTAAGAACTAACTCGTCGTCGGCATCTATCTATCTGCATCTAACCGAACTGGTTGTTTATTTGTTATTATTGTTTTCTGAATACTTATGATGTCCCAAACTTTTTCTTTTCCTTCCCTTACCTATATCTCTTTCTTTAAATACACAAAAAGTTAACAATAAAGAAGCCAAAACAATCTTCGGAACAAAAGGGTTTATAAGTCGGGAAATCGCGACAATGGACCTCGAGGTATATATTTTTTGATACAATTTGATTGTTCGACAAATTTTGTAAAAGGGGAACAATTTTTCAGTCTACGGAACCGCGGTCAGGAACTTATTAACCTTATCGAAGGGTCCAAGTTTTTCGGGATTTTTTTGCGAAGATTTTAATTAAGTTGGCGAAAGGGTGACTCCATGTTATTCCTTTTTGATGACATTTCGATAATAGGTCTTCTTTTACGTTGATAACTTCCTCTGAATTTGATTGCGAGAGTTTTTTGATTCGGAGAAAATTAAGAAGTGTTATTTATTGGTTGGGAAACTGTAATTGCTTTTTAACGGATTGCTTTTTAAAGTTAAAATATTGAAGATGATTATTCAATATTAAACATAAGCTTGTAAAGTGAATAAATTTCCTTTTTAGCAGCGTTGAATCAGAACAACAATAGAAGAAATTGAAAACTGAACAACACAAATAAATCTGAAAGACAACAGTGAAGCTTGCTAAACACATCGATATTTCGCAACGCCGTACGAATTTGCATAAAAAGCGGCGCACTATCAAAAGTTGTTCGTTCGGTACCTTTATCAGATTGTTTATGGCTAGTTTGTGCGCGGAACTATCGCCGTGGATTGTTTGCATTGCGGCGTCATCATGCTTTGTGACTGCACTGGCTGGAGCTCGCGCAGCGTTGTACGGTAATTCGTCTTTAAGATAGTGCTTGTAAAGGAATTCCTCAGCACAAAGGCGTTCGTTACGGCAAATAACAGCTTTTATATCGCGAACTCATTGAGTTTCGACACTGTGCAAGTATTCTGGAGGGCCGCATTCAACACCATTCATATTTTCATGTTTTACATTTTTGTGTCTTTTTATCGCTACTGTTGCCAACTATTGTATTTGTTCCATTAATTTATTTGCTTCTATTGAAATGATTGCTTTTATGTTTTTTTGTGGATTTTGAGAAGGGCCAGTCTATTACAACTCCCAAAATTTCATCCACTTAGCATCTTCTCACAAAAAACGTCCATTTTCTACCTTTCCACCAATCAGCCCAAACATACTTGTAATTATATACAGCTATTGAATACTCAACAAAAGCTGAAAATTCGTTTCAGATCTCGTTCTCGCTTGCTTTAAATTCGGGGATTCAATGGACTAATGATTCTGAAGCATGAATGGGTGCATTCTGAAAGGCCGCTTGCAACTAGGCTTCTTTGAAATTCGGCCGCGTTGCCGATGAGCACTACTTGAAATGGATGGGGTTCTGTTTTTGACTCATGAATTGTTTGTAGTTCTTTCATGTAAATGTTTGTTTTCTGTTGCAACTGTATAGAGTAATCTTCGTTGGGTACACAGTTGTTAGTGTTTGCAAAATTTTGTATACATGTAACATGTTCTTTCTAATTAGACTACGTTTAAATAAACTAGCCATGTGCTTTTATGCTTATAAGCTTCGATAAAAGAGTGATCTTGCCTATGTTTGCTGTATGTTTCTTATAATTTCAATAAACTGCAACTACTAAAATTGTTATTTCTCAGTATGAGAGTCGTTTTAAAACAAATCAATAAAGAAATCAGTAATCTGACCAAAGATCTTTAACTCTCTAACTTAGACATATGCGTCATCATCAATAATAAGTAAGATATAATAATACTTTCTACATAGTAACGACAGTCCCTATCTTGTCATCAGCAGACATTGTAATCATTTTCTCAGCATGCGAACATGCGTGACTGGAACTGCACTCATTCACCAATACACATTTTTCCATACCAATTTATATAGGCTGAAAATTTCATACAATCTCAAAAGCTTTAGATATACTACACTAAAAATAGACCTAACCAGTATGAACTTTGTATTAGTTAGCAAGCTTTAAGGTGTTATATAGTATTAAGTAAATATCTCTACATTTTTCCTTGACTGGATTCTTAAGCTGTGTAGTGGCATCTAACGGAATAAGGGAAATCGTAACCTTTTCTTCCGTGACATTCAAAACAAGCAATCGTGATAGTCCCCTAGCTACCATACTACCATATGACTTATTCGATCGAGGTCAGCCGGTCAACTGGTTAGGAATTGTGAGCAAAGGATGCAGCGAGCGCAGCTCATCTCGTATCGAATGTAACGTACGATCAATAAATCAATTACGTGCGCGGGGGCAATGCTGAATTGGGTTTGACAGTTAGTTAGTTCTAGGGATGGGTTTCGCAGTTTGTGGGTGGGATTTTATCGATAAATCTGTCGATGAATTGATACGGATGTTTTTAGAAACCATCAGAGATATATGTGGCTTTTGATATTTATAACTTTAATTCGGTTAGTCGTATTTAGAGGTTAAATTGAACTTAGTACTACGGAAATCTTAGTTTAATTAATAATAAGGTTGAATAATGCAGAAGTAAATACTAAGGTTACTTAGTCCAATCTATAAGGAAGTTATTTTATAAACTATAACAGGAAGCTCTGTAAATGGCCATTAGAAATATCTAGTAGTGGATCATTCATGATTGCAGTCAGAAAGGATATGACTTGTTAAATTAAAAACGCTCAACGGAGGCCGTTCTTAAAGGCATTTTGTAGCAATTATACTTTATTTTTATCGATAGAAACTATAAGTATCGATAAATGATAAGTCCATCCCTAGGCAGAGGAAACAGGATACGTTCAATGGAATGATTGATCGGTACCGAACGAACGTAATCCTTGCACTAAATAAATATCACCGTTTATGATCCACGGGCGCTAAGACACGCGACTCAAACGTTATTTATAGTATTGAAACTAATTGGATGCTACTAACGGAATTTAGAATATCTAAATATCCTTTTGCTATCCCTTTTTGTTTTCCCCTTTTGCTGATGAAGTTGCTACTATCAAACTTAATTTGGGTGATTTAAGGTAAATAAAAAAACAGGAGTTATTTATTAATGTTCAACTTTTGATTTTTTCTATTCCTAAATAGTATTGGATGCGAGTCAAATAGCTTGATGTTATTTAAAAGCTAGCGTATTCATGTAGAATTATAGATCATAAAATGTATTTAAACCAGAAATTATATGTCTATTTCTCACTCATCTCAAAATTCTCAGAATTAGATATAGATAATAAATCATTAAACAGAAAATTAATTACCAGGAAAAAACTATGGTTATCTAATTCGATATTATCTCAAGTCTTTCTGTCTTAATTGGCATTGGCAAGCGATCAGAGCGCGCTGCTAATTTCAATTAGTGTTGTGCCAACGCGAATGTTGAAATGTCGACAAGACATGATAAGTTTTTTCCGCACCTCTTAGAACACTTTTACATGATACGACTTCTAAATTGAGTTTTCGTGTTAAAAGTGAGAATGGTTTTGGCAATGTAGTGAAATCGATTGTCTTTTGAAATGTCTTAGTTCTTAGTTTTTTAACACGGTCTGTTAAAAGCTTTTGTTGCAAAAGCTCGGTAAGAAACTAAAAAATACAGTGCCTTTAACCTAGTTTTATCAGTATTGATACCTAAACTGACCCGTATTCTTTTTTTCAGATCCATCAAATAATTCCCAAGACCCATAGACCCCAATCGCCTCATTGAAGCGTCGATAACAAATGTTGGCCGCCCACCAATCGATCAATCAATATTATCGATACAGTCAATTAACGCAACTCGGCTAGGCGCAACTCTAATTGAGAGCAATAGAGCGGTGATGCAGCGTTTGAGTCAATCGGTTGTGTTGTCATAGCTGCGAGATGACCGCCCACATGCTGCCATAATCGTGGATAATGCTGCTCTTATGTATAGAGATTAATGTGTATTAATATGACTGGTAACATATGTAGATGGAGGCGAATTATTTGTGATTTGCCGTCTTTTGTTTGAATGTAGGCGCGTTAAGTATTGGAAAATTATAGATCTTTGTTACACAATCATTATACAAAAGTCACCTGAAATCCGAGTACCTATTCTTAGCCTATTTATCTGATTATTTTCATCCATACCATCCAGTCTACTAAATCTAATCAAATCTTGGTCAATCTTACGATAAGCTGCCTAATTATATTGCTGTATCTAATATTCCATTCTTAAATTAAATAAATCCTAAATCAGTACATACCTCTTTTTCTTTAGCAGCCAGCTCATTTTCCAAGGTCCCCGGCTGGTGCACGACGGGGCTACTCCTCGAGGAGTTGCTGTTACTCCTCGCAGTGGCTGCCATCTCCATCTTCTGTTCTACGTCGTCATCAACGTCCTGCTTCTCCTCTTTGATGTCAGGACTGTATCTGTCGATCCTGGTCTCAGTTGCTTGGTCCCTGGTCGTGTCTATGTGGGACCCATTGGTTTTAAGTGGAACTGATGCCTGCAGAGGAGTTGGGCTTGTGGTGGCCAGTTGTTCCTTCAACGTGGTCACTTCTTTTTCGGCCAGTGTGGCTCGCTGGAACAAGAGAAATGAGTTTTTAAGAATTGGAAATCGTTATGTGGTGTTTCGGAGCAGCATCGGACCGTTATAACCGAGTTGACTGATGCTACGTCATCAGGTTATTCTTGTAACAAGACTTTATCTTCGTCACATTGTGACGAAGATAAAGTCTTGTTACAAGACATATAAGTAATGGGTACTTTTCAGGTTGAGTAGGTAACTAATAATTATAGGTTCATCGAGTATCAGGTGAGATATACTTGATAGCCAAAGTCGAACAACCCTATTATGTGACTCCTAATTATTTCCATTTCATACATCATTATGGAATACGTGACGGCTATCAATATCCTCAATTAAAACTACAACAACGACTACACAATACAAATAAAAGGAAGCAAATTTTTTCACAAGCGAATATGCAAATGTATTAATGTAATCTAATTACCAGTTCCCATAGTGACGAACTTCCGGTAACATCATTCAGGCTATCAGGGATCACCGGAAGTTCGTAGCTATTGGTGTATAGGATCGGCGAGGTTAATGAAAGGTGTTGTAATACATTGTTTTTGTATTAAAGGCTCTTGTATAAAATATTGTTGATAAATAAATGTAACATATAAATCAAAACGTTTTAGTAGTTGAAGTATTTGAATTTAAATATAATAGGTATATTTAATAGTCTTGGCCTGGGTATTAGAGGTCAGATAGGCAGTCGCGCCATGTAAAATACAGTATTCAGCTGAATGTGGTAAGACTGGAAGTCGACCCCAACATAGCTTGAGAAGATGCTAGGCAAAAGAAGAGTCTCGGCCTAATGCTACAAAAATAACTCGTCATTGAAACTTTTAAATGTTACAATTCCAGTTGCATTTATAAATAGAGCCGTTAAACACGCAAGAAAGTATTAACCAAAGTTTGTTTTGCACAAATTCTTTAGTCTTAAAAAAATGGTACGTACCACCAAAATATCTATTTTCGAAACTATTAAAACGTACAGAAATAATGAGTCATTAAAGAAAGCTGAAGTAAAGCGGAGTGTACACACGCGTGACTGCACGCCCCCTGCACAGATCGTATCAGCGTGATGATATAGACGCAGATTAGGGCGCCAACAGACTACCGAACTTGTCGCTGCGTTTATAGGTAGAGTATTAAGCTTTAGCAATCAGAATGTAAGTACAAAATAAATGAAACTCCATTCCTTCGTAAATTAGACTTTCGTTACTCAAAGCGATTACATAATTAGTTTCTTACAATTTCTATAGTACCTAGTGCTAGTAGCAAACCTTTTATTTTATAGTTACTGATGGACAGTGCACCTAAGTACTGTAAAGATATCGTTACTGTGCAAAAAAAAAACTAAACATTCTAAGCAGTAATCAAATCCTTCGAAAAGACCTTTCTTTATTTTACACATGTGAGTTTTATCGCAGCGTTTCTCATCCAATATGAAACACCTCTAACAAACGCATGAACATTTACGCATCGAACAAATGTTTTCTGATGAAACTAAGATCTTCTGTAAAAATTGAATGTTTATTTTATTTTGTTCTGTATTAGATAATTATAAAATTTTATTTAGAATAGTTTTTAAGAAGTTGTCTTGCGACTGGTGTAGCCAGTTCGTCCTGTAACTCCCGCATTACAACTTAGGGAGTAGGAATGGCTGAAAACCAGCGCTGTGACGGGTCGTGCTCGTCCTGGTACAGCATTAGCTGAGCCTTCTCCTTTTGCTACCGTTTTCTTACCAATATTTAATAATATGTACCGTGTTTTTGTTTTTTATTTTGGTAGCAATAAATGTCTTTTTTTTTTTTTTTTTTTTTTTAAGATCACCGGATTATGCTCCATACTTGTCGGTAATTGTAATTATATTCGTCAGCCAACTTTCTTTTGTATAGCCTTCTTACATCGCCATCGAGCACATTGTTTTCTATAATCACTCTAATTGGTAATTACTGAGTAGTGTATCTTTAATCATGTTAAATCATTTTACATGTGGAATTTAGCACTAGGCATTACTTTTTTTTTGTGTTATCAAGAAACTATAGTTCGTAATTTCGTTCGGATTTGTGGGAGATCAGGAAGCATAAATCCTTTTTTTAAAAGCTTGTATTGAAAATTTCTAAGGACAGTGAACCTTCAAAATATGCAACGACTCACGTGAGTCACGTTACAAGTCCATGAATTATTATAACATAAACAAATAGATAGAAATGCTATAAGTTACATAAACACTTAAGACTAATGGCTCAGTTTCAGGAACACCCGTCTCCAAATGATCAGGATTCCTGGAAACTCCTCCAATACTGCAATAAGCTAATATTTATGCTACTCAGACTGTTTTGAAACATTAGTTAGCCTCTAATATTATATTAGACACTATTATTGTTGTAATTGATGAATAGATATAAATTAGAAATGTCAAAGAGGTAAACTTTGTATTCAGAGCTTAGGATGTTGAGAGTCTTAAAGAAAAATAAGACTTGTTAAGTACAAAATAATAAAACAGATATAATTGGGATGATGGTTTAACTGACCGTAATTTCGATGACTATGTATATAAAACAATAAATGATATCATAGATTAAGTTACAACCAAATAGCCGATAATTCCTATCACCTTACAAAATTGACGGTGTCCCGATTACGTAACGTTCTCTCAATTGAACAAGATTGATTACTCAACCTCGTGCCTGACTCAAGACTGTTTTAAGAATAAACGCCCTTGGAAACTGTCGTCATCGAAACCTAACTGGATGTGAACGTGGATAAACGTGTAGGGGACTACAGGTGGTAAAGAACTGGTGACAAGGATTTAGGAACTTTAAGGTGAAGAAAGTAAGTTGGAACAGGAGAAATTCAAAGAAGATAATGTATTTATAACTAGTAAAGAGACGAAATGTTATCGACAGGTAAGCCTGGCAGGTATATAATTGTCACGTGTAATGAACATTGTGTAGAACCAAAAACATAGTTGCAAGCATAATATTATGTTCGTTTATCATGTTATCTACGCTCCACGAGCCGCGACCGACCACGATTTATCTATTCAGACTATAGAAAACCGCCATCGTAAAACGCGTAATTCAAATTAAACCTTAAACAGAAACGATGTACTTCGACCGAATAATTTTATGTTTACAACTAGAAAGTCGAAAACACATGAAAGTTCGAAAGCGGTTATTAAAAATTAGGAAGTAGCACATTCAATTAAAATAGAAGAAAAATTATCATCATTGTTTAAAACGTAATGAGAATGTAATAATTTTGAATAATTAAAGGCCGATGTCGTCTGAAATGTTTTTATAATAGCTCGAGAGACATTTCGGATGCGTATAATGTGAGAAAGTCGTTTCTTTCGATTGTGAGGACAAGACAGGTGAGTCGCCCGACATTGATGAATTATAGCTGTGAACATGAAAGAGATGGGAAACTTTGATGACCGAGAAACTAGAGCGGATTGACGCGACCAATGGTAGATACCATTGCATTGTCTTCAAATTTCTGCGAATAATAAATATATAATTTATTTTTAACTGATATTGATACACAATTAAACAGTAATTTAGAATTACCAAAACAGTTTGTAACAAAAGAATAATTTATTTAAAAGATGTTATCCTAACGTGAACAAGTCTTAACCCAAAGTTACATTACCGCAGATAGCAATCAATGGCGATCCGTTATTCAAAATGAACCTAACCTAAGTGCACACAGACGCAAACCAACAATTAACGCGATGGCGACTTACCAACAAAGAATACTTATCTATCCGAGTCATCTAATTCTAAATTTTAGTATGTTTGTGCAATAGATTAAGTCGGTGTAATTTCAGTAATTGAACTCTCACGGTGAACAATTACTGTAACGGTCGTATGCTTAATGATTCAATGAATTATTGTGCTGTTCACTTTTGGGAAATATCTTGGTTCAATCAGATCTTGTTCAAAGTTAGTTACATCTCATGGAACAAATTGATTTAAGTCTCGCATTGGCTTCCATCCCTACTTAAGTACAAAATTAAATTTATATAACGTCTCTAAGAATTCACAATTTAAGTTGTTTTCTATAGGTCTTCGACAACAATTAAATCAATCAAAGTTATTGAAAGGCCTGGTGGGCGAAGAATCGATGAATTCGCAATAAAGAGGCCAGAAATCAGCAGCTTGTATTGAAAGCTCATTGTCTTAGCCTCTTTTGTTGTAAACAAATCGAATGCGATTTGTTTACGATTCGGCTTTGATTTCGTCGCGGTTACGACTATTGCTATTGTTTTAAATTGTAAGGGTTAAACTTTTTCCTCTTAAAACTTTTGCAATGTTTAGAAGTGAATTACAAAGGTTTTATATTTTAAATAATGTTACCGCCGACGTACATTAAAACAAAAAGTTTTTTTCAATTATTAATTAGCGAATAACAAACTGATTTTAATTTCGTGTCGAATCCATCAGTTTAGGTAGAAACATTATTCAACACGCCGTTTGTTACAGAATTCATGATGACGTATATTGAGCTAATTACCTCAATGCTAAAATAAGAAAACATTACGACTATTAATTAAACATAACTTTATCTTCAACATGATTGCCAATGTCATATTCAAAATTGTTAAAGAATTTTTGAAACAATAATTTAAAAACATGAGTACTTTGGCAAAGAATATCTATGACTCAAAGTAAATAGGTCCGTTTGTAACAACATCGGCATTTTGTGTATAATAGTGACTGATAAAGATTACAAAGAACAAGAAAATGACTAAAAATATGACAATTTGTGTGTTTATGTCGGTTAAATAGTTGACTTGACGTTTATGAGTTTGTGGCATGTAGATATGTCAGCGGCTCGAGTTGTGTCTGATGTTAGATGGGAAGAGCTTTGATATAAAGTACTAGACGAATGTGATTTAAAAGATTATACACTACTGTTAGAAACGTTAGACCCAGAAAAAAATGTTACAGAAAAGATTGTTGAAATTAAATCGAAATACGTTTTTTTATGTTTTTTATAACGTTTACCTATTTACAGGTAAACGTTTTTAGGGTGAGAGACACTAAAAAAGTCCAAACGTTATCTATTGTTCTTTAATGATAAGACTCAGAATATTGTGATAAATAAGTCCATTGCCACCAATCACATCCACGTGTAAGCTTTAACAATAAAATTGTAAAACCTAACGGTAAAAACATAATAACAAAAAAACATGGAGCCGAAAAATTAAGATTTAATTATAATTAACATGAAACGACCAATTAATATGATACATGGTACGTTAGATCTGATAACAGAAAGGTGAATCTCAATGAGTAACGCATCCGTTTCTAGAACATAATAAAATTGTGAAGATAATGAAGGAAAACATATATGTGTTTCGGTGAGAGCCGTCACAGTCCAGCGGGCGCATTATAATGCTTATGAATATTGATGCTACGAAAGTACGAGAATGAGGCTTGTCACCCTCGCGCACTAAACAGTCAGCTGCGTAATTACTAACCACTACTTCACTACACATTTTGGCAGCGTCTTCTGATTCTTTTTTGATGAGATTTACGCATTTAGCCTTAGCGCAGGCTTTGACTGTTTCACCGGACTTTCGGCGAGTAGCTTAAGGGCTTCCAGCCAGAGCAATAGAAAAACTAACTACGAAACTACGTCAGCAACGTTTACTAAGGGCACCCCTTGTAGGGTTCGGACCTCGACGTAGTAGCAAAGGAGGGCTGGATCTAAGCTTTTTATTATTTAAGGACATATTTTTATTGCTAGTTTGGCCAGCTTGATCTAAGGACGGAGGTTGGGAGGGGGTCTTTTAAAGCTAAACTATCCATTTCTTTCAGATTTCTATCTATTACTACTTCATTAAGATTATCGCCATCAACATCTATACCAAATAATCACATCACATCACAGTCTAAACATTGATTGTGTTCAGTTTGTCGATCGTCCTTCACTTGTACCAAACTCTAACCCTGCGGCCACCGCCAAGAAAAATTAACGCATACTCGCGAGGGGTCGGCCAGACCCCGCATCATACGGGGAGCGGTCACTAATTAATGGAAAAGGATTAAATTCGTACTGAATTGAAATAAAATAAATATGATAAAGGACGCCTCTTGCTTCAGCCGAAGGGTTTAGTCTGTTTTTTGCGCAGAAGGATTAGACCGTCAATACCTACATAGACAATTGGAAGCTTTCGTCAATTTTAATTATTTGACTAAATCGAGTTAAAAGAAGGCTGAGTGATTGATACGCAAAATATGTTCTAACTTAATATGTCTAGCGAGTATTTTATTTATTGTGTAGCGAGTTTTTTATTGCATTTGAGAGATAATGTATACTGAATTATTATTTATTAATTTGAGTTTGTGTTGGGTTGTAGATTGTTTTATTGAGCAATGAACGTTATTCATACAGATGGTCAAGTATTTAATAATGTAAGGGTTATTCAAAGCAAAATATCAAAATCAAAAGGCCAAGGTCTAAAACAAAAGAATTTCATTTAAAGCATTTTTGCTAACTAAATTTATCCTAATGATATTCTTGTTCAAATAAAGCAGTAAAATACGTCGGTTCTACGAGTGTGTGTTCTATGATATTTTTCGTGGACTTTATTTACCCTAACCCTCTCACAACCCTCCCGTCTTGTCGGTCCGTCTGACCATTGTCTGATAATTTGCCTATTAATTTGTACATGTCAACAAAAGTAATGTATTCAAGTTTTTTGTATATTTGTTTTATCTTTAGATTTTTCTTATTTGCTTAGAAATTAGTAGAATCGTTTAGTATGTTTGTTGAATAACAAATGTAACAAAAAATCAACCAATATTAGATTTAAAGTAAATAAATTTAAAACTAAATAAAGAAAAACAACTTGTCAAAATTTGAACTAAATTAAAAATCACGTTCGATTTTACATTTCATCGCGATACGAATATATTTATTTTCCACGTAGGCTGTCGAAACGCGTTTCCTTGTCTTGTTCCCTAAATAAAACTGTGGAGGTAACATGATGCTACCAAATTAATACCGACAGTGAGATATTAAGCGCTGCTCAATACGATAGAGGAACAAATTCGTGATTTTTAATAACGTCTGCATAGTAATTTGATTACGCTCTCAGATTTTCAATTGTGTTTTGGGTAGGGTCTGTTAGACCTGGACTCGAAATCTGATCGTTGGTAATCATGTGGAGGGTTATCCAAATTAGTACGAATTTTATTTGTTCTAATAATGTAATTTATGCTTGGTCTAAAATAGGGCTGATATGTTTAGGTTTGGCCGTCACATAATTAAATTTACTTTTAATAAAACTCACGAGAGCAAACGCCCCATATTTTTGCAGGCCCCCCAAGACCCTTATTGATGGAATCGTTCGACAAAACAAAACCCTCAGAGCATGAACACCTCAGATAGACAAACACAAAACCCAAACAGAGTCGAATCGAAAACTAAATAATTCAATTCAGAACAAAGTCGGATTGACAAATTCAAATAGAAACGTTCGAAAGGCGAAATTTTCGTTCAAACACCCTTCTATCGGCTATAAGTGTACAGGCAGGTAAGAGTTGATCATTATTAGATATTGAATTTTCGTAACTTTGGACTCATCCGCTTTCTAATTTACTAATGAATCCGAGTGGTACTGCCATTAGCTTCCCCCCGCTCGCCGGGCCGCCCCCGCCCGCGTCCTCGTGGGGTGTCGGGCAAAGGGGTAAGAACGGGAATTTTCGTCTTTTATACATGTAGAACGATAATCCGATTGGTGATTCCGGCGTTCCACATTTGAATTTTCGTGTGTTCCCGTTAATTCAGGAACGCGATTAGAATTTGTGTAGTATCTTGTTGTTTTGGGAATGATTGCCTTTCGTAATGAGCTATGACTTCTTTGTCTTTTGCTTGCATCGTCTGAAGCTGGTCTAATCAATTCTTTTCATCAAAAACATTTGAGATGAGAGACTGTTTTCAATTACACAGATTTAAATAATACTAGACTTTGTGTGATTGCGTTCCAATTTCACTTCTAGGAAAACGTATCCCAAGGTTAGACTATGACAGACTGTCAGGCTCCTAACTACAAGCGCTTGAATGTTTTTTGATGAAACATGGCAACTCAATGACAATATATTTTCACAGAAATACTATTTACGAGAGCAGACAGCAAAATATTCGTAATTTGAGCGACAGAGCTAGAATAGTATTCTGAAATTCATAAAACTATATTGAAAGAGACAACTTGGCACGTATGAATGGGAATGTATGAAATATTGAGAATAACAATATTTGGGGAAATTATTACGTTTTGATTTAGAGTATTCGATCGTCATAACTTTGAAACCAGGAATGCAGGTTGATGACGAAGGAAGAAATTTGGCAACATTTCAAAATTATCAGCATCATTACATGTCATTGTTGGTTATATTAAAATATGAATAATTTTCTCCACTTCTTTGCCCAATTCAGTCTTCTAATAAGACACTATTCCTATCTTTACTTTTGCTATAGCACTTTCTTATCCGTTACACACTTTATAAGGGTATACAAAACTGATAATAAAATCACACACATTGGAAGTGTACTTAGTTTTTGGTGTAGTTGTTTGGAAACTAAATCAAAAACTTTCGCCCGAGAGGCGAGACCGGGGGCGCCAATAAAACCCAATATTCGCACCTGCACTTTGAATATGAGCTAGTTTTAAAGACAGAACTGAAAAGGTCTACCACGTTTCTGCCTACACTTATTGACCTTCTGTGAGGACTTTTTAGAGTTCCAATTGGTTTGTCGGTCTTTCGCTTTTAGATTCTTCGGACAATTATCATAACATAATTTAAAATTATTTTTCAGTTAATAAATCACTAAATTTCACAATGTTTGATTACATAGGCCTTCAGTAAATATTAGTTCGTTAATTTAAATTTGAGTTCATTTAAATTAGGGATTATAATAATATGGCAAATCAAAGTCTAGGTTACATATTTTTATTTTGAAACGAGTGTGAAGGATATTCATTTCCAATTTTGCCATGTCTGCCTCTGTAGTCTATATCCAATGTTCGAAGTTCACAAATCAAGTATAGGTGTACGGTTGTACGCGGAAGTTGTGCCGTTGCGGGACATTTATTCGCTTGTTGGGCCAACTTTACGTGCAGACGCACTTGTGTTCGGTATTGTTCGTTTATTGACTGTTTATTTGGTTAGACGCAAATTCTAACGTGAACCGTAAGTTATATGTTCAGAGTGCGTTTGTGATGTTCGTTTTGAACTTTTCTTATTTGATTGGTTTGTCATGCATTGGTTGCCGTAACAGTAAGATAGAGGGTTCCATCTATGATATTTTTAAATGACATAATATTGGTGTCTTTAACTCCATTATTAAAAGGAGCTATTTTAACAAAAAAATTATGAAAAATCTTCTGGAATACAAATTCACTTAACAGCAAACTTAGAGCATCCATTTTAACTACAGCTATCTCTAAAATGTTTCACGCTTTCATTTCCTGCGTAGTGAATTCTTAAGCAAGGAAGCTCGAGTCAACGCACTAACTATCTATGATCACCTGGTACCCACTCGAGCCCATGATTAAGCCAAAAGAGCGCATTTAAACAATATTTAACTCGACTCATTTAGATGTTATCGCTCGTATTGTTCGTACCCGTTCGGAATCATTCGTGCGGGCTCGTGTGCTGCAATGATTTACATTGTCTTGTTATTGGTCCGGTCAACTGGGAACCGTGTTAATGACGGAATTAACTGTAACAGGTTGGGGCTTGTTAAATCTGAATTAGGGTTTGATTTTGGAACAGTTCGCTGGGTCGAAATTACGAGCGATTGTCGTATGTTTAGTTGAAATAAGTTGCGGTTGGTAAATGTGCAGAGCTTCCAAAATGTTATAACTAACGTGTAAACCCTCGTTTTAAAGCAGCCTTCAGAGAAAGCATTGAAGAAAACTTAAAAAACTTAAATATTCAACATTGATTCGTAAGGTTTTAGTAAATTAGGAGCTTATCTCAACCCATACCTATGTGATTTATCTAAATAAAAACCAAGTTGAGTAGATAGTTTTCACTTTTACAAGATTTACGAGTAGCCAGAAGATATAAAACGTTTTCTCTATTAATTAAGTGGTAGTCCTCACAAACTTCGATAAGCAGGTACCTATCATATACTTAAGTTAATGATTAAATGCAAATTCACAATTTCATCCCGGTACAGTATCTACATTCAATAAATCAGTAAGTAATAAAGTCTAATAAAATGTTTCAATTAATTACACGTGCTCCCCTACGAAAGTACATTAAAAACTGAACGTGCGTTATTAAATTCGGTGATGTTCGGCTAACATCGGTAATTTTCGTCGCCTCTTAATTCTGTTCGGCTCAATAAAGACTTTATTGGCGCGTTATTAGTAGGCTTTTATCTTCTATACCGTTCACAATGAGGGATGTGACATACACTATGTTAAAAACAGATATGACAAAGATTTATTAATTCTAAACTGTAAGAATTTTGCTCTGCCTTTTAATTATTTTTAACTGCAATTTACTTGTATGTAGCCAGTTTAAGTATGTGGTATGCGAAAATCATACGTTCAAACTGTAACAAGAATCGAAAAATAAAAATATTTAATGACTGTTAAGTAAAATACTTGATTTTAAGAACACATCATTGATGATTGATGATTAATATAAATTTAGCTAAGCGCTAAGGTAACGACCGCAACACACTTAAGAAAGAACATAAAATAACATTAATTACAGCCCAAAAATCATTCAAAAATAGGTATTTTACTCAAAACAGTCGATACATTAATGATGTCTGTCTCGTCTATTAAACTTAATCTTTGCAAGAAGTACAAAGTGAGGCGTTTATTGGCAACTACCGATGCTCGCGAGGTGTGGAACAAATCTGACACATGTACCGTATTTTATGACGGTGTTGCGAGGGTAGACCGGAAAAGTTTGAAAGATATTGAGACATAATTCGAGGTTAAGGGAGATTTTGAACTCTTTTTAGTTAAACTTTGCGGGATTTTGTTATATTTATTGTGTTTAGGGCTGATTTTTTCAACGCCAGATAACTTTATCCTAGGAAAATTTTTTAATTTTTAACGTCATTTCAACGTCAATTTTATTCCACGAATAAAAATTATCGGACATTGGCATTATCAGCCTCTATATAATATAATAGTTTAGGATACTTTTAACTTTATAAAAAAGTATGGTTTAGTAAAAAGATTTTAAGTATAGGATAACCGATTTAAGTGTTTCTTAGCTTTTATTGCAATCATCTATTATTAGCTCACCGCGGCAGCGTTTGGGGCTTATATTTCAACAAAGGTAGGTATGCAACGTAACTTGTCAAATTCAATTCCTATGTAAGTCCCAACCCAAGTGTCAATTATCTTTTAATTAATGTCGCATTCAATCGAACAGTTCCTTGATCCAGTTACAAAGCAAAAGAAACGTCAGAACGTAACACTTCCTTGATCAGACGACTATATTAAGTGTGGAGATGAAATAAAACGTTATACTAACTTGATTTATATTCGATGTATAGGTCAGGAAGATGTTCGTAATGAGGCATGTTGTTGATTGATCGCCGACGTGTGAATGGGGGGGGATCCATTGAATCGACGCAAACGCATCATTTGGAACGATGCCATGAATTCGATGGATACATTTTTTGTATTAAGTATTTTAATTCGATTAATTACCTAAATGTTATTAAGATTTAGTTTGCTTTTTTAGACGCGAAGGTTTTTTTTTGTGAATAGATCGTGATTTAGTTATTGAAGTGAAAGGAAAATCACGGCTATTAATCCTCCCCTAAAAAGTCGGAGCAACCCTTGCTTCGGTTTGTTTAAAAACGTCATTTTTAAAACAAATTCAAGGGATGAGCTGCAAACGTAATTACAATTTATAAGTGCCTATCAGTCAATTCGGAAAATCAAAAGGCGGCAAGGGCCGATCAAAGTACCTGAAAGGGTACGAAGAAATAATTAAAAGGCGTACAGAAAACCGACAGAAACTTAATTCCGATGCCTATTTGTAGCTCATCGAGTTCGGGCCAAGTTTGCCAAGTTGGCCAAGTTTGGTCCAAGTTGCCAAACTTTTGCCAAGTTGAGCCAAGTTACCGCCCGTCCCGTCTGGCGCTTCGGCAATATTTGCAATCCACGACTTTTATGGCACTCGTTATGTTAATTCATAATTACTGCTAATTGGTACGTATGTTATTGATTATTTAGGCGGTTCCTGTCTTCTTCATCTTGTTACTTAAACTTAAATTTTCTTTTTTGCTTCCAAATGTTAAGTTTTACCATTTATTAATTGTAGTGTGTAGTGTTCCGTTAAAACAATAATAATATAATAATAATATCTTGGGACATCTCACACACGGTCATCTGATCCCAAACTAGGCAGAGCCTGTGCTATGGCAACCAGACATCTGATAAACATACTTATATATTTCTAAATACATACATATTATAGATAAATTACACCCAGACATAGAACATATGGTCGTGCTCATCACACAAAGATTCGTCCTGGGTGGGAATCGAACCCACGATCTCCGGTTTAGCTGTCAGGGTCACTAACCACTAGACCAACAGGCCCGTCAAAAGAATCTAAATAGTATTTTTTTTTTACAATCTCAGAACGAATGTTAAAGATTCTAGTTGCCATACATTATCTAATTGAATGACTTCATTCCGACGCTAAACCGTCAATCAATCAGGAACGAA
Organism: Diachrysia chrysitis; assembly: GCA_932294365.1. Lineage (NCBI taxonomy): Eukaryota > Metazoa > Arthropoda > Insecta > Lepidoptera > Noctuidae > Diachrysia > Diachrysia chrysitis. The sequence goes on along the minus strand of OW028660.1, from coordinate 11,189,259 downwards.
TCTTCGAATTGATTCCTATTAGACTGATTGGTTCGTTCATTCGATCAGAACGAATTAGTCGCATCGTTTAGTGGTGCAATAATATCATTCGCACGTTATCTGTTATCGATTGTTATTCATTCGAATGAGGTACGAATGATCTTATTGAGCTGAGTTATTACAATAATTATATCGTAAAATATATAGGGAAACTTTTCCGCAAATATTTTCATAAATTATTCTATTTCTGTATCATCATCATCATCTCCACGAGTATTTTGCTTCCATTCATCTCTCGTAGGTACTCGTCATCTCAGTAACAACTCCTTTCTTGGTCATATCATCTTTCTCTGTATCTAAAATATTAATAAAATGTAGAAGGGTGTTCATCTTAAATTGTAAATCTACGCTATGACTCACAGTTACACCAAATTGAGACAATGCTCGTATTGAGTAATTAATTGATTAAAAAGGGTTCGGGACATTCGTTAGAAGTTTTTCTAAGCCCTCCGACCCTCACACGACGATTTTAAAACAGCCCTTAATTGATTTAACTCTAAGGGATGTAGGAGTGTGTAACTTTTACTTCGATGATGGGAACCCCAAATCGAAAATTTAGAACAGTGCTTGAGTTTTATTTTGAAATAAGTAGCTATAAATGACATTTTGTTGTTTTTTTTGTATAAAATGGTCACACTTAAAAGATCACGACTTTTGGAAAAACTTAGTCTACCAGAAAGATTCAAAACCCAGAATGTACGCGCGCCTCTATATATGTATAAGCTATTGTTTTTTTTAATAAGAATTATAATCAGAAATGCTTTATTAAACCTGAAAATACTAATGCCTGGTTCTTATAATCTAAAAGCATACCTAAGAAAATTCTACCCTCCGTATCGTTTTTTGTATATAGGTTGGCCATAAGACTCATTTCTGTATAAGAAGTCTGTCTTACAAGACAGTGTTAATATCATTGCAAATTACCACCCCAAAAACAAAACACAATTCTAAACTAAAAATGGACAAATTCATTTATCGTGAATCCTCCTAATCCTTTTAAACTAAATCAATATATTATAACACAATTATAATACTGTTTACACCCTCACGGCGTATTCTGAGGATCGATGGGATTAAAAGTAAAGTTTTAACAGAATACAATTAATAGCTGAATGGATGCCATGGCGGCTACGTCTGTCGATTACTCGCCAAGTTTTAAATGGTTTACAAGTTTAAATGTATTTTGTAGATACTATGACGATATCTATAAACCTAGAACGTATGACGTAAATAGCTGTATTCTTTCACTATATTTTCAATTATGAATATAAATAAAATACTAATTAAAGATAAATTAAATTATTTATTCATATATAAAAATAATATTTATATTTTGTTATTTATTATTATCCATTGTTATTAATTTTTGTAGGCAACAGCCTTCCTACATAATACTTCCTACTAATTCATATAAGTATTATCATTTTAGCTACAGTTCTCTAATTGTGTTATGTTTTTAATCTACACTTAACAAAGAACCGATAAACGAATTAGAAAAGTAAATTCCAAGCAGATTGCAAGCGCTACTTAAAAAAGCTTGTAAAAGCAACAAGAAAAGGAAATGTACCTTTACACACATGTCCAATGAGCGTCTCACACTTCACAGTATTCAGAATCACCTTTTTTAAAAGTTAATTAATATGGCCGCCTTTGACGCTAATTTTTTGAACTGTATCGCAGATGGAAAGCTTTTTGCGGACCCTACAAAGGTCCCTACATAAAAACCCCTTTAACTTATGATGAATTAGCGATCTCCTACTCTTTATGTCTCCCGTTATCTACCCCTTTCCCTTACCCCCTCGCCCCCCTTCGCCCACCCTTCGTCGATATTAAGGAATTAATATGAGTGGAAAAATTATAAAGGACTGCCCGATGGGTAATTTGGGTTTTGAGGCGTATTGTTTTATGTTTTTGGTCTTTGTACTACAGAAATATAGTAAACGTAACAAATTAACTTTAAAAGTAGTTGTTTGTCTAGTAATTGTTTCAATCTCTATTTTAAAATGTTGGATAGTTGTGACAGTAACTTATGAAGCTATGAAGGTTTTAGGGTTGATCATTTTGTTTGAAAAGGTTTAATAAAAAGAAAGAGGTATTAATAGAAGGACTACTTAGCTTAGCTCTTAAGTAGCAAAAAAATAAGGGTAGGGCTAAATGAAATATACTGCCAACAATAAATTCTTAAGACAATAAATTATATTTTAGAATACAAAGCTAGAATAGTATTTTTGGACGTCAACTAAATGAGACGTAGGCAAATTCGTCTACAAATTGAAAACATTCTCAAATTTCTAGAAATATTTCTCTCCACTTAATAGTAGGTACGTTATACTTAAAATTTTAAACCTTTTGATGTTTATGCTACATATTGTTAGTTAACGTAATGTGTCCTTTGATTCCTAATAAGTATGTTTCACTTGGTACCCGGACAATCGCTCCAAAACGTCAACTCACGCAAAATTGATCCCGACATCACGATTAAAACCTCCTCGTCATGTATTACCTAATCCTTTTCCCTAAAAACTGGGACCCTTGGTCCGGCTGATAAGGGAGATGTTTTGATAGCCCCCATCATTCACTTATTCGTATACTTATACCGACCCTCCTCGTGTTTCTATAGAAAAACATTGACGTAAAAAGTGGGTTGAAATGGGGGGAGGGGGGTATATTTGGGTAAGGTTGGCCGCTGTCGAAGTGACCGCTGAGTCGGGTCGCATTATATGGATAACGTCGTTATGTGTTGATCAATTTTAATGCGCGTAGCGTCAGCACGCGTGTGAAGAAGATGAATTATATTTTTCGTGGAAGAGTCGATTTCCTCGCTAGCAATTCTCTATTAGGCTTGAGTATGTGTTTTCACTTATGGTTAAGACAGATTTAACAGTATATATAACTTCTTAACTATGTAAAAAGTTAAGATTAAACAGTTTTTTTAAGTTATTTATGACTTAATTTGAACTATAGACAAATATTTTAAATGTTTGTTTAAAAAAATATGTATTTCTCAATCTATATAGGTACCTATGACCAACAAATGGATTTTATAAAACCGTTATAAAAATCTATACAAAATAATGTCATACTCCTTGTTAATAACGATAACTTGATAAGAATATACTTAAACAGTAATAATTCCACAGTGATATATTTCATTTTGGTTGATTGTATCAAACATGAAATATTTGAAACGAACTTGAATACACGCAACCAAACAAGAACGATAGTTTACTTAAAACGAACGCTAAAGCTAAAAACCTTATCAATGACTCATGTACACAGGAAATTTCAACAAAATCCAATTAAAATAACGACTATTGGATCACTTATTTAATAAATAAAAAACGCTTACTTAGGGAATCCGAAACCAATGGGAAAGAGACATACAAATGTTAGGTTACAAGCGTGTGTGGAACCTCAGGGCACGTAGGACCGCATACGGGCGGATAAAAGAAAAACACTCGTCTTTCGTGTCGCTAATTTGCGCCTCTTAATTACCCGAGATGTGGGGCGGTCCTAGGTGGAACACATCGTTTGATGCGGTATTCCAAATTTGAATAGGTGTGTTTTTGTTTTATTTATTTTAAATTACCCATTTTTGTTTTTATTTACCAAAGTAGGTTTTTGTTTTATTTGGCCAGTGTCCCAGAGCTTTTTTATAACGAGTACCTTAATTATAATGATTTGTATTGAAATAATTAGATGCTATGTAATTATGAAAATGCATGATAAGATGTAAAGTAAGATTTAATGAGTTCTAACGAATTTATAGTCTGTTTGATAACATGTAGGTAGAGGCAATACGAATCTTGTCATTCCATGACTCAAACATTATCTCGCTCCAATCTGTATACATCAATTGTGCTATTAATTCTAGATCACCATGACATCATAGAAAACAATTTGATAAGAACTAGGTATAAAGGAAGTTTACATATGAATTTAACATGTTATTAAGTACAAGATAATAACTTTTTAATCAATTAGTTAAAAAAAATAACTCGTAGGTACAGCTACTAATCTAAATAAACAAAATCTAAACTAAGTACCTACCTACATTCAATTATAAAATAAACTTAAAATTCGAAATTTCAATTTTTAAAACCGTTAGGAATTAAACTAAATTCAAAAATATAATTACGTAGATTTTCTTATTTATTATGTTCCTAGCTGTTGCTCGCAGCTCCGCCTGTGTGGTTGTCAGTTATCGCGGAAAAAGTAGCCTTTGACCTTTCTTGAAATCCAAACTTCCCCAAAATAAGTTTCATCAAAATCGGTTTAGCCATGAAAGAGTAACACACAGACAGACCGAAAGACAGACAGAGTTACTTTCGCGTTCATAATATTAGTATCGATTGAAATGCCGCATCCTTTAGAATTGTATTCGTAAGTAAAGTTAACCTTCTCCATTATAGATTCTCTTTTCATTAGCGGCAAAAGTTTCGACAGGGTTAACTAACTACTGATCTGTTTATACTTTGTACCATTTGCTGTGTAGCGATTTAAGCGAAAAACAACATGTTAATTTAAAACTAAAGATTAGCTTGAAATAAATGAAAAATGTTAACTTTATAATAAAACAAAAAAAATGAAAAAATAAAAAAAAACTTACCTCATGATAATAATTCCTTATTTTCATAATTTCAAAAAACGTAATTTTCAGTCTGTCACAGTAAATTTCATTCATGTGCACTGTTTTATTTAATTATTTATGATAAAGTTTTATTGTGATAACTTATTTATTAATATTAAACACTTCCTAAAATAACTAACCCTAAAAAAGAAAACTTTTATTTAGATGTTCGAATTTCAAAATAACTTATAGTTATTGTTCGAAAACAATATAAAAAATCTGTTCTAAATGCAAAAAGTAAAAATAAAAAAATATAATTAGAACAGGTTTTTTTTCGATCGAACAATAATTATAAGTTACAAAGTTTTCAAACATCGAACGCCAGTTTACACTAGAACTTTAAACATGGACGCTATTCTCGCGCGTGACGTTTACAGATCAGAAGCGCGCGAGCAACTAACTGCCTAAGTTAGATAAACGCGCCCATCTCGCCGCGTTATCGCCTCATTTACATACGCACCCGACATCAGATTCCCATACTATCGGCTCCTTGTAAAAATCGTATCAAATCATTTGCATATACAAAGAAGATGTATGCAAATCGATGCGAGCATGCATCTTAAGCTATTGTTGTTCGACATTTTATATCGAAATCGAGCTATCAATCGGTAAAACAGGTTTAAATATATGTGCGGCCTTTGTTCGTCCGAAGATAGGATTAGGGTTAAGACTTTTAACCCTTGCCAGATGTCAGTGTCGCAGTATTGATATTTAGTTCATTGTTCGGTAAAAGAAATTCGGAAATGGGTTTTTTATAATGCGATGCGATCGTCTGCGTGCATTAATGTCTTCAATTCAGTATTGACGATTTATGTCGTTGACAATAATCAGTGTGGAGAAAAATGATGTTTTGAATACAAACTTTCTTTTTTTGATCTGTTAAGCCGTGCGACTGGTGACGTGGGACTTGCAAACGAAATTTGTATATCAATAACTAAGTTGTACTTGAGATTATGTAAAAGAGTCGCAGAAAAAAAAACTTAGCTAAGTTCATACTTAGCTAAGTTTTTTTTTCTTTAAATTAAATTCATATTTCAAAGTTTTAGTTTGGCTTAGTTTTAGTAATAAGTGTAATTAACTATTCCGAAAAACAGGATCAATTTGAATAATACTGTCACCCCGATAACAGACAGGGCATCCGATCAATCAACCCCATTCGTGAGAAAGTGACTCAAGAAAAATAAGGAAACACTAATTGTTATTCGCATATTAAGTAGTTTCGACCTTCGTAATAATTATTCGAATTACCATATGCATATCGATCTGTATAAATCATAGAACAATTGGGGGTTAGATCGGTAAAAACCGGTTTTAACCGGTTCTCTGAATTATTTTTTTGTATTACATTTATTTTATTTTTTAATTTATTGACCTACATGTGTCGGGTTAAGGGTTGAGCGATACTTTGGTTAATTATTTGCATATTAAGAATCCCTGAATGTCTTCGACTGGTTTTTTTTTTGTGAGAATCTGTAGTTGCACCGTGGGTTCGATCTTGATTTATTATTTTTACGGATGATCGAATTTCTTGGTGTATTTTTTAATTCGTTATTTTAATATGCATGATTTTATTTTTATGTATTCGATTGTTAGTAGGTAGATACTGAGTCTGCTATTGAGAAAAAAATATATATTTCAAATATTTTAGTAATTTTAATTTTAAACAAAATTGATGGTTTCACATTTTGACATATAAATATCATAAAAGGTACTAATTAGTGGTCTTTGGTACATTTATTGGCATGAAATTTTTGTGTACCAATCGTAAACATACAGGAAAACCATATTGAGCGATTTCCGCCATAAAAAGTAGATACTAATTTAAAACATATTACCCGATGATTCAGTAGCACTAATTGTTATAACTTTTGACACGTATCAACGGAGGACATTGTAATTAAGGCCCGTTCTATTTAGCGCGAGATATTATTGGCAAATAAACGTATGTTGATGTAGCTCTGAATAAATATTACTTGTGCTAATATTCGAATTGTTGGCTAAAGCAAAAGCTTTGTTCGTTATTAAAAAAATTTGAGTAAAGTAATTAAAATAAAGATTACAAATATAAACTTATATTAATATATTATAATTATATAAGTATATTAGATATTATATCGCAGTGAAAGATTTAATATTAGAAAGAACAAAAAAACAAATCAAATTCAAAATTTGAATAAAATAAAATGTGGAGTCAAAATTTCGTCTAATGAAATTTAAAAACCGAATCCTAAGTAGTTTTAACGGTCATCAATAAAAAGCTAATTGTAAAAGTATCTCGTGGTAACGGTCGAAATAATAAAAATTAAACAATAGCCTTAAGTGTCGGTCTCACGTCCAACGATTCGTTGACTCCGAAAGAATTTGGAAATGTTTTACTGAATATATAATCTTTTTAATTAATTATCACTATTAAAAATATTGCCTGCCAAACGAACATCACCTTTATCTGAACTACATAAGGTTTATAAACTTTGATCTACTTTGTATGAGAAAATATTATTGTTTTGTCCAATGAATGAACGTTGGATTAGTGCAATTTGAATTTAGTAATTGTGTGCCGTAAACAATAATTCATATTAATTCGTTCGAATTATTATTTTTTGGTTGGTACCGCAATTGACCTCTTTGTTGGTTGGAGGTTTAAATTGTTTACCGGTTTTGATAACTATGGTATTAATGAACTTTAATTAGGAATATTTTATCTTGTTATAACTTAGGGATTTCTAGTTAACTTAGGGGACAGATGGTCTGTAAATAGGTGGCCTGTATTATTTCTACATTTATTCATCCCCGGTTTCTAAGATACTTGAAAATCTAAGAAGGTTATCTCATATTATTATGTACTTTACTACCTACTGTGATTCTTATTTACTAAGTGCTATAATTTGTATTGCATATTTAATTAAATTTGAAATCGGAATTAACAAGTCTTAATTAATTAAAAGCATATAAAACATGATTTCCAAAAATAATTACTCGCCCTACGCATAAACAATAAAACATTTAAGTATTCTCTAATTATCTAATAAAAAACAGACATTAATTTCGAAAACGGAACAAAATATAACTGGCCAAAAATAAAAATAAAGAAATTTCAAATTTGGAACGGCCAATTAATTCGTTAGTATTTACCTCGCTACCTGTTCCGATATTGGCCGCAACGAAAACGTGCGTCGACCCCGACTGGCCGTCACAGTACACTTAGCACAGTGTTTAATTAATATAAATAAAAATTATGAATAAAGAGTTTTTATAACCACTCGCTCATTATCAGATTTGAAATGTAGCGGTCGTGGTCGGTGTACACTTGCTGAATTTTTTAATTTATCTACCGTGTCCACTGTATTTGAACACATAAATGTTATAATACGCTCCGTTTGGCGTCCGTTAACATTCGAATTGTTTTGTTCGTTTTATCAATTTATCGAGTTGCAACACTATCAAATATTTGAGTATTTGGCAGCCATTTTGAATTTTGATTCTTGAAGGATTATGTTAATTTGGGTAGGTACACAGTTTTAGGTAATAAAACGAATCATTTGGCATTGAATTAAGTTAATAGATTCGATGAATCACATAACTTTTGCATGCCACAGCCTCATTTTCCGCACTTAACTTTTCCCGGTTCATTTTACGCGGATAATTTACGCGTTTTGCGCGTTTCCTTTAAAGCCACAATTTGATCGGAGCCACGCGTGGTCGCTCGCGACTTACTTACGTAGGGACCACCGATGCGCCCCCTAACGACTCAATCTACGCACATTTAAATTGCCCTTTCCGAACGAAACCTCATTACTTCCCGAAATATAACCTCTATGGAGCCCATAAATAACCTAACGGCGTACATATTTCAAAACAAGAAAAAAAATAACACATAAAAATTTCTTTGCCCCACGCTTCTAATGTTTGTGTGCGTTTCCAGTGTTCAAGGATGTTTTTGTGACGGATGAAAAGACAAGATGTTCAAATAAAGACGGTACACTCAAAACAATAAATAAACATTACTTTTTTTTCTCGAATAAATGAAATCTATTTTTTTTTCATTAAATTCATTTTCGTTATAAGAATAACAAAATTCCAATAAGAGCGATTGCTAAGCACATTTCCACAATACAATGTATGCAGTTTATTACCCTCCCAAAATCGACGTCTCGTTAGAAACTCGTATAGAAACGCAAACAGTCGCCGAGTGCGTTCCGCGCATAGATTTTTGCATTATTTTAGTATGCAAATGTTTGAAGCGATAGCGAGTCACTGTAAGAGCAATTTAAATTATTTTTTATGGCGCCCGAGTGTATTGAGAGTTCGCCAAATGACGGGATCGAGGAATTGCCTTGCGATACCCCGGTCTTCGTAAATATTATATGAACGCATTTGATGTTTTATATGATGCCTGATGCCACCATTTTTGAATAGATTTTGTCTCCACTCGTGGGTATAGAGACGCGTTCTAAATTTAAATATGTGTGATAGATTGAATGTGTTCTGGAATTGAGTTTAAAAAAGCGCGAATGTGATTCATGTAGTATTGGTGTTCCTTATTTGAATATTTTAATAATTCCAATGTTGAATAGGTTTCCTGTTCTTGTAAGACTATAATATAGGCGATGCACTGAATACTCAAAACAAGGGCATAAATAATTGATGGATCTAAGTAATGCACAATAAGTATTCGCATAAAAATGAAATCTTGCTACAAAACTACTAAATTATCCTCGTCTCTACGTACCCTATTTAATCCCCGAAACATTTTACGAAATGTACGGAGCAAGGAAAAATCTGATTAGCTTCGATGATATATCGCTGAGAATTCCTCGCCTTAGTGCCTCTAATTTGAATATTAGACGCGTTATTGAAAAGAAAACTTTCGGAACGGCCCTCCGCAAGCTTTTAATGGTTATTGCTTTTTCCCTTGCTATCTATTACCGAACGAACAAACAAAATATTCGAAATGGTTCAGGTGTTCTAAAAATAATTTAAAACGCCTCTTCAAACCGCCGCATTCTCTATTTGAATGATATCGACAGTTATCATTTATTTAGAACGACGTTCTTAATTCAAACGCTCGAGTTCAAATATCGAACGGAAGCGGAAACGGTGCTGATTCTAATTTCAAACGAAATATCGCAACGTTTCTATTGATAAAATTGTGTAGCGCGACACAACGCATGTTATTATATTGAACGGAAATTTACGATAATGACTTATATAATAGGCAGTTCTATGCAAATGCGATAGGTGGATGTACCTACTCTCAGTACAGACTCCAGCAAGAGGAAACATGCCGAACACGATAATTTGAGCGTTTATTGCGATGAATGCCAATAATACGTAGATACGTAATATTACGCAATTTTAACTTTTTACAAGTATACGTGTCAACCGATGGGGGAGGCATATTGTGCGTCTATTTCGTCGGGGGAAACTCATAAAACATGATTACCGGTAATGTCGCGCGAATTCGTTCATTTTTGACGTTATTCCTTTTCATATTTGGGGGTTCCGTTACATTGCCGCCAAATGCCATTCGATCTGGCGCCTAATAAACGATACACACCCGTGATTCGTAAGAACTTTGTTTATCTGTAGATTCCATATTCAAATTTTATTAACGGCCGTTTTGTGTTCTGTATTCGAAACTGTAGGCGCGTCTAGTTGTTGAGTGACGCGACATCTCAGACCTATAATCGAGAATCATTGCCCGCATTCATAATCGATCGATTATACCGCGAGACAAGGTGACGCGGCGCAGGGAGGTCCGACGGAAGGATTACAAGATACATTAGCATACGTAATTTGTGAGCACATCTGTCCCGCGACACACGTGGGCGACTCTCGCTTTCTTATTGTTCAAATATATCATTTCGCTCCTTTGTGTACGTTCGAATCGCATTTTGATTTCAGATAACGCGCGGGTAATACGGAAGTTGTAACTGTCAATTTGACATTTCGAGATTTTTTATTTAGATAGTGTTTTGTCGTTGAAAATGAAATAATGAGTCGTTATAACCACCAACAATAAGGTATTAATCTTATACAGCTCCACCTACCTACCTACACACTTTTTTGTTTAGTTTTACACAAAAGGTTCTTATTTGTATCAATGGCTATTCTATAGATTTCGTTATTCGAAAGACTCACAAATCAATTGCGTTCGATTTTTAAATCAAAAATTCAAATCGTTCGAGACAAAGCGACACGTTGCCTAATGAGCCAATAACTTGCGAGACAATGGGACGGCGTGGGCGTTCCGAATTCGAAATTATCACAAAAGAATATTAATGTAACACTTATTCAAATATACCACGATACATATTCAAAAATTATCTTGTCATTTAATTTGAATGGTGACGGTGACACAGTTTTTTTTAATATCGTGTGCATTGTGATCGATTTTTTTATTCGGAACTATGAAAGACTCCCCTATGGAGTCTTGAGCCTGTCGACTCGTATTCAAATATGGATGCTTTATTTAAATTATATATTCTTGTTTATAATTTTTGTGCGGCGTACACGCTTTATTACTATTTCCTGTGCTGTCACCACTAATGAATGTGACGCCGGCGACATAGGACATGTGTGTGCACATGTCCTATGTCACACACACACGCACGTCATCTAACACAAAGCTATCAGACAATGATAGTAAAACATCAAATATTAAGGATGATGGTATTAAAATTCTTTGATGGCATTTAATAACAAAAAAGGGGAAGAGTAATCACGACACAAATTCGTTTCGATCGAGAAACTCAAATTAGACGAATGGCGGTCGGAAGATTTCTTTGTCTTCGGCCTAATGAGTTTTTAAGTCGATTATAGCAATTTTTCATAGAAAAACGCGTTTAGTGATGTATCGGCTATATCAATCACTGTTGGGGCTAAATTGTTGTTTGCGGCGGGGCTATGGGCTATGGGCTATCGGATCGTAGGCGCGCCGGACAAATGGCCCGATAGCGAGGAACAAGAACCGGCTACCTTTGATTATCGCTTTTTGTTTGCTTCCATGAAGGTCGAACAGATGTCTTTCGTGAACTTGGATTATCTACAATATTTATATCTATTTACGAATTGGTTCAAAGATAATACGTAAACCAATACGTAGATATACATTATTTTAAAGCATGGGCTTTAAATTAAAAGCTTTTTAAATTATTTATTAGTAATATAGAGTAATAGTTACAGAAATTCAAATTTAGAATACAAATCCATTAGTGTTCTTTATTCAAAAAATTAATAACATAGAAACTTTTATAAAACAATCATCAATGACTCAAGTTGGATTTTTTTTCAGACCATAATCGTTAACCTTTTCCAAATTTAAATTGAGTTCTTATTCCGAATTTCGAATCTGCAAGACAATCAACATCAAATCTATCCAGTTTGTGATTTTGCTGTCAAAAAAGTAAATACCGAAATGGCATTGAAATCAAAATTAGACGGATTAACCAGAATCCGTCAGTTGCAGCGGCATCACTTAAAACGTCATATTGATAGACATTTTACCGGCGATCCGTGTCAATCAATTCGTAAAAAATAATGAAATCCTTGACACAGGTAGCGAAATTGAACGAGCCCGAAATAAACAGTTAAAAGGAACCCGTGGAACTGTCCGCCACGTTCCATATTCAAACGGGCCAATGGCTGAATGCCTTATTGTTTTAAAACCAAACGCATAATGAATGCGTTCGTTTTTTTAAATCGTTAATCGAGCTCTTTCACTTCATTTGTTTCGATGGGTTTTTAATCGCATTGTTTCTCGAGCCGGATCGCGTTCGCCTTATTCGATTTGTTCACCTATAGGAGTTCTAATTGTTGTTTTAAATTGGAATTGTTCTAGAACACTAGCGTGTAATTCAATACGAATTAACGGTGCGCGCGATTTGTGACTACAATTCGAATAATTTAAATTGAGTTCCATATTTAAAATTGCTCGTTCCAATTAGGTCCGTTATCTTTCTAATTTGAACGTATCTTGGGTAAATCTTGTACCTACATGAGTATGAAGCCTCATTGGTTCCTGAACATCAATAAAAAAAAGAATTCTTAATGATATCAAAGTCTCACGTTTTCCTTATTGGCAGTCTTAGTTATCTATATTTACCTGATAGAGACACAGCATCGTAACGTACCTGGAAAAATCAAAGCATAATAAGATAAAGCTAGCATTATCAACATAGAAATAAAATATATACGTGTTATCTCGAAGTATTGCGGGTACGATCGGGGGAAATAAAAAAACGTCACTCCTCATTTTTCCATATAAGACATGGGCGTGTCTCACTAAGGGAACGCCTTGTCGACTAAAACCTTTACGCTTGCTCTATAGAGCTGTTTTTCCAATAACATTTTATCGGCGTTCGATCGGTTCCGAACGCCCCGACTATCTTACAAGATATCGAGAACGCCTTCTAAGAAAACAACCGAAACATCAAACTAAACCTTATTCATACCCTCCTAAAATATATATTTCTCTGCTAAATGGCGCAGTAAAACATATTGATGTCGTATCGGTTTTCCATTAACACAAATAACCGATATTAAACTTTATTCAAACGAGATAGAGTCGATTCTCGTATGTGAGTGCTGTATGGAATGTATTGACGTGTTATCGGAGGTGTTTCTGTCTCTTTCGGTCGCGAGTTTTTTCCATATGTGCGTCCTTTTCAGCGGCGCAGGTTGTCCTGAGATGAGGAGTCTTTCTCTGCGCATTCTTTCTTATCAAGTAATAATGGGCAAATAAAATGTATTAAAATGCTAACCGTTTATGGTTGCCTGGTACTTTGTGTAATTGATATACTCTTGTTTGCATTACATTTTATTCAAATTAAGGTATTTAGTACTGCAATTAGTAGTTTTCTGAACGTTTATTTAGTGATAAGGTTTGTGGGAATTTCTGAACGAATCTTGCAATAACATGGCTGTGATTTGATCAATATTTAGTTCCTTCTTACAGTTCAGAAACTCTAACTACATGAATTTTCGTCCAAATGTATTAGGAAGTTAGTTAGTCGACACACTGGAAGGAAAGCTTTCGTTCATATTCATAGCAAAATTGGAGAGATACGAGTCTAGTTTAATTCATAGCTGATATAAATAAACGGGTAAGATGTCTGTGGATTTTGGAATAAACAGTTCTCAACCATAGACAAATAATTATAGTCCAATATGTTGGTATTATATCATAGGAGTATCTATCTATCTGATTCTTTTGAAATGATAGTAGTTACTTAGCAGAGATCAACGCTGGATTCTAAACTATTTTAAGAACTAAATCATCAAAGATGCGTCTTAATTAAAGTATTATAATAAATCCATAAAGGTATAATTTGATTTAGAACTATTCCCATAAACCCACGATCAAAAGGCAATGTTCCAAACATGACATTTTAAATCATTCCAAATTTAAATCACGAATGTCTACTGTCACCTAAGAAACGGTGGCTAAAGTCAAATAAAAAAAACATACCATAAATATGAAGCGTCAAATGTTTATATTTATAATAATTTTTATTATGTTTTCTTAGTTCAGTAAGCGTATTTATGTAAGGTTTTATTTAGATTGAACTAGAAATAAATTTCGAAAACATAAATATGATACATGTGGCGACTCAATCGAGTTTTGTTTGATTTTTATTCATAGAGATTTATTTATGTTATTATTTTATGTAATCCCTGTTTTCTGGTGTCGGTAATTAGTCAGAAACGTGATTAATGGTGCTTTGTTTATTTAAAACGGTAATTTTGTATCTGGGTTTCGTTTTTTAAATCTTTTTGTCATATTTTATGAGGATCATAAATTTATATATAGATTTTTTTTCGGTTGATGTTGATTTGAGAATATGGGTAGGTTCAATTACTTTGAATTTTGTTTGTGTTTCTATATAATGTACAAACAGAGTCAGTAAATATTATCATTGTTTGAACAACTGTAGGATAATTTGACGAATAAACAAAAAACAAAATTATTGGAATTACATGCCATAGACTAGATTATTATCGCACACAATCGTCACGTTGATTTTCTCCATGCTTTTTACGGTTCCGTAATTAAAGGGTAAAACGAGACCCTATAATTAAGACTCTGCTGTCCGTCCGTCTGTCCGTCAGTCACCAGCCTGTATCTCATGAACCGTGATAGTTAGAAAGTTTAAATTTTTACAGATGATGTATTTCTGTTACCACTATAACAACAAATATTAAAAAAAGGGGGCTCCAATACAACAAGCGTCATTTTTTTTGCCGTTTTTATTGATAGTGTACCCTACGTGCGCGAGTCCGACTCGCACTTGACCGGTTTTTTATTTATTATTCTTGATACACTGTCATCATAACTATTACTACAGAACCAATCTATGACTGGTTCTTAATCTGAGTTTAGACTTTTAAAGGTCCTTCCCACACATGTAAGTATACTATGGGTATTATATATAGCATCCACCATCATACCTCCAGTGATCTCAATCATCTTTATTGCCAATAGTCATTCAGTCATCCAGTCATTATATTAATAAGCAATATCCGTTAACCTTTTACAAACAGATTGCACGTGTTAACAAACACACAACTAAATTTAAACTCTACACCTTGTAACTTAGAGCTCTATTTCATTTGTTATGTTGTAGTTGTTTTTTTCGTTTTGTTATTGGTAGTTCTTTGTGTCTCCATCAATCAATAGATGAGAGAATCAAAGGATTCGTCACAGGGATTAGGTTTTGTAAGGCAGGTTAGGTAAAGGTCACAAATAAATGGCTTTATCTTATTTGTTAAGAAAATAAATCGATATATTGTCCTTCAGTTTTAAATATTTGAAATTATGTAAGTACAAATGTAGTAGAAAGAAAAACTTAAACCTCAGGCAGGACTCGAACCTGTGACCACTGGTTCGCGCGTACCAACTAAGCTACCGAAGTCACTGCCTGGAAGTTTTACCACTGTTTTACATTTTACAAACTAGTTAACAGTTCAATCAGACAGTTAACAATAAACTTCGATAACAAATAAGCCAATAAAGTGTTAGTTAAAGTTAACCGACAGTTTACACTAAACTATTGACCCTCATTAAGGCGATGGCCCGTGACAAGATACAATAGTAATCCGGGATTATCCCAATAAAACACCTCTTGACCGGGTCTACCAACATCTTTGCTGATCACCATTATTATAAGACCTCCATTAATTTCGCAATGACCCCAAAAAACCATAAAAAAAAACTAATAATAACAACACAAAAATACTAAAATAAAAATCATTTATTTCTCTACCAAACTGTAATTTAGAACCAGCATTTTTATTAATATTTTTTTAAGAAAAAAATTATAATGTAAGATATCCAAAGTTGAAGTAATACCGGTAATAACTGGATCAAACTGCTTCGCGTCGGATCGTACCGGACTTTTCTCGCTTGAACCCCTTCGCTTCTATTATTTAAAGCGACCTTTGCCCTCTCCTGAATTATGTGATGTTATATGGTGATATTTTAACCCTGGATTCCGTAAGTTAATTTAAATTAATTTTAGTCTAATAAGTTGCTAAATGAATGGATTTACGCTTAAGGAGAATACAATAAAAAGTTTCTTATTTAATAATATTAAGCCTGTTGTGGTGGCCTAGTGGTTCAATGAACGGATTTGTGTGCACGAGGTTGCTAGTTCGAACCCTAACACGCAAGTAGGTACTAATGTCACTTTTTCAAAGTTATATGTATCTTCTTAATATTCTAACTAAGACATCATGGACAATCGGTGAAAGAAAACATTGTGAACAAACCTGGTTTCAAAAAAATTGGAATCTAAAATCGCCAACCCCGCAATGAGCAAGCGTGGTGATCAATGCTCGTTCCTTCTCTACATGAGAAGAGGCCTGAGCCCAGCTGTGGGACATTTATAGGCTGGTACTACCTATTATTATTTAATAAAGATATGATAAGATTTTTTTTAAATTAATATTATAGTAATCATAGTAATGTTTCAACATTTAACAAAATTAAATATATTACACAAAATTAGTGAACAAAAGTCAACCAAATCATTAATCACTCACTACAACACCAATCCCTATTCTAGAAGCGACACTTCGACCACCCAAATTAACTAACATTTATCCACGCTTATGAAACATAAAATTTCCCACTACAAATAACTAAAATACATTCAAAATGGACCTTACCCTCCCTGAGGGCAAAAGATCGAAGGCCGGACGTCCGGTCAAGCCCTCAAACCGATACTATGAAGTATTTATTGAGTTGCGGCACACCAAAAGTATTTTATTGTTGAGATGTACCCTTTTCCCAAGCACCCCTTATATCTTACTTTCTATACAAGGGAAATTAATCTGTATTTCTTGTGCGTAGAGTTTAGTTTTCTGTGTGACGCAAAGGGTCAAGTTTTGGTGCAAGGTGTTGTGTTGGTATTAATTGGACTCTGAAATGTTTTCGTTTGTTAGTGATGTCGTATTGTTAATGATTAGTTTATTGAAAGGTTAAAATTCATCTGTTTGAGAACTAATAGAGATTATTAAAGAAATTTATCTAGTGGTATAGGTCACGTGGTTCGGGCTCGATCCGTGTATGGGTCAAACATTTGTGTGATCCACAAATATTTGTTTCAAGTCTGGTTGTCATCTATGTTTGTCAAATATCTGTGACACAGGGAGTGGGGGAGTCTTGTTAAATAAATTGAGATTGGATATTTTTGTATAGTAGTTTATAGCGACTGTGAAAGCTGCATAATAAAATATTTATTATAATAACCTCGTCTTTATATTCTGTCACAAAAATAGGCCATAGATAAGTGAAATATACGACCAGTAAATAATGAAAATGTTAAACATTTTCCTCGTAAAAAAAATTAGATTATTTTTAGTTAAATCCCGGTGGAATCCTGATAGTTGAGCAGATGCGTGTCGTAACTGTCAGTCGGTTTGATTCCCGGCACCTGTTGTTTTGGAACGCTTCGATTACGACCCATTAGTGGGGCATGCCCGATATTTAATACTATTGGGTTTTATGTTCAGTACTCCGAATAGATTGGTTAAGGTTGTTGACATATGTAAAAGTTATAAGTACTTGAAGATTTCATGAATGTGAAATACATTGATGCATTACTTAGGACTGATGACACAGATTTCTAAAAAAAAAAAGCAATGGATGGTTATTAATTTGTTTTCATTGTTAATTTTAAAATTGTTACGAATTAAGTACAAAACAAAAATCAACGAACTACCTTAAATTATAATGAAACCAAAATGGCGATATAAGCTGACAAATTTAAAGAGCTCAGTTTCAGACTATTTGACATTAGAACAAGTATTTCTGAATTTCAGCGAATTATACCTGTCATGTTGATTTTGACATTCGTTTGTTTACCTTTATTTGTTTACTAAAACGGATAGGATATAGACGCTGTCGATGTGTACATGTTCTACCGTCTTCTTGTTTGATATGTTTTGTGTGTGTTTTTAATATTTGTACTAAAATAAAAGATTATTTCTTCCATACTTAAATTGCGAATGGATGGTTTCTTTATACAATTTACAGTCTTGATACTTGCTTATGTTTTTCCCATCAATACTCAATATGGTTTAAAACTTCATAGCCCCATTTAAACTCTACATGTTATGTATTTATTCAAGTATCAAGTTCTTTAGATAATAACGTATAGTATCGTTATCATTTAAAGATAATTTCTTTCCATTTTACAATACCTATTCTGTAATCACACTGCAGTATTTTAATTATACATAATTATACAGAGATATCTCTATACGTGTAAACTAGCCAGATTTGTTACATATTCTTCAAGTTCAAATAACTTTTCCCGCGACATTTTTAAGACAGTCTTTGCAGGAATAACAAAATACTCTTATAGTCGAATACTGAAAAGTCAATCAGTTTTAAGTCGCCGTTAGTAGCGAAGGGATAGATATTTAAGTACGTCTTAAAGTTAAGTTGCGTGTAAGTATTCGGAGGTTAGTCTACATTCAGGACATAGCCTATCTAGATATGCCAAATTTTATTAAAATCCATTTAATGGTTTTGATGTAATTGCGTAAAAAATTACAAACATCTACACGAACTTTCATATCTAAACGAAATTGAAAGCTAAATATAATCCTATAGCCATTTAATTCTATTACTTACCTGTCTGTACTTAGTTTAGTTCTGAGCTGAGTGTTCGATGTCAATCGGTCGATTTGCGGTCACCGATTCGGAGCCCACGGGACCGTCGATAAGGATCCCCGGTTATGTGGTCAGAACGCCCGTTACACTTTATAGCCGATAGGAAGCCAATTCGTGGCGACCATTTAACTGAGGGTTTGTTTCTAGCATTGCGGCCATTAATTGGCTTCAACGCATAGAATCAAACTGTTTCAGATATTAAAAAGGATAAGAAATTCAAAGTTAAAGAAAATCACGTCATATTTAAGATATTTGACACAATAGAATAATTGTAAGTCAATAAAAAATATGAAATAGAAAATATGAGCACTTTACACAGAATCAATGGGGCGAGGGTTGAGAATAGACGTATCTTTGTCGGTGAAACTCATCCGATTTCCGAACGAGCACCGATAGCGGAAGCGGCGCCCCCTGCCGGATGTGCGTTGAGCGGGAAAATAGGCGGAAGTTTCGCGCCGGGGAAAAAATCCCGAAAAGAATCCCTCAGACAAATTTGCATTCGAAAAGGGCACTTTTGTGTGTTTTGCTCGGCGATCGGTTGTAAATTTGTCAGATTGTCAATTCACAACAAACGCTCCTCCATCACTTTTGTTATGTTAATCATTGTTTTCTTACACCGTTTTTATTTTTCCGCGGTTGCCACCACTTTATCGGATTGGAAATTCAAATTTCAAAAGAAGAAAAAGAATGCGGTCTTCGAAATTCAAAGTTGGGTTTTCGGGTAATTAGACAGGTGATTCGCTAATTCGTAAAAAGAATTCGTCTTAATTCCACCGCGGGTCCTATTCTGGAGATCGTTCGGTAGCACTGTGGGAACGTCACGTCGAATAATCGGTATCCGCGCAAAAACCGGCCCGTGGATGTTTCGAGATCAACCTTTTTATAATTGCGGACGTCTAAATTGATTGACAGTTAATTTTGAGCTTTCTTGCTTAGCGTAAAGTTTCACATTTATATATTTGCAATAAAATTATTTAATTGTGTATTTAAACAAGATATTGGTGGAACTTTTTCAGTGGCATAAGGAGGTTATAACTAAATTTGTTAATCTTTTACAGTTTCACCTGGGCCCCTAGACAAGTGACAATGCGACAAGCGATATCGCTAACGCTTGTCGAAATGCCACTTGTCTAGGGGGGCTGTTTCTCCTAGCATGTGCTTAATACAACTCAAAATCCACTCATACCACACTCAAGTTTCAATGAAAGCCTATACTAAACAACTAATCGTTTCTGTTTTATCTTGAACATCTTCAATCAATGCAAGACGCCATTTTAACAGCTCATCACAGTGCGAGTGAAGAACGTATCCCCTTCGGTGACGTGTTGCTGCGCGCGCGCAGGGGTCAGGGCCGAGCGCCGCGTGCGCACTCTACTGTGTAGGATGTGATACCCATGTAGATAGTATAGTAAGATGTGAAGTTGAGGATTGTGGTGGGTTTAGGGATGATGAAAACAATTAGTTGAATTTTGAAGGTTATGTTATGTGAGATTAGTCGTACTTTTATTTATATCGCACTAGTAGGTATATATGTATATTAAGAATATGTACTAAAAAAACTTGAGACATTTAACTCAAATGCACACTCAACAAAAGTAAAACATCTCACTAAAGTTGACTTTATGTTGGTAAATATTACTCAGTTTAATAATAATTGGTCGTGCTCGTGTATGTTTTGGAATCCGCAAGTCTCACAGCGGGGGCTTGTCGGCGACATCAAAGCGACGCGAGCGCAATTTTGACAATTAAAAGGCATCGAATCGCGCGCATCGTCTCAGCGGTCGCGCGTCCTTGCCAAGAATCCACCACTCGAAACTCCTCGAAGCACAGTTTTTACAGAATAGGGAACCGGTCTCATTTAAACACACTTTCCAACCATAATAACCCTGTTTACTTATATTTATTCCTCCACAAATGTGATGTGTAACACGGTGACATATACTTCCGTCTTTGTCTTTACAATCGTGTTGAAAAGAGATGAAAATACATCTCGGACAATATTTCAGATTACAAAATGTCGTTTTACGATCATCTGATTCTGAATTACGTGCCGCAATCAACGTCCCATAACGATACTGTAAATTTTTACGACTGTGTTTTCATCAAATCGTATATAGGTAATAAAAATCATCAATTTGTTGTGTGTCTATATATTAGTCGAAAAAACCCTATCGTTTAGTTTTAAACCATCGTAAATTAGAACTATCGGTCGTAATATAGAATTTTTAATGTGATTTTTTTAAAGTTACGTAGCGAGTGCGGTATCGAATAAGTCAAGTTTTTATTGGTCGTAAAAATTTAGGACCTCTGGTAGGTGACTCTATTCTCCAGATCGATTTTAAGTATCGAATATTGGACGATTATGTCCGGTAAATATATGTCTCTAATTAAAAGATTATAATCTTCTTAAATCGTAAATTGGAGGAGACACTATAAATATTTGTCGAAATTCTCATTTTGGGTTTGTAATAAATATATGAATAAAGGTTTCGTCGAAGTAGTTTTAAATGAAAATATTAATATTGCTATCTCACGATTTAAATAATAAATATTATTTGGTATGGGACCTACTTATTTTTTAAATCAACACCGTTTCTTGTAAATTATACAGAAGTACTTACTCAACTGCTTAATTAAGTAATGACTTAGTGGTTTATTTGTAAAAACCATAGGTAGGTATAAGGTACCCGTAACATTTTTTAGTTCATTTGAAATACAAACACCATAGAGTAAAATATAGACAAGCATAGAGCGTGCGCATCGCTAGACTGCGACGATAGACTTTGAGCGAAAATATCAACGGTTCTAATATTATCATGGTAATATTAGGTTTTGAGATAGTTTTAATAAAACGGTGCGCTTTTCCATGTTCATACTAGTGCTAACAGTTCATACTCTATATGCGTACTCTACAGACTCTACAGTTTACTTATTTATTCCTCTATGACAAAAACATCCTAATATCAAGACGTCGAACTCAGCAAATCTAAACGTCCTCGCAACGTCCGAACAACATCGTTCAAACTAAATCGAGTTCAATTGACTAACGATTGATTATTCAATCAAAACAGATTGATCGGCATTATCGGATAATAGGCGGACAATTGTCGACCCAGTGCAGCGTCCACGGAGTCACGACACGCCGGCGTGCGCAGAAACCTAACGTGGATAAACGACTAATAATTCTACCTTTATATTGACTGACAAGATGGCGATTGGCATCAGAATACGCTTTACTTGTTAAGAAATATTAGTCACTTAACAGAGAACCAGAAGATCGCTTAAATAATTAATGTTGAACTAAACAAAATTAAGTTAAAGTTTTCAAAATATTGACTACATAATTATCACCCATTCGACTTTTATAAATTTAGAAACTCCAATTACAAAACAAAAAAAAACATAAACTTTTAAACTTAGAACACGAGAATCAATAAGGCGCGTTCGATTTAGAAGTCAAATCGCTTAAGAGGGGAAGCAAAGATGTCTCACTTAAGACATCGAACGTGATCTGTTTGCGAAAAAATACCTTTAAGCACCTCTTTACCTGTGTCCCGACCCTTCGAGGGGAACGCCAGAGTTTTTCTTTTGAACTTGTAAACATCGGTTGAAAGATGTTGGGAAATCTTTGCGGTTTCACTTCGATTGCCTTTATTTGTTTCACTTTGTTACTTTTAGGTGTTCGAAAGAAATCGAACGCGACTTTTTATTTTTAAATTGGTATCGTGTGCCGCGACTCGTGATCGATGACAAAATATTCAAAAAGTTATTATTTTTTTAAGTGTTTTAACTTAAATAATACACTAATTCTTAAGGCTACTTTATACATTTGATAATCAGAACAGCATCTACTATGAGAAAACCCAGATATATTTTTTTAAAGCGTTAAATAAGGACCAACAATCTCGGCATCTTAGTTATGAGTTTCCGTAAAGAGATTTGACTTGTAACTGGCTAAAGTGTCCAAAAACGTAATTTCGCGAAACACCGCGTCGTCGGTCGGGAAGTAATGCGTTAATTTCATAATACGGCAGAACATGGCAAGATCATTGTCTCCTCAGATCGTTTACAAAATTACTTCTGTATTTAAACAAAATTTACGCTTTTTTAGCCCTTATTACAAACAATACACGGTCGAAATTATAATAAATGTTTAATGCATTTGTAGAATTTTGTCACGGACAAAGAAAAGTTACGTTATGTGCAGAATTTTATCCGCCATTTTGAATGATAATTCGACGTGGCTCACGCGCAAATGTTAAAAATTTCGCCGCTTAAGGGATAATATATTTCGAAAAAAACACGTCATATACACAATTTATGTGCAATAAATAATTGTAGTTAAAATTATAAACGAGTTTTACATTTTCTATGAATTTTTATTTCCTTACTTTTGTTGGTAAGAGCTAATTAATTAGCCGTTCTAGCTAAGAAATTTATTGCTTTACTTCATTACTTGGCTTTTAAATATCGAGATAGATAAGGTCAAAGTGTTCGTGCAGTTTTATAAGCCTTCATAACAGCAACGCAAGTAGGTAAAACTGAATCCAATAAACCTATAAATAGTTTAATAAAATCAAGCATAACAAAAAGTTACGCTTAGATATTAACAATTAAATTGTATTTACCTACGTACTTCAGAAACCACAAATAAAATAAAAAAACAAAAACATCACATTTAAAAACGGAATCTATCAATATTCTAAACATAATTTTCACTTCGGTTTTTTGTGCCTTCCCTTAAATTCCGGTAAAGTGCTAAAAGTGTAAGTTTACGACGACGCACGAGGGTTGTGCCGACGTGTTCTAACTGTCGATGCTAATCAATTTTATGACTCCATTCCATCCACCCCTCTACGAGGTATCGATAGACTATTGTATTTTGACAGATTTGGTTCTAAACATTTGTATTTTTGTTTCAGTTACCAACATTCTAAAAAGAATTTTTATTTTGAATTATGTAGGTAATGATATTTTTTTTTGCTTAATAGCTACTACTTAGTTCTTTAGGTATTTGAATAAAAGCTATTGAAAAATAAAATATTCTCAGTCTGAGCTTACTCAAAAGCTAGGTTTTAAAACTGAAATGATAAGTCAAGGTTTCTAATGTTTAATACTTTGTAAAATAATGTTAAAAGAGTAAAAGACTAAAATCAAGTTGTGTTCTAGAAAAACAGCAATTATTTATTTCTAAATTATAACAATTATCTAACATTTTTATATCTTTACAATTCGTGTGAAGATCACACTTCAATCGCACGTCGAAACGTCAATTTATTTTCTCTTTGCCAAGTTTTTCATATCACCCTTTTATTGGCGTTCTCTCAAATAATGTCTTTTGTTTCGTAAGGGTGTATTTCATTTCTTTGTTTCTTTCCTTGTTAACAACGAGTTTTTTTTAGATGAGTGTTTTATTATCTAGACTTGGCCACAGTTCAACTTTAATCGATGCATCTATTTACAATAAATCCTCGTTATCTGTCTAACCTCCATTCAAGTTTTCATTACTGCGTTTCCTATTTATTTCTCCAAGGATTCAGTTGTTGCCGTACGTAAAAGTAATTATACTAATTTTTCAAAATTAAAACAAATTACCTTTGCCATTATTAATACGTTAAAAAAAAATGAATTTGTGCACGGTAAAAGCGGGAGTGTTTGCCTCGATATTCAAAAAAGTTATGTTTCTTTTTTTATTTCAAATTTATTGCTTCACTTTATTGTATAATTGTGCCAGTAACGATGAAGGTTTTAATCGTTGATAGTCAAAATTGAGGGCTCACATGTAGAATGGGAGTATGGTAGATATTTAGTATTCTGTGTGCAAATATCGCTGGTTTAGACATAAATCACCGGCTGATCATTACAATGTCCAAACACTGCTTTACAGTTTCACATAATACCCGTTAGGCTCATGTGTGCAATGACACATCATATCCACACTTCAACGTCCATTGCTGCATCTACACGCAAGATGTTTGTCAAAGTCGTTAGTAATCTGTCAGTGTACTCCGAAATGCAGTGGTTGTATACGTAGATTATGAACGATTATAATAAATTTATTTATTATTAAAAAATAATATTTACATACTTGTTTTAAATATTACTGAATAATATACAAAGAATTAATTTATTTGTTTCATCGAATTTTATGTTCCAATTTTAAAATTAGATGAATTATAATTTTAAAAACGATTATTTTTTTCATTAGAATCTAAAATATAGCGATTTTGATTGGTGGAGAGATTTAGATTAGTTAAAAAATATTAGTAGAGTTAAATAGCAAACGTAAAATAATATTTGTTGGTACTCACTGTAGTGTTTCATACAGGAATTAATTTACCTGAGAAAAAGAAGAAAAAAATTAAATACAAATATTCGCAGTTCTTACATAGAGCACTTTGTGTTATAGATACGCTTAATCAAATGTAGGGTGGGTTAATAAAGGATTATTATAATCAAGTAGGCATGCGGGTATCATCATAAAATTAACAATAATATAGTCTACACACGTTTTCTTTACGATCTAAGAGTAATTTTACAGCTGACATAAAAATTATATTAAATTATAGCAAAATGAAATTATCTCCTTTTGATTTTTCGGCAATAAAATGCGGTAGTTACTCCTATTTAGTTTAATGATCAATATGTGAACTAAAAATGTTTACGAAATTCATTTCTATAATTAGGTTATGAAACATAAAAACTTTTTGTAAACGAAATAGATCTGTCGCAAGAAAACTTTCAAATCGTCGCCATGTTTGTCTCAAATTCCGTGTTTCAAATAGTTGGTATAATTTGTCAGTTTTTATCTATCATCAAAATCATTAATATGATCAATTAATATAAGTAAGAGCCAGTTTTTAATGTATTTTTGATTCAGAGATATAGAAATAGTTTTCGTTTGCTGAGTACCGATAAATCAATGTTTTTTACAAATATAAATGGCTAATTGCATTGAAAAATTATGAAGATAATTTTTATTTGTTTATTAAAATTTTTCGCATTTGTAATATCTTACTAATATTATAAATGCGAAAGTTTGGATGGATGTTTGTTACTCAATCATGATAAAATGGTTGAACGCATTTGTATGAAATTTGGTACATAGATAGTTTCTCACCTAACTTAACACATAGGGAACTTTTCATCGCCATCATTATCACAATTTATCATCAACACTCGGGCGAAACTGCGGGACGCAGCTAGTTTAGCTTTAAAATATAATGACTAAACATTTTGAAGGCATGGTGAATATTCGATTAAAAAAATATGGCGTGAACTATTTTTTTAATAACAAATAAATCAAATCAACAAATTTTTTATTTGTTAAACATAGGTATGAAATACATATAAGATCTTCAAATAATATAAGAGCGCTATGTTTTGTTGGCAAAGCATACAGTAGAAAGATTTTCCATAAAAAAAAAATGTTTACATCGAAATATATATTATTCAACATTTTATAAACACACTGACATATTTATTTATTGTTAAAAATAATATGCAATTAACACTTTTAATATATGAATGACATATTTTGATACCTACATAAGCCGAGAAGATAATGTGGTCACTTCATCTCCGCCGGACCTACCTGCTCGAATTCAAATAAACCTTTAATTATCGATACATTAATAGTCCCGCCCTCAGGAACCGATGACATTCATAAAACCATTTTATTCCACTATAAATAACAATAAAAACAACATAAAATAGTTTACTTGCCCGTGATCAATACTAACAATTTTACTACCATTTTTACGACAAGCCAATGGGAAGCCGAAAATCCCTAATTTGACTTCATTAAGTGCTCGGAAAACAATTAAATTATGTATGTACAGGTTAGAAAATATCCCTTAAAGTAATCTGTGTATTGAATCGAGATACTTACATGTGGAAAGCTTTTTTCTTGTTTCCTGTTTAACGGTATAAATGTGTATTCGAACTGTAATTACTAGCTACTATAATATAGACACGTGATAAAGTCAGTATATTTGATTTAAACACTCGTTTTTTATTGCACTCTTAAAATCTTACTGCGTGTTTAAATGCTAGTGCAATATAAAACAAAACGCGTCGAAACCTGAGTAATTTGTGCGTGTTTCGGAACGCAAATGTCAGACCTTAAGACAATAGTTCTTTTTGAAAAAACAACACGCAACATGTCAATAAGAGCTGGCTGGAAAAAATAGCCCCTTTTAAATTTCAAATCGATCCTTTCACACTTGGAACAAGCGGTCGCGACGGTTGATTTCCGTTCTTAATTCAAACAGAAGCTTCTTTTAAATAGGTTTTTATTTCTTTTCGAATTCTGAATGAGCATAGAGTGCGGAACTCAATCGGTAATTTGAATACCGAATGAGATTCGAATTTCGATTATAGATTCATTCGATAAGTGACCTCGTTTAAAGGATATTGCTTATTTTATTGATCGGGCTATTCAATGATCTAATCAAAAGGGACTTTTTATTTAAATTAAACTAATTTTCAACCGAAGTCGGGCACATTTTATACCATGTCAAGCGAAGTCCTGTGGGATTGGATATCAACCTTTAAGTATCTAAGATCTGTCGATATCTTTGCATATTTATTGCGAGACATGCGGTCAGTGTGGTTTGGAATCGATACCGCATTTACCTACCGGTCATTACAGTTAATAATTTAATTGGTTGTAAGCTCTTATCTCAGAAAACCTCGTAATTCCTCATTAGTATTTATCTAGCTAACATAACTTTTCAAGTTTTAATACCCAGAAAAAGTGTCATTCGTTAAACTCTTCAATAAATAACGTGTGAACAGGTCCCAGTCGTAAATTCACTAACGTTCAGAATGTATCCGATCACGAACCCGGTGTGACTTTCATTGGATTAGAAAAATAAAATCTATAAAAACTCATAAAGTGCTCATAAACACGAAGGAGGTAATAAAAAACAGTCCGGTGTCGTCTCTCAGCTGTCGCGCGCTATTTCCGAACGAAACGGCATTCAAAAATCGAACTCCATCGAACCACGAGGGGGATATCGTTACGATTTTAAAATTAGAACATTCTTTTATTTCTTTTACGTTTTCATTTCGTGTTATTGCTTATGTCCTGTTCGTATTGAGCGAAGTGTACTTGTGATGTCATTTGACATGCTCTTCATATTCGGAAAAGCAATAAACACAGATATTGGGCGCGACGGTTTCTTTGCTTAGCCTTTGACTATCGTTAATAAGTAATTTATTATTTTTATGTTTATTAGTTGCTTATGTGTTAATCAATTAAATTACTTATTGCTAGAATTGATTAATCTTTTAGCTCTTTAAAATCTATTAAATATTTACTAAATGCTCATTTAAGGTTAGTCAAGAAAAAATGTTATTTAGGTACTGTCGTTACTAGAATTAATATTAAGTTATTTTCTAATGAAACTCTGTACTTATTTATACAAATAAAAAAAAAAGTTTTGTTTTACTATCATGACAACACAATTTTGGCTGTACTGCCTACAGCCAAAAACGTGTTGTCATCAAAGGAAAATCACATTTTTTTACGTTAACAACAGTATATCATTATCAAATAAATACATCAACGGAAATATGAAGAACTCGAATGTTTTCGTTAGTAAAAGCGGCATTATCCCAAAAACACGTGCCAAGTGGGTGAGTGTCAATGAAACAAAACACAATGTACTTTATTTTTAGATTATTTTGTTTAAATAATGAAGAGAAATTAATGTCATAAAAGCTAAATTTATTTTCGTGACCGTTACGAAATCGGTTACAACACCGCTCCATTTTTTAGGAATGTTGAAGATTATATTTTTTATAGCTTTACACGTGTTCACACTATCGTGGAGACAATATTGCTGTCGCGATTAAGATGAGTGAAACGAACTTTTCAGTTTAATTCTTATTTTAAATGAATGGCACTGGCCAGTGAGTCAGCCGACGCGCGGAATTTAAAATCGCTATTCGGTATTTGAAAATTAAAATTTATTTTAAAACTTTTCTTTTTTTGAAAATATTTGGCTATTTATCTTTTTATTTTAACAGACAAATCGTTATTCATCCAACTGTTTCGTCTAAAAGCTTTAGTAAAGAGGATTATTTTCATTTTCTTTTCGGTAAGGGCTAATTTCAAAACTTATTATCAGGCGGTTTTATGATAAGCGAAGTATAACATAAAAATAGTCTTACAAGACATTAAAATATATTTCGAATTATTATTAATGCCGCTATAAAAATATGATTATAATAGTGATAAAACTGGATTTAGACATGATTAATAAAACATACCTTATCGATTTTTATGACTTTATTCGGAATAATTAATAGAGAGAATAATAATCAAATGTAATATTTACTTATAGAATATTAATGAGTTATTTTCTTAAATAAATTGAGGAAAGGCATTCGGACAATAAAATTTTATCGACATTTTAACTGACGATAATGATTATGACATCTTTTTGTGTGTAGTGGGTAGTTACTAGTTAGTGATGTACCCACTCACTCTTACAGTTTTTTTTTTTAATTTAAATTAGGTACTTGGATTTACTACAAACTAAGTTTAGTAATAAATAATAATGACTAAGATTTAAGATGAAGAACCTTTGGACCTTACATAAAGTGTGATCTAAATTTTAGTTGGTACTTATAATATGATTGACTGTTTCAATTGTAACTTGAGTGAATTCACACGAGCCGCATTTTGTATTGTAGCTTCATGTTTGAAATAGTAATATATACTTACAACTACACTATTGTATTAGGTTAAGCCTGTGATGATAGCTGTATGTGTGATTCAATAAATAAATAAATAAAATGTTAGTCTTACCCCCGGTTTCTAAAAGGCTGATCAAGTATCTCTGAAGTAAGTCCTAATATTGTCAAAGATGTATCCCAATAATTGCTAAACACAATAAAAAGGATACAAATGATTTATTTCCTCGCGTAAAATCTAAGGCCGGTGGTCTCCGGGGCCACAGAAAGGACAAATCCGTCCGTCCGGTCTGTCAGGCTGCTGTCCGGTGAATGACGGACATCTTTGAGTGGACCAGGATTTAGGAATTATGAGGTTTATTGATTACATGCCATAGTGACTTGTTTTGGGTCAAATGGACGTAATTAGGGCGGGAATGGAGATATATAGCTGTAAAAGATAAATATATACAAAGATATAGAGTAGAGATGATAGAAGGATTGTATAAAATGTTATTAAAAATTTTGATTAGAAGTATTTTACCAGATTTACGTAAAGCCAGCCCAGGTTTTAATTAAAACTATAGAACAGATAACTTTTAGTAAGCTCGATCATTAAAAGCTTTAGTGTTATGACATAACGTCTTAGTTACGATAATCGCCCATCACTAACGTAGAATATAATATAAAAATATACCACGCCTCCGCGCGTAAAAACAAAAAGAAAAATTGTTAAAAGCGCAAATAAATTTAATATTACCAATCTCGAAATGTTTCGTAACGAAAATCATTAAACTGACAAACATCGTAAAGTGGCGACGAAATAGAACACGTTCGTCGGTTTATATTTAAAATTAAGAATACGACATATTTTTAAAGTTCGAACAGCGACATTTAAAACTAATCGCTGTTTTCGATTCCCTCGCGTATTTTGAAAGAGTTCGAACGCAGGCGGGGGTGTTCTAAATTTGAAATGTTTTCGATTTTCGAACGGCTGCCGAGACGCATCAATGGCGGCGGGCGCTGTGAAAAATTGCGCGGGAGTTATGAAATGCGTTTTTTTCTTATGTTTATTGTCTGGGATGACGTGTTGTGATTTTCATCTTTGTTACAGAAACGTGTTTCTGTTACAATTAAATAGGGCAACACGTTATGTAAAACTGTAACTTGCGTAAGACTTCTTGATTGAAAGGAAAATAAACTGAATGGAAATGTGACAAAGGGTTTTTTAGCTGGAAACTGTTACGTTTTTGTTGATCATTGTCAAACACGTAACACAAGGTAAAAAACTTGAGTTATTAATCCCTGGCACAGGATCTTTAAGAGATTCCATTCCGTCTACTATTTACCCATTTTAGTATTCACAAATTTCCATTGCATCAATTCTAACAAAAGATTAGTAATCTATTGAATCACTTGTTTCAAAAACAATTTCAGTCATCATGAATCATCAGTGTACTGCTTGAAATTTGGGAAACCCCAGCGCCATATTTACTTCTTGCTTAAGAAAACAATTGTTAAGTACGTGTCTTGAATTTAAAGTATTTATTAAGGTAGTTTCGTCATCTTTCGTACTAACATTTATCTTTTGATGATTATGTTCCTGGATTTATGTCTGTTTTTTTAATCTACTTTTTCTCTTTCTGTCCTATATGCTATGTCCTCCTGCTGGATGGTATTGCATCTCTTTGTTCCTTTCTAAATACTTCTTTTAGTTCATACACTAACTAAAAGTTTGGTTTTATTTCTAGATTTCCATCAGGTCCAAAGCTTTCTACTACTTCCTTAGTCATACCTAATTCTAAGCTTAATTTTCTTACTCTGATCTCCAAAGCTCAGTAGCAGTCAACTCGTGTCTTAGATACTTCTACTTCAGGTCCAGTATTATGAAGTCATTTCTCACAGGCAGCGCGCGAGCAATTCTAGCCGCGATGCGTATCGCCGCAAACAATGGGCTTTGCTTGTATCGTTAGCAAAACAACGCGAAAGTTTGAAAACTGTTTGATGGATCTGAAGTCTGGTATTCTGATTTATATGTAAAATAAGAGTTTATGTGTGACGTAGGAACGAAATAGGAACTAAGTATTAGGAATATATTTGTATAGATTATGTACTATCACCTGTTAACCATCATATTTTTAAAGATATTTCCTTAGATACCTGCCGATAGTTTTCAGCCCTTCCTAATTCTCACTTATGCAGAAATATTATTTATGGAAGTTTGATGGTTAATTAAAAGAATCACAGAAATTGACTCACCAATAATGGGGTTCTCTGATTTGAATATAGTTCTATTCTATATGCCCTGACTCTATCTATTGACATTGTTTTGCAATAAACTGTACAACAAGAAACGTTTGATAATCTCCTGTTTTGATCTATTCGTAAACAATAGCTACCTTTGTAATAGTCATGCGATTTTTTTGCTTACCGTACACGCCAACATTTGCAGTTCGATAGCAATCAGTCAAACATGAATGACATTTCAGTTGGACTTACAATTTTTCTTTTACCCTCTAACTGTTTCTGACACTATCTTATTTTAAAGGTGTAAAGTTTAAAATCGCTTGGCGGGTAGTTTAACAAGTGTTATTATTAGTTTGTTTGTTTTACACAACGATGGATAAATTGTTCTTGCTTAGGTACCTAGCAGGTATTTGCTAAATGCTAAGATTTGTAATGGAAAGGTTTAGGAACTGTCGTGTTTTGTTTCTCCGCCTTTGTTCGATTGACAAGCACTATGATTGTAATATTATTCTTATAATACACGTAATTTATCTTTGTTTGATCTAGTTCATAGTTGACTAACAAAAACTTCAGTTTCCGTTTGAGCCAGGGTTACATATTTCCCTTGACAGATAAAAGTGTGCTCATTAATGAGATTTCTAATGAAAAGCTCTAAATTGTAACGCATTAGCATCATATATATCACCACTCGATATCTGAGCACTCTACATAAAACTTTACGATTGGTTATTTTAGGCGTAAAAAGAACCCAATTAACCTTTTAAGTTTGTGCGACATCGCTTAGCCGTTCCTTCTATAATGGTATCGTAAATCACCTACACAAGCTATTAGTATCTGTTGCTCGATGCGTTATCGATACATAATTAATCGGTAAAACGATCGATTTAACGTAATCGATTAATTACGTGCCGGTACAACACTCGAACGTTGCTTAAGAATTCTAAATACGAATGTTCGTCAAAAATAATCTTCGGTTCGTTTTGTGTTTGTTATTTATTTAGAATGCAGACGCACTCTATATTCAACTTTTTGTATTCCATGTTTGAATGTGGTAATGATGTTATTAACTTTTTTTGTCATAGACTTTCTTTGTTTAACTGTTTCTATTCTGTCGTTTTTAAATTTGGATATAAAATCTATGCCTCTGAAACTTTTATTATATGCCAATACTTATAGGTAAGACATCAATGTTTCTTTGTACTTTTACAAAGGAGGTTGCAAATGGTTCAAGGTCTCAGTTATTACTGCGTTCAATAGGCCGAGCTCATTAACACTTAGCACTGACACTTCTTAAACGGATACTTATAGGTACGTAAATAAGAATATTATCTATCGCTAATTAATCTATGAAGTAAATTATTCTTAATATTTATTTAGTGGAATATATAACAACAAATATATATATGACTGAATTGAAGAGCTAATTACACAATTCTAAAAGTTCGTTAAATGCTGGTTATGTCATAAATTATTTTTTAATTTTAGCTCTAGCAAATAGTTAAAATAAAACATCCACCATAAATTTTTTCTAAGTATTTTCATAGTTATTTTAGCAATTATTATTTACTTTTATCAATCTATAAATTCAAAAATTAATAGTCCCTTATTCTAATCGGAATTATACAATAACGTTCATTACGCATTAGCGATTAAATCATAATTCTTATTTTAAATGCGTTACAGGTGTCATGGTGTCATTGAATTCTATTTTTAAACAAACAGCTGTCGGTAACAGCTTTTTAATTTAAAAAGAAAGTCTTGTATTTTGTTTAGTGGCCTGTGAATGGCATTTAACTGAAATATTAGAATCACTTAATTAAATTTATCGTTTTATATGCTTGAGTCGGTCCACTAGTCGATCAAAAATACAGTTCATAGTTTTTTTTTCAGTTAAAATGCCAGTAACTGTCAGTAAAGCGAAATAGGATTCCTTTGTCCTCCCTTTAATGGAGAACATCTAAATATTTTCAAAATATTTATCAGAGTCTAACACGAAAGTTTTTATCATTCACAAAAATCACTCATTCATTCAAATTCGAATCCGTTCATTCACTACACACGTCTATCAATAGTGACGTACCATCAAATATCGATACATTCATTCACGGTGCTGTGTTTACAAACATTAGTCCGGTGTGTTAGCGACTTGGCTAAACACGCGACGGCGAGCGGGAAATTAGTTGAAACCAGTTGAAGGCGGTTGAGATTATGATAATGAACACTCGAGTACCGCCGCCCCGTTGGGATGCTACCCGTGTTGCTATTGTTACATAGTTTACTTCATTTTAAATAGACTCTGGTTATACATCAGTAAAGTGAATCTCTAGGATAACTATTAAATACAATAATACTATGTAAAAACCAAAGGCACGTATCAAACCAGAGAATAACGCAATAACTTTTCTATTTTGTACGACATTTACAATTCTTTATAATTTTTGTGTGACGCATCAGGCCTTTGGAGACGTTCCCACCACAGCTGAATACACGACCACATGGAAATACCACTAATAACTGATCAACATACAGGATTATACCCTTTATCTAGTCGGATTAAAGATCAGATTAGCGTATGTAACGCTTGCGAAGCGGTGTTAACTGTGTCGAAGTCTTAACATTCATGTCTCGGGGCACTCGCCTATACCTAATAACCATCAATGATCGGGCCGATTGTGAAAAATACCATTAAAAAACCATCAGCGCTTGATGATTTGAATGTTCCACAGATGATTTGTGCGGCCGGCCATCAACTACAATCGATTCTTTATTTTTTTCCTTTGTATTTTATTAAATTATCGAGATCCGTCGTGATGGCCGCTCGTTTATCGTTCGCGGTTTTAATGTTCGATTCTGCGCTACCGAAATTATGTTCGGCATTAACTAAAACCATGTTTTATGTTCCAATTACAAAAACATCAAGCTTGAAATCATGGGATTACTGTTTGATGAAGTTGATTAGTCTATGGTAATGATCGAGCTAGAGGATCGATAGGTAACGCCCACTTATAGATGAAGGGGGAGGGGCGCAAATCGAATTAGTGTGCGCGATGCATCGATTAGCCTCGAACGTATCGGCAAAAAACACGATTAGCCCCGAAAATCATTGACAGTCGAAAAAAGGTAACAACCGTCGGTTAATGGCGGTTTTTGTTCGAAATTCGAAGATTTGAATTCGTAATTTCAACCGCAAGGCGTTCGAATCATTTGTCAGTGACAATTTTTTGGTTGCAATCGATTTTTAAATACAGGTTACAGTTTTTGTTCGGGCCACATTCGCGCCACAAAATTCCACGTTTTTGGAAACTTGAAGCTTTCGGTTTTTGCTCGATAATAAGATAATTGGAGTAAAAAAAGTTTCTTAAAATAAACTTTGGACACTTAGTGCTCATTTGCTTAAAAGAAAAGGAGGCGTCGTTCTGTTTTATTTTTATAGCGTCTACGTCCTTGCTGGCGTCACTATTCGACCCAGAACTGACGTAGGCATGGGAAAGCACGCGATTTTTTGCTCTAAACGGGACACGGGACACATTCTTCGGGACATCAAGGCTGTGGGAACCGATTGCATTCCGCTTGCGACTCGTAGGGAAATGCTCTTTTTACGATCCAAACCGATACGATCGGCCGATGAATCGAGTCGATTAATTACGGCGTCGAAATTCGAATGTTTGCGGTGACGTTCCTCGGCCAACACTAATTAACGTTCGGGACGCAACGTTCGAAGTTGAATTTTTAAATTTAAAGTTATTTTGAAAACTGCGAGTGTGCTTCGCTACCGTGAATAGTTTTTGCATGCGAACGTAATAATATCTACTAATGAGTTGCTAAGAATTTATTAACGGAGTTAATCACAAAAAATAAATCAAATAAATGCACAGCAATGCAAATAATGAACGCTTAATTTTGAAGATTTATACTAATGATCGTTCGTGCTAAATAACAGAACAATAGGTACGTCGTCGCAGATCAAAAGTTTGGTTGTTTGTCTGTCAATGCAAGTTTTTGTGACATGCAAGAAGTGCAAGAGACAATATGCTCCAAGGTTACTCGTCTCATCCTTATTTTTTGCGACTCAGCACGCTAAGCGATATAAAAACGATTCGATCGAAGCTCATACGACCTTATTCAATTATAGTGACAATAAAGTGATGTAGCATCCACAAGTATTTTATTGACGTTAATTGTTAGTTTTATCTGGCTGTTGAATACCTGCCTTTGCTTCAATATAGAACGATCTATGAAAGGACCGGTGCGGTGCCCGTAATGACAGCGAGTGGAAATGACATAAGGATGAGTGAACGACATTATGCTTTAGTTCGTTCATTTATGTTAGCTATTGGTTTTGATAGCAATTGTACAAGTTTTATGACTGCAAATGAATTCTGTAATTGAAAATGTAATTGATCCTTGCATTTGATTACTTCTGATATTATACTTAATGATGAAACTTCTAGTCTTATTTAAATATAGTCTTGCATCTCAATATTTGTAATAAATAAAAGTGTAGATAAAATTATAGTTGTTATTAGAAAACATGCTCTATGATTAGGTAATAAGGCTTGATTACAACTGAAAACAAATAAAGAGAGTATGTATTACTCTTTTTTTATATTTATTAATAATTAATTACAAGTAATCTAAGTATTATTGAAAACTATGGTCCACAAAATGGTATTGTCAATTTAATTTACCTTTAGATTATTTAAAATACATAAAAATATTGTCTCCTTAATGTATTATTATTAACGTCACCATGGAAAATTCTCTTAAAGTCCAGGAAAACACAATATATCAACACAATAGCCCTCAAAAGTCGCCATATGTATAAGCAATGACATACAACACAAACACGCAAACACAACCTTAAAAAGCATTTATATGCAAAATACTAGAGAAACATCATAAAATTAACTATGAAATTAAAACAAAACGTCCTTGCTGTTCTAATCGATAAGTGCAATTCGAGGCACGGAGTATGCAAATTTTGTATGTAAATATGCTTTTTAATCAATGTTAAAGCTTACTTGGTTTGTTAGGACTAACAATAGTATCAGAAAGCAGCATTCAAATGTGTTTAGTATCACTGGGACGAATCGGCGAACCTTTCTGTGAACGAATGAATATTTATTTCGCATAGCAGTTTATATGACTATTGTTCGTACTTAATTTGTCGTTTGTCTCGTATCGGAATCTAGAATACGGATCCCGATTTGAATTTCGAATTGTTTTTATTGATCTGGATTTCGAGTTCAATGTTCCTGGCTGCTTGCGTTTGTAGATTTGAATCAGGTAATGTCCGAATTTGAAATAAGATGTTTTTGTTTTTTAAACGTTTTAATTTTAAATCATTGCCATTTTCCAATATATTGCTTCCTCAAATATAAGGTAAAAAATTGTGATCGATTTGAGGTTGGTATAGAGAAATGTGAATAGAAACTATAAGTTGCAGGAAGCAATGAAAGTGTTAAATAATGAAGCTAAGAATTATTAACCATACTTCATAAATTTTTACCGACCAACAATAAACCATTCAGCCTACACATATACCTTTCAATTCAATAATAAATGCCTATAACAAATCATTAGCCACGAGCAAGTCTTTAACATTCTTCGAGAAGCCATATTGACCCATGATATCCTCCACATTACATGTTAATTCAAACGTGTGTCCCATTCAGGATCGATGTTATTATTCAATATTACATACATTAGTACCTAATGGTTACGAGTGTCGAGTAATTGAATGGCGTTTGACATAGCCAATGCCGTGTCACAGATCACCAATCATTATCTATGGTTGAGTACCTACGTAGTTGTTTTTCTTGAGGCATTCTGTTCTATTTGCAAAAGATTTAATTTAAAATTTGGAAGCTGAATTCTTTCTATACCTATTAACCCTGAAAAACTACGTTCTGGATTTAAATGATTAGAAATATTTAGCAATTATCAAACGTATTGTAATTTTAGTATATGTATATTAGTGAGTTGTAAATAAATTAATTATCCAAGTTTAAAATGAAGATATAATATTAACAATATACATAATTACCGTCTATTACAGACAATTAATCTTTGAATTCATGTTTTTTATAGCTTTTGCTTACGTAATGATTTCGACTCATCGATGTGAATATAACTGGTTTCCGTTGTAACATCCTTTAACCTTACTATTGACGATACGATCTAAATATCGCAATAGATCAAATCTAACAACTATTGTTTTGTAGTAATTGTTAAGACTGATTTAGCTTCTTTAGAATAGGAACCTATTATATAATGACGCATGTGCTTCCTTAGAAACTAACATTCTATGTTGCATTTGGATCTTGATGAAATTGGTTTTTTTTTAAGTTTTATGTTTATTCTGAGAATGGTCATCTGTTGATGTCAAAGGACATTAAGAAAAAATATTTTTTGTTAAATAATGTTTTAATGCCTAAGTACCTATCAAACAGAATAAGGCTTTATCTATTAAATCAAGGTACACCTACCAAGGCATACATTATACAGATAGCTAATACACCAATCACAATTACCATACGAGACAATACAATAATCACGTCTCGATGGTCGTCCCGACCCGTGGGTTCAGGTTAATTGTCCTTAATGCTCAACTATTAATTGATTTTGTTGCTACATTGTTGTCTAATATCTATCGGTATTCAATTGTTTGAATACGAAATAGTTTCGAGGGTAGAATTGACCTCGTGTCGCGTTCGCAGGGTTAAATACATGTTCGTAATTTGAAAATGTTGTTAGAATTATGTTGTGTGTGCCTGGGTGTGATTGTTTGATTGGGAAATTGTTGTTGTGATTGAGGTTCGGATTATTTTTATTAAATATCTTCTTTATTTCGTTATCGGTTAGAGTCGGCATTTATTTGCTTACCTGTTGCCAGAACTGCGCGAGTAGATATATTCTCTCTTTCTTGAAGAGCCAGTCCATCGAGTGCATAGCTTGCACCTCCGCCTCTGGTGCGGCGGGCAGGCTGGCCGCGCCCGTGGGGTGCATCCGTCCAAGTCTTACGCCCGGCTCATACTGACCACATCACCATCGCGCTCGCAATTTATACATCACTCGAACACAACGACACATTCTATATTCAAAAATTATAGAACCTCACTCGAATCGATTGTTGACTTAAATCGATTGTTCTTTCCTTTGCCTCGCGTGTCGAATGTTTTTTTCTTTTACTTTCTTATTGTTGCGCTGTTCAGCCTGAAACAGAAAAAGGCGATTGAAAGGGGAAGGTTTTACATCGATTCTATTGTCTGTAGACAATCGGCTACTCGGTTTTCGTGTCGAAACTAATTTGGTTGCAAAGTTTGATCAAAGCGATAGTCGAAAAAGTAAATTGACAGGTCCGTGGATCGAAAAGAACAATTGGGACGAATACGATTGTGAAATACAAAGGAAACGTAT
This sequence comes from Diachrysia chrysitis, assembly GCA_932294365.1. Lineage (NCBI taxonomy): Eukaryota > Metazoa > Arthropoda > Insecta > Lepidoptera > Noctuidae > Diachrysia > Diachrysia chrysitis. The sequence continues at coordinate 11,150,062 of OW028660.1, read as the reverse complement.
GAAAAATGACCGTGGCTCGTTAATTTGGTCGTCTGTACTCTAGCAATCAAGTTGTGATGAAAATTACAGACGAGAATCAATACGGTATTGTACCTACTTAAGTTGTTACAACTAAAATAGGTCGGCGCGTGGGCTGGTCGCGGCAACTTTTCACCACCTTTACGCAATTATGTTCTCAAAGCTAAACAAGTTCTTTATGATATCTATCTAATACCCACTGGTAAGACGAATTTATACCAAAACTAAACACATTACTACCAATTATTTTAAACACAGAACACTAAAAAAGAAAACTATATAAATTCTTCAATAGAGTCGGTCAATATATTTAAATATCGAACACATGCAATTCGAATTTCAAATCATAAAGTAAAGTTAGTTATCTAAAATGGTTTTATTCGTTCCCAAGTCTTGTTTGTTTCTTTTATTTAGTTCATGTTATAGTAAATAGTATAATAAAACATGTAAAAACTTATCGCCAACCAAACAAAAGCCGTAAACTGCTACCTGTGAATTTGTGAGGCCGCTTCAAGGCATAAACTGTAGCGATACAACATTCCCAGAACTTTGTATTGTATAAGTAATAGAATAAATAAAATATTAATTAACTTATAAATTTTATTAAAATATTTCGATAAAATTATTTAGAAGATTGTTTTTCGAATGTGTAGGTGTTTTAATTGGTAATATTGTATTTAAGTAGGCAACACAGAAACAAATCAAAAACATTGTGACTATCTCGATTATTTTATTTAATCAAAGAGGCCATACGCGATTTAAAAATCTCGCATGAGTTTTAACTGTCAGTTTCCACCAATCACGAGCGAGTAGCCTGTCTCTCATTGGTGGTAATTTGACATATGTACCACATGCAAGTTAGCGAACCTAGCAGATTAAATCGCGAACCTCTCGTTCGGGAATTTTCAGAACAAGTTAAAAATAGGTAGAATGTTTTTTTTTTTAAACCCCGCTATTCACTATTAATTTGTACGCCAACCCGTAAGTTAGCCGGTGGGGTTGGTACGTTGAATTACTGCCGTGTCAATCAATAAACATGATAAGTGCGGGAGTTTCGTGCTACCCGATATGCAAACAGGATTACACGGCCGCACGAACTCTACACGCCTTGAATCGATTAGACGATTATACGAATCGATTGCTAATGTTAATTATTTTAGCGACAACACTATAGGCTGCATTGTATGCCGTCTAGAATAGACTTAGACCTTAGACGGTCAGACGGTCAATGCTGTTCATTGATGATTAAGTTAGCTAATCTGTTGGACGTGTGCCTACATAGAAGGCAATGTATCTCAATCTAGCCGGCAATATGTAAAACTACATAAGTAATCTTAGTATTAATCAATTCCTAATTTATTTTTCAAGCTACTTACAGTTGAATAAAGTACTATTTTTAATTGAAATTAGTAATTATAGTTGTCCATCCCCCTCTAAACAGATTTCCTGCACCTTAGTATATTTTAAAGTGAGTCACCGAGTGACAAACATATAGCTGTAGCGATCCACTTTACAGCAGTTGATATTAGTTAATATTCATTAGTAAGGGAGGTCAGATCGTCTAGATAAGCTGCAGTTGTTATTAGTAACGCTTTCAAGGGGTTTATACGTCCCCAAGTGTTGTTAACATCGTGCAGTACGAATAAATAATAATCTGGATTATTATGTGCATAAAAAAGAAAAAAGTAGGCGAAAAGTTGAGACAAGTCGTTTTAGATATTAAAATGATATACTTAACATTCCAGTCCAAAATTGTTAAATAAAATAAAACTGCACATACAAAGACAGTTCGCTCGGTTAATTGACAATATTTTGTCAGTACAAGTGTCAGTTATAAATGACACTGACACTTGATCTAGGTAAATGCCAATAAATGGAATATTTTGTTTTTAATTGGCATCGAGAAAATTAAAGTAAAAGGTTTCCTATTAACTATTTTAAAAACGGAAACTTCGATCGAATTCTGTTAATGTACCTACTCATAAAAAAAAGAAATTGATTCTTTGAATTAATTAAACGCGCTACCTAACTGAAAAAAGAATTGAACCGTCAATTTAAAAAATCGAACGTCTAGTTGTGAGCTTATTTATGTTTGCAGTTTGACAGCTTTACTTTTTTTTAAAGTGGGACCTAAAGTCGAAAGGTATAAGGATTACTTTATTTAAATATTTGATTATTCAATAGATATCGGTAAGTTTGTCATCGATAGTGATCTTAGTCGCGTGTCGGTCGCCCGTTCGGTCCCCCACTACAATAGCTCCTAACAACTTTATTTTTCGACAAAATCCTAAAATATGTCTACGTTGGAATATAATATAAATTAACTGTGTATTAGAATTGTAAATTTGTCGTGTCGCTAAGTGGTTTGTGTCGTGTACTTGTACGTTTAAAATTGGCGGGTAATTGAAAATGTTAAGGGATTGTTGACTAGTTGCTGCGCTAGTGGCAACACTATTAATAGAGTGGAACTGACAGCGGAGATAACTATCCTCTTATCAGCAAAATAAATATTTTTATATTGTTAGGGACTAAATTTCCTTTTCATTTTTCTAAGACTGTAGAAGTGACGAAATATTTTGTTAAGTGTGGGACATAGACCATATCTATTGATATAAAAAGATAATATTTAAGCTTACGGAATAAAATGTAAAGTGACCTCTCATATAAAAACTAACATAAAAGATTTTTAATATCTATTAACGAAATCACTCCTATAATACTTTCCCCATACAAACCTGAGTATCATTATAATGATTTAGTAAACCATTAAAAACTATTTTACGACTATCCAAAGACTTTACAATATATCCAAACGAATACACGCCGCAAACATTTTTATCACTGTTGTAAATAAAAAATACCCTCAAATTCTAAAATATATCAGAGGAATCCGAATAGAGAAAACAATTCACTCCCCTACACCCCCAACTAACTCTATTACAACTACATAAGGTTTACATTTGAGTGTTTGTTTTTCGTCGGGATGTAAATTAAGAATTGGCGCCAATAGTGAACCGAACAGTAAAAATCTATCGTGCATCAAAAACGTTGGGTTTCGTGACACAAAACTTCGCTACTAGTCAATCGATGCCTTTTAGTTTGACGTTTTTTTCACTAACTTTCTAACTTAATTATTTATTCACATGCAACGGCAACTGTTTAAGAAAAAAAGGATTTGATTCGAATAGACTTATTTTAACCTCTCAATTTGAATAACGATGGGAATTTTTAATTAGGAATTACAAAAGTTTGTAAAGCCAAATTTATTAAAAAAAAATAAGTATCATGATTATTCATGATCAACGATTTGTAATTCGTGTGTTTTAAAAAGTAAACAACCTGGCAATCAAATTGAGAATAACAGTCGCCAGTACAGAGTCAGAGCATAAAAAACTAAGACTAAACAATGAGAGACAAAATGACTTCGAAATTCAAAATGAATCAATTCCCACCGCGAGCGTTCTGAACGTTCCATTTCTAAATACCTTCCCCCTTCCGTTTTCCTTTTGTTCCCTATCGACACCGAACTTTGTGCCAGATATTATCTAGTCATGTTCGGCCATTTTAGTTTTTTATTTTCACTTTTTAAATCTGTTGCGGTTCTTCGTTTGTGCTCTTTGAACTACGCTCGACGTTCTGCAATTCGATTATTTAATTTCTGTTCTTTGATTGATGGGTTTTGTTTTCACTTTTTTCGAAGCGGAGCGGTTTTCGAACGTGTGCTAAGTGCCCTTTTGTCGTATTGGTTTAAAACGAGTGTTCTTTTATTGAATGGATTTAAATTTTTATACGCTGTTGTGTTCGATTTGTGGCAGTTGACTGTGAATGTTTTGGAATAGTTTTGTACTTCGAATGTGTGGTCTGTTATTAATTATTGTGCTACTCGTATGTAACGCTATATTCAAGGAGCATGTTAGAATCACTTTATGAGATATAGTATCTTCGTGTTTATAGGCACTAAAAGCTGTCTTTACCTCATAATGTAGTCGACATGGTGCTCGATTATTACTAAATAAATTACGTGTATTAATAAAAAGCAATGGTAGCCTAACACTAAACCATGTTTTGAACATCAACAAAAAATATTTCAAACCAATTACTTGACCGTACGACAAATAACGGTTATCATTCAAATAAACATGAATTCTAGAAAATGATCAATTTCAATTTCACTTGCGATAAGGTACATCACTTTTTAACGTCCCACTATCACGATAGTGACGCGCCATTCGATTATTAAATGCTCGATTATCGATACAGTTGTATCGAGTTGCGTGTGTGTTCATCACAAGCAGGTGCGGTGGTAAATTTCTTTTTTCACCCGCAATTATGTTATTGTCAAAGTATTCTTTATTAAAATTGTATAATAGTATAAATATTGTGTGTCGTTTTTGAAAGGTCTTGGTGTTTCTAGACGTAGGTAATAATATCGAGCATTCATTGGTATTTAGGTTGTTTTTTCAATGGGTCGAGTATGCTTGTAGGTTATGCCAAGGTGTGGGCCACAGGTAGTAAAATAACCAGATAATTATAAACGTATTTACCTAAGGTTTCTAATATCTGCAATCAGAAACTAAAACAGCAACCATTTAGTAGTCGAAACCTAGTTTTATCGCTGTCAAATGTCAGAAAAAAGTAAACTGACAGCTGAATTGTTAAAACGTTTTTTTTTTAATTTCCAAAGCCATTAGCTTATAGGTTCTAATGTTATTTATATTAATGGAAAATATGTAAGAGATGAGAGGAACTTGAAATATGTACAACATGCATTAATAGGTGTTATCTATCGGAATTAATAATTAGCAACAATTACTGGAGCTTGTTGAACGAACAGAAAAAGCTTTGTCATGAATGAGTCAAGTTAAAAAAATGTATCGGTAGGCATACAAGTGTTTGGAAAAATAATTGTTAAATAAATATGTTTTGTTATTTTATTATTGCTTGGCCTGTGTGCTTTTTTTTGGCTTTTTTGTTTTTCAACATAGTTAACCCAATTTTTCTTTTATTATTTTTTTATTATTATAATGCCATTTCGTCACTCTTTAAGTTTTAAAAAGAGTGAAGTGAAACCTGTATTAAATAATAATAATAAAATATATTTTTACCACAAAATAAACAATTAAATAGTTATATCTGACCCAGAACGATACTGATACGGAACATGGATAGATAAGGTTGCCATTATAAAAGCTTCAAATGCTACTGACCCCGTGAAAAAATAGAAATAAAAATACAGTAAACATGTCACAAGAGGTTGTCATCAGCGTTCATTAATTACAAAAATTATCGCGTATTTGAACAGGTAATTAATTAAATATGAGTAATGTTCAGTGCATTATTGCATTTCCAATTGCTGTTTATGAACGCATTTGTATGCAAAATGGCCATTGGTAGGCGAGAGTGTTAAAATTTAATATGCCGCAGTTATATCGGCAAAGATGTTTTAACTTTCATAAAGTTGAGTCTGAAATGCTTAGTTATATATTTTAGATGTGTAAGATATTTTATAAAATCGTTATTAAAATAATAAAAGTTTAATTAAAAAATATATTTTTCCGGAATAAAATACAAAAGTCAAGATTATAAATTTAATAAAACTATAAGAAACATCAATGTTTATTTTAAATTCTGTTAAAAAATGTACATACCTTTATATCGAACGAAAAATACACAAAAAAATATATATATTTACATTTATTTTTTCCAACTTTTGTCTCCGAGTGCACTAGCTTGACACGCGACGCGCGACGTTCTATCGCATTACTTATGACGCGCATAAGTTTATTATGATCGATTGCGTGTTATCTAATGGATCCAATCTATGACCTACTGAATTAACTGCATATAACAATTAGGTACCAAAGGAAAAAATACCTACCTATGTGCAGTAATAACTTAACCTACAGCGTACTTAAGTTCTTTTAAGAGTTTGTTACGGCGTTTAGACTGAGACAGTAATTTAAACTCCTTTAAAAAAGCCTGTTGCTGTGCACAAAACTTCATTTATTATTTTTTTTTCTTAATATCAAATAAAGAAAAAAAACAATGTTAATTCATTCTTGTTTTCTGTTTTGAACTTGAAAATTTTTTTTGAGTAGCAGTTTATAATTATAGTTTATTTTTATCCTATCATAATTATGTTTTTGAGTGTTGTACCTACTATCGAAATAGTTTGTAATAAATTTCTGAAAAAAGCACTTTTAATAATGTTTCTAAAATAATTTAACGATTACTTTCTAAATAACCTAAGTACCAAATCAATAACATCTAAAAACTTTAAACACAATCTCAAGAATCGAAAAAATATCCCTTCTTAATCACCCTACAAAATGAACTACACAAAAATTACCAAAAAAATAATTAAGTATAACACTAAATATACACTCGGGCATAGTTATTGGTTAATTTAAAATTCATTTAAAACTTAACGTGGTGTCAGTGACATAATGGTGTGCTTAAAAACTCAATAGAAGGGGAAGAACACCATAAAAATTTAGTTTATTACCAAAACAAGATGCGTCTACCAAATGGGTATTGAACTTACAATCATCTAAAAGAAAAAAGAAGATAAATGTGGGAGATCTTTGTTGAAACCAACTTGATACTATTAGAATCAAGTTGGTTCAGAGATGTTTGTCAATTTCTTGATGTTTCTGTCAGAGTGCTATCTTTTTTACCGGGCTGGGCTCTAAAATGAAGGTTATGTTTTTCGAGTCTAGATATGTATTTATGTATGTAAGTATGTTGTATGTATATTTTTTGGACCGCTCTGCAGCCTAAACGGCTTGAGTGATAGTAGCTTGAAAGTTATAATAGATGATAATGGAACCATCATACCTACAGTTAAAAAAAATGTTTTTTTTTTTTTTTAACTTATCGAGTGTGATATGAAAAACAACGATTTTGTAAATGACAGAAAATTACCTATGCCTGCCTGATTTACCAAATACTTAAAAGAACAGAAAATTAGGTTGAAAATTCCATCATCTTTTCACACATAAAATAAACGTAGTCTTTCAATAAATCTGTGGTGTATTCCCATATTCCCCATCAATCGAGGTAATATGTCATTACACCCTCGCGTGGGACGGTATATTTTGGGAGAGACGATTCGAACGACAGGACTTCAATAGATACAATATCTGTATCCATACTGTTAGTAAGTTTGTTGTTAAACTATCTGATTACATTGATATCAAACAGTGTGTCCAAAATGATTGGGATGTTATTTTTAGCAAATCATTATTGATATAGATTTCTTTGCAACAAGAGTTCTGGTGATTTGGAACTTGATTAAAAAAATCTTATTTACCTAGGGTGCTACTACAGCCTATAATTATTGACCCATGCCTAGCTATACATTGATGGGAGTGGCTACGTATAAGCCATACGGTTTGACCAATAAAAAGGGTAAGCCGCGTCCTGCGTCCCTGTTGGTTCTAGATGGGTGACCATTTGTAAACATACCGAAATCCGTCCGTGTCTCGGAAAGCAAAGCCGTTGGTCCCGACTGTCATACATCGATAATTGACAGTCGTTAAGTCATAACAATTCTGACAACCAGTCTTATTATGGGATTCCCTGCAAAATGAGTTGTTTAGGAAAAGGCCAGACAGAAGAAGCACCATTGATGTTTTACAAGTAACATACTTATTAATCAAGTCCACTACAATGTATCAGTTAATAATTCTACCAGCATTAATATCGACACAGATTGGCTCCGTCGTGCGACACTGACAAACATACTGACATGCATACACCTAGATACATAAGTAGCAGATGATATAACCAACAGCAGGTGACTGAAGGATTTATATTTAGCCGTGATTTACAGGCAAACATATTGATACTGATGTACTAAATCATGAATATCTGTAGCTGTCTTACCAAGATAACGTATTGCCTAGTAATTGGGTTGTAGAGGTCAGATAGGCAGTTGCTCCAATAAATACGGTGTTTGGTTCAGTCTGGTGAGACTAGAAGCCGACCCATCGTAGGAGCTTGAGAAACATGGTAAAAATATTCCTTTATTTATTGATCGAAGCTATAAAGGAAATCATATTGCAGGCATAAGGCATTTAAGAATGAATATAGTTTAGTGTTTTCATTGTCTGTCCTTATTACAATAACATTTATTTACTTAATATCATTTGCCCGCGTAGATGTCAGTTATGGCGGCCATAAGTAGCCTATATCCTTTCTTGGGATCCAAGCTTGCCCCATACCAAATTGTATCAAAATCGGTTGGGCGGTTCAGCCGTGAAATTGTAACAGACAGACAGGCAGACAGAGTTACTTTAGCATTTATTATATTAATATGGATTACCATCAATATTATTATACAACGTGCCTGACATTTGTGTTTGGCTTAAGATCAAAATTATTGAGTATTGGCAGTACTCTGGGCATTGCACAATTATTATCACAACTGGTATAGTTGTTTAGTTTAGAACAGTTATTTTAACTGTAGTTAGTGTTTAGTTTGGAGTTGTGCCCGATATATCAAGTCGACATATTGTACAGTTGACGTCACGTTTGTATAACGATTTGCTATCGACAGAGCCTTTATTTCTTTAGCAGCAAGGATGACTTTTGCATTCATAATTATTGCAGTTGATTGTAAGACAATAAGTGTAATAAAGTTTTTATCATCATTGAGTCTTGACTCTTTTTTCAAAGACTGATTTATTTTTATATTTGAGCTTTGAACCGTTCTCTATCCATTTTCTCGTTTGTCTCCATATGAAAAGATTACCACTTAAAACCTGGCCTTAGTTATAACTGTTATCAAAATTCAGTTATTTAATCAAAGTCAATTTTAAAGCTGAACTTACTTCTTTATTTGTTTAAAGTTAAACTAACCAATTTTATAACCATCAAAGCATTGAACATGTGGCGAAATCGGTGCCTCCGATGACTGAAAAAAAAAAGAAAAATGTATATGTCTTTCCCTTTCTGGCACATAGCTGCGTCTCGTTCTATATCCACATGTGTTTAAAGGATGGGATCAATGAATATTGTTTTTTTATTATTAACGGGTTACTGAGAAATTATTGGTGTGATTATAGTTTCTTCAATTTAGTTCTGTGTGTTTATTTATGTGAGCGATGATTTAAACAGCACATTACATTACACTTGTCTAATGTAGGTAATGTTTATAATATCATGGCATAATATACAAAGGAGTTAGCAGTTTGGTTTTGCATTGTTTATCAAATATTATCATGACTATATAAGGCATCTATCTATACTATAATATTATTAAAAGAAAAGAAAATATGCATTTTTCTATGTTTGTAACGAATAAACTCAAAAACTACTGAACCGATTTCAAAAATGTTTTCACTATTATAATGTTACATCATTTCTGAGTAACATAGGATATATTGCTTTGTTACCCGTATAAAGCCGGGGCGGTTCGCTAGTCTAATATATGTATGTTGATAATATCATGGCATAATATCCAAAGGAGTAACCATCTCGGGTTTTGTATAGTATATCAAACTAGCCGTCCCCCGCGACTTTGTCCGCGTGTTTTAGTTTCAACGGTTTTTCATTTTTGCAACATTTTTCATTTATGCTCCGCTCCTTTTGGTTGCAGCGTAATGTTATGTAGCTTATAGCCTTCCTCAATAAATGTGCTATCCAACAATGAAAGAATTTTTCAAATCGGACTAGTAGTTCCTGAGATTAGCGCGTTCAAACAAACAAACAAATAAACAAAACAAAAAAACTCTTCAGCTTTATACAATTAGTAATATCAAATATTATCATGCCTATACGTTCTAGGAGTCTTTAGCAGTTCGTTACATGTAGTACTCATAACTTATGATAAAATGAACAAAAAAATGCTTTAGATTTAGAACAAGCATTTGCAAATCATACAAATGTTTGTCCCTTCTGGGGACCGAAGGGAAGCTACCAAGACGGTAGTAGATTAAGTGGTGAACGCAGCTATCTGCGCAATCAAGGTTTTTTGAACGTATGATTCTAATCAAAGCTTTAAAAAAAGAATGACTATCCTATTTGATAAAGACTCCTTAAACTTTTTACTAAGCACTTATGTTTCTATTACACAGTATATACCCCCAGTTGCAACGCCATGACAACTCAATAATTAACAGAATATATAGCATAAACTTTCCTATAAAAACTATTAGTAAACAATACTTATATAACACGGAATTATCGGAATTGTACTGACAACATAGTATCAATGACATAAAAATAACAACTTTGTCTCAAACAAATTAAAATGTTTACGATTTAAAAACCTTTTCAGGTGTCATATTCCGCTAATCGTCACTTTCTTATCAAGTGATGCATTGGCATATTTTCTCACGGTACCTGTATTGGAGATTGAACTGTATCGTCTAGTGTTAAGGATAGTTATTGATTGGGAATCTAGTTTGAGGAAGTAAGTTTGGCGTTTGGTACGAGCGGTAGCGATTTTATTGAGTCGCATTTTTTTCTATTGTTTTTTTTTTTAAATATAAAGTTAACTAATCTAGTGAATTTATTGTAAGTGTGAAATTATCTTTGATGCCTACATAAAAACTAAGAAAAGCAATTAAAACCTAATTTAATAATGGTTTCCTAGCAGAAAATATTAACTACGTTTTAATTAATGACTCAATTAGTTACATGTTTTTTTATAACTAAGGATAAAATGTTAATATTTATTAATTTGTCAAGTTTAGAACCTGTAACTATACAAACATATATTCATAGTAATTCAGTATGCCAACACAAATATCACGAGATTTCTTTTTATATTTTAAATTACTCCGTCCCCGCCCCCGCTTCCGCTGCAGCTTATCCTTTACACCACACGGTGTAGCATATCACCAACAAACGCAGTCACAGGGCGTGTGTGTCAATTAAAGGTGTATTATTACCACAACCGTCCCATGAATGGCTGTCGGCCTTCCCGGAACATCCGCTGATTAACGAATTTATCAATAAGATGATATCGTTGAGATGGACTGTACTTCCAAATATGGTGACTAACTGTAGGTAATTTTTTTAAGAAGTTGTCTATATTCGCAAAAAGTTATAATAAAAATTACACCTTATAGTGTATTAAATCTTCTTCTGATTAAAAATAATTATAAACAAATAAATCAATATACATTTGTGGAACGCAGACATGATCTCACCATGATACGAATGCTATTTTATAATTACTTACTTAATAATCATTTTCCATGGCCTGGGAGTTGAACCCAAAGCAGCACTCATAATACCTACTTTACCCTCTTTAACTTACAAGTTACAACACTATTGAAGTAATTTGATAAAAGCTATGTTGCTTAATGTTCATACTTAATTAAAACATAATTAGTACATTAATTACAATAATAAAAATATCTGTTGTTTGTTCCCACAGACATCCTGTTCAGATCTATAGTTGATATTTATTGATCTGCGCAGGAGTCGCGTTGCGGCTCCGCTTACCATCCTGCAGATAAACTTAAAGTAAACAATATTGGACGCTGTATTACCTACAGGATGATGCTAATATCGATTGCAAAAAAGCTACTGTTTTTTTTTGTTTCCATTCCAGAAAAAAAAACAAGACAGTAACAGACTGAGCTCTACAAGTGAAGCGAAAATAAGAGTGCTAAAAATTTTATTATTATAGAAGATTTGAATTGGTAAATGAAAATTAGATAGTTTTTTTTCGTTTTGTTTTTAAAATTCAAATTTTATTGTTTTTTTTCCTAGTTTATGACGAAATATATCTATAACATTAATAATTTTTATAAATATAAATTTATAAAACGAATGTGATTCGAATTACAAATAAAATAAAACCCAAACAGTTTTAACGACATTTATCATAAATATTTACTAAAATTACTATCGAAATTTATTAATTGCGTTTAATAAAAGCATTTGATAGCGAATTACTCGAGGAATCTGCAGGAAATGTTAGTACGTTTGTTTGTTTAAAACATTCCGTATTTCTTGGGTATAATTTTGATGGTTTTATTACATGAAATTCCTGTGAAAACGTATGTGATTTAACTAATTAATGAAAGTTATTCCTCTGGCCGTTCCAATGGCTGATTTGTTTTATTTTTAACGTGGAAAACATTTCATTTAGATTAGTGAAGACGTTTTTATTTTAGTTGTGACGCTAGTGAGTAGTTACCTACTTACAAGTATTTCTTTTTCTCTTTAATCTTTATGGTTTTGAACTAAAACTGTTTATGGTTTAATAAATCGGATACATTATGTATTTGACCGATTTTTTTTGTAAAATAAAAACTTTATTAGATCAAAATGAGTGAACGACGAAAATGATATTTTTTTTTACAATTGTAGGTACTTATATATTTTTATAAACCAATTTGACAACGTAAAGGGATAAATATTCTGTAATAAAGTTATAGATGTTATAAGTATTCGCCGTCTCAATATTTGTAAAGAATTAGATGTTTGTTATAATAGAATTAGAAGAATTCCTTGTATATAAAAAAGGACAACAAATAAATAATTTTGATATTATTTTAAGAAGACTTGCAAAATCATTTGCATAGTATCGCCAATCCAATAACCGAACACCCTGTATAACACTAATAATGACGTAAGAAATCGAACGATATGGGAGCACCCCGGCTGGCCGCGTCCCACGCCGATACTGGACGATGCTAACCGTACCTACCTAGCTAGGTACCGTCAGCAAAACTAATGCCTACCTACCTTCGAGTACCGTCAGCAAAACTATACATAAGTATAACGATGGTATTCCCCGAAAGGGTGGGCAGAGGTACCTTAAAAAAGTTGATACAGACTAAATAGTACAATTGTATCGATATTAAGTTTAAAAAGTATAGGATCTATTTTGTTATATTATTATTTAAGGGCCTAACTGTCCCATGACTGAACAAAGGACTGTCTTTCCTCTTAATATTTTTTTGGAACTTGCTTTGTGAAATACAAATCTAAAAGTACCTTAGTACCTTACCTTCGCTTACCTAAGTACTTGTATCTTTTCTATTGGTATAACAATAGGTAATAGGAGTCATTCTAAGTACGTGCTAAGTCATGTCGACCTAAGACAACAAGGCGACTACTACACTACATAAATAGATATCTTTAACACTTTTAATACGGATGTTAAAACAATTAACAGTATCTGCTAACATCGTTTTAAGTAACTGTTATTGTACCACAATGTATTCTAATAAATAACAGATATAATAACCTAATACTATATCGGACCTGTTACTGATACTTATCTTTATTCTTTATTTCTTTATATATATATTATATATAATATTATAAAGCTGAAGAGTTTGTTTGTTTGTTTGTTTGTTTGTTTGTTTGTTTGTTTGAACGCGCTAATCTCAGGAACTACTGGTTCGAATTGAAAAATTCTTTTTGTATTAAATAGTCCGTTTATTGAGGAAGGCTATAGGCTATATAACATCACGCTACGACCAATAGGAGCGGAGCATAAATGAAAAATGTTGTAAAAATGAAAAACCGTTGAAACTAAAACACGCGAACAAAGTCGCGGGGGACAGCTAGTGCTAGTAATAACAGCCAGTAACTGTTATAATGCTGAAGGTATCTCTTCTCATATAGAGAAGGAACGAGCATTGATCACCAATCTTGCTCAATGCGGGCGATTTCATAAGATTAAATCCATGATTCGTCACATTTTATCCCTCCGACGCAAAAAGATAGTTGTCATAAGACTGACGTGTAGGTATGTCTGTGTATAAGTGTATGTCTGTAGCATCGTAGCTCCTAAAACAATTGACTGATTTTGATGTGTTTGTTTATTTGAAAGATGATGTGATCTAGTTTCTTTGTAGCCATAATTTAGTTTAAAAAAAACCTTTTCTAAAGTTGAGCATAAATTTGGTCTGAGTTTATTAAATGTTTAGTTTATAAGTACTTAGTGTTCACCGTTAGTTGTGTGTTAGTTAAAATAAATAATGTAGGTCGGATTTTAAAGACATTGAAGAAGTAAGTTATAGGTAGGTAGATACTTTAATTATTAGTGCTTTTATGAGATTTATAACAAGAAAGCAATATTGCAGTTAGCAAAGAAAAATAAAACGGTATAGCAAATCAAATTACCGGTCAATACTAAGTATTAATTAATAGGCATATCATTATAATAAATAATAGTTTGCAAAGAATGACACACGTCACGTACCAACGTATTCTTTTAAAGCTCAAATTTCAACATTCCAGTTGGATCTTATTCCTTGGAACTATTTGTAGGTACCTACAATCCGTAGGTGAAACTAGTGACCATTTATTTCTACTGGTTAACTATTGACTGGTGTTTAATAACAATATTATCTACATCCAAAACTCCACTGTTGTGTGCCTAACTCTACAATTAAATTTTAATTCAATGAAAAATTTAATTTAATTATAACTATAAAATCTTTTTGTGCCCATACTCTTTAATTAAATTTTATTTTATTATATAAAATCAGTCAAGCGGATAGGTTTGATGGTGTTCTTGAAAAAAAAAACAGTGTCAATGGAAGGAACTAACTGAAATTTAAACATTGACAGTATTTTTTTTACTGTGACTCTTGTTTGTGTGCTTGCTAAATAAAATAATAAATTTGCATTGACATTGTATTAGACTTGAAATTCATTTAAGAGTATCCCCCTGTTCTTCTTCACAAATTATCAAATGTATAAAGCTTTGTTCCTAACATGTACTACATACTAAAAATAATTAATAAATAAATTATTTAGAAAAAGTGTGATTTTTCTTTTGATTTTCGATTCGAACAGATAATTTATTTAGATTAAAAATGTCGTTCCTGTCTTCTTTTAACCCTGTGTATATTACATTATTTTAATAATCATATTATTATAAAGTTAACTCAAACTGGATAACATGTAACGTATAATAAAAAGGTAAAGATATTATCTCTTCGCTCCCCTATCATACCTAGTTCGGTGCGGTTAACGAGGGGAAGAGATAAATCCTTTTAAACACAGTTTCTTTTACATCGGTTTTAATAAAACATTCGTTAAACAAATAGTTTTTAAGAAAAGTCAAACTATTGTCCTAGAAAAGAAAATATTATTTGTATGTTACTAAGTATTTTACAATTTATTTAATCAATTCCAACACATAAGTAATATTTAATTAATTTTAACCAACCATTACAATTCTCAATAAATATTTATTGCATTTATTAAATAATGGGACGGTAATCTTATAGTCAATCGTACATTTATGAAAATTAATACTAAACAAAAAAAAAACTTTTTTTCTTGTAAATTTTAGTCCTTATAACCTAATGATTAAATTACTGTTAATAGTAAATTGTAAGCTTATTAAACCTGAAACAAGTATGTTCGTACCTCATTCATTCGCGCAGTTAAAATATTTTCTCACTGCGAAAAAACACTAATACGTCACCTTAACAATAGAAAAATCTCACATTATCACGTACTTATGTTATTCGATTCACTGTTAATCGATACTGTTTAGAATCGATTAGTTTTTTGCGCACACTAATTGGCATTACAGTAATTGATATTGTTGTAAAACACCTGTGCGACTTTGTTTAATATTCATTATTATGAAGAGGGTACTTTGAATATTGCATTTTTTGCAATAAACTAGCATAGGTAATAAGTATCTATGTACAACTCAATAAAAATCAACGACGAATGAGTACCTAAATAAATATTATTCGAACAAACCATTAAATAGTTAATTTTAAATTTATTTGACTAAATAATTATATTCAATTTAAAATTTCTGGAAAATTATAAAACAAAAGTTAAACCTACCTACAATAATTATTTACGAAAATAATAATTTTAATTACAATTACAATTACAGAGATATAGATAATATAATTTATAAATTAAAGCCCGGAAACTGTTCTGTTTAATTCAACAGTTAAGCCGTGAGGTCAACGACCCGCGAACGCCATCTGTACGAGAACCATTAAAGTTACTTAATTTTGTACATTCTCTATTTTTATAATTTTTCCATTAATTATAGCACAATGGATTTTCTTTTTTTTCGTTAACTTTGAAAGAGGTGAGTTGTGTTTGACGTAAATTAATTATAAATCATATTTTATATTTTGACGGTTTAATAAATATAGGTACTGTAGGTACATACCATTTTTTTCTTTCAAACCAGGTAGGTAAAGTTATTTAGCTAATTTAGCCATTTTAAGAACATTTTAAGAATTAAATAAATGGAATAAGATGAGAACATCTCATCTTATTCCATTTATTTAATTATTTAGTAAAAACTTATTTACTTATCCCTCAGAAAGTTAAACTATATATTTAATTTCTGTCTAACCCTAGACATTTTAACCTTTTGCTAATCCAAGTTGGTAAAGTTTAGCAAAAAATAGGGTCAACAATTAAAAAC
This sequence comes from Diachrysia chrysitis, assembly GCA_932294365.1. Lineage (NCBI taxonomy): Eukaryota > Metazoa > Arthropoda > Insecta > Lepidoptera > Noctuidae > Diachrysia > Diachrysia chrysitis. The sequence continues at coordinate 11,133,654 of OW028660.1, read as the reverse complement.
AATATTATTCTAAATAATTATTATAGGTATGAGCAGGTAGATTAAAATTTTATAATGATCATACCTAGATTATTATAGGTATGAGCAGGTAGATGAAATTTTTATATTGACCATACCTAGGTACCTACCTACTGCACTGAGAATTATAATCTCACAGGCAAGACCAGATTAACTTCAACGGTCTTTATCTAATATATAAATAGGTAGGTCCACAAATTTTTAAATTAAACTTATTTTTATACATTTCTTATAAGTAATTCTCTTATAAAGTATTTTTTACTTAAATCTAATTCTCATAGAAAATCTGATTCTCTAACTAATGTATGAATATTATAAAACTTTTTAACAAAAATCGAATTAAATAAATAATTACATATTTGACGAAATAATTAATTTTAGTGTTCGACTCTGAAGCGTTCGAAATATAAATCTTTAAAATAAAAGATAGGGTGAGCGCACCTACAATCGTCCATTCAATCAGAGAATCTTTTGTAACGCCGGCAAGATACCGTCGCGTCGCAAAACAGATAATTAAACTTTCGATTGCAACTGATCGTTTGATTTACCGATCGGATCCATTCTGCTCTATTTCTTACTTTTTATTTTCTAATGAGAAACGCATTCTCGGCCGGCGTCGCTGAATTTTATTTTTGAACTAATTTATTGTTTCGATTTTTCGCTGACATTTTTGTTCTGTAGTTGCAATGAGCTTTAACGATAGATCTTTTTTTTTTAATTTATTTGTTATTCGGTCTTGGCCGGTGATCTGAATAATGTTAAAGAAACTTTTCTGAGAAATTACTCTGTTTTCTATTTGGCCTAATATCTTGTTAGAACTTGGAAACAAATTTGAAACAGTCAGAACTTTTAATCTTATAAGATTATTTGTCTTATTGACACTCAAATATTTGTCTGATTATCTGCCTATTTTATGAGAAAGAAAAATCACACTTTTCCTAAATATTTACACAATAAATTACACTAATTAACACTTACGTGTGCACTCAGATGAGACTTGTAAAATCACAATAATTTTCAATGTACGTCCACATAACACTTTCAAGTCAAATTATTTCACAAGAACTGTTTATCGAAATTATCGTTTATTATCACACGCACTAGTAACAATATAGTTACTGAATAAAAGTGAAACACAGTCAGCTACGCCCAAAATAATCTTAAGTCCGAGCGAAAACAAAACAAAAACATGACACAGTGTACACAAAACTCAAGTTCACTGACGGCCGAATTAATGAAAAAAATTTTTTAAATAAATAAAAACGAGTGTGCGATTATCGACAGTTAACAATCACAATCGATTATCGGAGAAACGGTTTCGATCCGATTAGTTATTATTACGTAAGGTGATCGTGAGCGCGGCGCGGCGTGCGGCGTGGCGGGCGCGCGTCGTTGGCGCGACACACGACTGCAGTGCGATCCTTCGGACGAAGCCCCACCAACACTACGCGCATCTGAGGCTCACTCCTTGGCGCGGCCCCGCCCAGTGGGACGCCACTCGGTAGCTAAGATGACCGTCTCCCTCTTTATCACTCGCGCTCTATTCCACGCTTCTCGTCTCTTTCGCTCGCGGCGACAGTGGGGCGCGCCAATAGGATCGGTTCGGCGGATCGAGTCGAGACGATGAATCGAGATGTGTACTTAGGTATCACTGCACAAGTCCTTTTGTTGTAGTCGATAATAGGATGCGCTTTTTTTGCGGCGCGATCGACTGCCCGCTTCTTGGACCGCGCGGCGGCTGTTTGTGTTGGCACGCATTTGTTTACATTTCCTCTGTAGCTCCCACTTCTGACCATAACAAACGTAGTTACCTGATTTTTTCTCTGTAGAAATATATTGATCAGATCTTCATACTTCCAAAACTACCACACATGTAGGTACTAAAACGATGTTCTCAAATTGACTCCCCATTTTTTTTTGTTAGCTCTTGTACAAAAAACAACTCGTACTTTAATCGCAACTTTAACGATGGTTGAAAAGAATAAGAAAGGGGCCCCGGTATCGGAATCACCTTGAAATGATCGAAAGTGCATGAACGTAAGGGCAAGACGTAGGGTGCTGATCGGCGGCAGGGGTGGGTGAACTCGGTAGGGCGTCAATGTAGGTCAGTTTTTGTTTCGCGCCACCCGAAATTCGGTTACTAGGTTCGTTCGTGTTACGTTTGGGTATTAATCTTTAACGGGGCCGATAATTGGGGAGTTTACCACAATACTTTGTGATTTTTTGAATTTTGCTTCTTTTTTTTTGTAAAAGAAATGTTCCTATCTATCAGACGCACATATTTTTAGGTTAAACGAACTATTTATAATACAAATCTAATCAGATCATAATTTAACGTTACCCTAAAATATATATTTTTTATATGATTTAATATTTTGGCACATTTTCTATTGAAAACATCATCGTAATGCATTCCGGTAACGATGTCAAATGTATGCAAGTACATTATTTTGTACAATTCTATCAATATCAAAGACACTAACATTAAACTAGTTACCTACACATTTTCGCACGCACTTAATTATCGCAGCAAAAATGTTAATAAGTCTGTCGCGCTCCCCTCCCCAACAGATGGCGTTGGGCGGCGCTTTTCCCCATTTCCAAAGCATTTTCCGACCGCTATCCAAGGGAACGATTAAAATCTCTCGCTTTGAGTAGCATGGTTCGTTTAGAAGTTGAATCGACGAAGATACGACCCATAAATTATAGCTTATTATGTTATAAAATATATGTTATGACATAATAAGTTTAAAATACTTTAAATTGAAACTAAATGGGTGTAATTAATGTGTTAAAAATAGAACACGTTTACAGAAATTGTTGTAAGTGTATTCTTAGAAAAGATTTTGAAATGCGTCATAGAGTTTTTAATTGCATTTTTATGTTTGTAAATTGAAAAGTTTTGGTAAAGTTGTCCTAGAACAATAAGTATAAATAACCTACCTTTAAGGAAGTCTGATACCTATACTGCCATTTTGAAATACCTAATTATAGTTATGGGTTAAAGTAAGAGTGGTACTGGCCTGCATAAACAGGGCAGGGTTTTTATTATTACGATAATATGTATTTAAAACATTTAAATTTGGGTTAGATCAGAAATTTTGTTAGGAATATTTGTAAGGTTATTAAAATAAGACTTTAGGGTAGAACCTGGATAGTCGCCCGGGGGTATAGTTTCCTCGATTGCAGTTACTCTAGTTTTGCGAATAAAACGCATTTTATTTTATTTATCTATCGAAAGACTCATTAACTACAACTAAGTAGACCGTGTTGCATGTCTGTCTGCGATTGCATGGGAAGGCTAGGTGCGATCAGAATTATTGCGATCAGATTTTTTTTTCTCGACGGGGCCCTGTATGGGTTAGTTGTCCCAAAATTTAGAGGTCCACAAAATCGCCTATACTCTGGAAATATCAAAGATAATGTTTATTTCTTTCATAAATTTAAGGATAACAAACCAAAGTGGGGCTAACAGATATAAAGTAATTTCAAAAAGTGGGGCAGCTATTCGGTTTTTACTAATTAGTTTACTTAAAATGGTACATTCAAGAACTGTACTGTTTTGTGAGACACTGTTTAATTCATAAGTTTATTATGTAGGTACCTATCTTTTAAAATATAAATAAATAAATAATAAAAATAGAATTAAAAAAACTAGGTACCTAGGTAGGTAGGTTATTTTTCTCGTATTTTAAAGGCAATATATTAATTAAGACAATTTTCATTTAGTGTCTTGTAAAATAAGGTTCTCATAGATATAAACACTATCTTAAATAAAATAAAATAGAAAGTAAAACAAACAAATCGACATAATTATGATATTACATCTAAAACAAAAGAAGAAATTGAGGTTCGTGAAAATTGTGACAAAATAATTGCGCTAGAGTCGAACGTGCGAACGTAATTATATATAGCACAGTATTCACGCAAGCGCAGTGACGACATCAAATCACTATAGCGAGGTTGAAACTACCTGATTGATGGAAAGATAGAAAAGGCTTAATATGATGACTTTTTCCAAGACCCTTCGGAATCGGCCTCCAGTCTTACCAGATCAGTTGAATAGGTAAGTATAAATTTCACATGGCGATCATGGCGCGACGTCTTGTATGATGTTTTCAACCCGTACACGCTGCTAGGAAATACCGTGGGTTAGACAGGTTGTCAGATTTGCAGGGACCTAATGACTGTCAAAAATCACTTTTAGACAGTTTCACAAACTTGAGAGAATGAAATGAGCATTTTTTCTCACTACAATTTCCTATCTAAATTCCTTTAGGTTTTTAACTAATTTATTTACTTCTATATAATTTTTCGTTTTTTTGTTAATTTTTATTTTTCGCGGTGAACACTTGTTCTACCAATTCTGACATTGGCTCTGTCGTCAGGTTGGCAACGATTCTCGTTGCCACCCTGACGACAGAGCCATTTATAACATAAACTGAAATGAATTCAAACTTTTTGGGTTACAATATATCCAAGTTATAAGAATGTAGGTAATTGTAGTTTGGTTTACAAATTATAAAAGGTAGATAATTATACACCATTGTTATTGTCATTGGGTAAGATAAGATTAATGATGTTTTCTTAAATTAAAGTTTGGCAACTGAGGATTAAAGAGAAGTTGCATCCGTATTCAAACTGATAACAAATTAACTTATTCTTAGAAATAAAAGTAATAGGGATGCGGACAATATTTTTTATTTACGCGTCACATAGATTATTCAAAAATAATAAACACGTATTTTTTCTTTTTTTAATTGAACAAACAATGAGGAAGTTTTAGTGAATGGAAATGTCGCGTGACGTCAGCTCTTGTAGCTACAATTTTTACTTACAAGTGATGTCTCAAGTTCTGAACTTTAAAGCGCTTTAACATTTTCATTATTTATTGATTTGATAAAACAAAAAATACGAGTACCTACTTATTTTTTATTATTTTATGTACCTATCTGGCGGACTAAATGAATATTTCCTTTTCATACCCAGTCCGCACACCTATTCTCGTGCTATGAAATATGTGACGATTAGAAGAAGCTTATGGAATTTTCTAGTTATTAAACAATTTAATAGATGCTTGGTTGTTACAGTAGATACCAAAATACTCCGCCGGAGCCCCGCCAAGCATGCTTTAGTAAACCCGCGGCTCCTGCAAAGGGAAGGACGGGGCCAGAGTGACTTTAGTCGGTGCAAGTCTAACATATCCCCATCGTTGCCCTAGGCGTGTGTTGAAGTCATTAGATTTTCACATCGTAAACAAAAAAGAAAGGTACCGAACTAATATATCTCGTAATAGGTAATTACACGTTTCTTTTGATGATCTCCGTGGTCGATTGGCGTACACATCGGTTTTCGAGGCGTCACCAGCTCTGAGGTTCCGGGTTCGATCTTGTAGATAACTACTTTTCTACATTCCCTCGGGTCTGGGTGTTTGTGGTACCTCCGTAGTCTCTGATTCCAAACAAGTGCTTTAGCTACTTACTTTGGGCTCAGAGCAATGTATGTGTTGTAGACAACATTTATTTATTTCTTAACTAGCTGTCCACCCCAGCTTCGCAGGGGTAAAGTGAGATTTTCAAAACATTATTTTTTAGGTCTCCTGACAATAATTAACACAACAAAAAATAATTAGCGAAATAGTTCCATCCGTTCCGCGTGATGTGATGACCAAGGGAAATAGAGATTCATTTTTATACCTATATGTACTTAGATAGATGTATATTGTGTACCTAGGTATCAATACACAATTAAATATTGCATTAATCTGTTATCTTTCGTTCTTATTCAATCGCTATTCAAGGAGGCTTTATATCCACCCTCAACAATTTTGACCAGTTTTTACTTCTTGCATTGATCCAGCATTATTTGCTTTCAAACAGTCGTACTGTTTAAATATTGTAAGATGAAGGAACAATGGGTGATTGTAAACAAGTAAGGGTGTCTCTCCGATATTAAAAACATCTGTTTCGATCCCCGGCAGAAGGGTTAGAGGAAATTTTTGTGGACATTCTTAGGGTATTTTTTGTTTTATCAATTTTGTGAAGGTGAATTGTTATGGTTTGGTTTTGGAATATGTATTTAAGGAATAAAAATGGGTAATTTTTAGGTTAGTGTTGTGGTAAATATTATAATGATTATTTTATAACATTATTAATTAAATGTAAGCTTATATTTTTATAATTTAATAGCAATAACAAAAATCGTTGATGAAAAATCTTTTTTCTGAGTGATTTAGACAGATTGACTGAGAAAACTGGAATCATTTTTTTTATTGTTAAATGATACTTAAGTAGGTACTAGAAATCAAGAAATTTAGATACCATTCCTAGATGTCTACATTTTTTTTACAATTTCGCAATTTCTGACAAATACAGATTAATAAGAAAAAAAAATCTAGGTAGGTACTCCATATAAAAATTGTCTAAACAAAAAGTTTGTCTATATTTAAATCCACAATAAACTTACGTTCAAATCGAGAAACGAACGCCAAAAAGCAGAAAAAGTAAAGAAAAAAATATCCCTTCTTATGCAAATATTTCCTGAGAATTTACGTTTGATTTTAGCGCCCGTCGCGTCCAAGTGTTGCGTTATTAATTATTAATTTCCAAATGATTTATTAGCATTTTTTTTGTGCGAAACGATTAATGAAGAATTCTATGTAGATTGTATTTTTTCGCGACTTATAAAGGGTTACGAATGTTTCTTGAATTTTTCTCTTTCAATAGAATTAATTAACGCGAAAGAAAATCGTGGCTTTTTGAAGTGTAAATTGTCCTTTTGTTTTTTTTATATTTCTGTAATCAGAACTCCGGATTGGGTTCGTTTGGAGTTGATAGACGAATTTATAAATCAGTGTATTTGAGTTTCTTTTTTTTAGCTTATTGAATACAGGTACTCACTTACTTATAACTAAGTATACTAGTGTCCCGTCCCGGCTTTGTATGGGTCGACAAAACATTAACGAATTTCACATACACACCTTCCTATTGAATCACTTTATCCATTGGTGACAACAGACGCTTCAGATATACAGTTCAAACAGACAGACTCGGAGGGTAAGTTTGTTTTATAAGATGTATAGATTAATTAAGATGTGTATTTCGCTAGTTGGTAACTAGTAATTAACTATCATTGTAGATAAAAGTCTGCAGTGATTGCGTGATTTCGCGATTCGGGAACAAAATATTCATTTTCCTCACAAAGTTTCCTGTCTTGGCCAGTTCTTCTGAATTACTCTATTTTAGTGATAAGTGTTTCGTCATTCTAAAACTTCAACCACCATCTAGGTCTTAAAATATTAACCTATCGATAATATCGTTAGCATTTTTTTTTCATAATAAAATTCTAATACTCGTCGTGATTTATTTTAAGATTATTCTTTAATTTTTACGAAATTTATACTTTACAAGAGCATCATATCAGCCTACTGCCGTCCCAGCAGTGAACGTAGGCCTACCCCTAAGAGCGCCAACCACCTCTATCTTGAGCAGCCCTCATCCATCCTCTGCCATCTTCACATCTTCACATCGATCTCTGCAGATCATTAAGATTTTTATATGAATAACTTTTGTTATTAAATTAAAGAAATATGACACATTACAGAAGCACGTTGAGATAATTTCCAATCAAATTGAGAATGCATAGGGAACCAGTCTGCGTCATCGTGTGCTAACAATGATGTCTGTCTGTCTGACAATAGTCACCCACTACTGGGTAAGGTAAGGTCTAAGTTAAAGGAGGTGAGCGGGTAAGATAGGAACTAGAATTGTATGATTTTATGACTTTTTAGACGTATTATGGGTGAACAATATTAGCTTTATGATGACTCTTGAATATATTTCAATTCCAATACAATGCCAATGCAACATTGTTATTCAATTATTAAAAATAATAAAATTACAGTACAGTTAATGGCTTATTATCTGTACTGTAATTTGCAGTATAGATGTCGTGGTGGCCTTAAACCCGCCTCTCCAACCAAGAAACTAGAATATGACAAATCGAAGACAAATATGCGCGACTAGTGCCTCTGGCGGCGAAATTGCAAGCGGTAGTCCACGTCGTCAGCGATATTGCGTAACAAACTTAAAAAATAGAGGAGATTTGAGAATATCCTCCATTTGAATTCGGTTAAAAAGCAGTTACGTGAAATATCACTTCTGTTGATGAATGATATACCTAATGTAGTAAGTAAGTATGTTATTTTAGCAATTTATGTAAAAACACCGACGATATCGCTGTTTCTTTTCTCTTGTGGTACAGTCCAAGATCAAAGTTGCTACCGACTTGTGTTAGAAAGAACTCTGTTCGACCATTAATTATTTATGAGTCGTGAAGACTTTATTACGTCGCATCTAACGTTGTATGGTAATTCACATTGCGTACGTCGAAATTTGTGTATCTATTTTTATTTCTACGTAGGTACCTACTGCTTTTCGCATTGTTTGTAAAAACAATAGCAAGCTAATTTACAGAAAAAAATATACTATATTGTGTGCTACCTACTGCTTCATAGAATTTTAAACTCTCGACATCCAGCTTAAATCTCAAACGGGACTAGGAAATGGACTCGATATCTGTAAAAAGTTTATTCGTTTGTAATTTATTCAATAATAAATTATTATTCAACTTTTTTATTAACGAACTTAACTACATATACACATAAAAAAAAGAAAACTAATTAAAACCTATAATATGGCATCAAAAAATTCGTCCACATCGCTGTCGACTGGAAGTGTACCCAAAAGGCGGGCGGCATGGCCACGTTGTATGGCAATGCTTATCCTCTGTCCAAGGTAATAGCCAGGCCTTGGGTATATATGTTTGTATGAGCAATTTATTTAACTAAAGGATAAAACAACTTGCCATAAATAAGTAATTTCTACTTAAAAATACAATTCAATAATCCAACTGCAAGCGTCATAGAGTTTTTGATAATCACCATATTTGTCACAGAGTAGTGAGAGATATAGAGGCTACGTGCAATGTGGTCATATGTGGCCAGACCACACATGTGGTCAGTTAGTGTTTACCTTTACATGTGTAAAGCTCACAATTACTGGAACTAAATGTTTTATGACCATGTTAGCTAGCGGTTAAATATGTAAGATTGTAAGCATGTGTTTTAACTGGCTTTGGTGATGATTTTGGTAAAGGTGATATGTAAAAGTGTGAGTGTAGTTACGTTTGTTGTTCATTGTTATGTGATTAAATGGTAATTAAAAAAATGTGTTTATATTCTAAATCGTGGCTCTTATATTTATCAGCAACGTTTTGAACTTGGTGTCTATTTGATAATACTGAATATGGTGACTTTGCCTAAAAATGGCAATAACATGCTCAAAAGTTATAGTTTAGCAAAACAGGTTATTATCTACAGACAAGGAAAAATAATATTTTTTGTTACTGTTAAAATGTCTACCTATATATTCATTGACATAATTTACTACTAGATACTTAATAATTCACATTATTTAAAAATTCTCTGTACTCACACTACTCTGCGCTCTATTATCGAAATGCACATCGTCTTTTCGTAAGGGTTGAACATTACCGCACAAAGTTTACCTCTACACTTCTCATAGACTTTATCCTTAACACTATAAAGTCTATTTTCCTTTGAATCTTGTGTAGGATTATGTTTGCAGTAGAATATTTAGTGTCAGCCGTACTTACCGAAATTGTACAGTTCCCCAATATCTAGATATGTTTTAAGATGGTTTTGTATTGAATATTCTTATGCTGTTTGTTTTTATGGGGCTATAGCTTAGTATTAGCCACCCTACCCCGTGAACTGGTGGTGTAGAGATTATTTTGTTTAGGAGTTGAAGGGTTGGTTGCAATTTTCATAAGCAATTGCTGTCATGTTTGGAATAATGGATTAGTTCCACTTGTGATGGTCATAACACGAAATTTATTACTATATTTTTTTGAGTTATACAATGGTTTTAGATTGATGTAAACCTCAGAACGATTTTTTTATACTTAATTATAAAAAAATTACTGAATAAATTACCAACATTATACTAATCTATCTATACTAATATATAAAGCTGAAGAGTTTGTTTGTTTGTTTGAACGCGCTAATCTCAGGAACTACTGGTCCGATTTGAAAAATTATTTCAGTGTTGGATATCCTATTTATTGAGGAAGGCTATAAGCAAAACATTACGCTGCGACCAAAAGAAGAGGAGCGTAAATGAAAAATGTTGCAAAAATGAAAAACCGTTTAAACTAAAATACGTAGACATAGTTGCGAGGGAAAGCTAGTATTTTAATATAAATAAAAATACTATTTTATAGATAAAAAGTACTAGGTGATCATCCTAAAAAGTGTAATAACATCTTTAAGTCGCAGCCTAAATAAGTAGGTATTGGGTCTCTTCGACAATAGTTTAAGAGCCACAATTTCCCCATTACCCACATAACGCCGTGTCGTTCACCGCTGAGTCATTGTTTTACAACAATCGCCATCATTAATTAATCAACATTATTATATTCTTCAAAAAATTGCCCCCGAATTGATGTTTCCATGTGAAATGAGTTTGGTACAGAGTTATGAATGGTTAGAGGGTATAGGCATAGATATTACACTTAAGTAATTTAACCGTATCAAAAGAGGATTTTTGCAGAGTACTGTAATGAGACATAATATTAAAAGAAATAGAAAAATTTAATATAAAAAAAAAAAATTGGCACCTTATAAATAATTTTGTTACAGAACAATTTTTACAAATATTTTTGCACTAGCATTTTTCCGCAGATGCGCCCGCGTATGTGTCGGTTATACCGGAAAAAGTAGTCTGTCTTATCCTAGCCTACTCAATACCAAGTTTCATCAAAATCGGTTTAGCAGTTAAGCCGTGAAAGCGTAACAGACAGATAAACAGCTTTCGCATTTTTAATATTAGTACGGAAGTATGGATAAAACCAACAACATTATACCTTAAATGTCATTACGAAAATTGAATTTCTTATTCAATTCTCAACTCCAACTACTAATGCCAGTTCTACACATTCCTAACTCTATTCCCGTAATGGCGTCATTGGAACAATTAAAATTTGATGATGCGGGCGCACTGTTCTCATCAATATGAGCTCAGCTAATAGGTGCTGCGCCCGCGACGTCGCCTGCATACGTACACTGACCTTTACGACAATTGTATTGCACTTTTACTTTTTTAAGTTTCAAGTACTTTGACAAAGTTTAAGTGATTTGAGTGTAAGTGTTTTATGATTGATAATTATTTAACTTAATAATTTGATTTAGATATTTTTTTGTTTGTTCGATACTGCCCTTGTACAAACATTGCAGCCATGTATAAACAGTTGCGTTGGGAATGTGGAGCTAAATAGACCGTGTTAGTTCACTGACGAAGTTAGTTTTTCTATTGCTCTGGTGGGCCTTAAGGTTCTCGCCAAAAGTTCGGTGTAGCAGTCAAAGCCTGGGCTCAGGCTAAATGCGTAAATCACTTCCAAAAAGAAAAAACTAGCCCTACCCCAGCAGTAGGTTACTAAAAGGTAGAGTATATAAAAAATGGGGTAGAGCTTAGATAACAGGTAGATACTGAATATAAATGTAGAAAAAAAAGTTTTGTGTACTACGTCACACAGAAAACAGTTTCACTTTTTATTAATATACAAGACTTCTTTTTGTGTTACCACAAAAAAAGGGGTGATCCAAATACAATATCGAGATTTGTGTATGAATGGGCGACATCTGTCTCGAAGGAAGTGACGAAATATCACAAAAACATCGTGTTTGATTTATAATTTCTTTTTATGAGGTTTGGATTACAAGGAAAATAGGCTCGCCTTTGACCTACTATATATATATGCTGTATCGTAGTTGTATTTTGGTGAACTAAATTCTTAGATATACATACATCAAGAACTAACAGATTCCTTATAATAAGTAACACACGATTGACGTGAATCACATTAAATACTAGCAATAAATAAATAACAAATTACAAATAAATAAATGTGATGAACCCAAAGTACGAACCCAATGTAAGTAGCGAAAGCACTTGTGTTATGGAATTCAGAGACAACGAAGGTACCACAAACACCCGGATCCGAGACAATGTAGAAAACTGGTTTTCTACCTTGACCCGTCCAGGGATCGAACCCGGGACCTCAGAGCTTTGTACACACTTGACCACGGAGGCCGTCTAAACTTTCTAACTTAAAGATTAAACAATTAGAAAATGACTACCTAGTGAAAAATGTTTATTGACATTGTTGTTTTTACTGCTGATAGTCTGATACTAAACTTAAATATACACCTTAACAGATTCGAACAAACAAATTATTATTATTTCAGAACCCTATCTAATATCTGGGGCCACATGTAGCTGTTTTCACTATTTCCTCATAGGCGGTGATGATGTCACTTTCTTTCAAGGACTTCGCCCTTCACAAAAAGTTCTTAAAAAAATACAACATTAGATATTATTAGACACCTCTAAAAAGTTCAACAAGGGAGGGTCCCTTTAGACACATCCGATATTTATCGATAGCAGATCAGATGTCATATTTAAATATTTCCTGTCGCCAAGGTGTAATTTTTTGTTGATTCACTTTCTATGGGACAAAATGAAAGTTTGATAGAAATATCTATTTGCATTTTTTAGGTTATCATTTTGACGACAGTAATTTCTATTGATGACGTATTGAGTCTCTGTTTACAATGATACACAAAAAAGCAATAAAAGAGAATAATTAAATACTTATTTTTTTATAACTTTAACTATGTGTACAGAAAGGGATTTTTTATTCATTTGTTTGTCATTATTTTTAATTCTCATTCTATTTTCTTAATTACGAAAGTGAACTGTTTTTTTTTATTTGAATGTATTTTAATACAACTGCTGTATTGTCTTATACGTAACGTTTAAAAATGTAAGAAAATAATATTAGGAACAAAACATCATAAGAGGTGCTAAATAGCACACAATCCTCAATTACCATAACCAAACTGAAAAAAAAATGCAAATCAACATGGCGATCCATTTTCGTACATCATAACACCCCAACAAACAAGTCGATGTCAAAAATAATTTATTATCTATCAAAAAATAATTGTTCTAATTACTTATGCAACACTGAGTAGGTATCTCCCCTTTGGCACTTTTTTTATTATTCAAATCGCGTAATGACTGGCGCCATTGTGAAAAATGTTTGATCGGATACCTTTGCCATTAAAAAAATAGAGCATTTTTTTTAATTTTAAAAATAGAGACGGAATTATTTGATTTTTAAGTTTAGTATTTCGAATGGAATTGGATCTTATTGTTCTTGTATGTTCTAGAATTGTCTATAAAATGACATTAAGGAAATAGAAATCTGATCATAAAAAGATGAAATTAAATACTAAACTCCTTTAACAAAGAGTTTAATAGTTTTTCGTTTTGCTTGGTCGGTCCGAAGGAATAAAAAAATGTCTATGTACCAAATTAATACAAAGTCAGGAAGTTCCTACACAGGTTATGGTCTAATACTAAGAAATTTCATCACTTCTAGTCTTCTATCTACTAATGAAGATAAAAATGTATATACTCATTTTTCTTACATTCTTAGGTAGGTATACCCGACTGTTGAACGTTTTCGGCTGCGACCTTTTTCTACCAACACCTCCAACGAGATCTCCAGATGAATTCAAAACAAGTTGAGTATATACAAAATGTGCATATTATACGGTATTCACTTTCATATACAAACCTTTGATTTAAAATGCCACAAAACAGTCATAAAACATTTGGGTGACACGTTTGTTCGGACCGTTGTCTGTTTCCAATTCTTATTAATAATGACAGTTGAGTATATCACACGAGTTACATTTTAAGACTATGGTTCCGTAGTCAGTATGTGTATATATTAAATATGAATAAATTTATTAAATATTCGTTTTCCTTAAAAAGGATACTTTTTCGTAAGAAATTTTATATATATTTTATTATATGTATTTTATGTACAATTTTTATGTATGTTTATTTTATAAATAAATACTTAGTTATACACTTCTATAGATCTCTCTATCACTCAAAGGTTTGCTAGTAGAAAAAACTCAACTTTGAGTTAAGCTCGCCTCTGCTCATCAAATATCAAATTATTGCATTATGCAGATAAATTATGCAGTCATTTTTAAGCCTCCTTTAAAAAAACTATCTTTACACCATACCTTTAAGTGGTAGGGACAGTGATATTTGACGATAACTTAAAGTTAAGATGCATTTCATTACTCGGTCATTAGGTATGCCTTTTAAAAATAATTTCTTGAAACATTGGTTAAAACATCGTCCTTTCAAAAATTAAGGGTTTTAAATCAACTCACGGAACCATACTTATCGAAAATGTACAATGTAAACCAAAATGCTGTTGATATGCAAATGAGGGTGTTTATTTTTGACATATCCATAAAAGATGGATCGCGTTATAATAGAGGTCTATAGAATATCATAGACAATAGGATCTCCTTGTTGATATAATCGAACTTTATTTGATAATGGCCCAGTTATTATTAACGGAAAAGGCGGCTGGTTGGAAATGTTGTTTGTATGTATAGATTGAACAAAAGGTATCTAAAAAAAATATATATTTAGCCCGGTTTGCGGCTCATTCAAATTATTTTGTTATATCAACTTGCCTTAAGTATTCCTATTATCGTAGGCTTTAGTTGGATATAATATATAAAAAAATAAATGTGGACAGCATCAGATACATTGCTCTGAACCCAAAGTAAGTAGCTAAAGCACTTGTGTTATGGAATCAGAAACAACGAAAGTACCACAAACGCCTAACAGACAATGTAGAAAAGTAGTTTTATTCATTGACTTGACCGGGGATTCGAACCTGCGACCTCAGAGCTAGTGACACCTTGAAAACCGGCGTGCACGCCATTCGACCACGGTGGTATTTACATACCCATCTGGACATATGGACATCTTCAACACCAGTAGTCATGGCGTTGGGTTGCTGGCCCTTAAAATATGTCCTGTCCCTCTTATTCTAACCTCCCCTCATAAAAAAATAATATCAAACAAACACGATGCATCATCCCACCTTCACAGAAAGATGTCAAGACCAAGCCATACAAACTCAAATTAACTCGCCAAATCGGAGTTACATACAAAGGAATATACGTTATAAAAAATACACAATACAAATCACAGTATCGCCTGTTAATGATCTTGATGTCTCGCGATGATTGTAGAAAGAGAAAGAAGATGCACCCACAAAGGTTATAGAAAGAGATGGAAGATGTGATATCTCACCGGAAACAGCGTAATATATGGTGCATTGTTAGTAACGAGATCGGTTTGTATGTCTGTTCGTCCGTGGGCGGACTTGCGCACGCGCCGTTTAAATAGTGTAGCTGAATAAATTTATTTCTTGATATGAAATTCTACGGTAGGTCTTTAAATTCAGATTTTGTTATTTTATACCTGGATTTGATTTAAAATGTTTGCAGTACCTACAATTTTGAGATTGGTATCGAACCAGTTGGGTTTTATTCGACAAACGCTTTGGATCATCATTCATTAGGGACTTTGCGAAAGAGTATGCTTATGAGACTTTGGATCTTATTTGTTTTTTAGAGGACGCCTGTTTTTTTAGCTATATTTTTTTTAATAGTACAAACTACTTCATTAATATTATGGTCCCAAATTATAACACGCAAAATAGAACCTAATATGACAAAGCTAATAATTATATTTCTTTTCTTATTTTTGTGTTGCCAACGTTATACCTGAAATATATTTTTTTTATAGATTATCCAATCAATTGATCGTAGTGAAGTTGACAGCTTCGGGCATGTCAATGATACTTAGTCCCGTCTTTCGGGCCACAAGAAAAACAAAATATGACATTACTTAACTGATATCTTATACAAGTTAAACCACATGGCTGTTATTCTAATAGATGTCAAAGGGGTGTTCTTCGAGGCCCAAAATGCACAATCATTAGTGAGTGACAAATGGTTCAGGAGCGTGGCGAACGCAAACAGATTTATCTGGTTGTAGAGATTTGGTTAAGCAACCAAGCGTGCGAGATGTCATTGTAACTATGTTATACAATCTACAATGTAACAACTATTGGGAATCGAATGTAATTTCAATGTCCCATTATTTTCATTTTGGTAGGTCTACAATTTAGAAATTTGTAGGAACTATTCCAACTACATTAAATGATATTATTTAGTGACTTATGCAGTAGTAGATATTGTTAAAGTTGAAACAGAAACTGAATAACAAGTCTCAGTTCATAAGAAGGTGTATGATAATGATAACCAGAAGAATAGTGTTAGTATTGGAGAGAAGATGCCTCAAATGGAGAATAGATGGGAATAATTTTACCGAGCAATATGACAAAGAATTATAAAAATCATACTACATGATATCCTCACCCATTTAAGGAAGGCTACTGTTTCAATTCTGTTTACAACTCACATGCATTCAACTCACATATCACTTCAATAAACTTATCCACTACTAAAACAACATGAAGTTGCATCAAAAATCCAACAATAACTTCATAAGCACTCATCCCAGGCGTCAAACGCCTTTGTCTCATCCCCTTTAATCAGCGACGTGTAATATCGCCAATTACCGCGATAGACGTAATTAGACATTATAGGCGTCGCAAAAAGTGCCGCCGTCACGGGTGCTAGTCAAAGTCCATGGGGTTTATATGGTGGAGTACGTTTTGAGACTGAGGATAATTTTATGGAGAATTCGCTATTATGAAGCATCGATCTATCTAATGGGCCGAATATTTATATTGAATACGTAATTACAGGTGTATTTATTATTGAAGTTCGACGAATAGGAATGATACAAAATACGGTAAAAGTAATAGGTATTGCACTAGCCCAGCAGTGGACGGAGTAATTTAGGCAAGGGAAAAATAATAACCTTTTGATCTAAAGTTTTTTGCACGATTCCGCTTTGGATGCTTAAATGATAGGAGGCAACATTATTAAAAAAAGAAATGTCTTTATGATACCTTTCCAACCAGTACTTAGCAATAATGTTTAAATATTGATCGATTCATATTTCGTTTGTCCATTCACTAACACAAGCGAGCCGATACTGAATCACCTGAGGATCTTTTCGATCTCATTCGTATTTAAAATTCAAATTTGGAAATCCATTAGTGCGACACGTCATTTTAATGTGACAGAGTATTGAGTTACTCTAATTGATCGGTGCTCTCCACTCGTTTTTTTCCGGCTTGGTTCGGTTCGTTCGAATTTCAAATTTGAATATGAAAGTTCGTTGTTAAGTTCTTTTTTTAATGTAATAATGTTCGATATTATTGTTCGTGCTTCCGGATTTGGGTTAGGGTCTGTCATTGTGACGTTGGTGGGCCGGATGTAGATGTGTTTATCAGCGGTACTTAATTATTTTAGTAGTTTTAATCATGTATGAGGTTTTGTTGGATTAGAATAATTATAAAATTATGATTTTAAATGTTTTTAATAATTTATTATTGCTATTATAGTAGCAGATACTATAATTTTTATTAGAAATATTTTTTTGCCTTAGACTTGTACATCACACTGCAGAATCGTACGCATCATTTAATATCGACGTGAAATGTTGCTTTAATCGATAAAAAATCAAACAGTTGAACTTTAGACAGATGCAACATCTTTAGTACAGAATAAATTACTTCCTACCTCAGTAATCGTACCGTATAATTCATATTGATGATCATATCGATTCACAAATGTATCGATTTGCTTGTCAACCTTAATGTGCATTCAGTTCAACATTCATTAATCTATATTTTTCGGAACCCGTTCTTGTAATGTGACAACGACAGCAGAATGAAATTGATGCAAACATAATCGAAGTTTTATGATTCGGACAAAAGTCGATTGTCCGCAATCTTTTGGAACTGTAAATATTTTAGGGTTAAATATCAAAAACTTTGAATTCCGAAAATAGCATTGTAGGTTGGTAGTGATGCGTGTGTGTAGGATAGAAGAAATGAAGAGAAAGTCCGAGTACGCAAGAAGTAGAATGAAAGTTTATTGCACAGACACAGGTTATAGTTCACACACACAAGAGTTCCACAGAGAAGAAGGAGTGGTAGAAATATAGATGACAGAGAACAGAAATAGAATATTATTAGGTTTTAGCTAATATTAAGACACAGCAAAATTAAGCGCGGCGAAGCTATGATTTTTAATAGCAATAGCGGCTGTCGATGCAAGTAGCAAACTTGTAGTGTTGGCCGCCCGCGCGAGCGCATCGCGCCGGCGGCGCTGTCCCGCTCGCGCGCGCGGAACGCGTGACGTAGCGATCCAACCGGTCGGCCGGCGGCCGCTAGAACAATAGACGCGTCACAGCTAGCTGATAAGTAATTATCTAATAATACAAAATATGTGTTTGTCTGTTGAATGTTAGTTACACAAGTTATTTTATTTTACTTTTTGATTTTATATAATACTAGTTGTTAAGTACTTTGTAAATATGTATATTAATTATTTTGGAATTTAATTTTGAATTAATAATTTATATTTAGTTTTAATTAGATTTAAGAAATAACTGTTTAAATTATAAATAAATAAAGGTAGGTCACTACATCACCCCCTTCCAGAGACCGTCAAGGGCGATAATAGTCGGGAAATTTAACGCGACGTCCTGACCGCGTCGTCCCGATGACGCCATCGTCAGAGGAAGGCAAGTCTTGGTTATCCGCTTTGGGTGTGTAGTGAGGAGTGTTAGTGTTGAGTGGTGATTTCGGTGTGTTATGGTGTAGTATGTTAGTGGTATGTGGTGAGTATGACGTGTTGTCAGGGTCGCGCAGTATGTAGGCCGGCTTAATGCGGTCTATCGATACGGTAACCTGTTTCCCGTTTACCACTATTCTGAACACCTTGTCACCTCTTTCGGTTACCTTATGAGGACCAGAGTATGCCGGTTTCAGACCACCACCAGCAGTGCAGTCCCTAAGGAACACGTGAGTTGATGTAGATAAATCCTTGTAGATAAAAGTTTTAAACTTGCTGTTGTGCCTGGCTGCTGGTGATGGTTGCAGATTTCGGATAATACTCCGAAGCCTTGACAAGAAGTCGGTCATGTCGACGGTCTCGTCGGCCTGAGGATCGAAAAATTCGCCTGGAAGGCGCATTGGCTGGCCGTACACTAATTCGGCAGCAGAAGCCTCAGCGTCTTCTTTGTAGGCGCTGCGAACGCCCAACAGCACTAGTGGCAGAGATTCTACCCAACTATCATTTGCGTGACAGGTGATCGCAGCCTTGAGTTGACGGTGGAATCTCTCCACTAATCCGTTACAGGCAGGATGGTATGCAGTTGTTCTGCGGTGTTGGAACCCAGCAATGGCAGACAGGCATTTGAAGAGTGCTGATTCGAACTGCCTACCTCTATCGGTTACGATATCCGATGGGCAGCCGAAACGAGCAATCCATCCACTCAGTAAAGCCTTTGCCACTGTTTCTGCAGTTATGTCTGCTAGCGGTATTGCCTCAGGCCATCGCGTAAAGCGATCGACGGCTGTGAGACAATAGCGGAAACCTTGGCACAATGGCAAAGGTCCTACGAGGTCAATGTGGATGAATGCAAACCTTGACTGAGGTAATTTGAAAGCTCCTATTGGAGCAAAGACGTGCCGTGTGGTCTTCGAGCGCTGGCAAGCCAGGCAAGAGCGAACCCACTCTCGGCAGTCTTTCCTAACGCCAGGCCACACATATCGGTCAGCAACCAATCTTGCTGATGCTTTGGTGCCTGGGTGACTCAAAGAGTGCAGGCTAAGGAAAATTGTCCTGCGCAACTCCTTGGGTACAAAAGGTCTTGGCGTGGGGGTGCTGACGTCGCAGTATAGCTGCTTCTGCGAACCTGGTACACTAACTAATTGCAGGCGTAGTGAGGTATTCTCAGCAATCAGTTGCTTCAACTCCTGGTCTTCTAATTGAGCTGTAGCAATCCTTTCGACGGGCACAGGTTGAGTAATCTCCTCAACGCGCGAAAGGGTATCCGCCACGACATTGTTCTTTCCGGATATGTGCCTGATATCCGTTGTAAACTGGGCTATGAGATCCAGGTGACGGAACTGTCGTGGGGAACAATTCTCTTTACGAGAGTGGAAGGCGAATGTGAGAGGCTTGTGGTCAGTGTAAATCACAAAGTCGCGAGCCTCCAGCATGTGCCGAAAATACTTCACACTCTCATAAATGGCAAGCAGCTCGCGGTCGTAGGGTGAGTACTTAACCTGTGCCGAGCTCAGCTTCCGCGAAAAGAAAGCAAGGGGCTCCCAAGCCCCCGCATTCAGTTGCTGCAAGACTGCTCCCATGGCTTTGTCAGACGCATCCGTGACTAACGCCAACTTAGCGTTGCAGTCAGGGTGAGCTAACAGTGCTGCTTGACAAAGGCTATTCTTGCAGTTCTGAAATGCCTTGTACTCCTCAGCTGACATGTTGACTGGATGTGAGCCCTTAACCGATCCAGTTAGCAGGGCGTTCAGGGGTGCTTGGAAACTAGCTGCACCTGGAATAAATCTTCTATAAAAATTCAGCATCCCGAGGAATCTGCGCAGCTCTCTAACGGTCTTAGGCGTTGGGAAATTCTGTACAGCTTCGACCTTGGAAGGCAATGGTCTTGTGCCCTTGGCTGAGATGTGGTAGCCTAAAAAGTGTACCTCAGAGACTCCAAAGGAGCACTTAGCGCTGTTGATGACCATCCCGTAGTCCTGGAGCCTGGAAAAAAGCTGTCGCAGGTGTTGCTCGTGGGTCTTCTGGTCTTTCGAGAAGACCAAAAAGTCATCCAGGTATGCGTACGTAAAGTCCAGACCCCTAAGCATTTCATCCACGAAGCGCTGAAACGTCTGTCCGGCATTTCGAAGACCGAACGTCATGTATGGAAATTCGAAAAGACCGAACGGAGTTGTGATCGCGGTCTTCGGGATGTCATCTGGATGCACAGGAATCTGGTTGTAGGCTTTTACCAGGTCAATTTGGGAAAATACGGTACATCCAGACAGGCTATGAGCGAAGTCCTGGATGTGCCGAATGGGGTATTGGTCGGGGATGGTTCGCGCGTTCAACATCCTGTAATCGCCGCAGGGGCGCCAACCATCGTCTTTCTTAGGTGCCAGGTGCAGAGGCGACGACCACGGTGACTCAGACAAGCGACAAGTGCCACACTGCAACATTGCCTCGAATTCCTCCTTGGCGGTTTTTAATTTGTCCGGGGCCAATCTGCGGGGTGAACACGATATTGGCGGCCCTGGTGTAGTGCGGATGTGATGTATTGTGTTGTGTTTCGAAGTACGGTGTATACCATGTGGGCGGGTGATGTCGGGGAATTCCCGTAGTATGTGAATGTATGCGGAATCACCAAGACTTACCTTCACCGAAGAGACGACATCAGAACGACGGACAGGCGACGCCGGGGTGGAGAGCGTAGTATGATTGTCGATGAGGCGTTGGTTCCTGCAATCAACAACCAAATTATAAAAAGATAAAAAATCCACGCCTATTATCGCCTTTGTAACGTCGGCAATTATAAATCGCCAAGCGAAGTCGCGGCGCAACCCTAGATTCAGAGTTACATTTATGAACCCATACGTTGTTATTGATGTTCCGTTGGCCGCACACAGTTGGTAATTTGATTTTACGTGTCGCCTTGTTAGTGCCGATCGGGGGTAGACACAGAGGTCGCTACCGGTGTCGACCAAAAACTGCACCTTTGACCTTTGATCGGTGACAAATAAGCGACCAGCACTCGGGCAATCATCGGTCGCCATCACTGATTGCCCCGCACATTTCCCGACGTAGGGTAGTCGCACGGCTTCACGCACTTTCTAGCCTGGTCTCCGAATTTTTGATGATACCAGCACTGGGGAAACTTTCTATAGCTGGACTGCGATCTGTTGGAGTTAGACCGATGACGCGTATGACTATGGGACCGTCCTCTAGAGCGAGACAATCGCTCCACTTTCTCCGCCAGCTTCTCCATCTGCTTGGTCAGGGCGGCGATCTCGGAGTATGCGCTGTTGCCCGGGGTGCTCGACGATGCAGCTGTAGTGATAGCAGCTGTTGATGCTACCTGGGTGCCGACGACGTCGTGGATCCGGTCCGCCAGCTCAGCCAGCTCGCCCAGGTCCGGCTTGGACTGGGAAGCTATGATCGCCTGTGTACTTGCGGGTAGGCGGCTCGTCCAGATGGTCCTCAAAAATTCTTCTGGTACACCTGGACCAGCGAGGTTGAGAAGGTGACGGTAAAACTGAGAAGGTTTTCGGTCTCCCAGCTCTTCATGCATGAGAAGTTGCTTGATCTTCTTCTCACGCGTTGCCGAAAGCCGCTTTATAAGCTCACTTTTTAACTTAGCGTATTTTTCGGTGGCCGGAGGGTGGTCGATAATATCTTCGACTTCGGAAGCATATTGTGTTTCTAAGTTGCCGATAACATAATGGAACTTGGTGTCATCCGCCTTAATGTTCGCCAGGATGAACTGCGCTTCCATTTGGTTAAACCATAATCCCGGCTTCTCCGGGTAAAACGGCGGTATACGCACACCGACACGAAAACTTTCCGCTGCCGACTCGCCGACATCTTGTTGACTGCGTGCTTTGTTCTCGGCCATCCTCGTGCTCTTGATAGGGGTCACCAATGTAGGTTGGTAGTGATGCGTGTGTGTAGGATAGAAGAAATGAAGAGAAAGTCCGAGTACGCAAGAAGTAGAATGAAAGTTTATTGCACAGACACAGGTTATAGTTCACACACACAAGAGTTCCACAGAGAAGAAGGAGTGGTAGAAATATAGATGACAGAGAACAGAAATAGAATATTATTAGGTTTTAGCTAATATTAAGACACAGCAAAATTAAGCGCGGCGAAGCTATGATTTTTAATAGCAATAGCGGCTGTCGATGCAAGTAGCAAACTTGTAGTGTTGGCCGCCCGCGCGAGCGCATCGCGCCGGCGGCGCTGTCCCGCTCGCGCGCGCGGAACGCGTGACGTAGCGATCCAACCGGTCGGCCGGCGGCCGCTAGAACAATAGACGCGTCACAGCTAGCTGATAAGTAATTATCTAATAATACAAAATATGTGTTTGTCTGTTGAATGTTAGTTACACAAGTTATTTTATTTTACTTTTTGATTTTATATAATACTAGTTGTTAAGTACTTTGTAAATATGTATATTAATTATTTTGGAATTTAATTTTGAATTAATAATTTATATTTAGTTTTAATTAGATTTAAGAAATAACTGTTTAAATTATAAATAAATAAAGGTAGGTCACTACAGCATCTACAAAATTTGGAAGCGCTGCTTCTTAACTAGAATTTGGAATGAAATTAGGAACAAAAATGAAATGCATGAAAAATTACAAAAGTGAACTAGCTGATCAAATAAAAAGCTTGTAAGCAGGTTGGTTGTGGTTGCCCAGGTAGCAACATACGATAATTTGAAAATCGTCACTCATGAGCATGCAAATGCCATGCAAAACACAACCTTATCATACCGGCAAAGCGACCGCGGTCGCGTGTTACCTATCTCCCATTAAACAACGATACCGATAATAATACTAATAAATCAGCCGATAATTAAAACCCATAGGTTAATTAAACGAATAAATACATAGAAATTAGCAAGAAAGTGGAAATTTATGCCCATCAATAATTCATTCAATCAGAATTGGTAAAAACTGATATTTCGGAAGCAAACAGTGAAGAATTATGTTTTTGTGTGTTGGCAAAGCAAATAGAGTATAAAGTTGTGTCGGCGATGTGAAGAGTGCTTTTATCTTGGTCCGCCGTGCGTGGTGCGCAATCAAGCGTGGTGACACCTAACATCTTGAGCTACTGAGGAATCAAGCATGGAGACCGCTTCGGCTTTGCAAGGGGAAGTTGTTGCTGCTTTTGGACTATCGATGGAAATTGTTTATGGTCGATACAAGAGACAATTCTAATTTGTTGTTAAGAATTTAAATGTTAATTAATGGTAAGATTGTTCTGCTTATTTGGGGCCTGATTTGTGAATTAAAAGTTATAATTAATATGTTACCAATAATTGTGTAAGGGTAAATTATGATGACGACTAATAATTCAGACTGATTCTTCAGGTTTTGAAACATTTAAGGAAATTTGGTGTGAATATGAACATTGTGTATTAAACTTATTTATGAATATAGAATTGCAAAACAACGTTTAATACAACTGCACAAAACAAAGGATACAAAAGCCTCTGCCACACAATACGAACAAAACGAAGAAAGTAAAACGTCGGTTAATAATTACTGTGTAATAACTCGATTACTGGCCGTTCGTTTAGATCACCACTATCGATATTATTATCGATTGTCTATCTGTCTGTGCACACCGCACTTTTTGCCTTCAAGCGAAACCAATGGGGAAGTGTTCAAAGACTTTTTTATATCAATTTGTGAGTTCAATTGTGAGAAATACTGCATTTGTTTTATAAAGAATTCGATATATTTAATCTTCAACAAGTATTTGCACGGATAAACAACGGTTTATCGAATACGATCATCTTTAATCCAATAAAAAATAGTGAAGTAATCGGAATAGGTGAGGCGGTGCGTGAAGATGACGAGTGATAGTCTGATGGTTCCGATTTAAAAATCGTGATATTGCACAAATGTGATAGAGTATATACCAAACCAGGCGCAGATTATAAACTAATTGTTCTTGAACGGATAGCATATGTTCGTAACATTTTTTCCAATGTATCATGATAGATCGATGTGAATACTGGTTTTTCCATAACTGAGGATCATAAATAAGAAATGAATAATGTCCGTGTTAATGGTACTACGTTATTGTCAGTACAAGTAGCTGGGAAACTTGACATTTAAATTGATTTCCATGCTAGATTGCAAAATCAGATTTTTTATAACCATGACTCCTAGAACAATCGCTTCCGGCTCAAATGGTAGAACGAGCTTGATCACTTCGAATATTCATCCTTTACAGTTCTATCAAGAGAGAGTTGAAAAAAAAATGGCTTCTAATAATTATCTGATAAAACGTCCAAATGTTACACGTAATCGTATTATCCACAACAAGGCGTTTAGAATGACTAGACACTAGACAAGTTGTTTTCATTTAAGTGCTATTTGAGTGTTGTCTCAAGATGAAAGGGTGAAATAAGTAGCACTTTACAAGAGTACTTAGTGATCAACGCGACAAGTAATAGGTACTAATGGATATTTCCATTAATAATCTGCTATAAGTATTATTTACAATTTACACGTAAAAATAACCATGGAAAACATAATGTCTGATTCGTTTCGCTCCTTCAACGAAGTAACATGATACTATGTTTGCATCACGACTTCGCATCTGTCATCGCGTATTGAGTCAACCCCCAAACGTTCCTCAATCCTTGCATACGCATCGGATTGACAATGCGAAAATTTGCATACGCCATTTAAGGGTTAGAAAAAATTATCATATGATTACTTTAATGTTCTATTCCGTTATATTTTGGACGTTATGCTTATAGATATAGGGTTGAGATTATTTATTTTAAGTTTGTAAGATTTGAATGCTCTTTTGACAGATTTTTCATTGATGTGTCGTTACATTTTGTGTTTTGCTTTAACATGTTAGGGTCGAATTTCGTTTTGTGTTCTAATCCATGGGAACTCAGTACCCCAAATGGCTTATGATAATTTTTCCTTGAATTATTTTTGCTATCATTTTTCAATAGCTCATTAGTGTGTAGCTATTGGTCCGTAAGTGGCATCGAGTAAATCCGATATTGTTCGTGATCTCTCGTCTCCTCTGCATATTGTGTTGCGACCGATTTTATGGTCTTCATTTGAATTTCCAAACTTAATTTGCATGATTGTGATTTAGTGTTTATTTTTGTATGAGATATGATGTGGATTTATGGTTTACGTTCAAATGCACTTAATCTATGAATGGCTTGGTTCGCATAATGTGGTGAGAGGTAAATGGTACGAAAATTGGCGATGATGATGCGCTTTAAATGCTATAGGTACTTTAGTTAATAATAGAATTTGTAAATGGTAATGGTAATATTGAAAAAAAGAACTATAGATGTTTAGTCCTAGGCTCGACATCGGCCACTAAAGCGTGTTTGATATAATTTTATATAACAAAAGGCTAAAAGTCCAGCAATCTGCTTTATTCTACTTTTAATGCATGTACGTAGATTAATACTAGTAATTAAGTTCTCGTTAAAGCGATCTTAAACTGACTGAATTACGATCACCTCAATTGATTCTAGATCGTGATATATCAATTACTGGTTGATGGCCGATCCATCATTTTTTGCTCGGCTGGAAACTCTAATGCCAATAAATTAACTGGATGAATAAATGCTAACAGGAAATTTTATAAAAAGCCGGTCAAGTGCGAGTCGTAGCACATGATAGGTTCCGCACCATCGTACAAGATGTATGCCGTTAAAATGGAGCAAAAACTAAAAAAATACGTCTCTTGTATAGAGATCCTCTTAAATTGTTTATTAATTTTTATTGTTTGTTGTTATAGCTGCAACAGATATACACACTGTGAAAATTTCAACTCTCCAGCTATGTTCATGAGATACAGTCCACTGACAGAGAAATGGACGGACGGAAGGACAGCTGAGGCGTAGTAATAGGGTCCCGTGTGCACCATTTTGGTGCGGAACCCTAAAAAGCTGACGTTTCTGATATAGCCGACGATGTAGACAGTGTATTGATTATTGCTGATCCAATTAATTAAAACAATTAATACAAAGAGGTAGTAACAGGAAATTAAGATAAAAACGATGATTCAATACTAATAGAAATATCAACAAGGGTAGGTACTTAAGAGACATTACTTTAAAATTTTAGGGCATAATATGTTTTTGTTAAGTCTGTGTTAATACCTCAACTATCTGTGCCCCGCTTAAGTGGTTTTCGTTCCCATCAGACATTTTTTTGGGATTTTTTTAGATGTTTAGATAGTTATGCTGCTATTCAGGACCAAGACTAATGCAACAAATCAAAGATCATAAAAATCGGATCACCCGCTTTTGACTAAATAAATTGTGTAACTAACCCGAGTTGCTTATCAGTTTTAAATATTCTGGTTAGGTAAACTGTTAGCCAGTTAGATGTAAATACCAAGTTAATAAATAACTAGTACTGGACTTAAGGCTAGTTCATGGTTTTATCTATACTAATATTATAAAGCTGAAGAGTTTGTTTGTTTGTTTGTTTGAACGCGCTAATCTCAGGAACTACTGGTTCGAATTGAAAAATTATTTTTGTATTGGATAGTCCGTTTATTGAGGAAGGCTATAGGCTATAGAACATCACGCTATGACCAATAAGAGCGGAGCATAAATGAAAAATGTTGCAAAAATGAAAAACCGTTGAAACTATAACACGCGAACAAAGTCGCGGGGGACAGCTATTAGAGATATACGCGGGATGATCGATACCAAACAAGTCTATCATTTGACTATAAAGTATTGTCATTGCATGACACATTATGAATTTCGTTACCACTTTCATTTTAGTCATCGCACATAACTGTAAAAACTAAACCATATCCCGAATACCAGTTTCATTGACCCAGAATAACAAAAACAATACCAGCCAGTTCTATTTACCTTTTTAATTCAATCCACTACATTCCATAAAAAAAACTAACAATGACTGTCCGATCGGTGGCCACTGAACAATTTCATTACGATCTGCGCTCACGCACATAACCTCAAAAACACAAAAGCTAAATAAATCGACCGGGATACCATTTATCAAACTGCCGCCTGCATTTTTAATTAGTAAAAAACATATTCGGACAGTGCGCAGTGGTGCGTTCCAATCTGCTTCCGATCTTAGCCTTTCGGACCTCTCCCTCCCACTGATTAGTTCGATATATCTCCATCTCTTTCTCTCCCGCTTTAGTAATTAGTTTCTCATGTATAGAGCTTTTGTTTAGAATGACATGTGGCGTCTGTTACTAACAGTTAATTATAGCAGTTTTTTTAACGATTCGATTGTATCGATACCGTATCGATGAATCGCAATCGTAATGACTACATCCTTAACGAACCGTCTTTAATTTATGTTTGTAATGACACTCTTTTAAATAATGGTAGAAAGTGAAATGGTAGCAATATTTATGGTAGCTCCTGACATAGATTTGTAGGTTTTAACGGTTTTTCTGTAGTGGAAATTATTATGGATAAATGTAAACATATTCTTGCAATTTCAACTTTGTTGCAAGCTTGCAAATTGGTAATCATGCTTTTGTTAAAAAACCCTAAATAGGCACAAAAACCTTGAATTATGAAATTATGATAGACATGCCATCTCCATAATTTCTTTTTTATTTTTCAAAACTAAAGTAAACTACTTTTTATTTGCCACAAGCATCAAACCAAAAGTATAATAACATAATATTAAAGTAACTTTTATTTACATTATTCACATTGGTATTATTTAACCTTAAACTAGACGACCAATAAAGAGATTTGCCAATCGTATACTCTTATCAATTAAAATTTGTTTGCCTCAAAATACCTTTAAA
This sequence comes from Diachrysia chrysitis, assembly GCA_932294365.1. Taxonomy (NCBI): domain Eukaryota; kingdom Metazoa; phylum Arthropoda; class Insecta; order Lepidoptera; family Noctuidae; genus Diachrysia; species Diachrysia chrysitis. The sequence continues at coordinate 11,105,105 of OW028660.1, read as the reverse complement.
CAATTTTGTCAACGTTCAAAACGATCGACATTTAAATAATGTAAGCACCTTGCTGCTAAACGGTTATTATCCATTAAATGGGATTTGCTAAAGCTTATTAATTATAAAGCATCGTAAAAACGCATATTACCAATACCTAACAGGTTTTACTTTCTTTTTATTCCTTATTTGACATAACGGCCTACAGCGGACACTCGTAAATAACCCCATTGTATGTATGGATACAATGACAGATTATGTTAAACTCAACTTTGACACGCGAAGTTCACAAGGAGCTATCCTGGGACCAATAGCATTCTTATTAGAAAGTGGTCGTTTATACTAAGTAGTGACGTTTTTATAGCTTCCATAGCCGTTGCAGGTATTCTATATTCAATGTTTTTTACATAATAGTTGGTAAAAACGTTAATGAAAAAACAATGATAGATGGATTGCTAGTAAAAGTATTTCTTTCGCTCGATGTTTAAGTGAAATTCTTTTTCCTGGTGTATGAGCTTAGTTCGATGGCTTTGCTTGTTGAATAGTTGAAGTGTAACATACAAGACGTTTTTTTTAATGATTCATGTTGATCCACACGGGAAAGAAAAAATGGGACATGTTTATAATCTAGCTGGCGTCTCGTGCAGGCCGTTTAAGTCAACAGCACAATTTATTGTTATATTTCTTGTAATTGACTGACTTTGTAGCAAATCTTTTGTTGTTTATTTAGATTTTTACAACGTCGGTAATTTTATATACACTTGTAGCTCAAACTGGTATTATTCTTTAATCGTCTTTGTTTTTGTTAGACACTAGCTTATTATGTTTTTCGTGTTTGGCTTCTATCTTATTAGATTGTGTATAACTTTTCTACATTATGATGGCATGAGCTAATATTATCTTGATACCTACTGTTGTATCAAGATCGCCATTAAAAAGTATGTGTAATATGGCTGCCCACCCTAGACTAGACTCTAGTAAAAATTTTATAGCTGCACTGTGTAAGGTTGACATTCATTCATGTCACTGATGCACAATTGATAACTATGTCAAGTGGTTGTCTATCTTACATTATTTTGAACTGTACTTGAAACCAATACAGTTAGTATTACATATAAATACTTTAATACAATACCTGACTGTATTAAATAAGGCTTCACTTGGTGAAGAAAAAATTATATTAGTGAACATTCATATAAATTTTTACAGTAATGAACGAGCGAATAATGACAAATCCTATGACGAATTTAAAGGAAAACACGAGTGTAAATTATTATATAAACAGAAACAGCTGTACAGTTGTCAGGAGGTCAAGTTTATTGGAGAAGCCTTCTAAACTTTTTTGTAATCATAACAGAACAAGTATTTGGTGTATTCGAACTCCAGTAATGGAATACGCAACTGCGAAATTAATTAAGACGAGATGTATTGTTTTCAGATTTGGTACAATTGAAAACCGTTTACTTGTACAGTGTTTTAAATTTTGTTTTGAAATTATATTATATTTTTATTTGTGTATGTATATCTTGTATTTTGTGAGTTAAGATATTTCTGTTAAAGCAATATGCATCAAATAACCTAAACTCACTGTGACACAAAGTCAAGTAACGGAAAACGATAAAAACCTTTTGTTATCAATATTTATACGATCACCTGGTTCCCTAAAATTCGTAATTACATCTTCTAATCCAAAAATGGTATAATATTCTTTAGCATGTTCCACTAGGGCGCCCTATCGCGAACATCTACCACCACCCCGTCTATCAAATTCAAATTACGATCGACAAGCACCTTTTACTAATAAAAAATCATTCGACCATCGGTCAGTAATTAACGATGCCGAATTCGACCAAGCTATTGACCTTACGCGAAGCCACTAGCATTGTTACCGAATTTATTCAAACATTCAACAATGACCTCTACTACTTTCTTAATACGAATCACACATCGATCGCCGATCGTGGCCTCATCCTTGAACGTCCTCCAATCAATATTGAGCTTTACTACTTCTGTTTTGTGGTTTTCTTTTGCTTGTTCTTCCGCTTGACTGACGGCCGTTACGGCCGGCTGTGCACCTGCAAGACGGTCACCAATATGAATGTAATTAGGGGCACCACACATGTAAAAGTGTGTGGTTACATCAAGGAAGTCCCTTTGTAACGATGCGGAACCTTGGCCTAAGAATTGAATGGATAAAATAACTGGTCGTTTGTTGTTCTGTTCAATGGTTAGAGGATCAGATGTGGTTTTCACTTTGGATAGTTTTGTTAGAAACTTTATTAACAAATGAAGTACCTGTCTAACTCTATTAAAAAAGCTAGCGACGCGACGTTTCATGAGAAATGTGTAGCAATCTTATAAGATACAACAGGGATCCTAAGTTCAACTCTTCATTCTTCGCGAAGAGTAACAATTCAACCACACATTATTTTGCCAAAAGTTTGCAGATTTCTAATTACATTTTTTTTTGTTCTTCGGTAACCTGCCAGTTTAATGTTTTATATTTCTACACAGTACATTACTAATATCTATTAAAGATATCACACGCTGGTCGCACTATCTTTCCTCGGTGTTAATTATGGGAATATCTCTAATGACCAGTAACAGGTATCATTGGGAGTCGTGTCGTGGATGTTAACTGGCCGATAAGATTAATGTTATTCAAGCCTCATTAGCCTAGCAGTCAGCTGGATAACGTAGACCTAAGTGTTCGAATTCATAAAAAATAAATTCTTTTTTCTTTCCCATTCGATTTTTGTAAAGTCTTTGACTTTTTGTAGATGGACAAAGGCTGCTTCTTTAAGTGCTCTTCTGAGCTTTAACCCTAGGTTTTCTTTGCAATTATTATTAGTATACCTCTTTCTCTGTTTCAGTCTCATCAAGTCGTTAGAGTTACACCCCGAAAAAAAAGGTCGAATTCCAAGGAAAACGTGATTCCTTACCTGATTTTTATTGTTTCTAAAACGTCTTCAATTGGATACCAATAAGTTTCACTATTCAATAAAATTAACTACAACTTTTTTAAAGCTGCTTTTAAATAAAAATATATTAATTAATAAAAACATAACAAACAGTCCATGCAAAACCTATAGACGCAAATAAAGCATATGTACTGTTTAATAAGGAATCTCTAAATTAGGATGCACAAAAATTGATACAAATTTCGAAGTACCATCAACATTTGACATCGAATTTCGCCAGAAACTCATAATTATCGTTGAAAAGGACCCTTTTATACTCATTTAACTACCGCAGTGTATCGGTGGGAGTGTAATCGGCTCGTATCGTCCAGCCGATCGGCGTTCGATTCCCGCGGGTTGTAATTAGATTGTTAGTCGCATGCGATATTAACGTGTTATGTTTGGGGTAATAGTCTTGATACTTGCTAAGTATGTGGAATTTTTATCATATATAGGTGTATGCTACTTTTATGAAACAGACTGTTGAATCTGAACTACTCTGTGTTAATTTTGTCATTGGATCAAGGATGTAATATAAGACAACCATGCACATTAGAAAGATATGGACGAAAGAAATAAAATAAAATGTCTATAGAGATCATAAATACAACTTTTCTACATTGTCTCGGGTCTGGGTGTTTGTGGTACCTTCGTTGTCTCTGAATTCCATAACACAAGTGCTTTAGCTACTTACTTTGGGTTCAGAGCAATGTATGTGATGTTGTCCACATTTATAAAGAATACTTACACTAAATAATTTATAAAATAAATGTCTTCTTAAAAAATAGTGCTTAATTATTGCCATAACCTTCTCATTTATTTCTTATCATGGTCATTTCTACTACTGGTTGATGAATGATGTCTTAATATATTTTTCTGGAGTAAAACCTACGTGTCGTGTGCTGCGAGTAATTTCTAATTATTCGCTTTTCGTCGTCGCAATTTGGGAGAGTGCGTAAAACGAATATGTTTAATGCGTGCAATTTTATTGCATAAATTTAATAATACCTTAAGTTTTGCTTTCTGAGGTTTGCGCGAATATTAGACATTGAAATAAAACTAAACGTCGGAAACAAAAATCTAAATATAAACCGCGATAGAATCCGTTCAAAGTAGTTTTATTTCAATACCTAATCTTGTTAACAATGTTTGACTGGCCTGTTGGTCCAGTGGTAAATGAAACTGACTGCTAAACCGGAGGTCGTGGATTCGATTCCAGGACAAATCTTTTTGTGATATGCATGATCATTTGTTCTGTGTCTGGGTGTATATTATCTATAATATGTATGGCAATGTTTTAGCTATGCCACACATTATATTAACGCATCAAAGTTTTTCACGAATCTAAACCTGCTTGTCAAACAAATTGTAAACATTAGCTTTAAAAATAAAAAAATAAAATATCAAGGATCAAGATCATTTATTCCCGTCGTCCGATATATTCTGATGTTGATAAGAAAGTCAGTTGAGAATTTAATATACATAATTTCTTTTAACGTATGGCGACCATTTCTACTCACACCGGGTTGTAGGGATCGATCGGAATTATTTTGTGTTAATGAAGTGATAGTAGGCAACGAAGGGGGCTAACTGTATAAGTGACACACGTTGAAATGAATAAGTAATATTACTAAATAGTTATACCTATCATTAATCTATACTTAATATATAAAGGTGAAGAGTTTGTTTGTTTGTTAGTTTATTTTTTTGTTTATTTGCTTGTTTGTTTGTTTGAACGCTAATCTCAGGAAATACTGGTCCGATTTAAAAAATTCTTTATGTCTTGGATAGCCCATTTATTGAGGAAGGCTATAAGGTATATAAAATTGCGCTGCGACCAAAAGGAGCGGAGCATAAATGAAAAATGTTGCAAAAATGAAAAACCGTTGAAACTAAAACACGCGGACAAAGTCGCAGGGGACAGCTAGTAAGTTTTCGGTCAAACTTTGCTGTGGTGGGTTGTGAGGATTTCAATCAACCAATCAAAAAAAAGTCTCTTTTATGTATGTGTGGTGACGTCACTCATTTTTATAATTCTTTAAAGTCTTACAAATAGAAGCTGCTAGCTAGCTGGGGGACGCGACAAGCACTGCACTCTACGATTTACAGCTTTTGTGCTATTTTCAATTAAAGCTCTAATGGCTCATGGCCCACCGATGCGCCGATTGTCTAATTGTTGCTTTATATAGAGTTGGACGAGTGTGACTGTAGATCATTTTAGTGTGTTTCTAGCGTCTGATTGTATCAGAAAAAAATATGTGCTGTGACTAAATATCCATAATATAATAGCAACTCCTGGATTGATACTCTTCAGTTGTTTTATATTTTGTCCACGTAAGTAGTAATTAAGTTTCTTCTTTCTTGATCTACGATGTAAAATCATTGTTAACTTGGTCATTATTTCCATCTACCTACTTTTATTTTAAACTGCTGTTTTTATTATACAGTTACGATATTAGTCAAGGTTTATAATAAAGAAAAAGAACCTACATGAATACTAAATGTAATGCGAATTAAACTTAAAAATACATCCTAGGTTTATTTTGCTACTTAAAATGTGTCCATTGTAAATTACATAAAAAAATATTTTTTCCCGCCATTTAGAGAATTTTACCTATGGTATTTTTTCTAAATAAATGTGGAGGATATATTACCATAATTATATTTAAACTAACTTTGGGTACCATCAGCTCTATAAAGTTCCTCTTACTCAGACCCCAGGCCACACCCTTTTGTAAAAACTTTGCTTTTAATCGCCTGCGTTACGATCGTAATGTGCTAAGTTTGTACCGGACGGTAGCGGGATCGAATCCCGGTCCGTATTGAAGTAACCCCTTACGAATATTGCAGCTAATTCTGATTGTAATTCGTTTTGTTTTCAAGTATTTAGATTATTGCTTGGTAAGTTGCGAATAATGTTCAGTTTAACCAATTGTTTGTGTTTTAACTTGAATGTTAAACATAAGTTAGTACAAAATTCGTATTTATTTTAACCAATATTAATAAATTTTGTGAAATAAAACTTAACGAATATCACCAAACTAGCTGTCCCCCGCGACTTTGTTTTGTTGTCATTAGGGTTTTTTACAATAGACAAGATAGAGCCATATTTTTATTTATGGCTATAAAGTACTATTTTTGTCGGGTTCTGTATATTATTTTTATTGGTTACTGTATAAATAATTTATAATTGATTTTATTCCTGTCTATAGTATAACTCTATAATTTATAAATTTCAAAAAGTTAATATGCAAATACTTACTATATAATTGTAGTTCCATCTATGAAACTATATTTTGCGACTTTTTTTTTATGTAACATTTAGAGAATAAGTCGTTGTGCGCGCTCTTGGGTGCAACAATAAATATATTTTCTTAAATTATTAATAATTTGATGTATAGTTATTCAGTTGCGAAAAAATGTACCTATGTGAAAATAACTGTATGCTTAACATCTGACTGTATGTTAAGGTCGTTTAAAATATTGTAAACATATTCCGTTTCAGAAATCCTCCGTAACTGCAATCTTCTTTTATTAATCAGCTGTCTTCTTCTTATCGAGCCGATGCCAAATTATGTCAATCCAGAAATTCGTTACGAGTATTGCATTGTCAGTAGCGAACTTTTTACAACCATGATTGTGTTTTGATACAATCCATACAAAAAAATATTCAACTAGAAACACCCTATATGTATTATAGGCGAATTGATAAATTATTTAAATTCGCCCACTGCGTCTGTTTGTATGAACGCGATAAACTCAAAAACTACCGAACGGATTTTCACATAGTTTTCACCATTGGATAGAGTGATTCAAGGGGAAGGTTTGTGTGTATAATTCATTAATATTTTGTCTACCCGTGCGGAGCCAGGGCAGGTATATTTATGAATAAACTTTACGTTTACACATCACTTATTTATGTAGCAACACATACTGACAATTAGACAAAGAGCATTAGTGCTAAGATCGGCGAGACATCGCGTCGCCTACTTACGTTTGACATATTTTAGAGAAATCCTACTGGAGCGCTATAATGAGTGTCATATTCGGAGTATGGTCGGCAAATATAATCCTGAAATGTTTGTTTAAATCCTACATTTGTAAAGGATACAAGTGTAGTCTTTACAAGGAACATTATCTTCTTCTAATATATAACGAACTCCTCCGAAACGGCTTAACCGATTATTATGAAATTTTTAGAAAGGTCTGAGAATAGGTCGTAGGCATTTTTTATATCACTATGTATATACTACTAAAGATATATGTCCGAATACGACATCTGCAACCTTAAGAATAATTTTATAAAATAAATAAATGTCGACAACATCACATACATTGCTCTGAACCCAAAGGAAGTAGCTAAAGCACTTGTATTATGGAATCAGAGACAACGAAGGTGCCACAACAGCCACACCCAGACCCGTGGCAATATAGAAAATAGGTTTTTATATTGACCCGTCCGGAGATCGAACCTGGGACCGTAGAGCTAGCGACGCCTTAAAAACCGGTGTGTACGCGACTTAAGCAGGGAGGTCGTCATAAAATATATATTACTAGCTGTTTCCCGTATCCGCCCGCGTGGATATCGGTTATCCTGGCAAAAAGTAGCCTATGTCCTCTCAGGCTCTAGAATATTTGTGTACCAAATTTCTTTTTAATCGGTACAGTAGTTTTGGCGTGAAAGCGCAACAGACATACAGAAAAACAGAGATACTTTTGCATTTATAATATAAGTAAGGATAAATACATGGATGATACTTTCCATCGAAATAGTCAACCATGCGTTTCGTGTCAATCCACCTTTAGCTAGATATAGTCCACTTTACAACGAGTGTCTAGTTATTACAACACTGATCCCTTTTAATGTAATGAACCATAAATCCGATTCGCAACGCAGCCTATAAAAATATTTGATAAGTATCTGACACGCCATGTGTTAACTTCGTGAGGCAATAGTTTGACATATAAAAAAAACTGTTTCGCGTGACCTAAGGATTAAATTATGTTTTCGTAAATAGTACACCGATTCAAACGAATATAATATTATCAAAATCTGTCTTAATCATGAAAGATACTTACTAGAGCGACATCATTAGTTTTGCCAATTTTAACGGATGATGAAAAACTCAACACAAGTTGTCATTTTTATGAACATTTCGGGCTTCGCCCGGGTATATAATAAAAAATAAAAAAAATAATATAGCTTATGTCACCCGGGGATAATGTAGCTTCCCAACAGTGATAGATTTTTTCACATCGGTTCAGTAGTTTCGGAGCCTATTCAATGCAAACAAACAAACAATCAAATCTTTCCTCTTTATAATATTACTCATTTCAACAATAATTATTATACTAGAAAAAAATTATAACCAGTACCTATTTAAATATGAGATGAAAAGAAAAACACCAATATCAACTTTGCACTATAAGAAAGACTATATTTTTTTGGAAGATTAGGTAATCAATGTTTCGACTAATTTCAGTTACTAGAACACTTAGATGAAAACCATAGAGTAAACATAAACAAGCATAGAGCGTGCGCATCGCTAGTAGCCCTTATGTCAAGCGTAAGCACATTTTTAGCTAAATGTACTGCGCTCATTTACTGATTTATGTGATTTTCCGTGCTATAACAGACGTTTATGCAAAAATATCATCGGTTCCGATATTATCAGGGTAATATTAGGTTTTGAGACAGTTTTAATAAAACGGTGCGCTCTGTTTTGTCACCAATTCTACGATTTTACATGTTCATACTATTGCCAACAGTTCATAATCGGTATGCGCACTCCATTACTTTACTCATTTATTCCTATAAGCTTACGAAACCGATTGTCACTTCAGTTTGCTGTCAAATAATACCAATCAGATAAAGAGTCGGCCATTTTTTAAATTAAACACTGTTATAGTAGGCTTCTGGGCTTTATAACTTATGACAGGTTTATAGAACGCTTTAGTGCTAAAATTAGTTTATGAATACGACTTTTCTTAAAGTATACTATACCAAGACTTTAGATGTTCGATAACTTTTTATGAATAAGACAGTATATTTTTAGAAATTTAGATTTAATCAATTTTACGACTAATTTCAGTTTTTACATTTAGAGGAAAACTTAATAAGGTCCTCCTGGATACTCAGGGAAAAGTGTTAAATAAAATTTTCCAAAGAATGACGAAAACTTTGTTAATTTAAAACCTGTCTAAATCTGCGAACCATACGTCGCTGCGATACATCCACACCGTGGAGTAGCGACGTGTAAAATCTGCATTTCTTTGAGATGCACTTGTCTCCCTCCTCCCCCTCTTAGATAAAGAGGGCTCTACTTTCGCACGCTTTGAGCAGACTGGGTTTTGTTAGGAGTGTGATGTTCTGTAGAAGAGTAAGTCGTTACGTGTTTTGTTTTGTTTCTCGATAGCGTCCAGGTTAAGATCTATTGTTTGAAAAATATGTTGTGTTTGTTGATTTTAGAATTAATTTTATGGTGTTTTCGTGTTTTGTTGTTAAGTGTTAAAGTGTAAGCTTGCGATATAAGATTTTTTATTAATGTAGAAAAATGGTTTTAGCTATTATCCGCATACATTTTAAGTATAGTTTGAATAAAAGTATTGGTTGTTTCAAGAAATTCTGAACATGTTTTTTTTATTAGTAGCAACATAAGATAAAGCATTAAGAAACATATAGAGCCTTGTAGACCTATCTATGTTTACCGTATGTATTAAATAGCTTGTCTGTGAACATCAGAAGGAGAAAAAAAATAGATTTAAAAGACTACTAAAATTATACTTGGTACATAGTCACACATTGCATTATGTAATATAAATTAGTTTAAACACAGCGACACTATTTGGATTCCACAGACAAACTGTTTAATACAGTTTTGTGGACCATAGTTTTAATTATGATTACCTGTAATGATTAATGATAATAAATAATGTGTTTTATCATTCTCATGTTAAGGTTTATTTTAGGATGAGAAACTTACCTTTTTACATTCACTCTATGTCTATTTTACATAAAATCTGTGACACAATGACAAAAATATTAAAGAATTGTAGATTCTTAGTTTCGTTTCTGATTTCCCAAATTCGAACAGTAATAATAAATATGGACAACATCACATACATTGCTCTGAACACAAAGTAAGTAGCTAAAGCACTTGTGTTAAGGAATTCAGAGACAACGAAGGTACCACAAACACCCAGACCCGAGACAATGCAGAAAAGTGGTTTTCTACATTGACCCGGCCGGGGATCAAAACCAGGACCTCTAAGCTGGTGGCACCTTGAAAACCGGTCTGTACGTCACTCGACCACAGAGGTCGTATTAACAGTTCTTGTCTTGTAAGTAAGTCTGGTAAGGGCAGTTTCTATTTTCTCTGTATACCAACTTAGCTATTAAAACCTACGATTTCCTAGACAGTATTATTTCCAAATTTCCCACGTAAGACGTTATTGCGTTACGCAAATGGCTGACATAGTAATGTAATGAGCGGCCTCTTATGTCGCACACAATCGTAACGGGCAACAATAGAAATATTAATTGTGTAATGCATTATGTAAAAATATGTTGACAGTTTAATATAGGTTCTCTGGAAAATTATATTTTGAAAGCTGTTTTGGTGTATAAATTAAAGGGCAGAAATCAGGTTACTAGATAGGTCAAACTATACACAATATCCACACGATTTAACGGCTCTTACCTTTAAGTGATTATTTGAATGTGTTCCAAAGTAAAAAAAAAACAGAAAATGTACTTACTTAGACGCCATTACGATTGATTGTACTCAAAATATAATTTACTAGCTGTCCGCCTGGGTGTCGTGTGGTTTATGTCGGAAAAATGTAGCTTATGTCCTTTTTTGGGATTCAAGCTTACCCGATATTCGGTTTTATCGAAATAGGTTCAGTGGTATTGCCGTGAAAGTGTAACAGACAGACAGAGCTACTTTCTACTTTCTATTTATAATACTAGTTAATAAAAAAAAATGTGAGCTATAGCATTTGCTGTGAACGTTGATCAATCTTCAATAGCTTTTCAATTCCCATAGATTTGTAATTAAACAACTAAAGACCAAAAAGCAAACATTTAAAACAAATCAAAACAAATTACTTCGCAAGAATATACAGAAGATTTTTTTTTCAATATACATTTTTTTTTCGGTGAACCCTTGACTACCCTCCAAACTTTCTTGAGTTTAATCGCTTTCCTTAATCACGAAACATTTGCATCAAAACTCTTGGATTATCCACATATCCATCTCGATTGGATATAGAAGCGCACATCTTAGGAGCTGGGTGCAGGCGGAGGGTGTCTGTAGTGTCATCAAGCTCGAGCCAGCACGGCGGCACTTGAACGGTGCACAGGACTGTACACACGTAGACATTGCTGGTTTTTATGACTAGTTGTAAATAGTATAACTTAAATAAAAAATAATACGTAGGTCTAACATAGTAAGAAATTGATTATTTTTTAATACAGTGGACCCCCGGTAATCCGACAAACAGTTTGCAGGGCAGTGTCGGATTAGCGAATTTGTCAGATAATACAGTACTACCTAAGACCCCCTGTAGACCGGATTTTTTTACCAAAGAGTACCTTGTAATCCGACAAATTTAAGATCCAATGATAAGATTCTACATGTTATATATATGTACTCTGAAGTAAAAGTAAAGTGAATCAAAAAATATTCAATACATAATAAATAATAGACCATGTCGGATTACAGGGGGTGCCGGATTAGCCAGGGGCCGGATTATCGGGGGTCCACTGTATTGCAATTTATTTGTTTTTCAAATTACTTTATTAAGTTTTATTGTTACATCCTACATAATTTAAGTTTATTTTTGGTCATTATTATTAATATTTTTTTTTCTTCTTTTTGTGTCTTTTTTACTTAAATTTTATACTTTTTTCGTAGTTGGTCACTTTAACTGCGGCGTCATTGGCGAGGTCATTTATGAGACAATGGAAATAAATTAAGAAAAAAGAGTATTTATTTGGACACAACTTTATGATTCAACACATTTATGTTAAAAATTTATATTAAGTACATAGGATTGGATAATTTGATTATTCTAAATAAATTATATTTTAAAATTCGTCAACACGTAATAATAATATTAAGTGATAATCGCCACTTACAAAACCGTATAAAACGTCAATAGGTACTTAAACAGCACATTTCTTAAGTGTCCAATACTACGGCAAACTAGCAAGCTAACCTTCATGGTTAAATTTGGAGCTTTCTTTAATTACAAGTTCATCAAAATACATCATTTGCAAACTCTAAAATCTTCACAATTTCCTACTAAAAAAAACCTTACTAAAAATATGACAAAGAGCCGCAACTCGAACTGAAATGTGAAAAGCATATGAATTTCTCAATTATCATGAGCTGAGAACAAAGTGCTAGGATCGAGACGTATTATGTGCCCCCCACCGACCCTGGAGGGGGGAGAGGGGGGAGGCTTCGCGACCCACTTATCCCTGTAATATAGTAATGGCGGACTGGCATTTATTAAATTGTAAAAATCTTATTGATTTCCTCGCGGGCTGGATTGAAGGATGGATGAGAAAGGTTTTTATTGTAGATTCCCTTTTGATATTTGTTCGAAATTTCTTATGCCTATATCTTTCATGATGCCTGTTACTTTTTAAAAGGTTAGTGTGACATACCTTTAATACTCTATAATTATGGAAGCTGAAAAATTAAATGTCAATATCAGCCAGTAAACTGTAAATTCGTAAACATTTGGAAAAGTATTTTATTATTTTTATTCTTAAATAGCAGAATAGTTCGTCATCATCATATCGGAATAAAAACTAAGGAAAAATAAATAGATGGAATTAAAATCAGGCGGATGAAACCGCGGGGCAAAGCTAGTCTGTGATAAAGGAGACAACTAGATACTAAAAAGCAGCATATGTATGTATATATTCTTAAGTAATCTATTACCCATTTCGTGTTTCAAACATCATGCGATAAATAAATAATGTATTCTTGTATTACTTCTACCATTCTCAATCCATTCCCAACTTTACACGCTTCTTTTTTTTTCTCATATCTATTTTACGATATCAATTTTATTCTCCTTTATAGACACAGTAAATATTCATTGAATACCAAGTTTTAGAACTACATTTTGTAAACCAGCACCGACTAATTAATTGATGAAATTGGTTATTAATCAATAAATGTAAACTATCTCGTTACGCGGCGGTGACAGGTTACAACCATATAATAACCCTATAATACTAACCCTCTGCTTATTAACTTTATGATAATAAGAAGGCTCTTTTTATCCGATATGCTAAAATGTTTTTTGTTCTAATTAATTCTTAGTACATAATGATCTTCAATAAAAATAAGGACGCACTGTTTTTATGCAATCTTCTTAGACGTGCAACGTTAATTCTACACTTTTATTAGTACTTATGGGTATTGGGATAAGGTTGTTTTTCCTTTGTTTTATGTTGATGTATATTGGTAATTTGTATGTTAATGCTTGTCATCAGTTGAGGCATAAGTATGAATATTTTTCTGCGCCATTCATTCTAAGTTGTTATTGTTGAGCGGAAAAAATAGTGATCACAGTAATCGATAAACTGTTCTATTGAAGAATGGCGCCATTTGAATTATTGAATTAATTCATCATTTTTGCCACCTTCGTACTTGAATGGGTTTTTTAGTAATTAACTTATTGATGATGGGCATTAGTTTTATTGGAATAATTACGTAGTGTTTTTAATGGGTAAAAAGAGATTATGTTGCTTTTTTTACGTCTGAGAAAATTACAATTAGTTAGCCATTAACTGCATATAATGTTAAATAACAATAAAACCTTATTAAAAAGACTTATTTTTAAGTGCAATAAGAGTAGAAATTGTATGGAGTTTTAATGTTGTAAAATTTTTGCATTGATCGAAATTTGGCCTAAAATGTTAGATTTTTATTCTTTTTGCTTTTATCCCAGAAAAGTTTTAAGATTAGATTAACGATTAAAAATAATCATTTTACTAATTATTTAAATTACTTGTTACACATTAACGCATGCGGAGCAAATATATGTAATTAAATACGAATAGTTGAAAGAAAAACTTAAACCTCAGGCAGGACTCTAACCTGCGACTACATTTCACTAAGCAATGTTAATCACATCTTGTAGTAATAAGGGTGAACTAACTCCCATTTGTCATAATGACTACTTACCATTTAAAAACTCGGATACAAAAAAAGGGTTTGTCTGAAGCATGTAAAGCAGAGTCTCATCGCTATCGTGACAACAAGAGAATTCACGAGAGCAACACATGGCATCTTCACGCCATCCTCGAACTGGGTCAAGCAGTGTAGGTACAATGTAGTAATTTTCTAGTTGCGCGACTCTCAAACATTGTCGCATTCAGTTTTAGAGAAAGAAGTTTATGTATAAGATGTTTCTGAAGATGCACGATGCATTAGATTTGGTATGGTTAGCATCGAGATTAAGTTCCAAAATGAAGGTATACCAAGGTATTTTTTGTGTTCTTTGTGTTTTCCAGATAACAGTTTGTGCATGAAGATAATTTAGAGTAATAATTAACACATGATATATTACGTTTTTCCTTACTGAAAATATAGTTAAAGAAAAAAAACCTGCAAATAATTAAAAACATATCGATTAGGTACTTTACTTCTTAGCTATGGGTAACATAATCGAGATGTTGACTAAAATTTATTTGATTATGTTTCGTAAAGATAATGAAAAAATATTAAGCAAGTATTTTTCCCGTAGCAACACAATCAAAATTATAATTATAATATGTGACGTCAACATAAGGCTAAAATTATTGTAATGTAACAGTGACGTCACGGAAAGTTTCCATTCACCGTACCTTCTTAATTATTTGTTTACGAGACAAATGAAAAAACACGTGTTTAATATTTTTCATAATCTAATACACGGACAAAAAACAAAATGTCGACATCTCTATTATAAAACGAAGAAAAGTATGCAACATCATAGTAAGCCCATAACTTAGCTCTTGAGTGCTACCGATGTAATAATATTAGTAGATATAAAATAGACAGCACAATTTTGTAATTCATTTGTTTCTTTATTCACCAAATCTATCTTCTTCTTCTTCTTCTAATATATAAAAAAGCGGGTCTCAGTGTTGGTTGTCGAACTTCTCCGAAACAGCTGGACCGATTTATAGGTAATTTTTTGTGTATATTTCGGTAGATCTGAATAAAAGGTCGTAGGCTTATTTTTATACGCCTAGGTGATAAGGATAACCCTGGCAAAATAACTTAAGTTCTTTATTAAATTCCTCTCAATTTCAAATCATTTAAAAAGTATTAGCTCCAAATAATTCCATCTACCATTAGAGACTCAGAATATTCCATACACATTACACACACTATTAAACATTCTATATTTTTGTTCGTATTATTCCGTGAGAGTAACATAGTGTATGTATATGTGTGTGCTCGTGTGCCGATAGTATTAGCTATGCAAATTCTGTCCGGGCGAACTGGATCGCTTTTTTGGGCTAGTTTTGCTTTTTTCTGTGGCACATGATTTTCTGTTTGTTGTGGTCTTTAGTGCTTGGTTTGGTTGGTTTGAATTCTGTGTTACTTCTAGTGGTACTGGAGGTGGGTTTGTCTGCGTTATAATGTTCTTTAGATTTTTTGGCAATTTTCACATTTCATATTTTTTTAAATGTAATAAATTTTGATAATCTTTTACAATACCTACCTAAAAAACTACGAAAATTGAAAAAAATATTTAAATGTACATTATAATAATATAGTTTGGATATTTAAAACCACATTTTTACCTTTCAATTTTATTTTTACATTATTAAAATACTTTTTCAAGGATGATTGAATGAAACCCCAGCTTCTCAGCATCTATATATCAGACAACCAAACAAACATGTTAGAAGAATGGAAAAACTATTTTTTTTTTATAATGAATTTATTTTTTTATCCAAAGCTCAATGTAGTTACAAATATAACGATATATTATACTGGTAAAATAACATTCAAAGACCCTGAAAGGGTTCAGCAAAACTAAAAACTAAGGCATAAAAAATAAGGTACCAATTTCATTATTTAAAATAAATATTCTGACATTAATAGTAAAATAATGTCGCCAGAGCAGTAGAAATCTTACTAATTGTATCAGACAATAATATAATTGTGCATTCGACTGCATAGCTACTGCCGTTGATGAAAACAAACAACTCCTTTTATTTTCTCTTGTTAGTTATTCAAATGTTGTACGATACGTTATTGTTTTATACTTTTGCATTGTTCTGCATTTAAGGAATAAGATGTTCCCAAAGTAACTGAAACAGGATCATATCAGTGGAATAAAGGTCAATAACCTAAACCTTTGTTAAACGATGGATTTAGAGTTAAACCTCTTTAAAATTTGTTTTCTCACCCTATGCAACAATTTTGATCCTGAAACTGCATCAAAATACATCATACATAGTATAAAAGTCCCTAGACGTAACAAGACACTAAACCAAACCTCCTCAACATTCAGTGCACGACGCCGCAAACCCATCAAGCATAAATATATATCCCAAAATATCAATGTTCCCAACATAACCGCAGTTCCCAACAAATAGTTGCAAACGTCGAACAAAATCCGCCTTCAGCAAAACGTCTGAATATTCCTTACTTTGGAAAGCTCCGAACAGTTTCATCTGAAACGAATTAATTACACCCATTCAGTATTCCACGAACATCGAAAGCGACCGCAAATAATTCACACACACACAACCAACCAACACATACAACCTTATGTACAAAAACATCTAAATCGCGCACATAAAATTTCATGTATAAAAATGTCAATAAAACACTCACACAGATGCAGTGTAATACGAAACAGCGTTGACACAGAACGCACACTAGCGCAAAACCTTTCGCTCGACGAATATGTATTGCCACTACATAGGAGTAATCTTTCATTGACACACACAAGCAAAGATATTTTCCGTTAGTACACTCGTGAGGTTTTTTCCGTGTCGCTGTGTGTGTTTTTGCTTGAACGCGGCGTGGAGTGGGGGGAGGGGGGCAGCATACATTTTCAGGAAGGCTCCGGCGTCACAGGGCGTCTTTCAGCGTTCCGAAGCCGCACACATCGCAGGCTATCGGCGAGACGAAGAAGCAAAGAGTAGCTGTAGGTTAGTTTCGGATTTAGAGACCAACCATTTTTATGTTCCGGTGTTTTAATTTGTAACCGTTTGCTTTTAAAGACAATTGAATGTTGCGTTCTTGTTTTATGTATTCTTTTCTTATTTCCAAATAAAGTCTGGTGTGGGATTTTCACTAGCTTTAATGAATGACATGGCATCCTTAATGGTATAGTATGACGTGCTTAGAAAAATATTTTATTGAAGGTTCGAAGAGTTGGACGAACAATGAAAACGAAAAATTATGGATCCAATTCATTTGAGGGTGATTTAAAAGTAATGAAACTAATAGCAAACATATACCAATAATATTACAGTCCAGGCTTTTTCGCAAAGAGTAATGTAAAAAGCAAGAAGACAAGAAAAAAAAAACCTAAACAGACTAGAAATACGATACGTCATTACACATCATTTAATAACCACTTCAATTGCAGCAAAGCCTTTATTAAATACATAAGAAAGTCTGTCAGTATAGCATCGTATAGTATTAAATTCATAAAACAAAGAAAATTCAATATGAAAAGTCTCTGCAGGATCCTCTCACGTTACTCTACGGTATCGGGCGCAGATCAGAGGGGTGGGGGTGCCCGAGTGGGGGGAGGGGTAGGTTCGTGTGTGTACGGAAAAATGCCTTATGATCCCACCCGCCTCGATGTAAGGCTTTAAGTTTTTTATCCTTACAATGTCGGCCTTAGGGACAGATAGATTATCGTCAGTATATTGTATCGTATTTTTGGATAGATTTTCTCGTAATGATGGTAGAAAATCCATATCTTTTTGTTCATGATTGAACTCATTTAAAAAGAAAAACCACCCTCCATTTTGTATTTTGGACGAAAATTCGATCCAGTTGATTTAAAAGACTGGTATTATAAAAGGTGTTATGTTTTCGATACTTGAACACTTTTATCTCAGATGTTTCGTTTTCAGTTGAAAACTATAGATATACAGAGTGTTGTCAAGTGTGACTTTCTTTGTTTCGTTAAGAGGGGAGGCTATCTTGAAAACTACTGTTCCGATTCCAGATTTTTTTTGGAACTACGAAAAGTTTGTTTGAGTGGACATATTAAATGCACCTATGAAAGATATCTTTAGGATAAAGGATATATTTTGTAATTAGATCATATTTCATTAAGACCTTGTAGCAGCATTTTATTTAAAAATGAAATGCAGTGTATAGAAAAATAACGTAGTCATATAAAAAGGCAAAACGGTTTCAAATGATTTTGAAGGTTGTATTTCTGTCTGGATATAGTGATCAATACAATAAGGCATTCTACTATTTATTACACTATAAAAGACAGGCTTCCAGAATTAGAAGAACCCCATTGTTAGATACCTACTGCTTTCTGAAATACTTTTGGAAGATTCAAAATCAATTATTGCTAAAACCAGTCCTTTAAAATTAATTCGGTAAATATCGCCCATTAATAACGTACGCTTAATATAACCTTTCCCAGAACTGCATGCAGAATATTCTCAAAACACTACCACCCATTATGATATTCGCTAGCACCCAAATCACCCACATTCCTACAGTTCAATATAATATAATACATATAAAAAACCGTTTCACACGTACTACGACAGTCTTCCCCCTTTTTGGGTGTAGGGGGGATTGCACCCCCGGGGTGACAAGAGCCCGGCACGGCCAGGTGCAATGTATTGGTGCAATCTGGTCCGTTGTTGCATTATTAGTTTTAACATTTCTCTACTAGGTTACTTATTAATTTTAGGTTTATTAGTTTTAGGCTGTTGATATTAGGGTTATGGTTTAATTTGATGGTGTTGGATAGTTTGGTTGTTTCGATTTTTGGTGATATTCGTTTCTATCAAGGAATGTAATAATAGCTCTAAATAAAGAGAATCCAAAGGCTTTTATGCTGTTTACAGTGAATGTAGAAGTTCTACGATTGGTTCGGAGCCTGAGTCGGTTGACAAAGGAAATTATCATGGTGATTTAACTTCCACATTTGTGTATAAGAATGATAATTTTCGTGTTAAAAAAACTACTAGGTTACCATCATTATTGTTATTGTAATAAACTAAAATTAGCTTTCAATTTTTTTGTAAAATTTATTATTTGCATCTCTTTTTTCTCAAAAATTTAAATCGAAAGATCACTTCCATGATCAATTTGTATCACAAAAATAATCCCATTCTTCCAAAGAGATCATATTTTCTATATCATATTCTTTGGTAAGGAAGCCGTAATGTTCGCTCCGTTGCTTCTGAACTACAGATGTTACTCTTAGATTTCGTATGAGAACGAATATTGCTCTCAAAAATTCGAACGAAACTGGTGGCTTATGGTGTAAATTTGCAACTGGTTGTAATTGTAGAAACAATGTTGTTAGCTAAAATCTTAATTGTTCTTTTGTTTTTTAATTGTGATAGAATCTGTTCTAAAAGGTTGTATTTGTTCTTTCTTATTTTGAACCATACGTGACTTTCCTTGCATTTAAAAGTTATCATGACGAATCACAATGCTGACTAAGTTGAATTTTGTATATTCTGAGATATAAACGAGCGCAGGTGATAAATGCAGGTGATAAATAGGATTTAATCTAAATACCTATTATAAAGTTTTAGTAAACCCTTTGGAAATTCTGTAAAAAAATTGATTGACGGTGACAAGCTGATCATAGAGGGATTATTGGAGAAATACATAAAAATTCTTAGGTGAGTGCAAATGCAATTGCAAGAACAACCAGTTGCTAGTTACACGACACAGTTGCCAAACATTTAAGTTTCGTGTGTCCGTTATAAATTCCGAGCGGGCGTTCTATATTCAAATTGGCCGCCGCTATTGGCTGCCGCTGGGTGGTATTTTACATCCACGAAACGATGAAATACTGGATAAGGTTAGGTTTCACTACTCATACTGTAATGGCTATTTCCTTTGTCAGATGAAGATGAACAAGTTACAGCAACAAAATGTAGCAACTTTATCAATGCTGAAGCAAATGTTTGACGACCTTCGTGGTCGAGGGACGTACACACCGGTTTTCAAGGTGTCGCCAGCTCTGAGGTCCCGAGTTCGACCGCCGGCTGGGCTGAGGTCCCGAGTTCGACCTCCGGCTGGGTCAATAAAGAAGTTCACTTTTCTACATTGTCTCGGGTGTGGGTGTTTATGGTAAATGCATATTTAATTGATATCGTTATTTGAGTTATTAAGCTTAGTTCCTTTGTTGCCTCTGATTCCTTAACAGCTTTGGCTACTTACTTTGCGTTCAGAGCAATGTATATATTAGTATATATAAGATCCAGATAACAACCTCTCTCTCTTTCACTCTCTGTCTGTCCTTTATCAAATCATATTAATCAAATATCTATCTAAATAAATACAATTTAACCAAACAACCTTCAACCACCATTTCATGCAAGCCATCTTCCTTATCCACATTCACCAGTTCCCTGGTACCATCGGATGAAATTTCTCCGCTACAGAAAGGTTCCCGTAATGTCTATGCATAAAGTATTTTAAACTGGTTAAAATGCAACGTATTCTGTGCGAACTGTAGTGAGGTATCAAAGGGCGTCGCTTGCTTACCTTCGCTCTAAGTTTTGGTATTTATGAGGTTTTTGGGAAACTTTATGGGCTTTCTAATGATGTTGATTGGTTTTCAGTCTTTTAATTTTTGTCCGTATGGAATCTAGGTTTCCTGTTTGTATCCAATGCTGTTAGTTCTTTAGTTCTTTTTATTGTTGCTAAATATGATTGAATTGCGAATGCGATGCGATGCGAATGGTATTGCTCTCATGGGAGTTTGTATATGAATTTTATGTGAAGATTTTGACAATGTTACATGTACTTATGCTGAAATACTTCTGTAGTTGCTTATTGCATGATAATTCATGATTGTTCTGGCATTTTTCTTTATAAGAAATATTACCATAGTTTACCAGGATAATTCTTCGTGTTCACCAACAATCAAATAAATTACTAGCATATTGTCAGCTATCCCAGAAAAATATATCTGTTATTTATTTGACGCTAAAACATTTTCGAAAAGAATAACATCATCAATATAAAATTACAAAATTTCTGCTTACCGTAGTTCCAAAGTTCGTAAGAATAAACACCATTTTCGATTCGCGAGTTCACAGTACCTACGGCAGTGTTCGCCAGTAAATACGACCATTTTTATGAAGTTCATAAAGAAAGACCTAGGAAACTTGCAGCTAGCGTACACTTTGATTTTATTTAAAAACAAGGTGAAAATAACTTTTACTTAGCACCACCCGGGGGAATATTGAATTTTTTTAGTAACGCGAGATATTTTATGTTATTTCTGACCAAAGTTCTGCTTTCATGCTGTGGAAGTTTTGTAGTTTAACTTTGGATGTTTATGCATTGTATTGACAAGTATTAGATTTAAAAAAACACGCCCATTTTGTAGTTGTAATCGTTTGTTTTGAAGCTTAGCGCCTATTTTAGTTTAGTAACATCATTTGCATGGAAAAACGTAAGTGAGTAGTCGAAACGCAATATGACTTGACCGACCAAGTTATCAATAGGAATACTTGGTCTGTCATGGAATATTGGTCCAATTAGTCGGCAAGGCCACTTTTATTATGATTTAAAAAACACGCTCATTTTGTAAGTAATCATTATTTTGTTTCTTAACTTAGCGCCTGTTTTAGTTTGGTATCATCATTTGCATAGAAAATCGTTAGTTGGTAGTCGAAACACAATATGACTTGACCGACCAAGTTATCAATAGGAATACTTGGTCTGTCATGGAATATTAGTCCAATCAGTCGGCTAAGGCAACGTTGGGCACCTTTTAAACATAAGTTAATGATATTTTATGACCCAACACATTAATGTCACTTATACTGCATCATTATTTATAATTACTGATACTTTTTAATATAACGCTATGTAAATAATCTAGGTTGTCTCTGCAAACGTCGAGTAGTAAATGTGTTTTAATATCACGAATTCAATATAAGTGAAATTATATTGAATTTATGTAAAATATAAGCTAAGAGTCATCTGTGGAGGATTTTTCGTGGTGCATCACTATTAAATATGAAATATTATATCGGAAGTGCTGTTAGTGATGCCACTCGTATGTTGTCGATAGTAGTACGGTTTTTATTTATATTTGTTTTCATATTTAACACGCCTTTATTGTGTCTTATTTTGCCGATATTATATTTTATTTTAAACATTTTTTTAAAGCGTCTCTTTGTGTTCAGTGTGTTGTAAGTTTTTCAGTTAAAACTGTTAATCTAACATTTGTTACAAAAAACCTGCTGTCTGCATTTGTAAAAAAAAAAGCTGGTGATATCAATGGGCCCAGTGCCTACTTATGGTCCGGATAGCCACGGGTCCCTTAGTGGACAAGCTTACCCAAACCAGAAGTGTAGGTAAGCTACAACGAAAGATCGTTTCGATTAATTTTAAGTAACTTATCGATATATTTAGTAATATTTCCCAGCACTACACAAAGCAATGTTTCACCGGGATCGAGTGGAGCCGACGTGCTCCATATCGAGCATATTCCGAGCACCAACTATGTGCGCTATATGTGAAAGTTATTGCACACACGGAGCACTTACCGATCGTATTTTATTTTAAAAGTAAATGAAATACAATTTATCTTGGTGGAGGTTTATCGAGGTATAATGTTTAGGACGAGAAAGAACCTTACCAGCCTGATCAATACCTTTTAAAGGATGGAGGATACTGTAAACTGCAACATGGATGATAATGGAAGCGATGTCTAGGAAAATTATCATTTGTTCCTGAAAATCCCGGCCCCGGTTTAAATTTTATATGGTAACTAGAGTAATGCCTTTCTGATCTTTATAATATTATAGGTATATGATGTATAGACAATATCTGTCTTAAATCTGAGGTAAATATTTCTTCGAACACAGATTTGTGGGCCATCGAAGCTGGACTTAAATCATAAATAAGTTAAATTTTGACTGTCAAAACACTGTGCAAAGAGTATTAACACGTACGCAAATCGTGCAGTTCTCCCAAATTGATAGATAAAACATACCTCTTACCGCCGAATACTCAAACGGAACTTAACTTTAAGGCGTTCTCAAATGTCTGTACATTCTACCTTATAGTGAGAGATTAGAATCAACGGCGTCTTAAAACTGATTACCGTTTAAGTATTCGGCCGTTAGCATCTCATTCTCGATTTAGTCAGTTTTAGGCCTGTGGCCTATTCACGTCCCCAATATCATGACCTTCATATAATTAGTTATAAGTCACCAAATACTAACATAATATGAAGACCATTTCCGAATACATAATATTAAATATTTTCTATGCAGTTCTACTCTCCTTTGTTTAATAATAAATAATCTCTCAGTGTGTCTCCCGATGGAAGCGACGCCTCGCCGGCCGAATGGCGGATATCTCGCTGTGGCAATACTCGATTTCATAGTAATTCTACTTCTCTAGCCCCGGTGGTGGTGCTAGTGAACTTTTTATCTATTTCCCTTTTTATGTATTGTTTTATGTTGACTTAGAATAGCTGAAATAGATATGTCAAAAGAAAGAATGGATTGAAAGATTTACCTCAGAATCGTTCCAAGTGGAAATCGCCTAATTTTTGCCCAAAATCTGTGAGAAAATGGCGTAATTTTATGCATTCTAATACATTTTATTAGACTGACTTAATTTATAAGAACTCCAATATGTAATGAAATCATGCCTAGGTACAAGAATACACAAGTATGGGTAAATATGGTTAGCACCAAATAATTAAAGGACCAGTATAATTTCCAAAGAATGCATTATCATCATCAACAAGGCTGCAAGCGTTACCAACCTTTTAACCAGCTATTTAAATAAGCTGACCACATTATTCAGGCATCTCCTATCGGTATGCATAAGCTAGAAAAATAAAAGCCATCTATCTTTAGCTACCCGCATTATAAAAAAGAAAAACATCAAACATAATGCAGTTACGGCTATCTGCAACGGAAGCGACGACGGGACGCAGGAAAAATATTTTTCCATTTTAAATAAGTACACGGGAAAGCATATATATTTGCTTTATCTAGAAGTTCGTTAAATATTAGTAGGTAGTGAACAGTGAATTCCGGATTGCGCACTTTTTCCCTATTAATAGCTGCGAGTTGATGAGGATATTCCACTGGCGGGTTTTATCCGTGAAACTTTTTTTTTGTATCTAGAAATGGAGTGGAACGTGCTTTTTAATTTGTCGAAACGAGCTGGTTTTTTTGCAGACTGACATTCGTGAAGATTTGCTATAGTAGCGAATTATGGGCTTATTTTGTTGCGTTTTAATTAACGTCGAATGTTATACTTTTGTTTTTTTTTTCCTTTTTGCGAATGTGGTTTGGTTTCCTATGATTAATTATAATAAAGAAATAAACTTATATGTTTACTTTTGATTGTCATTATTAACAACACCGTGGTTTTACGTAGCTTGTAGCTTAAACAAGCGAAGCTACAGTTTGACATCAGATCATTTCTTATAGATGTTTTTGGGGCACCGATAAATATTTGACATAAAAATAATGATTTTCTTTTGAGCAAGATCATTATACACAGCTGCTCATAAATATAATTCGGTAACAACCCAATCAGATATCGCAACGTCACACTGACGCGCAACGGTCAATGAATGCATACCAAATTTAAATATCACGTTCCAAATTTAAATCGACAGCAACGCATCGCGATTGACCGATCGGCGCGGCAGGCGTCACAAATCAAATCGATACCTACACGAACACATAGTTAAATACCTATCAAAGGCGGTTTCATGCACACACACAGGCACACAAACGTCGAACGTGGTAAATACGAGATATCGGTTCGAGTGTGCGCCGTTGTACCCAATCGCGCGGAACCGATCAACCAATAGGAAGGCTGGGTTCGTTCTCGATACTTACCGACTATTTTCGCTTGATCTCCGCCATCGTTCCGAAGTCCTCTTGTCGAGTTCATTTTACGAACACATAGGGGAGAGTGGAAGGTCTTGTTTTACTGGCGGTTATCGGTGAAGGTTCGATACGCCATTGGCTATCGGTTCTATGTTACGTCACGTAGATTTTCCGAGGTTTTTTCTCTCGTAAATGGGAGTGCACTGCGATCGTTTACGGACATAGATGGGCGATGGAGCGTCTGATTGGTATGCTTTCGTATATAATTTGACCGAAGCGGCGTGTTCAGTTTTTCATTGATTTCTTTGTGACTGTGCTCGTTGAAATGCAGTTATCTATTGGAGTTTCAGCTACGGTAGTGTTTTGTTTTTATCTCTATGCTTGATTATATGTCTGTTTGTGTATGCTACTATTAAATATTCTGTGGTAAGACTATTGATTTTATTCAAAGAATTGTGATTGCGTTTTGCATTTTGAGCTAAATGTAATTTCACTAAAATTTAAGTACCACAGATTACAGAAAAATGACACTTAAAATTGGAAGTAGCTTTCTGTGAACCAACATTCTAAATAAGTACATAAAAACTGGAATACTTTCTTAGAACAATTAATTATCACAGACCTTTATAAGATTTACTGGACATAGATATTTTAAGACGGTTATATAAAAGAGATACATATAACCTCCATAAAAACTACTCATACAAAGGTTATTCACGTTTTTTATTTATGTATTAATTAAGGTTACAATGTGGGATCTATGTTACACTGTGTCACTCTGTGTCACAGACACGTATTGGGTCAGGTGCACTGTGTCTATATCAGTCGTAGTTGGAAAACGTCCCCAAGACGGCGAGAATGCCCTCCTCCCCCCACCCAGTATAGATTTTTCTTTTTCGCCCGGAGCAACGCTTCTGATATTAAATACTAGTGCCGTGCTCCCAGTTCTGCTTATTGAATCGAATACTTTGTGTGTCTGTTGAAACATCTTCGAAGTAACTGCTTAGATGCTTTCGTTTTTGTCTTATTTCTGTGAACAAAAACGAATTAAGATAAGTTTATAAAAATTGTGGTAATGGCCGTTAACGTACATAGGGATATCCACGCAAGGAATCGTAAGATACAGAAGTTAACCACATACTACCTAAGTAGATAAGAAAGGTCACATAAAAGGTATATCTCAAGGTGTCCTGTACCTAATTAAGCTATGACAAGCTCCGTGGTCGCTAGCTCTGAGTTACTGGGTTCGATCCCCGGACGGGTCAAAGTAGAAAACCAGTTTTCTACATTATCTCTGGTCTGAGTGTTTGTGGTTTCTTTGTTTGTCTCTGATTCCACAACACAAGTGCTTTAACTTTGGGTTCAGAGCAAGCATGCTGTACATATTAATATTTTTAATATGTAGGTTTGTCTCATAATATATGTATTATCATAAGCACAGACCACACCAAAATTCTCTGTGATCAATTACACTAGATATTTCATGGGCAATAAGCCCATTCGTCTCCGAAAAAAAACAACTTGATATAGCTCAGTCATCCAGACTTTGATTACTTTGTAACTAATAAGTCGAGATTGCTTCCTAATTCTGGATACGGGACTTCTGGTAATAAATTTAGGTGTTCATCAGCCAGCATATATGAATATTGATATCATTGACATGACATCCGCTTTTATTTGGGAACTCAGCTTCTGTAATATCAATCACCTTATTCCTAATTTTCTAAACAACTAAGACGTTAAAACCGACATCATTAATACAAATAGCGGACAAACAAACAACCAGACAACACGTTAAATAGTTGGCGTCTTGACGCTGCCCGGGATATTGCATCCCGTTGGATTTTTAGTTAACTTCGCAGCGAAAATTGAAATTCCATTAAGTAGATTGCTTTTTAACGTAGACTGGGGGGTGATGGCTGTATAGGTAAGGAGGGGGGATCACCAAGCTATGTAGGTACTGATGATAAGTAGAAGTCTATGTGGGTGGCATCTTAGTGTTGAATGGATTTTAATATTCAGAATCTGATAAAATCTTTGGGTGTCTGAATGTCTGTTACGAATTACGGAGCAACACAATAAAAATTGTATTTTATCATAAAACTATCATCTTAATCAATTTATTATTTTCTTTACCTTTAAATTCAGAAATCTGCTAGATTTAATTAATCCACAGTCTTAGCACTATTCTAAAAAAATAAATCATAAATTAAAAAAATACAGAAATCCTAATTACGAAGCTTTAAAAATAATAATACTGCTGAAGAGATGACCACTAAAATATTCCTATATCAACGCGGAAACGAACACGAATCATCGGAACGATCTCAACAAAGTACGGTACACTTGCGATTAATTCATCTTACATTGATGTGGACGGGCGCGGTATATTTAGCGATGCACTTCGATCTCGGGGCAGTCGGTCCGGTAACTTATGGACACAGGACGGACTTGGACAACAGAAAATATTAGAAATAATCGTGACTGAGTACGAAGGTGCGCCACAAGAAAAGTATGGGGGATAATAGGCATGAAAAAATGGATTTGAATGAAGATGACACTTCTAATGTACTGAAAGTTTTGTGGACGTTAGACGCAAAAACGGATGTTTTATTTTTAGCTCTTATGCATAAACTTAGGAAGAGGTTTTAAAGAAAAGTTAACAGCATTATTGCTGGCACATCAGCAGGGTATAACATAATGGTAGACAACATCGCGTGTGACTGCTAGTACACAAATTAATGCGAACAAAGCTCCTGTGTGGAGCTATATTGCATCGAGAAAATTTTCAACGATGTCCACTCCAGCAAACTCTAAATAGTGACATGTAAAAGTGATTTCATATCCTAATTAAATAATAAACGATTTCAAATTCAAATTCGATTTGAATATCTTTTAAAATTTACAATATATTAGAATATTAAAGTACCTAAAGAAGTAACCAATAATATTATCCACGACCATTTCGAACAAACAACAAGACGGACATTACATTACAATGTTTGTGTTGTACGGTTCTGCACGATTGTGTTCAAGGAATGTCAATGCGACAAGCTCGTAAATTGCGGGATCTATCAGGATTATCCACAAAATAATACAACTGAAATAGTCGCTCGCGAAATCTACCGGCCGTTGAGAAATAGCCAATTTACAGATTTATTAAAACATTTTGAAGTCGCGACGAATCCAATGTCTGAGCCTATTGGGATCACATTTAGATATTTGCAATAATGATACAATTACCACAGCTGTATCTTGAGTATGTATAGAGCTAAAAAAAATTGGTTATTATAAAATATTTCTATCCATAGTTCCATACAAATATTATAAATGCGAAAGTAACTCTATCTGTTACGTTTTCACGCCATACAACATTTTTCTTTATGAAATTAGCTATGGAGTAAGTTTGAACTCTAAGAAAGATCTTAGGCTACTTTTTACCGTGATTACCGACATTTACCTGGGCAGTGCGCGGATTTTTTTTTCTTTTGTTACAATTTTTCTGCACCTTCCCGTCTACTTTTTTTTTGAGTTTTTTAAATCGCAAAAAATACAACTGTATCATTTGACCCACATAAAACTAACCCTCCACAGGGGTTTTTAGGCAGCAATGTGTTCCAAATCGTCTCCAAATCCATTTTCATAATTTAACTTTGGGTTATTCACATCCAAATAAAATTATGAATCTTATAATATAGTAATGTCAAATACATCTCTGTTATTGTCAGACCATGAAAGCATTCCAGTGACATTAGGCGCGCGTTCATTTTCATAGATTTATCGACGGACCGAACTTATTGCGCTGCAGTGCTCAAACTTTGTTATTTGTTTGTTTTTAATACTATTTTATGATGTTATGAGTCTGCGTCTCAGTGTTTATTGCGGTATATTAACCCGTTATATCTTTAGACTTCATGTCGATTTTTTTTTTGGGTTATCGGAAAAAAATGCTGAGTAAAGGACATTTTATTTACAGTAGTTTAGGAAGTGGTTTTGGGGCAAATTATGGTGATTGAACGAATAAAAAATCTCTTACTACGTGATTTTTAATTAAAAATTTGGAAGCTTGTCGATTGTCACTTGTTATTATTTTTGTTAAAAATGTAGTTTGATGTTTTTACATTGATCAGTTGTTATTTAAAATTTAAACAGTTGGTGTTGTGTAAACAATGAGAAAAGTGGATTGTTTTTCCTAAATAAATTACCATTTAATGTTCAATAGATTATACAAATAACTGTTCAAAAGAATTTATTGGCATTTGCCCACGTTACTTTAGTTCATTTGGTTTTTATAGCTAAAGTGCATTAACTCAATATAAATTGCCTGAAAACTGTCCAGAAATACTTTTAGTGCTAATAAATTAATAAAGGTTTTAATGTTGTCTGTTATTTTAGTTAAGAGGTGCTCAATCCAATAGGTTTACTAGTAATTTCTTACAATAATGTTAGACATTGTCAGAGTTTTGATTTTGAGACGCGAAAGTATTAGATATTTTCGACACTCAACAGTTTTCTGACGAAGAAAGATACATCAACTTTATGTAACTATGAAATCTAATAATTTCAAAGTGCAACAAAGGTTTTAAATTTAACTTAATAGAACACCAACTTTCTTCAATGCAATAAAAGTGATAAAAACAAATAAAATAAATTATCCGGAAATTTCAGAGCTTTTGACTAGTTTGCAACTATATATATATTTCGCAGAAATGTAAAGTAACAAAATTCGATGCAATTAATAAACTTTGAACACCACGTCAAAATGCCAATTGGGATGGCGAAACCGAACCGGTTGCAATGTATTTACGTCCCCACCTGTCCTGCCACAAATCATAGAGCCGCCTTACTACGTATCATCAGCACTAGATTTTTAACTGTTTATTATTAAGCCAACTTCCCACGATGCGAGATATTGCGGATCGCCCCGCACCGCCGACCGGGATGGTGATCATCCGTGATAGCGTAGACGCGTCTGCTACGGTTCCGTCGCAATCTACAGCGAGTCAAAATATACCTTAGGTCGGTTAAAATTGAGTTTGATTCTCAACACACATAACGCGGTGCGCGGCTGTACGTGGCCGTGTGGGGTAACCCGTGATATCCCGTACCGTAGGAAACCGGCTTTAGACATCGGTATTTCGTGCAATCGGTTTTAGTATTGAGGAATTTGTTGTACTAGTTTGTGACTTTGATTTGGTACTATGAGGTAATTTTGTAGTGGTATGTTGGACACACAGTTTGGCCGTGATATTTTATTTCTGTTTATTTAAGTAACAATTTTTTTTACACGTCATATCCGATGTATAATTAAAAATGCAATCATGACACGGGGAAAAATATGAGGTTAGGGAATAAAAAAAACACATTTATTTAAAGATCTAGCGAAACGTCTTGTTAACACATGCCATACAACGTGGGAATGCCGCCAGTCTTTTGGGTACACTTCCAGTCGACAGCGAGGTGGATGAATTTTTTGACGCAATCTTGTTGTTTTAAAGGTATATATAGTTTCATAAATATTTAAAATTGTAAATAATAAATAAATTATATTTAAAAATAAAGGAGCTCAATGTACAGAAGTGCATTGAGAAATAGCTATGGTTTAAGAAAATAATAGCTCTTTAAGCGTTCGATAGCGATCGTAGGACCATTTTCTTTTCCCAACATAAGTAAACAAATTACCAAGCATCGACCCACTTCATCTTCATTTAAAACTCATAATTGTTGTTGTTCGATGGAATCGCATCAAAATATTTCAATGACGACACAGGTGCGTCGAAGTGTAACAAATATAAATTATATTTTTTGAAGTGAAACTTCTTTAGGCGCATGACGGTAAAATTTTTACAGATGAAACGTCACGCCGGTATGCAACGGAAGTCAATTTTTTATGATAATTGGTTTGAAGGTTAGGTAGTTTTAATATTTACAAATAACATGTGGTATTTCAACTTGCCACTCGTCATTTGATAATTTAATAAATCATTTACCATTAAATAAAAATATTTCATAAATTCGCTTTTCTAAATTTTGAATTCAAAAACAAAACTTAATTAATAATTTCTAATATTGACAAAAAACACGTGGCATTTTTATTTACAATTCGTCATTTGAGATTTCAATAAATCATTGTGCATAAAATACTAATAACAATATTTCATAAATTCTTTTGACGAAATTTTAATTTAAAAATTGGAATTTCTAGAGTTATCATTAATTTACAAAAATTTTGTATATATTTAAATTGGATTAGGTATTTTTAATATTTACAAAAAATCACGAGGAATTTTAATTTAATATTCAACATCTGAGATTTGACTATATTATTTTTCAAACAATATAAAATAAATTTATTTTAATAATTCTCTTTAATTATTTTTATTATTAAATATTAATTTCAAATAACTTTTCATTTTCAGATTGCAATGCCAAAAAGAAGTTTCACTTCTGACATGTGTACTTTGTACGCACGCATGTTTTTTTTTTTTTTTTTAAGTTTAGAAAACGGCTGATATTTTTTAACTGTGCCTATAACAAAATAATAATCATGCCAGTCTATTTAATGTTCCCACAGCTGGGCACAGGCCTCTTCTCACATAGAGAATGAACGAGTATTGATCACCACGTTTGCTCATTGCGGGCTGGTGATATCAAATTCCAATTTTTGGTATCCAGGTTTCCTCACGAGGTTTTCTTTAACGGTAAAATGTTTATAAATAATAGCTAAAAATCCTTTCGACTACACCGGCTTTAAAGCCGAAAAAAATCGAATCAAAATCGTTCCATTCGTTTGGAAGCTAGAGAGCAACAGTGGCACACGTTAATTTTTCAGTCGTTATAATATTAACGTGTTTTAATATTTCGTCGGTGTTTAAAAACAGTAATTATCAACTCTAGTAATTTAAGATCTTGGACTGTATGTCGAAGCATATCGTTCGTTAATTTATCGCATACGTATGACAGACAGATATTGATGGTTATGTAGCAGATGTCTTGGCACGAATCATTAATCGCAGGCGCAATTCTGCATTACATAGTTGACGCATCATTGATACTCTATATTTATCATTATGAGTTTCGATGTGTTATATTGGTGATACAAAATGGCTGCTGTTAATGTTAAGTATAATATTAAATGTGTCTTTGGGTTTATTGATGTTGAATAATTTGAGAAGGTACCTATATTTTCTTTATTTGAGAATTTCTAAATCGTTTGTGTTTTGTCATGATTGATCAGTATTTTTGCAGACACAATTTTTCTTTATTTTTCGCGAAGCATGAATTCAAATTAGTGTTTCTTTACTGTACATTTTAACATGCTTCTCGATAAATAATTATCCTGCAATGGACAACATTACGCGTTTATATTGCGGATCTTTTTTGCAAAATACGAAATCGCTTGTATAAATCATAAAATCGTCCAGAAATATACACTAAACAAGCATCATTTGAGTTATTAGTACGTCCGCCATACCTATAATTTATAACTCACGGCCCACTTCGAACTCATCGGTTCGAATATAAATAAATCTGAATATCCGAAGCTCGAAGGCGTGAATTATTATAACTGTACTGTCTAGTAATGTCATTTTAATACGACAAAGGTTACACACCGTGACGTCATTATCACTAACCGCTACAGCACCATCTTTACCATTCACTCCTTCCACATTTCCTTGTACCTTATCTCAGAGTTCTAAAGTTAAAAATTGATTGGCTTTAGTTTTCACAACTGCATTCGAATTTTGTTTAGTGTCAAGAATATTCATGATGTTATAAGAAAAACTGATCCATTTGTAGAAAGGTATAAAGACTAAATTTGCATAGCTGATGAGAATATTTTAAACAATGATGTATTTGCAGTTGCAGGAGACACTGAACTTGGTTATTTTTAAGATGTTATGATAGAAATTAGAGTCAACATTTGTTTGACAGCAGAATGTTAAAAGAAATGATCACAGAAATCGCTCGATTGTTTCTGAATAGGTGACAATAAGTTTTTTGTTTTTTTATTTTTATCTAAACGATGGCGTTCATTTCGGGTAGCTTATGGTGAAACTGGGGTATTAATGGGTTTTTAAACGATCCCCGATTTCCCTGCTAGTTGTTTCATTCATTTCTATGTTATCATATTCTGATGTACTTGGTTTTGATTAAGAAATGCCGCAATCAAGGCTTTCAGTAGAAGTTTAGTTAAACCAAAACTCTGCTATTTCTTTTAAGTATGAAGAAGTAGGTAGAAACCCTAATTCGTCTTCCTGGTGACCTATTCAGTTCCAGACATATTTCAGATTAGGTGTCCAAAAAACAACAGATGCTAGTTAATTTTCTATTCCCTAGTGATTTAACCCCATACATCTATCATTATTTAATCATCTAGCGTGATACCTATATAATTTATACTAAAATCATTAACGGTAGCATCAGTATGCAAAACAGGATCCACAAACATCCACATTAACCCTTCACCTGCAATCACTATGCACTTCAATTGTCCTCTGATCGCTTCTCAGACGGAGATCAAAGTGTAACGTCGCTTCATAAATAACGCGTAGATGCTTAAAGAACAATGCGCGGAAATCATGCGCCGCGCGCCGGTGCGCAAACACTATCGCTATTGGCGATTTACAAAGTATATTTTGATGGTCTTTTGTTTTAATGGGTTTGTGGACTTTGGTTTAAGATTATTGTAAAAAGTGTCAGTGGTCGATTTTTTTAGTTTTGTCGTCAATTTGACGGAAAATATATTTTTACTCCATAAATAGTTTAGGAGTAGTTATTTCCTACCTCTTTCTTAGGTACCTATGTTTTCAATATTGTTTCATATATCCCCTTGGATAGTTAAGCTGCTCTTATTGTTAATTTGTTGGTTTATTTTTATTTTCTATTTTATTTATTTAAGGCTTACCAACTAAATACATACAGAGCAATAACATAATATAATCCTTACAAATTATTGAGTCTCGCATGCATCTTAATTACAGGAAAGCACAACATTTTAGAAAGTTTAATTTACGTACATTATTATTTTTACACACAAAGTAATTAAGCAACTAAATATCAATAATAATTGGAAGTAGAACAAAATCTATCTTGGAAAGAAAGAAAGAAAACAAATTATTGAATTAAAGATTATTAAAGATAGTTTTCTTAAATGCATTTAGCCCACCACCAAAAACATATAGATCGCAATTTTGAAAAAATTGATTTTATCTTCTGAGGATATAGGAAACAGGCGTATTGGATCCGTATTTGCTTCGACTGGATTGGTTAAGATTTATTGTTTTCCTGCTATTAATCTAAAAATCAGTAATTTTTATAACTATCAGGGATTTACGTAAAAAAAATCTCTTTAATTATATGAACACCGCTCCCTATGGACAAATAGACTAGAGATCTTGGAGAAGTGTCGCTGGCTATTAAAATGTCATTCAAACAAATTCTATGAAACACAAACATGGTCATACTTTTCAGTGCTACTACAAATCATAAACTATCCCAGGTATTCACAACTATATCAAAAATGTTTCTAAACGGTTAATATATCTCCAAGTTACTACCGGCATCGAGATTTATACCATCGTGTTATTTTAACAAGACATATGTAGGCAAAGATTGAGACGTATTAACCATTAGTCTTCCGTTTGTCCAGATTAGATCAGAATTCACTTCAGAATGTTTGCTGTTTTTGTAGATTAATTCTGTTTATGTAGTGTGGATTTGGGATGATTTTGATAAACGATGAAATACTACTTGTAAGTAAAGCAGCTATTTATTATATTGAAATTTCCTTATAACGTGTGATTTGGAAATGAAAATGTGTAAGACAAATTTGATAGGTTCATGGATTTTGTTGATCTATTTAATTTTGCTGTTAATAGGGATTAGAAGAGAGAAAGATTTTCAGCAAAACAGATAAAAAAATAATCTTTCAGCAATGTGCTTGTGCTTATAGATTAATTGATTGGTGCCGAAGGTTAATCAGTTCTAACAAATAAAACTGGACTAGTGTTATCAAAGTCCAAATCCAATAACAAATTTAGTCACCCCGTCCTACTTAAAAAGCAAATTTCACTGCCAAGAGCTCATGACAGGAAACTACTGGATAAAAATACTTACAAATTTGACACGTGCTGAATAGCACATGCAATTACTCATGCATTGTATCTGTAAACAAGTACTTATTAATATTTTCGTATAAATGTCGATGAATCTGGAAGCTTTCCAAGATGAAAATACGACTACATGATCGATCGTATTCGTTTAAATTAAGCTTATAATTTAACACCTGGCTTTTGGAGTGGTCTAATTGGATTTTGATCATTGAGTGGATATTTTTGTTAAAAGAAAGGAAGCCAATGATATTTCATCTTAGAAAAAAAACTTTACGGCTTGCCAACAAGCTAGATGCGTAAATTTTGCGGTTTGGATTTTTATAAATTGCAATGGTTTCGACATTCAGATTACTTTCTTTTGAAATCGTTCAATAATTAGGTCGCAATGTTCTCTTGTTTTTTAGTGATATTGACAATAGTGTCGACTTTATTATTCGTCTTCTTATTGTTATCTTAAATCTAACCTGCCTAATCTGTTCATTTCACTGTATCTTCTGCATGGACTATAAGCTTAACATCAGTAGGTACTTCACAATAGTGAAAATAAACAACCAGGTTTAATTATGTCACTTATTTCCTACCGTTTCCAAGATTCTTCGTTCATCTAAACTCGTATTTGACGTCATTTATGCACGAACATTATTCGTGATGCACTGTTTTCTCCGGAACACGGCGATAATTCCTTAAGTTTTTGCACCACGTTAATCATTCGGCGCTATGTGACCGAGATATGCTCATCCGCATTTAATTAGCCCTTTTAGGTTAGCTGCATGCTAGACGATTTTGTAGCTATGTCAAAATCTTCCTGATTTTTTCGGTTTTTTGACTGGTTTTTGTTTTGTGTGTCATTAACATTATGAACTTACTGTAATTTTGTAATAAATTATATAAAGATTATTTAAATATCGTTTCTACGATGTTTAACTCGCCTTTGCGGTACATAGGAGCTGTTAGATTTCCTGACTGTGAGTAAATGCTGCTGTTGGACTCCATCCTAAAAAATATAGATTTTATTATTTTTCAATAATTTTTGCAGTACTCATTGCATAAAAGAGTTTATTTACGTTCTAATTTACAGGTAATTATTTTAGAACCTGTCTCGAAGTAAGTTGTGTTTAATGTTTATCTATTTCAAAAACATTGAAATAGTCTTAAATCTGTGAATAACCTAATAACAGATCATTTTGTCGTAACACGATTAACATGTCCTGGAGATCTAGTAATTTTCTCACCAAAATACAATGATTAATCCTTATAATTGTGACATAAGGGATAAATTGCCTTGGCACAAGCTTATATAGTGTTGGGAGATAGAATAGTATCAGGTCGATACTCGAACGGTGTATTTATTGGATTGGAGAGAGATTCAGTGTCAACGTCACAGCTGATTGAAATTCTCTGCTGGAAAATACAAAAGTGCAAATACACATGTTATATTACATTGTTTAAAACCTGTAAAGCTGTAGTGTTAAACAGTTTGCCCCCAATTTCAACCATAACCAAACCTAGAACTTATGTGGCAGGCTGTTTTGAGATTAATGTCTGTAAACCTTACAGAAAAAAATAAGTAAACTATGGAGTGCGCATATCGAGTATGAACTGTAGACACTAGTATGAACAAGTTAG
This sequence comes from Diachrysia chrysitis, assembly GCA_932294365.1. Taxonomy (NCBI): domain Eukaryota; kingdom Metazoa; phylum Arthropoda; class Insecta; order Lepidoptera; family Noctuidae; genus Diachrysia; species Diachrysia chrysitis. The sequence continues at coordinate 11,068,347 of OW028660.1, read as the reverse complement.
ATCGTAAAATTACCCTGATATTACCCTAATAATATCGGAACCTTCGACATTTTCGCATAAACGTCTGTCGTCGCACGGAAAATCTCTTAAATCAGTAAACGAGCGTAGTAGATTTAGCTTACGCTCTAAGGGGCTACTAGCCATCCGCGCGCTTTATGCTTGTCCACATTAACTCTAAGCTGTAAACTAAAACTCATCACTAGATAATTCCTAGTGTAAAGAGTTGCATAATAATGCCTGTCATATTTTTACTTACCAAAGAAAAAGTCCGAGAAAACTTTACGAGCGGGAACTGCCAATAAAAATACGTGACGATCTATCTAAATATTTTCACCGACAAGTTACTATTATAGTCGCGAACGCAAGTCGCTTACGTACATAATTGTGCATTAGAAAGTTTACGCACTCTCACGCAAGTATTGTTTCTTATCTCGACGAATATCTGGCTAGCTTCACACGACTTGTGCCCACTAATTAAACGGATGTACCCAACAATGTAAGGCTTATCGAAATTGGTTCAGTGATTTTGTAGTTTGCAGCATTAAAATACCTAGGTAGATACTGTTTTAATGATCTATGCGTAGGTACGTTTTGTGGGTGGTCCCCTCTGTTTATGTAGCGTGATATTTTTTAGCTATTTGAATCGATAAGATAAAATGTTACATACTAATTTAAAAACCCCTGGTCTTTTACCTTAAGTAGGTAGGTATAGTATAGATACAAATGAATTGGTCAGTATAAATCAATTTAGCTATTAAAAAATATATTATGTAAACTCAAAATTTCATGAACATCATCTTTCTCATAACACACAGCGATATTCAAAATATATATATCGTATCTATAAGAGAGAATATCATCATCAGGAAAAGCTATTTTTTATTAATCGGTCTCTTATCATTGTATAGCTATGTGAGTGAGAACATAGCGTTTCATTAACTGGACAGAAAAAAATACCAACCAAATTATTATCACAAATTTGGCAATCTTGTGATTTTGATAGCTCATTATATCAATTATCCTTTATAAAATCATCGCAACTCAATACCTTACCACCTAATAATTTACCATCAGTACTAGAGATACCGGCCTGATGGCGATAGCATCGCTTCCTGATTACCTGCCATTGTTGTAGGAAAACTACTATGGGTAGCAGTCGGTGACGTGAGGAACTCGAGAGGCGATTGTTTGAAGGTGCTACTGATTATCGGTGTGAAGTGGTCGTTTTGAACTGAAAAACTTGAAAGAGTTTGGATGTTTTCTTGATGATGGTGGGAGGTGATGAAGATTTTAAGAGTTTGAGTGATGGAAATATTACTTTGTTTGATGAACTGCAGTTAAAAGAAAACTAACTGTCAAGTTTTTCAATAGCAAGAAATTTAAATTTAGGTACTTTGAAACTGTACATGTAACATAATATATATCTCTTTTAAATTCTTTATTGATTTCTATATTGAGTCTTAATAAATTGCTAAACTTTTACTCGGTTGTCATTCAATGACTCTCTTAGCTATCTTTTTTTTTCTTATTTTTAGCTTAAATTCAGTCCGGAAAAAAATCGACTATCCCCAAAAATATAGACTACCAAACCAAGTTCTTTTAACATTGACGTCATTTATTACCAGACTTATTTCCAACCGATTGACTATTTCAGTTATATCGAATACAAGTCCCATAGTACCTCTAAATATAAGCTTGTTTAAGTCTAAGTCCATGGTAGTGGTAACATCAAGTCTCATCAAGATCTTCGCAGCCGCGCTCCGCTGGCCAGAGAAAGAAAAAGCAACAATTTGTTTATTTGTTATAACGCTCTTAATAGCTTACAATTAATCTGTTTCAAGCTAAACGTTACACGCTGATACCGTAAGGTTTTGTATGGTTTTGTAGACGTATGATGGATTAAGTTAATGTAAAAACTGTATTTGTTAGGAATATTAATTACATAGGCATGCTTTTATTTTGTTTTTAAAGATTTTGCGAAACTCTGAAAAGTTAATTTATGTTGGTTATTAAAATTGTTCAGGGACATTACCATAAAATCCGAAATAAAAAAAAAACATGCTGTACAATAAACTTATAAGATGATAAATGCATTACCGTACGTAATTTTTACCTTGCAAGTTTAACTTAATTATGATTTTTTAATCAAATCAGTCTAAAATGTCAGTGAAACTAAATATTATTGTCTAAAAAAATCACAAAACTCTATCAACAAATCTATCATCTTCGAATGATTCTTCAGTTACACGCCTCCTTGACATAAAAACCAATTATAAAAACCATGGACTCAACAATCAAGTCGCAATTAAACTCACGACACAAACAAACCATCAAATTATATATGTTATTAGATATGTCATCGGCTGGAGACAGATCTCGCGATAACTCTGAATACGCAGTATGCACGAATGAGGATGTCATTATGTTATTAAATAGTCTAATGGCTGTAAGGAAAAAATTGATCACGCACCGAGTAGACCGTTACTTTGTGCTGTTTCATTGCTTTGAAAGGGCTTAGATTAAATTGAGACTGGGTGGAGTAGTAGATTGCTCTTACTCTGCAATCATCCAGCTACATGGCGACCGAGTCAAGACCACGACTACTCTGTCAAGAGAGTACGTAGCTAGGAAGAGAGTAGTAGAGTTGAAAAAGAAGATATGGTGGAGGGTTGGACTAAGGGAGTGAAGAACTAGGACTAGAGATTAACGACTATACTAGTCGTTAATCTCTAGTAGAATCACTTAAGGCAACGCAAAGTTAAGCTATTTAAGAAGGCTGTAGGAGAAAGGGAAATAGCAGGCAGAGCAATGGCCATTGGGCAAACCTAAAAACAGACATTGGCCATTATTAAACCTACTAGTAACAAATCAAAATTATCAAGCGGGTCAAGGTGATGAAGTGAAAAAATGATTCGTTCTTATAGTAACGTTATGTGTTAACCTTTGATCTATAATGATTATATAAGAAACAAACACTAAAAACCAAAAAAATAGTTATTCCAGGTAAATATAAAACCCATGATTCCAAGTAAAATACCACAATATAAGCACCCGATCCCCGTTGATTCGACATAACAATTTGGTCCAATCATGGCTTCCTTGGTAAGTATGTGAACGTTGCCGGTTGGTTGGCTACGGTAACGAGCCACCAGACAAGGCTTTGCTCTGATCAATCGCCATGTATAAGGTCAAGGATGGCTGAGTAGTGATTTAAAATCATTGCCACTTTATAGAAAAATCAAGAAGTTGACTTCATTTTGGATCCTTTTCGTCTTTAAAAAGAGTTTCAGTACAGGTAAGATTTGGTCTACAGAAATATAATCATGATGCTAAACTGCGATACGAAAATATCACTTTACGAATATCTTGTAGGTTGACCGTACAGTAAGCCAGCGAATAAGGCATATCAGTAAGTAAGTATAAAGTAGTGATATTAATTTTATCGAACTAAAATGTTGGTTTTAGGGGTACTTTCCACACTAAAACTCTGACTTCGCCAACATTAAGACCAGCAGCATTATACAGCAAAAAAACCTCATTAACAAATAAGAAGCCGTCTTTTTAACACCGTTCAATCTCATTGAACCCGTCACCTCGCGGCAACAATGGTGTTAAATTAAGCACATCAGCCACGGGTCATTAGGTCCCAAACAGGTGGTTTGATTGATTCAATACGTGTCATTTATGGGACCAACCAACCGAGTGATTGACGCGGAGATAAGTAGGGGAGGGACAAGTTTGTGAGGTCTAGGGAAACATAGTTTTAAAGTCCAATAATGGTTAAGGTAAGGTAGAGGTATTTCGTTGTCAATGATTTTATAGATTATATCTAATCGTCACTTTATGTAGGTACTAATGGTTCTTCATAGAAGATGCTCGAGCCGCAAATATAAAGTAAATTTAATAATATAAAAATTTACCACCAGAATGCGATCGAAGTTTTCATCTAGGTATATAGTTTTTTTGATCTGAATAGAAAAAGAAATAAAAGAAGTTACCCAAAAAAACCCTAATGTGTGTTTTATACCTGATAAAAAAAACATTTATTTTACAAAAAAATACATTTACACATGAATTTCATACACAAAAACCCTTAATTACCTAGAAAATCTTAGCAAGCATTTATATTAAGTGAGGAACAAACGAGAGCACTACTATAATCACAGATAGTCTAATCCACCATCAGCCATCCACTCATACATCCAAATCGACACATTAAAGCCTCGGAACATCCAAACTCCATTACAATAAGCACCGCGTTACCATCAACATATTTCCGAGATCGCATCGCACAAAGGAACAGACAGGAAGGAAGAAAGACATTTCATTGGCGTCGCGACGATTGCTATTATATCATCACGCTCTTGCCAAAGTGGGCTCTCAAGCGTGACACCCTCAGGCTGTATCGAATCGTGTTTTTAGATTCATTGTCATAAAAGTTTATAATAACAATGGAAAAGAGTTAAGTTAAAAATATTTTAGTATAGTTGGACGGTTATCAGCTTTGCTATCCGCTAAATATTCAGCGTCGAGAGCAATCTCCGTAAAATCGGAAATTATCTAATTTTTGACATAGTTTTGACTTTGGTTAGCGGTGAGATAGTAACAATTTTTTTGATAATAGCATTGCTTCTTTGACTAGCGGCCTATCGTACAACCTTCGATTACTACGATACGATAAGAAAATTTACGTGGCTTTATTTTATCAGGTGAATATAAACGCAAAATGGCTTCTCTTATAATACTTATTCTCTTATAAAACTAAAGACATTACTAAAAAAAACATATTTTGAATTATGTTTCTGATAAACAGAAATTTTTCAAATAAAATAACAAAAACTTGTTCTCCGATCCTGTTTATTAACATGTCATAACGAAACATATAACATTCATATGTTAGATACGATCAAACACTAAATATGGCCATTGTCACAAAATTGTGCAACACTCCATTTATCGATGTTCATTCGCACCGAAGGAACAATTGACTTGTGTACATGCGAATTTCCCACTATTTGCATATAGCTTTGTAATGATCGCATAGAACTATATTTACCCTTATTTTTGTAACTACAACGCAATTAACGACTCTATATTGTAAAGCATAAAGTTTAATTTAATTAGTCAATATTTTGGCAAATGAAAAATTAATTTTGTGTTAAATTTAACGACAAATTTATAATTTGCGGTCGCTGAAATAATTTCCGATTAAAAATCGAATCTATTTCAGGTGTCTTAAGGGTTTTGATAGCGTATTAATTTTTTTACAAGTGAAGTGTAATATGTTTGTGTATGACAAAACAGTATTGCCGTTAGATCGGTATTTTAGTTATTTCGATAATTTTTATTAACATGTCAGCGGTATAGAGTGTGAAAAAGAATTGTTAAATTGAAAGTTTTTATCTTTATCTGACAGTTTTAAACAAGGCTGTGAGTCATAAAATCATCCTTTTTAGTAACTGAGCAGTTTCCTGATCGACGTTGACTATATTTGGTTGTAACTGTTTTTGGGCAAGACACACATACATCGTGATATTCTTCCTTATATCGCCAAGTTTATTATTTTTGTAATCAGCTGATAAATCTTTGAGTAACAAAATGAATAAATAAATTATTATTTTTCTCCATTAAAAATATTTTAAAATTGGGTAATTGGATGTTAAAATAAGGTTTGCATCGTGCGATTGTGTGAGCTATTCTTAAATTCTTAAACATTGTATTCAGGTTTTCTTTAGAAGCATAAGATCAAACAATATTTACCAAAAGTTAAATTATTTTTTTAACTTTGGTAAACTATAGAGCGCGCCAACACCAACAAGTATACAAAGAATAACAAGTATGAACTGTAGACACTAGTATGAACAAGTAAAATCGTAAAATTTGTGTCAAAACAGATCGTGCCGCTTACGCTCTGCACAAGGGGCTACTAGTGATATGCGCACTATGCTTGTCTATGTTTACTCTAGGGGCTATCCAATAGCTCTGTTTTATTTAAACTTTTGCATCACTCCAAAGAAGTTTTAATAATGTCTTGTTGCTTCTTCCAATGCCCAGTATCCAATGTAACACGGAAACCCCATAATGGCGCTAAACTTATTTCAGTCAATCGTGATACTTATTATTATATTATTTGATTAAATAAAATAACATATTCAGTTGAAATAAATAGACCTATACCATTTTAAATATACATTTTAATTTAATAAAACACGTAATAATAAAACTTAATAAAAATAAAAATTATTCACCTGTCGTCAATCTTACAACCTGCTGCCATATAGTCTGCCTCAAACCCAATAGTATTTTATGCTGTGACTCAGAACACCGCATCGATATAACTTATCGATAACATCTAGTATTTCCCTTGAACTTCACTCGTATCTTTGTTTTATAATCTCATGTTTAAAAAAATAACTTGCAATTACCAACTTAAATTTGCAGTTATGAAAGTAATGCTTCAAAAAATTCAACTTTATTTTCTGAGTCGTAAGGTAGAGGTTGTTTTTAGTGGTTTTTGTGGCTGTAAATGCTTTGTGCAATGAATATCTGTGGTATATTAAGTGTCAACATTTAGCACCTCTTTTGAAGTCGTTAAAATTCATATTCGAGCGGATTTCAAGTTCTCACGGTCAAAGTTTCTTTTCCGAGTATTTGATGTGAGCGACACCTGGACTTTGCTGTCAATAGTCCATTACCGTTTCCGAGTAGATATTTTTACTATTTGCCTATTTAGGTATTAACTTAAGAAAGAAGTCTTCTTTTTTTTTAATCATCAATTCTTAGGATTTTTGGTTTAGGTTGCGAAATCTTGATCTAATAAAAACATTGTGCTATAAATTTAAAAAAATTAATATTAGTTGTTAATCTCAATAAACAACGTTTAATAAGTACGTAGTTATATACGTTTTATAAGTGAATGATCCTTATTAATATTATAAATGCAAAAGTAACTCTGTCTGTGTGTATGTCTGTCTGTCGCGCTTTCACGCCAAAACTACAAAAATGATTTAGATGAAATTTGGTACACTGATAGTCAAGAGCCTGAGAAAGGACATAGGTTACTTTTCGCCGCGATAACCGACATCCGCGCGGGCAGAGCCACTGGAAACAGCTAGTATTCTTTATAATTACAAATCAACTGCCACATTGAGCATCACTACCTTAAAAACGGCTCGACCGATTTGGCTGTTTTTTTTTTGTTTGTAGTTGTCAGGACAAGGTTGTTATGAACGAAAGTCCGCGGGCAGGTCGAAAATTGACAACACTACGACTGTCGGGTTAGCTAGTATTTACTTAATATAAGTTAACTAGCTGTCCCCCGCGACTTTGTTCGCGTGTTTTAGTTTCAACGGTTTTTCATTTTTGCAACATTTTTCATTTATGCTCCGGTCCTATTGGTCGTAGCGTGATGTTATATAGCCTATAGCCTTCCTCAATAAACGGACTATCCAATACAAAAAGAATTTTTCAATTCGAACCAGTAGTTCCTGAGATTAGCGCGTTCAAACAAACAAACAAACAAACAAACTCTTCAGCTTTATAATATTAGTATAGATTTTTGTTGTTAAATTAAGTAAATGTTTAGTGAAATCTAAAGGAATAAAACTATAGATAAACGGCAGCATATTTTACGAGTGGCGTCAAACTGTTATGTAAGGTAACGCAGTGCCGTAAATTGCGCTAATTCACTCATAGTTGCAGCTCAATTTGCACGTATCACCTTTGTTTTACAGTTGGATACGATATAGAAGTTGCAAATAAGATTTATAAGTAAAATTGCTCTAAGCAAATTGTAAGTTTTAGACTCTAAAATAATTTTTAAGTTCACGTAAATGATACACATTGAAATAAAAATATACATCTATTTTTTATTTTACCTACAATTTCAATAAACCGATTTAATTAAATTTCTTAAAAAAAAATGTTGCCATTAAATTATACTACCTACCGGCTACTATTTGCCGCAAAAACTGATACCCACGCGGCCCGAAACCGCGGGCAACAGTTAGTTAAAACTAAATTGACCAAGTTGAGCTTACTTCTAATAAACAGCAATAGGAAATTATTTTTCTTCCGTAAATCATTCGAGATACAAAACTACTATCAAAGTTATAAAAGTCATCAACACCTTAATTTACTATTTCTAGTTGTAACATCTATCTTGCCACCATCTGCAGCTGTCTCGGCCACTTCTTAAGAGTTGTGGTCACTGATGGACCGTGGGAATGGAAGCTGCGGATACCATTCTTAGATTAAAATTAGCGTTTAGCATACATTATGAAGTAATCCAAATAGATGCATGTGTGTTTTTCTTGTGAAATTATACTTGATCCTATTGGTTAAATATTTACCATGTAGAACTTTTTTTTTTGTGGGGGTGAAACTCTAATGACTTCAACCCACACCGAGGGCACGGCGTGGGGATGTATCGGACTTACACCGACTACCTACTTACAAACACCCCAGTCCCGTCCTTGCCGTTGCCGGAGCCGCGGGATCGCTTACGCAAGCTCGCGGCCTCGGCAGAGGACTAATATTTCTTGCAAGGTTGGGTTTAATAGGGATGTAAATTTGTATATATTTTTAATGTCCGTCAGATAGATTAATAAAAAATATAGGACATGTCCTTTTTTGTTTTTTACATAATCAAAAACTTACGACGATACATTGATTTGAAATGTCGCATGATGTCACGATGTTGTACGTTTTGTTTAACATCGTGACGTTTAACCCGAATAGAATTAGCCCTTATTCCTGAACTTAGATTCGCTTTATCTCGTTAGTTTTAAGTTACTTTGAAAAAGTAAAAAATACGTGTTTAAAAATTTTTATAACTAATTTACGGGCTAAATAGTGATTTGACGACGATTAAAAAGGTGCTTACAAAAAAAAAGTAAATTATTATGATAAAAATTATTCATCAAACCATTATAATAATTAAGTAGAGATTAAAAAAAGAGAAACTAGTTTAAGTTAAGGTAACTTTAATTAATAAAGAAAGTAATTACTTATCTATGAACAAGAAAACAAATTGTAGGCCAACACGAACATATAATATACATTAAAAAGATATCTTTTGAGATCATCTTTTTTGTATGTTTAAAAAACTAGAGTGTTATTTTTATCAGCTGATAATGAAAAAAAAAACTAACAAATATTTAATGAAAATTAATAATACGTCTTCTTCTGTCTAGCTTTTTTCCAAGCTATGTTAGGGTCTGCTTCTAGAGAAAATTGATAATGCGTAATACCAGTATATTTTTTATAGTAGTTATCCTAAATTGTATTGTCTTGTTAAGATTATTGAATATGAAATTACTTTTTTTTTGTATGCCAATATTATTTCAGCGATCCTGGTTACCCAGCCACTATGTTGACATGCTCATCCTCTTACTGTATGAGTTTTCTATATCACAGTCAACAGATAACTAAAAAAAGTAAAACAAAAAAAAATACATTAATTGCTCTTAAAAAATAAAAACACGGCACATATTATTCAATATTAGTCTGAAGAAAACAGTAGCAAAGGGAGATGGCTCAGCTAATGATGTACAGGGACGAGCACGACCCGTCACAGCGCTGGTTTACAGCCATTCCTACTCCCTAAGTTGTAATGCGGGAGCTACAGAACTTTTTAAGAAGAACATTTTAATCATTAAAATTCAAAACATCGTTGGTCAAAATGTGCTAGAGATACAAGCCATGATCCTAGACGTAGTGTTTTATAATGGCTTGTCTGTCGTATGTGATGATTATGATGACTAATATACTTAAAGGCTTAAATATCTTGATGTAAATTGGACTCATATTAAACGGAACTGGTGACTTTAAACTGTTTTGTCTAGGCCTGTCTGACTCACTTCAACAAAATTATTCCAAACAATTCTTTATCATCAGATATATTAAGGTTAATAGCAATAAGGTTCAAAATCGTTTGGATATCTGTTTGAGAAATGAAAAAAGGTTTTGGTAGGGTAATTTCAGGAGTTACTTTATTAGAGTTTGGGTTAGTGACTCAGATTTGTCTGGCAGGTCAATCGTCTGCAAGGCCATCGTTTATTACTTTAATTGATTTTAACACTTCCTTATTAACATGGGATTAAATGATGCTAATGATTTAGACTAAAAGCTTAACAGGACGTCAAAGTTTTAGAATCACAATTCTTACATTAACAGATTTGAAGTCGATTTTTAGGTATAGGTAGATACACTATCTAAAACAAAAAAATACAGATTTTTTAAATATAATACCTAATCTCACTTCATAAAAAATAGATTTTGTTTGTTTTAAGCTTTCTCTAAAAGAAAATTAAAAAGGTTACGAAATTACCAAGAAAAATCAAAATAACATTCATACGTTCAATACGCGACCACAATTTCTGTGTTATTTGTCTCCAGGGCATGTGAACTTATCTCTGTGCTACGCAATTTTCAACTCTATTGTACAGTCAATAAGAAAGAAGTATAATTAATGGTGTGTCAAACAATATCTTTGTCGGAATATAATGGGTGGTGGAATTATGTCAAACGTCAAATTAGATGTCTGCCTTCCTGTCGTTTGCGTTTTGTGTTACAATAGAAACGCTATTAAACGACAACGGGCGTCTGTCACACCATAGCGTAACTGGAGTTGACCCCGATAGGTATAATAGAAAGGATTTGAAAATATTAAGATCTATGACGAATCTTGATAAAATAGTTGTCCCTCAGCTGGCCCCAATGTTAAAACTATTACATTTTCTTTTATTAATATTATGAATCTAATGCCAAAATTGCATCTTATAAAGTATATACCCCTCTATCGCTATTTAAGTAAAATACGACGCAACTGTAACAATATTGTTTGGTATTGCCTGCAAGCTCAGTTTTCTGAATGGTTGGATTGCCTAAGCAAATATTTTGATATTTGCATTACTTTTTGTACGTCTTTCATATTCTACTGTATTAAATTTCCTTACACTTCGGTGTAACACACACCCATTATATTTACTAGAAGGTTTTTATATGACAAAGGCGCCTTATTGAATTCTATTGAGAAAAAATCGTGACAGAGGAATGATTACACGAGCACCAGTAGACCGATATTACTGCTGTCACCCTTGCAATGTGACGGCTTGATGATATGAATGACAGTGAAACTAACAGAAAGTGGTCAAAGGAAATTTTCTAATAATGTTGATTGGGCAATGGCTATTGTGCTTGAATGTTCTAAAGACTAGAATTATCCAAACTATTTTATTATTCATTGGAATTTAGCAAAATATTTTCATGATATAGAAAAATCAACTGAATATTGCACGCCTATGTAACCTTTAAGAAAAACTAAATAAATATTATTTTTATTGTTTTGTTTCTTTAAATATTTCTTTAACTACATCGTTATGTCTTCAAACATATGGATTAGGTATGAATGATTACTAATATGACTATGTATACGTACTGTGTCTACTTTGATCAAATTTAAGGTGTGCTTTGTTTTCTAGTAGTCAATATTCCACAATGGACAATTCGAATGGATTTAACCATCAACGCTACTATTTGGGTCCTAATTAGCATACAATCTAAATTCAAGAACAATAAAAACTATTGAAACATTCACGACTTCAAGGACTCTAACAGTAAATCTAATTATAAACAAAACATAAACATGTGGCCATAAAACGTATTCCCAGGACGCGTATGAACAACTATTGAATTTGTATTGTATTGTAAAATGAATACAAATGATGGTAACATTGGAATTTTAAATATACCGTGGTTTTGGTCGAGCGGATCTTGTGGGCTAAGGGCTCGTGACAGACAGGTCGAACGTGTTGCCAGCCGATTGGGAAACGATACAAATTTAGATGCTTAAGGAATAGCAGATAAGTATTATGATGATAGTGAAAAAAAAATCGACTCTACTGGCGACAAAGCTATTGAAGTCTAAGGTAAAGATTTAAAAATTAATCAGAGTAAACAATAATACCATTCAATTTGAAGTTTCAAAATTTAAGTAAAGACAATTTTATTTTGTCCTAAAAAGCAAGATTATTATCTGACCAGATATTACCTAAGCAAAAAATAGCGATGGTGTAAAATAATCTTGAAGTATACCCATCCAAATACCTTAAATTCTCACCGGAAGACAATTATTGTCTTATTATATATATCACAAGACAATATTTTTTAGGAACAGATTTCAAGTCTGTCTAACGGAAAAGCCATTGAACAATTTTCTAATACCAATTCTATAGAAACCCCACATCCTTGAAACTACGAGTTGTAAGTTTCACATCATCGTGAACATCATTAAAATGTGTTGGTCACGTTCATCGGTCGTATGTTACCATCACAACACATCGGCGCTGTCAATCAGCTGGACAATTATCGGCCGCCAGCGGACCGTGGCTAACCACCGCGTCACTACTGTACGACTTACAATAACATGATTTGGTGTGAATTTGACGAGATTTTGGGGCTTAAATAAAATATTATGTGACTTCTAGATCGAAAAACAGTTTGATGTGTTAGTTAGACAATTGATAGATCGAATTAGGAGCGAAAAATATAAGAATTTATGGTACATTTTTTGATAATTTGCCCGGAATTTGGCGTTTTTTTTCCATTGACAATACATTCAACCCTTTAAGTATATGAGCATCAGATTTTTTGTAAATATTAAAGATTTATTGATGGCCTTTAAGCAAATTTCTTGTTTATCTGTATTTTTTTCCATGTATAACCTTTCCAGTAAAAGAATCAGTTGGAATATATGAAATAAAAGTGTATAGCATAGTAACATCTTGATACTTCAAGATTGACCAATCAAATTCTAGGCTAAGAACATATAAATTAATAGGCAACAAATCGACTTGATAACCAGAAAGCAACGACATTCCTATAACCCTAAATTACATTGTCCACCTCAAAACATACCGCCATCGACATAATCTATACAAAAATCTACACGACTACAAAATACCCAACGTTTTCCATCTGTCGGTCACAGTTCACAAAGTACTATTTATGCATTCATGTTTAATGATGGAGTCGGCGATGAATTGATTGATGGCTTCGTATTTATTGAATTGTGTCGTATCCTCTTCTATTGTTGGGTTTGTTCCAGTAGGTCAGAGGAATTAATGGTGTTTAATGTTGCTGGTGTATTTTTGTGCTATGGAAATTGACTTTTGTGAAATGTAAGGATTAAAAAAGGCTTGAGGTAGAATCGATGTGGGTGAGACTGTGAACGCAAAGCTTTATTAATGATGATTATCCACTTTTCTTATTATTTAGACTAGTTTCTCAGGTAGGAGACTAATTTACTTATTAAAACAGAATGAGTCGGGACGTAAATATTCAAAACGACTTGCCTATGAAAAGATTTCGATATCGATATATTTTTAAATGCTGAAATCGACAAAAATGTATTTTAGTTCTACTATTGCGAAAAAATCATACACCTCGTCACGAACATATTACTTAAAGGAAATATTCTAATACATCATTCACAAATATTTCGCAAATACAACTGTACCAAAGTTTGTAGCATTGCAATCCATTGTCAAAGACCATGCACAATAAAATTGAACCATTTGCGAAACTAAATGACGTCACACGAGGACTATTGTCTGTCAGTTGCATAATCTTATTTGATTTAGGCAATACTTTTGGGTGTAATATGGAGGCTAGGTTATAAAGAATAAGTTGTAGATATAGAAGCAGCACTTTAGATTGTAATCTGTTATGGTAAGCCAACCCCAACATAGCTTGGGAAAAAGCTATGCAGAAGAAGAAGTAGCCTGTTACGTTAACAGCTTACATGTTTCAGTTATTGATCAGTACTTGTTACAAAGTTTTTGGGATATATAATCTTTAACTAAAAACCTACCATAGGTAGGACTATTATAGTATAGTGCAGATTAGAGATTTTAGAAAAGATAGAAGATTAGAGTAAATTATTTCAATTTAGATCCTTAGCATACAAATCCTCTTCATCTATCCATTTCATGTTCCTATAATTAACTCAAGTGTTACGAGTTACCAAATAATAATCATGGTCAACAATCTAATCTTCCTAAAGAGGTATCAGAGAATGCATGATATTCATAAAAAACGCACTTTCTAGACACACGATTTTGCGTGATATTTGAAATAGATTCTTATGAATTGACTGGGTAAAAAGCTTTGAGACTTAAATTTTGGTTTAATTTAAAATTACATATCTGTAACAAATAAATACGGACAACCAACTTTCGATCTTCTAGATCCACCCAAATTGAGCCACAAAAACTCGAACCCAAAAAAATCGACGATACTTATAGTTGGTAAGATGGCCCCGATGCACGTCGATACGCAGCAGTTTAGATCTCTATCTACCCCCTGGTATAAATTTAGACTTGATGCCAGTAAGCGGTGCGTGAACGGACGTAATTGCGAACGTTTTCCTACGATGTTCGTGGCGCCATCTCTTGATAAAATATGGGAAGTTTATATTGATTTTTAGATTGCATCGCTGTGGACTTAATTTTTACTATTGTTATAGTAGCTTAATTTATGATTTGATGGCTTTAGTATCAATTTTAAAATCTAGGCTTTGGGTTTTGGCTACTTTTATATCATTAATATTAAGCGATATTGTCTTCTGGTAGTTTGATAAAAACTCAAAAATTTAAGATGCCACTTATGTACTTCGTACTAAAAAAGAAAACACTTAAAGATAATTACAGGCAGAAGCTGTTATTTTATATTCTGTCTAAATATGTCATCAAACAATGATGACAATTTGTACTTCTTTTTAATGTTTATTTTTTACAAGAACGACAGACCAAACTTCATACGTAACATATTGATAATAATTTGAAATCTAACCATCATTTAAAAATCTACTTTGCTCCCTCCTTTCACGATCCAAATTTCCTCATCCACAATCCATAGTTGCACAAGCATGGGTGCATTGTTTAATATAATTTTTATTAAAGTATGAGTTCAGAGGAGCGGAGCTATCTCAGCTATAATCGTCGCCTGTAATGATTACAGTTTTCCGTAATTATTTCGAGCGGCTTGCTTGCCTTTATAATGATGTGGAGACCCTGGATGTGAGTCCGAGTGTAGTTGTAAAGGTGGAAAGAGCGTAGTTGGATCAGAAGTAAGATAAAGAAAATGAAGACATTTAAATAAATATGTTTCGTCTAAGGGATGATATTCAAGGTTATTTCAATAATATTTGGACAAGCTCAAACCAATGTCGTTATGTTATAACCAGAAAAAGTTATATTAAAAAAATAAAAATAATTTATCGCTTTCTTAAATATACCACCCAATATTTTCTATATTTTTATTTATTTTCGAACCAAAAGCTTTTTAGTTGACTTTTCAGTGGCCACATATATTTCTAACATCAATTTAGTCTGAATAATATGCACGTTTCCAAACAAAATATCTCTTATGTCTAAAAATACTAGTAGAAAATCTATAGCTGCGGAAAAAAAAAATACAATAACAAATTCAATGAAATTTAAATATCCACCAATCACCAGTTTTTTTCACCATTACCGCTGAACCTGAGCCTGCCACATCCAGCGCCACCACCACGCACCACTATTTCATTACGGTAATCGTAATTTTTACGTAATGGCAGCCAGCACTCGTGATACTATCACTGTGATTGCCAACTACTGGTTGATTGCTAAATGCTGTGGCTTGCTTTACCCACGCTCCCTCTATTGACGCTTGAAAATGTGATCGCGTTTCCCAAGATATTGTGAAGGTTTGAGGAGTTAATTGACGTCCTTCGCTAACGTTTCACATTTCCTGCGGTCTATGGCTTCAATTTTCTGAGACTATTAACACCTTCGCTTCGTTTAGTTACTGTTGAGTAAGCAATTTGATTCTTATTTTCTGAGCATGCAAAAGCTACAGAAACTATTTGCAATAAACATCAAAAAACAATGTTACTAGAATGAATGGTACCAACACTATTAACTTTGGCTTAGTCTGATCAAAATGGTATTGAGACTCACGTATAAAAATTAAAAGCTCATACTTTAGTACATAATTATGAATAAAATAAAAGAAAGAAAAATGCGATCACAATCATTATATTAAAACAAGTGATATATAAACAGCCCATATACCAAAATGTTCTACTCCACTTGAAAGCAAAGCATTCGATAATGATAAGGAAAACCAACAGCAAAAGCAAATACAGTCAAGAGGTGTCTAAAACGACAGTTTAATTGACTATCTCAGTCTGGCGATCATAATCTAACGTGTAATTGGTGTAATAATTACTGTTATAAGGTTATAGAACTGTTTCACACTATGATCTTATTGTAGGTGTGTTGCCATTTAGAGAATTAGATGTTACTTCGTTATAGTTAGGTCTTTGATTAAAGTGGATTAGTAAGACGTAAGTTAAATGACAAGCTTCGTTTATATAGATAATAAAAGAAGAATAAGATAAGAGTATAAAAATAATAATAAAAAAAAAAACATACCAAAGTTAGGTTTTGAAATTTGCCAAAGGAGGCAAAATTAAAAATAAAATGTATTAGATTTACTGAAAGTAATATAGAAAAGGTTGATAAATATTATTTTTGTAAACCAGGAATCAGAATAAAAGATATTTTTTTAAACCAGTTATGTTGTGCATTATCAGTACCTAAGCTCTAGTACTCCTCCAAGGTACTTCTTTGGGCCCTATACAAACAAAGGTACAATCACACGACACGACCATTATATTTTTCCTAGAAAGACAACCAGATGCAGTCCATAATTTTACGAGTAGAGACAAAATAAAAGCCATCTACAGCCATTAACAGCTAGCTACCAGTACGAGGCGTTTAACCGAACGGTTACAATTTTACAGTAACCGTCGTAAACGCATAAGACATGCGTATCGTATGCTCGTTCTGTTTCTATCTGGTTTCGGCATCTTGAAAGTCCACGCGCGGACGTGTTGAAGCCGTGTGTAGTCGGGGACAACAGTGCTGAGTTGCAGCCGTTATGGAATTGTTTGTTTGGATGCAATGGAAAGTGGTGACTGGTTGGATTTTTGGGGGTAACCTATGTTGTTAACGGGATTTTATGAAAGGCAAAACGTTATTCAGTTGTTGAAAAACATAGATAAAGTGCGTATTGGATTGTTTTAAATTTACTAACAAGCTTTCCTTTTTGGAGTTAGTGAGCTGTTTTTGGCCAAGATTGATTCACTTAGTTCATTAATTTAATTTTGTTTCACTAAATACATCTAAAACCCCGCCACGAACACTTGCACTGACATGAATTCATTCCAATTAAAACACAATAAATTAAAAAAATAACTCTCCTCGCCTGTACTAACCCGTCACATCAAAAATCAAGTATTCCGAGAAACAGCAATTCTGAACAAAATCCTCCACACTTATATTAAATATGAATATCTCACTGATTTATGTTTTAAGCCGGTACACATTAAAGCAAGCAACTGACATTTGACAGTAGAACTCATTATATCGATCGTTAAATTTTATCGGTGTCATATAGATAATCCGAATCGACACGTAAGTGACAGCTGTAAAATTGCAAAACAAGCTGTGTTATGTCCGTTATTAACGTCTAGATTTTATTAGTCTACTAATAACCTGACTGTATTTCTGTCTGACTGGTGACTAATCCGGGAATAGATTATTATTATCTATAGGTTCATTCTTAGTACTCTAGCAGTCGGATGAAATGCCATCAAAGACAACTGGGGACTGACCAGTCCCCAGTTGTCTATCAGTTGTCAACTGATCAATTGTGAGCTATGAGAACAGGAAGCCCTTGGTTTTCAGGCGTCCAAAACGAGGTCATGCCCGTGTTCTGAAATGATTAGAAAAATCATTACATTTTTTCGACATTAAACTGATCATTTTTGTCACCTCTAACCGAGCTTTAAGACTAATGAGATTGACTAAAGCACTGATAATACTCCTGTAACCTCTAAATGTACTAAAGAATAAAAAGTATTGCTTGGTATATAATCTAGGACTGATAAAACATAAAGACATGACAACACAGAAGACTTCATAATCAAAGGAAAAAAGCCATTAAGACAGAATATGATGACAAAAGCCAAGGAATCGTTGAGAACGAGATCTCGGGCAATATCTAGTATATTAATGAAGTAAATGTATGTTAATTATGCTAATTATATGCATTTTTTACAGAGAATTCTTTCGTTTTGTTCATATTTCGATGACTTTCGAGATATTAAATAATTATGTGGTGTGTCACCTGTTCGGTCTCGTGTCATTATAAAACAATTTAAAGTCAAAGTATTTTATTTAAATATTTACATCTCGTTAAATAATAAAATATGTTAATATTTCTTTAAATGAGACTGCCTTGTTTGTATATTGACAAGTTTGGTCGTAGTGTCAGGTTTGGTTCCTAATTCTAGCAAAATATTGTCAAAATTTTGAAAAAATTAGGATAAATAATAGATACTGGTTTGTGTGATAGTTTAACTGGTCTATTTCATAATCGACCAGTTTTTTTTTTGTTTTAAATCTTTGTATAATGCATTTTGTTTCAAGTATAATACTGGCAATAATTGTATCATATTAGGTATAATAAACCTATACAAATAAAGTTCTATTCAATTACCAACAAATACCAAACTACTTTGAGATGAAACAGTAACCACGAATCAAAGGCACACAGTTAAAATCCCGAAACCTATCCTACCGATCAACCATCAAATATATAGACATAAAATTTTACGATTCGTCGGAACCGAAGCACCAAAAAAATACCAGTTTCGATAAAAATTCGATAAAAATCGGTAAACAACCGATGCACGTACGATGTCGCTTTTCTTAGAAATCTCGAGTGTCATGGAGTTAGGAATATAAAGAGACTTTAGAAGAGTGCTAGAGTTTTGGTAATTGATTTGATATGTGGACGTGACTGTCTTATGGGTACGTAATGGAACGATCTACAAGTAGAGATTATTAAATACCATGTTTTCTATCACGCGGTGTTTGTGTTAATGTTTATGGGTTTACGTGATTGTTTATTGTATGATGATAATTTTTGAGTTAATCGTTTTTTATAGTTTTGATTTATCTTTGTATTGGTATTCTTGTGGTTTGTTAGTAGCCCAGCTAAGAGTATTTTATGTATCTTAGAGCGCATTTGAAAGTTTGTCTTTCATACTTCTTTAATTAATTAGCTAGTTTATCAAGTACACGTCCCATTTTTGCTAAAAGGGACATCAATATTGTAAAAAAATATGATTAATATTGCAACGTTGGTATATTATTGGCTGAATACTAAAACGCCAATTAGTTTTAACTCACCGTTAAGTCTCATGCTGTCTCTGTCACTGTAAGGTGTCAAATAGCGACGAAAGACATTTAAAAACGTCTTAAAGTTAATTTGCGTTTTTAGTATTTTGGGGTTCATAGTTTATGACTCTTTGGGATTGATTTGAATCTCAAAAATTGCTCTTAAATATATCATTAGATATACGGTCCTATATACAAGCAGTAAGTACTTAGTAACAAGTAACTTCACTCACATAAAAAGGTAGCAAACAGTAACTCGCTGTACCCAACACACTTAACAAAATCACCTAAACAAAAACATAAGGACCCATTCTGCAAAGCGCGTATTACCATAAGGACTTTGGGGCCCAAAACTTTGGTCTACAGACACAATAATTTACCATTTCTTGACTGTTAATAGCCGATAGGATTTTCTGTCCTCGCTTGCTACCGCAGGGAAAATTCGAGAACTCATTAGGGGTATAATTTTCACAGCAATAAACACCCCGCGATAAATATCAGCCCCCCTAGAAGGGTTGCGATGTTTTTGGAAGATGTTAGTTTAAGTAATAGTTGCTTTTGTTGATATCTGATTGCTGGTTTAGAAAGAATAATAACATGTTTGATTTATTTAAGGCTACGAAATATTTACTATTTGATCGAATCTGTCCACTTTTTATCTCAGATACAGATTAATTTTCTATCTTAGTTTAAAACATTCATGTAATAAATATTTATTTGCTTTAAATGTTATTTAAATGATTAAAAGGCCAGTCAGTAGTTACCACTGCCATAAATGTCTAATAGTATTTATAAGTAATATTTGCAATAATTCCCAACAAATATATTATCGCTTGTAAAATTCCTATCAACGACTTCCCATAATCAAAGAAACCGACTACGACAATCAAAAGCATTTCTAATCCCAGATAAAAAACCAAATATTTTTGAAATCCAAAAAACGGTAGCAATTTAAATCTTCGGTTACTATGCAATGAAGTGATAAATATCTAAGTAAAGTATCGGATTGACGGGAATCAGTCTCGATTTCTGAGTATGTCGAGATAGTATCAATGGTTTTAACCGAGACCTCTCTAATTAGTGAGCCGATCGTTATAATTTAATATACAGCTATCGAAGAAGCCATAATATGTAGAATAGTCTTGTTTCATACAATTTTTAAACTATTTACTACTGTTTTTAATAAAGTCGATAAAGTAGACGAAACAGGGACTGTCTCCCAAATTTTTAATAGTGATGGCAATGGAATTTCAAAACTATAAACTATATAAATAATTAACTGGCGTAATTAGATCTGTAAA
This sequence comes from Diachrysia chrysitis, assembly GCA_932294365.1. Taxonomy (NCBI): domain Eukaryota; kingdom Metazoa; phylum Arthropoda; class Insecta; order Lepidoptera; family Noctuidae; genus Diachrysia; species Diachrysia chrysitis. The sequence continues at coordinate 11,047,751 of OW028660.1, read as the reverse complement.
GGATATTTGTTCTAATTTTGTATTCCTCAACTAGATCTCCTTAAAATGCACATAGGTACTTATGAATCTTTTTGAAGGTGAATCTTTCTGCTTACACGACTGAATTTGAAACTTTAGTTAGAGTTGATGGTGAGGTATCACCAACTTTTGTTTGAAAAACAAAGCTTCTGGATTTATCATATAAGGATATAAGAATCCAAGACCAACTATTATAATATGGACAATTTAATAGTAAATCTTTGCGAGCAGCACAAATGCTTGTATCTCCCATTAATTGTGTACCCTTTACACCCACTCTTCAATATTCGGTCCATAAGTTACAGAAGCCTCTTCATTTTAATTCCAGTTTCTGATCGGGCCCGGAATGCTGCGGCGTAATTATATGAACCCTTTTGGCACTAAATTCGTGCCGTGTCGCAATTTAACTCAATGTTTGAACATGTCCCATTTTATTGCCCTCTACAAATTAATAGCGTTAAGGTCAATTATTAAAATAATTAAGGGATTTTTGGGATTTCTTCTTGTGCCCATTTTGTTGGAGGCAGATGTAGTGTTCCCATCTAGCTAGATAGGCTCTGTACTTATAAAATCTTCAGACCTATATAATGGTAGTTACTTACTCATATTTGTTATAAGATTATTATCGACTACTGCTGTAACTAGATACATTGCCTGACTATTGTCTGTCTTTAGGTTTGGGTACTGGAGATTTCTTCAATATTAATCTTGTTTTTTTGTTAATATTGGATGTCAAAGTTTAATATTCCATTAGTCTCGTTACTCAGTTATCTTAACCTACAATTTGATAATTTAGAAATGATTTAAAAATTACAGTTGTCTTGTCTGTATTATATGGTTGGCTTATGCTGTTTAGCAATATGTGAGTGGAATCTATGTAAATATATTTGATATAAACACTATAAAGTTTCTATAAAAAAAACATCAAAATATTGTTTTAGGTCGCGGCACTTACGGTCCAAAAATTCATGATTGAATAACCATTACCAAATTGGAATTCAAGGCATCTTTTTTATATATTTATGTTATTACAAATGAGACAGAAGTCACTTTTTTAATTTCGTAAATACTCGTACATTTGTCTTCGAGTTACACTTTATTACCCATTACTTATATATTAATATTAAATGTTCAATACTTTATAATTTTGAATGAAATCGATTGGATTTTAAAATTTTTATTCGTAATAAAATTTTCGGACGTCGCGCGTCCGAAATGTCAAGCTTAAGTTTTTATTATAGTGTAAATAGTTTATTGTTTTATTTTGTTCTGTTGTGGATTATGGTTGTAATTTAAGTTGGATGAAGGTCGATTTACTTAATTGGAAACTTATTATGTAACATCCTTATTTAACCTTACATCTCAGCACGTCAGTTTTTTTAAGAGGTAGGCAGACTTACTATATGAGCTATCACATAAAGTAGTAAATTAAGGGCATAATATTCTTTAACTGTTAATCTATCTGTTACCTTTTATTTTCTTTATTAAATGAATTTCATATAAATTTTATTAATTAATTGTTGGGAATTTTCGTTGCTACATTTGTTGGGTCATCTTCTATTATAATTTTTCTTAAGTCGAATTAAATAACTTACAAAGTTTCAACCCTTTCATGCTGGCTAAATATCACCTATTAAATCAAGAACAGTACTATGACATACAGTCATTAACAGTTTCCCATTAACACTTTTAACGCCGTCCCGAATCAGGAGCGTCTTAACCACTGCACATAAATCGAAGGAGGGTTGGAATCAACCCTTCCATACATAAATCTAGCAACTCGACCCTAATGGCCGTCTTTGTTCCTAGATGTGAGGGATCTTAATCGAACGAATGCAAATGTAGCCATTGTGTCTATACGTAATAGGGATCTTTAGTGTTATAATCTTTGGTGTTATCGTTTGTAAGAAAAAATAATGATTTTCTTTTACTTTTTGTTACTTTGTGGTGGTTACTACCTACGGAAAGAACTAAAATAATGTTATGTTGTAGCGTACGTTGTACTTTATATTTATGTCTAGATCGTCACATGTTTTCTAGACTGTAGTAATATTTAAACAAAAAGACAAGTGAATAGGTATCGAAAACTACATAAAAAAATACTTTTATGCACAATCGATGAGCAAAGGCTTTGTTTTTTTTTTTTTTTTTTTATTAACTCCACATCACATACTGCTAGTATCTGTGCAGAAGTTAGCTTGGTGGTCAATTACAAAGTAATTTGTTACAAACATGATTATAAAATTAATTTTCTAGGATGAGCAAAATTATCATCAGTCATATATATTCTACTTATTGCGTTGTTTATGTTGATAAAGTCACAATTTTTATTAACAAAAACTATTATCGCCCAAGCCTTTCTGTGCCTATATTATTATGTCAGTTCAATATAGTCAAAACAAACTTCTAGAAGAAGCTATTCCAACTAGATACAATAAACAGGTGAAACAAAACACCTTTCTAATCCAAACTACTCGACAAAACTAAATATTTGTCCCCCCGATCGTCGATAAGCTACCAACATTATTAAGCAATAAATATTTACCTCACCGATCTACAAAAACGCTGTCCCTTTTCTAACAAACTCATCGTATCGGTCGACTCAAAAACTCCAAACACATTATTATACCCATAAACACATGTATAAATTCCGTTTTACGATCGAAAGAAACGAAAAACCGATTTTTTTTATCGATAAATATCGATATTTTGTTCGGTAACGCGACGTTTGGGGGGTTAAGTTATTGTTTTGTACGACTATTGGTTTAGTTTACGGTTATTGTTAAGTTTAAATAAACTAGTTTTTGCTGCTGGTTTGCCCGTCAAAGAATTTAGTTGTCGGTTAAATGTTACCTTTTTTGGGGTTTTGTTTGTGAATAATGTTTTAATTAGTAGAATGGTGTATAGAGATAGTACCTTATACTATAGTTTAAATTGAAATACTATATAAATCCTACAATTAGGAACTACTGATGCAATGTACATTTTTAATAAAGGAAAAAAAAAAAAAAAACTCATTTCTTTGTTTTCTGAATTTGTCCTCTCTCTAGAACTTATAAATCAAATATTTGATCATTATTGCATGAAGGAACTACCACTTTTAGGCTGCCTGTCCACCGGAGCGGAGCGAGGCAGCGGAGCGGAGAAACGGAGTAATGCGGAGCGGAGTTGCGTACTGTGTCTGTCCACCGGAGAGGAGCGAGGCTGCGGAGCAGAGCGAGAAAGTAATGCGGAGCGGAGTTGCCACTGTGTTTTTCAATATGCGGAGCTAGGCCGCGAGTACGCGACGAGTCATTTCGAGCTCCCGGCGGCGGGCGATTGGTTTAGTTCTACGCGAAATGTCAGTGACAGCAGACATGTTATCGAAAAAGTTAATACGTTATTACCTTACATTGCTTGAGGAAGAAGAGTTGGAGTCAGAAGAAACCGAATTACTTACCGTATACTATTTGAACAATTCTATAAGGAAACATAGATTTTGGTTAAGAAATCATATCAAACATCGTTCAGAACACAGTGAATATTTTACTTTTTTCCAAACTGCTGATGAAGAAACTTTCGAAAAATCTTATAGAGTTTCAAGATGTACTTTTCATGAACTTCACTCCCTGATTGAACCATATATTCGGAAACAAGACACAAATTACAGAAATTCAATCAGTAGCTGTGAAAGATTAGCAGTGTGTTTAAAGTAAGTACACATTTTGAAATCAAAGTAACTTTTATTTTTGCATACAGTCGATGCCATGTTATATTAATTTAAAAATCATAATCTGTCTCAAAGTTGTCCGCATTTTCATTGGGTCCTGTTTGCTCTGCTGCAGATGTTTCAATATCCTGGGTTGTTTGAATTTGTGAAGCGCTAGGAGTATTAATACTAGTGTTAATATCATTTGGAGCACTAGGAGTATCGATATCGATACTAGTATTGATATTATCTGTTGTAGGTGTTGATGAGGCTGTAGAATAACCATAATTATTCGGAGAATACCAACTATGTTGAAGATTACTTTCTTCAGCTGATATTACCGCATTAAAGCAGGTTTTTTTAATTTGTAGTTGTAAATAATACGGCAGCTTTTTCGCCGATGCAGCCAAATTTAAAAAAAATAAGTCTATTTCATCGTACTTATCACTAGCTGACATCATGTTTTTAACTTCTATCCGTTCTTGTTCCAACAGTTCGCGGCGTTTTTGATTTTTTTTCAAAAGATCTAGAATTTCATCGTTCTTTCTTTTTTTGGATGTGGATGGGAGAGGCCCAGAAGCTGTTGAATCATTAGGAACATCGACAGAAGGAAGATTATTTGAATTTGATGGCAACAAATTGCATGATTCCCGTGAACTCTCATCAATGGTATTTGGCGGATTTGAAGTTTCGCTTACTGAGTCATCCAAGGGCGCAAAATTTGATGACCGGTCTCTGTTACACATGTAAGGCAATAAGAATGACATGGCTTTCTGATATTTCCATTCTTTTCGTTGTTTTCTAGCCTGTCCACTCCTTGTTGCATTTTGTCTTTTTAAGGCATCTCGATGATTATCTCTCAGTTGTTTCCATCGCGACTTGGCAGTTTTAACTGAAACAATCAACAAACACAAAAAATTATTCCATGGTCTATTTATAAAAAAATATTACTTTTATTTTTCAGGTATTTAGCAACCGGCCACTCATTTACAACGATGGGAGAAAATTTTAGAATTGGATTAAAAAGTGTATCAAGAATTATTGATGAGGTTTGTGATGCTTTATGGAATGTATTGCAACCTCTTGTCATGCCGCAACCAACAGAAAACGACTGGAAAGAAATAGCAAAAGATTTTGATGAACTATGGCAATTTAAAAATTGTACAGGTGCTCTTGATGGCAAGCACGTATATATCAAGGCTCCCTCGAAAACTGGGTCCTCGTTTTTCAACTACAAAAAGAGATTTTCTGTAGTATTGATGTGTTTAGCTGATGCCAGAAGGAAAATCAGAATGGTTGATGTGGGATCTATGGGAAGATTTTCTGATGCAGGAATTTTTGATAACAGCATTTTCGGAAAGAGTCTAAAAGAGAAGAGATTGAATTTACCTGAGCCGGTACCATTGTATCAAGGTGGTGCAAAAATGCCGTTCGTATTTATAGGAGACGAAGCTTTTCCATTAATGGAAAATTTTATGAGGCCATACCCACGTGATGGACTAAACGCAGAAAGAAAAATATTTAATTACCGATTATCAAGAGCACGTCGCATTGTTGAGGCAACTTTCGGTGTATTGACGAGAAAGTGGTACGTGTATCATAAAGATTTCGAATGCAAAATAGAAACAGTTGACAAGGTAATAAAAGCAACATGTGTTTTGCACAATTATTTAATTCAAAGACAACCTGATTATATAAACAATATTGAAAATAACATGGAGCAAACATTATTATCAGTTGGTGATATTACACAAACACAACATTCTATTAATGATGGTTTTCAAGTTCGCGAAATGTATTGTTCATACTTCAATAATCAGGGGAAGGTTCCATGGCAAGATACTCGAATTTTGAAAAGAATCTATAGTCAGTGATGTGTGACAGATTTGGATAGTTTGGCCAGCCGCGGACATTATTTAGGTATTATTTTGTTAAATAAAAAAAAGATATCAATATGTACCTACTAGAGGGTATTATAGAATAAAGATACATAATATTATTTACCATCCGATATGTTTGTTTCAATGATTATTTGGTCCCACGCAGCATCTTTTGTTTCGTTGCATTTGTAAAATTCTGAAGATGTGTTCCAAATGCACGGAAACTTTTTCACACTTTCAATAAGTTTTTCATCCATTGTGTTCACTGCGTCGGTCACATACGCACTGGTCGGACTACGGCGGCACACTGCGGGCGCAACTGGCGCCCGCGCCTGCACTCGCTTCCCCGCTCCGCTTCCCCGCTCCGTTTCTCCGCTCCGCTGCCTTGCATCCCCGCTCCGCTTACCGGTTTTGTATGAATTTTTAAACTAGTTCGCAACTCCCTGTCCACTAAAGAGGAGCGGAGATTTTGTGCAGTCCTATTGGTTAATATTTCTCCGTTTCTCCGCTCCGCTGCCTCGCTCCGCTCCGGTGGACAGGCAGCCTTATAGTAGTAGATACTAAATCGATTGTCACCTAGTCCAGCTGTCACGCCCGAATTCATTACAGACTTGTCATCTAATATCATGTAATCATGCATATTATAACCTTTTTCTGAAATTCTCTGCAGTGGAGATAGCAATAATGTAAAAAAAACGTGGACAGTAATAGTCTTCGTGGAGGTCTTATGCCTGAACGGGGAAGTATGGAGCAACTGCACAACATACAAACCTCTGTGGTTGAGAGGCATACACACACCAGTTTTCAAAGTGTCACTAGGTCTTAGTCTCGGGTTCGATCCACGGACAGGTCAATGTAGAAAACCACTTTTCTACATTATCTTGGGTTTGGGTGATTATTGTATCTTCATTGTCTCTGATTCCATACCACAAGTGCTTTAGCTACTTTGGGTTCAGAGCAATGTATGTGATGTTGACTACAATTTTTTATTTTTTATAAAAAAAAGCTTCTTCCTAATTTAAGTGGCTTCTGAGGCGTTCTTTACAAACCAGACACTATTACTATCAACTGCATTTCTAATATAAACATTAAAATTTTATTAAAGCGTACTTTCTTACTCGAATCAGATACACGAACCAACAAATTGCCCATACATATCAGTAAAGTGTAATAACGATGCATTGACGACACCGCATCGTTATATTTATCGCTATCGTTATTATTAGTCGTTATAACGTTATTAACGGCTTTAAGAACAGATATATATATACATTAATCGTATTTATTACTTACCTGCGATGGTGGCGAGTTTAAATTAGACTTAACAAAATGAATTCAACAGCTAATATTATTTGAATGTTTGTTTGTGTATTTCGGTGTATAGTGTGATTTTTCCCTATTTATGTGGATGTTATGACCTCTGTCTAAAAATGTCGAGGAGGCCTAGCAGTTCAATGAACGGGTTTGTGTGCACAAGGTTGCAGGTTCGAACTCATTACAGGCAGGTACTAATGTTATTTCTTCAAAGTTATATGTACTTTCTTACTTATTCTAAGACATCATTGAGAATCGGCGAAGGAAAACATCGTGAGGATACCAATATTTGGAATCGGAAATCGACAACCTGCAATGAGCAAACGTGAAAGTCAATGCTTGTTCCTTCTCATGAAAAGACTCCTGTGCCCAGTAGTGGGACATATGATCCGTTATTTTTAAATGTCTAAAAAATATGGTTCCAATAAATTTTTAATCACTTTGGAAAGAGACTAAAATACCTAAGTCATAATTTGAAATGACACGTATGTCGTTTTTTTATTTTTATACATACAATGACAATGGCAGTCTTAATGACCAAGAACTTTTATTTTGGTGATTTAAACATCGTGGTTGTGAAAGTTGCAGTATGATATTTATTTTAAAATATAGCAACAGATAACAGCAAACCCTTTCTTAATGTTACCCCTTACATTGCGATGCAACTTTGCTTTGAGTTATTCACTTTAATACTAAATTATCCGTCCCAATAAACAAAGGCAGCGTTATATGTGTCATACATCGAAACAGGACATCGACACGAGCATCCTCATTACGTGCACGTCCTAAGCGTGTTGATTATTAATTAAAAATAATTACGATTACGACCGTATTCAATGACTCTGGTGTTACAGCTATTAACACTTTAGAGATGGTAATGGATATCGATATGTAATGTAGCTTTTATCGATATACGTTTATCGATTTTTTAAGCAATAATGAACGGAAACAGAATGAGCTGTCGATCATATCGATTATCGACGTTTGTACACCGCCGCCGTCACGACAACGTGAATAAACGACGGCGCAGGGCTCACGACATCTAGATCTCGTCGAGAAATAGTCTCGTTCGCGTTGGTGTGAGACGACATAGCAAATGATTATGTATATTGATTGCACTTAAGGTGAGGAAGTTGTAAGGTGGGTTTGCGATTAAAAATAACGATAGTGATTAAGTACACCGGCAAACTTTCATAAAGTTAATCTTTCCTTATATTTATAATTAATTTACATTATTAGAAATTGAAACACAGACATTGAGTTATTGACGTATTATAAGACTTATCGACACATCAATCAAAACTATCGATACATTTAAATCCCATCCCTACTCAGAGTTCTAATTAAGGCATCGGCCGTGCACCGAATGTGTGTTTAATCAAGCATGTTGCCGCTACACTTGTTTGCTTTGTAGATGCGCAGGCGCAGCCGTTATGGCGTTTTGAAAAACTTTCATTATTGCTTACTTCCGTATTTCTTCTCTATTTATAACAGTTTACTGGTGTAGTAGTTAGTATTGATGTAAACATGTTTTGATGTTTTTTTGATACGTTACTTAGTTTATAAAATCAAAATTATCTCGAGATAAAGAACTGGGAAGGCTTTGCCCAGCAGTAGGACAGAATAGTCAGACATTTATTTTTATAAGTTAGTAGACAATCAAATCAGTCCGATTGCAGAGTTTCGAATGGAACTGGAATAAACATAGATTACCATGTTTGATCGCTGTTCAAATTAAACTTTATCATAACATAATGAATCAGTTTATTCGATAATTTACCTCTAAGTTTCATCACTACTTGTTTACCGTAGCTAAGTGATGAGATCGTTTTGTCCATCTGGGATCAAACCCACAACCGCTCAGCAGCAGACAAATGACTTGGCCTCAGCGGCATGCGGCAAACATAGGTGTCAAATTCTTTAAAATTAAAATAATTAAAAACCTCTATCAAAAGTCTGTCAATGTACAATGCAGTTCAAAAAAACAGGCCACCATTTAGGCCACAAAACAAAACAAAAAAATAATTCTTACAAATAAGAGGAAGCACAAAACATCAAGATGCTATAAATCTAAATAGTATCGGACATAATTTAATCGGGACCTCTCGATTTTGGTTTTTACATTTTATAAAAACGAAAACAAAACATTTAATACGCCGTATCGGGTATAAATCACTCGAAAGTGGCGTATTCGTCTTTGGTGGTATGCCTTTTATTTAAACACCACACAAAAATCAACCTTACCCTTAAAACTGTAACTCTCAAAATTCAAAAACCAATCTTGACCAAAATCCGGTCCTACCTGCCAAGGAAAATTAAGCCTTGGGGACGAAAACTTAAAGTTTGTTTTATATTGTGTTTTGTGTAAGATTTCTCATATAAATCAATGAGTTTCGGTGTCTCCCTGATCTCCGATAGCCGAGTATTGATACGGGGACGAAGGTGTTTTGAGATCTCGTTCGTCATGCTGAATTATAAAATTAGTGGTATGTCCAGAATTCTGGCCTCACGCGCACAGACCGATAAATGTTAAGTAACAAAGGATTGATAGCGCCTGGTGAGCATTAGCTTATAGATAAAATTATTGAGTAATTTCAAGAAAAAATGTGAGAAATTTCCGAGTTGGGCTGATTGAATTTCACTGTTTAAATTGCATTAAATATATTTAAAATCATCCATACTCTCATCCTAATATTGTAAATGCGAAAGTAACTCATTCTGTCTGTTTGTCTGTTACGCTTTCACCTCTTAACCGCTGAACCAATTTTGATGAAATTTGGTATGTAGTAAGCTTGGATCTTGAGAAAGGACATAGGCTTCTTTTAGTTTTTTGTGCAAGTGGGCCTTAGTAATATGGTTGTTTAATGAATTGTCAAAAGTTCGATGTGGTCGAGATTTCTTAACTAGGGCAAGTGTATACACAGTCTGGTATGCACACTTGTCACAGTCAAAAATTTACTTCTTCTGATTCATAAGGCTTTTGAGAATCTAAATTGAAAAACAACCAAAGAGATAGGTAACATTAAAATGAGATTTTTTGCTTTTTTTTAATCAAGTACCTAACAATATTGGAGTTCAAATGGCCTCAAAATTCCTGAAGCCCAGACCAAGATGGAAAACCACACAAAAGCTCAGCAGAACCTGACAAATTGTTCCGTTGACAAATAAGTGCATTACCTTGCAATCCGTACATTTCTCACTACAACGAAGATAAATAAAGTTAATGCTCGATACCAATTACTAAGATTTATACATTTCCTTACTCCTTAACTTGGAGAGGTCATCAATTTAAACGTATGTAATCATGTGTATACAAGATCTTACATGACCGATGTCGTTGCAGTTTTAAAAGATATTTTTTATCGTCAATATTTAAATTTAAACACTTTTAATACACCTTTACAAGTGAAAAATACATTTATATAATTTTTGGATTGGTTTTTAAAGTTTTGAGAAGTGAACATATCTCTTTGAGCTTTGAAAATATAACAAAGATACATTTTTTTTTATTTAAGACTTCCGCTTTGACCTAATAATAATATTAAGATCCATGAAACAATCTAAAAAAAAACAGTACCTAATTCTTTTTTACGATACTTTGTGTTCTAGAAGTGTTACTCTTCAGCGTGGCTATTAATCTCATTATTGATGAAGTCTAAGTAACTAGACATCTTAGATACATGAGTAAGTACATCATAGTGTACTAACACAAGTCTAGAATAAAAATACCAGCAATACATGTCATACCCTAAATTTTAAAACAAATAGACCAATAAGATATGATATAAATTCATTGAATCGACATCGAGGTGGGTTGGGGCTTGCGTAGGCGCAGATCGCAGGATGCCAGTTAGTTCGCAATCAATTTTATAGCCGACTGGTATTCGCTGCTTATCTGTACACTGCGGGCCATGCGATGTGAGCTTTTAATTAGCTGTATTGTTTTAAAGACCTTATGATTGTTTCTGGAAGAAAGAAGATTTATTGTTTTGTACTAAATTAAGAAAATAATATTACTGGGTGGAATTGGGATTATGTCTAGGCAGTAAAATTGTTTTCGACAGTTCGTAGTTGAGAATAGTTAATAATAAAAGGCGACCATTATTTAGGCCTAGGCAGTTACCAAGGAAATTTTGGAAAATACATAAATTTTTCCACAAATTTTTAATTGAAAACACATCTCTGAATACCTCTAAACATAATTATCTTTTTTTATTAAAACAGAAATAAGAACTGTAATTATTTCTACTTCATTTTAATAAAAAAATATTTTTATTTTTTGTGTGTTACTTATTCTGTCCCCAACCACACACTGCTAGGTAACCTCCAAAATTAAGCGTAAACAAGTGATGATATGAATTGATTGAGGAAACTCGTCTGATGTCAAATTGTACAACATGACACCGTCTGAGCGAGCAATCTAATGCATGACTAACAATGTAATGTGCCTACCTTATAAGGTCGTGGATTTTATTACCGTACTGTACTAGCAGTACTGGTTGGTGGAATGGATCGGGTACAGAGGTTAATAAACTTGTCTTTAAGTTTGGAAATCGATATAATGGGCCTGTTTCCTATTTTTTTTTAATGTCCGTCTTGTAGATTAATGAATTTTTTTGGACACGTATTTTTTCTTTTTTCCTGCAAACAAAAAATGATCAAAATACAGAGAACTGAAGTTACGCGTGACGTCACTCCTCGCTACGATTTTTAGCGAGGCGTAGCGTCATAAGCCCCCACTCCGAAACTTTAAAGCGGTGTATCTTTGTTTTGATAAAAGAAAAAATACGTGTCTAATATTTTTTTATTATCTAACTGACGGACTAAATAGATTTTAACTTTTCATACCCAGGAAACATCCCTATTGTGACCAATTTTACAAGTGTTTTTATTTCAGACTAGCTGTCCCCCGCGACTTAGTCCGCGTGTTTTAGTTACAACGGTTTTTCATTAATGCTCCGCTCTTTTTGGTCGCAGCGTAATGTTATATTGCTTATAGCCTTCCTCAATAAATGGGCTATCCAACACTGAAATGTTTTTTCAAATCGGACCAGTAGTTCCTGAGATTAGCGCGTTCAAACAAACAAACGAACTCTTCAGCTTTATGTATTAGTATAGATTTACTATTAATATTAGGTGTATTTTTTTGCGGACGGCACAGGATCGTGAGTTGTGGCGGTCCTTGGGGGAGGCCTATGTTCAGTGGACGTCTTTCCGCTGATATCATGATGATGATATTTTATTGATGTGTATAAGACCGTATTTAAAGTATCTTAGAGTTATATAATAATAATAATAATATCTTGTGACATCTCACACACGGTCATCTGATCCCAAACTAGGCAGAGCCTGTGCTATGGCAACCAGACAACTGATAAACATATTTATATATTTCTAAATACATACATATTATAGATAAATTACATCCAGACACAGAACAAATGATCGTGCTCATCACACAAAGATTCGTCCTGGGTGGGAATCGAACCCACGACCTCCGGTTTAGCAGTCAGGGTCACTAACCACTAGACCAACAGGCCCGTCAACCAATATACCTACCTTGATGAGTTTAGATATTTAGTTTTATCTTTTTTTTATTATAATTTCTTTGGAGTATAATTAAGGGTTCAATCTAGTTATAACTATATGTGATAAAATCTTCCCAAAGTAATTCATCAACTTATAACCTTGACCCTACATGAAAGCATGTCCCAAAAACTGTTCCACTAACTTCTCGGTCAAACGAATCACAAATATTGCATAGAACCCATGGTGCAAGATTAATTGCCGATACTCCGCGAACAGCGCGCACAGGACAAACAAACAGACAAACACACGGACAGGCCAAAACACGGGATTTCGATATGCGAGCAATAATTTTAACGTTCCCTGTTACACCTACGTCGACGTGAATGTCCCTATTCTGTTATTGCTGCGTTTGTAGTGCGTTTTGGTTACGGATTGCGAAAAGTTTTACAAAAAATAAGGTGTATATCGTATTAAATATTTTTCTATCCATTTTTTATTGAATTGTTAAACATAATATTTATTCTATGACTTCTATGTCCAGGCGGACCATAGGTGGGGCAGAGAAAGATCATGGCTGAGGAATATCTGCAGAACTATTTAGCCTCGCAAAATATATACGGGGACTGGCTGCCAACCTTCGATAGGCGGAGAGACATATTAAGAAGAAGAAGAAGACAGACCAAGGCATAAACAGAAAAACATTATGTGCAGGTTGGAGTGTATATAGCAGTACTGTTTCAAACTTTTGTATTAAATCATTTAGATATTATTATAACCTAATATAATTCAATAATATAATTTTTATAAATAATGTAGGTATACAATTAAAATTAATCAAATGATACATATATTTCCATCAATATTCCTAAAACTATTTAATTTTATATTTGTACAAATTTTGCTAATTATGTTGGTATTCTAAACATACGAGCTCATTAATTTTAATGTTATTGAAAATTAAAACTTGAATGTTATTTTTAAAGTTATTAACCGTTTAATTATGTAATATAAATGATAAAATGTCTAAGATATTTGACCAACTGGTTTTATATTTCCGAACATAGATCGATAAGAATCAATTATTCTGATGCACCACGTTTACTTCAAAGGAAATATATTTCCTAAAGATCTTGCTGGGCACATTAAGTGCAGCTTTATAATACCTACTTACCTCTTTTATTCAGATCTAATAAACTAGAAACAGATCATCGTTATTATCAGTCAATTTATACAAAAACCTTGTCTTTCAAAGAAATTTTAAGGCTATCCTAATGATGTAATCACCTTCACCATCATTTTGCATTTTTTCTAGCAAACGAGCAAGTTTTTCACATGTTGGTAAGTGGACACCGTATTCAAAGAACTTATCCAGTACTAAAGCCAAAACCTTCAGAGGTGTTGCTAGATCTCCCATGAATTCAAAACGCATCGGTAGTAACAGCGGCACGTCGGTAATAAGGGGCTACGGAGATTCAAAAGGACTGCACTGCCCGGAAAGCCCAGTGGTATAGGTCACCACGCCAATAACCACTGAGCGCGACGTGCCGCGCGTTCGATCCCGCATGAGAAAAGCATTTGTGTGATCCACAATTGACTTTTTTTAAGTCTGGGTGTTATATTTATAATCTGGGTACAATATATTTTAGGGATTTTTTAAATATCACCATATAATTCTAACAAAATTTTTATTATCCGTCGATCCCGACTGACATACGACAATCTATGGTAGTAATTAAGTCATTGCAGTTCTGACAACCAGTCTTAACCTGGGATAATGTGTTACCCAGTAAAATGTGTTGTGGAGGTCAGATAGGCAGTCGCTCCATGTAAAATACGGTATTCAGCTGAATCCGGTAAGACTGGAAGCCGACCCCAAGATAGCTTGAGAAAAAGCTATGAAGAAGAAGTGAATAAAACATAACTAAAGTGTACAGAATACAGGCACCGGATCACGTCGCTGTACATATCGACTTGAGGGATTGGCTTGCCTTCAGACCTTAAATCAAACAGTCGATAAAAAGCTAAATGTTGCTCGATTCCAAGGCGAGAACTCTTGCGCATAAATTTATGCGGTACTGATAAATTAGGAGATGTATCCCGTGAGTTATGCGCTCGTATGTAAGCGGTTTTTGATGTTTTGCAAGGAATATTCAGAATTCGTGATAGTTGACAATATTGTATTGTTTGTGTAATCTATTGGTTGTGAATTTGATATATTGTTTGTGGATTTGACAAATGGGTTAGGTTACACTGACACTTTTGTTGAAGTATAAGCTTCGTAGATCGTATTGCTGTGTTTAAGCACGAGATGGAGACATTTTTTGTTAATTTCTTTAGTATCATGTAAGTTCATTACTCAACAAAAGCTTTTCTTAATTCAATCAAAATTAACCAATTGAATTCATATTCTATTTTGTTTTATAGTTTACAATTTTATTCTTTTAAAAAAGGTGTAAGACGTCAATTGTCTTTGAAGTAAAACACGAAAGTCCAACTCATTTGTGAAATAAAATGTATCCCAATTCGTACGGACCAATCGTTGGCAATCAAACAGTATATTTTAAAACTAATTACTCCACAAAATAAAATATTGAACTGTTTAACAAAATTAATTGTTACTCCAATCGAAATTCTAAAAATTAGACCAATTCCAAGTGAGCTGGATGTTAGCGCGAAAGATACAGATTGACTCTAATGACAGTGTCTCGTCGTGGTGCGTTCACATGTAAATATTTAGAGATAAAATTTAAATATTAAAAAAAATATGCAATATTAAAATAACCGCTTTTTACTACATGTATATGAATGTATTATATAAGGTACATATACCAAAATAATATTTCATCAAATTTTTGTCCCTCTGTTTATTTGTTACGGCTAATCTCGGGAACGGCTGGACTAATTTTGTCGGGCCTTACTGGCTGCTGTAATAAGGAGTAAGTTAACTTAGGCTACTCAGAAAACGAAAAAAAAAAAAAATACTAAATAAACTAAATAACTTCTTGTTAAATTCCACGCGGACAGTATAGACACACCTTTACAGATGAAATCGGGCGCAAAATACCGATCCGCTTGAATTTCAAGTGTTTAAACTGTTTTAATATAAAGCTTTGCAAACGGTAGCGGTATATCGCAGTATGGGACCCAAGATTTGAGCGATATGTGTAATGTAGGGTCACCATGCTACTCGATTTAGCGGGACATTTTAGATCCCAAACGGTTCCCTAATTTATTCAATTTGCTCACATTATTATCACGTTAAATTCAAAACACGCCGACGTGACATTTTATACCTTACTAGCTGTCCCCCGCGACTATGTCCGCGTGTTTTAGTTTCAACCGTTTTTAATTTTTGCAACATTTTTTTATTTATGCTCCGCTCCTTTTGGTCCCAGCGTAATGTTAAATAGCTTATAGCCTTCCTCGATAAATAGGCTATCCAACACTGAAATGATTATTCAAATCGGACCAGTAGTTCCTGAGATTAGCGCCTTCAAACAAACAAACTCTTCAGCTTTATATATTAGTAATAGATTTTAAAAAGTTGTAATTAACGCGTGTCAAACATTGCTATCAGTAGTTTTTTTAAGGTTCCGCACCAAATTAATAGCAGGTTTGATATGAAATAAGTTAGAGCAGAAAAGTTGGAGTCAAATAAATAAATCTATACTAATATTATAAAGCTGAAGAGTTTGTTTGTTTGTTTGTTTGAACGCGCTAATCTCAGGAACTACTGGTTCGAATTGAAAAATTCTTTTTGTATTGGATAGTCCGTTTATTAAGGAAGGCTATAGGCTATATAACATCACGCTACGACCAATAGGAGCGGAGCATAAATGAAAAATGTTGCAAAAATGAAAAACCGTTGAAACTAAAACACGCGAACAAAGTCGCGGGGGACAGCTAGTAAATAATAAATGTGGACAATTTCATATAACGCATTTCCTTGTCGAAATGAACCTGTTCCTAGAAAACAAAATAAAAAAGACAATGTTACTTAAAGGTAATTTGATAAAAAAGATTTAAAACCACCAATAGCTGGTCAATTGGTCAACCTACAAGTAATGCCCGCTACTCCATTTTGGGCGCAAATTAATGCGCTTGCGCCGATACGTGTCACAATCGTAAGTGCACGAGTGTGACATTTTATGTGCGTCTCCTCGTTTTTTAAGGTACCGATATAAAATCGTTTACATTTCGGTTGCTATACAAATACTGAATTTAACTGTTATTATCATACGTATTTAAGTATGCCACTAATAGCTACAGTTTTTAATTAATATCTCCAATAATTAGGACAGAAAAATAATCCATTAGTGTTATTGACACTGAGTATTTACATAAATTTATAGAATAAAAATTAACATTTAAATTTAAAATAAAGTTTATTTCTTTATTAATTAATTCAGATTTATTTCACAGACAAGACATTACAACATAATTTCTATATTCTAAGGGAATAATTTAGCCATTCTGGTGTCTAATTTCGGTCTTAATATTCAATTTGCAGTATAATAAGCACTGACCCTGCTGCACTAAAAAGGCTCTAGTAATGAGAATAACAAAAAATTTCACTAACTTCTGATAAAAATTACAGCTGTATAGACCAAAAAAAAAGACATAATAATAATACCGGCCTATAAAGGTCCCACTGCTGGGCACAGGCCTCTTCTCATGTAGAGAAAAAACGAGCATTGATCCCCACGCCAGCTCATTGCGGGTTGACGATTTCTGTATCTAGTTATTGGAATCCAGATTCCTAACGATGATTTCCTTCATCAATGATGTATTCGAATAATTAATAAAGTACAAATAAAAATAAATAGTTTAATTAAAACAGACTTCCAATCCAACGATACCAATCACTAAATATAATGAACGCATTTCTACTGTAAACTCTAACCGGATCAACTAGAATACAAAACTAAATCGATTCAAATCTTCTTAAAACTCGATACTTTAATCGATAAACAAACAACGCGGTGTCATTTACAAACATGTATCGACTCTGCATAATTAATAGTTCAGAAATTAACATAATCGCATATACACCTGCTAGTAATACGTTTAAAATATAGACCAGTTATTTACAGAACTGACTACGATCAAGTTTTCTACCTATGCCCATGAAATTTGGCTACTACAATTAATCTTTGAGTAAATTTTAAATGGTCAAAGGTTTGTGGAGGTCAGATAGGCAGTCGCTTTAAGTAAAATAAAGGTATTCAAATGTATCGCGCAACTAGAGTCATTTAACATTTTGAAAGTGCCTGAAATAAATATTTTGATTTTGATCGGGTGTAAAATAAACGATTAGCAAAGAGTTTCGGTCATTTTTATTGCTGCCTAGAACCTAAACATTATTTTTGTAGCTTTCTGTCTTAAAGAGCCCTTAAAATGGTAGATATCATTTAGAAATCAGCTAAACCTGTCTACCAAAATCTTAATTCTTAAAATTGTACACGTTATTATACAGAAAATACAATAATATGAAAAATACATATACAGAGGCGAGTTTAACTCAGACATAAGCAAAACTCTAAAACAATCTAAGGCAATCGATGCTTTCTGGTATGCGAAAATGTTTTAGAATAGTTGTTGCAAGTAAGCAAAATTGGGAAGCAAACGTTTAGCAAACTGAGTTTTAATTTAGTCTGTTAAACCGACACACTTACTGAATTCCAAAACCATGACTAAATTTAAAATTTAACTCCTAAAACAATTAAAAAAAATCAATGTACTGCCTCCTCTGTCCCCCAACTACTCTATCCACATCTAACGCTTATCAGCGATCGGCCATTTAACTACACCGGCTAATAAATTGTAATGGGTCCCCAATCAGTCACATTGACAGAAAAACAGCAATATCAATTTATTATAGGCCTCTAATTAAAATTCAAAGATAATTCCCGTACGGGTTATCGAATTTCTGATGGATTTCTTGTGAATGTAATCAGTGGTATAATTTCATATATACAGATACAATAGTCTTAAATTCAGAAAAGCAAAATTGCTTTTTTTTTCCTTTTTAAAAAATCTTAAACTGATCCAACTATGGAATTGTGACCGATTTGTGATAGGGTGATACCTGAGAGAATGGACAACGAGAGATGCCATACGCTGAAGTTCCTCTCGGCCAAAGGACAAACAGACTGCCGACCGTACGGTAGCATATTCTAGCTTTTGTGAAAACTGACGTATAGTGTATAATGTTATTACAAAAAAAAACATAATAATTTGCTAATAAAAATGTGTCGGAATTAGATCCTGATGATGTATCGTGATGATGATGATCATGTATCGTGATGGAGGCACACCTCCATCACGATAAATTTTTGTTTTGCAATAGTTTGTGAATACTTTATTAGTGTGCTACCTCGTCCAGCGCAATATTATTACATAAAATTTTATACTATTTATGTGAAAAAATGTTTAATATAAAATAATTTAGTTTTTTTTTGTGTCACAAGTAAGCCAATGGTCTGCTTACAAAGAAGTAGGCAATAGGTACTCTTAATCTCAATTACGATTTTCTCGCTGAACCATTTATTTGACAAACAAAATATATTATGCAGAGTAACAGATTTTTTCCAAACCAAGAGCATTGAATACACAATAGATTACATCCCCATAATAGACTTAATAAAGTAACTATATTTTTCCCTGTACTAAGTACACTATTTTTAAATAAAGGCGCACACCCACTTACACGGCTATAAATATTCGAATACAAAGGATCGGTTCAATAATGCATTATTTTTTAGCCGCGCATTAATCAGTGACCGATAGCCGGGAATTGATTCAATTATTATTTAAACCGTAGTGCACAATGAGGGAATGAATGTAGCCTTATTTGTAACTTCGCTTTCTGGTATTCTATGTTAATGTTGTGGTTTGGTTGTGAGGAATAGGTTTTTTTTCATGATTTTTTGTGTAATAGTTCGGTAATTTTCTTTTTCTTCTTGAGGTAATTGTGAATTTTTAAATTTTTGAGAGTCTAGTGTTCAGGCGTCATGTGTAATAAAAGTTAAAAGTCTAATAGTTGTCAGAAGAATAATGAATAATAGAATTTAATACTGATATTATGGTAAAGAAAAAGTCAATTTGGATTTGGATAGAGAATGTAAAAGTTTTAATGGTTAGATCAAAGAAGTAGGTTATTGTTATACCTATGGTGTTAAAATTGAATTTAATTCGAGTTACATAAATATTAACATGATATAATCTAGATTACAGAATTTAACATAAATTCAATGTATTTTTTTTTGTCTGGGTGAGACGCTAATGACTTCTTCCCACGCCGAGGGCACGAAGTGAAGATATGACGGACATGCACCGACTAAAAACACCCCAGTTTTAGTCGCTTACGCAAGTTTGCGAACACAAACACACATTTTTTAATATAACACACTTCACTATTCTAGTAATATTTACATGATTAAAACAAAAAGCCATCTCCACACTACACTTCGCCAGCGGCTCTTTGCGGGCGGGCCGATCTAGCGTCCGATCGCTCGTGGGCCGCTACTGTGGGCGGTGTGCGCTCGCCCTTACAATGCGTCGTGTGCAAGCACCTTTATCATCCGACACTGCTTGTCTTATGAATGAGTGTCTTTATGTTTTCTATTTGTGTTTTGTCAATGCTGGCGATTGATTAGGTCAGATTTATAGATGCTTAGAAGCAGTCAAAGGGTGCAATATGTAGGTACCTAGTTTAGAATTTACTATGTTATTAATTTTAAATTAGTTCCTGTCAGCAGGCCGTCAAATTGAATTGATTATGTCCTTAGAGGAATAAATAAGAAAACTAGAGAGTACACTTATCGAGTATGTACCTACCTACTGTTGGCACTAGTATGAACATGCAAAATCGTAAAATTAGTGTCAAAGCAGAACGCACCATTTTCTTAAAGCTATCTGAAAACCTAATAATATCGAACTGTCAATATTTTCGCAAAAATGTGTCGTCGCACGTAAAGTCACTTAAATCACTAAACGAGAAAAAAAAATAAGGAGGTACTAGGGATGCGCACGCTCTATGCTTGTCTATGTTTAGTCTGAGATTATGTCAGTGACAGTATTTACTATTGTCTTGTTTAAAGTCCACTCAGTCCTTCAGTAGATTGTAAAGGGACAAAGCTTCTTCAAAGCTTTAAGAAAATTATATTGTGTTTTTATTAAAATTATTGTGTTGCTAGCAAGTAAAACATGTTTAGTCAGTTATCGTAATTAAAAAGTAAGAAAATTATCAACGGATAGTAGTCTATAGTTTATTTCTAACGCAAGCATATCGCATTTTTAAGTTTTATAAGTCTAATAAATTCTGGGATCAATTACTTCGTGACTGTGTCGGCAAATCATCACCTAGAGCTAGGCTTTGTCAAAATAACATTTAATAAAACCGAGCATTCAAATATATCTATTTTTAAAGACAGCACTTATCACGTAACCCACAGAACTGATAAAGTTCTGTGACGTAACCAGTATGACCAAACTAAAATCGCTAACAAAATAAATTATTTAAAACACACACCACTGGCGCGTCAAGCCAGTGGTCGCAGGTTCGAGTCCAGTCTGAGGTTTAAGTTTTTCTTACCACTATTTGTATTTAATTACATATCAAAAGTAACTCAATAATCGATAAAAATGTAGCTATACTTAATAAATCACATCGATAGTTTATGTTAAACATCGAACATGTTCAAACGGGTCCATGTACAAGTTCTCGATATTAATGTGAGCGTGCGTAGTGACTAATAATCACGTCACTTATAATTAACAATGGTGATTAAAAATGTTTATGTTGTTATTTGATTTAGTTGCTGTTTGTGAGATTGTAGTTATAATATTGTTTAAGTTTGTAAAACTAGATGTAAAAATATGAGTAATTAAATACGTAAGTTGAAATCAGCAGACATTGTTTTGCTCTCCGATTGATCAATGACTTATGTATAAAATTAGTTGAAAATCAATATGAATTTTTACTACTAAGTATACAAAACATATTGACGTAAGCGAACTTCAAATTAAAATAAATTACAATCTCTAGTTATAGGGATTAGTTACATCGCTCAAATCGCAAAAAATATCGACATTTTAAAGAAGATTTTTGAAGAATCCTCTTGTACATTACCATATAAAACATGCCAAATTAAAGTTCAATTTATCGTGAACAAATAGTATTGTTTAAAATTTTAATAAACTTCCCAAATCAAAATAAAAATATAGTTTTTTTGACTAAATTGTAAATTAACTCTAGAACCGCTCATTAGATATACCTATTTGCATTCTACATGAAAAAAATACTATAATGATGTGCTTGAAAATTTGTTTTTCTTTTTTTGGGTTTAACTTTTTTTATAATAAAGAAAAGTACCACCCTCTGACACCCACCAGTGCAGCCAGTGTCAAGGTCATTGGGTAATGTAATCCCTTTAAGAAAATCATTATTCTTCTTAGCGTGTCGATCAATCGCAGTAGTATAAAATTTTTCGGGACCTATCCTCAGCTACGCGGACGCCATTGTACAGGTCCTCGCGTGTAGAGGTGGTAGGACACGCTGCTCGTCAAGTTAACCATGGTTTGAGAAGATACCACACTCATAAGTCTCGTGTGTGCTATTACCAATAATACTATTATTTATATTAATAATTAGATCAAGCAATTATCTGAGTTATTGATCACATATTAACACCAATCCTTAGTAATATTATAAAAGCGAAAGTAACTGTCTGTCTGTCGCACTTTCACGCCAAAACCTATACCGATTTAAATGAAATTTGGTACGCAGGTAGTCTAGAGTCTGGGAAAGGCCATAGGCTACTTTTTGCCGCGATAACCGACATCCACGCGGGCGGAGCCGCGGGAAACACCTAGTTTTCCATAATATCAACATCTCATGTGATTTTTTTCTTTTATTTAACTTTTCATTTGCTTTTATTTAAATCGATCGGACTAATTCCAATGAACAACCTATTAATTAATTAAACTAATTATTTAAATGCTGCCAGCAATCAAACAAAGAAAATTATAGCTGTAGTTTAAACACGGTTCATTTAAGTATGTTTGGTGTTTATTTATGGTAGTGTGTCACTGCGGTATTATAGCAAGCGTATCCGGGAAATGAAACATTGGCGATACGTTTTTTTGTGACTAATTACAACTTCAATTAGGCCGCGAGTGAGTTTCGGACGACATATCACTGAATAATTGTTAGCTTATGAAGATATAGACTTGACAACTTAAAATATGAAGATTTTTTGGTTAAATCAGGTGCTTAAGGAACCATGAACTTTTATGAACTAAATAATTACGGGTTTTTCAATAAGTTTGTTTTACGTGTTTACAAATAACTGGATATTAGTAATGCAATGTATAGTTAAGACTATATTGTTAAAATCACATATTTTCTGTAATTATTTAATGGTATTGACCATCTGGCATTGGCAGCAAAACGAACACACACAATAGGTGAAATCCCATATAAATAGACTCCTGCAGTAGTTTATTAATTAATTTAATTAGTTTTTTAAATATCAATTGTTAGGAAAAAAAATACCATTGTTATTGAAACATCAAGATTTCAGCATCTTGATTTTTTTTTGAGTTAATATTAAACATGTTTGGGTTTCCATTTCTTGTTAAAATAAAAAACTTTAATATTTGACTACAAAAAATAACTGTGAGATATAAGTACTTTATGTGGGCAAGTCTGTTCCACGAAAAGGACAACTACAAACCCACTGTCCTTCACAATAATCAGATCTCTATCTGACCTTAATATCCCTTATCAAAATACCCCAACAGTCTTGCAATTCATAATTTTAAAATATGTCGCGTCTATACCTTATAAAGGCGTGATCACACCGTCAATTAGCGATTGAATTATATTACGGAGTCGCGTGCCTGTTGGCCGGTTAACCGATGGGTAATGCTGGGCATGCGGTGACGGTCACCTGCCTTGCTTGCGTATGCGATGGGTTAGCGTGGCTGTGGTCATGCTTAATTGATGAAGAAAACTTAAAATTAAAAAAATTGATGCTCTAAAAAGCTATGATTCGATTGAGTTTAGAAGGTTCAAACTTTACACTATATTTTTTTAATTTCAAGACAAGAGAATTTATTCATTGTGTCATGAAGATCCCTAAACATTTAAATTTCATACACGAGACCTAGATGCAAAATGAACATTATTTGGTAGATCACACAAATGTAGACTAATATGTATGACTAAATAAAAAAAAACTTACAAGATCACAAAAGATTTTAAAAATGAACATATGATGATCTTATTTTTTTTGACGTGACAACGTCTTATAAATTGGTTTGCCGGGTGACACTTCAAGAAACTGGGTAACGCTCCGCTCACGCTATGCGCTCACAATGAGAGCGAGTGAGAGGCACGCGTCCCTTCCACTCGGGCATGGTTAGCCCGCCTAAGAGCGAGAGAGACAGACATTGACATTAAAACTTTCGCCCGTATACCGACTTTACAGGCAACCAATTTTTTTTTTTGTTAAAAACTTACATTAAAGCACTATACAGCTTCAAATAGACATAATATCTAGAATCACTAAAGAGAAGATATTATTTTGTCTCCTATATACAAAAATAAATAATAAAACCGTATCTACATAGTGCTAACGTAAGTAAATGATCCCGATAGGATACGGTTTTAAGTCAAATGGGATCGAAATCTGCCATCGGCGGTCCATACCTCTGCAATTACTTCCTGGCCGGCAGACGCAGTTGTATCCTCACCTTTAAGGTTTGCTCAATGTATACGTACATTTATAATACCTAAATGTATTTAAGTAGCAGTAGTAGTAATTCGATAAATCGGTCTCTAAAAGGGTTGAATCAAATCAATAATTTTATTTTCTGAAATGAGGGTTGATATTGTCTTATATTTTTTTATTTTCTTACCAACTGACTCAATGGATGTTCCCACTCATACCTTGTCCTCAAGGCTATTTGACACTTCTAAAAAAAACCTGTCCTCAAATAGAGAAGGAACGAGCATTTGAACACCACGCTTGCTCACTCACTCGCGTGTTTGCGATTTGTGATTCCAATTTATAATTTTCTTTACTTGTAATCAGTGGTTCCCAGAATATTACGAAACAGACAATTACAGAATATTTTCCTACGATTCTTTATTGTATTAAAACCTTAGAGGAAAAAAAGAGTAAACTACAGAATCCGCTTATCAAGTATGAACTGTAGGCACTAGTACGAACAAGGAAAATCGTAAAATTTGTGTCAAAATAAAGCGCGCCGTTTTATTAAACCTATCTCGAAAACTATTATTACTCTAATAATATCAGAACCATCGATATTTTAGCACTAGCTGTCCCCCGCGACTTTGTTCGCGTGTTTTAGTTTCAACGGTTTTTCATTTTTGCAACATTTTTCGTATATGCTCCTATTGGTCGTAACGTGATGTTATATAGCCTATAGCCTTCCTCAATAAACGGACTATCCAATACAAAAAGAATTTTTCAATTCGAACCAGTAGTTCCTGAGATTAGCGCGTTCAAACAAACAAATAAACAAACAAACAAACT
This sequence comes from Diachrysia chrysitis, assembly GCA_932294365.1. Taxonomy (NCBI): domain Eukaryota; kingdom Metazoa; phylum Arthropoda; class Insecta; order Lepidoptera; family Noctuidae; genus Diachrysia; species Diachrysia chrysitis. The sequence continues at coordinate 11,022,756 of OW028660.1, read as the reverse complement.
CTTCAGCTTTATAATATTAGTATAGATTAAATGTGGTCGTACAGAAAACTTAAATCAGTAAACGAGCGGAGTACTTAAAGCTAAACATTTGCTTAGTTGGGCATAAGGGTCACTACGAATCGCGAACTCTAACCTTGTCTTTGTTTACTTTAAGATTAAAATATTTTTATTTATATATTTAATATATGAAACTGCTATTAGGCATTAATAGGCTAGCCTAAGTGCCTATTAAATTAAAATTGGTCTTATATTCACCATAGCATTTGTAAGTACCTACACATTGCTACTACATTGCATGCCCAACGGTAATGCATCATTGTCGATACATTTCAATTACGTTTTTCAATCACTATCAAAAGACTCTATAATTTATCGATAGAAATTGTACGTGTGATCAAAAGTGAGTGAATGAACACTATATGAACGATGAACGTCACGGCGAATGAACTTCAACGGTGCTGTCTATAATGCTATTATTTATTACTGTAAAAAATAAATTCATTCTTAATTAAATTGGTGTATTGATTGACAGTCAGTGAAGAGAGATGGCGGCAAAGTGGCTCTACGTTGTTTTGAAGAATTTGGTATATATTTATGAACTAGAAACAAAATAAAACAAACATAATAATGGCTGTGAAAAAATCAGTAAAATCCTCTTTTTTGAGTTTCTTATCTTTTGGTTAATATTTTAATGCTTATTCGTTAATGGAAATAATGAAACAAATGCAATTTTAACCTACACAAAGCTGGTTGTTATTTACATATTTAAGATTATACATAATACCGCATTAAATAACGGTTATAGACAGCGTATTCATCGTCTGTCAATTAAATTCATGCCTAAGTAGAGCCACTTACCAACACAACCGATCACTACACAAATGGTCACCGTAATACAGTTGCCACCTACCGTCTGACTGATTGAAATCAATTCCAAAGCCGTGCTCATCGATTCTTTAACAATTGTCCAAAATATCACTTCTGATTGTTCATCATCTTACAATCCAAAAACGCCTTAACCTCAACTAAATAGAGTTTAAATTCAAACGACAGAATAAGATAGATGCATTGACTTCCAAACTTAACTTTGCTGTCGATAAATTCTAAATTTAAGGATTAGAATTCTTATGTTCTTAAGTTTAACGTTGGAAATCGTTGTTTGAGGAGTTTGTAAACGGTATTATTAACTTTGTCAATGTTCAGATGGTTTTCTATTAAAAGTTTGACCACAAAAAGCTCGATGATTCGTAGTTTCTCAATGTGGTTCCCATAGGTATCTTCAAATGAAACAGTTCGACGAATTGTGAGATTTGGATTAGGTTTTTGTGGAGTGCGATGATCCGTATTCGATTTATAGAAATTAAATAAGCGTGGCATTGCTATTGGATGAAAAACGACATATAAAAAAGCTTGGCGCCTAACATCAAAGTGGTTCATAAAAATAAAAGATGAGTTTGCTTACTTTATTGAGTTCTTATAGTTTTCTTTAGAAGTTGAGTAAATGACTAGTATTATGTTTTATTTTTGGTGTAAAGTAAAAACGTATACTGAAGAATATTTTCAAACTATTTTTTTTCCATTTTTTGAAGCAATTGGTAAGTAATTAATATTTCATACAAAGAAAAGTTTATTGACCAAAACTCTACATTCTACACAACCTTTGAATCGAACTAAAGATATTTAATCTAACCATGAGTCCAATGAAGTCATAAGTAATTAAAAAAATACTTCTTTGATAATATCTTAATTACATAATTACCAGTGAAGGAATGTTCTATATATTAAGTATTAAATAAACTATAATTCTCTAAAAGAAAACATCCTTTATTCCGACTTTGTGTCACCTGCAATCAAATAACTACCATAAATAGTGCGAGGGTAAATACGCCTTAAGTAATTTCTAGTTTAAATTGAATTGAATATATAGTACATATTGTATAATATGAGAAGATGAAATTAACAGTTTAGAAAATGTATAAAATCACCCAATTTTTAAATATAAATAAACTATTTAAAATTGACTGGCCTGTTGGTCTAGTAGTTAGTGACCCTAACTGCTAAACCGGAGGTCATGGGTTCGATTCCCACCCAGGACAAATCTTTGTTAATGTTAATTTATATAATGTTTTAATTTGGATTTAAATATATTTTGTTGTGATTAATTCATGATTCACCTCTGAAGACTAGCATAATCATCAGCATCAAAAACTTCTGCATAATCTTATCAAAACATAACACCATAACTCGAAAAGACCATAAACCTGAACGCAGGTGATTTGCAAAAGATAATTAAAGAGTACAAAGAGGTGAAAGTTTTTCAAATAATTCAACCCCATAGCACACTCCCCCGGCAAAGCCTCGAGGAATTAATTAGGGCCAAAGATCGTGATTTATGCTTTCATTTTTAAGCCCGATGTCGCCGGTTCATGTACCATGGAAAAATCTCGAAGGGTTATCACTTGGAGACCAGAAGAACCAGAAGTCAGATTTTTTTCATTTTAAAGGAATTAATTTAAAGCTTCCACATTTTCATACTGCTACGTCATAAGATATTTGATTTAGAACAATTATACCGAATGAGTGTGTAGTCTATAATATGGTGTGTCTACGACCAATACTAACCAAGAATAACGTTGATCCTAATTATTTAAAACAAAAAGGCTAACTCACGTATATTCTCGGGATCGCCCGACTAGTTTCAGACTCAATAGAAGTCCCCAATCATGAGCTGATGCGGCGGCGGTGGTGTCGCGAGTCGAACTATTTTGTTCTTAATGATTATAAATACTCCTCACGAAAGTTATAATACCAACGTTGATCCTTACATGCAATCTCGATAGATAGGTGTATTTTTAACTTGTCTAAATCTTTAAGGTGACCTTCAACACATATCTAAGTGGTTAAAATCTTCAGTATAATAAATATCACCTCTATACTAATTAACATGAAATTCATGACACCATCTAATCAGGTTTGTGTTAATTTTGCAATCATCCATACTGCATACTAATATATTATAAATGCGAAAGTAACTCTGTCTGTCTGTTACGCTTTCACGGTTAAACTGCTGAACCGATTTTAATAAAACTTGTTATAGCGTAAGCTTGAATCCCAAGAAAGGGTATAAGCTACTTTTTACCGCAATAATCGACACCGACGCGACCGGAGCCGGGGGCAAAAGATAGTCTACAATACAGAATACATTAAAATATCAGTCATATCATATTGTTACGAATCTTAATCAGTTTAAAATACCTTGCTGCTTCATTAAGCGAATAATAAATTCGTAGACAAATAGTACCAGCGATGGATCCTGATTAAAAGTTTTCCTGTAAAACCTTTTTATATTCAAAGGGATAAGTCGTGAAGGAATTCGTTATACTTTATCATTGATGTTCTGCCTTTTCGTAGCCAGATTTACAACACTTTTTACAATAGTTTAATTTGTTTTCTTTGAAACATCCTTATTAAACTGAACTGATTCATTGGGTGGAAAACTTTGGGAGATTGTATGGAAGAACGGGTTATTTTGTTGTGGGTTAAATACTGACGTTTGGTTAAAGATTTAAAAAATAAATTATATTTATTTTATTTTCGTGAGAGGGTATTTAATCCATGTATCGCGGGAGGTTTCACAAAAATTAAATTCACATCCACAAATAACACCCAAACTTGAAACAAGCAATTGTGGATCACACAAATGCTTGTCCCATGCGGGGATCGAACCCGCGGCCCGTCGCGCACTGTGGTGATTGGCGTGGTGACCTATACCACTCAGGTATCGGTGCAGACACATGTATTCTTTATGATTGAATATATAAATCAGAAATATAAGCTCGATTTCGCTGAAAAACACAATGCAATAGTTGCTTCTAAAACTTATAATAAAGAAATTTATTCTAAGCTCTGTACTGCTCAGTATCAAACTATGTCAAATTTAAATGTCCTCTTACACGATTCTTTAACATTTCAATGGTCAGTTCAAGGTTATAAAATAGCATGGCTGATCAATTAAACATCAAGTATACTAACAAGCGGATTAATTCACTGTAATTATAATAAAAAAAAAAATTGATTGCAAAACACTTTAAGATCACAATTTATCATTAAAGCTCGCTTTGAGTAATTAAATAAACTGATCGATGGACTTATTTATGCCGTTATTTTTCATTATTTGTTACGCATTAACGCATGTGGTGCGAATATTTGTATTTAAATACAAATAGTAGAAAGAAAAACTTAAAACTTGAGCAGGACTCGAATCTGCGACCACTGCGCTACCAATTAAGCTACCGAGGACACTGCCTGGAAGTTTAAATTCCTCATTCTACTTATTACATCTTTAGTCATTCAAACCAATTATGAGCTATTGAAAGGTGCAAAAATTGCAGATGTGTAAGTGCATTGTATTATTAAGTAAATACTACGTTACTCATTTAGTACTAAAATTAACAACTTTTAAGATATTATTTTAATTATTTGTTACGCATTAACGCATGCGGAGCGAGTATTTGTAATTAAATACAAATAATAGAAGGAAAAACTTTTAAGATTTTAAGTAAGTTCTAAAATTTGTGCATGTATGAAAAAACTAACCTAAAACTCTCCAGCAGGTCTACTCTTGGATTAATTTTATTTCAATTCTAATATTATAAGGCCAATTCAAAAGTAATACTAAAATAGCAGACAGTAGTATTTAAACAAAAAAAATTGTCCGTGTCTTGATTCCAATTAGTTTCTCCTAATGGACACATAATATTGGAAGAATTTGGCCCTAGTTTTAAGATCGAGAGAACGAACCGTCACAATTTCAATGTTGTTAAGATCTGACAAATTTGACACTTGACATACAGACAATAAGTCTTTTATTTAAACAAATAAGTATTCGCGATTTCGTACCACCAGTAACCATGATACTTTGTTCATTTGACACTACAGAACGTATTTATAAATGCGTCGGCTTCGCTTCATACCGACTTAAAGGGCATTTTTTATCTTCAACATCATACATCCATCTCACTCAAACATCAATAAATCTATAAGAGAGAATGAGACAAAACATCTCGCCACTAACCCTTTTGATGTCGCCGCCCGCGGTCATTGCATCGCATAAGTTATTTGCTGACTTTTTTTTTCATATCGAAAACTAAGAAAAAAAATTATAATGATTGTAAGTTGGTATTTTCGTTTGGTAGCAATTTTCGGTAATCCAAGACGTCTGGGTTGTACATCCTACGATTATGTTGGCAAGCCTGTGTTTGGAGACGAATAACAAAATTTCGAACTTATTCAAAGTGTATTAGAGTTTAGTTTGCTATTTTAGGAGTGTTTGTATAATATTGTTTTGCAGATTACAAGGAGCTAATTGATTTCGGCAGGAGCGATCGGCAGAGCCCGAAATTGCCCGATTGGATTTGTTTGTTTGTTTGTTTCCTTGTTTAATGGATACAAATGATTGAAATTACGAATGCTGTTTTCCAATTATTGAATAAGAGATGTTAAATTTTGCGATGTGATTGAGTTGTGAGGTGATATTGATTAGAAATAATGTTTTGTTTTATGAGTTTAGTGTTGTGGTTTTCTCTTTTGTTTTATGCGAGTTAAATGAAGATTTTATGGATTTATTTGTGTGAATAACTGAATGAAACCCGAATTGTATTTTGATTAATTTAATAATTACTGTTTTTTTTATCGAATTGTTTGTTTAAATATTAGGTAGATGAATAAGTAATGTATTTTGTAGTTTTAAGTAGTAGGTAACTCCTTGGGGATGTGAGTAGCTTAGACTTAATATTTTAATAAATTGGTCTAGGAAAACAATTTAAGAAAAGTTCTCACTTTCGTAATATTCATAACAATATAATCTTAATATTATTTTGTCAATAGAGCCTTTCATAGCGTTGCATTTCCGTTGCCTTACATGAAAAAAACAATTCCTTTTTTAGTACGGAATTTATAAATACAAAACATTAGGTATATTTATAAACCTCCACACCTCCAATCCACCTCTATCTGTGTAATTTATACACACATACAAAAGAAAAGCAAGCTCAATTCTTTAAAAAAATCAAAAGACAAAAGAAACCTACCTACTATGAAAATGACGTCACACAAACAAACACAAATAAATAATACAAAGGTATTGCTCTACAATCAATGTGTTATAAAAACATCTTGGGATACAGACGGGGCTTAAGAGTGATCAAGTATTTCCCGAAGCTTAAAGTACTTCGAGTGGTTTAGAGCACCATCGAGTGTAGTGCCCTAGGGACAATCTGTCGGAAAATCACGAGAGAAAAACAAACCTTTGTTGGAATGCCATCGAAGTCTCTATTACGTGTTGGCTATTGCTATTGGAAATGATTTAGCTGATTTCTATTGTTTATCAGTATTTTTTTTAATATTAGAAAAGATCAGCCCTTTTACTTCCTAAATATTTAATATTAATTACTTAATTAATGATATAATTTATTATTAAAATAAACAAAATATAACTGTAAAATTTATATGTAACATAAACTATCGTCTGTCTTAAATTAAACTAGGTTTAGGTGAACGTCAAACTTAGTGAATTAGTCCTTATCATACCTAAACCTGTTAAAAAGACAAAACTGCTACCTGTTTGACACATTTTTAAACATAAACTTTAAAGATAAATTGTTTAATAATTGAAATATTCTTAAACAAAGCTATAATCCTTGTTTTAATGTACAATATATTCTAGACTATCTCAGTATGGTAGTTTCCAATTTTTTGGAATCATTACTAAATCCCATAACTATAATTGACTGCATGGATAGCCTAGTGGTCACCACGCCAATTACCACTTGGCGCGACCTAGTCCGGGTTCGAATTCCGCATGGGACAAGCATTTATTATTTCCACAAATGCTTCTTTTAATATTGGGTACTCTTTGAGCATGTGGTTTAAATGTTTATAAAACCCCCGCTATACAAGGATTAAATGTCATAGTGCAGGAGACGATTAAAAAATTAATAAAAGAGCAGCCAACCAAAAATAAACTTTAGCACTATTTATCTAGTTATCATAATTATAATAACAACAAAATCTCCAACGCAACACGCAAACGACAGCAATTGGAAAATTCTACAAATCAACAGTTTGGATATTTTCGAGTTGGACTGTAACAACCCTTTCTGGAGGTCTGAAGGACCCTACAGGCTACAGACGTTGTCCCGATGTCAAGAGGTCCTCGTTCTATCGACTTCATAGCATACTTTGACAATTTTTAATTAATTATCATGCCATTGTTGGGTTTAAGAAGCTCTGTCATTTTTTGATGTAGTTTGTTTTAAATCTGTAGTAACTAAATTAAACTACTGTTTTCGTGTTAGTAAGTATTGAGATGTTGACTAAAAACCTTTTTCAATGACCGTCAGGTAGATTAATAAAAAATATTAAAAAACGCATTTTATTTACGTAACCAATAACTCACGCTGTTACGTTGTATTGAATTGTTGCATGTTGTCGCACGTTTTGTGCAAGATTGTGACGTTATTACCCTCCACTCGTGAACTTTCTTTTTTTTTTTTTCTTGACGGGCCTGTTGGTCTAGTGGTCAGTGACCCAGACTGCTAAACCAGAGGTCGTGGGTTCGATTCCCACCCAGGACGAATCTTTGTGTGATGAGCACGATCATTTGTTCTGTGTCTGGGTGTTATTTATCTATAATATGTATGTATTTAGAAATATATAAGTATGTTTATCAGTTGTCTGGTTGCCATAGCACAGGCTCTGCCTAGTTTGGGATCAGATGACCGTGTGTGAGATGTCCCAAGATATTATTATTATTATTATTATAACTTTGATTCGATGTATTTGCTTAGTTCGTTTATTTATTTGTGTCATTAATTTTCTTATTAACCTAAGGACTAAATAGGTTTTTACTTTTCATGCTCAGTCAACGTTTCTTTTGTGTAATGGAGGTTGAATCTAATGCCATTGTTTGACCTCATTTCCTTGGTCCCGTATGGATATATGGAGTGAATATTTTTTTCATTGTCGTTTTATTTTGTATCACCATGTGTTTGTTTAAGCATCTGCATCATTAACTATTTTGTTTTGTTTCTTTTATTCTGTCTTGTCAGAAGAGAGCAGAGCTTATTTACGCGAAAAACAGTACGATAACTCTACGTTTTCCAAAGACTATCGACTTAATTCGCTGCGCACCCCCCAATTTAAAAATATAATCTTAATGGACTACTTCTGTTAATACTAATTACAAAATAAAAATAAAAAAACGACGAATTGCTATTGGCTCCGATTTGTGTACGGTCAGCGCAAAAAAGTATGTATTGTTCATTTAAGTTAATAGTTAATAAAAAAAAATCGGTGATAAAGGTCCTATTGAAACATTAGCGTGATAATAATTATAGTAAAATAAATGTAAATAATAATTATAGTACTTATTATGTGTTTAATAAGTAATTTATTATTAGCTGTTGCCCTTGGCTCCGCCCGCGTGGTTGTCAGTTATTGCTTTTTATTAGAGTAGTCTATGTTCTTTCTTAGGACCCAAGCTTACTCCATGCCAAATTTCATCCGGTTTAGCCATGAAAGAGTAACAGACAGACAGATACAGTTACTTTTTTTTAGTACCTATACATAATACAAAATCATAATCTAAGTATATGTGCTTGCAATAGTTATAAATACAGACATTAGGTGATCTGTGTTAAAACCTAACTAACACTACAATTATTACTTACCAGGACAACAAAACACCAAAAAAAAGAAATAATAACAGTAAATTAAATTTAGTTTTTATTATTTTCTGTTTTAAGAAAAACATAGCTTATTTTGCTAACCATACTAATTTAGATTAGCCTACCATTTTGTTTTTCGCCATTTTTTTTAAATGCCAAATGTTGGTCTCTGGGGGCCTACTTAACGTGCCCATCTCCGAGTAGCTGCTTTTCAATAAGTATTCATTTTTACTTCTTTTAATGGTGGTTGATATTATTTTTTTGCTAAATCTGTTTAGATAATATTTTTTTGAGATTTTGGTGATTTGAGAGACTGATGTTGTAGCTACTTGTTGAGTTTTATTATGTGTGGTAAAAGTTTAAGTATTACAATGTATTAGGACGATTTATTATTCATGTAAGCATAGTAATATACCTATTTATTGTATCGACAAAATTACATGGCGGACCAAGATCTTGTCAAGATCCTTTCAAAATAAAAAAAAAAAAAACAAATAAAATTGTATAAGCCACTGAGGTTCAAACAAAATTATAAAATACACAGTAAAAACTTTTCACTAAAGAATTAACGCTTCTATTGAAAATAAATACAAAAAGGGAAAAATATTTGATAAAAAAATTAAATAAAACAATGAAAGAATGGCTGACCTTCCAAGCCCGTCCATCTCGATCAAAGAGAAACAATTATGAAACATTTTAAAAAACAAACAAATAAAAAAAGTACATAACGGGTGAAAAAAACGTTGGCATTCTTCTTCCATTCGAGTTGAATTTTTTCTTAGGGTGGATTTCACAACCCTTTCTGTTTAAAGGGAAAAGTAAATCCAAAACAATACATGGGGTTTTTTTTCTCGAAGAATCATATTTCAGACCAGGAGATGGATTGGAATATGATTTAAGCGTGTTATTGTGGGATTTCCCTAATGTTTTTTTACAAGCTTTTAATATAAAAGCTTGCAATGTATTATTTTTTTAGGTCACATCTTGCAAAAAATCAAATCAAAACTAAATTAGAACTATTTCCTGACATCCCATTGAGATGAAATTTTGCATACTTAACTTATATTAATCCAGTAACAAAACAATATTATAGTACTTTTGAGCTGGTCTGATAATGGAACCCGCAGTTTAGGGATAGGGACGTCGTCACGAAACGACACAATCCCATCGTGTTTCTAATTTTAAAGCTTGTATTTAAAGAATCAATTTTAGTTATAGTGGATTAGATAAACAAAGAATGAAATGTATTTATTGTATTGGGGTAAGGTTGATTAAAATGTAATGTCCACAAAGATGCTTTCATTTCTTTGTATAAAAATAAATAAAATAAACATATTAAAGATAAAAAAAACCATTTACCAAAAAAAAACTATTTTAAAAAGTTTTAGTTTTTTTATTCACAAATCTAAAATTAGTGCTTGAATTAAACAAAATATTTTTACAAATCATTTAAACCAATTAACGTCGTTATTTTGTTAAATAAAGCACATTTCACGCTCCCAGCTCCCGGGCTACCTCCCTGGGCAGTGCCACGGGTACGTCGTGTGTTAATTGTTTGTTCTTCATTATTTTCGACTTCAATTGCCCTTTTGTCTTCCCCATTCTTTTCACCATTCCGCATTATACCGAAGGCTTTCTTCCAACAAACGATTCCGTTCATTTTTCAGCCTTTTCAGTGGCGAACCGAATTGTTTTCCTGTCTCATCATTAACTTGCTGAAAAACTGAAAATTTGTTCTTATTATTACGCGTTTGTTTTGGCATTCGATGTTTAATTTGGGTGTGCGTCGTTATTTTGTTAAATATCTTTTGTCTATCGAGATCATCAGCAATTAAAATTGTTATTTGACGCGTAATTAATAATATCTAACAAAAAAATAGTAACAAAACTTGTATTAGTTATTTTGTTGGCCGTCGGAAAGCTGCCCACGCGCACTGTTCTGCTTTGATAGACTTGATTAAATTATAAATAATTTGGTTACATAGTTTTAACAGCAATTGATTTATTTACCATAACAAACGACACACAATATGTATTAAATCTATTATTTTTCTTTTCATTTAATGGACTACTGCACTAGTAAATTTAACCCCTGTGTCGCGAACATTCACAATCACAAACATTAAATCCACATACATAATCAATACCCAGACTTTTAACAAGCATTTGTGGATCGAACCCGCAGCACGTCGGGGACAGTGGTAATTGGCGTGACCTACCACTCGGACGTGCAGTCAAAACAAAGTTAAGCAAAATCTTCTTGCTTGTTGTAATTGCGTTAGTTAACTATGACTCTACCCAGCCTTCCCCTAGACTTTTTTTAACATTGGTAACCAGAGATCTTGATTAATAAATAACCTTAGTGAAGTCAGTATTTTACTTTTTGCTATTGATGCCTGTGTACTATTGTATATGGTCTTTATAGCTAATTCTTTACTGAAAATTACGCATCTGTCCGCAAAACATTAAATATAAACCAAAAACAGAACGACGGCATTCGTCACAGCATTAAAAAAAGTATCGAAACCAAAATGGCGTGTCAACTTTTAATATCACCTTGTAAACAGTAAAAGACACTGGCCATCGCGTTCGTGACTAACAATTTTAGTGAAAACCAAATTATTATCCACGCCAACCAAATTAAAAGAAACACGATTATGAGACTTACAGTCATGGCAATAGAAATCATCCCAGTGATCGTGTTCGGGTTTTGAACTCCGAAATAAATAAGTGAATTATAAAGATACCATCTACCACGTAAGTATATTGTCTGATGACAGATAAAGCAGTATATAGGGGATTTTTGGAAACACCGCTCCTGTCCCATAATTGGCCTAAAAACTTTATCTTTTCAAAGAAGTTATGGTCATTTATGGTACAATATCGCCTCAGTAGTCTCGTAAGGTACGTTTTCGGGTAGTTTCCTTTAAATTATGGGTTCGTGACATTCAAAATAACTTATTTTTGTTTATATTGCCATGAGAATGTTGTAATTAATGACTCATGTTTGAATTGGTAGCTGTATTACGTCAGAATTGTTATCTGTTTTGTGGACAGTGTGTATTAAGATTAAGAGATTAAAATTACCATTTTCTATCATAGCGTAGCTTGATGAATAAGTTGATTATTTGATTTTTACCATCTCATAGATAAGGCCTTCCATTATATTTGTTTAAAATAAATTTGACACTATCTTCTTATACAAACATATCTATATTTAGAATATGCTATTGTGCATCAGTGTATTTTTCTTCTTGAACACGTAAATATAGGAGTCAAATTTGCGAACCTTACCCATAATGCCAATCAATGACCTTACCAAAAAATTTAATCATAAAGTTACGAGCTTCAAATCGAAAATTACATTTTTTGAACGGATCCCTAAGCAAAAGAAACCGATACATCAGAAAGAATCGAAGGTGGAGCATAAACAATGACTTTATGTAACATAATCCGATTCGGGAGCTTTGCTTCAAGTAAGACATAAATAAACAAGTTATGGTCTTCGAGGCACCAGCTGACACGGAGCCCTGTTCACACCGCACTTACTTATGGATTTTGAGCTGGCTTTTTATAAGGTTTAAGGTACTGTGTGCCTTTGAGTTAAAAGTTTTGTACTGCAGTGTAACTTTATGTAAAGGATTTTTATTAAAGAAAGCGTGGAGATTTTTAGCTGTCGCTTTTTGCACATCGATCTAAACATGTCAGTGGCTATGACTGGTGTCAGTTAGCCTAACCAACTTGGGGTCTTATGTATGTATGGTCTTAATTTATATGTAACTGAAGATATGACTCTTCTCAATGTCTCTCGACGTTGTAATGATATTCTATTCTATTATATTCTCAGTGTGTAGTGCGAAAACTAAATATGAAGACATCAAACAATCCACTGCTTTTAAGACATAATTTTAATTTCTGTTTTGAAGAAAAAGATTTAGTACCATACCATATTTAGATGGTACAAGATACATGAATAAAATAAATCCTAAACTTTCTAAGCCCGATCTTCCATTTCCCATATCTAGTCGTTTCATATGCGCAGACGCATCCGATGTCTATCAGCAAGATGAAAGGTGACCGAACAACGAATAAACGCAATGAATGCTAAGCACAGCACTCGTTTTATCTATTAATATTACCCGACTGTTACAATGACCATATGGAGAAGGTTTTGGTGTTGCAATTTAGATGAATATTTTGTTTCAAAATATACTTTATACCACACTAGCTGTTTCCCGCGGCTCTGCCTGCGTAGTTATCGGTTATCGCGACAAATAGTAGCCCATGTGCTGTCTTAGGATCCAAGCTTACTGCATACCAAGTTTCATCCAAATCGGCTTCAGCGGTTTAGCCAATGTGTAAGCGTAAAAAATAGATAGAAAGACAGACTCAGTCACATTTATAATATAAGTATGAATAGTATTGCACATTCATACACTATACCTGTATCAAAAGAGAGAGAGGTACGGTAAAGTGCGTATATACATGTCAGTAGTATGTATGGTGTTGTTTTAAATTATGGATTTTGGGTGTGTCAAAATCCAAACTTGTTACCAAAAAAAAACTTAAGTAAGTAAATGGTCTTACTCAAACAGATGCTAAATATTTCTTAACTAAGATAAATATAATCCTAGTATTTTTCTTAGCATGATGAACAATGACTTTTTTAGCCACTGAAACGGCAAATTTTTATGGCCCTATACATTATAAAGTAAGACCAAATTTGGGTAAAGATACCTCTCTCAAATGATTCAAGTACGCTGTCACCCCAGCGGTACCAAGGTTCTCTGCTTAGGCACAACCGACTTAGGTCTATAGCCTATTCATACGCATTATCAGACATGCTCCTAGTAGACTAAGCTCAATAATTCTCAGCCATTTCTCCAAACCCTTGATCATGATAACAATAAAATTACGCATAAAATTGCAGATACGAACAATGGCTAGTTCACAAATCCTTCGAGGTTATCTCGCGGCATCTCCGTACTATAGAGAAATATAAAATGTCGCCGCGTGCGCACTTTATTGATATTCATTCGCGACCGCTAATAAAGTTTCTGTGAACAAGATATATTAATTTTGTACCGATGCAAGATGGACGGGTAATGGGATTTTTGGTTTATTTTTAATTGTTTGGTAATTTATTTTTATTGATGTTGATATTTTCATATTTTTAATGCCACTATAGGGATTAAAAGTTAAAAAAATAAATTTGCTCTGGTCTTGTTGAGTATGTAGCATTTAATTCGGTAAGTAGTTTTCGTAAAAGGTCATATATTAAATGTCGAAAAACGTGCTTGTTTTGGTGTATGATATCTTTCTCAGCACCTCAGAAGCTTATACTTATTAATCTGTAATTTAAAAGTAATTGCATACAAAGACAATAATTTGAACAATTCCCGGCACAACGCAATACAGCCAATACTTTCTACCTGTTCGTATCGGTGAATCTCAATAACAAAAACCAATAGCACCAAACGAATTTTCATCTCATACCCTTATCTAAATGTACATAAGGTTCATTTTCCAATGAACCTTCAACAGGTGACAGAGCGCTGATCTCAAGAACATTAGCATGCAAGAGGCAATCGCAACCCGATATGACAAACCCGTGTTAGTGCTTTATGATTTTAGATTTTTCTGTTAAACGTCAAACTCGCCGCTACGTGCGTTTGCGCAGCTTTAGTAGGGAATAGAATGTGCATTTTATTTTTAAAATCGAAAGTGTCAACGTTTTTGAAAAGATTTTGAATATACTTAATCGGAAAATGAATACGGTTTTGGAGTACTTTCATAGCCTGGTATGTTGATACGGATAAAATGAAAATGAAAAAATATGACAGGAATAGGACTAGAGTAGGGCTGGACAACAAATAAAAAAATATCCTAAAAACAAAATGATGAGAAAGATGCAAAATCATTTTTAAATAAACCCATATCTAATTCACCAAGGTCTGTAGCCCACGATCCCACACCGATGTGTATATAAGTCCTCATTGTTTTTATATTATTTATATTGTTTTGGTCTCTGTACAAATTAAGACATGGGATAGTCTCAGTGCGTGCTGTGAACATTGGTTTATGATCGTCGATGGTACAACTTTATTGCTTTCGTTTTGCTTTCGGTGTTGTGTTACTGTAGGCTTTGTTCGATTGCATTTTGCGATTGGTTGCTAGGGTGAATGATTCTTAAAGATCGATTTTATTGTTACGATTATTTTTAGGGAGACAAATATACAAACTTTTTTTTGAAGATCTCAAAATCTTGTAATTAGAAATTACAAGTATGGGTTTTTATCATCCATAATGTACTAATTGTGAGGTACTAGCAAAATGAAAAAAGCTATGTCCAGAAGCAGACGTCAATTGGCGGTAATAATGACGATTTGATGGTCAAAAAAAAGGAAAAGCAGCCAACAATTATTTGATACAAACTAGTAATAAATTCAAAGCTGGTATGCCCTGATAAATCACAGAAACAGATGAATCACGTCAAAGCACTAAACTATTAGCATCTAACGGAAACCCTAAATCCATCTCCCAACCAAAAAGATCTTCCTGTACTTTCCAAGTAACTTACTAACAAATAGACAAAATCTGAACCAAGAATTTATGTAACAGAATTCCCGGTAAGGTCCAAAGTAATTTTAGCTTACGGCTAATTAAAATTTCATTCACAAATCGCGACAGTGGGCGTTTAAATTATAAATAAATATGTTGGATCGGACTTGTTAATTGGATGCTCAAAACAATTCAGAGCGATATAATTAGAGATCACTTTAAGAATCGCTGGCCCTTTTGGAATCTGTCCAGGGTTCCTACTATGATTCTTGCTATTATCTGTACTAAATTGTTTTGTTTATTAATGCTTGTTTATCCGAGTGAGAGCTGACTGGATAGATATCTTTTGTGCCTCAGATTCTAAAGACCATAATCTATCTACACAATTAAGCACAGTAATAATATATTTTTTGTCGTAAAAGCTATAGAAAATAGTAGATAAAATATTCTGTGAAATGTTAAGAATTCCATTTTTTTTTCAAATTCTTCTTTAATGGTCCAGAAGATAAGCCTGATATTCTAATTAGCACAATTATTAAGAATTGGCGTCTACAACTACCTAATGTCATAAACTCAGGTGATCTTAAAACGTTTGTAATTTTTATTGGTAAACCAGCCTTCTAAAACATTGAATATCTGCACTAAATCCATTCATTACTTAAAATGTAAAATATATATTATAAAACATTTCAAATTTTATATAGATGTCTATATTACTTACCCATTTGTTAGCAGACGTATAGTAATTATAAAAATGAGTTCGAAAACCCATAGTTACGTACGGCCATCATTACAGTCTGTCATATTAGTTGTTTATAATGATAGAGATCGTACTAAACTAACTGGACGGTTTCTTTGTCCGTATGTGTGTCCTTTGATGTTTAACTTCACCACCCAAGATGGAAGTGTTAGCTTTTTTATTTTAAGTCATCTTTGATGCCTTGGTCGCAATTTTATTAGAATCATAATTAGAGTAAATCAGAGGAACGTTATCTTTTCGTTTTTTAGCTATAACTACTGAGATAATGGTGAAACCAGGAGTTGAAAAATTTAACAAACTTTGCTCACTGGTTTTAACTTATCCTCGTGTAAAGAAATCTCCCATTTTATTATTTATTGTTCATGTAATTTTAATTGTTCATATAATCTAATAGGTAGCTGGTGCAGATATGGATTCTTTAAATTTCAACTATTTACTATTGCAAATTGTCCAGGTCCAGCTCTGTGACTTACTGATTTCCGGTTTTGTGCTAAGATTTCCATGACCAAGACAGGAATATAATATACAATACAGCAAAATAAGAACGTCTGTAATTAACAAATTTCAGTCACAAGTCAAAGACTAGGGACTATTACCACGCTAGCTCAATTCAGGTTAAAATTTCATTTCCAGATTATTCCTAGCTTTTACCACATCTTCCATCACCGTCAGTCAGTATAATAACTATATATTTATCAGTCAGGTCATACGGAATATCTACAAACTATTCAGTGCGCGTGATCGCGATGTTAATTTTAATGTGTGCAACACAATTATCTCTGGCACTGGCGAATTTACGCAATTGCGTCATTTATATGCACTGGTACTTTCTAATTGTTTTGTAGTCCTTTATTCGTTTATTATTTCAGATTTTTGATAGCCTTCAGTTGTTTAGGTCAGGGTTAAATGGTTTACAGTCGTCGTAGGTGTGATAAATTGTACATTCATCATCATCTAATTGTTTATCTGCATAATGTTGTTCTTTGACGTAACATATACATGCGGAATATTTTGTTAAAGAAAGTTTTGAGTTGATTGATAAAAAAAGAGTTATTTTAACCCAATATTGAAAACATGGTATATTACCACGCCTAATTAACGTGACCTTCAAATTATTGTTGGTACTGAGTATTTATGTGTGCTGATAGCAGTTCACTCATTACTGATAATAGTAATAATACTTAGTAACAAAAGTTTAAGTGCAACACACATATCTTTTTAAATTTAATCTGTCGAAGTGAGCTCTCACATACAGATCTAATTAAGGAGATTCTAAATAATTAAAATCCTAGATTTAATTAGTATATTTTGATAAGTCTAAAATTACTAGTAAAATATATAAAGGAACCACAAAATATCAGTCTATTAATACTAATACCTTAATAACCTAATTAAATTCTACAGAATACCAGTTTTATGTAGAAAATGTAATTATTTGCGAAGATCTCACGTAATAATAATGTATACCGTTGATATTGTGAGTCATATCAAAATGACAAGGCTATTGGAAACGATCCAAGTGCTTTAGTTAAGGTGTTTGGACACTGGCGTGTAACAGACGAGCGTCTAAAGGTTATGTTTATACTTAAAAAACAAGTCAAAGTTAGGGATTTTTTAATTTATTTACTAGATAAAGCTACACAACAAAATATGCATATTAGATAGATTTGATCAGAAATTGCCAAATTGTAAATAAGCAAGCGTGGTTATCAATGCTTGTTTCCACCTTTTTGTGTCATGAAGCCTTTACCTTGAGAAAAGAAACGGACCTGTCTTCATTATAACGTTTTAAAACAATGCTTTTTACCATTTTGATAGATTTGGATATATTATGAGTTAATTATTATCGAAATATTTATTCTTTATAAAATGGTGAATGTGAATTTCATCAAGTGGGCTGTGAATCATGTTTTGTACCACATCAGTGTGTAGCAAGACTAATAATTATAGAATAATATTGTGACAAAGCCCTGTCCGTACATTGATAATTTATTATTTAATTTATATAAGAACTGATGATATTTTTAGACTATTTGATATCATATTAGTGGTATCTAGTAGGCGCAGATAGACAAATATATCTCTATTATACAAATTAATTAAAAATTTATATTTTAATATAATATTAATATATTTTTTTATTAAAGACATTTGACATCACATGGTTAAGGTATAAGTGACAGAAAAAAAAAATGAGAGTATTTAATTATTAAATTATAGAAACACATTTTATAAGAAAAATAAAAGAATTGTTTACAGTCAACAATGGTTCATAGTGTCGGTAAGAAAACCCAGGAGCACAAACTAGTATAACAATGCAGTTGTCGCATCGTTTCATTATTATTGCAAATAAATTGTTTTCGTCTCATTGTAGGTCAGCGAGCGTTTAATTTAATTAGCTTTAGGATTTTCACAAAATTGCGACATTTATGTCGCATGAGACAAACTGACTGCCAAGAAGACAATATTTTCATACAATATGTCAAAAGGAAAATAAAATAATAATGTAGTTTTTTTTTATTTAACCAATATCCAACAAATTTAAGATCATGAAAATCGGTCCACCCGTTCTTGAGTTATAAATGGTGTAACCCACACCGACTTTATTTTATAAATATACAAGAAGATAGAAGATACAGAGATAGATAATTAAATATCCTCAAAACGATAAAACTCTGACAGTTCATTAGATCATTAGGTACCTACTATAGTTATGACACAAATTAAATCATATTATTTTTGTCAAAATTGGCCGAATGTGTTAAGATAGTCTTAAAATCGCAGCGACTAATCGCAAGTGTTCCTCCAGCCTTACATGTTTACTCGGTTTAAGCGAATTCTTTATGGATTTATAGCGCACTAAAACTGATTCCTGCACTATTTGCTAGATTTACGTAGGTAACCAGATTATTTCGGTGTAAATTGGACTGTGTTAACTTTAACAAGCTAATTCAATAGGTACTATATAACGGGATAAGGTACATAAGAAAGAGGTTGAGAACTTAAACCAATATTCAGGTGCGTTTTTATGAGTGTAAGGTATATTTATACTAACCACCCTCATCGGTACAGAAATATAGCCTATGTTACTTAGGGATAATGTAGCATACTAATGGTGGAAGAATTTTTTAAATCGGTCCAGCAGTTTTTTAGTTTAATCGTTACAAACATATCGTCATAATACAAATCTTTCCTGGTCATAATATTAGTATAGATAATGATTTATATTTGTAAAGGTTTCATTCACATTATTAGTTTACTATTAAAAATACAAAAGAGATTTTAACCAAAGAATGAGTTGTCGTAACAGATTAGCAAGTTAAGAAAATATGATATCGAACCCAGTAGGTACACACAGCAAAGTAGATAGGTTTGCAGGCCAAGTTTGTTTGTTTGAACGCGCTAATCTCTGGAACTACTGGTCCGATTTGAAAAAATCTTTCAGTGTTGGATTGCCCATTTATTGAGGAAGGGTATAAGCTATATAACATTAGGCTGCGACCAAAAGGAACGGAGCATAAATGAAAAATGTTGCAAAAATGGGCGCGGGGGACGGCTAGTATGTAATAAAATGATGATGCCAGTAATATAATATAATATAAATTGTTATTGTGACCTGCAAACCTATCTAGTTTGCTGTGTGTACGTGCGTAAACGGATCCCAGCTTTGCAGAAAATCCATGCTACTGACACTTACTCCATTGAAATGGGTGTGATAAAATGCCTGTATGTTGATTATTCCTCTCATAAATTACTGAGCATCTGTTAATATCATCAACGGTTGAATGGGACATACATCGAACCCATCGACATTCGCCCACGCGTTGGCAAACAATGTGTACAGGCGGGCAGAAAATATAATATTCTTTACGATAATAAAATATTATTATATCAATAATTGATAAGAAAAAAAAACAGTCCTACAAAACTGTATGAACGGTTTAAATTTAGGAACCAGATTCACTGACAATTGTAGTTCTAACTTAGACTGTAAGAAGCATGGCTGGTGTGATGGGAGATAGTTTTTAGGATAGTGAATATAATAAAAAAAGCTCTAAACTCACGTCACGTACATAAGGTAATTTATTTTTAATGGAGTAAATACTACTAATTACACACGCGATTGACTTATAAACATCTGCAGGCTTATTTGCTATAGCGGTTATCAACTAAGGTGATAATCGCTTCACAAAAAACAACAATGAAAACATCAATTTCGTATCCTCTAACGTTGATGACTAACTAGATCTACTACAACGTAGTTGGTCACCGAAGTTAGCCGATACTAACTGGAGATAGCAAATAGGCTTAAAAGAGTACACATAAAAACGTTATTACAATTTCAACAAAGCAGTTCCTAACTGCATCCCACGTTTTTACGTGCCTTCTCCTCAATAAATCGTGAACCCCCGATAAACCTCCAAAATAAACACATTACACAAATCCTATTACAATAATTATATAACTAAACCCGTAATACTTTAAAACAGGTTTCTAAATCCTCTAAAACTGTCGATTGTATAAAAAATGTATAAGAATCGAACTTGAGGTCCGGATCTTACTTAGGGCAACAATAAATCATAATTAGGAGCGACCTAACATTTCAACGGGTGCCGATACGGACGTAAGCCTTTGGACCCCATTCAGGGAACTACGGCCTTTGACTTGAGAAACCATATTTTATCGATACTGACAACAGAGCGGTAAAATGCTGCTTTATTTGTTTAGTAGAACGTTGAAACTTGTTGATTTTGTTGTTCAAAGTTATATAATCTGTAGAGCTTTTTGATGTTAGTGAAAATCTGATCTGTTCATGTAATTTCGTTATAAGATGATTTGGTTGATGAAGCAAGTATTTTGTCATAGTAAGGTCTAAAGAGTCGTGAATTCTGTATGTACCTTGTATGTAATGTACCTTTACAAATACATACAGTACCTACAGTAGTTTTACGTGTGATTTTTATCCCAAACATGTAGTTAAATTCTTAAATCAGGTGGCAGATTCGAACCCACTGCAGGCAAGTACCAATGTGACATTTTCAAAGCTATGTACTAGTAGTAATATGTACTTTCTAACTTATTCTAAGACACCATTGGCAAACGGTGTAGAAAAATATTGTGAGGTAATCTATTTCCAAAAAAAATTGAAATCTGAAATCGCCTAGATCCGCAATGAGCAAGCGAGGTGATCAATGCTCGTGACTTCTCTACATAAAAAGAAGATTGTGGGCAACAGTAGGACATTTATAGACCAGTATTATTATTATTAAAAAGCTTCCTAAAGCATCCTTTCTTGAAAGAAATTGAATAAAGGTTTTACTTCAAAATCTTTGTGAATTCCTTTGTGAAGTTTTAAAGCAAAATACACCATCAAATACGGTAGAGAGCTGATACGTGTAACATCTTAGCGGCCCAAGACTCAACTTTTTGTTACCTTGATGTAGTTTTGCGAGCAGTGTGTGGGCAGCGTCAACAAATGATAAGTATTCTTTTGAACGCAAAAATAACTGGATTTGATATAAATAGTTATAGGATCAGTAAAATATTAAACTATGTTTCATGTTTATGTTGAACTGTTTAACGAAGTACTTCTCAACAATGTAGTTTTAGGTATATTTACTTAAAGTTACCTTTTGTTTTTTTTGGCCTTTTAAAAAGGGTAACTTATTCCAGGTATAGTATTATATGAGTACCTATCATAGAATAACTAAAACAATATAAAACCATTGCAATAGATGATTGGGTAAGATTTTTCAAAATCTAATTAGTCCGAGAGAGAGCTACCTATTAAAAAAAAAACGTATTTTTTGCTTTTTTTAAATAATAAAAGACTAATTAGGTACAGCGAATCATGACGTCATGCAACTTTTTTGAATAAGAAGAATAATACTTATCGAATATACGTTTTAATCTATATGACGGGCATCTACCCCATTTGATATAATGATTATATTATGATAATTATTGTTTTGAGCCCGGTAGGTACTCTATTTACCTATAAGTAATATAAAATTATTGTATGTACACAGTAAACAAATCACAAAAGACAGTCCAAGTGTCCATAAAAAACAAACAAACAAATAAAAACAGTTTCTCAGTAAGAGCCGATATCGTTAAAATCGTGAGCCGATAATTTCCGATTATTTTAAGCAGTTAACATTATTTTGACAGGAGTGACAAATTGAGTGCCTCCCTGGCGGATGTCGGAGATTCATGGGAATACAGGACCGGATTAGGAGTCGTATTACTAATATTATTGTAGGACCGATTGGGAAATGAGTGTAAGTAAGGAATTTAATATTTTGACGTGATAACGTCTTATAAATTGGTTTGCCGGGTGACACTTCAAGAAACTGGGTAACGCTCCGCTCACGTTATGCGCTCACAATGAGAGCGAGTGAGAGGCACGCGTCGCATGGTTAGCCCGCCTAAGAGCGAGAGAGACAGACATTGACATTGACAGTCTTTGTCACGTAAAACTTTCGCCCGTATACCGACTTTACAGGCAACCAATTTTTTTTATGACTAGATCTAGAGTGGAGTTAGTTTTAATGGTTCAGGTGGTTTTAGGTCTGCGTTAGGACAAGGGTATATATACTGCGTTCGCAATTTATATGCCAAACATGTAAACAAACACGAGTTTTAGGAAAAACAACTGTAAAGCTTACATGTTAGGTTCAGTTTTCGCTTAACTTTAAATTTATTTATGACTTTTTCAACTGTACTGCTCAGTCTAAAATGAACTTTTTTTACACTAGCATAAAGTTGATGTTTGTTTAAGTGGAAATAACATCAATTTAAATACACAGTAGGTTATGCTTTATAAGTTTGGTCCAGCTAGATAACTAGTTTTCTTTCTTAGTTTTTTTTTCTATTGGAATCAGCAAGCCAGTGCATTCACACACAATAAACCCTCTCAAAACTCCCCATAACTTTCTCAAATTTCAATCTTAACCCATTTCTGTAACCTATAAATAATATTTAACGACGATAAATAAGATCAACCTCACTAAATCAATTGATGGACGATCTGTCACTGTAATTGCTGCTTATCCCCGTATAGCTAGCGTTATGTTTTTTGTTTAATGTATAAATGAGTGGTTTGAGTCAATATTTTGATTTGTGAGTGACTATTTTTGAGGTGAGTGGGGGTTGGATATTCATATCCAATAATGTTCATATTTCCATACTAATATTATGGATGTGATATTAGCCGACCGTCTTTCTGTCAGTCTGATACGCTTTCATGGCTAAACCGCTAAACCGAAGTTGATGAAACTTCGAGAGAAAGGACATAGGCCACATAGGCTACTTTTTGCCGCGATAACCGACACTAACGCAGGCGGAGACGCAGTCAACAGTTTGTCCTAAACATAGAGCCATTTTTGTTAAATAAAGAATTTAAGCCTTTCTTATATGGATTCCACTAGATCTGATTTAGATATAATTTAGTATCCGTCTGCGTAAAATTCCTTTTAGAAGACGTATATAAAAATACTATATAGTTCTATCAAAATTACTTCAGTAGTTTTTCGGTAAACACCGTCCGTACGATATAATATTAATTTTATTTACCAACACAAAAATCTAGACTTGCAAGATACCTGCATCAATTATTACCGTGCCAAAATACCAAAATAACATAGAAATTAACAGTTAGACACACTGCAGAACACAAAACAAGTGCATATTTGCTTCTACGACAAAAAAAAATGGTAACTCAAGCAAAAAGCCATCAGAAAATAATATCAATGACTAATAAAAACCTACATTACCATTTTTTTCTTACGATTTTGCAAGCGAAAATATACTTTATTTTTACTGCACCAAAGTATAAAGTTACAGCATCTACAGATGGATTGTCGATACTCGATTCTAAAAGAATTTGATTAATAGTTGAAGCGGACAGTAGCAGTATTATTTTTTTCTAATTTTTATATTTCGAACGTCCGGTGACTGGCCACTATTGTATTCGATTCATTTATCAAACCCCGAAAGGATCAAATCGATTCGAATATTTTAATATCGATATTATTATTATTCGAATCGGTATGAATCGTTTATTTTTATGAATGAATACGAGTAGCAGATTAGGAATGTGTGAATGAAATGGTAGCTACTAAAACAGGCCTTTGTGATGATACTAAAAAAGGTTTACAACGTCGAGAGAGTCGTACTAGCATTAAAATTTCACAAAATATTTGAGTTTTGATATAGTTTAGAGAATAGCATATCTTGTAAAGTACGAAATCAGACTATGAACTCATTAGTACAATTTGATAGTTAAATGGCCCTTGAGTAAACATAGACAAGCATAGAGCGTGCGCATCGCTAGTAATCCCTTATGCCAAGCGTAAGCACATTTTTAGCTAAATGCACTAAGCTTGTTTACTGATTTATGAGACGTTTATGCGAAAATATCGACAGTTCCGATATTATTAAGGTAATATTAGGTTTTGAGATAGTTTTAATAAAACGGTGCGCTCTGTTTTGATAATAATTTTACAATTTTACATATTCATACTAGTGCCAACAGTGCATACACGATATGCGTGCTCCATAGTTACTTATTTATTCCTCTAAGGGTAGGTCCCTTAACTATCAAATTGTACGGTTCAATGTCAAACAAGTGGTGGTGCCATTTATCGAGTTATTATTTGGAAGCTATTTTGGTTGCTCCATCGTTTAATCTCAATTTTATCTAACAAAATCTTATTTCATCACATGAACAATACGTTTTCCTTTAAAACAAATAGTTGGAGAGTATAATATCCCGTGTTGGTTGGTGCCTAATAAATTAATGCCGTATTAACTCGGCAGGCATCGAACGTTGTTCGATTTCAAAGATTATCTATCATTACGACAGTATCGCGCCATTGGGATCTTCCGTTTACCGTGCGCTTTTATACAGGCTGTTCTTATTTTATACATTTTAAGATGAAATTAATAGAAACGAATAAAAAATATGTCGTTTTATCGTGAAGTTTAATTGAAAATTATTTCAGACACTTTCAAATTCATTTGGGGACAACTTGCACACGGCCATCTGATCCCAAACTAGGCTAAACCTGTATTATGACAACCAGACAACTGATAAACTTTCATATTTTTAAATACATACATATTATAGATAAATTACACTACAGACACAGAAAAAAATATCATGCTTATCACACAAGGATTTGTAAGGGGTGGGAATTGAACCCACGGCCTCAGGTTTAGCAGTCAGGGTCACTAATAACTAGACAATCAGGGCAAGCTGTTAGCAGTGGAAAAAAATGACAGGCTGATTATCACACGAAATAATTGAGGCTTATATTCTTTATATTTATTTTGACAACTGTTTTCTCTTAAGGAATACCTTTAGAAAAATGCTTTCGCAAAAACTATATAAAAAGGAAGGTTAGGTGACTAAAAATACTTAAATTTCTGTCTCTTTATTGGATAATTAATATTTTCACTCTGCGTCAAAATAATTTTATTTTAATCATATTTTTACCTCTTTATGTATATTACAAACACGCTGTATATAATAGTCGGTGGCACCCGATCGGCTTATACCGATCGCGTCAATCACCTCAATATCCCGATTATCTTGATCTAGTAGGCGAGCATAATCATTTTTATCTGGACCCAGCATCCACAGAACACTGATGGATCGCTACATCTACTTTATATTTGTCTCTTTAGCTTAGGTTTAGGAAGATATTTTAATAGCTTATTAAAGACCCATTGGTAGGTTTGAGGTCTAATCAATATTTTTAGAATTTTGGCGGAAGTCACGGCGGCTTCTTTCAACTGAGATTAGCCATCTGCGCAGGAGATATTTCAGTAAACGAGTGTACTATAGATGCACTCTCTATCCCTTCACTATCGTCTGTTGGGACGGCAATCCGATACAACTGGATAAAGATCAGGAGGACCAATACTTTATGTGCTTTACAAGGCACGGCGGTGTAAGCACCGCCTAACTTCCTGACTCCAAACCGTACTGAGTACCTACTTCTAAACCGAAAAAACCCAAAGTAACATTACCAGCCTGCCTATCTAACGCTGGCTTATGACGGCGCTAATTCTGGCTTCGCGAGCGACTCGATATTCATCATTCATTCGAAGCCAGCATCATACAGACGCTTTGGCTAAAGTGTAAACCTACGATAATATTCTAAAACACATATATGGCTCCCAAATTTGAGAGTAGGTACCTACTTACAAATAAATTAATCCAGTAGAGTGAACACTCCCAGTGGACAGCGATGTGGACGAATTTTTTGATGCCATATTTTAGGTTTATGTTTAATTAGATTAGTTTATTTTATTATTTCTTCTCTGTATGTATAAATAGTTAAGTTTATTTGATATAAAGTTATCATCCAGTGGACAGATCCTTGTTATTACAAAAATCAGAACGACGTTATATCACTTACAGTGATTCCAAGAGATATTATACAATTTTTTTTTATTTAGAAATAAAGAAGTATGTTTATCAGCTGTTGTCTAGTTGCAATAATACAAGATCTACCTATTTTGTGATTTGATGGCCGTGTCTGAATGTCCCTAGATATTATTATTTTATTAGTTGGATTTGCCATATCGATGAAAAAAACCACCTACTGACCAAAATTGATCCGAATCGACACATACTAATGATATTCATATATTTATGTCACACATCCGATACAACTAAAATTAGTAATAGCACATAATTTCTATGCAATTTCTACGGCTATTTTTCTACATTAAATCAACATAAACTTTGAAAACAAAACTCATTCAAAATTAAACCAAATTCCGTTTTCCATAAAGTTCATTTTTCTTGTTAAGCACATAAAATTAAAATTGTACTCGAAATTGAACTCTATGCAATTGGGAAAAGTGTAATTTTGTCTTGTATATAAATTTCTTAGTCTTGGTTCAGTCTTAATAAGGTGCTCTGTCCATCACAATCGATTTGTCCCGAACGAGAGCGAAGCTACAAAAAATGTGTGATAGGCGTTCAATCAATATAATGACTTTATTTAAGATTGACAATAAAATATCGCGGGTATTGTGTGTGGTGTGTACGGATAGAAGGGTGGAATGCACTGTTGTCGACCTTTGAAGATTGTGTGAGAAAAGCAAGAGAGCTGTGGCGGGAATTAAATACAAATGGTTTAGAACCAGAAAAGTAAATTTATTATATTTAATTAAATAATCTATTATGTGCAGACTTAATAATCTTGTACCTACTGTTTTTCTGACATTAAGGAAATATAAACAACTTCTTTAATTATAGTCGTAAGTAATGTTTAATCTATTTGATATAAGTTGTGTAATTGCACTAAATTTCAGCATACCAGAGCACACGCAATAATGTTTTAAATAAATAAATAACAAGTAAATAAAGGTTTACTTGGTAATACATTACAGTGATTACTAACATTAAATTGAATAGACGACAACAGTACCATTCACCCTACTTAAAATTATTCAAAGACCAATCCAGTTGGTCTATAAGCCGAGAATACTGATCGACTGCCATAAAGCATCGTATTGAGATATCTGTCACTCGAGACAATAGGTTCGATTCCAGTTTGATGCCCGACAGATGACACGATTACGTAGTGATGTATCTATAATTTGATTTATTGGTTAATAAATTGAAGTTAGCTTCGGATTAGTTATCTGCTTGGACTTTTGGTATTTCTATTCAAATTGGTTGCTTCTTAGATCACGCCATTGAATTCGAATATATTCAGTCAACAATTGTACATATTTTTCGAGTCCTATGCAGTAGTTCTTTCGGTATCAATTTTATTATGATGCTAAACACAAGAGAGCTCACTAAATAGCACAGGTACATTCAATAGCAACAGTAAAATTAACTCTTTTATGAAATAAAACCCTTCTCTTGGCTATATGCACTAAAAAGTTATGTAAATATATCTATTAAAACTAAGTTCAAATTTATAATTATTTATGTAAATTATCTTCTAACACCATCTGAATGCTGATAGAAAATTCATAATAGATCTGAGTACAATTCTCTCCAAACCAAATACACCGTGGAGACCAGCCATAGAGCTCACACAATGGTCGGAGGGCTCACAATGTCCCATCACTCTACAAGACAATCGGCAAATGATGACAGCTAATACTAAATGACGATTGGACAAAGATTAGGTTGGTACAGAAGGGTTACATCAAGAAAATTTAAAGCCTATTTCTATTTAAAAAGATTGCCTCTGTGAAGATCCAATCAAATTTTTTTTTCGACAGCTTTTTGCGTAAACAAACCTCCGAATACTAAAACGCTATTTAACTTTAAGACGATCTTAAACGTCTATATGTACGTAATTTACATCTTAAAGTGACAGATATAGCACGAGACTTAATGGTGACTTAAAACTGATTGTCGATTCAGTATTCAGCCAAAAGTGACAAGGAACTATATTCAGGCGTGTTTCTATTTTTAATAAACTTTTTTTAATCCTCCATATTATGTTCTAGTGCACATTACATTTATTATTATGTCCGAATTATAAACAATGACATAAATAAAAGTCTGTCACTTTTAAATATTTTATACCAAATCAATTTATTATATTTACGTAAGTTTTAAGAGAGTCATATCTTCTACGATTTAATCTTTGGCAAACCTCAGCATTGCACTCCAGGGCTGGGTCCATTAACGTAAGTGACTCTCAGTTCGATGTGCAGACATTTTTTGTCTGTCTACGTGATTGATAAAGAAATGGTAGGGATACGACACTTTTTACAACCACCTCTGCTATGCGATCATCAATTTAAATACAAGCTATTTTAAACTCTATGCGTAAGTGTTAAAGTTCCTGTCATTTAGTCGTTTTAGGGATTTAAGTTTGTTCAAAACCAATCCTCCCTCACAATCTTTCGAACGCAATTTTTCTATTTGCCGTTGGTGATCTTTATTCTCTGCCAATTTCAACTTAATTCTATTAGACATAAGGTTCATATATCATGTTTGAAATGGTTAAAATAATTTGGTTAATGAACAAATCGTTCTATAGACTTGTAAAGAAATTGTTTGCAAGTGTTTTGTGTTTTAATTTGAAAAATGTTAGGAGTGGATTGTTTTGTATGAAGACGGAGCTGTGATGGATACGTATTCAATAAATTCTGCTATTCTTACTCTCGCTGAATCTTTACGTATTGTGGTTTTGATACTCTCTTCAATTGAATACTTTACACTGCATCCATAAATTTCCTCAAAAAATAAGTGATTTTTCTCAGATAAGACCAAATCACTATTAGATTTTAAAACAGCTCCACTTAAATACTTGTATAATTATATGAAATCTAAATGGAGAAAAACATTGGGAGGCAAATCATGGGTGGTTTTGAACCCAACGAACCACGAGAGAGATGTACAAAAGAGCATGACTTATTCAAATCGAGAAAGTTCACAATCGGGTATCTTACTACTCGATTAGCTATCCGACCATAAAGATAAGCACACAAACTAAAATCTACAAACAACCAATTCATTTTTTACGAAACAAAACGGTATCTTGGATTTCTTCACGAGGTAACTTCAATAAGCTTGATCCCCGATTATAAGTCCTTTGAAGACTCACCAAACAAAAGGAACATATACAATACACTTTTTATAATAGACAAGATGGTTGACATTGCCATTGATAATAAAAAAAAATCGTGGGAGTAGTAAACAGGTATCGATTGTGACTTTAGTCGTGAATAATATCGATTCTTTGACGGTTTTTTCGATGCTTTTTGTATCGATATTTTGTTCGGATTGAGTCAGATGTGAAATTGTTGTTTGTGATTTTGTTCACATATCATTGAAAGGATGTATTTTGAGCTCTTTATGGTTGATAACGTTTTAGAGATATGGTGCCACCATACGTATTTGGAGCTTTGGTTAAATACCAAAAAAGGAATTGCTTTCAATTGTCTTAATACTATTCAAAATTAAACATAGTCATCGATCAATACTCGTTCCTTCACAAAATGGAAAGAGCCTTTGCCCAGCAGTGGGACAAGTACAGGCCGGTATTATACCTACTAAGTCGTCACAAAACTGTAAAGTGCTCAGGGGCTACTGATGACAATGATACTTAATTTTTAAATATCCTTGTAACCAAATTGATCAGTTTAAATTCTTTCCGACCAAAAAGGCGCAACCGGGTTCAGTTGTATGCCCATTATCAAGCCCTGAAGGACGTATAATATTTACCACCTATTTGTTAAAATACACGACGATGATGAATAAAGCTAAAGAGTAATCGTTTAATCAAAATCCATTCCTATATATACTATCATCAAACACCACTTGTTTCTGCGCTTCAATTCAAAAGCTTCAGAATTAAGCTGTCCAAGAATCATCTCAAAATCATTCAGATCCATTTATGTATTCTTAAATAACCATTAAGAAAGTTTAACGCAAAATAAAGTAACAATTTATTCGTCTTTAGAGCACTAAAAATCTCAATCAAGGCTGTGTTCAAAACGACCAGGTAAGACGATAAAACTCATTTCATTGTATATGATGAAAAAAATGGAAAATCAATATTCTCTGCAAACGTCGGCGAATGAGTTGCTGCGAGATATAAAAGTTCAATCTTGGAAACGACGGGCTTATTCTGTAACAGTATAAGCTTGTTACGTTGGTTTGTCTGTCGTTTAGTTCAATTCTTCTCCATTTTTATTTTATTATGGTATCAAGATCTCTTCTTTTCCTGATCTTATTATGTGTTATCTATTATTAACTTTCTATCTAATGGTGCTTTAACTGTTTGTTTCTTTCTTTGTTGCCTTGTCGTTTTTTTCTTTTATTTAACCATTCAGCGGTATCTAATTAAAATTTTACTCATAACATACATAATAAATTAATTCTTCTTAAGTTTTCACTCATATCAGAGTAACCACTCTCATTCCTATGTGTATCAGCTACCTTGCTTTATTCTTAATTAATTTCACGCTTCCTTTCTTCCACAAAAAAATATACCATTGGGATTCTTTTTAAGACTCCTACTGCCTTCTTTACTTTCTTTAATACATTTATCTTATGTTAACTTGCTCCTTCACCCAGAATAGGATGGTGGGCACGGCGGCGGCGGCGTCGGCGGCGACGTGCGCTCGCGCTCTTTAATTTGTAAATTGAGCCGCACCGCTAGCGCCATCTATTAGAGAGGCTGCTACTGTGCCATCTGTAATTATGTTTTGTTGGTTTATTTTCCATTTGTTTGATTGCTAATGTTGATGTGGATTTGTTTGATTCGTATCCAGTCAGAGAGCTTTTTGATTGAAACTTCGGGAGTCTTCTTCGACTTTGCTTTGAAGGTTTTTATGTTAATCAGTTAATATACATCGATTTGGACATCCAGAATTTTAATGTTTTAGACATATTTATAATAATTATCTATAATTACTGCTAATCAATGTTTTAAGCGAATTACAAATATGTAATGGTGTCATGTAACTGCAATTTTGATAGATCGAAATTGTAAATTGTACTGTAGCAGAAGACATTTAATTGGCAGTAGTTGCCTTTAACTTTGACGGATTTTATTTCATGTAATTTTTATACCTAACAATTTAAAACCTATAATTATATAGGTAGGTACATATAGTACGCCATGTTGTAAAATATAATTTATTTAATAGTTCAAAGCTTTAGCGTCATAAAAACTGCCAATACCCGATGGTTACTAGCCAATAAAAATCGAAACTACACGACCGAACCGATTATCGATTATAACTCGATTTATCAACTACAATTACGCATACCGATTGTAAATCGAATGGAACGAACATCGATGCGCCTTTGATGTTGACCGATGAATCGAATTAACTTATTTTAGTGTAGGTGCATACTAAGGTGTAACTCAGTTAATGTATTCTCCTGGTTGTTTTTTTCTTGTCTAATGCTCCGTGACCATTGAACACTTTACTCTATTATACATGTTAAGCATACAAAATATTATCTCGACGACCTCCGTGGTCGAGTGGCGTACACACCGGTTTCAAGGTGTCGCCAGCTCTGAGGTCCCAGGTTCGATCCCCGGCCGGGTCAATGTAGAAAACAACTTTTCTACATTGTCTCGGGTCTGGGTGTTTGTGGTACCTTTGTTGTCTCAGAATTCCATAACACAAGTGCTTTAGCTACTTACTTTGGGTTCAGAGCAATGTATGTGATGTTGTCCACATTTATTTATTTATTTATTATCATATTGTAGTATAAAATATTTTTGCTGTATTAGGATTGAATCCACAACACTCATCTAAGAAAGGCAAGTAAGCAGTTATTGCGACCATTGGGTTTGTCAAAGAAATACTTGCCGTATTAAGTGTACCTTATGCCTCAACACGAATTAGATCATTGCACGTAAGTGTATTATCACCTTAATAAACAAACAATCACACAATAGAATTTGTTCATTAAATTCGATACACGTTGACCTACACTCCAAAACCAATCTAAACACTCGCACTTAGAACCGAAAATCAAAAAAACTCAACTTATGATTTGGAATTGGATTTTATAAATCTAAAAGAGAGGGATAGAAGTATAGAATTTGGTGAGAGTGAAAGTGACAGGGGATAAGTAAGACCGGTAGCTGGTTGCAATTATGAGGATGATGGTGCAAGGTAATTTTCTTCGTATTCCTATCGTAGTACTAATTACGTAGTTTTGTTAATCGAATCGTATGCGGTGGTCTCTCATTATTTTGATTATTCCAAGTGCGATTCGCTAATAGGAAATGGGATTGGGATCCTTTATGGTTTTTATTTGCTGAGATGTTCACGGGTTACCTTTGTAGTTGGTTGGTACTTTCTTCTTTTTCTTTATAGTTTTATTAGTGGCTACTTCGTACATACAATACTTTTGAGTATTTTAGTGTGTGTTTTAATTGTGGACAATAACTGTCTTCGATTTTCAATAGTAATTTTAACATATCTAAAGGTTAGTTTGAAAGATTGTTTTAATTTTTTTTTCCATCCGTTCAATAATATAGAAATAATATAAATAGATAAATAATTGGTTGAAAGTATGGCTATGATTAAAAGAAGAGAATAGAACGAGAAGAGGTTAACAATTGAACTCTTCGTGACGCTAATGCTATAAGTACCTACTGCACTAAAATACGGTATGCAACAGGACAAACACATACGGTACTAAATTTGTGAGGACTAATAGTACTTAAACCCTCGAATATTAAAACTCAACTTAACTTTAAGTCGTTCTTAAATGTCTATCTGTCGTTACCGTAACCTTAAAGTGACAAAGACAGCATGAGATTTAACGGCGACTTAAAACTAATTGGCGTGTCAGTATTCGGCCAAAATTCTACCAAACACTACATTGCAATACAATATAACGACATCTCAAAGGAAGATCAAGATACACGTCATCCATACCTCAGATGACAAACAAGCTTCAACGCCAGATGTCAACGCCCTGACGTTTAACCCTATCCGCGCTGCCCAAAAAAACAATATTCAAAAACTTTAAAACTCATCTCTCATACGACATCACGCAAGCACAAATCTTTAAATCTAAAACAATGGTAAGAACACGACCGTAGACACTTTAGATTAAAACCACCGATAAATTGTGTATTTTATTTAAATTTATGTCTTATTTTCAGTTTCCCAGAATTTATTAATCGACTAATATGAATTCCGTTTGGGTTTTACAACGAGTAAGGAATCTGATATGTTTTTGTGTTTTTTTTTATTGTGTTATGGGTTTTATTGATTTAAATGTGTTTTGTGATGAATGGGTTATTGGTTTGTTTGTTTATATTCACACTGTTTTGTTAAGGATGCATGTGGTGACTACTGATGCACGACAAAAATATGTCAAGGCAAAAAGTTATAGTTTCTATTTCATATTATTATATCTAACTAAATAAACTTAAAAAAGAAAGCCAAAAAAACAATTTCGTCACTACGTTTTTGCAATTTTAGAAACTAAATTTAGTTAGAATAAAAATAATGCAAATAAATCACGATTTAAAAAATATTTTGATTTAATTAAAAATATATTTAAAAGGATGCGTACCATTTAATACTCCAGTGTTTCTCAGACAAGCCGCCGCTATAAAGGTAGTGTTCACTCATTTGTCAAGCCATGTGGATATTTATTTATCACGGACCCTCCGCGAGTAAGAAATACCTGACTAAAAAACAAACCTTTTATGCTTATACAAAACTGAACCAAACACACTTATGATAAAGGCAATAAGATCTGAAATCGACTGAACTAATGATGGATAAAACGTAAAACTACATAGAAGTTTGTTTATTTATTTACGTGACAACTTTAGTTTTGCATTTTTGTAACGGTTTTTGAGTTCTTATTGACCTTAAAATAATAACTAAATTCGTTTGGATTATACTTAAAACAATTTTTGTATTGTTTCCTTAAATGTAAATTATTTTCAAACATACACGGGTCGTTTGGACCGGGCCACTGTTTTTGAGTGTTAATAGGCGACCTTTTCGATTTTTTTTAATTTTATTGCTTCATTTCTTATGGGCTATTAGTCGTCATTCCTGTTAAAATTTGTGGTTTTGAATAATCAACTATGGGTATACAACAATAACTAAAATAGATACTTAAAAAAATAGGTGTTTTTAAATAATTATTTGTAAGTAATAAGCCAATTATAAATCTTACTATAGTACTAAATTAATTAAAATGTAACTTTCTTTTTGAGAAGCGATTCACGCAGTTTGCCTTAGCGCAGGTTTTTACTGCTTCACCGGACTTTTGGCGAGTACCTTAAGGGCTTCCAGCCAGAACAATAGAAAAACTAACTACGTCAGCAACGTTCACTAAGGTGACCCCCTGTAGGGTTCGGACCTCGACTTAGTGCGTTGCTAACACACTTAATATGGCAAAAACAGCAAGGGAGGGCTGAATCTAATTTTATTATTTAAGGATATATTTTTATTGCTAGTTTGGCCGGCTCGGGCCAGCTTGATCTAGGCACGGGGGGATTAAAATGACGGGCCTGTTGGTCTAGTGGTTAATGACCCTGACTGCTAAACCGGAGGTCGTGGGTTCGATTCCCACCCAGGACGAATCTTTGTGTGATGAGCACGATCATTTGTTCTGTGTCTGGGTGTAATTTGTCTATAATATGTATGTATTTAGAAATATATAAGTATGTTTATCAGTTGTCTGGTTGCCATAGCACAGGCTCCGCCTAGTTTGGGATCAGATGACCGTGTGTGAGATGTCCCAAGATAAAAAAAAAAAAAAAAAAAAGAAAAAAACTAGCAATAAGTAATAGCAGCTAATCTCGGTATTTCTATAGTTCCTTTCAAAGCAATTTTCAAAGAGATATTCCCTGCACAAATAGCAGCAAGCTTGTTAAATATATTTTACTAAAGAATTCTTACCAATAAACATCAAAATACATCATACTTCGAACATTTTGCAAGCATTACTCTTACATATTGAACGCGGGTCTTTGTTAAACAATTTCTACACAATAATTCCTCGAATGTTAATCAATCCACAAGCACAATAGTTGTATAAACTAATAGCGGGCATAAAGCATAGACAATGGATAACGTAGAGGTGACCACACAGCGACCATAGACAAGCGGCCATAGACTACAGAGGATGGCACTGGAAGAGATACGGTATTTGCATAACTAAGATCTTGTATGCACTGCAAGTATTTAAGGGTTTAGTAGGATGCGTTAAATGCAGTGGTTAGTCTTTCTTATATTAAATGGTGATATTAATAGTTGCATTAAATTTTGGCATATTTTAAACTTATAAAACTTTTAATGAAGAGTAGGTAGGTAGGTAGGTAATGGTAACTTATATGTTAATCTATACTAATATTATAAAGCTGAAGAGTTTGTTTGTTTGTTTGTTTGTTTGTTTGTTTGTTTGTTTGTTTGAACGCGCTAATCTCAGGAACTACTGGTCCGATTTGAAAAATTCTTTCAGTGTTGGATAGCTCATTTATTGAGGAAGGCTATAGGCTATATAACATCACGCTACGACCAATAGGAGCGGAGCATAAATGAAAAATGTTGCAAAAATGAAAAACCGTTGAAACTAAAACACGCGGACAAAGTCGCGGGGGACAGCTAGTATTATTATATAATGTAAATTTGGCATAATAGTAAAAGAATATATATACTACTGGCTTGTTGGAACACAGATATTTATTTAATCAAACATTATCTATACTTAATATTATAAAGCTGAAGAGTTTGTTTGTTTGTTTGTTTATTTGTTTGTTTGAACGCGCTAATCTCAGGAACTACTGGTTCGAATTGAGAAATTTGGGATTTCCAACACTGAAAGAATTTTTCAAATCGGACCAGTAGTTCCTGAGATTAGCGCGTTCAAACAAACAAACAAATAAACAAACAAACAAACAAACTCTGCAGCTTTATATATTAGTAAAAAGTAATAGTATAGATGAATTCTCCCTTGACAATTAAGCTTGGAAAAGATTCCAATCGCCTTCAAAGCTTATATTTCAAGGCAAAAACCTTTGAAACTCCAGCAATATAATACACATCCAGTTGTTAAGATTCGCGACATTAATATGTAAGTTCTCCGGCGTGGGT
This sequence comes from Diachrysia chrysitis, assembly GCA_932294365.1. Lineage (NCBI taxonomy): Eukaryota > Metazoa > Arthropoda > Insecta > Lepidoptera > Noctuidae > Diachrysia > Diachrysia chrysitis. The sequence goes on along the minus strand of OW028660.1, from coordinate 10,986,123 downwards.
GTTTCCTAGAAAGTCGCGGGCGAACCCGGGCATAACTAATAACTTGTCGCAGGTATAACATACGTCTTAATCTATATCGTGTATAGATGGAGGTTGTTTTAAAAGGTTGCGTTTTAAGAAGAAAGGATTAGGTACCAAGATGGACATTTGAGCCAGGATTTCTTACTGCATCTTTAAGTTTAAAATATAGTGCTCTATATATATTACTTCTATATCTATCTAAGTCTCTCACCACGTCTGTCTGTTTGAACGCGATAAACTAAAAAATACCGAATGGATTTTCATATGGTTTTCACCAATGGATAGAGCGATTCAGGAGAAAAGTTTGAGTGTATAATTCAATAATGATTTAGATACCCGAGATACCCGTGCCAAGCCAGGGTGGGTCACTAGTATAACTAGGAAACTACGTGTGAAAAAATCTGCTATTTAGTTTATTTATTTTTTTGGAAAGATCAATTAAGAGTTAACACACGTCGAGGGAATCATCAATATACCTTACTTTATTTCTACGTACAGGTTTCAAATAACTGATCAGTCAAACTCTTCGCTAAATTTCCTTATTAATCTTTATCATACAAGATGTATTTTTGACTTATTTTAGAACGAAATTCGAGTACCTACTTTTAAATGTCAAAATTATTTACCAGTACCCTGTATGATGACAGATTCGTTTTTTAATGACGTCTGATTTTATAGTTATTTTATTTTATTACCTATCCCAAATACCCAAATATGTTCAGACACGTTTTTAACCTAAATATGTAAATATATGTTAATATCTCCTAACCATTTCTACTAACTTCCTAACAAGAAATTATTCGATGAAAACCCATAAAATTATTAAATCACGTATTCTTAGAGGTCAAAATTCTGCGAACTGCCCTCTGCTGGCTCCCCGATGCAACTGCGCGATACTCTCATCTGATGTCAACGTCACGTACGAAGACTCACGAACTAACACGAGTTAACACGAAGATATTTTATACAGTTTTTTGTGGTTATGATTAAAGTGATTTTAGTTTTGATTTTACCGACTTTAATTAGGACGGTTTTGAGTGGTTTAGTGATTTATTTGGATGTCTTGACTGATGTCTATCTGAGTGTGGACTGTCTCTGTTTTGTATTCAAAGTAGCCAGCATCAGGATTATGAAGTTTCATCTCAACGGCCTGATCTTCTTGATAAGGTAAAGTAAAGTAATGCTATATTTGACTTCTTTTCAATTAATAGTTTATTTAAAACCTGTATGTAGGTACCTACGTATGATTGACAAAAAAATAATAAGTAGGTATCTTAAAATTATGATATCTGTGAGTATTAACTCACTGTTGTTTTAATATAGACCATATTATACCAATACTATATTGATTGTCAATCTTAGAGACTTTAGGTGGTCTGTGTTTAAACCTATCAAGTATTTTCATTGTTTAAAACTATCAAAAATTGCCAAAATGCAAAATACTTTATATGCAAAATAAGACGAATCTTACTTAATACCTAACCATAATTAATTATTTAATTTTCCATCCAATTACCGTATATTTTTCAGTTCTGTAAAGCAAGATGGCGCACGGTTTATTTTTTAATTTATTGCATTCGAAACATTGTTATCCGCATTGTTTCATCGGAATGTGTTTTTAAATCTTTCCGATCGGTAAAACTTGCTACCGAAGACGTCGATTTTACAAACTCATTTGCAATTTACAAATGCCAAGTCACTGCCAATGTAAACTTTAACGTATACGAAATAAGATTTAAAAGTTATCTTCTCAAGTGTTATTTATAAGTTTGTAAATAAATATTTTTCATATTGTTTCCAGTCGAACGCGCGCTGCTCGTTCGGCCGTGTTCGACGCGTCAATCGAATTCGAATTTTAAATTCAAACGTGTCAATTCAACACTGGTTTTTTTGATATTGGAATGAGATTAGAGCCGAATGTTTATTTTTTAATTCACATTAGGGATGGGCAAAGGGATAAAAAATATCGATATATATCGTATCGATATTTCTCAAATATATCGATATAAATTTACAAAAAATATCGATATTTCGATATATCGATATTTTTTCCCGAAGCGGTTACTTATAATACACTGTGGAAAATTTGATATTAAATAAATTAAATGCACAATCTGCCATATTTATTATTTATTAAAAAAAAATATATGAACAAGTTATTTATTCGAACCAGTATTTATCTGAAATCGACATCAGCTGCACTCTTTGTTTAATGTGCTCCCCAGTTAGTCTGCTTTTGTTGTCCGGCACTGTTAATTTAACAACCGAAGCAACCCTTTCGGATGATACTGATGAAGCTTGACATATCAAATATTTCAGAGCAATTTCTGAAAGAACCGGCGTGAAATGTCGGCAATTTACCCAAAATTTTATTGGATCTGACTTCCTCTCTAGAAGTGGTTGGTCTAGATACTGCTTAAGCCAACAAACCCCTCTGTCATCCATACAAGTTGACACCCCCTGCGCACCAATAACCAAACAAACACCTGTTATTAGACACAATAAGGATACACAGTGACACCAACCAAACCAACTGATTGTCAGTCAGTGTTGTCCTCATTGGTTGTCCTAGTTCAAGTTGGCTCCTCAGGTTGGTTGCACTGCACAAACAGTCATAGATTATAGATATTTTTTTTTATTTATGTCGAGTCCAGGCGATTGAGACTCAAAGTCTACCAAGCCTTTTCGTTAGATAGATACATGACGCGAAGCTTGATTAGAGCTGTTGAAAAAATATCGGTTCTGATATCAGGAAATAAATATCGAAAATCGATTTATCGAAAAAAATAAAATCGCCGATATATATCGATTATTTTCTGAAAAAATATCGATATTTTGATATATCGATTTTTTTTACCCAAGCCTAATTCACATATCGTGATCGCAAGAGAATTTATGTTAGAAAAAAAAGTTAGTAGCAGTTTAGGTGTTTGGTTACATTGTCTGTTTATTGTAGGCAAGCTTCTGTTTACGCATTAAGATATTTTATTATTAAACAATATAAGAATAATAAAATTCTTTACAAATATATGTTCACTTCAGAAGCAGATACTTAAAACCTTATATTAACTTGACCAATGAGGTAATTCAATATTATCACCAAATCAGTATGCAAGCCAAACAAATGATCACAAATAAAATTTAATTACCAAAGCGTATATAGAAACGCAATAACCATTTAGGTATTTAAACAAAATAAAAACCAAAATCGGAAACTCATTGGGGACATCGTTCGGAAAAAATGGAGAAAAAAACTTTTTTTTTCCAATATCGCCGCAGCGGGTCGCCCATTCATATTGTGACTTGACAACAAAAAATAGGGACACCCAATGCTTTAACTGAAGAAGACATACATTACCAGAGCAATAATTATAATTCAAAGTGGACATTACTGTTTGGGGCCGGTTTAAGCGATAAGAGAACGCGGGTAGTAAGTATAAGTTCCTCGTATGGAATTGCTTTGTAAATATGTTATCAAAGTATATTTAAATTGACTGCACGGGTAGCCGAGTGGTATAGGTAACCGCGCCAATAACCACTGTGCGCGACGTGCTGCGGATTCGATCCCCGCATGGGACGATGGTTCCAAGTCTGGGTATATTCACACGATACGCGGATTTCATTCACTAGCGCGAAAGTCGTAAAAAGAAAACAATAAAGATGTTACTTAGCTATATTATTATTGGGAAGTGTAATAAGAGTAACTTACAAAGAATTTACGAAAACAAACATTAAAAGATTATTGGAATTGTAACTACGGAGTGAGAACCGTGTACTATAAATAAAAAAAAAAATATTTAGCGAAATAACTACTTCTCTAGACAGTCATTCAATTACCTACTTGTCTTTGCAAAATAAATTGCATAAAGTATTATTTTTGTCTAGGCTTTCCAATCAAATACTAGCTGAAATATATACTAACGAATGTTGTAAAAAGCTCCAAATCCCACAGAAACATTTTCTTTTTCAACTTTCCTATCGCTTTTACCTTGGACCACACAACAAAGGTCATTTATGCAACAAACTGACGATTATTGCCAGAATGCGATATTGATGTTGTATTTGGTAATTTGTATATTGCAATTTATTTTTAAAACTGTTTTAAAATGTAAAGTTATGGGCGAACATAAGTTTAAAAAGCGAACGCGACAATTTTCTTATGGGCTTTTTGTGGCCAGGTTTAATATTGTAATGTTCATTTTTAATTGTGTTTATAACTTAATTATTTGTGTTGTTATGTTGGTATTTTTATTATTTGTCGGTTTTCGTATTGAGTTCTTTGTTTGAATTTTCTGTTGTTCTATTTGTTGTTGTTTCCCTTTTGAAAAAGGTAGTTTCTAAACATACTTTTTTAAATTTGATTTATGTTGGTATAACTAATGAATACTTCGATTTCGATTTAAATATCCAATGGGCAATGATAGAAAGTTCTGATAAAGTACTAAAATTTATCTGTCTGTATCGAAGACCGAAAATATGTAGGTAATCAACTACATTCCGAAAAGATTCCCATATTTTTTTCCCAAATTAATATCCATCATTACATTTTTAATTAAACCAGAACCAGAAACACGTCCAAAACTTTTTAACAATCGTCTATAAAATAAAAATATATCGCGAAATAAAATGGCGATAATACAAAACGGAATTATTGCTGGGGGTTGAATGACGTAGGGGTGGGACATTTAAAAAAGTTTGATTGAGATAACAAACTTTTGATTGTATACTGAAGATAGAATAAAAACAAGATATAAATAACTGGGGAGGAAAACAAGGAAATAATATAATTGGATACGAATATTTTGTCTGTTTGTATCTTTGTTTATTTGTAACTGCTGGATCATTTTTATATTTTGATTTAAATAGAAAATCATTGATCACTAATTTTATTTATGTACTCCTCATCTATTTAAAGAGATTGGTCATACTATGGTTTCGAGATTTGGTCAGATATAGGTAAGTACATTAAATAAATACATTTAAAGTCAATACAATAATGTTATTTGGTAAAGCATTTTTAGAACATAATTAGGGAATAAACTACAGTGAAACCTGGTTAAGTGAGTCATCAAGGGACCTGCAAATTTGTCTCACTTATATAGGTATTCCACTTACCCAGTGTCTCAGATATCCAGGTATAAATAAATATCTGTCTCATTTACAGAGGGTTCTATTAATAGAGGTCAGATAACAGGTTATTTCAGTTACAGAGGTGCGATTATTAAATAAAATAACGTATTACGTAAACATTATACGTGATTTTTAATCTTTATTGAGAATCAAAAAAGATAATAAAGGTAATAAATGTAATAAACAATATTCAAATATCATATTTAAATATTCAAGCACGTTTTTTTATAAATAGTACAAAAATGTAATTAAAGTTTTTACGTATTAATAACGATTTGAACCTTCGTTTCGGCATTTTTCAAATAAACATCCGTACGATAGAAAAGCAAAACTAAAACTGAAGGTCATTGAGGCTCAAAATTAGTTAAGTGCGGAATTTGCGGGTAAAATAAGAATTAAGTAAGTAAAGTAAGAATAAGTAAGTTAACAAACAAAACGATGTTATCTCAGTTACAGAGGTTAATGCATATAAAATTCACTCGCTGTCTCAGGTATAGAGGTAACTATGACAAAAAAAATTAAAGAACGAATCTCAGATATAGAGGTTTGCTTCGTTCCACTAACAGAGGTATTTCAGTGCCAAAGTGTTGGGACCTCAGTATGAGTTTCAGTTATGGAGGTTTCTCACTTATCCAGGTACCACTTAATCAAGTTTCACTGTATTAATAAAAACATCTATAAATGAACTATTAGTTGTAAAAAGTGTAACCTAGACCCACGCACTAAACCATAGCAATAAAAACATTTTAATGTAATGTTGACGAAAATTACAATTTAATTTATGGTCACTTGTTTTTCGTGGCGATGGTTTTCTTCAGATCTGATCAGCCCAAAACATAGCCAAGACGATTGCTCTTTGATTAGCCTTTTCTAACTCTTGTGCTGTGTGCGCTAACTGGGTATCTAAGGGCTAACAGCCGGAGGTCCATATATTATGATAGTTGGTCACTGAAAGCTCGATATGAAAGCTATAACACTGCTTACCCTGTCTCTGTATTGTCGTTATACTACAAATTGTTTGGCAATACATTGGCGAAGATTGGACGTATTAAATTGTCTTGTTTTCTTTTTACTTATTTCTACTTAACTTCGGATTTTATGGTGTGTCGTGTTGGATAGAATATAGAAGTATTTTTCTTTTGTTTTTAGTCCCACTTCATGAATTCTTTTCGTCTCTAAAGGTATAGTACGAGAGCTGACGACCAAAACCATGTCTCATAGCAATACGGCAAAAACCCTATAAAATCGTTAGATTGTATGATTCTGAACCCGACTAGGTGTGTAGTAACGGTCGAAAGTGTAGCAACTGCGTGAGAGGCCATTTCTGCTGTGTCAAAAAAAAAAGACAGTCGGTATTATAGCAATACGTCTGATAGTGAAAATGTACATAGATTTTATAATTGTATTACGAAAAAGTTTGTTTTCAGACATTTTGCGCGTAGCATATAGCCTGAGCGCATTTTTGAAAATGTCAACAAATTTAGCCGACCTGTATCATAGCAATACGGATATTTTTTTTTTTTCAACTTTTCGTATTGCTGCCATGATTACCAAAAACCTGTTTTCAGACACTTTAAGTGTAGCATATACTCCCAAAAACGAAAATAAATTGTGCGATTTATTTCAGTCCTTCAACTTCAATGTTACGGTTTCGGGTAAATTCTTTGTTAATTATCATCTAATAAATTCAGGGTCGCAACGTATTCATTGGTTTGTAACAGAAAATTCAAGATGCCTCAATACGATTTTTAAATGATATCTGAGTATCGAAAAGTTGTCTGATAGAGAAGGTGCTACACTTAATTTGTCTGATATAAATTTTTTGCACATGTGGACCACTTATTTTATCATGTCCAACAATTTTCAGACATATTGCTATGATACCGATCGGTAAAATTTGTTAACATTTTCAAAACGGTCTCAAAATTTAATGCGTTCACATTTCCGTCTGAAAATTGTTTTGTTCGCATCAAATAACCAAAATTTACTAATAAAAAAGATTTTCAGACGTATTGCTATGAGACATTTTTTTTGTCTCATTTTTTATTTTTTTAAGTGATTTTACGGGTTTGCGCTACACCACTAACGTCTGAAAAATATGTTTCCGGTATCTCAGAACTATCATTCAACTACAGTCTGCAAATCAGACATATTGCTATGATGCAGTTCGGTAAAATTCTTTGACAATTTTGAAAATTCGGTCAGATCAAATGCTACGCGGAAAATGTCTGATATTGGTATTTTCGAGTTCAGGATAATCGTATCTATCGATTTGATGCGGTTTTGGCCGTATTGCTATGAGACAAAAATTTTGGTCGTCAGCTCTCGTACTAGTACGCTAACATGGGACAACAAAAATTGTGCATTTCTGGACAAATAAAATTGCCAATAATCGCACAATTATTCGCACTGTAAGTGAGTTGAAATCAATGCTTTTAAAATAACTTTGGTATGTAACAATGTAAACGCATTTTTGAATCATATTGTAAAAAAATAAAACATAATAGTTATTTCGTATGGTGATTATTATTAACATTAAAATGATACCAAACTACGCATTAAATATCTATTAACCTGACACTGATGATTGACACAACATTTAAAGTATATTTAAACCTTCTTTTTCTATATCCAACGCTTTGATCCAAACTGAATATTTACGGAAACCTTACCGCGAATAAATAATTAAATGAGAACTTCATTTGTTTTGACTCAATATAAGGAACACATAAACTCCATTACAGTATAATTAGCTGATATAAACAATCTCATAATTTCATATTATCTGCATTGGTTTAGTGAGTTCACGGAGAAATTTGCGAAAGTCACTAAATTATTCTTTTGCTTGAGATCAACCCCGCCAAAGGATATTTCATTAAAAACTTAAAATAAGTTGTATCTGTACTGTGTTGCGGGGAAGTGATGAATTCGGGAGTTTTCAGATTCGTCTGGTTTTTATTGATAGGTACCTAATGCATTCGTGAATGCGCTGTAAATTATGTGAGAAGTTGGATCTTATAGTTATGTCATGTGTTCAATTTTTTTTTATAGAGAAATGAATGTTAGAGGTCTTAAGATTCATATTATTAAATACTAGCTGTCTCCCGCGACTTTGTTCGCGTGTTTTAGTTTCAACGGTTTTTAATTTTTTCAACATTTTTCAATTATGCTCCGCTCCTATTGGTCGTAGCGTGATGTTATATAGCCTTCCTCAATAAACAGACTATCCAATACAAAAATAATTTTTCAATTCGAACCAGTAGTTCCTGAGATTAGCGCGTTCAAACAAACAAACAAACAAACAAACTCTTCAGCTTTATAATATTCGTATAGATATATAGGTGCTGTTAATTTAAGTAAAACATAAATTGTTTTCTTTTTACTTCATACCTATCTTAAACGCCATTTATTTTTTTGGTACTTTGTCCGATACGTAATAATAAGTTCTTTCTACACACATTTTTTTTTGTTAACCAATATTTTATAATTTCAATAAAATAAGATAGCTCGCTCATATTTTTAAAGAAGGAGCTATATCTTGTACAGATACTAGTCATTGTATACATTGTCATAATTCGTACAATGCCTGCAACGCATGTAAATGCTATAAATGTGTTACTTCGTCTCGACAAAGTTAGATTGGCATCGAACGAACTCTGACAGATATGTCGTAAAAATGAGACGACTAATCGCAACGACCGGCGATTTGTCGCAACGGGTTTTAATAAAAGTTTTTATTATTCGCCCTTTGATATTTGGAAACGAAAAAGTTAAATGCTTTATGATGATTGTAGAATCCTTTGGAAAATAAGAAAGATTTGAAGAAAGAAATTTTTTAAAGATAAACAAAGTGTATAATCATTTATTTATTAGACAGTATGTACCTAAGTAAATAAATGTATGCAAAGTTGTTCATGAAAATTATTTTTCTTAATACTTCTAAACTCTTGACGTGTACACTTAACAGTATTGTAGGTGTATAATATATGTATCTATAATAGGTATATTGTTATATCTAAATATCTATAAACACAAGTATTAATTAAATTCTCGCCCAAAATTTTCGGGTAACCAAATTGCAACTGACATTTTCAAAATAAAGTCAGTCTACACCGAAACAAAATTACCGATCGTAAAACGGTAAAGTAAAATTAATTGACCGTTAAACGATTCCCTTAGATATCAAGTTTGTCATCAAATTTCTTGGCGTCTTAATTAATTACAGGATGATTTTTCGATCGGTATTGCCAAAGAGTAAGTTTGTACAGAGAGTCTAAATATTTTAATACTAATTTTGTTTTTATTAATGTATATTTATTGTAGTTGCCATTTGTACTAGTAAATACTGTTTTGAACAATTCGGTTTTAATAGATTCCAATGAACTTCAAGGACATTGAAATTTAATTTATTGAAAATAATTAAAAGAAAAAAACAAAATTATGTTTTACTAAATATTAATGTTCTTAGTAGGTACCTTGTAATATTATGAACATTCGTTTTTTAAGTTTTGCAGCACCCTTACACGGTATTTGTATGTAATTTTACTTATATTGATATTTGTCACCTATATTTGTAAATAAGTATACATTGTGTGTAATAAATAAATATGTAAATAAATTTATATGAAACCTTAATTGCCCATTTTATACTTTTCAATGCTAAAGTAGACTAAATTAATATCTTGTATATAAAAAAAATAGAGACTGTGTGCAAATAAATACGAAAAAAATGAACACTCACAACAACAATTTTAACACTAGTGGCACCTCTGATTATTTTTCGTAATCTTTGGCCGTCTTCAGCTTAATTTTATTTGACGTTTTGACAGCTCCGTTCATCCGTTAAAGCAGGACAAACATATTGATTGGTGGCAATGCCAGAGTGAGATAGCAACTGTTCGATCGGGATAAACTTATCAGCAGGTGCGTCAAATTATTTATGAAGTTATTAATAGCTGTCAAAGATTAAGCCAGTGTTTACGTATATTTCGAGATTTTAACGATGCAAAATACGGAATTTTATATGATGTATTTGGCAAATAATAATATTAAATAAAAACATATTATAAAAAGCTTTTGGTCATTGTTTTAAAAAAATATAATTTCTAAATTTTTCGTCACTATATTGGATTTAATTGGTTAACTTTGATATTATGTATCCAATTACTGAAAATACATTAAAGATAACAATTTCGCCAAAAATCTGATTTAAAATCAATGTTTGATAATCCATACTTTCATTCTAATATTATAAATGCCTAAGTAACTATGGCTGTCTATATGTCTTTCTGTCTGTTATGCTTTAACTGCCAAACCGCTAAAACGATTTTGATGAAACTTGGTGTGGGCAAGCTTACGGGTGTTTCTTCAGTTTTGACATTATTTGCGCAATTTTGGTACAAAAATCTTAATTTTTCTTTTTTTTAAATTTGATAGCTTTATTATATTTGACATTATTTTATTTATTATATAAGTGAAAGGCACGCGTATACATCAAACATTGAAAGAGTTATTGCCACTTGAAATATGTGACAAGCTACGGTAATGAATCCCACCCTCGGTAATGATTTTTTAGGTATACGGTGATGAAATATAGAGGCAAGGTAATGGTATGAATGAAATAATTATTAAAAAAAAAACAAAAATGTTCTATATTATCATTTATTGTGTTATTAAAAATCGTTATAACAAAATAATTAACAGTTCTTCCATATTTGAACGGTTATGGTAATATTTAGCCTTCTTTAGAGTAAGAAAATATGAATCAGACTTTGTTAATGAGTACAAATATGCAAATAAAATACATAAAAAAATCAACAAAATGAATTATTTTATACAATATACGTGATCATGAAGTATTTTTCCACATTTTTTTGTTTTTTTTTTTTTTATTTTGTATATATTTTTGTTCTTTTTTGTATTCATTTTTTTATATTTACGAATTTACAAAAGACTATTTTTTAGCAACATCAAAATGAAAGAAAATGTAAAGGAAAAGGAGTAGGAAAAAAGACTGGCAAAAAATAATGAGTATTTTTGCCAGTCTTTTTAAAAATACTCATTATTTTTGCCAGTTTTTTTTCCTACTCCTTTTCCTTTACATTTTCTTTCATTTTGATGTTGATTCTTAACAACATTTTCTTTATTTTCTCTTTTTTCTATATCAGTGTCTAGGTAGTCCTCAAATTTACCGAAGCCAGATATAAATTCTTCAAATTTATTACAATGTGTATTGCTTTCAGAACCAACAAAAGTTGAATTCTGCCAATCGCCCAGTTTTCTAATTTTAGATAAAGAGTGCACCTTCTCTGGTGATTTAAATTCTCTTGATGTGGACGGCATAGCAGGAAATATTATTATATCTCTAGCTAGTCTTTCTTGTCTTATTGGTAATGTTGACACACTTCCTCATGACACCTGAAACAGCTTCGGCTACGCATCTCTAAATGATCTCTTTTAGAGCCACACCTCCAAATAATGACCTGGTGAACAGCCATAGTTCTTTCTCGTAATATAATCCTTTTTGCCTGGTACTACTCTTGTGTTCTCGTCTTCACTAAAAAAGCACTTAATTTTATTAACAACATCTTTTTCTTTTTTTACGTTAAAATGATATTGGACCTTTTTTTTTTGCCTATTTTTCTTGTTGGTAGTTGTTCACTATTTCTTATATTCATTGTATTGTCTATTATCTTTTTTTTATTTAAGTTTAAAAGTCTCTTCAATTTCTTGTTTTCTTTTTTTATGTTACAAAGCTCATTTTTCATCTTTTTCATATTCTCATCTCAACTTGAAAGTTTCATCCGTTTCGTTGGTCCCTGTTTCTTTTACAGAATTTGTTGTAACTGATTCAAGCGGATCATTTCCATCAAGAGACTCGTCTTGTGATTTTTCGTTGTCCAGAAGTTCAACATTTTCAATTTCTTTTTCTTTTTTTTTTATTTATATATTTCTTGCTGTTAACTCTCCATCTTTTACGTCTTTCTCTTTGAGCACGTGGTGTTAAATCTTTAATATTAACTATTTTTTTTCTGATTTTCTTTTTAAGTACCTTGCTTTTTCCTTTTCTTTTTCAATATTATATAATTCTTCATTATTTTTTAAAGCAGCGTAGCGTTTCCGCTTAGCTAGTCTTCTTCTCGCTAAAATTTCCTCTTTCGTCTTCTTAGGGAGTGCCATTTTTAGCTGAAATAATAAGCATTTATTAAGCAATAATATTAATAGCTCATATCTTAACCTCCATGGGAATAATTTATTTTTAAAAGTAATAAACAGAAGTTGATTCATTACAGTAATTTTTCGATCATTACCGTAACCTCTAAAAGGTTACGGTAAACGACGGTAATGAAGGACACGGTCATGAAAAATATGCACTTTCAGGTTATTATACAATTTTCTATAAACAGTACATGCCATCTACACATAAAAAAATGAAATTGACACAGAACTTCATGAATTGATATAGCAACAAAATACCAAGTTTATTTACGTATCAAAATGCAAGCGGACTTGTAATGAAACACAAAATGGACTAAACACTGTAATACTCACATCGATCGTAATTTATGGCGCGAAATCTTGCGTACGTCCTTCCACTGTTACGTTTGCCGGTCGACAGAAGAACGGGGAAACTGCCGCTCGCTACATGGCGGCATGATCAAACGTTTTTGTCGCGTAAAATCGAGAACCCTTTATGGTCCTGGTGATGAGTTTTGCACCGTAACAAAACTTTAAAAACATATTGTTTTAAATTTAGTAGCAAAACTACGTTTTACTTTATTATCAAGTAACAAATGACAATTAAGTTATTTGACACATTCGCCAAACTTACGATATTTGCGCTAAATTCACTAAAATACAAAAAAATATATAAAGTCTAACAATGGAACAGGTCCCTGTAATGAGTTTTGGTGTAATTTACATAAAAAATATATACGTTTCACATAAAAAAATATAAAAAATAATAAAGCATTAACTATAAATCGTAGATATATATGACATATATATATTAAATGGGTTTTAAACCTAAGTTTAAATGTATTACGCACTGGAACTTGTGAATTTGGTATACTTTGAATATTTACCCTTACATCCCAAAGAAAGAGCATAGATAGCTAGTTTTTGCCGTGATAGCCGACAACCGCGCGGGCGGAGCCGCGGTCTACAGTTAGTAGCAAATAACTTCTGAATCCTATACACTGCAAAAATATTTGCTCTCTGCATTGTCCCACAAACCATCAACCGCCATATTAATTAGCCATAATGTAGAACCAAATACCGTACATATCGAATAGACTACCATCAATTAATGTCAAATGAAAATTAAACATTACGACATTGTTTGAACGAGCGAACTAACTAAAAAACAAGCAATTAGTATTAATACTATCCGCGCGATGATCGCGCCGCACATAAGTGACTGCATGATCCCATATTCATATGAATGACTTTAGTCATCAATACTCTAAACATACTAAAACGATACAACCACCATAAATCCCCCAATCAAATTTCAAACCTAACCTTTTACTATAAAGTTGAAATTACAATGTATGTTGGATTGTAGTTAGGATAATTAATGTTGGTATTAGAACAGTCTTAATTATTAAATACGTTTGACATCCGTTCACGCAATATCGTGTCAATGACATTAGTGGCGACACCCTATCTTTTGTTTTTAGATTTGGTACTTGTTTTTAAAATATTGCATTGTTTACACTTAGTCCATACTAATAATATTAATGAGAAAGTAACTCTGTCTGTATGTCGGTCTATCTGTCTGTTAAGCTGTCACGGCTAAACCGCTGAACTAATTTTGATGAAACTTGGTACACCACAGACAGACAGACAGACAGACCGACACGTCAAATTTATAACACTTCTCTTTTTGCGTCGGCGGTTAAAAACAGAACTAAACCAGTTTCGGGAGTAAACCTGGTCGCCCTAAATATTACATGACAATTTCTGTAAAAATTAAAAGTAAGAATAGGTTGAGCGAAAGAATAGGAAGTCTTAGAATAAGTTTACGAAAAGTTAAGAAAATTAAGAAAAGAAGTAGGCAGTGACGTAACAGCTTACAGTGGAGGTAAATGACGTTAGTTGTGACTTAAAAAACAAAGGTATTTTAAAACTCTTTTGTAAACAGAATATTGAATTTAAGTTTTAATTATACTAATTAAATAGTTTAAGAAGTTACGTAGCAAATGAGGCAAATACAAAAATTAAATAATAAAATAAATGACGACAATGTCTTATTGTTCTGAACCCAAAGTAAAAAGCTATAGCAATTGTGTTATGTAATCAAAGGCAACGAAGGTAACAGAAACAATCAGACCCGAGACAATGTAGAAAAGTGGTTTTCTTATCCGACGCGTCCGGGGATCGAACCCGGGATCTCAGAGTTGGCGACTACTTAACCGGTGTATAAGCCACTCGACCATAGAGATCATCAACTACAAAAAATCGTTCATGATACATGTACCTACTTAAAAGATGTTAAACTATTTAAATTCTAAGAAAAAAAACTTTACTATGTAAGTCAATGTTTACACTATAGATCACTTAGCTCCAATACATACTATACTATAGATTAAAAAAAAAGGTATGCTGCCCACTTAATTTTCGCAAAAGACACGTTATCTATACTAATTTATAAAGCTGAAGAGTTTGTGTTTGTTTGTTTATTTGTTTGAACGCGCTAATTTCAGGAACTATTGGTCCGATTTGAAAAATTCTTTCAGTGTTAGATATCCCATATATTGAGAAAGGCTATAAGCTGTATAACATTACGCTGCGACCAAAAGGAGCAGCTAGTGTCACATATTAATACCAAATTAAATCAATCAATAAAGAAATTGTAAAATGTAAAATAAATTAAAATGTGGACAACATCGCATACATTGCTCTGAACCCAAAGTAAGTAATCTAAAGCACTTGTGTTATGGAATTCAGAGACAACGAAGGTACCACAAACACCCAGACCCGAGACAA
This sequence comes from Diachrysia chrysitis, assembly GCA_932294365.1. NCBI lineage: Eukaryota > Metazoa > Arthropoda > Insecta > Lepidoptera > Noctuidae > Diachrysia > Diachrysia chrysitis. The sequence goes on along the minus strand of OW028660.1, from coordinate 10,970,982 downwards.
TGTAGAAAAGTGGTTTTCTACATTGACCCGGCCGGGGATCGAACCCGGGACCTTAGAGCTAGCGACACCTTGAAAACCGGTATGTACGCCACTCGATCACGGAGGTCGTCAAAAAATTAAAAATATGTAGAACATCTCTTTTAATATTTTGCCTGCCCTAAGGATCTAATGTAAGCTATGTGTCAGCTCCTGCATTTGTAATGGATGCGAGGATGTCTTATTCACGAATGATGGATAAAAAAGATCTATGATAATTATCCTTCTAACAGTGCGCATAAACGGGCAATTTATTGTCAATTTTGGTTAAAATGAATACCCCGTTTGTACCAATGTTTGGCGATACAAAAATTGTATAGATTTCTTTTTTCTTATAAGGTTTCTAGCAATGGGTGTGGAATTCACATTACTAGCTATCTTGTTAACCCCTCCAACTAAGCTAAATATGCTTGTGTCTGGAGTGGGTTCACGTCAATAGTGCAATGGGTGGGGTTCGAACCTGCAACCTCTCGATCACAAGTCCGTCCTAACGATCAATCTTTTTCAATCGACGAATAATTTTTTATTCGTTGAATTAAATAGACATCTTTCAGATTTTGTATGGAAGTACTGTCAAAAATTCAAAATTATTCCTCGAAAAAAATTATCTGGCGTTAAAAAAATCAGCCCTTAGTACTTCTGAGCTATAGCTAGAGATATCAAAGGAAAATAAACGGAATCTCATAACAAAATCAACCACAATATGTCCTACTTGCAGCCCATTGATTCAAAAAACTCACAATAGAAGATTGAAAACTCGAAGACATATTTACGACATTCACAGTTCCTTAATTAATAGTTCATATAAATTCATATAATAAATCAAGTGTTAAGACGCTTGATACAATGCACGTCAAATCTCATGGCAAACAAAAACTCATTTCAATACGAAGTAGGTGTTTTGTATGATTCAGTTGTGTAACTAATGTTTCTCGACTGATGAGTTTAAGTCGAAAAAGAAAATGTTTTATTTTTAAAGTTCTTTCGATTATTTAATATTATTTATTTTTTATATTGTCCAATGTGTCATTGTTGTTCAATAACCCAACATTTTTCGTTTTTTATTATCTAAAATATGAAAATTATTTATCTCGTTGCAGTTAACTGCAGCTTTTCTAAAGTTTTATTTTCACACGGTCTTTATTTATTCACATCAGATATTAATTACTCTTCCTTGTCTTTTGAAACACTAAAAGCAGATAGATTAGTTTATAATACCAGCCTATATATTTGACGACCTCCGTGGTCGAGTGGCGTACACACCGGTTTCAAGGTGTCGCCAGCTCTGAGGTCCCGGGTTCGATCCCCGGCCGGGTCAATGTAGAAAACAACTTTTCTACATTGTCTCGGGTCTGGGTGTTTGTAGTACCTTCGTTGTCTCTGAATTCCATAACACAAGTGCTTTAGCAACTTACTTTGGGTTCAGAGCAATGTATGTGATGTTGTCCACATTTATTATCTATAAATGTCCCACTGCTAGGCACAGGCCTCCTCTCATGTAGAGAAGGAACAAACATTGATCACCAAGCTTGCTCACGTGCGGGTTAACGATTCCAAAACAATTTTTTGGAATTCAGGTATTCTCACGATGTTTTAATTCACCGATTGTCAATGACATCTAAGAATAATTAAAATTACAAATCTTAAAATCACATTAGTTCTTGCCTTAGGGGTTCGAACCTGCAACCACACAAATCTTGTCATAGAACCGCTAGTCCACCACAACCAAGGATTAAGATACAAGATTTTTTTTATTTTAGGTTATTTATCGCTTCAAAATTATACTATCGACATTCAAAAGTAAAGTCACGTCATACAAAAAAGCTATTATTTTCTCAACACCAAACAATACTTACAAAGGGTTGAGCTGTGGCGACTTTTAATTCATATAAAATTGAATCCCACACCATTGAAATTAGTGCATATCGTCCCTGTTTGTATTATAATGTAATTTATGATTTCTTTATGACTTTCTTGCGAGGAGACAGTGGTTGACAACATTTTTTTTAAAGCCAATATGTAGTTTCCTTTCCTAGCTTTGGTTAGTTCAAATCAGTTATAATGTTGTATCCTTATTTACCGCATAGTTTCGTGTTGTTGTTATGACAGAGTAAGTATTACTTCACAGAAAAATATTACTATATATTAAATGTTATTATCAAATGTTTTTTTTTTTTTTATATGAAATAGGTAACTAGATTACTTCAGTACAACTCCTTAGGGGTGCAAAATATAACATTAAAGTATTGAATTGTTAAGTACCCACATTAAATCTATATTTATTCTTAAGTCTTTGTTAATGTTCTTATTATGTGTAGGTACTTATATAATACTATCTTTAGTTATAAAATAGAATATCTTGGCCAAGCCACTAAATTATTATTATTCTATTAGAAATATCCACAAAACGTTTGCAACCACTGCATGTAAAGGCGACCATTCACATCGGTGGTGTCTTCTCGCCGTGTACTCGCCTACGCAACTCGCAGGATTGTCACAATCATAAATTAACAGCTTATGAACTTTTAAATCGACAATATCCAATAACTATGGTTTTTCTCTTAACTCATATCAATGATATTGTTCACTTATGGCTATAAAAACTTTTTATTTCACTTTTTTATTAATAACTTTATATGTAATTGTAAGTGTAAGGATTTTATTGGCTGACCTTATTCTAGCAACCGGGACGGGTTGCTAGAATAAGTCTAAGTGCTAGTTAAGGCTTCACAGGGGTAAACAAAACATAAAGAATTATACGCACAAACCTTCTTGAATTACTCTATCCATCGCATCGGTAAAAACCATATGAAATTCGCTCATTAGTTTTTGAATTTATCGCGTCCAGAAAAACGCGGCGGAGAACTTTGTTTTATAATTTGTATAGATAGAAGATAATCTTAAATTTCAATTGTTTCAAACCTACATACAAATATATTTGATCTCCTACCAGCCCTATTCCTTCTCCATACATCACCTCGGTCGTATCCAGGTGATATTTTTGCTCTCAACTATATGCTTTGATTCAGAGTCCATTGTGGACCAGTTAACAATATGGTCCCAGTAATGCGACCGCTGCCTACATTTAAGTATATTTGTAAATAATTTTGAAGGAAAATAAGTATTTGTGAATTGTAGTGATAGTTTTATGTTGTGTTCATAGATTTGTACACAATAAGTTTCTTAACTGGAAAACCCCATTAAAGACTGGCGATGCAAATTCAAGATTACTAGTTTTAGACATGTTCACTAACCATCAGGTGAATAGCTAGCCTTGTTGCCGGTTATCCCATAAATATACAATATTAAATTAGATTCTGATTAAAATCCGATATATTGTTTAATAGGGTTCGAAGAATACATACATTGCTTTCTTTTAACCGTATACCTTAATGTCATTCTTATTGACAATATTATAGAGAAGACTAACTCTGTACTGATTAGATAATTTTTTTACACCCTAAGTTAGAACTTACTGTAAAATTCAGTGTTCAGCTGAATCCGGTAATATTGGAGCTGACCCAAACATAACTTAAAAAAAGCTAAGCAGTGAAATTAAGAAACTGCTACTGGTCAAAAGCGCCCCCTTTCGTCTCCTAAACCTCTCCATCTTAAGCGATAGCTAACCAAGTGTAGGCTGTTTTTCTTATAATAAAACTTATTTTAACTTCTTCCGAAACGCCTACGTATTCTAGCGTAAAGCTTTTAAACTAAGCACCGGAACACACGAGACATAAACAGATTTAAATCCATCGAAGCTACAATATAGACGTATATCCAAACCAATGACTTCACAACTCCATTCATAAACAAAATAAGGCAAGAAATAACGCTATTGCACACCAGCCTTTATTCGCCTGGAAATCATAAATCAATTGTGAGTAGCCACCTTTATTGTGAAAACGAATCTGTCACCGCCTCTAATCCTTTAAGAATTTTCATATTTAATACTCTCTTTGATAGTATACAGTTGGTTTATAGATAAAATATACTGACATCTCAAATATAAGACAGGAGTTAAAATTATAAAATTTTAAATTGGTTTCTGTAGATTTTTGCAAATCAACTTTGTCAAAACTGTTACCTAACCTAAACAGACAGTTCTTAATAAATTTAAATGGAAAAAACAGTGTGCGTAAATGTCTGCTCATAATAATTTCCAATAGGTGTTTTTTTAATTTCGTTCAGAAAAAAAAATAATATGGTCCTCCCGTCTATTTCTACGTAAGTCAAACTCATTTGCATTTGTTGAGTAGGTATAAGTTAAATTCGGTTTATAGGGCAAAAACGAGGAATTAATCCGTACTAATAATATTATAAATGAGAAAGTAACTCTGTCTGTCTGTTACGCTTACCTATTTTAAAACCAATTTTAAAACTTGGTAGGTATGGGGTAAGTTTTGATACTGAGAAAGGACATAGGAATAAATGACCACGTGGGCAACAGGTACGATAACAGCTAGTACTATATAAAGATACTTTCTATGGGTCACTTATCTCTAAGATTATTATGTGTAAATTTTCCATATACTACACATTAATTCATACAAAATCATCACACTGTTTAATGTTTATATTCAAGCATCACAATTTGTCTCCACACTACGTCGATCTTTGGATCTTTTATAACTTTATTAATACTATCCATCAACATACGTCTTTTGGATGAGTGGATGACAGATCATTATTTTCATCCTATTTGTTGATTCAGATATTTATATTATTGTTGTTTGTTATTAATTATTTCTTTCTAGTAGAACAGTCTTTTGTTATTTAACAGCGTATGTCTTATTGTGAGATTTAATTCATTCTTTTGGTTGGGTTGAAAGGCGATGGAACATGTGGTATGTAACATTTATATAAGCCATCCTGGAGTAGGGGCGTGAATTTAATCTTTGGTTTTGAAAGGAATAAATCTATAGTCTATAGATATATATAGTATAAAACAAAGTTACCAGTGTTAGTTACACCATTTATAAGTAAAGAACGGGTGGACTGATTTTCATGATATTTGATTAGTTGGATTCATCTCCACCTCGAATAGCAGAATAAAAACTGTATAAACATCGAAAAAGTCACGAAAACAAAAGGTATCTTACGGGAACGGGGACTATTATAGGCGGGTGAAACCGCGGAGCACCGGTAGTATTAAATAAAAAACTGTTAATTAGTGGCACTTTCAGGTGTCTGTAAACTTAGCCATGATTAGAAATATGCCACGATTTCACTCTTTAGCTGTCAATAATTTTAGCCATTTATACCATCAAAATTATTATATTTTATTGCCTATATTCCAAGAATACTGATAATTAGGTTTTGTCAAGGGATCGCCCAAACAGTTGATGAATTATATTCCCAACACCAGACTTTAATAACGCATTAGGAAATAGAAACTACTAAATATAGAATACACTAAAGTATTAATAAAATAAAAATAGCTCGAATACTACAATTAGTGCCGGAATGGGCAGATGAACGTAATTAACACGAGAGGGGAAGACCTTCAGAGGAATTCGATTAATTTGTTAAAAAATGTGTTAATTTCCTTAATTATATGGAATCATTTAGTTTTTTGTAATTACACACTTTGCGAATGTCGTGATTAAGGTATAGAGATGCTGGTATGCTAAGATTGTGTTTGAGTAGGAATCTATTTTGTTTCTTTACTTAGTCAAAGTAATTTTTTAATGTGATGAAGCCATTTATGTCTGCCCTTAGAGTATAGAAATACAAATATACATAGAAAAGCATAGTGAGTGCGCGTATCGCTAGTACTCTGTTGTGCCAAGCGTAAGCTAATTTTTCATAGTACTACGCTCGTTTACTGATTTAAGTGATTTTCCGTGCGACGACGTTTATGGGAAAATATCGATGGTTTCGACATTATTGGGGTAATATTAGGTTTTGAGATAGTTTAAATAAAACAGCGATGCTTTGACACAAATTTTACGACTTTACTTGTTCATTCTAGCGCCTACAGTTCATACTCGATTTATGCAGTGAGCGCAGTCTATAGTTTACTTATTATACTTAAAGTTTCTGCCCTTCTTGTATATCTTATGCTAAACTGAACCGTATTTAGAAGTCGTTGATTAGCTGTCAATCATGTTAAATATCCGATATTTTTCCGAGAGTTTTGGAAAAATATGTTGAAGTAGTATGAAGAAAGTCCTGTTTTTAAGATTTTTCTATCACCGATTGTCAGTACCTAATGTCTTAAAATAATTAGAAAGTATACTTTCGAAATCTAAAGTATCATTGGTCAAACCAGTAACTTTGTACACACGAATCCGGTAATTAAAAAGGTAGGCCACGACAGAATAAAAAAAAAAAACATTACCGAAGTTAAAAATTTTGACTTTTAGCCGTCAGCAAATTATTAGGGTTCAGGAGTCTTCCATGTTGATACATAACACCCAATTCCCCGCCCTACAGAGAGAATCAGAGGCAACAAAACTTATGCATTGATGTTTTATTCATTTTATTCCCATCCAGCAAAAACAAAAGCCCATATCATCTCGTGACCTGATAAGAGCATGAGTCATTAATTATAACAATCGACGCCTTACTCGTCTCACAGCCATTAAGAGCAATCTAATCTTGTTAACATAATCCGATGCTGCACTGCCCACACTAAGGAAGTTAATCATCAGCTCCACTGTTTGTTCGATCAAAGAATTTAAATGGTTTTATTTTGTCACGTGTTTTGTTTATGTCTGGCAGTTCGTTCGCATCTGATTATACTTAATTTTTATTAAGAGATAATTAATATCAGGGTGATTTGAGAAATCTACTGGCCATAACATTCTTTTTCTTCTGTCTAGCTTCTTCCCAAGCTATGTTGGGTTAGGCTTCCACTGGATTCTTAGCTGGTTCAGCTGGATGCTGTATTTTACATGGAGCGACTGCCTATTTGAAACTCCACAACCCCTAAAATTACGGAACATTTAAAATAATCGAACAAAGATTGCTCGTCTTTTTAATATTTTATTTTTATTGTATTTACCAATATATTAAGTTACCTCAGTTCACACATTTATCTTCTTCATGATATCCATTAGTTTTAAGTGGTACTTTACGTCAATGGAAAATTTTGAAAATATAAAATAAATTCGATTTCCTGTCAGGATGTAGAAAGAAGGAGTAAGGTATAGTATCTATGAAAAAAAATAATTTAAAAAACAACAAAAATAAAGGTATATATAACAGTAAATCAGTGAGTTTTGAACACTCTGTTTAAGATCCAATTGGAAATATCAATTTTTGAAGTAATATTTTACTTTATGACTATTTTAATTTTCATCATTTCTTTCAATTGATTGTTATGGCTTAATGCTCTTATTTTACAGCTTCCTCTTCAACTCCTTCCTTTAATTATTGGATAGCCCTCAGTCTATCAAGTTTTATAGCAATTGTCATGATGCCTTACTCTTTGACGCGTCGTTTTGGACTGACATAAAGTGGGTGGGATTAGTGGTGATTATGTAAACCATTAGATAAACATTGTAGTATTAGTAACATGTTGTACCTGCAAATGGTAATTTAATCATATGTCGTTTGACTGTTACGTTTTAAACCTAACAGTTGGATAAAACAGAATAACTAAAAGAAGGATTAAAGGATTAACTAAAGGAAGGATTTGTCGTTTAAATCAGTTGTTGCATTTATAATCATAGATTTTCTTTTGCATTAACTAATTGACTTATATAAGTACTCTAATTGTTATTAAACTACTTACTATCGCGGTCTAGTGCTTAACATGCTGATTATCTTATTTTAGGGTTTCGTAAGCGAAGGGTGCCAATAGGACCCTATTACTAAGCCTTCGCTGTCCGACCGTCCGAACGTCTGTCCTTCTGTCTGTAAGCGGACTATATCACATGAACCGTAATACCGAGAGAGTTGAAATTTTTATAGTGTGGATTTATGTTGACACTATTATAATAATACATAGTAAACAAAAAGAAGGAGGCTCCATAAAACACGAGTCCGACTCGCACTTAGCCAGTTTTTCCAGAATCCAGTAAAATCAGACTATAAACATTACCTTCAGGCTTCCAAATCATAAAATTAAAGGTCCACCTTATTACGTTACCAATTTACAACCAATAGAGATACAATCTCAACCTGTAAATGAACCGTCAAAATATTCAAATCGATACATTATGGGGATGAGCCCGTCAGTGCCACAATTTGGTGCACCATTGTATGGTAACGACATAGGTACAAAGGACCGAGGCGAGAGGAAATTGGTCTATAACACCGCTTCCTGTTGACAGTGTTAATTGCTAGTTTTATTGTTAACTGGTGATATGCTTCGGGTGCGCTTGCGGTTTGGAATTAAATTGCGTCATCAGTATTTTTTTGCTGTACTTCCATCAGAAAATTTAACATTATTAGTGTCTTTAATAGAGTACTTCTTTTTCAAGTCTTGACATAGTTTAGACGGTTCAAAGGACAGTTGAGCCTGCAGGCTCGGCATGTTGATAGTGCTACCTACCGAGCAGTTTGTGTTTTACTATTTTATCTATCCTAAGGACCATGTACGCAATTAAAAAAAATTGGTTGCCTGTAAAGTCGGTATACGGGCGAAAGTTTTACGTGACAACGACTGTCAATGTCAATGTCTGTCTCTCTCGCTCTTAGGCGGGCTAACCATGCCCGAGTGGAAGGGACGCGTGCCTCTCACTCGCTCTCATTGTGAGCGCATAACGTGAGCGAAGCGTTACCCAGTTTCTTGAAGTGTCACCCGGCAAACCAATTTATAAGACGTTGTCACGTCAAAAATGTAATCACAATCGAATAAACACGATCGGATTCAGAAAAGTTAAGTAAAATCTAGCACCTCTTACTCACTCTCTTAAATAGTAGTTTATTTAAAAAGGTATTATAAAATAGCCTCCTCGCATTATTTGTTTTGGGTATTTAGTACATATCGACATTTGAAAATATTATTGTTTCTACATTGCAATAAATAAACTAAGCCCGCTTTCACAAGCCCGGGTTTTCTTTTTAACTCAGAGTTAAATGCTAACACGAGGTTTAATTTACAGTTTGTCATATAATATTGTAAATTTAACCTCATCTTAGCAACTAACTCCGAGTTAAGGTTTTCGTGCAAGTGGGCCTAAGAAATATTGGACGTACAACACAAACAAACATACTCACCACAGTAATAATTATAGTTTGAAATGTCGTATTGTGAGGTGGCCTGTCTATTTATAAGTCAGTAACTTAATTGTCCCTTTAATAGGTTAAATTGGGAAAGCCGATAAGAATTGCTATGGAGGTCCTATTTAAAATGTTTTAATTTGATGGACTTTTCATGCCGTAATAAATTTATGTTAAGTGCTTGTTTTTTATTTTAAAACTTCATTTTTATAATCAAATAGGCTGCAAAAACAGCTGTTAAGTGCCAAAGCGAGTATCTACAGCTGAATTTGCCAAGGAACTTCAGTTTTTTAATGGTGTTTGATGTAGGTACGTATCTTGTCGTATCAATACGTAGTTTTCTATTAATTGTATTTATCTATTACATTCGATTTTATGTAGAGTAGGTATTTTATGTGTAGGTATGATTGGGTCGATACAAATAGATTGTCTCTGAGATTCTGCCAACTCACTTACGGATGCTGTATTATCTAACTAATTAGATAAATGAGTTGCTGTGGTCAGATTATTATTATTGATCTCAATTTGGTGTGATAGGAAGCCGACCCCAACATTATATTGAAAAGTTATAGGCAGTAGAAGGATTTTGGGTACTCCCGGATAGGACTACTGAAAAGCAACTTAACTTTAAGACGTTATTAAATATCTATCTGACGCTACTTTATTCCTTAAAGTGATAGAGACAGCATAAAACTTAACGGCGACTTAAAACTGATTGAAGTTTCAGTATTCGGCCGCCATTTATCTCCCATTCACATTTAACTGTTAATTTAAGAAATTTTCTCGTATCTTCAATTCCTACCTAATAAATATATTTAAAGTTTAGAAGCAAAAAAGTCCAGTAGGCACCAATTTTCTCAACCACAAACACAATAAATAAAACATCCAACTTCCTTAATTCGTAACACCCAGTAGCTTCACTCCCGACAGCTACCGACCATCAAAATTAATCTCTCATTGACCTCGGCGACAGGCGATTTTTTATCATAAATAAAATTAATCCTTCCTTCATTGGGACTTAAAGCATTATTGATTGTTCAATTGTAATTGCTTGTTCAATTTTTTGATCTGATCAATGACATGGGTCTTGCGATTTGTACGCCTGAATGACCACTAGGAATTATTAATATGCGAAAATTTTATTGTTAATTTTTAAAGAGGTCTTCTTTAGGTGCATTAGGCATTTTTTGAGACAGGAAAAACAATTAAACTCGCGACAGTGTTACCGTTACCGACACCTCTGTATGTGAGTATCTACATATATTGGAATTGTTTAAGTTTTTACTTCTGTCGGCACTCCCGGAGTGCCACTGTTTCTTTTTATTTAGTATGGTGCCCAAAGTTCAATCCGTTGGCTCCATACTAGGTTATACTCATTGGTGTATTTCCTTACCTCAGCAAAGATATTTAAATATACCACTTAACTTGTAATATACTTAAAAATACGCCTGCAGAGGCAAATAGTAAGTAAGCAATACCAGGCTTAAACTTACCTATAAAACCTTAAATCTTAAATTTCGAAACGAAAGTAAACGTGCAATAAAACAATAGTCTTGTTTAATGAAATATAATTATAAACAATCTCTTACCAAATTATATTAAAATCGTGCCCATCTCGATCTCACGATTACGACTTAAGATTTCAATCTAAACTAACTACCATCCATAACTTTCATAACCTAATAATTCAGCGCTTTGCCCGGCTAATTTTCAAATAGCCACTTTAACCCTGTATGGTTGAAACACGAGTTAAAACTATTATAATCGTATTTTCTTCAACTCAACACTATTAACGGAAACCTTCTATTATCGAAAGTAGTTAAAAGCTTATGTTAAAACAATTATTTCTGAAGATTTTGTCAACACTTTTTAGACGGATTTATGACTTTAAATATTAATCCCATCACTGCTGCACTGAATTTAAAACAATGTTTAGTTGTTATAATAATGTTATTCTTCAATATTTTTAAGAGTTTGCTTAATTTACCAGGTACCTATCTTAATACTAAAACGATCGTACAGTATAACATGCAGATCTAGTCCACACCAATAATAAAAACTTTTTTTTGAACTAGGTATATTTAGCACATTCTTACATCTATAATCCCATTAAAACGGCTCCAAAGATCCATAAAAATCATCTCCCGCCACAAATAAACACACATGATGATAGACATAGAACGACATCTCAAACTCATAAATATTTTTAAAGGGAACATCAATAAAATATGCTACAAGAAACAACGCAATCAGGCTCTGAGCATGCTTCATACGAATTATCAGACATCATTCAAGTAATCATTCGTGGTAAAAGTAATTGTAAAGACGGTACGAATGTATCAAACCTCTTCAACTGCTATTAAAATCAAATTATTGATGACCACTTAAATAAGAACCTTCCTGCCTTAAATAAAGACAGAGATCAAAGTTCCAATCAAATTGGTCGAAGATAGTGCGTTTAGTTTGAATGATTCGTCACTAGATGGCGTTAGTGAGGGATGCGCATGAGTCGCTTGTCGAAATTTAGGGCATGTAGCGACATCTACCGTAGAGTAGCGTAAAAACATGTAAATATCGATGTGTTGTACATGTTGAGAAGGCAGGAAATAATTAAGTAATGTTGTTTTTTAAATAACTTACAAAAATATATTATAAGAATAATGTAGTAGTAGTAGTAATGTAAATAAATAGGTTGAAGTAACAAAAATATGCTCAGAATTAAGGCCAGAGTTTTGTATCATTAAGTTAGTTTATAGTATCTGTTTATTTCTTGACTCACATCGTAGTCAAGTACTACTAACGGTTTTCGTAACGAAATATGACTGAATAAGAAAAATCACGAAATTCTATAAAATTATATAATTTACAAGTATATGAAACATTACAATTATAACGAAGAATATAATTCCACAGGAATATGTTTAAACAATAAGTAAGTACATAAAATATTATAATCATAAGAATTAACTATCTATTTATTGAGTTGTCGACAAAGCTACTGGCACTACGTGTCATCTAAAAAAATGGTTTACCCATCAAGATGTCAAAATAGGTAAATAGGAAACTAAAAATACCCTAACAGGCATGTCAACGAACTAACATTGACCTCACACTGGCTAGGATCAGAGAGATTCACGTTTGAACATTTAAAACGTACATAATTATGAGTCATGTTGTAATAAACATTTAAATGCGAGATTTAAGACTCCCACGGATGGGGTAATAAAGATAATTTTAAATACAAAGCAACGAAGCGCACGAGTAATCGCGAAACGAACATCAAGTCATGACGAGATTGAAATCATTGCGCCCGCGCACTTAAACGGGTTTTTCATTTATCAGATCGATTGAGGGCGTGGCTTATAGATCGGTGGATTTATGGCTGTGCTGCTCGCACTTGTGCGTCTGTCGTAAGAGGTGTGTGAGCGAAAGAGATAGAAATCGTTACGCCCGATCGATTCCAATGAAGCGCGCGCGCGACTATGTATTTTCTCGGAACAGAAAGTGGACACTGTCTTGTTTTAGAATATTATGTACCGTGTAATAGTCTGGTCGTACGTGCTAATCCAACTCAATTATTATTGCGTGTATTTTGATTTTTCAACGAGATTAATTCTGTATGTTCATGTTTTATTAGACTTGTTTCATATAATGCTACTGGTTTTTTTTGCGTAATTTAAAGCGAAAAGTAAAGATGCATGGAAGTCGTTTGAGTTATGCAAATTGATTGAAATGTGAGATAAAAAATTACTTAGAATGATGTGTTGTTACAAAAATTTAAATATAACTTGCGACATCATTGTGTAGATATGTTATTGACATGATGAGAAGATGTTTTTTCGGACACTGTGTACTGTAATTCACAATTGTTATTATTTTACAGGCGTATCAGTTTGCCTCTATTATATTTATAACAACATTTTTCACAATTAATTACTAATTAATAAATTCTTTAATCTTCTACAATAGGAACTTTATGTATAAACACCAGATAAACTGACAACATCATAAAGAAATATTCATTCACTACTTACACTACAAGACCTATTTAACTACAAAAAATGGAGTCACAAAAAAAATACAAAAATAAAAATAACCCAAAAACAAAACACCATCGCTCCAGAACTTAAAGTCCGTATCTCCTCTACTCTTGAATAAATCTGACGAAGATCTGAAGACCCTTCAATCATTACCCGTTAACGCCATATAATTATTTAGATATGCACTCCCGCCCCAACCTGAGGCGTCACGCGTTATTTTTTGTCTCTTTTGCAAGAAACAGACCATATTTTAATTGCCCTAAAATATTTTAAATTATATATATCCTAAATTTCGTTTCTAAGGTAATTTTGGAACTAACTAGGGATAAAAAACAAATGAACTGAGTTACATACTAAAAAACTATACAAAAATAGAAAGTTTAATTGGGTTGACACGCTTCTACAAATTAGCGATATTTTAATTATAGACGTATGTGTAAAAAGTACTAGATTCAATGATAAAATATGGGACCTAACATAGCCCCCTGCAAAACCCCTTTTCAAGCAAAAGTACAAAACATCGTAGGTAAGTCTAAATAAATCATGGAATCGTATAGCGAATTATTTTATTAAACACATATTACTTATTATTTGTATGAACCTAGACTGTTTAATATGTATAGTTTTTGTGTCTGACTGTACGTAAAATATAATGGTAAGTCCAATGCCTACCTCCATGCCATAAGCTTGCATACAAGTATATTTAATTCATTAATCCAAATCGGTACAAACTCAAAATCACTAGTTACTGTTTTGTTTTAAATCTCTCATAACAAACCTATCTACATTAACATTAATTCTTAAATCATTAGAATAAAGTTCATTTTCCCTTGATAAATCTGTTAAAACTTTTTCATTTATGTTTTTTAAATGGCAAAGTTACAGATGCAGTTTTATTGAGATCTAAATCCATTGTCCTAAGGGTTATAATTGCTTGATTAAAATTGTTTGTATACTTGTTTTCGCAGCTTAATGAACATTTAATAACAGTGTTTTTTTTTAAGGTTTCGTTCGATACGTTCGTCTATACACTTCAGATGGGTTGCTGCAGGCTATACCATATTTTTACACAGGGTAGTGAATAATTAGAGAGTTCTAAATATTAATGATCAATAATGTTATTTTGTAAATCGTAGAAGGATTTAGAACAAGCGTTAAAATAGTACATGAACACAATTATATGTTTAGCTATCAACATAGCACACAACGCAAAAATACGATTGTATCTATTGGTTCAAAATTTAATATCCAGTTGACTATTTCGGCATTTAAAACTGACGTCACAGAATCTCATTTTCATTTCTCTTTAGCCTCCATCCCATACGATCATTTACCAATTTGACAATTCCCATTATCTTAAATAATAACCTTCGTAATGTTCAAATGCGCACATCCAACTGAACTGGTATCAAATCCGATAATGTGGCGTAAGGTGCCCTCTTAATCCATTCTACATTAAAAAATGAGCGTCGGAAGATCTGGGATTAGAAGTGTGCCTAATGATTAACTAATATTTTTCGCAGACACGATATCTATTTACAACAAATTTTCAACATTGGAAGCAATATAATGCACTTCTTTAATTGCAAAACAAAAAGATTAAGCTGTATTTGCAAGTGATGATCAATTGTTCAAACTATTGCGACAACGAGAAAAAAAATCTAAACCATCACAACCGAACCCAACCAAAAATACCCAATCTTTGTCACGGATCTAAAAAAGCATAATCCAGAAATATGTCGGGCAGATAACATATCATTATACTCTACGCTTGGCTAGCATAGCGCGCGTAATTTTTATCGCTGTGCTCACATCTGAAACTTCAGGATTAATGATCCGCTGCGTCTAGTCATACGGTTCCGCCGAACGCCGTAAAAACGCTATGCGCAATTCAGTTTTGTTTGGGATCGGTGATTTTTTGGATGCGGTTGTTTTTGCTGGTTGACACAGATATTAGTAAATATTGGTTTATAATGGGTCTCGCTGTGATTCTTAAAAGAATTCGGTCGTGGTTTAAAATAGGCTGAATATTACTCGTTATTTTTGGTTTGTTCTGTATGGTAAAGATGATTTTAGGTATGTAATGAAAAAAATACTTTTTAAAATTTTGAGGTTTTGGCGCTATGTATTAAATAGTTAAATCAGGTAATTGGTTCATGTTCTAATTTCGTATCATAAACATAATTAAACGAGAATTCAAACTACAATTAATTTATTTAATGAAATTCTTCTTCATAGTTTTAAAATTTTAATTCAAGAAAAAATACACCAACAATTTGATGGAACTCATGCCTTCAGCCAATACCACATCCAGAAATCCGTCACGAGAATCCTAGGCATCCGACCTTTAATTGCTCTCATCTTGATACGGCTGGTATATCGAGCGGGAAAATGGGTTTTTCGCTGTGGTAAACGGCAGCAACTTTGTACTACGGCACATTATCGGATTTGCTACCAGTTCTGTTGTATGTGCGGGAAAGTCGTACAGTGACATAGTTGTATGAGATTTGGATCTGTTTGCTTTCGTGTTTGATGGGTTTATGACTGATTCTGGAACTATATACTACATGCATTGAAATAATGAGAATATAAAATACTGACTCTGATAGATACAAAAATTAAAGAAAGCAAGTTTAGTGGGTATTATCATACCCGTCGATTATAATGCCCTTAATCCTTTCCCACTTCTAAGATCTTTTTTTCTAAACTGTAACAGCTAAATTCTGAAAGCTATTTAACTCAAAAGATCTTCAAATTTCAAATACCTATTATTAAACCTAAGTTCTAACCTCTCAAGAATTCAGCACGTTCAAATTCACATTAGAAATTATCTAATATCCGCTTAGAAACTGTGTAAGTGACAAAAGCTATTTAAGTATGAGTGCGACCAAATCAGACAGTTGAACTAAGTTGTAAGGTAATGTTGCACTAGACGTTCCTCCGAGAATTAGATGGAATGCTACGGTTCGTTCAGACGGGGTTAGAAGACTTAGTAAATTAGAAATTAAATTAATTTATTATTTTTTTTTTGCGAAAGACGTAATGATTTGTTTTGAAATGGATGCGAAAGGCAGAAATCAACTTGAGAGATATAAAAATCCGCCAGTTACCCATATAGAGTTGAATGTTCTTGTTGTTGCCTACCATTATATAATTTTGATAATATTATTTTATAAATAAATAAAAAACCTTCACTAGTTATCAAGTTTTATATTCCAATTACAAATATTTACATTGTACAAAATAGAAGACAACATATTTTCTCTTATTGAGCTTATAACTCACAACACTCAACAACAACACACAACTCTCTATAAGTAGGGTTTTGAGCTATAAGTGTGTTATTAATATTGTGGATTGAAAATAAATTATAGAATGAAATTAAAAAACAAAAATATTCAACAAAATAGCTAATCATATACCTCCACGTAACACAAAAGACAATCAAGACACGACAGCAACTGGAGCAAGTATTAACACCAGTAACTAAACCGATCTGAACTCGCATGATCGAACACCACCTGTTGGCAACGAAGGTGCAATTGTCAACATATTGCATGACATTTGCACGTGTTCTACCCCCGGGGTTCCATCCTGCATGTTGATATACCTCATTGAATTTCGAGCTGGCACTGTTAATATTAAAGCGTTTTCGTTTGTTGTAATATGTATTAATTGATTTTAAATTGGATGTTAAATTTTGTTTGTTTTAGTGGTAGATTTTATTGGATAAATGTATTTTGGTTCATTCTCTGTATTTATCACGGCTATACACGTTTGAGTAGACAGTGGTGTAAGCTTATCTAATTTCTTGTATTTTCAAACAAAGGGATAACACTGACTACCAACTCATGGCAATTGAGCACTTCATTTTATACTAAAAAAGTACATGTGTAAAGTAATTGCTGTCACATATCATTACTGTTTTGTCGCCCATCGGTTACAAATCCAAAATAACTTCTGTTGTTTCTATTGGCATTGGACTTGGAGTATTGTTATGTACCGTTTCGTCAGACTAGCCAATCGAATCTAAACAATAATGAGGTGGCAGTTTTTGACGCTGTTTACCGACAGAAATATTTTGTAATAACTTGCTGCTAAAATAAGTATGTGAAAAGTGAATATTTTTGATTTGTAGCAAGGTATAAGAATATGTTAAAACTATTTTAAATTTTTTCCTTGGTAAAAAGGTTTTCTCAAAAACATGCAATAAACCACAATTGCAAGATAGCAAAAATAGAACAAATCTTCAACCGCACAGAGCGACAAAGCGTTGAGCATCTGGACAAAAAAAAATTAAAACTTTCCTTTCAAGAACTTATAACACCCTTTGCGGTGAAAGGTTGCAACTTTCTCACAAAACAATAACCGCTGGCTGAAAAAAAAAACTTTATTTTTTAAACACCCCACTTAAACAAGACAACTTGCTCGCGTGCCGCTGCTAAAAAAAATAACAAACTCAAACCCTAAAAGCTCACGAAAATATTTCAGATATTTAACAAATGCTAACCGCTAACGATGTCCTTTAATATTTGGAATATAAAATAAAAAATCCTCTTTTGTCGGTCGGGACGAGTGCCGACAACTTTTTTTTCTGTATTTTAAACGCTGCGGTCCGTTTGTATGGCGCAGGGAAAAATGCCCGGTTGGCCCACGGAAAACTTTTTTGTGGTAAGAAAAGGTTGTGTACCACAGTGCGTTTGCTCATTTTTTCGTTGTTATAAAAAGTGATGGTTGTCTTTGATGTGAATTGACGAACAACTGGATTTTTTCCTGAAAAATATCTGATGGCCATTTTTGAGGTTTGCGTGCGTCATAGCATTTCTGAAATGTAAGCCTTGCCTGAAGTAGGTCAGGATTGAAAAATTCTCTGACCATATTTTCCCAACATGTGGTTCAATTGTCAAGATTCCCTAGATAATTAAAATTTTACAAATTTTACCATGCACCTAAGCATGGTAAAATTTGACAAAAAACACGTACCACGATAAAAAAAGAACATTTAATACGCCAGTTCCTACAAGTTCTTAATTTTCCTAAAACTCAAATCAGAAACCCACTTCAAACTAACGAATTCATGGAAAATTATCATCTGTATGAAAAACAAGGATATTGCTTACCCACACAAATAGAGCTATCTGCTTAGGATGCGATACATAATAGGATAATTATTCAAGATATCAAGCAGCGGACACAGTGCTTAATAATTTTCACGAACTGAAGAGTTAAGTATTAAATTCTAATATAACCTTGTATAACTTAATAAAGAATATTATCATTAAAAAGGCATTAGTAAGATTTAATACATTTTAAAATGAAAATTTCAGCCGGGTCTTTTACCTTTAATTGTATAAATCTATACATAGAATTAACAAATAACAATATTTTATAATTATGTAATTACAGGTTAATCTTTCGTTTATCATAACAATTAATAAAAAAAAATAGCCAAGACATTCGATGCAGTCAATATAAAAAATAATTAAAATAACATCGATTTCTAAATCTTTCCAATCTCAACCTTAATTTTCAAATCAAAGCATTCTATTACTAAACTCTAACGTATCCTCACCCGAGGTCCGTACAACATTGCCGATGTATTCCATGGGCACAATGCTTGCTCCTAATTTGAATACCATGCTTATGGGACAATCGGCAGACTAAAAAATATGAACAATAAGCGTGGTCACGTCAAACCGCGTATGGTTGCCACAAATGCCATTTAATTTTATCTTTATTGTCTATCGGATATCGTCAATGGCTAAAACGAGGTAACAGATGTTTTTGGTGAAGTATAAAATCTTGTTTAAGGTAATGAAGTAATGTTACATAAAGTTAATGATATGTAGAATGTAGTTTTGGACAGAAAAGACAGATATGAGTCAGAATCTTCTTTGGATGGAACAGATGGTTTAATCTTGTTATGCATTGTTGTAGATTACATTTGCAAAGCAATTGCATTTGCATTTGACGACCTCCGTGGTCGAGTGGCGTACACACCGGTTTTCAAGGTGTCGCCAGCTCTGAGGTCCGGGGTTCGATCCCCGGACGGGTCAATGTAGAAAACCCCTATTCTACATTGTCTCGGGTCTTGGTATTTGTGATACCTTCGTTGTCTCTGAATTCCATAACACAAGTGCTTCAGCTACTTACTTTGGGTTCAGAGCAATGTATGTGATGTTGTGCACATTTAATAATTTAATAATTAGGATAGGTGGACAAGTTTATAAGAGATACCTAATAATAAATAGAATTGAAGTTGATATTTTAACGATTTTTAACAGGTCTGCGAAATTATTCTCAGAAACATCTATTTCTAGATGCATGTAATATTTTTTCTGCAGAAAAATCAATTAATTTTCAAAGATGAATGCTTGAGTTCCGTTACATAAGATACAGATTGAAACTAAATAATCAACATCGGGAAGCCAATCAAAATAATTTAGAAAATTGTATTGAGGACAGCCCTAAGGCAAATGTAATAAATAATGTAGAGGGACAAATATGAAAATAAGTTCTCTACCGCAGGTATCGGCACTCGCACAACTCATTTGCCTACCGTTTTCTGTATGGTCCGCAGCCAAAAATATTAATAACAATTGCGAATTAAATGTTGATTAAAACTCGAAAATTTTGATTAGTATAAAAAAGTAGCTTGACCTCCATAGGTTACAACTGGGTGCTAAGTAATTAGCGCATTTTACAGGGAATTTAGATCAAATGGTAATGAAGATATTTATAATAACTACTGATTTTACAATTAGGTTCAAATTTGTAAAGTTAACTAAATTAGGCTTTCGGAAAACGATCTAAAGCTTTAAAACTGCGAAATAAAAACATTAGTAGGTAACAAAACTTTTCGAATCCTGATTTATGTATATATATATATGTATGGTCCTAGAGATTAGCTGAGATGTGATTCGACTGTGAATTATTAAGATACATACCTATTTCAGAAAATTTGGCAAAAGATTCTGCTAAGAGATTTTTAGAATAGGCAACAAGTATCAATGAAAACACCATCTAGAAAACCTTTATCGCTAACTAGAACTTAATCTCCCAACCGTACATAAACGATTCAATACAATAAACAATCATGGATAATCTTTTTGCTCATATCCATATTTACAAGTGGTATTGGTCCGTAAGTAGCTGCTCAGCTCCCCGTACCATTGTTACTGGAAATTGACCAGGAATAGTCGACAGTTCGACTTGTATCGACTTTTATTGGTTTCATCTTATAAGGTAGCTGTATTATTGTCATTTGGAAAATAAATGAGTAATAATCGTGTTTTGTTGTTCCTGCCTTACGAATTGCCTCTGAATGGATTTGATTAAATATTCGTGGATCGATTTATTGAGGATGTGGAGATAAGAAGAGGCTCTGTTACGCATGAAGTAGATTTCTTTGGAGGAAAACGATTTTAAAGTCTGTTGTTTGTTTTAATGTACCATTAGAGTTAGTTGTCTGTTTCCGGTAGTAGGATGATCGAGGTAAATGCAAAAATGCTGCTAATTTGTTCTTTATCTTTACATAAAGAAAAGACCACCGACGAGCTACTTAACAGCTAAATTTACGCTGTTTTCAATCGATAATTAACCATATTGATGACGTCAATTAATTAATAGACGTTGTTAAATTTACAATAGATTTTTTATTACGTATTTTTTTAGAATCTCAGTAGAATTTATTTTGATTTTCATTATTAATTCCATTCGAATAATAAATAATTAAAAATAAAGTATGAAATATTATACTCCAATGAAGGTCTGTTCTATATTATAAACCATGTCCTTGTTACAAGATCCAATGGTTAGCCTCTCACAGCTATTTTACACAAGTCTCACTCAATGATTCACATTAAAGCAAATCCTAAATTAGAACCGCATAATCCTTTTGATCGACATAAAATTAAAAATCGCATCACACGCACAGAGATCAAGAATCGCCATTTTAATTATAAATAACCACTTCGCTCGTCAAACCAATATAAAAAAGAATTGAAAGAAATCAAAATTCTAAAGAGTAATATCAAACTTGACTTATAATTGGTTGTTCATCTTGACGAACTGATGGCTAATTCACCCTTAATATCTCGCAGCAATGAAACCAAATTGAACTTTGGGATGATGGTTTTAGGGTTGAAATTCCAATGGATTTTTTTTTGGTATAAGGTTGAAGCTATATGGATATAATATTTATAAGACATGGTTGTATCCAAACCGAAGAGCCGTCTTCCAGGCCGATGACGTTTGACGTATATTCTGACATCCCCTTTATAATATGGTGCAAGTGGAAAACTTAAGAGATTTTCAAGCCAAACAGTATTTCTAAGTTACATTTGATGAAATGATTTCCCTTAGCTTGGTTAGGAAGCTTATTGAGAATATCTGCTGGTAAAAGTGGACCAATGATTTAATACTACCTAATATCGATATTACTAGGAACTATTCATTGTCAGTTTTCTCTACAAAACATCAAATTTCTTCTAGTTTTTTCTATAGATACAAAATCTGGCATTATTTTCGCACCAAATTGTTAAACGTTTGGAAACCACAGACCAAATAAAAAAGCGTTTATTAAGTCTGGAATTCACAAAAATCAATCAGAGAAATGGAGAAAATAAAAATTTAACGTTTCTGATTTGAAATAAGCTGATTATAATTTTCAAATAGCCAAACAAATATCAAATATAACAAAATCAAAGAACGCAAAACAACACAATTTTTTAAATTATTTACGTTTATAGGCTTCTATCTCCCATGAATTGCACATCACACAAAGTATCGCAACTCGATGAGCAAATAAAACACATGAAGATAAACTTGAACAGCTTTGAATAACTTACAGCCAATATGGAAGATTGTTTTACATATAGCCAGCACAACAATATTTATATTGAATGTTCAATTCGAATAGGAAATTTCTAGAACGATGCCAGATAAAGAAATCAAGATCAAAAATAAAAAAAATACCAATTAGGTCTACTTTTAACAGTGGACACTACAATTTCCCGAAAACCAAAGATGAAGATTGAAAGTAACTTAAGTAGATCACTGAATAAAATTATTAGTGAGTAAAGGGGGAGGTTTCTCTTGAATTAATTCCAATTTTAATAAAATGCCTCTTCAAAATTGTTATTTATTTAGCAGGCACACAAACAACACATGTACAAAATAATACTGTCAATGTATAGACTTCAGTTAGTTCCTTCCTATTGACAGTATTTTTTTTAAGAAAACTGAATTACCTGTCCTCTAAATTAATACAATTTTGCATTGGCCAATCGTAAATACTTATACTTACTTACAGTAGTAATAAGTAATAACCAATAAAAAAAGGTATCCAGTCTCAGAATTTTATTCATGTTATTAGACCGCTTACAGCTCCTTGACTAGCATTAAATCTACTTGCTTAAATCAAACTGTAGGTACCATTGAGTAAACAATCAACTCTTTGCTTTGGTAGGTTCTATTATAAAAGCAATTGATACACTAGGTACACCACTTTGTATATTTTGATTAACTCTGTTAAAAACAGTTGAATATAACCTTTATTTATATTTTTATATCAATGTAGTAAACCCTATAGCAAATGCCAGGTTAACATACAGTATATTTCTTTAAGCTCTATGTTGATAATACTATTGGGCAAACAATAATGTATTCTATTTCTAATGGAATATTGAACTCGTTTTCAGTTTTAATTCACTGGCCGTAATCAAATTCGAAACCTCTTGGGTCTATTTTCAAAGATTGATCGAAATTCATCACACTATTCAAACTTATACCAACTATTTTGAACCAGAAACATGTGGCATAAACAAAAAAGTTCCAACAAAAAAGTTTGCAGTGTTTCTGATGGATGTCACATCGTACCTGCACTGATCCGATTATTTTAACTTGTTTATGCTGCACTGGGTTTTTGAACGCATCGCTTGTTAAGTAATCGATCAATGAGGATTATCGAGTATATGCAAAAAATCGAATCGATTCAATTATTTGATAAGTTTTTTGGGTCTGTAGTACCTGGTATGACAATGGTGAGTGTTTGGTGTATATTATAGGTTATAGTGTTGGTTGATAAAACAAAAACTAAAAAACTTGAGTCCTAATATTTTACTTGTTTAGGCTACGCGATTTCATTCAAGAGAAGAAATTATTTTTATTAAAAATTTACGATATTAATTATTAATTATACAGATATTTATCAACTATTGAAAATACCATGGTTAACCCATCTATTATCATAATATTTTTTTCATTTTTTATTTATTTAATTACTTTTATTGTACACATATAGTTGTTAATAATAGAAGACAATAATTTAGGGCATGAAATATGAATCGCTAAAATTCTTACTACCACCCATATTGTTTAACCAAAAGGCGCCACGACATGACCAGTAGGCGTACTTGCTATCTACAGTTGACAACCCAAGCGATGTTCACTGGATAAAAATAATGGAAAAACGCAAATTTGGTATAAGCTAACGTCAGCGACCAACTAAGTTGTAGTAGATCTAGTTGGTCATCACGAAATTTTTGATTTCACAGCATTTTTTGTACACTTTTTATTGCTTTAGTTGACAACCGCCTTAGCAAATAACCCTGCTGTTTCTAAATGTCACTGAAACCAACTAGAAGATAAAATAATTGTCATTAAAGAACTAGCGACACTGATAATTATCTCTAATATTGTTCCATTAATCATAGATAAACATAAGCTTGAGACCGACATTTTTTCCCTTCAAAATGTGGTACACATTCATAATTTACGATGTAAATTAATCAATAACACGTAACTAGTAATTAACCATGGATACTGGACGCAACATAATTTTGATTGATGATTTAATAATAAGAGATCATGTGTATAAATATCGGTCTGTCTGTCCGTCCGTCATCTGTCTTTCTCGTCAATTTAGTCGAAGATTTTCTACGTTTTTTTTTGTTGATACGTCATTGTTGGATGTTTGGAGATCAGGTTTTTATTTAAGGTTGTGGGGTCATCAAGTAGAATCGATTACAATGTAACATTGCCTTAGTTAGATATTCTTAAAAACGACTGAAATATTATTACTAATCCCGGACCCAAAGAGACTCATCAGTCCCAAGTTGTTATTAGATATTAATTCGCATGTGCGAAAATTTTGTAGTTGTTTGTGTCGTTTTTTCTCTACAATAAAATTTGATAGGTATACTTATGTAACTATAGAAAAATTAAGAGTCGATAAAAAAAAACTTACCTATTTCCATCAATGTTAATTTTAAATCCATACCCATTTATACTTACACTTAAAGATGAATAAATACAGACCACCAATACTATGAACATAATCAAACTTTAATTAATAAGAAACAATAACAAATCTAACAGACGAAACAAAATCAAAAACAAGTGAAATAATATCAGGCTAGGGCTGTCAAACGTGGGCCGGCGGGCGGTTCCGAAGCCGCGTGATTGACAACCCTTGACAGCGGTTAAACACAGGTCGAATCGCGAAAGGTATTTTTTTGTACTTTTTAAAAAATGTATCAGGGGTGTGCCGCTATTTCTTTTTTGTTGTGTTCCGTACTTTGATGATTGATTTCGTACTTATATTTTTTTGGATTTGTTTTTGATTTTATTTAAAAAGAAAGTAGCTGTGTCTGTAGGTTGCCTTAAGGCTTTTTTATTTTGTTAAAGATGTAGGACACTCTCAGCCACGCGGAGTTTAAACCTTTATGGTTTGATATTATTAATATTTGTTTTCATTATCCTGTATTCTCTTTTGGGTTAGGTTATAGTACCAAAGTCTCAGAATTTAATAGGTAAAGAAAACACAACAACAGCAGTGGATTTAAAAAAAAACCTTTTATATAAGAAAGGAGAATTAACTTATGTTTTTACAGTGATCTAATTGCCAAAAATACTTAAACATTTTTATGAATACTATAATTTTATTAAGTTATATTTTAAATTTATTAAATGAAAAACCATTATCTATTTCCAGTAAATATAAATTTCTTAAAATCAGTTGGTTTTATTTAGTTTATTCTATGTTTTTATTTTTATCTAATTAAATATAATTTTATGTGTATCCTATGTATTATACATTTCGAATATATGCAGGTAATATTAGCAGGCTCCAAAACAAAGGTTTATATAAATTTGCCACGGAACCCTAAAACCGTTCGTTTCACATAACTCAACATCAAACTCAATACATACTCAGCTGGATATGTTACGCTTTATAATTTTATAACAGAATCCTACACGTTCGACTTTTTTCCGATTTTTGATGAGTAGGATTAAGGATTAGTAGAAAAAAAAACATTGACAGATGTGTGTGTGAAATTTTTGAGGACCGTACTTTATTTGTAGATTTCTTTTTTGTATTTAACTTCGGTTATCTATGACGTTTTGTGTAAAAGTGTTAGAATACAGTCTTTTGTTTTCTTCAACAGCTGTAGTGCTAGTACAATGTAAGAGGTTTGTATAATAACTTTCGTGAGGAGTATTCATAATTATTTCAAACAAAACGGCTTACTCATGTATATTCTCGGGATCGCCCGACTAGTTTCTGACTCAATAGGAGTCCCCAATCATGAGCTGACGCGGCGGCGGTGGTGTCGCGACGTGGTGACTTAATATGTAATTATGTAAGAGGTTGTCGTGGTTAAGGAATATTTGCCTCAAAAAGCTATAAAGACATTGGGGAAATATTAGATATAAAATAATAATAATAATTGCATTACAATAGAATAATAGTAAATTATTTTTGTAACAGTTTTATTCTGTTCTAGAAGATACTGTTTTAACTATTTATAGATTTGTTTGCACGGATAGCTCTATATAGTGGTATAGGTCACCACGCCAATTACCACAGCGCAACAAGCATTTGTGTGATCTACAAATGTCTGTTCTAAGCCTGGGTGGTCTTTGTGCATGTAATTATAATGTTTGTGAAACCTCCTGCGACACAAGGATAAAAATTAATTTGTAAGGGAATAATTAAAAAAAAAGTTGATAAGAATTACTAATTCAGTAATTTACTTCTAAAAATACGACAAAAATTTATTCAAGCAATATGAAAGCTGTTTTTAGTAAGTTAAGTATTATCCCAATCGAGATTATTTTATAGCTTTGAACCCACATTTATTCCATACACTGTAACAGATATCGATCTGCTATACCCACAAAGTAACATTCAAATCGCGACAATATACAGAATGCTCTATAAAACAAAAGTGGTTCACTTGCGATGCGAAATGATATTCCTTGAAACGATTCCGACGTGTTTTTAGACTTCACGACTTTTAGTCGTATGGAAATCGTTACGTAGTCGTGTCGAGTAGCTAAGAAAAAGTTTTCGAAGATAAATTATTATATTCTTATCAATTGATATTTTTGGTTAAATAATTAAGATCACTGAAGTTTGAAGAATCCGAGGGTCTTCGATAATCGCAAAAGGAATCCTCTTAGCTTTCTCGATTTTTTCTTAGACAAGACCTACCCTTTAAGATTATGTGGAGTAGGTAGGTTTTAATACCTAGAAACTTAAAGTAGTAGGTTTATGAAACAACCAAAGGTATTAAGTATGTTTATCAAGAATAAAATAATACCTTGATCCTACTATTTAAATTTGCAATTATTATAAATATGGAAAATTAATAATATTTAATTAGCAGGCAAATACAGGACATTAATAGGTAAGTCTCCAACATCCTGTTTAAAAAAAAATGCCCATATGAAACTCAAAAACCTAATTCATCCCCCGTCAATTCAATTTCAAATGATCATTTAATTAATTATTGTTTTGTCGTATCGTAACATAAAAAACACAGTCAACAATTTTTGATATTAAAATTTTCAATAATGCCTAATGGATGTCTTGGTAAGATCGAGTCGAAAGCTCTCCATATCGGGGGGCTCTTCGTGTTTTTAATACAGCTCTTTGTATTCAATGCTTTTGTCTTATTATTAGAGTGTTTGATGTCACCCTATTCGCGTAGTGTCATAATTATGGCATTGTTATATTGATGGCTGATGGTTGGTGCATATCACTTGACGGAAAATTGGTTGGGAATTAATTTTGGAATATTTATAAATAAATGTAGTGGTCTAGCTGAAAATTACTATGAATGGTAACACTTACACTTTGCAATTAGATACAGAATATATTAACGAATATATGTACATTTGAGAGAAATTGTCGATACCAAGTATCAGTTATCTACCTATTTAAGACATAGCAAAAGATGATGAACCGTTCTTGTTAAAGCCTATTTGGGCTGTACAAAAAGTACTTACAGAAATATATCATCCATAATACATTTGTAAGAATCGCTCGACAATAACCACGTTTAACAGTTACACATAAAACAGAGATAGACATAATAGGAACTCATATTACACTATTATTAAAAAATAAAACGGACTTAAAGATGCGATCACCGAAACCAATATGTGTGCTATAAACAAATTCGCGGTAAAGCTTCCTAACCCCTCGAATGCTGCCCATAAAAATACATACCCAACAAGCCAAAAACGACCGACCGTAATAAAGAAACGCGATAAACCGTGCAAAAAAATTGCGGGACATGAATTCATTGGTATGACATTCGGGGCTCCAATGGTCACGGTTATAGCTCAGAAAATATCCTCTAGACATATTTTCTCCTTATAGTTTTATGGGATCGGCCCCCATCTTTTATTGGTCGTCGGGAATCTTGTCAATCCTATTAAGTTGGTCGTTTTTGCCCGCCACCGCTTTTTAGGGTTATGACGTATATTGAAAGTCGGAATTGTTAATTTGTGGCGGTTTGATAGCATTTGGGGGGTTTGATTAAAATTTTCTTATTGTGCTATTTTACGAGGAGAGGAAATAAAAATGATTGATTGTTTATGTGATGGAATGTCACATTTATTTCGTTATGGATTGGTGAATGAAGTGAGGATCACAGAAATTTCATAAATATTTTTTTTTGTCATGAAATAACGTTGCTTTCGATTTCGTTTTGCATAATTTTAGTGTTGTATAATTCAAGGCCTATACAATAATAAAATTGTTGCAATTGAAATTAATTCAAGAGTAACTCTGCTGGTTTTTACATTACTTTCTTATAAAGAAAAGAAATTAGCATAAGATCTGAAAGTTCCCAATAGATGAAAGATTTCGCTTCTATTTTTATTATCACTTTTTTTCTTAAAAAATACAGTTATTAAAAACAGACTATTTTGAAGTCGTCACCTTTAGACAGGTAGGTAACAGGACTTAAATACCAAATTATAATTATGTGAGATTATCACTATTC
This sequence comes from Diachrysia chrysitis, assembly GCA_932294365.1. Taxonomy (NCBI): domain Eukaryota; kingdom Metazoa; phylum Arthropoda; class Insecta; order Lepidoptera; family Noctuidae; genus Diachrysia; species Diachrysia chrysitis. The sequence continues at coordinate 10,942,436 of OW028660.1, read as the reverse complement.
TCCAGAACAGAAAATCACACTATCCAACAAACACAACCAAATAATAATCCTCGAAAATCCGAACAATACAAAACACCTACCAATACTGGGCTCAATCAAAGGGTCCCGACAAACAGACAGACAGACAAATGGAATTGTCGCAATACGCACGCCACCGAAGGCAATTAGTAGCATGCTCACTAGTTCCGATATGAAATACAGCCACCCGAATCAACTAAGACATATAGATTAGGTGGAACACATACAGACGATTTGTGTTGCTGGAAAAGTTGAATTTCACAATTATTTAAATGGACAGTATTTTAGCCTAGGTGCTTAGTATGGTTATAAACATGGATAGAAAAGTCTTTTGACTATGGAGTAGATTAAAAGATATGAGGGAAATAATAGGTATATAGAGATAAAATTAAATGATTGAGAAAAAAAGAAGAGTACGAATTCCATGTAGAACAATTTTATCTTGCATTTTAATGCTGGCATAGTCTATATCGATACAAAATATGTATTTGATTTCCAATGTTTAACCGACTTGGAAATTTAAGAGGCTCTCAATTCGGTTGGTATTTTTATAGCTGTTATTTTTATTTCTCTAATACATTTTCTTGTACATATATTTCGATTTTAGTATTGTTTAGTTGGATATTTTTCTAGCCGCAAGTAGTCTCCTAGTATAACCGTTGTACCAACATTTTAAGTATGCTGAATAGAATAAAGATAGGAATGATCAATTAAAGCTTTATTAATTTTTAGGAGTTACTAATTAATTAATCGGATTAACCGATCGTTCCAATAGCCCGTGTGTCAGACAATAGTTACCACCCTATAACATATGCCAAATCCATGGTTCAACCGTTTTGCATTCGACTGCCTACTCCCTTTTGGATGACGTCAATATGCAAGCTTCACTACTCCTGAAAACATCCTACATCCACCAAACATATCAAACAAAATTGGACCGTACATTTTTGGATTTAAGGTTGTATTTTGAGTGTTGGACGGATTTTCATAATCTATTCGCAGATAGCATCGGAGATTCAATGTCATGCGGTACAGCAATGAAATATAGTATCGCCTTCATTGAACTCGTGATAAATTGATATCGCTGGGGACGGTTATTGAATAACAAGTGTGGCTTGTTGATCGCGGCTCGCGTCATTTGCGGCGCTTTGTAATGCTGTGTGTACAGCCTTATTATGGTGTGCGATTGATTGGTTGTTTGTGGCTGTAGATGGGTTTTATTGTTTTGGATGCATTGAAGTGTCTATTCTTTTAAGCTTAGTTTTGATCGTTTTTTTTGCTATGCGCAAAATTTGGTGCATCCAAATAGAAACAATAATTTGCTCTGTAATACTTACAAAGATAAATCTAAATTTTTGGCACTAATTGGATAAGAAATTTAATTCTTGAATTTTATTTTCTTACGTTTATTTAAATACCTTAATTCAAACTTCTGTACAATTAAAAGCCCAGAATACCCAAATTTCTTCCCCTAACGCTGATTTAGTGCTGGTTTGCTGTTGGTTGTTTCTAACTAAGAGCAAACCAGCACTAAATCCTAAACGTATCTGCGCAATCAATCAAAATCCTATACATGCAAATTGGAGCACACATCACAAAGTAAAACAGAAGCCATTAGGCTCACACAAGAGCATATAATTCGCTGGTATCTTCCATCTTGCACACCACACGGCAGTAACAAACAACTCGTACGCCGGACATTAGCCAGAAAGCTCCACTTGTGACATCTAAATTTCGGCTAGCCACACGGTATGGTGTGTGGAGTTAGGCAGCCGTGGATTGGGCAGTTTGTGTTTCGGATTACATTAGAATTTAGAAGCGTTGGCCATAATAAGTAGGTAATAATATAATGATGAAATAGCAAAACGTAAGATTGAGAAATGACCGGTAAAGAAAGTGTTAAAAGAAAAATTGTTACCATGGCCCTAAAATTTATGATGGTTGTCATTGTCATGAAAATAGAACAAAATCCCAATCCTTCAATAGTAAACTTTCAAATAAAGTTTATACATTATTTAAACTTCTTTGTCCTTAAAAAAACAAAAGGCAATCTATTTCTTCTAACAATTCATTACCATGAAAATCTTATATGAACTCAAATAACTACTTGAATACAAAATAAATACTACTTAACTCTATTCAACCAAGGCTTCCCAAGATAGACTACTTCTTAAAGTAAGATCCTATTCTTCATTATTTAGTCTTTATTTCTACGATTTACTTCACAGTACTCCACACTCTTCTTCTCAAACTTCTCAAAACTTAAACCCAAAAAAAAACAAATCAAACAAAAGCTAACTGCTTTAGTTTACCACATCAAGGTCCACGCGTCCACAGCGGCGCTTCGTGCGAGACTACAAAACATATCGGCGGTGGGCTCCGTGCAGATAAACGCGACGCGATCTGTGCTCAGACCTAGTAGGTAACTATACTTTGAATGCAGCAGAGAATTACAGGAACATCGATCTAACGCGCTAAACGTTGTGGAACTGTGTGTTCTTTACGGAAGTTAGGGAATGTAGGAATTGTAGCCGTTATGCTCATACTAGAAAAATGTGCGTTGCTGTGTTTGGAAATTTTCGGTATAAAATAGTTTTGTCTTGGAACACGCTAAGAGTTTCGGTGAAAAATTTTCATTCTTATCTCTATACTTAAGACTTTTTGTTACATTTGAAGTGATATTGTGCCATCGCGTCGCTTAGAATCAAATTTTGAAGCCGTTTTATTTTTTTTTATTAAATTTTCTCATGGAATTTATTTAATTCTCGGTCCTCAGAAATAAGTCCATTGACGTAAACAACAAGGCATTGAAGGCTGATAGCCCATACGATATGTAATGAAGACATTCCATCAAACAGCTTATACCAAAGTTCTTATATAACCTGGCTTCCATTCAAGCCTGCTGATTGATTTACGTGCGCAACTGTCCAGTGCGCGTCCTGCGCTTTGTCGCGACAGTACCGTTTCCCTTAAACTGTCGCTCCTAATTGCAACTATAATTCATGTCTAATAATAATCTTGTGTTATTATCGGATTGTGTGCAGGTGTCCTATTGTTTCGGTGAAGCGAGTTTTGAGTACCGGAACATGTGTGGACAATGGGACTGGATATTAGATCGTGTTATGTTTGGAAGAATGAATAGGAGATTATTAAAATACAATTTTGTTGTTGCACTTGGTACAAATTTTATGAACTGAAAATGTTAGAGGTATGTGCAAAGTAGTACAAAAAATGAGATCGCAAATGGCATTCATTGTTATAATACTTACATATTTCAGGGCGCCCAAATTCTTTCGAAAAATGCATTGAACTTTTGTAGAACAATCAGTAATTTAGTATGAAACTCAAGTAAGTCTTAACCCACACTTATTACAGTACATACTCACTCGTAGCTGTTCACCCAAATATCTTACGATTCCCTAACAATAACTTCTATCTATACCTACCTATAGCTTTACTACCTAATGCTCAGTAATTATGTAAGATGTCTACACAATAGCAATTCGATGCTGATGGAGTATTGATTATGTTCAACGGATGCTGCTCGCATGATTTATTACGTCACAGAATGGATTCTGATTGTCAAATGGATTGAATCATTAGGGGGTTCGTAAGTACGATGTAGCGTGTTGTCTTTTGTTTACTACATCTGTTATTATATGATTGGTCCCAAAATTATCCGTATTGTTTGAAAATGTTGATCAATTGTGATTGTTATAGGTTTGTAAGATTTGCATGATTTCGACAAACAAGTTCTAAAGGCTGGAAGAATAATAGCCGAAAAAAGTGCATTTACCAAAATTTTGAATTGACTGGAACAGTTTGCTCCCACAGTAAACGCTTTAGTTTTTCATCAGTGTTATTCATATTGAATTAAGAATGAAAAAGAAAATACAACGCACCGAAATCACTTAAATAAGTTTGAAGATGTTTGTAATGTTTTAAATTATATAAGTATAACTTTACAAATTAGAGACTAAGACAAATCCAAATATAAGAAAAGTCGCATCATCACTTTATATGTAAACCACAATGTTCACGATCTAACCTTAAGCCCAAAACCCCCAAAATATCTAAAACAAATGTAATTAGAAAACACAAAGCTAGAAGCGTACGATTGCAGGACGCTAACGCAAATCTGTCATGCGATTATCCGACGTTTGTAACCCAGACAAGTGGACACGTAACAGATTTATAGTAGTTGTAAATCACTATTTCAATATTAGAGACGCGTGCGACACGATTGCGTCGCGACGGTCTTATTAGTCGCATGTCGCAGGCGTGTAATCAACCTTAATGTAATTGATGCGAAGATGTTCCGTAAATGATGGTATGATTGTAAATTAATGTTAGGTTTAGTTAATGATATTGTGCTGTTTGGTAATTAGCTGTGTTGACTGGACATAAATTATGCTCTTTGCGATGAAACATCCTTAAGACGAAAATTTAAATGGCCTATTAACTTTTGTACAACTTTCTACTTTAACACCATCATGTTTTTTAAACATGATTTTCTCAATCAATTGCACCACATCTTTTGCAGAATCTATTGACTTTCATACTTCAAGATAGACGAATCAGACTTGTATCAGTTTCAATATATTACTTTGACCTTTTGCCTGATAGTATCATCATTGATGCGAACACTTATTTACTAAAGTAAATTATTTAATTTACTACCATCATTAAATCTATGGATAATCTATACATACCAAATGTTTCTCTCTACCTTAAGAACTATAATGGAAACTACTCTCAGTAAACTTGCATTTTTTGCATGCCTTCTTGTTTTTATCATAAACTACACTCACTGGTTTGCTCAAGTCAAGTGCATCATCTCTAAATAAATAATTATTAGCAACAAACTTATGATCATCGTCAATACCTACAAATATCTTCAGTTTACTGACTCCATCCATCAGTCACAAACCAAGATCTATCGTCAACTCCTGGCCGTCATAATCATTAACGCGTTTCCATCGCAGCGACATGTCAAAGCAATAAGGTTCCGTATCAACTGTAACACATGTTACAATCTGGTTAACTGTCAATCACAAATAGGAAGTTATAGAACTGTTCCTAATATACTATCGTTAATAATGTTACTATATTATAACGAATTTTGATTATGATTATAGATGACTTTTGAAATTATGTTAATCATTTAGTCTTAAAAATCTTTCTGCCGAAAAAAGGGAAAAAAAAGGGACCAAATTCCATCAATAGAAGTCCAAGATGGAAGCATAAATTAGAAAAGCCGCGAAGAAACAATTGAATTGAGAAATCGTATAGAATTCGATAAGATCTCCCTAATCATTATATATTTATTGCAATAGGTCGGGAAAATTTGGACGAGTAGAAAATTTCATGAAAATTTGGTGAAACTTATGCGTCAATACATTATAATCTTATCTATCTTAGGCTTTCGCTGTAAGGTATCAAGGTTCTCATCAAGTCTACCTCCATCTCAATCAATAGCTGAGCGCAAGACATGTCGCTACACGTGTGGAACCTTTTGCATATTTTAGATCCGAGGCTTTCAATGTATGGAGATGGACTTCAGATTAAGTAGGTAATATAGTATATAATAAATTTATATTTAAAAGACAATTTGTTCTCAAAATTTTATATCTATAAAATTCATCCGTCAAACAAGTAGGTACTTACTCAAATTATTAACTATTTTCACCAACATTGAATTTGAAAGGAAAATAAGAAAATCAAGTTTACAGATTTTTTTAGACATTACTTAAGAAACAAATGAAATTTGCACATCAATGAGTTCAAAAAAAAAATTTACGACCTCCTGAAATCGTTTTACCCTCACCTAACTCAAAACCGAACCCCAACACATGTTCCCATACAGAAATTTCCCCAATTAATCAATCCCATATTCCATATTAGCCTAACAGTCAGCAGAAACCGCACTATTTATATCACAGCCACGCGCGCCCTGACCAATCACCGAGCTGCGATAGGCGCCCGTTTGAATTTCGAATTGCTACACACACATACTTAGGAATACCGTTACGGAACTGCCAATTTTAAATTCGTCAACCTTATTTCTTTGGCGATAAAGTTGAAAATACGTTGGTTTTTCAGTTTTTGGACTGGCTGTGTTGTTTGGAAGTGTGTATTGCCTTTGATTTATGCATTTGTTCGATGAATTATTCTCGGCTGTGTGTCGTCGGTTCGCACTCCACGATAACTTAGTTTAAGGCAGCGTTCGTATGTTATTACGTGTGTATGTCATTTCAATATGAACGTTTGCGACCTGAATGGGGAAATATTCGACTTTTAATAGAAAATTGCTCTTCACATACTAGACTATGTCGCAGTAGGTCAGTTACAAGATGGTTTCACATGGTATTTACAAGAATAAAACTTAACAAGGAAAGAAATCAAAAAGTAAAGTAAATATTTTTATCCATGAAAGAAATTCCAAAGAACAAACAGATGCCAAGTCATTTAATTTTACAATTAGTCCTTTAATGAGTGTTTTCTTACAAAAATAATCAACAGAACACAAGCAAAACCAGACGGAAACCGCAGTCCGCAAAATAAATAAGGCTATGCATACACCAGGCGTCTCGTACCGATTCCACTGTCATTCCTTTGGATTTATGGGTTGATTATTTTAGAAAATGAACATATCTTTGTCATGCGTCCGATGTGAGAGTTTCATAGATAACAAGTGACAGACAGAGTAATGTTTCTGTACTCTATTTTCGTGAATTCTCGGTTTTGTTTGGGGTAATGCCGATTGTATAATGGGCTTTTTAATACGAGTTTAATAAAAGCTCGATGAAACAAACAGTATATTTTTATTATATTACTAGCTGTCCCCCGCGACTTTGTTCGCGTGTTTTAGGTTCAACGGCTTTTCATTTTTGCAAAATTTTTCATTTATGCTCCGCTCCTATTGGTCGTAGCGTGATGTTATAAAGCCTATAGCCTTCCTCAATAAACGGACTATCCAATACAAAAAGAATTTTTCAATTCGCACCAGTAGTTCCTGAGATTCGCGCGTTCAAACAAACAAACTAACAAACAAACTCTTCAGCTTCATAATATTAGTATAGATATATATTTTTTTAAATGGTTTTTAGAAAATATTAATGCAAACTTATAGTTTTAAAACAGTAATTTTGAGTTTAAATATATGTTTTTACCCTAAGAATTAACCTTGATTAATTTCCTATAGAAAGACAAAACATTTAAAAGAATTATTGGCAGTTAAAAATTCACAAACTCAAATCAACTAACAGTATTAAAAACTTTATGAAACATTCAAGATATCTCACAAACTTTTAAGTTCATCTCAAACAACCCCTCAAATACTAATACAGAAAATCTACCGTACCCAATGCATTCCACAAGTGCCATGTTACGAAACTAACTTTATATTAGCTTAAGCTTAACATTCGGGTGTTAAAAGTAGTTAGCGATATAATAAGCTAACACAAGTCATAGTTAAGTATAAGTTAAGTATGTCTTGTCAAAGTCAAACGTTTGATATGAGTACTTAGGAAAAGTGGTCGCAACCTACACGGGTGGTACACACGACTGTTATATGTGCGTCCTTTAAAATGATCTGGAAATAATTTACCTTATTAATGGTGTTGGTGATGGTGGCCTTATGGATGGAATGGTGGTGGTTCGACAGATCTAGATCAGACAAATTCAATTCCATGAAGACAGGTAGTAATGGGTTGTAAAAGTGAGATGGACTGCATGTGTAGAGACGTGGTACAGGCGTTTACGGTCAACGTTCAAACCTTCGAACTTCTAACCTTCTACAGAGTATAAGAAAACTTAAAAAAAAAAAGATGAATGTAAATGGGACAGGCGTTTTAAAGTTATGGCTTCACCAAGGGAAATGGCGATTCATTTTAATGTAGATAGAGAAAGAAGAGAGAATCCCTGTATCACGGGGGCGTTTACAAACATTTAATTCACATACACAAACAACACCCAGACTTGGTACAAGCCATTGTGGATCACACAAATCTCACACTTATCCTACGTGGGGATCGAATCCGCGGCTCGTCGCGCACAGTGGTAATTGGCGTGGTGACCACTCAGCTATCCTTGTAGTCAGATAAAAAAATCCAAAGCTCCACTCTAAACTGTCGAACGGACATTAGCATCCGAAAGCCGATACGCCACACATAAGCGGGAGACACCCCGAACTACCCTTATCGCGGCAACCACTTACACTAGTTTTAATTAGAACTCGCATTTTGTGCCAGTCGAAAATTAATCAAATTATGTACGTTTCTGTCGCGGGCGGGAGGATGGCGTCATGTACGATGTCAATAGTTAGCAACTGCTTTTCAATATAAAGTACAAATTAAGTCAGATTTTAATGTCTTTATCGTTGGCATAAATAATTGTTTCTTTTTTAGGTTATCTTGATTTAAACTTTGAAAAAAATCAAATCTTGATTTCAACTTTGAAAAAAATCAAAAACGCTAAGTAAAGATTTCTCCTGTCAATACTGGTTACGTAACTATTTATAGGTATATCCAAAAAGCAAGAAAACTTCATGGATAGACATGCCATGAATAAAAATTTAAAAAGCGTAAATGATTTCTGAGAAGGTACTTTCCTACTTACTTATGATAAGACTTTTTAAGACTTTACCTACTGCCCAGTCTAAAACATAAATACAGGTGGAATCCTTACCGACGTCCAAATGAAATAATTTTGTTTTTTTTGTTCGTCTAACCTTGAAATTTCAACCTAATTTTAATCCGAAGATAATGTCTTCGGATCAAAATGATTAACAATAAAGCTTACTGTATAAAATTTTAAAACAATTGAATAATTGATTACTATAACATAACACCAGCCTTCGAAGGTGGGTAATGCCTGTATCGAGGAGGTTCGGGGGGAACATAACACCACTATATTATGTCAAATTGTTCTAGTTTCTATTTCACACGCCTTTTATGATATGTGTTAAGACGCGATGTTACGCTCTCGTTATTTTCAAGATGTCACTGATATTAGCTTCCGTATTGAATGTGGAGTAGATATAATATTACTTCCAAACCAACTATCTGTTTTAATAATCTTCATTCAGTCATTTTAAATATATTATTTAAGATTATAATTAATCTGTCGTAAATATAGAAATCTTAAATTAAATGAGATTTCTTGATTTTGGTTTGACATGTGATATTTTCTATGTTGATCGGTTATTTACAAACTGGGTATTCGTTTTTACCGATTTCTAGAATGCCGATTTTCATTGTTTAAGACGTTAAGCCTATCATTCTTACCTTTTTCCTCACTAAAACTACCATCTTTTAACCTGAATATCTTAAATGAAACTAAAGACCTATGTTTCCTTTATTAATTCCTAAACAAGATATTCTCAACAAAGCTATCGAACCAGAACTATGCAGAAATAGTCCTATAGGTCTTCAAGTGCAGTTAATAACAACTTAGCACCCCAAGCCCCCTAGACCCCCTAGACCCCTCCTACCCTGCCACCCGGTCGTCTGTCAAACATACGACAAGCGCAGATTTCGCTTTGTACTTGTCAAAAATATAGCAAACAAAAGATACGGGAACGCGGGTAAATGAAGTGAGCTGATATATCAATAGGGAAGTTTCTTCATCGATAGATTTAGTGCTAACTATTGGGGGTTATCGATGAACTGGGTCTGTGTATTATTGGGTTGATGGTTGTGGTAAGGGTTAAGGCTCTAGTGTATGGGACAAATTGCTGTGGGAGCCTCAAGTATTGAACAAGAGAAACTAGGCACAATTAAACAAACGTTTGAAATAATTTTCGATACATGTTTGATAGATACCAACTTTGACTTTGACTAGCTCCCCCCTAGCCAAATGTTGTCAAATGTGGTTAAGTACAGAGACTGGTTAATTGTTCCAAATTATGTTATTGATATTTTAGACTTATTATATAGTTACTTATTAGCAAACCCTTATAATGAGTCGTTAGATACCGATTCTAAAGCACAACCCAACCAACATACTTCACCTCCATAATTCATCCAAACACAAACATCGATATACCATCTTCCAATCACTTCTACCGATGCTACCCCATCACTACAAGCAATATGTGTAGGCAGACAATATAATATAAGTGACGTATCGCGCGCCAGCACCCGCTTTCGCGGAAGTATGCAAAGAAGTTGCCGCTACGCCACCCTGCAGTCTTGATACTTGACGGTTGCCTAGGGGCACATAACTTTTGACAGCTCATTTTGACTTGGAGTTTTAGATTTTAGGTTTTGTGTTGTCATTTGTTTTGGTGTGGGATTTTGTTTTGTACCTATGTGATTTTGATTTCGTAAACAATGTTTTTTTTTCGTTTTAGTACCTTATCGGTTTTTAAAGAGTGGCTGTTGTAATTGAAAGAATAACTGTCTACAGTACATAAATACACGGTGAAAGAAATATTAGTTTTGGTGGGTTTATACTTCTAGCTTTAACTAAACGCTTTTCATTCTTTCCTTATATCAAAATAAAAATTGAAAACAATTACATAAATATTATACCTAGGCTATTTATTCAACATTTTAATTAACACGTTAACCTATACCAACGGATCAAGACTGCTCCACCGCCATACATATCGACAGTAGCTCCAACAATAATAGTTCCTTATCCCATTTGAATATTAGAACATCCATCTACTGAAGATTTCACTCGCTCCTCCCTAGCCACCCTCACTCACACATGCACACGTGTGCGAAAAGAAACGTGCCTGTGTGCGTGTGTGTTATAATAGATTTTTCCGTGATATGTCTTTTGAATTGTCCGGGTTTTAGTATTGCTATTTGTGGGTCGTGTTTGTATGTTTTTTCGAGTATTTGATCCTGTATGTTTAAGTGCCTGTTAGTTTACTAAAGCATGGTTTAAAATAATTAAAAAGATATAAAGACAGGTGTGACAAGGGAAAAGAAATCTTATATCTTACTGTACTGGTCTCTATCAATTTAATGATGTTAAAATACATAAATATATTTGTTAACATTTTATTCCCATGTCTTTGTTTATAATATTTTTTTATGAAATAAATAACCAACCATGTGTAAATCGACAGTACACCATTTGAAAAACAAACAGTATATAAAATATGCACTTTTAAACAAAACTTCAGAACCTTATCGTAATTCAGAAAAAAACAGAACGTGCAAAATACTTTGAATATTTCCTGTACTTGTTCCCCTAAGAGGCATTATATCTTCAAGTTACCGTTATTGTAAACATATTTCAAATAATACAACTTTATATAGCCATATTTGAAGGCATTTATATTCATTTCCCATATTTCAGCGTAAGACTTGGGATTTTCGATTTTTATGCCGTCTCTTCCCCTAACAGTAAGCAAATGTTTGATATTCTCGAGAACTATTTTTCAAAAGTAATACGACAGCAAAGGAAAACTTGACTGTTTTGATTTCAGACTTTTTATCAAATCATTTATTTGCGATTATGGGTATATAATTTTTTTTATGGTGGTAGGTGAATATACAAAAGGTCCATAATTCTGCCTTTAGGCATGCAAAATATTAGTACCTACGTATTTTTTACACCATAATAATATTAAAGCTTAATTGCGTACTTACTGGAAATGACCCGGTGTTTACAAATACGATAAAAATAACTCTATAAAAACAAATTCAATATAAGATCAAAATACTGAGAGAATCAATAGCTTATAAGGAATTTGAAAACAAAACACTATAGTTTCCTTTTAAAAACATTCAAACCACGAGAACAAAAACTAGTCAAACATTGTCAAGCAAAAATCATTAATAATACGATGGCATTAACAATATTGTATTTTATTAATTAGCTCTCATGACATTTCAGAGACGTTTGTTTTTCCTTTATTTTTAGATTTTTTTTATTTACATTTTCGGCAATAGATTTGTCTCTCAATCCAACGTTTTCTTCATGTAAATAAACATGCAGCCGTCAAGTGGACTGCAATCTTTCACACCAGTTTCTTTGTGGCGCCCTCTTTGATATCAGGCAGGCAACTTGACAAATGGAACGACAGAGACTTCGGCCCCGCTGCAATATCCGTTTCCGCCGGATAAAATATTCCAGACTTTGGAATGGAGACTTCTAGGGTTGGTATCGTTTATGCCGATGATTCTAATATATTTATCTTATTTTATTAATTGTATGTTAATGCTAAATAGTGAATGGGTATATTCGATACAAATATACTTGAATGTACATATTGAATTGTTATTAAAAAAGTGTCTTATTTTTCAGAATTACAAAAGTTATTCTCTACAATTTAATTGTGGTTATACTTATGTTAGAATAATCAATAATTTAAACAATAAATTATTTTTTTGTATATTTTCAATTAGCTTTATTTCAGTATTAAATTATTTTTAATACTTAGTAACCAATGATATTATACACAAGAAAATAATACATATGCTTATCTGCCTCAATTTTGTGCATGCCATTGTTAGTACCGTGTAATAGCTTTACCTTGTCGAAAATGGATAATCGATCAATGTACACTTTTATTGACAAATAACCATTTATTATTTTATTAAACTTTTATTACTTTTAAACATTTCTCTTCCGCCTTTACTCTTTATCCCCCGACATCTGCAATATACAACCTTCTGAAGACGGCGAAGATTCTCAAAGAGAACACGTACTTCCAGAAATATTTCCACATTTTATATCGACAACACATTTCCACTCTTTATGAATATATTTTATTACGTTTCATGACGTTCGCCATATTTCCCGACCGGTAATGGTGGGGTAGAATTTAAATTCGCCGATTTATATTATAATCGATGGTGTAAATAAGATTATGGGAATTTCGGAGGTACAGAATGTGTGATATCATTTTTGAGTACGTTGTTTAAATGTTTGAGTTGGGTTTGAATTGAAAATGTATATTCAAAAGATGAAGAGTGAAAGAAAAATATATTATTAAAAACATGATTTTAAATATCTGAAATCCAGTCGGCAGAGTTATTTGCTATGATGGTAGACACTAATGTCGATGACCAACTAGATCTACTACAAGGTAGGTGGTCACCGACGATAGCTGATATTAAATTTTCGTTTTTACAGTTATTTTTATCCAGTGAACGTCGCTCGGGTTGTCAACTGGATATAGCCAAAAATCCTACTGGTAGGTGTGGACCTTTTTTGTCTGTCTGACTTACAATTGTAAAAATAAATTATTATTAAAAAATATGGTTTCCTGTATCCTAAACATACCTATAAGGTAATTCGGTCGTGAGCAAATAAGCCTAGAGCTAGATTCAGTAAAGTCGACATCATGCTCTAATGAATGGATGATATCACTGTTTTGTTTATACAGGGTGTATGCAATGTCAAATAAGATTTTCTTACAAATAAAATTAATTTAAATATCTTATATTTTTATCAAACAACATTTACATTTACTTTATTATACACTATAATATAGATATTCGGTATATTCGCTACGCATGCGTTCATGCGTAACAAATAATTAAAATAATAAACAACATATTGCTTTTTAATTTTGTAAAGCAATAGTTTTGTTAATAATAGACTTCTAATGAGGGTTTTTCGCAAATAAACTAATCCGCTAGGATCGCTGTCGCTGTCTGTCATGAGGTCTTAATAATCGCGAAAATCTTCAGTGTAATAACCGTTTCTGTTTTTCTCCACTTTCTAAAGCATTATATACCTACGTATAGTATTTAAAAAGGTATATAGACAAACACAATAATGTCCATATCTAAAGGTTGAGAGAACAATACCACATATCAAGATTAACTGCCATAAGAAGCGTGAGTGTAGTCATTTGTTTCTGTTAATCCTGACAATATACTGAACCTCATTTTTTTATTGGGATTCCGTATAAATAAATATAAAAATAATACAATTGACAATGTTATTAGTCATCATCATTTGCAAAATTAGGCAAAAGAATATAAAAAGCCGGCTAAGTGCGAGTTGGACTTGCAGAAACCCTTCATGGTTAAGTACCATTTTATGGAGCCTCCTTTGATAGGTATAGCGGCGACAGAAATACACACTCTGTGAACATTTCAACTCTCTATCTATTACGGTTATCTATATTATTGCAGTTTATGAGATATATACCGCTGACAGACAGACGGATGTACGGACGGACAGCGGAGGCTTAGTTATAGGGTCCCGTTAGGTAGGAGACCCTAAAACATGTATTTTTCTCATATCACATACAAAATCATAAGATTTTTCGTTTTTTTTTTTTTTTTTATTATTATTATTATTTAAATGCTAAATTGGCTGGTTTAAAAACTGGTGTTATTACGATTACTATATAATAAAACCTCCATTATTCTAATTTTATTTATTCAAAGAAATTTATAGTAAATCCTATAGATAATCCCAGGCGTATCCGCAGGGCAAATCCAGTTGCAAACACTGTTCATACTTTCATAGTATTCGCACGATAGACCCTTAGTTCCTACTTGACATCAAATAGGGTTGTCACTTATCCCATATTAAATAAAAATGCCAAGTCGCTGTGGTCGAATACGGTCAGGATATATATTATATTCTATTACTCGTTTCCATTTTTATTTATATTTTGAAGATTATATAAAAGTTATTTTTTGTAGGATTTGTAAGTAGGTGAATATTTTTAAGAAATCCATCTTTTCATAAATCCAGACTCGAATTTTCTAGAAAATGAGTTCAGGTCCTACTGTTTTAAAGGTTCAGCAGATGAGTACAGCTACATATGTATATATCTAAGTATATTGTTATATTAACATGAAATTTAGTGACGATACAGTTAGAAACGAGTTCTTCACTTCTTCATCAATATTTTTACTTTTATCATACAAAAGGTACTTTTTATTACTTTTGTGACAGCCCTACGTAAAGTGAAGTCAGCCGCGCATAATTACAAATTCATAAGTCATGAATACACATATCGGTGATTGAATACGACTGCCACTGATCGTCATTAGTAATCAGTAGATCAAAGGGTTTCTCGTAATTACGCGTATTGTCATCCATTAAAGGGTGTGGCGTAAGTTAAAAGAAATAATTTTGTGGAAATAAAAATTAATGAAATTTTATTTTAAAATTGTATTTTAAAAGGTAAGTGTTTTGTTTTTGTACAGGCAAAAATTGTATTTATTTACATTATTTTGACGATAAATGAAAAAGATATTTATTTTAAATTATTGAAAATGGATCAGTCGTTTGATAGCCATAGAGGCCTAGGATAATCTTGCAAGCCTGAAGATAGAAAAATAAGGTTTTTTATGTTATTAGAACAGTTAAAATGTATTTGTGTCCCGTGCTTCGGAAAGCACGTTAATGCGTTGGTCCCGATTGTCATACGTCGTTAAGTCAATAAATACAATTCTGACAACCAGTCTTACTTTGGGATACTGTGGTACCCAGTAAAATGGGTTGTGGAGGTCATATAGGCAGTCGCGCCAAGTTAAATACCGTATTCAGCTGAGTCCGGTAAAACTGGAAGCTGACCCCAACATAGCTTGGGAAAAGGCTGTATCACAAAAGAGTAAATCGACAAATCAAAGTTATACCTAACATTTTCGAAGCCTTTTACGACATTTTTCTCTAAAGTAAAATATAATACAATTTGCTAAAACAACAAAATTCTAATATCAAAATGTGAAACTGCAAAAAAATTGCTATAAAGTCGCATTAGACTCGTGATGCGACCTCGTCCCTCATTCATATTCCATGGGATGCAGCATGCATAAGCATGCATGCATCGTTGTCGGCTTCACCGATATTATTCTTTGATCTTTAAAATAGCTTTGAGTGGTACTATTGTGTATTGTTTGGGACCCTTTGATACATGATTAAAAAAGGGATGTTTGGTTAATTTTTGTAAGGGCTGTTGACAGTTTTTATGGGAAATATAGGTAGGTTAGTATCGTTATAATAACATCTATAAATTGTTATATGGTTAAGTAATGTGTTGATAATTTGAGGCTGAATTGTGATTAGTAGTTTAATACACCAGAGTCACACATGGCATTTTTAAGTTCATTTTAATGGAAGGTGAAGGCCATTAGGAGTGCTATGTTTAAAAAGAATAAAACATTGGACGGTATAATTCACTGCGAGTCATATTGGAGAAATGGCTAACCCAAGTATTTCCGCAAAGAATAACAAAAACAAAACATCAATTGGTCCTCAAAAAATATTAAAAAACCTCTTTAACAGACAACGCCGATATTTGTTACAATTTTAATTTAAAACTTTGTTAATCTAAGTACAAAGAGTAGACCGCAAAGAGCGGATCAAAACGATGAAAAATTATTGAAAGGGGGTCTACGGAAGGTTGGGGGTGGGGGCATCGAATGTTTGAAAAATACATCGATAAATTTACCGTCAACACATAAAAAATAACCCTTAACTCTATCCCTTAAGGTCGGAAACCGTTTGATTCATCAATTTCGGTGTCAAAAGTACGTTTGAAATTCCGCGATGGGGTGGTCGTGTAATAATCGTGATTTTTTAATCAAATTTCATCTGTACAAGGGAAGTGGGGGCTATATTTTTTCATTATTTAATTTTCGGTAGGTCGCGGTTTTTTTGTAAACGCTCCTTTAAGCGACAGCGATATTTGAACGCGGTTTCTGATGTTAGAATTTGGGATGGTGTTACACCGTCACGCTAGCAATAGAAAACATTACGTAAGATGTAGACATTTTTTTTTTGGTTGGCATGAACTTTCTGTCATACAGAAACTGAACGTGTTGTGGTATGGTCAATCGGTGATGCTTTTAATTTGCATCACGTTATAAAATAACATTATATGGAATATTTTAAAATTATAAAAAAAGCAAACTATTAATTAATTAAAAGCTAAAATAATGTCGTCAAAAAAATATAATGCAGTATGTTAAGTTTTGTGAGGGAATTAACTTGGTTTCAAACACGTTATTCTACGAATACAACATCAATAAACCTGATAGTTTATTCTATTACAAAACTGCCTCGCATGCATTTCAAATTCAAGGTAAAAATGAACAAATATAAATTTAATTTATTTCAATTAATACTCCTTTTATATTATATCCAAATAATAATTTATAATGAAACCTCGTCAAAAATAGTAACTCGTAAGTTACGCTACGGTGTAATAGGCGGCCTGGCATTATTTCATCGTTCATTGGGATCGCTAAACGTTATTAATATCGGATTATTGTACTTGTGCTACAAAAGTAAATCTTGTTTTAATATAAATGAGTGATTTTGTTATATTTATAATGTTTTCATTATTAAAAAATATGAGTACCTATCATATGTACCAAAGTTGTTCATTTTGATAACAAGCTCTTGGTCTTTCTTTCGCCTACACTTAGTTTCAAACCGAACTTAAAAATAATAATTATATTAGTAAAATGTTTGTCTTGTGTAGACATTGTTACAACATTATTTAACAAATAAATAATACTCACCCCCGAATACTCAAACGTAACTTAACTTTAACCCGTTCTTAAATGTCTAATTGTCGCTACTTTACGCCTTAAAGTGACTGCATGAGACTTAACGGCGACTTATAACTGATTGACGTTTAAGTATTCGGCCGTTAGACATATAACAGCTGGTTCTTCGTTATTCAGACTACTGAAGTAATTAAAATATTTAATGAGCTGTAGCTGTTTCCTGCGGCTCCGCCCGCGTGGCTTTCGGTTATCGCGACAAAAAGCTTATGTCCTTTCTCAGGCTCTAGACTATCTGTGTACCAAATTTTATTTAAATTGGTTCAGTAGTTTTGGCGTGAAAGTGCGACAGACAGAGTTACTTTCGCATTTGTAATATTATAAAGCCACTTTTAAGCCATGTAAAGTCGGCTTCCTACGGTGCACAATATCGTAGATCACCCCACACCGCCGACCGTGTTGAGTTTCTCGTCCGTGATAGCGCAAACGCATCCGCCCCGGTCCGTTGCAATCCATCGCAAGTTGATATATACCCTAAGTCGGTTAAATATGGCTTTGATTCTCAACGCTTACTGCGTGGTGCGTGACTGTCCGTGGTCGTATGCTGTGCGGAGTGATCCGTGATAACCCGCGCCGAGGGAAGCCTGCTTTAGACGTGATTTTACAAATCACAATAATCTATCTCTCTGCAAAGAGAGAGATATACAATAGTAATTTGTACTACCTTGATTATCTCCTAAGCAAGCCTTAGGCCATAGAATGTTATATCAAATCAAGCATATATTTACGTAGCTAAAACCTTTCAAGTAACTCATAAAAGCTCAAACTAGTAGCACATATTCCAATAAAACTAAAAATCCAACATCGTACAAAGTGTACGAACCAATCAACTATAATTGCAGCAGAAAATTCCATGAAAAGCAAGCACGAAAACCGAACGTTTAAACCAAGGTTAACTCAATGGTGGTTAAAAATCATCTCCATTTTAAGTAAAATCCCCAATATCAATTACCGGGCACTGGAGAGAATTTAAAATCACTTGTCGATATGCAAATGCGAGCCGGTGTTCAATGAAGTCCCGCGCGGGACATCCCTAGTCCCCGGACATCGATAGCTTCCGGGACGACCGAGGTATTCTTTTTTATGGCGTTTTTTACGGGATTTTTCCGATGATAATATAGTGATTGGGAAGTGGCTCTACTTGTAATATTATAGTTTTGAATATAACTAGATTGAATTTACAGAAAGTATTCCTTCTTTTTTAATAAAAAAAATGAGGTCTAAGAGGAACCTTCTTTAGCCTGACCATAGAATTCAGCTAAAAATGTACCAGTAATTGACTCGGAACAGCTGCTACCTGTCTGACTTTCACAAGTCATGTATTGGGTAAGACTAATACTCATTGTAATTTGTCCATAAGAAACCACTGCGATTCAATTCAATCGTATAGATATATAAATATTAAGAACTGTTTACCGAAACAAATGTTTAACGAGCGCTATTCCCGCCGACAAACTGACACACAGTTTGGTGGGTTTAATTACTATGTTATATGTGTTTTCTATTCAATAAATGCTTTAATTATTATTATTATTATTAATTATCTTAGTGGATCAATGTATCATGTAGGTACCTATTGTTCGTGATACTGATATACCAAAGACTCCTGCTGTAGGGCTCCCAACATCGCCACCTCTGACGCTACCTCAAATGAATATTTAGCAGGCTTGGTGAAAGGGGTCCATTGCAGAGTAGAGCATCTTTCCATCCATCTCATCGACACCAAAGTTCGAACATATATTTATAGGTCCGCTGAAACCATCGGAACGTGTGGGCTCAAGTGGGCCCCTCACACTTGTGTCCCGTCTTGCTTTCACACTGGTCCGGTTATATAGCGTCATCACTTTCCCGCATACCATTGAAGGGTATCGAATGTTCGGCGCAACAGGTTGATCGGCTTCAGGAATAGGGTTGCTAGTTTGATTGGTTTCAATAGATTTGAATTTTTTGGCCCGCAGTTTTTTTTACTGGATTCTTCAGACCCATAAGTTTAATCTGTTAAAGACTGTTGTAAAGTGTTTTGTATTCTTCTTTATCGTAATATTAATTTTCATTTTTTGTTTGGAGAAAATTTTTAATGATGAGCGTCTGCTAGGAAAATCATTGTGGTTGATATAATAAGTTCTGAACACACTTTAAGTTAATCGTTGTGTTTTGCTTATTGGCAGTCTTACCAGCACCAGTTATGAGAGAGGAACAGTTTAATGTAAATGGCATATTGTTAATATCATTATTCCTTGCAGATCTGATCAAGACCTGTTTGTAAATGACTTTCATAAATATCTTTACTGTTGTTCTTTGAACTTATATAAATTTTTGAATAACGTCCATACTTTTTACTAACATCCATTTCCATTGGAATTTCATTATAAAAGCCCTTAAATTTGACTGAACTAGTCAAATTTTTGTTCAGATTAAACACTTTTTCATACAGTGGCAGCCCTACACCGACTTATCGTTTTTCAGCAGCATGACGGGGCGTTCGACGTCCCGTACCGGGATATCTGTTATTGATAGGTTAACAGGTGCGAACTGGCGGGATCCCTGTTCAGCTTTGTGGGATATGAGGTGTTCTGGATTTTATGTTGGATTTTGGAAATGCATTTCAATTTGTCAGAGATTCTGATTGGTTTGAAATGTCTGGTTTTGAACTTTCCACATTAAGTCTGGTATTTTAAAGATATTTCTGACGTATTTAATACTTGAATTAAATGTTGACTTTCTTGTTTATCCAAAGGTGACTAGCGTTAAATGCAATGTACATAAAGTTTGAAGTCAATAAATAAATAAATTACAGTTAAATACTAAAATCTGAGCTTCATAACGGTCACAAGACATAGGTTGTAAAAGGTTGGAAAGGTTCGGAAGGACATTTTGAGCATATTAATTATGAAAATAGTCAAATATGTTTCTTTGGTACCTTCATTAATAACTGTATACAGTATGACAACATTTGCTATTTATTATATATAGATTTCCATACTATTACAAATTTAATCACACATTTAACACCCAAAATACCGTAAAATGCCTTTCAAGAGTCCATCAGCACCTTTCATCCCTTACCATCAAACATTTAACCCTTGAACCAATAAATTTACTTTCTCAACCCGAACTCGTCGATCACGATACCCATCCCTTTGACCTTGACCTTACAGGTCGATCAAACCGCAACCACTTCGATAAGTGACCTTTAAGTTGAAGTGAACTTTGGAGGGTTAGTTTCGTGAGTAGGTTAAGTGTGGTGTTTGGAGAAGGGTTATGTCGATTGGTCTTGGTGTTGAACGACCATAAGATGTATGTTTTCACTATTAACATGGTGAAGAATGTTTATTACAAAATCATTTTAATGTTGGCTTCGCATGGGTGCGTTGGTATTATTTTCTTTTTTAAAAACCTTGTCCTTACAAATTAGGAACATATTAAAAAAAAAGAAGTTATAGTGTGTATTTATAAATATATAGATTAGGTACAAAAAACTATCTCTAGGAATAGTCAAAGGCTTTGGACGTAAGACACAAGAATTAGAAATTTCGACTAGTTTGATTGTTTTTAATAGGCATATATATATAACTTCCAGACATACAGCAAGTTGGCTTATAAATTAAATGTAAATACCATTTAGGACGACGAAGATGTCGTGGTGGCCTAGTGGTTCAATGAACGGATTTGCGTGCACAAGGTTGCAGGTTCGAACCCACTACAGGCAGGTACCAATGTGACTTTTTCAAAGTTATATGTACTTTTTTAATTATTCTAACTAAGACATCATTGACAAATTGGTGAAGGAAAACATCGTGAGGAAACCTGGATTTCAACAATTGGAATCTGAAATCGCCAATCCGCAATGAGCAAGCGTGGTGATCAATGCTCGTTCCTTCTCTATATGAGAAGAGGCCTGTGCCCAGCAGTGGGACATTTATAGGCTGGTATTATTATTATATTACCATTTAGGACAAAAATAACTAAATCGATATAAATAGGTGTTACAGCAATAAAGCTACAACATAATAAGATCTAATTACTATGTTTAACCTAAAAGGCATACACATTTCGGGTACCTGCAACAATTCTAATTATAAATATAATATATAGACATACATAAAATTATATATTTTAAGCATTGTATTATGTAAATAACACCTTACAAACAAAATGTTAATTAAGAAAAAATACTTCGAAATAAAATGACATCTTCATGAACTTTAAAAACATGCTATCTACAAATCGTTTCAACGCCTTAAGCCATAGATTTGCCATGGTAATAACACCATAATACACATATCGTGATTACACGTTGCTGCACCATACCTGCGCCATCATCGATTGGCTATAGCGTATCAATTTTACAGTTATTTAATAAAATTGTTACCTACGAATTCTCTGAAATCCATGGGGTTAACATTATGGACCTGATTTGGCTTGAGGCATCAGAAATCAGTGCATAAATCTATCCTACTATTACTTGGGCATTGACACGATAGTGCGGCTTAAGTCTCAATAGTAAAATTGAGCCTAGTTTTTTAAAGTCAGTCAGTCTCATCATGGATAGCGATAACGTTAGATGTATTCGTTAACTTTTAAGGACTTACTTTGGTAAAAAAGGGCGGTACAATAAAATACTAATAACAATCGATATGTATGACATACCTATTAGACCCTATCGCCTTTGAAGGCGTTAGTGTAAGCCCTTAAACTTATCGTTAACGGTGTCCATGTCGATACTGCTGATCAATTTTCAATTCAATTTTTGTTGTTAACGGCTCCGTCGTCGAAATGACAGCGTTTCTGCCAATGTCAGAGTTGGGAGAAGAAGAGCTTACCGCGGAAAAATAATGTAAGTATTTAGAAGCAAAAATAAATAAAAACATCTGAGCAGCATACTTGTAAATTGACGAATAATGGCCAATCTGATCAGGAAAAACAAATTCTTAATTCATCATTCAAGGTCAATGACAATAGCTTTATTTAAGGCCGAAATAAGTATGACAAAAAAAGTATAAGTGTAGGAATACTTTTTATGTAGGTAAACATTGTAGTCATGTGTAGACAATATTTATTTTTGTATCGTTTTATTTTTAAGACTATCTTAGTCTCAGAACCGAAAAATGATCGAGACTACGACACAAGATGATAGTTTAAAACATATTGCGCTTTAAAATGAAAACTTGTTAATTAAACATTCAATCCAACATATACAGTTATACATACATAAAAACTTAACCCTTCAACGTCAGTCAAACAGAAATCAAAATATACTTTGATCTCACACGTTAGACTCAACTCGTATTAGTTGTAATAGAGTGGCTATTGTTAAACTAAGCGCGAATAGATAACTTTCAGCGATGGTGCTGCCACGTATCGCCTTTGAACAGACCTTTGCAGAGAAATATAGCCTCGGGGTGGGAATTGTAGAGCTATAAACAGTATAGATGTGGGTGGAGTTCTTGAGTATATTTTTTTAGTTTTAACTAAAGAAGTACCGCGTAATTTTTATGAGCTGCTTGTGGTATTCTTTATTTATGGTGCTTGACGATCTCTGTAGTCGAGTGGCGAAGGTACACACCAGTTTTTAAGATGTCACCAGGTCCGAGGTAAGTTTTTGATTTCCGGACGGGTTAATGTAGAAAAAGAAACTTTTTTCTACATTGTTTCTGATCGGGGTGTTTGTGGTATTTGTCTCTGACTTCAAAACACAAGTGCTTTAGCTACTTAGGTACTTTGGATTTAGGGCAATGTCTGGATGTTGTCTACATTTTTTTATTTGTGCATGTATTTACTTTTATAACATGCAAAACTCTTTCTATATTTCAGTTATAACTAAACAGTTCAGCTTAAACGTAATTACTTATAGGGACCATTCAGTAGACTAGTAGATTTATTTGAAAGTCATAATATCATTATGTATAAATTCTTGTACAATTTATAAAATAGCAAGCATGGCAAATTAAAACCTTCTGGCAGTAAGTCCAAATTTATCCAAGCATTATAAGAAATAAATAAATAAAGAGAGATAAAAATAAGGAGATAAAAATACAAAATATAAAAATGCAGGTATTACTCACCATGTCTAAGTACTCCTAGGTCTATGCTCGTTTGATCTCAGTATTATGCTAAGTGATGTGTGGCTAACTTCTTTGTGAGCTCGGACATTGGGCGATAGCATAACTTTAACTATTACTGAAGTAATGATACTGTATTAGACGCTCTTAGAATTATTATTAAGATTTACAAGTATCTACTAAGTATGGGATGTGTAGTTCAGTAAATAGGTCTGCTTGATTTTTCTGGTCTGTTTGTTAAAGGTGCAAGCAAAGATCTAGGTTCAACTTATTAATGCAACGTTTTTTTTGTTTGTGTACTAATTATTTACAATGTATATTGTTGTGAAATAAGTTACTTATGACTTATGATGGCGTCATATAGGAACTAGTTTTGCTTCGTTTAATATTCTAGATTATTTTAAAATCTCGCAAACAAATTCTATTAGCAGACCGTGTATTGTAATGCAATCTTAAACCTATAACCCGCAAATCAGGCATGGTGATCAAATGCTCGTTCCTTCTCTATATGAGAAGAGGCCTGTTGCCCAGCAGTGGGGCCATATTTTAGGCTATTGTTACAATGGAGCGTCCTTACATATCGGTCAAAATTTTTTTCTTAATAAGCAGTCGGATTTTAGATTTGATTTTGTTTTTTGGAAAGTTCAAATCTATACTAATATTATAAAGCTGAAGAGTTTGTTTGTTTGTTTGAACGCGCTAATCTCAGGAACTACTGGTTCGAATTGAAAAATTCTTTTTGTATTGGATAGTCCGTTTATTGAGGAAGGCTATAGGCTATATAACATCACGCTACGACCAATAGGAGCGGAAGATATTTTATTTTTTTCAAAAATGAAAAACCGTTGAAACTAAAACACGCGAACAAAGTCGCGGGGGACAGCTATTCTTTAATATTATTAGTTCTACCTGTAATATTTTTAGTGTCTAGTTCACCATTCATAACTGTAATACAATAAGGTAGCTTCTATTATCAAATACCTGGAAAGATTAGGTACCCCGCAGCGCATGTGTACAAACAAAGGTTAACTTTGTCAAAGGAATACTTGACCCAAACATGATATTGTGTCATTGTACAAAGAATCAATTATATTATTACATTGCGTAGTAAATACTCATACAACTTTGACATTACCAAAGACTGTAAGTATTTTAAAAAAATTATCATAGTCATTTTTACATAAATATTATTGTTTCGTCAACAAACTAAACATTGGTCATATGCAACCTATTAAACATTATACTGTTGAGAAAAGACTTCTATAATTAAATAAAAACTAATTCGACAAATATCGATCGATTATAATTTTGTCACCTTGAGCAAAAATTATAAAATATAGAGTTGCTTATTATATTTTTTGTCTTTCACTGCAAGGATAGCCGAGTGGTATAGGTCACCACGCGAATTACAACTGTGTGCGACGTACCGCGGGTTCGATCCCCGCATTGGACAAGCATTTCTGTAATTCAAAATTGCTTATTCTAAGTCTGCGTGTTCTTTGTGTATTTAAATATTTGTAAAACCAATCGCGATACAGTGATTAAATTCGCAAGTGAGGGAGTCGTTTCTTAAAAAAAATACCCTTCCTGACTCCTATTTAGTGTTTTTATTCCATTTACCTTTATTTGTGTCACCTCTAATTCTCTCACTATGTACCTCACTTTAATTTTGTTTAATAAATAAATATATAATTTTCCTTTAAATACCAGAATTACTGTTCTTTGTCCATTTTTAACCCATATCGAGCAATCCAGCGTTATTGATTCGTTTTGGTACTACTTTAGTATCCCACTAATTTTACAAGCATACCCCTCTACTTCTCATAATATTCCAAGGCATCCAACAGAATCACATAAAACCATGTACCCTGGTTAAGACAGCAGAATTTATCGATCTCTCGTAAGCCAGGGTGGAAATTAATGTGGCCAGGACCGCATTGCAGTTGCAGGGAACACGTGCAATTAGAGCTCTTTGTCCAATATTCAATAGTGAATGTCGAGTGCCAACCTGTAATAACCGCTCTGGTGTTTTGAATGCTACGCTAGCAGTATAGTGGATGAGACGAGGAATATTTATAGCTAAAATAATAAAAACCGACTAAGTGCGAGTCGGACTCGCGCATAAAGGTTTCCGTACCATCGCGTAATGCCGGTCACTCGAATACGCAAACCCACAAGCGTAGGAAGACATTTGCAAATGATTTCTTTTTCAAGCTGTGTCAGTTTTTTTAACAGACATCAGAGCGCGCGAATCTTTGTCGAATGTTTGCGTACATGTGAGTGACCGGAGTAAGACTTATGCTGACTTTTTATTAAATCAATCAGAAGCTCCTATTACCCGTCTTTTGTATGAGAACCTCCTTTGGTTTTAAATTTATTCTTATTTTTATTTGTTGTTAAAGCGGCAACAGAAATACACATTGTAAAAATTTCTTCTCTAAGTATTACAGTTAATGAGATACAGCACGCTGTCAGACGGACGGACAGACAGCAGAGGCAAACTAATAGGGTCCTGTTGGCACCCTTTGAGTGTACAATCCTACAATACGCAAAGAGCTGTGGGTATTCTTAAATCTAATCGTTGTTTAAATAAACACAGTCGTATCCCCTCAACTGCAACGGCCGCCACCCCAGCTGGGCAGTGCCCACGGCTGCGAATCTGAGCTTTCGCACAATTTCCTATCGCACTGCACCTTTCTCGAAGCCGGGTGGCCTGTCGAACCACCTAGGTACCAACACTAGGTGCTTGGTACCTAGGAGGATGCTGTGGATAATTGTAACAGCGTTACTGTTTGAGTCGCCTCGAGGGTGTAATTGTTTTTAATAAGTGTGTTTTATTGTGATGGAAAACTGGGATAGGATTTACTTGTGGTATGTTGATTGTAGATTCTGAGGTTTGGTTAAGTATATTTGTGTAATTTATCTGTATTAATATTAAAGATAAATTACACCCAGTCACAGAACAAATGATTATGAGATCAATGATTAGTCCTGGGTGGGAATCGAACTCACGACCTGCAGTTAAGGATTCAGGGTCATTATGTATGTATTTAGCAATTTATATAAAAGTATATTTATCAGCTGTCTGGATCAGATGATCGTGTGTTGTCCTAAGATATTCTTATTATCTTGTGTCTCTTTTAAACCATGCACTTATAAACACGCTATTTTGACCTAAGATCCTTAAAGAAATTTGTTTAATTTCACGAATACTATAACCCTGAAAAATTTGGACTGTGACTAAAAAATGACCCAGTATATTACTGTATGGAAAACCTAAAAATCCTATTTTGTTTCTATAAAGTATATTGGAACTAAGAAAATCCTCCTAACAATATTAAACTAAACAAACAGTATTCATTTCGAACTCAAATCATCTCGAAAATGATCTCGAAATAAACGCGAACATAAAATATACACACATCGTGTGTGGCCATTAAAACCGCGTATCTGAGGCTCTTGGTGCGACGTAGCGATTTATTTTAACACATTTTGTTTATAAATGATATAATGCGATACTCGCGCGTTACGCCACAGAAAACCGTCTTTGTAACGCCGTTCGGTATTTGGAATTCGTCAAGAGTTGTTAATACCCCTTTTGAGTTTTAAATTCCTAAATTTATCTGAAACAGACTTAAACAATATAAAATTTATTCCTGCGAAAAAGTGACAATTCAGTTCTTCCCTCAGAAATACGTGATGTGATAAAATCTATATTATTTGTCCCATAATCATGGTTAAAATAACTTTAAGTCGGAAATATTTTATTTATATTATTATGTTGTTACTAAGAATATTAGAAGTAAAAGATAATAATTCCAATATAATCGCGGTAAAGGAAAAATATCGTGAGGAAACCTGGATTCCAAAAAAATTGACCGTAAATCCTCCAACCTACAATGAGCAAGCGTGGTGATCAAGGCTCGTTCCTTCTCTATATGAGAAGAGGCCTGTGCCTAGCAGTGGGGTAAAAAATAGTTATAAAATTTATAGATAAAAGCAGGTAGCACGTCTGTCTTGTGCGGCGTTTAAGGAAGCCCAACTAAAAATAGTTTTACAGCTACTAAATCCTCTTTGCTTATTCAGAGTTTTTATTTTTATCAAAATTTTTAGCAATTTAATATATTTTTTTACTAACATTTCGATTTACTATATATACTTTCGTTACCAGTGTTTCCCAACAAAGATGCTGCTATTTTTTTTCTAAATAAAATAAAATCGAAAAAAAATGGTAAATGGTAAAAATGGTGGTATAAACAGCTCCATACACCTCCCCGCACATGGTGTACTAAGAACGCTCACGTACATTTTCTAGCACTCCAGTTTATGTAGGGCATTTATTCTTGGAGCACCCCTGTCCCCGAGGGTGGTACCCTGCTTTGTGTACTTTATCATCGCGTATTGATGTTTTATTTGCTATGTTTTTGCTTGTAATCGTGGCTTGGTATTGTTCGAGTGTTATACAGGTTGGCTAATGATAGGGTAGTGAAACCACCACCTAATCATTGTTTTTAAAAGTTACGTTAAAAATTTTTGGTGTCAATTTTATTGAATTAATAAAAAAACCTATTTAATATTGTTTATTTAATCGATAGCTATAGTAGTTGAAGAAATGAGTTAGTGGATAGAACCAAATAATTATTTTTGAGGTTTCGAAACATTTGCTTGTTTGACATGTTACCAGTCTGAAATTAAAACTGTGACAGAAGAAAATTCTAGTATAGGCTAATGATAAAGAAATAACTTATAAAATAAATAAAGAACCAGTAATAGGGATGTCGACATTTTTTTTTAATAAATTTAGACACGTATTTAGTTTTTTAAAGTTCAAGAGTGGGACATGTGGCTCCTAAAAGTGTGACGTCAAAATTTGGGTAAAGTTTAAGGTAACAGTGACGTCACGCGAAGTTTCCAATCACCGTATCTATGTAATTTTTTGCTAATCACATAAGATAACTATGTCATATTGGCCGTGACTTAAGGTCTAAAATACATCTATTTAAAAACTGATTCAGTGCACAACAATATTTTAAAAGTATGTATCCCTCATTTCTTATTGGTGTACTCTTAATACTTATACTTACTACTTACTAGAAACTCTACTCACCCCCAAACAAACAAAAGCATAAATATACAAGCCTGTGCGTCAAAGATAAGAATTATGAAACACGACAATTTTCTTCAATCATATCTATCTAAGACTAAAATATATTCCATACACACGCGTTTCCAGCCAGAGCAATTTTAACCCTTACAATGCGATGGGGGTACATTTGTACCCCTCGCGAGGTGGTGATTTATCAAAGTATTTCTCACCTAATAAATAACACACATATTCCCTTTATATTTGTATGAAACAAGTAATATTTTAACTGGAGGCTTACGCTGTGATCGAGACTGTTTTGTTTGTGAATTGAATTTTTTATTTAGCCATACTGTTTTAGATTTTTTTGGTCTTTGAAAGTTAGACTAAAAAATGTAATGAGTTTTTAAATAGAGCATAGTACTTTTGAGGTGTGTATGCGGGCCCAAAGATTTCAATAAGTGATGTTCTATTATTTCCGATAAATACATACAATAAAAGTGTATGGAATCACAAGACATTGCTTTTTTAAACATTTAAATATAAAAGTATTTACATAAGCAACGTTTAAGTGCAAAGGATACGCCACTTTTCGTTCTCTTTTTACAAACTTATTTTACCATAAATAACTAATTAGGTATAAAATAAACAAAAATCATTTATTACAGGCTTATACATACACCCACACACAATTTAATTACTTTTGTATTTAATTTAAGTTAAGTTATTAGTTGAAGCATAATATATATGTGACACTATGTGAAATATTTATTGCTGGAGTTATGATGTTATTCTATTCAAGGAAGTTCTGGTTTGCCTATACATATTTACCTTTTAACAGATACCTTTATTTACTACAATTGAATGTAACAATGCATACAATAAAATTGTTTAAATAAACCCTGAGCCCAAAATAGACCAAGACATCTAGGACCAATAAACAAAGCGAGACACTTGTATCAATTGACCTATTTTCGAAGTTACAGCATCACTTGTCAACGTTATCTAGCACTATTCAATCTGGAATATTTATACAGTTTTATACTTATCCTTAAATATACCATTCTTTATAGAGCCATAAAACGAAACATTTCATTCCTCAACTGTACCCTTTTTACACAAAAAACCAATAGCACTCCAGTGTATTAAGTCTATTGAAGATTTATATGAACAAAAACTGCTTCCCGCTATTTTAGTATTATCCCAAAGAGAAGCATATCTGTGCGACATTTTTGCATAACTTGGGGGAGAAAAATATTTATCTTGATATAAACCAGGAGGAAATGAACCTCTTTTTTAATACTTTTCTATATAAACGTGGGGTCTGTTTAAAATGGAAGGTGCAAATAGTCACATGCCATTCGGCATTATATCATAAATCATAATATTGGAATTTTTTCGTGAGGTAAGATATGAAGTTGGTACATTGTACCCTTATTGAAAGTTACTGTGACAAATGATGTGGCGTTTTCGGGTTAGTGTTTTTTGGTTATTAAATTTTTTGATATTTTTCCGGATTTAATATTCAGGTTATAGTATAAGAACGTCAATTTGATTTGAAAATGATTGGAAATGTCACACGATTTTCTAATATGTATACAATTTAGGGGGAGAAAATATACGTTGCGGTTGACATTATAATATAGGAAGTTAGTAAGTACAAAGCTGATGGTTTTTTTTACACACTACGCGCAGTTTATCAGTTAAGGGCTGAATTTAGTAACGCTAGATAATTTTATCCGAGGAATAATTATGAATATTTGACAGTTGTTCCATACAAAATCTGTCAGACGTCAATATTGTTAAACAAATAAAAATTATCTGGAGTTGATAAAATCAGCTATAAGTAACTAACATTATCAACAGTCAGTAAAAATATTGAATAAAATTTATTCCTTGAAATGAAATAATGTTAAACGCTAAACAAAATCCTAGAAAAATACATAATAAAGGATTTTGTAACAAAAATGTTAGATATATTATCACAATATTTCTAATAAAGATTATAAAATAGGATATGATGGCTAAGTAGGGTCCGATAATACGGGTTAAGCCGCGCTCACCACGGTTGACACGTGGATGGGTGACCATTAGTTTCTCTCTCGTCGCGCTTTGGAAAGCACGTTAAGCCGTTGGTCCTGACTGTCACACGTTGATCTTTGACAGGCGTTAAGACATTACTCTGACAACCAGTCTCACTTTGGTATACTGTGTTACCCAATAAAATGGGTTGTGGAGGTCAGATAAACAGTCGCTCCATGTTAAATACGGTGTTCAGCTGAACCCGGTAAGACTGGAAGCCGACCACAATAAAGTTTGGGAAAAAGGTTTGGCAGACATAAGATTATACAATATAATCTAATAAATTATATTTTGTCAGTCTTTAAATATTCCTAAATACTTAATCAGCCAATCTCTTAAAACTCCTCCAACTTTCCCCTTAAAGATAACATAAAAAACCAACAAGTTAACCATCGGTAAAAACATGAACCATTGTTGGAAAGACAAACGCTTGTGAATTCGGTGCGAGTGTTAAATCAGGCGTATAATTAGCTCAAATATTTGGCCAACGTTCGAACAAAGAAAACATTGGTAAGACCCGCGATTGTCTGTAAATCGGAGCGG
This sequence comes from Diachrysia chrysitis, assembly GCA_932294365.1. NCBI lineage: Eukaryota > Metazoa > Arthropoda > Insecta > Lepidoptera > Noctuidae > Diachrysia > Diachrysia chrysitis. Next base: position 10,911,144 of record OW028660.1, on the reverse strand, counting down.
TAAGATGGCGCTTTTGCTAGCGTGAAATTTTTGTATTTATTAATTTGAAGTTATTTTTATTTTATTAATTTTGCGGAAGGCTTTGTGGTTTACGCTAGATATTTTTATAAGATAAATAATTTTAATTTTTTTAATAGTTCTCCCGTTCAAAATTGGTCTTACGTCAATTTTACTTAACGAATAAAAATGTGACGTTATAAAAATCAGCCCTTAGTCGCGTAAGACCTATCTGTTTGTTGACCATAACTATGATGTTACTATAATTAAATACGAATAGTAGCAAAAAAAGTTTAACACCAGCGACAGGACTAGAATCTGCGACTACTTCTTAAATGCGCCAGTTGCTTTACTAATTAAGCTACAAAGACCACTTCCTGAGATGCTCAAAATTCTCCTTCTACTAAACTTGTTATCCGTCATAAGGGCGACGTGTGCGACATCTGGTGAACCAAAATGCGATGGGTATCAGCGACAATTTTTTTTATTTCTCCTATTCGTATTTAATTACAAGTAATTGTTTCGCAGGCGTTATTGCGTAATAAATTATAATGATTTAACTATAATGCATGAATTAAAACTTTACAACTTAAAAACTTTAAAACACAACAAAACATTTTCAACAGAATAAATAAAATTCATCATTTAAAAAGCACAATCTTAGCGGCCCAAACTAGAGGGGTGAACCGAAGATACCCCATGTTTGGCTCCCCGCTTGATCCCACCTCTAACAAGACGCCGTAATGTTTGACTAATCATTTGAAACTTAATACATGTGTCTACAAAATTTTTGTTTAAATTGACTGCGTTAAGAAAATCAAAGGAACTGTTTTATTCTTACTAATTTAAAAAGTGGATTTTGCATTTTACTAGAATACCATCTAGTAAAATGCAAAATCCACTTTTTAAATATAAGAGTATAAATAACATAGTTATAATTTTATCTTAGAACATAATATATAAACGTGTGTCTAAACTTATAGTTTTTTATATTTGCTTCGGTGTTTTTTATCAGGGATCAGGGGATACAGAAAATATTTTTTTTATTTTTTATTAAAGCCTCTATAAAGCTAACTTGATACAATTTAATGCCGCACTCAGAGACTTTAATTGTTACTTAAGGGATTCCTTGTCATCGATTTAAGTAAGCAACCTCTTAGACTTTTGAGAGTTCGGGTCTCTGCCGAGCATGCTTTAGCGAAACCTTGGCTCCAGCAAAGGCAAGCTCGGGACCGGGGTGTTTTTAGTCGGTGCAAGTCCGACATATCCCCACGTCGTGCTCTCGGCGTGGTTTGAAGTCATTAGATTTTCACCCCGTAAAAAAGGTACTAAGGAATTTAAGTAACCATTAATATCTCTGAGTACGAAAGTCAATCATCAACTTTAGACTGTAGTCAAAATACACTTTTGCCTTTTGCAGGCAAGACTATCAGATATTTCAATTTTCTATACAGTATTTACTCTCATTATTAAAAGTGATTATTAAAAAAAAAACTATCCTTTGTTTTTACCATCCAAATCTTATATAAGTACTATAAACTAAGCTAACCTATCTATCCGTTTATTAATCGACACGTAAAACACTCAAAAACAAAAACCCCAAAGTTAATCCAAAATTGAGTTGCAAACAACAACCTAGTTTTGCATACAGTTCACACACGTAGTGATGTACACAAAACAATCGATAGTTAATGCATAATATATGTGTTGTTGCTTCGTCGTCAAGGGCCCCAAGTAGCTTCGAAAGATTAAACATTTCGCGGGAGCACTATTAATCAGATCGCCGATTGCACTGACTAAACATCAGTTTAGAGATGTAAAGGTTTTAGTGTCGATGTCGATAAAATAATGTTTTATTTTATGAGAAGAAAACATTTTGTCTACAAATTCAATTTAATTAAACGGTGAGTTAGTAGCTATAAAGGATTTCTGGTATCTATTAATTTTAATTTAGCACGACAAAAAAAAAAATCGACTAATCCTGTGCACATTTATTTCTGCTGAATTACGATTAACAACTATGTACTCCATACCAATTGTTATATAGAATTGTCTCTTAATTTTTTTATTAAATACCAAATCAATTTTAATCACACAAAACTATATATATCTAATAGAAAATGTTAACAAACCAAATTTCGCTAATATCGATATCAACAAACACATCCCTCCACAAAACCCAAAGGGATCACGAGAGCCGCCCGGTTAGTGTGAACTAAATGAATCATTAATAATGCAAAGTTAACGCGATCCTGACCGCAGACATCGATGCGATCCCCTCACTAGCGTTTAGTGTTGTTCATAATTTATATATGTATCGGTTTGATGGCTGGTGTTAAAGCAACGTGTTAACGGTTAATGCAAAGTTAATGAGTTAACGTAAATATTATGTCTTCAAGGTTTGGTAATGAACTTGGGCATAACAAATGTTTAACACGCGCGGTTAATTTGATTGATCTTAGTTGCTAAACTATCTTTATTGGTATTTTTGTTGTAAGTTCTCACAAACATTATGTATAAAATGTATCTCCTGACTGCTTCGGTGTTCTACTGGTCGCAAGCGCGACTGCCCTGCAAGAGGTCTCGGGTTCAATCTCAGGTTGGGCCAAAATTGGTTACAGAGTTTTTCTGTTAAGAAATTCTCAGTAGAGCGCTGAGTCAGGAGGTGTGGCGGTTGCTTACACCCTCGTGTTACGGAAAGCACTTAAAGCCTTTCCCTGGACGTGTCGATCTGCCGTCCCATCGGACTATGAGAGGGAACAGGGACAGATAGTGCACCTGTGTTAGCGCACACACTTGTGCTCTAAAATATATTCTGCGTAATTATCTGATCTCACTTGAGATTGGCCACCAAGGCCGAATTTTTTTTTCGAGATTATGATATTAGCATATCATTAAAAATATGGTACTGGGCATGGAAGAATATTATTAATTATAATAAGTCAACTAGCACAAAATAACTATGGTTCATGTATTTTTTTTAAACAGGAATCGTATCCTTTAGTAGTAAATTTTCTTAACAGTAATGCTTTGATTTAAACACGAGCGAAAATTTTGGGAACCTCCTTGTCTTTGCCTATCTTACTATAGCTGAGGAAGTATCTAAGACTGTTCTTTGTCATGAAAACAATCAGAAACACCTCAAAGACAGAATCACAAAAACCACAAAAACAATTGAATCTCAACCTTCTAACACAACCACAGAGCTCAAATCACCATAACACGTAATCACTGATGTAAGTAGCTACTAAACATATAAGCATATCAATAAATAATATAATAACAAAGACACAATCCGCTACAGTGACCGCTACCCCTGACAGCGACCATTTTGAAAAGGGCTCGGACATGACGTGCCAACAATTCCAGGGCTGCCACTAAACGACAAATATTTATCGAGTAATTCGGAACCTTTTTGTGAAGGGAAAATAAATGGTTTTTTAAACTCTTTTCGGGTTGAACGATTAGGTTGGTTTTTGGGTTGGTTGGTGTTGATGTTTTTTTGTGGTCTGGAGTTTGGGAAAGCTTGGGTTGCGCTGAAAGAATGATGGCGTAACTTAACTGAATAGAAAATATTTTATTTTATTTCTATATAATTCAAATTGCTTAGGTTATTAATAGTTAGGTAATACATAACCAATATTATTCTTTAAAGAGTGTTATTTACAAAATTCAAATTTAAGTTTTTTTTTGTATATAAACCTTTTTGTTATACGAACTCTTAGATAAGCTGACCCGTTCTGTTCTTAATAAATGGTACAACTTTTGCTGTTTTTTTAAAAAGTATGAATCTCTTCTGAATTGGGCTGCCAAATTTTCCAATTCTTGACTAATAAAGACTTTATGTTATAGAATACAAAAATACCCTTAAAATTTAGTCAGTGCTCATACGTACAACCCTAACAGTCATCAACAACTGACAATCGTTCAAAAACCGGACGTCTCCTCCTGTCGTGACGGCGTCCAATATCCAGCATCCCATTACCAAAGAGACGTCTTATCTGATCACTGAATACATCGACAACCCCTTGTAATATTATGACATCGTTTTTCCCAGGAGGTACTTCTGCCTGCAGGTATAGAGCTGATTGATGGGAATGAGTGTATACCTAGGTTGAAATTTTCGTGGATTAGAGTTTAATAGACTTTGAGTAGAATCCTTATTAATCGAGTAGATAATGATCGGAAAATTTCTGCCTTTATTTGCATTTTTCATTCGACCAAAAATTTAACTTTATAATCTTTAGCACCAATAGGTTTCTACAAACGTTGAGTCAGACTAGAATATTTCCGCCATAGTACTATATTTTTTAAAAAAGATTAAATGGCAATAAAACTAATGCAGCAGCAGTGTGAAATAGCAGTAAATAGAATAAACAGATAACTGCTGTAGATAACGCACACTAACCAAAGAGATTTCAGAAAATTTCCAACACATGAATTTCACAAGAACACACTCCACAATTCTGCCATCCCCTATAACCTTAAGCAACACCAATATCCAAGGGCCTGTCGCATATCCAAAAAGCTTTGTCAATGACAAATAGTTTTCGTTTCATCCCGGTTGGCATTTTGACAATAAATAAGAGATATCTCGGAAGGAGCCGGGTGCGGATTTTCAAATAATAAATGACATGCGATGGCCAGTGGAAGGGTTGGGGATTATATGTATGTGGTTGCTTTGATTGATAGTTGTTTGTATTTTTCGAGTTCGCCTAATTCTGTTCGTACTGTTTGTTTCTTCGTGCCATGTGTCGTGATAACTTTAGTTTGGTTAGATCTAGTTTGCTCCTGTCAATGTTGTGGAGGTTTAAAAAGATTAGAAAGAATTTACCTCTGCAGTGTCTCGAAAGATCAAACTATCGGAATTATTAATGATTAAGTAGGTTTTAATCGTTCGACCAATCGATGCAATGACCAAGATATCAAGTTCACTTTTGATCTTGATAATGGACAAATATATGATTTGTAACTGTTTGTCTATGTATCCAACATAAATGTAGAAGATTTCCTTGTTTGGTAGTCAGTAAATGTTTCATTTTCCCTTTGCAGTCCTAACAGAAGATGATAAGCCATATATATTATCGACTGGGAATGATCCTTTTCAACTGTAAGCTAAATACACCTCACTCAAATTATAAGAACATGACATATCTTCCATCATAAACAACGTGACACTTGAATCGACATGAATTCCGAATCCCCTAAAACATCATTGAAAATAGGGAATCCTCTGTAATAGGCAAAATTTCCTTTGACCATTATTCATATGTGACCCATTAAAGTATGGGGTGTTAATACAGGCTGACTTATTGGCTCCATTGCTCATCTACACCCTACGTCCCTAATGTGGCCCTTTAGTGAGGAAAATGGTTGAATTTCTAACATTTTGTATCGGGTCTTTAAAGGATTTGGCTTTTTATAACACTAAACGATCGTATATACGAAGGGATGTAATCAGGAATGCCTAACCTGCTTTTCGATTGATACAAAATTATTAAACAGTTGTTTGGGTATTGAGGTTAAAATTTCACATTTTGTTTGCGTATATTACAGAATGTAGAGATAGCCTAGGTTATATTCGATTTATTTAATTAACGATTTATTTAGACAAAACATTAATAAATTATACACACACTTTCTCTTAAATCACTTTCTATCCATTGGTGAAAACCATACAAATTTTCGTATGTTCATTAATTTAAAAACTACCGAACGGATTTCCGTATGGTAGTTTTTAAGTTCATCGTGTTCAGACAGATAGCCTTATCGACAGATTTATAATATTTATAGATGAACAGCACGAAACCTGCCATCATTACGTCATCGTCCATTAAAACTATCTAAGTTCAAATATCTATAAATCTTGTCAATAAAGTGTACTGTACAATAACGTAGATACCTAATAAGTCTGCGTCTTATACTGACTTGGCCGATACCATTAACCCTATTTCACTCAATCTATTTCAAAGTATTTACCAATTGACGTTCATTTTTCTTTCCGTATCCCACAAGTGACGGTAAGGCAAGGGTTGGTAATCGGGGGTGATAAATGGCCGGACGACTGGTGGACTTAAGGATAACCGGGTCACTACAGGTTGGAGATAGAACCGGATTGATGGTCGCAAGACCCGGGTAAGGTTGTTTTATTTTTGAGTTATGTTTAAGAACTTAAAGTTAATTGAGAGACATGAAAAAAAAATTAAAAAGATATAACATAAATAATAGGTACATAATTATTTAAGACATAATAAATAACATAAGAAATAAAATTAATTATTTAAGACATAATTATATTTTTTTTTCCGTAACTAACTATTCCTAGCAAGTTATATTATTGTAAAGTTTTTAACACTAAAATAAGCATAGAGTGCTTGCATCGCTAGTAGCCCGTTGTAGCTCTTGTAAGATTTTTTTAGCTGTAAGTACTACGCTCGTTTACTCATTAAAGTGATTTTCCGTGCGACGACAGACGTTTAAGCGCACATATCGAAGGTTTCGATATTATTAAGGAAATATAAGTTTTTAAGGTCGTATATTAATAAAAAAGGGCGCACTTTAAATATTAGAAATCTCTTGAAAACTGTTTGAGTCTACATTTATGGAGGTCATGTTTACACTACTTTATATTTTACCAAATCCACCCAACTTTTCATCAGTCCTCCATCTCCCTATATTTCAATGCAATACCTTATTCTACCTGCAGTCTATTGCTGCTTATTTTTCGCTACATCCTCTCAAGTACCTGTACTCAACAAAATATCTCAAAATCCATAAATAACCTACTTCGAAAGACGTGGGGTCACCCCAATTTGCATGTCCTTAGGGTTGTCAAGCTAACAATAATTTATTTGCGTCAAATATCGGGGGATGGAATTACTGTGTCGCATCCTTATTCGCATGTATGAGTGATGGACAACCCTTGTGTGATGGTCATTTGTTATGTGATTATAGAGGAATGGCGTGTGTGGTGTGTTTTCTGTTCAAAAATTGTTTAATATGTATTTATTTTGATGCATACATAGCACGCTACATGCAAATACCTTTTACTTAGAAGAAAAACTCAGTTTATTGATTAATAATAATGGGATTCGATTTTAATTTGATTAAAATAAATAAGCTATTTCTAGTTTTAATAAACTACATTTTCCTATACATTTAAAAGAAAAGAAATCATAAAAGAAACAACGTCACCAATCCTAATTGACATAATTGAAAAACAATGTACAATTTTATTTTTTACTAGCTGTCCCCCGCGACTTTGTTCGCGTGTTTTAGTTTCAACGATTTTTCATTTTTGCAACATTTTTCAATTATGCTCCGCTCCTATTGTTCGTAACGTGATGTTATATAGCCTATAGCCTTCCTCAATAAACGGACTATCCAATACAAAAAGATTTTTTCAATTCGAACCAGTAGTTCCTGAGATTAGCGCGTTCAAACAAACAAACAAACTCTTCAGCTTTATAATATTATAGTATAGATTTAAGACCCCTGAGGAATGATTGTAATCCTTGTGTAGCGAAGGGTATAACAAACATTCAAATTACATGAAAAATGCTAGTGCCATGCGGGGATCGAACCCGCAGCACGCCGCGCTCAGTGGAAATTGGCGTGGTGACCAATCGGCTATCCGTGCAGTCAAAGTAATTGTCAAATCGTCATTAATATTAGTTTCTTTAGCTAACTAATCCGTTAGGTACCCCAAAGAAACAATTTAGTGTCTAATTCAGTTTATTCCTCAAATGGACATTAGAAAACTTTAAAAATTTAACTATAAAAACACAAAAAGACATTAAACATACACAACGATATTATTTGTAAACTTTAAATTGTAAAAAAAAATGGACAACATCACAATACATTGTTCTGAACCTAAAGTAATTAGCTAAAGTATAACCACATACACCCAGACCAGACTGAGACAATGTAGAAAAATGGAAAAGTAGAAAAATTAACAATGTAGAAAAATTTTCTACATTTACCCATCCGGGGATCGAACCCGGGGCTTTAGAGCTAGCAAAACCTTGAAAACCAGTGTGTAGTCGTCGAATTAAGTAGGTAGTCAATATATCGATCTCATAATAACTTTAGCTAGATCACTGCATATGCCGCTATGGACTGCCCTTAATGTATACAGGGTGTATCAGTATCGGTATGCCCAATAATACGCACGGCACATGCCGGATCCGGTCCGACGCGGCCGGAGTGCCGGACATCGGACGCCGGTCGACCGGACGATAGCCACTGCACTAAAGGATACAACACATTGGTGTAGATAATTGTTTAATGTTTGTACTTGTATTTTAAATCGCACAAGTTTGTTTCAAGTATTTTAAGGATGAATAAAATGATTTTGGAAATATTTTTATGGCCGCTTCTATAAAAGTTATAACTGTTCTTTTTTTATAATAATTTAATTGCATACTCAAAAATTATATAGCAAAATGTTAAGACATAAAATCATTTCTAATTCTCAGTAAGTTACCTACCTACTGTTACTACCTAACTTCAGTTTTCTTTCTTAGAATCAATTCTCTTTACGGCCATTCTTTGTTGGATTTTATACGTTCATGTCTATTCCAACCAAATATATAAATAAAATTTATATCATTTTGGTTTATTTATTATCTAAATACATTATATTATTTACAAGTATGCATACTCCTTTACATTATTCGAAATTCGAATTCAAACCAATGAACGAGCAATGCACGCTACCCACATCTGTTCTTACCACTATTATAACCAATTTAAACCTTATGTAATAGTAATAAGTCTCAAATAAACTGCAAACCAAGTTGGTTATGAATACAGGATTGATATTGTGAGGTATTGGCCCGTGACGTCACATGTTGTTCGCATTAAACTACGATTGAGTGGCGTGGAGTTATTTGTGTGTATTGGAAGCCATTTTGCTTTTATATTGCTTAATTGTTATTGAATATCTGACTTAATTTTAATTAAAGTTTTTAGTTGACGTTGCAATGGAATGCAACAGTTGTATTTAAATCATAGTATCATCGTTACGAAATTGTCTCTAGTAAAAGACTTTATATTACTGGCTGGTACCTAAATGTCGCTATTACCTAACCCATATACAGGGTGTTAGCCAAAGGGTATATCTATCTGGTATTGAGTAAGTGTACAAAATAACAGCGTAGAATGAGTTAATTATTTAATTTCCAATATTTGGAATCAATTATTATTCGACACCAAAAATCATAACCAGACCGCTGAAGCGAACTATCAAAACATATGGCGAGTGACGTAATAAGATATTGACCCTCGTAGTGCGGTTACTCGTTAGTTATGATTTTTGGTTTTTAATAATTGATGCGCAAAATTGTTTGTCAATTATTTAATTAACTCATTTTGATATAAAAATTTGTATGCTGACTCTATTCCAGATGTAGCCTTCATCCCTTTTCGATATATATACCCTTTAAGTAACAGCCTGTATATTTATAGACTGCAAAAAAAATTGATATAATCACTTAAAGAAAAAGTGGTAGGAAGTAAGATTTTCTAATATCTTGATTTTTTTAAGTGTATACTGTAAGGTGAAAAGGACATGTCTAACGTTTCCCTCAACAAAACAAATTAAAAAAAAACATACACTAAAACCTAATGTAACTATACCCTGTATATAACTCAAGAGGTATTTAAATACAGATAATAATCATAATGTTTTCACAATTCTTCAATGAGTCTCGACCTAAGTGCGTAATTGCAAACAGTCGTCATACACTTTATAATATACAAAAAATAACAAATACAACATGCCAACCAATTTCAATATCAAAAGAAAATTGGCACACGAATTCAAAAACTTTAAGTTAATTTCGTAATAAGAACAAAGAAACAGAACTACTGGAAGTGGCTTAACTAGCGAATTAATAGCTTGGCACGGTAGCGAGCGCAGTCGATACGAAAGCAATAAATAATACAAGTAAATACGTACAAAGAATTTGGCTGCTGTGTCCAGCGTTCAAGATGTAGGGTTACTAGATATGGCATTGCTGTTTTTCTGATACTCTGAGATGTTTGATCTAAAACGTTGTACTTATAATTATCTTTTAGTGTAATGTGAGTGGTGGTTGGAAAAATGTTTCGTCTTTTATAGCAAATTTGTATCCGGTTCTTATTAATTTTAAGACATTATCACACTCATATAATATGATAGTTTACAGTTAACAGCTGGACAACCACTTCCATGCTTATGTGGTGAAACACTACTTTAAAAAAAGATATTAAAGTATTAAAATTAGTGCGCTGGATGATTTAATGAACAATACTGACGCTGCAGTTCTCGATACAAAATTATGGGATAAAAATATCTAGATTGCCATCAACACTATAAAATAAATAAGTGCAAACAATAGCTTACTATGGGATACTGTATTACCCAGTAAAATGGGTTGTGGAGAGAGCGAGCAGCCGCTCCAAGTAAAATACGGTATTCAGCTGACAGACTGCAAGCCGACCCCAACATAGCTTGGGCAAAGGCTAGGCAGAAGTATAGCTTTCAAGATGGGCCCAACTACGCTCAACAAAACACCAACATCTCTTCCATTCCCTCTACATCTACGAGCGTCCAGTTAGGACAAAACTTGTACAATAATCGCTAATGGAGCGTTGCAGTGGTCACAATTCACGCCATGCCCGCTGCCACGTTTATTGCTGAACTACGTCAATACTTTATTATGTCTGATAATTATATTTTAGGAAGTTACGTCGCTTATTATTTGATGTATTTTATTTTGTTTCTCTTGAAATAAAACTACTTTGAACGGATTCTATCGCGGTTTATATTTAGATTTTTATTTCTCTGTTTTAGTTTTTGTTTACTCTTGTATTTTTTTAGGTTTCTGCTAATTCTAGTGGCGGAATAAATTAGTTTTCTTTTTCAGTATAGATAGGTGGAAGATTACTAAGAATTGTGTGACTTTTTTGTAATGTCGTTGGTAAATGTATGCTTATTGTTATTCTGGCACATGTTCTTTAATATGCATATTTAGAACAATTTTAGATTTTAGAGTGACAGTTTTAATGTCCAGTCACAGATTAAACCGTAAAATTAATCCGTTTTAATGCAATTTTAGGAATGTATGTTCAAAGACTGCACGGATAGCCGAGTGGTATAGGTTACCACGTTGACTACCACTGTGCACAACGTGCTGCGGGTTCAATCCCCGCATGCGTGATCCGCATATGCGTGATCTACAAATGCTTTTTCTAAGTCTGAGTGTTCTTTGTGCATGTATGTGATTTGAATGTTTGTGAAACTCACCGCGACACAAGGATTATATCTTATTGATTAGTTCTAATATTATCTTTTTGATTAATTACTTAGTGCGGGTGTCGTTTTCGTTTTTTTATGAATAAGAAATAAAGACATACATTACATGAATAGGATAGAAACTGCAAAAACTGTGTTAAACGATTTAAAATTAATAAAATTACAAAACAAGTGACTAACTGTGCTTAATACTTGTTTATCCGTACTAATTTTATAAATGCGAAAGTAACTCTGTCTGTCTTTCTGTCTGTTGCAACTGATTTTGATGAAACTTGGTATGGGGTAAGCTAGGATCCTAAGAAATGACGTAGGTTTATTTTTGCCGCAATAACTGACACCCACGAGGGCGGACCCGCTGGCAACAACTAGTTCCCTATTAGAAAAAAGTGAACATCAGGACAGCATATACCCGCCACTTTGTTACAGTTTTCCACAATACGTTTGCAGGTTCTCTGTAGAATTTATTAATGCGGTAGAAAGGAAAACCTAAGCCTATCTTCCTGTGTAACTCTAAACTACACTATTCAGTAAAGTCGGATGAAACCGCAACTAACTAACGGTTAAACAACAGTATCATGCGTCTTTCTTAGTTTGTTTTAAGACGAGAAGCTGTAGAGCGTTCATTTGGGCCATTGATGCTGCCCTGTTCAGAGTAAGAGACTATTTTATGTTATACTAGCAGCCTGTCCCGGCAACGCACGGGTATTTAGCAAAAAAATCAAAATTAAAAATAAATTATATAGCCCATGTCACCCGGGGATAGAGTAGCTTCCCAACAGTGAAAGAATTTTTGTACCTGAGGGTCCAAAAAATATAATAGAAGACATGGAGTAGCTCTAGCTAGAGTAGACTTGACATAGTTGCCATGCAAAAACGCAAAGAGCCCAAAACAGATCTGAGGCGTTGTTGGGAGAAAAATTTTGCCCGGCTGTGGGTTCCGTGGAATCTGATGATGATGAAATACAGATTTATGTCCTTTTAATTTTGATACAATTAGAAACAAAATAATTATTATAGTACTGAATAATCAGCATATTTCTTTTTCTCAACTGAGCGAAACCCTATGTTTTTTCCCATAAAGTAACCAACTAGTGCCTGAATGCGAGCATTAGACGCATGCAGGTAAATACAGGTAGACACAGGTCTGCAGTGTGCGGTGATGCAATCCACTACGGCCATCTTACACCATACTTTATCTGCACTCACAATTAGTTGCCGCGAGATGGCAGGTAAAACTATACGACACGGAAGGAAATGGAGATGTCGAAGCAAAGAAATTTTGAACCAATCAGTGCGTTTTGTAATTTAGCTCGTGTTTATGTTCGTATCGTAGGTAGATTACGTTGTCCTAAAAGTTTAATGAATTGAATTGAGTATAAAAATGAGATTCAGTAGTAATAAAATTGATCAAATCTTGGGACAATTAGAAGAAAATGAAAAAAACTATACCAAGTCGTATTATAGTCGAAGTCACTTTGTCACCTAATACTTTGTAGATTGTAATTTTATCAATCCTTATCTATGAGATTCATTTGTCTAGATTTTTCAACATCAGACAGTTTGTTAATCGACTGCAAAAGTAGGAGGTTCACAACTCGAAGGTACCTCAAAGGTCGTCCAATTAAATTTCATAAAAATCGATTCAGTAGTTTTGTTGTTTTTTAATGAAATCGGTTTTTATTACATTTATGTGTATTTAATTATAAATACCTAATCTACCGATATTTATCTTTTGGTTATCAGTTTAGCTTTTTACCACTATTAGATTTTTGGGAGCTGCTTCCAAAAATATTTTAGCCATACCATCTCCACGCCACTTGTATCCCTCATCTCGTCTTCAGAACACAAGTCGTTAGTAACAAACTCCACACATTTATGTCACCGGATACACAATCCCATTATAATTTTAAATTTTAAGCTCATTTATTTGCGTTTGCGCCCGATGGCGTTAGCGCAATCTTTGATGTGCTTTTGATACGAACTCACTTTTGCTAATCTTTTTTCTTTTAGTTGTAAAGACATTTAGGTGAGATTGTTCTAAGTATTGTTTTTTTTTTCGTGGTGTTTGAAAGGAGGTTGTAAAAGTTATTGTGTAAGCGTACACAACCATATTTTTGTACAGGTAATAATATTGGCTAGTATATACAGGGTGTTAAGGGTGAAGAATACATCTGGCATAGAGCACAGTTTACAAAATTTCAGCTTAAAATGAGTTCAATAAATAATGGATATTCAATTTTCGTATCAATTTATTCGACACCAAAATTCATAACCCGATCGCTGAAGTGTATCTTAACATTTAGCGAGTGACGTAATAGGATATTGACCCTTGTAGAGCGGTAACACGTTTGTTATGATTTTTGGTGTCGAATAACATGATGCGAAAATTGGATATCAATTATTTATTTAACCCACTTTAAGCTGAAATTTGGTAAGATATTGTGTCGTAAATTTTTCATTGTCTAAAAGACGGACATTAAAAAAAATCTCCACGTCCCTATTCAAGATAATATTTGACGTATCGTGCATATTTGCAAAGTAATCATTTCTTACAGGGAATCATACAAATCATTTCGCTTTGAATCTTTTTTTACTAGGAAACAAAATATCACTTATTTACTTATCTTAGATAATAAAATAGTTCACTAGCTATGTTAATACTGAATATCTTACGAAAATTAAATAAACAAACAATTAATATAACATCCAACGCATGCAAATAACATACATTTAATTACCCAATTTTTACACCTTTATGCGGAAGCGGGGCGAGCTAGTCGCGTCCTCAATCACACCGTAATGTAACATAAAATAAAAACATCATTAGTTGGCTGTCCTCTCTCCAAATTATGAAATAATACGCGCGCAGGTGTGACCTGCGCGTATTGTACTTTACTTTTTTCTCGTATTTTTGGGGTTGCGTAGTCAAATTCAGGAACATTTTTATTAAGTTTTAAAACTGTTTTTATTTACTAACGACTTTGGCCAGAGAGACCTGGTCAAACCGTCAAGATATTAAGGTAATTGTATGTTTTCACGTGAATTTCCTTGACGTAATAAATCATTACTATCGCATACCTACTTCTTTTCTAATTCTCTCAATAGTTTTGTGTCGAGAAGGAACTAAGTTGGCATTGTAGATTCATATAATTATGGAACTACTTATTGTTTTTGATTTTATTACTTATAATGACAGCGATTTACGGAACATACATGCGTAAGATTGTAGGTTCGAAGCCATGACGATTTTCATTAGGTAGGTACTTTATTATTTAGTGTTAATTATTTTAATACTCTGTTAGGAAATAATATTTATGGATTGTGTGCACACTGACACAGAAACATTTCTAGGCTAACACATATTTTTTTTTTAACTAGTTAAGGAGAAATGTCTTGGACCCAACTGTTTCATCCGAAATATGTACAACAAAAAAAATCTAGATGAAAAGAAGAGTAAAAATTAGGTAGACAAATAAATTAAAAAAAAATCTCAAATCTACATAAACATCAAACTTAAGTTTACTGACACAAAAACATACGGAACAGCCGCGCTTCTAATAAAACACACATTGCAGTGTTTATTTGTAAATTTTCACATTATTTTACATTTTTCTAAAGTTACACGTACGATTCTGTCCTGTCGGGAATTTCATTTGGTTCACAAATAATAGCCGGTGACTCGCTGCATGCATATCTTCATTTACTTGTGTTTAATTTATAACGAGGGTAGGTTGAGATTTTTTATAATTTCAATAGTTTTTTACTATTTAGCTTATAAATTGTAATAATTATTTTTTTTGTTCATTATGCGTGTTAAGATATCTTTATGTGTGTTGCCTTTACAAAAGTTTAATTTATTAACAAGTCATAGAATAGAATATTTATTTCCTCAGAAGGAGATAGTAGGTATTTAAAATAAGCTGGTTACATTACATCATTAAAGAATCCGTGTACAACTGTACATTCTACCATTTTGGCATGCAAACATCGATTCATGATATTTTCTAAATATTAATCATATTGCTGAATACAATTTCGAAATGTAAAAAATTAGATGATATTTGACATGGCTTTGACGTTGGACAGCGCTTCGCTCGACGCTGAAATTTAATAGATTATCACCCCAGACATTGTTCACAGAACTATAAATATAAACGGATTTTTTATTTATGATATCACCGCAGAGAGATAAAACCTAGTAAACTCCTTAGAACCCAATAGCCATTTTTAATCATCACACACGTCATGTAAATTTATTTAAAACATTCCCATCAATTACAAAGTTCATCAGGCAAAAAAATATACAAAATAAGAATTATAATAATACAAAATTAATTAATTCTAAAAAAATGAACAACCAAACCCGAATCCGCGATACACCTGGGCTTAGAGGCGAAAGGGGACGAATGGCACAGAAACACTAATTAAATATAACTGGAAATATTTTAATAAGTTTACGTGGGCGCCCGGCTCTGTTTAAAACAAATATTATGTCCGCTTGCACTGTACGTTAAGTGTGGCTGGAGAGGCAGCGATTTTCTAATCAAGACAAGACTTATTATTTTTAATTATTTGTTAAGCATCGACGCATTCGGAGCGAATATTTTTATAATACAAATAGTAGAAAGAAAAACTTAAACATCAGGCAGGACTCGAAAGAATAGTTTTTTGAAGTTTTCAGTCTTACTTTGGGATACTGTGTTTCCCAGTAAAATGGGTTGTGGAGGTCAGATAGGCAGGAAACTCCATGTAGGAAACGGTATTCAGCTGAATTCGGTAAGACTGGAAGCCGACTCCAACATAGCTAGGGAAAAAGGCTAGGCAGAAGAAGAATAGTATTCTCAATATTGCTATAATATAAAATTTATCTCGAATATTCTTAAATCATTTACAGTATATTCTTAATTTTCTATACATGTTGTTCATATTGAGGCTTTATCAAAATATATATTTTTAAATCTAACTTATATCCGAATACTGAAACTTTAATCAGTTTTAAGTAGCCGTTAAGTCTCGTGAAGTCTCTGTCACTTTTAGGTGTAAAGTAGCGGTAGATACACATTTAAGAACGTCTTAAAGTTAAATGGCGTTTCATTATTAGGGGTAGGACTCTTATTAATGACCTTAAATATGAAATCAATAATTCAATATTCATAAATTCAAAATTCATCAATAAGTTACCATAATTTATTTAATTTAATGTATTTTCTTTTTATTATTTGATCAAAAATGCCGTTTCTTCAGCCCGCTATCGCGGTCGCCAAATTGTTAGCCACAGCGCTAGCGTTGAATTTTAATATCATTACTTGTGCTGCGTTTTTAATTTTATAAAAGCCGAGACTTTCTTTTGTTAAACTTACTTGTATTTGTTTGGGCACCTGTTTACGTTACCTGTTTCATTTTATGTCCAATGTAGATTCAATATATTAGATTAGGAATAGAAACAACATGTATTTTCTTTTGAAAGAAGACATTAAATATTTGACTTACTTAAACTTTATATTTAAAATGTAATGTAAAATAAGTTGTTCACTTTTAAATTTCTTAATACTTTACAGTTACTATATTTAATTAATTATTACAATACGTTAAGATAAACACTAACAAGGTTAGAATTTAAATACTATTTTTGTTGTCCGTCATTTAAATTATAAAAAAATATTAGACACCTATTTTTTCTTACGATACCTACAGTCTAATATTAATTTTTCATCATACAATTTTAAATTAGTAAGTACCTATATATACGATTTTAAAGTAATTAATATTTAAGGCAAATATTTAATCACTGATAATAACTCACATGAAATTATTTTTTCTTATAATTACATTAAAATCTAAAAGGTTATTTAATTTTATTCATGTTTTAATTTGATTTCATTTCTTCTAATGAACTATTTAACGCTTTTAAATGAAATAAGGAATAAACCAATAAAATAAAGTTGTCAACAAAAATAGCCATTACTCCAATAAAATTGCAAAGAAATTTACCGCCGTTCCTTAATTTACCGGAACATTAATTAACTCTTTCAGAACTGACAGGCTGGCTTTCCTCCTATTGGAGACATTAGCAATTTTTCCCAATAAACCCGTAATTGCTTTAACCAAATACTCGTTTCTCACTCAATCAACATCTCCAGTGTTTTATGACTTCCGTGCCCCTGTCTTTCGTAGCGCTTTAAGCGAATTTATTCTTATATAACGTCTAACTTTATTAAAAAGGGCTCCAATATCGCAGCGCTTTAAAGTCACGAGCATTCCATTCGAGTTGGAATCAAAAATTTAAATTGCTAACATTCTTCACTCGTTCACTCTTTATTGGTGTCCTGATGCGCTCATTGGAATTGCGGTTCTTAATTTTATACGTGACTTTTCTTAGACTGATTAAAGTCTTGTTTGAAGGAGCTCTTAACTGTTATTATTTAACACGTATAAAGTTAAAAATAAATTAAGTATATATTATATATATATATTTTTGTTTTAAAATGGTGAAGAATTCAGATGATACCTTTTTGACGATTATAATCGATGGTGACAACTTTTTTCTGATAGTTAGATATAAATTTTAATCTTAAAAGGATAAGTTGATGTTTTCTTGAGAATAGTAAATACATTTGATTAATGTTTGTAGTAGTATCTATGTAGTAATTTGAAATAAATACATTATTTACAAGTTTTACGCTAAAAACAAGCAGTACTTAATCACAAATACCAAAAGCAGTTAAAACAACGCAAGTAAAGCACATAAATTGAGTTCACCTGAACTTTACTTAAAAAGAATATTTAAATTGGTCCAATACTTAATTTAACCATGTTCACAAATCAAGGAAAAGTTTTCCGAACTTTTTAATTTAGAGCCACAATTCTTTTTCGGATATCGAGGGGATAAAAAGATACATTTGTTCGTTTGTGAGGGCACGAGAGGGTTAAACGGCGATTTTCCCTATTACTATTGAGACAGATTTACACAATGCCCTGGGCCAATGGGCTTCTCAAGACGATATTTTGATATCTTTATTGGGATCTTGCAATATAATAAAATATGTTTGTGAAAAATAGTGGCAATTTGAATGTCAAGTTAGAGGGTTGAGGAATGAGATTATGACCAGGCAATACAACGGAAGAGATTGTAGTTCTATTAAAGTACAATATTTATGTTTATTTTTTTTGCTTCAGCGTGAAATACGTCTATGACAGTAAATAAACAAAGAAATACGTTCTAGCATTGTATTATTTTTATTAAATAACGTATTGAAATAGTGTTTCTGAATAATTTACAGCTGGCTATTTCCTGATGATATGATCTTTGGGGTTACTTTTGAATGAATTTCAATTCAAATACAATGCCAAACACAAACGACACACAGTACTAAGAAAATACTGTCAATAATCAGTTCTTTTTTTCAAGATAACATTAGGTCTGTATTGAAATTAAAATTAATTGAAGAGTTAGGGCACTAGGGTAAATAAAAAATACAGATGTTACTGAAAGCTAAGCGAAAAATATTAAAAATAATATGGATTCCTATAAATTATATTATCTATACAACATAGTGCTAAATTGACATTATTTCTAACCACAATAGTTACTTTTGTTAACCCTTAAAACGACAGTTACGTACAATATCCAACATCCGTATATCCATACGTAAAACCATGCCTCCAATAAAATTGTCGATACTTTGGAAGCAAATAAATAAGGACACCCCATTGAGTATCCGCAAAATAGAATGGACAGAGAAAAAAATATCCGACCGCTAACAGACCAACTTCCGAAGTCGGATATTTATGGACAGAAGGGGTGTTTTATTGCGCCGTGTTCCATTTTAACCCACTTGCCCCTGGCCCTCTGCACTCTACAGTGAGACCGTTGAGTACCTGATTCTATTTGGTTATTTGATGGTTTCATTTTAGTGTTGTTTGTTAGGACAATGTTGGTGATTTTTTATGTACTCGTTACTTAATTTTAAATCGGTTTTCTAGGATTTTTTTTTAGTTTTTTATCGTCCCTCTAGGCCTTAAAAGTATATGTTTTAATTTCTTGATTTCTCTGTCTGTGTGCTTACCATAATCTACTATGTTTTGCCCGCGTCTCCGCCCGCGTAGATATGAGTTATCGCGGCAAAAAATAGCCTATGTATTTTCTTAGAATCCTAGCTTGCTTCATACCAAGTTTCATGACAAAATCGGTTGAGTGGTTTAGCCGTAAATCAAACAGACATATAAAATTACTTTTGCATTTGTCATATTAGCATAAATATAATATCTTCGGACTTTGCTTGTGCCGCAAAATTTACATATCTAACCCTCTATTAAACTTTCAATTCAATTAAATCTTTACATCACAAGCAGGTTTTAACCTACTCAGGTGTTTATAACCATAAAGCCCTTTTTTTCTAACATTAACTACCTAAATTAAATAACATTTTCAGTAAAGAAAAATGTTCACTCACTTCGGTGTAACAAAAGTCCTTTTTATTCGACGTTTGGAAAAATAAGTTTATTTTTATCAGCGTATTTATATGTCATAGTTTTGTACCCTCGGGGTGATAGTGATTCTCAGATATGGACATAATATAGTCCTCTTGAATTGCTTCTGTTTGGCAGATCATTCAGTTTTATGGTGTATATTGTGATTTGTTATGCATGGGTATATAGGTACATAAAATAAGTTTTTTTTTGTCTAAAGAGGTTGCTATCACCTCCAACTATTTGTATAATAACTTTCGTGAGGAGTAGGTGTTCATAATTATTTAAAACAAAACAGTTTACTCACCTATATTCTCTGGATCGCCCGACTGGTTTCAGACTCAATAGGAATCCCTAATCATGAGCTGACGCGGCGGCGGCGGCGGCGGTGGTGTCGCGAGTCGAACTGACCAACTACGACTGACCTTCAACTAAGCTAAATATGCTTGTGTCTGGAGTGGGTTCACGTGGATAGTGCAATATGTGGTGTTCGAACCTGCGACCTCTCGATCACAAGGATGACAACCTAACCATTAGGCTATTGCCGCTTCACCGTATGTTTCATAGGTAGAGAATGTAAGGCCAAGAACATCCAGTTTCTGCAATCGTCATATTATTTACTTAATATTCTAATATGACGACCTCCGTGGTCTAGTGGCGTACACACCGGTTTTCAAGGTGTCGCCAGCTCTGAGGTCCCGGGTTCGATCCTCGGCCGGGTCAATGGAGAAAAAAACCCCTTTTCTACATTGTCTCGGGTCTGGGTGTTTGTGGTACCTTCGTTGTCTCTGAATTCCATAACACAAGTGCTTTAGCTACTTACTTTGGGTTCAGAGCAATGTATGTGATGTTGTCCACATTTATTTATTTATTATTTATTATTCTGTAAATGTATTGTATTATAACTTAATATACTTAATGTATTAATAAACTTAATGTTAATATACTTAATATTAAGTTCTAATACTTAAGAATATCGTAATTTAGATTAGACTCAATGTACTACCTAGATACTTATGAAATTTAAAGTAACATTAAGAATAGTTTTTATTACAGTATTCAATGCAAATTGAAAATCAAATAACAAAGTTTAGTGGTTTTAATACACACAATTACAGTAGTGACTGTACAAGAACAACTGCAACTTTGTGCATACAAATCCGCTGGACCTCCACGACATAGCTAGGCCACCACTCACACAAAAAAATATCTTAAACCATCCCAATAAATTAAGCACACTGCACTTAACAAACAAGCAAATACAACATAAAACCACGGACACACATTTATCTTGCGAATACATCGACACTAATACAGAAAAATAAATCCACCCCCGACCCCAAAGGGGTTGATAACAGTTTGGACGTCAATAGCCAACGATTTGCCACAACCCACCCCTAAATTGGTAGAAAGACGTGTAGGCCGGATAAAAAATGTCTTCGAATCAAATGAAGATCGTTTCTTCTATGGGTTTATAGGGAATTAGATGAGTGTAATTCTATGTGATTTTTCTGTTTGTTTTTTTTTTTAGTAAATATTATTAAATATTTACTAAAAAACTCAACATATTTCTTCTTGATTCTCTTAGCGTTATTAATAGTTCAATGACAATTACAAATTAAATACGAATTACGGAATTTTAATATAACTTACACTGAAAGTCGAAAACGCAATATCCAATATATTCGATAATTCCTGCATAAGAGGGAAATTTATGTGATAATGATGATTATTTCTTAATTTTCAAGTTATGTTTTTATTAGCTTAATCCAGACTTAAGTTAATATTCGTATTGTAACGTAAGTGTTTTACTTTACTAAACAGCTATTTCAATAAAAATACACACAAAAAAAATCAATCGTCTAAAAAAATTGCCCTATTTGGCCGCATCAATTTATCCGGGCCGGGTATACCCGACCAACCGGCTTATAAGTTTCTTCAGCTAATGTTTGTTAGTCTGACCACGGCTCTCCCACGGGTGAGATTTAGCAATAAATTGGGTAAGTTAAGTGATTTCCCCTTTCAATCTTTCAATGCCTCTGTGGGTATTTTTTATGCTGCCCCTTGGCTTCATAATTCAGTAGGTTGGGATCAATTCTATTTGATGTTGCCATGTTGAATTTTTTAATGGAAGATTTCTTTTGTTTTTTCTTTGCTTGTTTATACTTACCTCTTTATTTTATTTTTATGTATTTATTATTTATATACACACACAAAAAAAAAATGTTGGTACAAAGGTTATTTGTAAGTAATATCTTTCAGTAGGGAACTTGAAAAGTTTCCACAGAAACATGACTTGGAGTAGTAGTCTTTACAATTAAACTCGAATATAAATAATATTAAAAAGCTGTCTAACTATAATTACAAAATGTAGAAAAATATAATTATCTCTTAGTAGGGATCTTTCAATCATTCTTTATAATATTACATTTATTAATTCATGTCAACTATTTATACATATTTAAATTTACATGAACCTTTTTTTTCTATATTTGGTAGGTCTGAGAATAGATCCGTAGACAATTTTTTATACCAATACGTGATAAGGGTGGCTATCTCCAAAATTATATTTTTTGAGACAACATTTATATAGCAAAACAACGTTTGCCGGGTCAGCTAGTATGATATAATAATGACGTAATATACACTTTGTTAATGAAAACAATAGAATCGTGACTTCCCAAGGCCAACATCAACATGAAAGCCATAAAAACACAAGTAAAGTCCCAGGAAATAGCTAGTGCGGCAAATTTTTCATGTTATGCAGAACTGCAGTGACCTTTATGTCAGTCATATGGAAATGTAGGAAGGAAACGAGTGCTATCAGGCCCTTGACAGCCGGATCCAAGTATCATAGCTACTTATGTACTGAATGCTATATACTATATGCTATTTTTGAATGATGATGTTTCATTGTATACTTACTTGTAAGATTAAGTTTGTGTATGGTTATATTTATCACGAGTAGATATAGTTGTGTTGATGTTAAATACGTGTGTTTTGTCAGAAACCTCCCATTTTAAGGATGGGATTATTACTGATATTTATTTGGATAAATTTTAAATGTGTGTGTTTAAATGTACGTGGGCAAAATTCAATATTCGGATTGCACTGTTCTTGATTTTGAAAGTAGTAGGTAATATTTACAATTCTTAACAAAAAAGTAAGAAAGACAATTTTCAATTTTATCAATTTTAGAGCTTTTCAGACCACTTGTTCCAAATTATTCTATTGTTAGATATTCAAAGTATAATTTAAAATAATATAATGAATGTGGACAATATCACATACATTGCTCGGAATCCTAAACTAAGTAGCTTAATCAGAGACAACGAAGGTACACAAACACCCAGACCCGACATAATATAGAACCAACCAAAGCAACCAGACAACTGATAAACATACTTACATAATTTACAGATAAATTAGACCCAGACAAAAAACAAATGATTATGCGCATCACACAAAGATTTTTTCCGGGTGAAAATCGAACCCACGACCTCCGGTTTAGCAGTCAGGGTCACTAACCACTAGACCAACAGTCCAGTCATATAATATGAGCCTCGTCACACTAAAATACATTTCCCTTAAACAGTGAACTGATAAGTAACACAACTTTGTAGGGTCCATTATTTTATTTCCTGGCCAGTGACCCAGATAATGGTGGAAACCCAATAGCGGCGCGTATTGTCCTGCCGCCATACAAATCTGAATACATTTACCGATGTATGACCGATGCGGACAAGACTTGTTCTTGTATTGAATGGCGTAGATTGCTGGTACCTGCTTAGTGTACAGCGTGTTTTGTTTTTGAGAAAAACAGATGTTGCGCTGACTGTGTTAAAAGTTTTGCATTTAGAAATATGATGAGATTTACAAACAAATATAAAATCTTTAGATCACATATTTAGCTTTTTGTTCAAGCCCTCTATAAATAGTGGAGTATTAACCGGTATACCGGTCTAGTTCCGTCAGCTATCAGTAAATAATGTACCAAATCATAATCCAGAAACCTGAAAAAGAGCTCCTCATCGGGTCTTAATAAACATTTTTTTTTACATAAGTGTTATTAGTAATGTGGATGGAATTCACATTTTTAGCAATCCTGTTAATCCCCCCAAATAAGCTAAATATGTTTGTGTCTGAAGTGTATCCACGTCAATAATGCTATACAGGGTTCGAAACTGCGACTTCGATCACAAGGCCGTTACCGATATAAATTAGGCTATTGCCGCTTAAATTACAAAATAATTTAAAAAACCACCAGGCACTAAATTCCACAAAAATACAGCCAGAAATACCAGTAGTTAGTACAGTTTCACTCGCCTTAATGCACAGTTAAAAGGTACGAGTATGTGCTGGTAACTGGATAAAAGAACCCGTAAATGATAATTATTCGAAGACAACGATATAAAAAAACAACAGCCTGTACCCACCCAGGTCACGTCAGAGGATCTGTCACTCGACACGCGAGCATTGTCCAGGCCGCTATTGTGGCATATTGTGGACGCGCTCGGCCGCCCGTACATTGGAGACGTCGCATTGACTGCGGTTGTCGGTGGCAGATTTCATTCGATTTTTAATTACCCGATGTTAGAATTGAGAATGCGTATCTTGCTTCCATTTATCTCTACTAATCGTTATTTGCGTATTAACTCCTTACTTTTCAATAACATCTTTTACCCAATCCATTCAGTTATACTTGTAACTTGTTTAATTATTTGACTTTTATCACTCCTCATAAAATGTCCATACCACGACAAACTTTTACCTTATTACTTTTTCCAAGTATTCTATAGT
This sequence comes from Diachrysia chrysitis, assembly GCA_932294365.1. Lineage (NCBI taxonomy): Eukaryota > Metazoa > Arthropoda > Insecta > Lepidoptera > Noctuidae > Diachrysia > Diachrysia chrysitis. The sequence goes on along the minus strand of OW028660.1, from coordinate 10,886,576 downwards.
TATTAACAAAGACATTCGGGTCAAAGATTAAAAAAAAGGTCAGTTAAAAATATTCTATCCCTGATTTATAAATTATATGGAGTCTATATAATCTGCTTTAATAAAAAGATTACTATGTGCCTATATAACATCATTTATGACTGTGACTATATCTAGAACCAAAACATAGGTTTATAAAAAAAGGTTTTAAGTCAACATCGAATGAAATACAGAAAGACGCTTTTAAACAAAGTAATCGACTTCCATGAATCCACGACGACTAACCTTAAAAATATCAAAGCAAAACAATATCATCCCTAATAAAAAAATCATGGCTGCCGGGGGATTAAAAAGAGAAAAATTAACATTAAATACTAGCAGTCGTTCGACTTGCGATCTTGCAAACGTCTATCAATAATTAATCAACCATCTCGTCTCGAAATTAGCCACCATTTGAGGGTTAAACAGAGTCTTGTGTAAAGAAAAAAATGTATTTTTTGAGCGAGAGAACCCTGAGGGAAATTTTATATAGGAACTCGGTATCGACAGGGGACACAAGGATCTGGGATATCTGGAAGAACCATAGGAAATTACAAAATTGTCTTACATATTGAACAGAATTCTTTGAATTTTGCGTCATTCTAGGAATATCTTAAAATCTTCAATAAAAATAAAATAGTGTCGATGACGTGATGCTTAAATGGTACAAGCTAACAATCGTATGACGTCAAGGCAAATTGTATTTTCTTGAAAGACAAAATTAGCAAACTATATATACTTTATTTCAAAACAATAAGCTTTATTTTCTTAATCTATTGCAAATATCTATTGGTGTACGTAAAATATCTTTGTGGTTCTTTTTATTTTATATTTTTGTTTGTTATTTTTTTTTTTTTCTTTTTATGTATTATTATAATACGTTTAGATAAAAAGCTGTTGTGCGCACTCTTTAGTGTGACAATAAATACTTTTATTTTTTTCTTCTTCTTTCTTCTGTTTTTCAATAGAATCTCAACCAGAAATTAGAAATTAGTTTTTTTTGTTATTTGAAAAGGTATACTTTTCAGGTCTTGTGGTCACCAAGTCTGATGATGGGATCTAGCAGAAATCGAAGAAAATATTAAAATTTTATTTGAGGTCGGTTTATTTAAAGAGTAAGGTTTATTTGTCTTTACTTAGCTATTGTACCATTAAGTGGTACTAAATTTGCATGCTCTTCACCTCTTTCTTGTGCTATAAGTCTAGAAAAAATAAAGTAACAAGTCAGTTGTGTTTAAAAGTTTTTGAACTCACCTTGTCTCTTCCAGTCTCCTTGCTATCACCAAACGACCCTTCGCGATGAATTAATGAAAAATGAAATCGACTTGGCAAATTTAATTTTTTTTCCAGCCGTGGACTTTGAGGGCAATTTGAGCCGTGATCAAACCGGCGCGTAACGATACGATTTCAATGCTCTTTAATATTGATTACTTGTTTGATGTCAGTTAATTTGATTAGCTATGCTAATCTGGATGGAGATTATTTGGTGAATTAGCTGCGCTTGGTCCGGTTCAAATTGGAATGGAATGAGAGTGACTTATATTGGGGTATGAATGAAATTGATGAAAAATTAAGAAGTTTACACAGGTCTTAAGAACTGTTTGCCACATCGGCAGCTTTTGCGTAGAAAAAAAAAATTGTCTTTAAAAGATTTGTGTAATGTTAAAAACATGAATATAATAAATTCATATTCGTAGTTTCTACACCATTTGTATCATCTTATCAGGTTAGGCATAAAAAAATTTGTTAGATGAATAATTAAAATTAAATGATATTTAAATTCAGGAACAGGCAACATTTTTAAAATAGATCCCAAATCAGTCTGCAAAGGACAAAAAATCTACAGAACATCCCACTACACACCCTTAGGCGAAAAACACCGCCAATCTGTTGATTAGCAACTTTTTATATTTTCGGGGCGACATTAAACACAGATTAATCGCCCCCATTCCCATTGGGAGGGGGCAGGGGGTGAATATTGTACTTCGAATTAATGACAGCTTAAAATTTTTTAGTTGGCTTCGGGCAACGATGCTTTTGAGCGCCAATTTAGTTTGAACTTCGCATGTTTTTGTAAATGCTTCGAAGAAATTTAATTTAAATATGCTATTTTGTACTTATAACTTAATATTATGACCTGTTCGCGGCCAAAAATTCTATACCATAAAAAAAAGTAATATTTAATTTTGTAGATACAAAAATATTAAATATAAATTAACCTTATATAGGAAACCTCATTGCGAGAGCTCTTGTTACACTGGCCGAAATCAAAATCGAATATTAGCCGAAATGAATTCGTATCGAGACAAAAACTTTCAAATTCGAATTTCGAACCACCCTGTCCCCAGTGTCTTGTATTTTAAGAATTTTTATTTATGCAAGTATTTTTTAAATGTTAATAACGCAATGGATTTTATAGGGTGAGTCGTTCGACATTTTTAAAAAGAAATTTTCTATTTCGAATACTTTTGAAAAGAGAACGTTGCGATTGCCAGTTCGAGACGTGATTTCAGTTGTTTTATTTAAGCGCTGAGAGCTATTTCTTTTGGGATCAAGTATTGTTTGAATTTGGAGCTTTATATTTTTTTGTATAAAAATGAAAAAGGCTTCTGTTAAATATTTTGTTAATAGCTTTAAGTACTTTCTAGACGTACTGAAATATAGCTTTAGCAAATTAAAAATGCGTAAAAAGAGCTAGCTATTTATGAACCATAAGCATCTATACTAATATTATAAAGCTGAAGAGTTTGTGTGTTTGTTTGTTTGTTTGTTTGAACGCGCTAATCTCAGGAACTACTGATTTGAATTAAAAAAATCTTTTTGTATTGGATAGTCCGTTTATTAAGGAAGGCTGTAGGCTATATAACATCACGCTACGACTAATAGGAGCGGAGCATAAATGAAAAATGTAGCAAAAATGAAAAATCTTTGAAACAAAAACACGCGAACAAAGTCGCGGGAGACAGCTAGTAATTAAATAAAACTGTAACTATCTTTTTAAAACTGTATAACATTATGTCTTGCAACAGATCGTTTTCCTTAAGCAACAAAATAAAAAAAAAACTAATTAATTTAAATAAATTGAATCTTATTAAGAGGCATCGTTAATTTTTATCGACAATTCATTCAAGACAGTATCAATCCGGGAAGAGAATTAAGCCCAAACGTTTTCATCCTGCATTAGCATTAATCTTGAAACGAACGGACGAACGGAATAAATCGAGCATGAAAAAGAACATAAAAATTAACAAAAAAACAATAGAATTAACATAGAAAACATCTGTGACGGAATTACTACCGCGTTCCCTACTAAGGGAGCGAGATAACTCGATTTGTATTTCTAAATTTCTAATAAATTTCTAATGAATAAACCATGCATGTATTACTGAAAAACTAACCTATGTTGAATATTATACTTGCCTGTTGGTCTAGTGGTTAGTGACCCTGACTGCTAAACTGGAAGACGTAGGTTCGATACCCATCAAGGACAAATCTTTGTGTGATGAGCATGATAATTTTTGTTCAGTGCCTGAATGCAATTTATCTACAATATGTATTTATTTAGAAATAAATGAGTAAGTTCATCAGTTGTCTGGTTGCCATAATAAAGGCCCTTCCTAGTTTAGGATTTAGGTACTATAACTAAGTTATTAATAGTTTCCCAAATGCCATCTTAAAAATCCTTAAAATTTTAACTAAACAGTTTAAGACTTTTACTTCAAAGAAGACTAGTGAGATATCTCACAATTAATTCACCATAATATTTCGAAACAATGGTACTGTATTTAGGCGTACCGCATTGATTCCTCAGATCTCGCCCCCTTGGGACGAACTTTATCTCGTGGGCAATGACCATTAAAAGTAAAATGGCGGATCCCCCTGTCACACTAAAATTACTGAGGTGATGGACTATGGTTTTATTTTGTACATGCTTCATTTTACCATACGATTGCTATGATTTTAAAGACTTTAAATAGCCTAATGAGATGTATAAAGATTTCAAGTTTTATGAAGACAAGGTAACTTTTCTAGAGAGTGATTAAAGAGAAGTAGATCTACAAATATGAGATAGTTAAAATGCACAATATGTGAAATCAATTTTATGATACTTAAGTACTTAATTTTAATATTTTTTGGTACCGTACTAATTTCCGTTGACAACTGCTGAAGACTACTCCAAAGGTTACCATCACCAGAGCCAAGCCAACATTTCTGCTTTGCTAATTCGTCTAAAATCTCCTCATAAAATCCAACATCTGCAGGTCCTGATGAATGGTTTCTCCACGTGGCAACATATTGAACAATTAAAGACAAGCCATCGAAGAAGATTGTTCCAAGGGTGTCTTTTAATTAGGGGTGACTGATATAAGGCATAACGAGTAACGACAGAATTAATGGATTTTTCCCGACTTGGCGGAAGCTAATTGTGCGTTTTACGATCGCTCATAAGAATTTATTGTTTTTGGCATTTATTAGATTGATTATTTTTTTAAAGTGTTTTTGATAGGATTATTGATTGTTTTGGTTTCGTCACTAACTAGAAGTAAGGTTAAATTTTTATAGAAATTACTTGCAGCCTTCTTTTTTTTTAACTTTGCCTAAGAGAAGGATCTTGTGGTACTACAAACCATAACCATAATTTTATGTAAAAATTAATGCTTTTTTTGGCAACAATTTTATTTGGATCGTCAATGATATTCTAAAATAACTACGAAATTGAATATGGGTATGAAACTGAAAAAGCCACATTGGCCTTGTCTTTGCCAGCATTTTGCAATAATGAAATTTATTAGTTTTGATTTCCTGGAATTAGGACTAACGACCCAAAAAATCTTACAGATACCCTTATTTTCATTCTTATTACATGTATTTCAAACTTACCAACATCAGAATCAAAGAAAATATCGCACCTACCAAAACAGGCCACCTCTCTGGGGGCGAAACGCCAATATTTTCCAATAACACATAATCGACCTCGTGTCATTACTGTCGGCGCAAACATAAATTAATACAACTTCTGCCTTGGGGTGGTTAATAAGGGATGCTGCGTTACTTCGATTATTGGTGTTTGTGTACAGTACAGTATTGGTTTCATTACTTCTTTTGTTTTCTTTTTAATACGGTTTCTGTGGTTCGAAGGGAAGCTGCGTTTAGGATTGTTCTGTTGTCTTTTAAATGATGTTTGATTTATATGCTGTCTTGTTAAGATTTTTAACATAAAAAAACGTCATTTACAATTAGACTACCGAAAGACTAAACCGAAAATTTTTGTGCTGTATTTTTTTATATAAACAATAAATTTGGACAACATCACATACATTGCTCTAAACCCAAGCTAGAGCTAGTAGGTAAAGCACTTGTGTTATGGAATTCAGAAACAACGAAGGTACCACAAACACCCAGACCCGAGACAATGTAGAAAACTGATTTTCTACATTGACCCGACACCTTGAAAACCGGAGTTTACTCCACTCAACTAACAAGTTCGTCATAATTATATATTTTTACAAGATATGTTATTGGTGTTTGTACATGAGAATAATAATGTAGAGTCTGAACCCATTACATTAATTACCATACATTCATTATTATAAAATGTTCCTTTTATAATGTATCATAACGTTAACATTCCTCAAGCAAAGGCAGAAAAAAAACGCTCTAAATTAAAATATTCCGTCTGACCAAAATCTAATACTGTACAAAATTCCAAACCGTAAACTAAGAATATCCTAAACGAAACCTAACATTTACAGCACATAAATAATAAACATGATCACAAACAAAAGATTATAATCCAAGATTAATTATTACCGAAATAACAGCACATATCCCATGAAATGGCATCGATGGTAAAGAAATACCATTAGGAAGGAGTGTTGTGCAAAGATAGTACGTCATAATAGAAGCCGACAATGTTTTGTACAGAATTAAATACTACTAGAAGTGACAAGGAACAAATAATAAGCAAGTGTATGAGCGTACATAAAACTGAAAAGAGGAAATATGGAGAAGAAGAAAAGATACATGAAGAATTATATAAAAATATAGATCGAGCGCATAGAATGGGGTAAATTACGGGCATGAAAAGTCATAATAAAATTAGTCCGTAAGTTAAATAATAAAAAATATTAGACACGTATTACGAAACAACGAAATTGATAAATGGACGAAGTAATAAATTGATTATGAGAATAGACTTTTAAATGCGTTAAGAAAATGTGCCATTCCTCTAACTTTTTTTCTTTTTTGGTCCAGAAATTGCAGTTTCGTGATAATTGAATTATAATCCATAGTTCGACTAACTGTTTCAAATGACATTGTTTTAATGTAATCCACAAAATGTTAACTCATAAAATATATTCCTAAAAATCCAAAACATACCACATCCAGTAAATCTAATCCCGTATAAGTAATAACAACAGCATGCTACATAAACTGCTGAAAATGTACATCGGAATATCATCCTCAATACTTCTCGCGCCCCATCCAATAAGGCCTATAATCGCCTGTAGCAAACAGCAGTAATTTCTAATAAGATAATAGGGCTTCTTTCCGATAGGTGTAATGATCTGGGATATGAGAATTGATGGGGTATAGTATTCTCGGGAATCTTGGGTATTTTTTTCCACATTTACCCAAGTGAGGGAAAATGTGGGAAGTTTACAATATCTGTGCATTTCTGTTAATGTACTCATAAAATAAGATCACCACTCTATATTATACGCCTTTACATTATCAATACTAACAGATATCATGAATTACTATAACACAGTAGACAACTATAAGTAAATTGATGATGAACTGATGGTCAGCAGAAAAAAAAATGTCTGATATTACGTCATCAATTGTCTATAATAGACTCAAAAAGTTTATATTAAGTAGATAGCTGTTGAGATAGTACTTTGATTCACCATTTAATGAATGTTTTGGCTACATTGCCTTAGCCATGATCGCAAGAAGACTGCAGGAGTTGATGATATTACCAACTTTCTGTCTCTGTCCATCCATACTAAAATGTATTATAAATGCGAATGTAGCTCTGTCTGTCTGTGTTTTACGTTTTCACGGATGAATCACTAAACCCCTTTGGAAGAAACTTGGTATGGTACCCGATACCAAGGCTTTTTGCTTAGGAGGTTGTTAGGTTTTTTCTTAGGAGTCAAGCCAACCTTGGCTTTACTCTTAAGAAAAGACATTACTTTTTGCCGCAATAGCCGACACTCATAAAGGCGGAACCGCGCCAAGAAGATTATGTAGTCTGTCTGCATCTCCATCGGTTAGTAGAAGTAGTGTAATTATAAAATATCACATCAGATATACAAGATCATAAAAATAATTAGAAATGACAGAGGAAGACCTACCAGACATAGTTTTATACAAACTGAACAAGTATCATTTGCGATAATTAGTTCTTAGCTACTTACAACCTTTCAAACAACATCCCAGACATTTTAATTACACATAATTAAAGAAGATAAACAAAAATGTTTACTTAAAGATAATAACAGTACATAAATACGGATATATTCAATTAAATGCTGTATTTTCAAAGAGGAATGGCCGGGCTCGGTCCGTATAGAGAAAATCCCTGTACGGATTGCGCTTCAGAAATCTGTTAATGTGTATATAGAAGGATTAGTGTTTGGTTTTAGATACGGCGTAGGGTACAACGGCGGAATTCCTATCGAGTCTTACTTAGTTTCTAGGAAGAGATTCTAGGAAAATATTAAGAAAATGTAATTGGATATTGCGAATGAAACTCATTTGAAGACAGTTTATTTGTTAGGAGAATTACTAATAAATCAAGTACTTTTTGAGTTGCCTATTGAGTGGTTTTAAAAGATGAATTAATATAGGTACTGACATGTGTGTACTTGTTGTGCCCTTATCGGGTTTCATGTTGTACTTATTTTATTTTATAACAACCTAACACACATGAACGCAGTAAAAAAATTGAATTTGAATTTGAACTATTTCACAAAGAGAATTTGCAAAAATGTATTGAGACACTTAAGCCGGCAGTACTTACTATAACGTTATGAGTGACTTTGATTATCACGAAACACACACATTTTTTTTTCTTAAACACAATCATGTATTTATATCGGTGGACTATGTTGTTATAGACTTATTATCTGGTCCGAAAGACCAGTCTTTTACTCCGATGCTACTCTTACTATTCTACGACAATCTCACAATCTATGTATTACAAGTTTACATTAAAAAGAAACGAATTAATATTATTTTCCTAGTTAAACATTAGTAGTTTTTCTCCATCCTGCACCAAGCCTTATATCATTTTGTTCCGCGTCCACTCGTGAATACGAAAACATTTTTCGTCTGAAGCTTATGGCTTTTAGATTATTCGCTCGCAATGTTTCCTAAATATAAATTATTTGTGCCACTACGTTATTAAAACTGTATTTGGGGAGTTATTTTTATATGTGTGCTTTACCCACGTCAATATCAGAGAAGATGAAGTGTGTTGCATATAAAAAAATCCTCTTGTTGATAGTAAAATCTATAAAAAATATAAATATCAGTATGTAACTGCATTTATTAATTATTCTGTTAAATATAGTGATCTGTTATAAGAAATATAGTCATGTTTCACTGTTATCGCTTTTTATTCATTTTATTCTTATTCACTTTGTTTTTTTTCCAATTGTTAACTAATTAATTTAGGAATATTACATTATTTTATTATACTTTTTTTCTTAAGTTAATAATAGCTATCGCTATTTGTCGGATTGGTGGGACGCGGCTCCTGAGAACCTGGAGCAAACTGGGGAAGACCTTTTCCCAGCAGTGGGATACCTAAAAGGATATAAAAATATTGAATTCTATGTTTATGATGTTTTGAATCGGTTCCCGAGCTTTGTTTGATTTGCTTTTTTCAAGTAAATCATTATCCACCAAAGCCCATGGGACGGACACAGGATCAAAACAACATTACTTCTATTTGATATCCCATAACCGAAGACACCATTAAATAAGTCAAGAACTAAGTAACACCATTACTGAAAACCCATAAGAAAACGAGAAATAACGTGTAACCGGACATAATCTTATTTATCGTGGGGAGACTCGCCTAAATGGGATTCGATGAGCAAAAGGAGCACTTAACGCTTTGATGTCCACCCGGGTACATACTCCCCTTTATTTTTTTGGCGACGGCTTATGTTATAGGAGATGGCGAGTGCGTTAATATGAGGATTTTAGTTGGAAGTTTGTCTTGAACGAAAGCACTGTTGTGACAGTTAGTAATTTCTGTTCTTTTAGTAAAATACCATATACATAAAAATTTACGCTCGTTTTGTAGGTTAGTATGACAATAATTTATTTACAAAAAAAAAATACAATTTACATAATAATATGTTTCTCGAATTATGCATATTATTAGGAAATATATATAACTAGCTGTTTCACGCGGTTCCCGCGTGGATGTCGGTTATCGCGGCAAAAAGCCTATGTCCTTTCTCAGGCTCTAGACTATCTGTATACCAAATTTCATTTAAATCGGTGCAGTAGTTTTAGCGTGAAAGCGCGACAGATAGACAGACAGAGTTACTTTCGCATTTATAATATTAGTAAGGATTAGAAATAAAATATGGCAATATAAAAACAAGCTGTAAGTACATTTATGATTTTCCTTTTCTGAAGGTTTGATTGTTTATTTATTTTCCTTTCCTTTTTTATTTTCCTTTATTGGCCAACCAACAATAGTTTACACTATACTAATTAAATTACTTAGGTAGATTATGTCTCTTAGGAAGTGTGTAAGTAAATCCGCTACCGCTTATCAAATGCAACCCACACCTTGTGATCACGTGTGGCTAGCCAGAAATTTCTTTCTTTGATTATAAGTCTCGCATTAGTCTCATTTTGCCGCTAATATATGATTTAGGGGTAGCCAGAGGTCTGGCTTAGTGAATATAGTTTATTAAGGCAGCGTTGTTTTTGCCATAACCTCGTTTAAGGAGTAAAGGTAAGCAGATGCTTGTAATATAATAATCAAAAGAGTAGCGGAAGACTAGAGTATGCTTGTATCAATGTAATACATTTGTTAGGTATTTTAAGATACTATTGTCTGAGTCGGAATGTACTTAACAATATAGGCTAGTACATAGGTTTTAAATAGGACATTATACGTGTCTGTTAAGCCTTTGTCGTAACAACGACTAAGGCTAAACACGTAAAGTACCTAACTTAATACTGCTGCCCATATAAATCTACAACACTACCGATTCTGGAAGTGCGTTGACGGCCCTTAGAATGGGTCCTCCGGATCTCCCGAACAAAATCCAGGAGGAAAGCTGTTTTAAGGCAATATTAAATAAGAGTTATTTCGTTGATCGTGCTGGTCTATTCGGTTTTAATAAGTGGTGTGTCAGATCGCACATAGGCACTACACACTGCTACATGTTGAGAAGCATAATGACTACTAGCTCTATCAGAAGAAGTGCATAAAATTATCTGGCAGAATTGGATAAAATTATCTGGCGTGGCGTTAGAAAATAATAAACAATAAAATTATCGGCCCTAACTAGCCTAATTTGAAATTTTCAATGCGGATTTCTCTATACCAAAACAATTTCCTTTCTTATTACTTAATACAAGGTGAGTTTAGTCGTCGTACAAACGAAAAATATGAACGTAATATCGGTTATAAAAACGATTGGTATCAAAAATTAAACAAACAAACAAAAAACATCTCGAATATCAGTACTATTACCGTAAAACTCTTACGGCTACTGTATTGAAATGGAAGTTTTTTTTTTTTTATTTGTTTTTAGTTTTTTTATACGAAGCGTTCTTGTAACCGATATAGAAGTCATAGCTTTCGTTGGTACAACAACAAAAATCTCACCTTGTAGAGACCAAACGGTCTGACATGTAAACAGCATCCAAAATCAAGTCAGTCAATTGCTTGATTTCAATATTTAATCTAAATAACAAACTACACGGACCCCAATCACGACTTAACGAGAATTCCAATCGGGGGGTAGGCAGTCCAAGTGAAGTCGGGAATCGATGCCAGTGTTTAATTAAATACAAATCAAATTATATCGCAAGATGCTTGTCGTCTAGTGGAGATGAATATTTAGAGTTGTTGATACCCCCAATTTAATTTTAATTACGTTGAGTTCAAAGTGTGTATGAATTAGGTTTATAAAACATTTGTTTTTATGGCATGTAACATTACTAGCATGAGCTACAAGTAGTAAACTATTTACGAACAAAATGCTATTTTGTTGTATTATTTTCCAAGACCTACATACCTATATATCGACTGAATTTTCTCAAAAACCAAGCTTGCATGGCTTTTAACTTGATATTAAATGAACATAATTATGCGCTAGAGTTTATTGGTCCAATTCCCATATCAAATCACTAATTACAGCGACATTTTAATTGTATATTTTATTTTAATTCCAAAAAATTAATAGGTTTTGTTCACTTTTTTTTAACAGTGGCAGCTCAAATATATTTTCTGACTCAGAGGCGTATTAACCACTCTATATCAAAATTTCGTCTAGCTTCACTACTTCACCAATGTAGCGCGATAGCTTCAATCAACCGCGCGTCGCTCTGACACCTACTGAACCATCTCGAGTCTTCGATTAACACTACGGAACCCAAAATTATGGTAATTGAATACAAGTGTAGTTCCCTATGTTTTGGAGGTTTAGACTGTTTAAAATATGTCAGAAATTAGTAATCGGGCAATAAGATTAATATGTAATATACTTATGCACGATTTATGCAGTTTTCTTGTAATTTTTTATCACGTTTTAATAAATCTATCACTGTTAAACGAAACTTCTGAATTAAATATAGGTACAACATCCAAAACTTGGACTTACCCAAACTTATAATAAACTCGTATATGCAGGTCTGACGTTATTGAGAACGAAAAACGGCTCGCAAGAAATTAATTGAGGCAAAGAGACGTTTTCAAAGAAATCCGGTCTCAGACCAACCTACACCAACTTTAGGTCTTATTGCCTACGTCTTAAGGTCCCACAGACCTGTACAAATGCACGGATTTTCAAGTTTCGGTACTACGTACGGTAAAGAACGTTTGAATTTCGTTTTTTCGGTGAAAATTGTATGCTTCAATTATGTTTAAGTTTTCAGTCTGGTCTTAGACTCAGCTTTGCTAAGACTTTGAGGTTTGTTTGTTATTCTGTTGGTTTCTCGTGTGCTTTCGTCTTTATCCGTTTGAATGTATGTATTTCCTATATATTAGTATAGTATCCTCACTTGAATAAATAAATATTAATTAAATGTAGACAACATCAAATTCATTGCTCTGAACCCTAAGTAAGTAGCTAAATAAAGTACTTGTGTTGTGGAATCAGAGAAAATAAAGGTACCACAAACACCCAGACCCTTTCCTAGAATGTGGAAAACTACTTTTCTTTCTTTACTACCCGTCCGGGGATCGAACCCGGAACCTCAGAGCTGGCAACACCTTGGAAACCTGTGTGTACGCCACTCAACCACGGAGGTCGTCTTATATGTATATAAGTTATATGTATTTCATATTGATATCCTTTTTTTTTAATTCCTAAACCTTTACCTTGCATATGAACCTTTTACATTTCCTTGAGTATCTTAAGCCGGCTTCTCACCGTGCGCAATATAACGGTTATACATAGAATCTATAAATCACGTATCGCTATGAACGGCGATCTGATTTAAAATGCCATGCAATTCAAAAATGCCGTACGGCCGCCGGTCACAGATAGCCACGCACCACGCAGTGGGTATTGAGAATCAAACCCTATATTAACAGACTTAGGGTATATTTCGAGTCGCGGTGGATTGCGACGTACCGCGTCTGCGCTATCACGGACGAGCATCTTGCCACAGTCGGCGACGCGTGAAAAGCCGGCTTTCGATAACAGTTAAATTTTATTAATTCATCATAAGTAGTATTATCATCTTCTGCAAGATTTTATCAGTACCTATAATGCTATCTTCATCAAATCTAGATAAGAAAAATTATACAAAATTACAGAGAACAAACAAAATAATAGTCAATGTGTAAAAAAGTAGGTATATTACTTTTTATGTAAAAGTAAATAAGCAAAAAATCCTTAACAGCTTTATACAAAATATAACACAACTACACACAAACATTATACATAAAGATACAACATCGATAGGCATTAAAGTATATTCTGAAATAGATGTAGAACCGCATTAAGGAGTTAGCCCGAGGCAGTGCTTCTTTTTAAATGAAGAGGAAAATTTTAATTTCCTATCGCGTACCAACTGTAGGGATGTGGTTGTAATATCGATAGAACTTGTCGATGATTTTAGTTCGATACGGTTTATAAAGAAATAATTCGAATGAAAATTATTTGGCATTAAAAATAACGAATGAAACGCAAAATAGCATACAAACTTTTAATATTTTTTATTTTTCTATTTTTCACTTCATATATTTTTAAATACGACTCCCGCTCTAAGTAATTAAATCCTTGTGTCGCGGAGGTTTTACAAACATTCAATTCACATGCACAAAGAACAGACTTGGAACAAGCATTTGTGATTCATTCATAACCTTGTCCCATGCGAGGATCGAATCCGCTGCACGTCGGTCACGGTGGTAGTTAGCATGGAACTTATACCACTCGGCTATGCAAAATGGCCGTGCAATCTTAATCGTTTTATTATTAATTTAATAATTTATATCATAAACATAAACATTATGTGATACGATTTTTGCAAGTCACATGCTTTCAATATTATCTTTAAACCAAAACAATTGATAACCTCACATGCAATTGCATACACAATAAAAAAAGCTTTTATCTTTATGTAATAAAGTATGCTTTAATAAATATGAGTACATGCGTAGATATCCAACTGTCATTTCAAAAACAATTTCACGTCTAAAATAATTGCTACCATTTAAACAGCGAACTATTTCAAATTTATCGCGACACAGCCGTGGCCAATCAATTTGACATCAATATAAAATAATTGAATCACAACACAAATGCTTATACATCGCATGATGTCATCGCGAATTGATCCGCAGCAGTATTACATCTCATACAAAAGCAAAGCAACAGCAAAACATGCACAATTATTGCTGTCAAATTTTTGAATTCGTATTACGTTTCGCGATAAGGCATTATAAATTACAAATTTAACAGGAACAATTGTACATATTTCGCTGTCAATTGCTCTCGCTTCGCTTTTCAAGATACGTAATAAGGCCGCCGATATTATCGCACGCATCAATTTGTATGCATTTAGTATATAGTGTCATCGTTTCATTGGCATTTATTGTTTTTTAATTGTATGGCGCCGTATGACTGAATGTTGGCAGGTTAATTGAACGAGTGAATGAATGGTCGATGCAGTCATCTGTGAACGTGACTTTCGTATTGATGATTGTTTTGGCAGTGAGCTTTTGATGCTGAATTGGTATTTAATTAAACGTGTCATCATGCTGTTATTACTAGTGATCGTATGATGTCATTGAATTTGCAAACTTATTGTAGTATTTGTGAACAAATCGCTAATTATTTTGAGTCAAATTGACGTTTCAATTATTTGTACCGTTATAAGAAGAATATTCTGATGTCTTGTGGCCGTCGCTGAAAACCAGCTCTTAGGCTTTGCTTCTAGCAGAACCTTAGTTCATGCTGAGTGCTGGTCGTTTTGCACGGGTGTGATGCATATATCCACTTATTCTATATATCCTTAGTCTTTATTGTTTTTTTTGTGTACTTGTTTTTTTTATGCGTCGCAAATGTCGCAAATAAACATTTCTTGCTTTTTTTTTCTTTCTATAAATAATGCGTATTCTAGTAAAACGCGTGGATTACTAGAATATACATACGTAATTTACATTCGAAATCGCAATAATTAGAACTTAGGATTCTACTTTACAATTACTTTTTCAATGAAAATATTGTAATGACTTCAGCTTAATAATAATGTTACCTTTTTTAAACTGTTGAACTATTAAGGTAAAATTGATTTCAAATTCTAAACCATAACTTTTAAAAGTATCGATAGTTTATTAAGTACATCACTAGAACTAACCTCCGTCGTTAAAAATATTGCTGTTTGAACGCGGAGTTCGCTTAGCGTTTTAATAAATTTGGAAAATTAAAGATTCATATCTGATTCCCTTCACTAGCTGTGGACCAGACTTCACTCGACATGTTAAAATGTATTGCCCTGATTACTTGCAAATATCGTAAATAGGTATTTACTTAATGCAATATCAATTAAGATTAAAGGTGAGGTAAGGTAAGGTTTGTCCTGAGATATCACCTACACTTCATCAGTTGTCTGGTAATACACTAGGCTCTGCCTAGTTTGGGATCAGATAGCCATGTGTGAGTTATCACAAGATATTATAATTATATATTTTATTGCCTAACTAAAACAAGTTACCCATATAAAAAATAACTTCAACAACAGTATTTTATCTTGCAATCTATAATTATTGAACAACAAGCCTTCTTAAAATTACTTACTAGTGAGTCCAAAAAAGGTGATTACACCGCCATAAATACTTCACAAGTCTGTTTACAGATGAAAATTAAGATAAAAATACAGCATTTCAATCCACCCTAAGTTCGTTAGTATTCTTAATGAAAAATCGATTTCAAAATGGCGACTCGCCTTAGGTGCGATTTTAATTTTAGGGTTCTCTTAGACAAAAAAAGAAATGTCTTTTTATGTGTGAGGGTTGGTTATCTTTGCAATCTTAAAATAAGGGTTGATGGTTGTGATTTTGACATGGACAATTGTACAAGTTTAGCATACATTATATGTAATTTTGTTATTTTTTCTTTACTGTAAAATTTACTTTTTTAATTATGCCCAGTTCTTAAAAATAATATATGAACTCACAGCACATATTTTAACCTTGATATATGTGTAAACGATGTCGTAATTGTTGATACTAACGACTTTCAGTATTGTAAAAGATGAAAGGTTTCTGAAACTATTCAGTTTCTTCCTTATTTCGAACATTCTAGATTGTTTATGGTACATAAGTCTTGAAAAAACATCATTTACTAAAGTGTCAGTATCAATGGTACCAGGATATTCTAAACCTTTTAATATTATATGCTTACTAACAGTAAAGATAAAAAAATTAAGCCTACGGAACTTAATACTATTTAGCGAGCTCTGCGAACCATTTCTCATTTACTGGGGAATCGAACTCCCATCCTCTTGATTACGTCTTCATTTGATATTTATTTTTAATTAAGAAAAAAGGCAACGGTGAGCGTCATAGCTAATTATTTTGTTGGTTATCTTAGCAAATGATTTATTCATTGCCAGACTATGCTGAGAGAGTTTTTTATTCGTTCGGTAGATACCCCTGGGGTGGCCATGATTAATTAAATTATAAATTATTTTTGAACGATAACGGAAAAATATTGGCCAAGTTTTTGAAATTAATGGAAAGTATTTTAGCGTTTTGATATGTAGGTACATATATTTACAACAAATCTTTAAGATGGTTTATAGGGATTTAGCATTTTCATATTAAGAATTACCCAGAAGTTGATTTTTTTCCGTATAGTTGCTTTTATCGACGACCTGGTGGAGTGGCGTACACACAGGTTTTCAAGGTGTCTCCAGCTCTGAGGTCCTGGGTTTGATCCCCGGCCGGGTGAATATAGAAAACCACTTTTCTACATTGTCTCGGGTCTGGGTGTTTGTGGTACCTTTGTTGTCTCTGAATTCCATAACACAAGTGCTTTAGCTACTTACTTTGGGTTCAGAGCAATGTATGTGATGTTGTGCAAATTTATTATTTTAAGGACTTTTGTCAGTACGTACATATTTTCGAAGGTAGGTATGTATATTATTTGTAATTGAAGAAAACAAAAATTTGGAATATGTTATAATGTGAGTAAATTATTTATAACAATGGTTACATTATTTTTGACACATAAAAAAAACTACAACCATTTCATAATTTCCATTTAATTATTATTTATCAGACACAGTATTGTCAAATATCAATCATATCCTTCAATTAAAAACAAAGTCAAGAATTTAATTTCAGACTGTAAATTCAACAGTCTACAAAAAATCTACCCCTACAAACAAAACTACAATAGTAACAAATAGTGTATTTACAGTAACACCCCTGATAGCGACTAGGCAATAATTAAAACGACAAAACAAAATAACCGTTCACTTCAGTTGCAGTCAGAATTCACACTATCCCAATGCGAGAATTAATTAAATACTGCCTGTGGTGCTACTCTTAAATGCTGGATGTGGCAACATTTTACTGTGAGAGTATAAATATTTTTGGAAACAAAGACTGCTCATTAGATTAAATATTCTTTTTTAGAAACAACTAGCGTTGCCCCGCGGTTTCATCCGTGTAAGTAGTCCCGTTAGTCATTTGTTTTCGATGTATTTATAGTTGTTCTTTTCGGCGTGGAGACAAGCCCAACCAATCAAAGATCATGAAAATCGGTCCATCCGTTTTTAAGATATAAATGGTGTATCTAACCCGACTTTTATATTTATATTAATAACATGTCATTTTTTTTATATAGATACATTAATAGGTGACTCTTGAGTATATTTGTGAAATTACATTGACAGAAAAAATATTAAATTAGGTGCAAAAGAAAACTATTTTAATTGAATTGTAACTATTTAACACTGTTAACATTTTGGTAAATAGTGTCGCTTTTATTTTATATTTAGCAAAGTTTTTTTTAAAGACGACTCCTACTCTTATGAAGAATCACTGTATCGTAGAAATTTTCAAACTTAACAATAATTAGACTTTGAACAAATAAGTGGTGAAACCAATGAAAATTTTGAAGCTTAATTAGACGGTGCGAGAATTATCGTGCAAGTTGCAGTACATTGCCGTCTATGACCGACCACTTAGGACACCACAGCTGCGCGGCCCCGCAATGTACCGCAACTCACTCGACATTTCTTCGGTCTTAATCTATATTTACTGCACTGATAGCCGAGTGATAATAGGTCACCACGCCACGTCTATGCGCGCGACGTGTCGCGAGTTCGATCCCCGCATTTGACAAACATTTATGCATGTTATTTGTTGGTTTGTAAAAGCCCCCGCGACACAAGGATTAGGATCCTTAGTGCGGAAGACTTTAATTTTTAACAAAAAAAACTTTTTCTGATCATGAAGATATAGAGTCTAAAGTTTACGCCGTTTTCTTCATGACCTTTAAGTCTATTGTCTTATGGAAATTATCAGCCACAATTCCCAATTATAAAGCACTATTTAAAACAAATATGTCGTTAAATTGGTGTAATTTTCATACCTACTTCGCCGGCCACATCCAGTAGCACCAGTTCCCGGCCTCGCCCGCTAGACAGTATGGCCATAAATTGAGGTGTGCTGTCAATTGCACCCGTCCGCCAATAGTTGCGGTTCGACGCCGGCCCGTGCACGCTCTGCGGTCAGCTTTTACAAATTTTACATGACATTTTAGCGTTTTTTGTAGAGGAAATTTTGTTTATACTTTTATCATTTTGTTTATGATTTTTTTAGGGTTTTGTTTTATTGGGATCATATGAAAAAGTAGGTGAATTTAATATGCAAAGGTTAAGTGTGTTGGTCCAATTATGGAACAGTTTATCTTCTTAATATTTGTACTAAAAACGCCTTATTTTGTATTTTTAACTGATACGATATTGTTTGGAATGAATAGTTTTACGTATCACTTTATATAAAATTGAATAAGAAAATCGCACACACACCTAACATATTTAATTTTATTTATAACATATTTTAGAAGCGAATACGTCAATTCCGTTCTACAAAATGAGAAAAAGAATCTCTGAAAAGAAAATAATATCTAATGGAAATCAACTCCTGGACAACTAGTATAAGCTGGCTGATAACAAAGTATTTTTATTTACTAGGTGGGTATTTTTAAAAACAATACATCTAATTCATAGCGGAGACAATTTTCGCGACCCATTTCCGTAGCCTCGGTAGCGCAGTAGGCAGCGCGTAAGTCTCATAATCTTAAGGTCGTGAGTTCGATCCTCACCCGGGGCATTATCTTTTTGTATTATTTTTACAAATATCAAATTAACAGCTTAATTATATAAAATTTGCTGTAGAAGAAAAATACAAAAATGTCAATTTATATTTGTACATTACTAAAGTTAAAGTTAAGTTAGCATTTAATTCAGTTATTAGATTATGTATGTCTGTTTTTACATCTATTTCACTGCAACCAAAAGCTTATTTTTGTTTGAAGTTGAGTCTAAATTGATAAAAGAAACAAATGATTTTAATCAAGAAACGGTAATTAATTAAAGAGTGTCTCTGGAATGTTTAAAAAAAAAAGCCTTTTTGTTAATTTTAAAGTAAACAAAATAAGCAACAAACTGGCTTTTTTATATATAAAAGCTTGCTATTATATTTATATTTTTTTTAAAGTGACAAATTTCTCTTTATTTTAAGTGAGCAAGTTCCCTGCTTTTGGCCTTAGGTATTTGAACATCCGATGTATTTGAAATACATCAAACCCAGTACCCAAAACTTTAACAACATCTCAATTTGTATTATCTATAAATAGTTACAAAGACAATAACTTAACCCGAAACACATTTAAACACATTTTCTTTAAATATCGTGGGTAAAAACTTAGTCCTTGAACTGCCCGAAGATTCCCATAGATGACATAGTTTCTCCATCAATAGAATTATTTAGCTGTAAATCAATTGATATGACTCATCTTTGAGTTGGCATTCAATTGCTGTGTGAACATTTAGTATTTTTATTATGTGACCCACAAAAGAATTAGTTTCATGATCGCCGATTCTGTTTTGTTGCTAGGTCTTAAGTAAACTGTTTTTATGTTAGGGGAATAAATAAGTAAACTATACAGTGCGCATATTGAGTATGAACTGTTGGCACTTGTACGAACATGTAAAATCGTAAAATTAGTGCACCGCTTTATTAAAATTATCACAAAACCGTATATTACCCTAATAATATTGGAACTTCTAATATTTTCGCATAAACGTCTGTCGTCGCACGGAAAATCACATAAATCAGTAAACGAGCGCAGTACATTCAGCTAAAAATGAGCTTACGCTTGACATAAGGGACTACTAGCGATGCGCACGCTCTATGCTTGTATATGTTTACTATTGTTTACTCTATGGTTTTTATCCAATTTTATTTGTTAATTGATACTATAGGAACAGAGGACTACATTTTATTTCTAACAAATAAGCTGATTGTAAGAATAAATTAATTATTAGAATGAAGATACATTCGTACCAGATATTGTTCCTGGGGGGCCAAGTCTAGCAAGAGACAGTCTGGCCATTTATACTACTACAAGTATTATAAGCTTGTTCATAGGTTCCGAAAATCTTTGATAAAATACGAAAAACTATTGAAAAATTGATTCGACGCGATACATGTTCCTTTTGAGTGGAATCGGGAAATGCCAAATATTACGTAGGCACGTATTCAAAATATAACCTAAGGTATCATCACAAGACAAACCAAGAGTTAAGTATCTTAGTTTTATCTTACATCTGTTTCCTATATAAAAAAAAATCTTCGTAACTTCTGTCCATAAGCAAAACGAATCGTATTTTGAATATAGGAAGCATGTATTCTATGTGGTATCTAGGCCTTGGTCATTGGGTAAACACCCATCAGATACCGACATAAAACCAAAATAAAAAAAAAAATCTTGGAAAACAGTTAAATATTGCATATCATTGCTAGACAACTCTCTCCACGTGAAATACGGTATTCGTGTGAATCCGGTTAGACTGGAAGTTGATCCCAACATAGCTTTGGAAAAGGCTAGGCAGAAGAAATCATAGGTGGACAACATTATGTGTTGAAAACCTTAGTGCCTATACAAAACCTTATATTAAAAATAATTGTATGACATTAACTACCTTTACGATCAGGCGTTGTATAAAAATGCCTGTTGTAGGTGAAAAACGTGTTCTAGACACGTTCCACTGTAAATCGATCCTTAAACCTTAAAGTTCTGTCAATAATTATTAACGCAAGCTTTGCGTAATTCATTCTTTATCACATGATATTATTTAATACTAGCTTTTGCCAGCGACTTCGTCCGCGTTTCCGTCGTTTTTCGTAAAAAAGTAGCATATGTCCTTCCTCACTGTTCAGTGGTTTTGATGTAACAGACAGATTAACTTTCGAATTTTAGTAGGGAAATATAATATATCACGTTACACAAAAATAATCCTTATAGCATGATTCAGTATTCACGCGCGACGGCGCGATGGCTTATTATCGTATTTCATGTATAAGTTTGGTGTTTCTATACCGATTTCTATGATTCTTTTTTTATTGAATAGGTAATAATGTAAACTTTTTTTAATTAGGGATGAGTGAGAGTATTATAAACGTAAGAGTAAACAAATATAATCAGAAATCTCCGAACTGCTAAGCTATCGGGAGTTACACGTGTTATTGTGAGTCAACCATAAAAGATAGACATATGCTGTTGTGGGATATTTTTTAGATAATTTTATGTAGAACATTTCCGTCATACATGATTTCTATGTAGCTTTAACCATTAAGGCTGCATACGCGACGGAAGCTTAAAAAATACCGTTTTCCCAACATTTCCCTTCACTGCTCTGCTCCTATTGATTGTAGCGTGATGAAAAGTATACTATAACCTGCCCAGGAGTATGAAGAATAAATGTACCAAGTTTCGTTAAAATCCGTCGAGTAGTTTTCGTTTCTATAAGGAACATACAGACAGACAGACAGAAAGACAGACAGACAGACAAAAATTTTACTGATTGCATTTTTGGGATCAGTATCGATCACTAATCACCCCCTGATAGTTATTTTGAAAATATATTTGATGTACAGAATTGACCTCTCTACAGATTTATTATAAGTATAGACTAGCTTTTGCCAGCGACTTCGTCCGCGTTTCCGTCGTTTTTCGTAAAAAAGTAGCATATGTCCTTCCTCACTGTTCAGTGGTTTTGATGTAACAGACAGATTAACTTTCGAATTTTAGTAGGGAAATATAATATATCACGTTACACAAAAATAATCCTTATAGCATGATTCAGTATTCACGCGCGACGGCGCGATGGCTTATTATCGTATTTCATGTATAAGTTTGGTGTTTCTATACCGATTTCTATGATTCTTTTTTTATTGAATAGGTAATAATGTAAACTTTTTTTAATTAGGGATGAGTGAGAGTATTATAAACGTAAGAGTAAACAAATATAATCAGAAATCTCCGAACTGCTAAGCTATCGGGAGTTACACGTGTTATTGTGAGTCAACCATAAAAGATAGACATATGCTGTTGTGGGATATTTTTTAGATAATTTTATGTAGAACATTTCCGTCATACATGATTTCTATGTAGCTTTAACCATTAAGGCTGCATACGCGACGGAAGCTTAAAAAATACCGTTTTCCCAACATTTCCCTTCACTGCTCTGCTCCTATTGATTGTAGCGTGATGAAAAGTATACTATAACCTGCCCAGGAGTATGAAGAATAAATGTACCAAGTTTCGTTAAAATCCGTCGAGTAGTTTTCGTTTCTATAAGGAACATACAGACAGACAGACAGAAAGACAGACAGACAGACAAAAATTTTACTGATTGCATTTTTGGGATCAGTATCGATCACTAATCACCCCCTGATAGTTATTTTGAAAATATATTTGATGTACAGAATTGACCTCTCTACAGATTTATTATAAGTATAGACTAGCTTTTGCCAGCGACTTCGTCCGCGTTTCCGTCGTTTTTCGTAAAAAAGTAGCATATGTCCTTCCTCACTGTTCAGTGGTTTTGATGTAACAGACAGATTAACTTTCGAATTTTAGTAGGGAAATATAATATATCACGTTACACAAAAATAATCCTTATAGCATGATTCAGTATTCACGCGCGACGGCGCGATGGCTTATTATCGTATTTCATGTATAAGTTTGGTGTTTCTATACCGATTTCTATGATTCTTTTTTTATTGAATAGGTAATAATGTAAACTTTTTTTAATTAGGGATGAGTGAGAGTATTATAAACGTAAGAGTAAACAAATATAATCAGAAATCTCCGAACTGCTAAGCTATCGGGAGTTACACGTGTTATTGTGAGTCAACCATAAAAGATAGACATATGCTGTTGTGGGATATTTTTTAGATAATTTTATGTAGAACATTTCCGTCATACATGATTTCTATGTAGCTTTAACCATTAAGGCTGCATACGCGACGGAAGCTTAAAAAATACCGTTTTCCCAACATTTCCCTTCACTGCTCTGCTCCTATTGATTGTAGCGTGATGAAAAGTATACTATAACCTGCCCAGGAGTATGAAGAATAAATGTACCAAGTTTCGTTAAAATCCGTCGAGTAGTTTTCGTTTCTATAAGGAACATACAGACAGACAGACAGACAGACAGACAGACAGACAAAAATTTTACTGATTGCATTTTTGGGATCAGTATCGATCACTAATCACCCCCTGATAGTTATTTTGAAAATATATTTGATGTACAGAATTGACCTCTCTACAGATTTATTATAAGTATATAGATATATAAATATTTTTTTGCCATATATTTTAATTATCTTAGTTTATTTTGTTTTTTTTTGTTACATATTATGTATAGTTAACATTCTTAGAATTAAATTTAAGCTATTAATTAATCTTACTAACATTCCCAAATTGCACATGATAGACTGTCAAGCAAAATATCCATCAAGTTCCACCGACAACTCCCATAAACATACACACAGTTTTTTTAGAATACAAATACTGCCAAACATGACCTAATTACTACACTATAAGCAGTCTAAATAATAAGACACCATAAATCTTAAAGGAAATCAAGTCGCAACCTTATTACGAAGCAATCGATTCATTGTCTAATAGACGTTGCGATCACCGCTATTTTTAGGATCGGTCAATATCTCGTTGATTCCTTATGATCAACTCGATCTAATAATAGAAAATGCATCAGGAACACGAACGGGACGCGTGATAGTTTTATTGATAGTGGGCTTTAAAGTATGCTACTCAATCGGGAATTTGTCATTTGGTAATGTGGCAAGTGTTTAGAAACTAAATTAGTTTGGTAATATTCTCAATTTCTAATGTGAATACTTTCGTGTGGCGTTCTCATAATTATTTAGGAATAATGACAATTTACTCACTTACATTCTCGGGATCGCCCGACTAGTTTTAGACTATCATATATCAATAGGAGTCCCTAATCATGAGTTAACGCGGCGATGGTGGTGTCGCGAGCTGAACAGGTGTCTTTATATTTAGTAAGGTCTTCCCACAGCAGCTAATGCATAAAAAATTCTAAAGTTCAACTTATATTATGATGATATATATAATCAGTAAAGTAATTATTACAACATTGTACTAACATAGTAATTAAATTAACATTATTAATTAACATAGTATTACAACATGGTATGACTTTTCGTTTCTTCTCATTCTTCTTAAATAGTATTATTATTCTATTTATAGTATTAAGTGTCACTTAGAGTGGGACATTACGCATACTTTTTGTTTTTTGATGTAGGCTGGATCCAGAACTTGGTCTGCACCTGGTCTTGAAATTAAGTAGTCAAAAGAATTGCCTTTTTAAAGAATGCTACCTACTAATCAAAAAAGTATACATCTCTATGCTAAAACATATGTGTGCATGTAACTGCCTGCCTACTCCACCCAATAACAACTTACCAAATCAGGAGCAAACCATATGAAATCGATAGCGATCAACATTAGAGCAGCGACAATGAAGACACGCATCAAATCATAACTAACCTCCGGACAATTAAGAAACATCCCATATTTTATGTGATACCAATGGTCATGTGATTCCAGTTTGTTTATGGTAGGTATAGTAGCTTGAGTTCGCATTCTGCTAATTGAGTTGATAGTATGTTTAATGCTGTGTTTGTTCCGAATTTTGTAACAAAACTGCATTATCATATATACCTACAAGACGGTACGGATAGCCGCGCCAATTACCACAGTGCGCGACGTGCTGCGGGTTCGATCTGCGCATGGGACAAGCATTTATGTGAACCACAAATGCTTGTTAAGTCTGGGTGTTCTTTGTGCATGTGATTTGAATGTTTGTGAAACCCTCCGCGACACAAGGATCAAATTCCTTAGTGCGGGAGCCGTTTTTTTTTTTTTTAATCTAGTTGCGATATATTTGACTGCAACATAATATATAGGATATTATATATTATGTTGCAGTCAAATTCGTTAACCATTCAAAAGTACTTTTAACTGAATAAAATAGGCAAAAGAATTTTGACTGAACGGAGTAGTCAAAAGTGGTTTTGATGGCAAATCACTGGTCAATAGTACTTTTGCGGTTAAAAGTTGTTTCAAATGATCCTCTTAGTCAAAACTATTTTTAACTGCTAAAGCGTCTCGGGTCTGGGTGTTTGTGGTACCTTCGTTGTCTATGAATTCCATAACACAAATGCTTTAGCAACTTACTTTGGGTTCAGAGCAATGTATGTGATGTTGTTGTCCACATATAGGTAGTTATATTTATTATTTATATGGTTAAAACTACTTTTGACTGGATAAGAGTTTTGACTGCAACATATTATATACTTATTTTCAAAATCCTATGAGATGTTATTTTCATCTCTTAATAAACTGTAGTGATTGAACAGATGTAGAGAATCTTCGGTATAATAAATTCTCAACTTGTAAATTAGTGTTTGTAGTAAAAGGGGTTTTGCTGTCTCATTTAAGTGATTTGAGTCAGATATTTTTTTTTTTTTTTTTACTTGGGACATCTCACACACGGTCATCTGATCCCAAACTAGGCAAAGCCTGTGCTATAGCAACCAGACAACTGATAAACATACTTATATATTTCTAAATACATACATATTATAGATAAATTACACCCAGACACAGAACAAATGATCGTGCTCATCACACAAAGATTCCTCCTGGGTGGGAATCGAACCCACGACCTCCGGTTTAGCAGTCAGGGTCACTAACCACTAGACCAACAGGTCCGTCAGAATATCTCCACGAAGAATATATCAAAATTTCTATCGGTCTGATAGAAGCCACATTAAAAATCCAACCCCTCAGTCATATCCCTAATTCTAACTTGATAATTAGTTAACCGCGCAATCTTCGCGAAAATACTTATGGATAAAAACTGCGCTTTTTCATTTCTTAATTTCCGCTGAAATCTAATTAATAAACGGAAAAGGAACACTTCGCTTTGAAAGATAACCCGGGCATTGAACCAGCGACCCAAGTGGAGATATGGCTGCGGGCAATAAATTAGATTTTTTTAAATCTTCAGAAATTTTTGTTCCATTTTTTTAACAAAGACAATGAATGCTTTTAAGTAATTTGTAATGTACTATTTTTGTTGGTAACTCTGTTTATTCAAAACAAAAAACAAATTAAATAGTTGTATAATTTTATTGTGATGATTTTTTTCTCTTTTGCATTTTGATTGTGTGCATATCCAGTAGGTACATACATATACAGTATACAGTACCTACTGATAAAAAACAAAGTCATCAAAATTTTGGCACAAAAATAATTTTAATGAAAGTAAAATCACCTTGATTTTAGTTGCGAAAAGGTATTATAAATCTATATACATACATGCTCATTAAAACCTTAATTAATTACCAATATTCACTGTCAAACTCACCTACTAAAACAAAGTTGCATTCAATTTTTAAGTTAACTGAAGGTTTTTTAATGACTTCCTTTCTAGTTTTGTGGCCATAAACATAGGTACTAAGATTTTTTATCGTACAAGTTAATTAAAATCTAAGAAACATTTCTAATATTAGTAGGTACAATGGTAATATTCTTTCCCATTGGCATCAGTTCTTTGGCCTCCTCTACATTTATCACACCCTTAATACAATCTGATATCTCTTGTAATGTTTTATCTTTTGTTTCAGGTAAATAATAATATATCAAAATCAAAAATGTAGATGATAACGCCGCAAATAACAAGAAAGCACCATGAGTATCAAAGTATTCAAACAAATATGGAGACACCTTTATAAACGTGCCCTGTGTAAACTTAAAAAATAATGCAATAACACACATAGATAAACTCCTTGATTGTAAAGATATTAATTCACCAGATATTGAAGTAGACAAGATCATAGGACCACTACCTATAGCAATTGAGTAACCAACTAACAATGTTATTGATAAATGCTTTTCTTCAGTAACTATTGACAGTTTTACTAAAAATGTGTACAATGATAAGCATAACATAAAAAATACAGCTATTGATGAAGAAACTAGTAATAACGTTCTTCTTTTTAATGTTCTTGCTAAAGCACATCCTACATACATTGTGCATACTGTTACAGCATCTATTATCAACATACCAGTATAAGCTGCCGACTCACTATTAGTTATCTTCTTAATAATGTCTAAAGCATACAAAGTACAAACTAGTTTACCGGAAAAGGTATACAATGATAGCACTAATATAGACAATAATATAGGCTTGAAAAACTCAATCTTATTTAATACCTTTACTGCCACTAATACTTCAGTTCTTATAGATGTCTTTTTGTAAACATTCTGATGGTTTGAAATAATTTTATCAAGTTCTGTTTCTGCATTTATATCAAATCCTTTTAACCATTGATGAGCTTTTGCACATTGGTCAAAACGCCTTTTCTTTGCCAACCAAAGAGGTGACTCCGGCCACAATAAAATTGACATCAAACTATATGATGAACAAATCATGCCTAATACTGCAATATTTTTCCAATGGAAAAACGTTCCAATTGTATTGGAAACTAGAACACCCCAGAAAAATGTCGCAGATTTGATTGTGAGAAACATTCCTCGGTATTTAGAGGAGGTGTATTCAGTAATCACAATTACTGAAATTGTTAAGAAAGATGCAAAAAGTGGTCCTTGAAATACTTCGCTGATCAGTATAAGGTACACACTGGAGCTGGCATAGAGAATGATGAACCCAATCAAACTGAATACACTGACGACGGATTGAGCGATTTTTCTTCCAGACATCGTAACCAGAATGGGAATAATGACACACCAAGGAATGGCGCTGTAGCTGAACGCCGAAGCTGAAAATAAATAAATAAATTTTGTAAAATACATGACAATAAAAATAATGTGCAATTGGAAGCGCACATCAAAGATAATTTAATTTTAGAAATGAAAGAGGTATAATTAAAAAAAGCAAACGCAATAACAAAATTACACCAACATTCTCACGTATGCTATACGATTTGTTATATTATAATTTTCCAATTTAGCATGGGATAATCTAAATTCTAAATCATGTTCATACGAATAGCAATGTAAAAAAAAAAGGTTAAAATTCAAGGCCTTCATTAAAACACATAATTCGGAATAAGACAAACACTATCATCAGACAGGCATCTAAAAACCAGTCTTATCAATGAATACTAAATTACCCAGTAAAATGGGTAATCGCGCCATGTAAAATAGAACATTCAGCTAAATTCGGAGGCACTGGAAACTGGCTCCAAGGTAGTTTTAAAAATGGTACGCAGAAAAAGAAAAAAGATACCTACATAACCAAGAAGCCATTTCTTTGCTGACAGCATCAGTGGAGTTGGCTTCTCTTCGTAATTGAGGTACGATGATGGTTGGCGATCCAACACAGAGACCAAGGATGAATAGACAGGACCATATCCCGCTACAGATGAAAAGCTGAAAGGAAGATGCAGAAACACAGTAATGAATGCATTGAAAGGGTAACTATTACTGACGATGGCAAATTTATAACTTAACTAAGATTAGTATTGTTCTCAAGTATGCATGAATGTTATTATTAAGAATAAAGTTTCTTCTTTAAAAAAAAAAAAAACAAAAAATTCCCTACCGATTTTTAAATAATTCTATTTTTGGTTACTTCAGACACAACAGCATTTATGTCCTGTTTTTAGTATTCTTTATAATATGCAATTTTAGATAAAAAAAACCTTACAAAATTATTTAGAAATTATCTCAATGAGACATTAATTCTTAAAAATAGTTTTATGGCTGCTATTTTTCTATTTACTCGGAATTCTTTTGTGAGATGTGTGAACCCACTCCAGATACAAGCATATTTAGCTTAGTTGGAGGGGTTAACAAGATTGCTAGTAATGTGAATTCCACCCACATTGCTAGTAAACTAAAAAAAAAGATTCTTAGTGGCTATTATTAAAAACATACAAAATTTATAAAAAAAAACAAGTGTACAGTATATAAAAAAACAGCTTACCTGTCTAAAAAAGTAAATACGGGGCACATTTCTTCCACGTTCATTTTCCAACTCACTCATGATTATAACGATAAAGATTAAATAACAAAATAAGATCTAAGAAGCGTCATACTTGACCATAGGCTAGCTTAATATGACAATACATAAACACCTCCATATTTTTTATTACAATATTTAAGAACATTAAAATAAATTTACATTAAAATTTAGGATTATTTCTTATATTGACCAGGAAAGCACGCGTACAGAATTAATGTACCTTAGAATTTAAATAAAATTCTTGTTCTTCCTATATTCTATAAAAACAGGTTTTAAAAAAATCATATTTTTTTTTATCAACGTAAATTTTGCTTGTCAAACCAGCATGATAATAATTATCAATATTTATACCAGTACTGGGTGGATACATATTTTATTAAAAATTGTAATTTAAAACTTATCACTAAAATGTATATAAATTAAAAATATTTAGAAAAAAAAATTAAAACCGGACTGCCAAATTATTTATTTATTATTATTTACTGTTTTTGTTATGAGACTATTTGTCGTTGATGATCTTTTTGTACTTTTCCTACCACATTTGCAAACGATCGCCACATTATTCGGAAACTGGCTTTACCAGTATGTAAACTATTTTTAGACACGCAAAACTTGCCTTTAAAATTTTATGTAAACAACATTACTATTCATTTTATTTAAATATTATGTTTATTTTATTACAATCCAGACACACACTACGATACTAACCAGGATAAATCTGCCTACATCCTGATTACATAAACACTTAACCAGCCCTCAAGTAATTTCGATTAAAATATAACACAAGCTGACCGAATCCTTCCGAAACGAAGAATAACTAAGCATATTAAATAACTATTTAAAAATATATAATATAATATGGAAACATTCAAAAATTTTAATGAAATTTAATAATTATTTATTAATTAAGTAGGTAGGTATACATTATAGACTTAGATCATAAAAATATTTCTATTTATGTTAGTTTCTGAGTTATTTTTTATCTTTCTTAATTACTAACTTTTGTCGATTATCGCGGAAAAAAGTAGCCTATCTACTTTCTAGTGATTCAAGCTTACTCCATACCAAGTTGCATAACAATCGTTTCAGCGGTTTAGACGTGAAAACGTAACAGACAGACAGAAAGACAGACAGACCTACTTTCACATTTATAATATTATTATGGATTTTATGGATAGTATAGATAATTAGACGTCCTCTCCTGTTCTGCCCGACAGGGTCCCCAATTGTATCTAGTAGTTGTAGTATTAGTTTCCACCTAAGAACTCACTTTGTGCAAAAACAACAATACCAGCCTATAAATGTCCTTTCCGCCGATCTGAGGGAGATGGGAATTTTAGTTTTTAAGAAGAATTTTCTCCGAATTCAGATTCGGGAGAAGATGGAAAAAAGTTTAGTCTGCACCAAAATGACTACTTATCATCCATCAGAGTCAGTGAAAACGATGAAAGAATCATAGACTAAATTAACCATATTAGGTATCTACAATTTTCTGTAGATTATCATCATAAAAAAAGAAATAATACATTTGCGAAAACTTATAACTGCACCATCTACTGGTTATGTGGTAAAACTCTGTTGATTTGTATCGACCCACCAAACATACTTAAATTCAGAGAAGTGTACATTGTATACTTAATAAAATCTTGTGTAGCACGCCATCTAGAGGTTAATGCACAAACTCGATTGTATATAACCAAGATTGTATATAACCAAGGCAGATTTTAAAGTTGATAACTTTTTTTTGATCGAATTTTTATTAGATAACTTGTTTATGAGTTTTTGCTCAACGGACCAAACACTCCACATAACGAACCTATCGATAATAAAGTAAGTTATGTTATTGTAAAATTTGACAGATAATTGTTTGTAAGATAATTGGAGAACTCCACATCGCGGCATATGAAGAAAGTTAACAGCATAAACGGTATGGATTATTCCATAGGAAATACTGCTTCATACACAGAAAACTTAGATGCAGCCGGCCCTTGCTGTCATTGCCTTATTAAGATTGTTAGCAACGCACTAAGTCGATGTCCGAACCCCACAGGGTGAGTCCTTAGCGCACGTTTCTAATGTAGTTAGTTTTTCTATTGCTCTGGCTGGAGGCCCTTAAGGTTCTCGCCAACAGTCCGGTGAAGCTATCAAAGCCTGCGCTCATTCTAACTTCAACGATCTCTTCAATAAAAAAAAACAACATTCATGATGACGGTGATTGATTATCGACAACAAAGGATAAAGTATTATAAAAACAAAGCATGACGGATATTGGAGCAAATAGGCCTCAAATAAAAATACGGACTATTTCACAAGTATACATTCTAAAGAATTCCATTCATTATAAATTTAAATAAGTAATATAGAAAATAACAAACGATTAATTTAAACATTCCTCTTATTAAATCGAAAATCTGTGTCAATTAATGAGGATTTATAATAATTCGGTCATTAGTATACGATGACGCAGAGTATTGAAAGATGTAGAATAAATCACAATTAAAAAACAACTTATATTTAAACAGAGTAAATTAGAGTTGGTTGTCACGACAGAAAAACTTGTCGATATTCAGAAGATCAACGAAAATAATATAAGTAAAAACAAAAGAAATGAAGGTTAAGAAATATATAGCAATAAGAAAATAATAAATTGCATACTGGAAAGTCTTAACATCAATGAAGTTAGTTAAAATGGTTTAAGGATTGACTATGACTATTATTTATTTAATATTTAATACTGAATTAAAACTGTTCTACTACTGAAGCAGTTGGAAAAAGACCTCTATACTTTCATAATGATATCTAATCTATCTCTATACTAATATTATAAATGCGCTTTCACAGTTAAACTGCTAAACCGATTTAAATGAAACTTGGTATGGGGTACACTTCGATTCTAAGTAAGGATATAGGCTACTTTCTGCCGCGACAGCTGGTATCATATAATTAGGTAGGTACCTATCATTAAAGTGGATATTATATAAATAGTATGCATATTTGATAAGGTTGACTGGAGAATGCCTGTAGGCATTAGGTAAATCCGCCTTTGTATTAATTAATTAAAGAAATTTGTATCAAAAATTTTGCATTTCAATTTTTATTGGATCCGCTTGACTAGTTCAACTTCAATCAAAGTGATTTTCCATACATTTGCATTCTTAATTTTACTAATCAACTAAATTTATTAGAAATATCGCTTGCTAGCTTCCAGCCTGCTGCGTCTTATAGGAACAAACTTGCAATGTCTTACCACCAGTTTTATTTTAAGATTCTATTAAAAATACTATAATATTAAAATCTACGTTTTAACATCAGATATGAAATGGGCTGCTTCATGTGACACAGGACTTGGTTTCTTTCCCATCATCCATTCAGCAATTTCTTGTAAAGTCTTATCTTTAGTTTCAGGCAAAAATTTATAGAGTAAACATAAAAATATTGACGTACATACACCATAGAATAAGAAAGCGCCATGAGTCCCTGTTGCCTTGAAAATGTATGGTGAAATTTTAACTACAGTTCCTAAGAGAATTTTAAGAGATACATCAATGCAACACGAAGCAAGTGCTCTAGATTCTATAGGCACTAATTCTCCTACAATAGTTTGAGTTAATATTACAGGTCCAATACATATTGAAATCGAATAACCAATCAACATGAATAATGCTAAATAACTATTTTCTTCTATAACTAATAATTTAATTAGGAATGCATAGAGAGACATCGCGAAAAGAAATGTGATTCCTGCTAAGGACGTACTTATTAATAATTTACGCCTTGTAAATAATCTGACAATACCACATCCGATATACATACACAATACCGTGACACCGTCTAATATTAACATGGCCGTATAAGGCGACATTTTATGGCCAGCAGTTATTTTACTAATTATATCTATAGCATACACACTGAACACAACTTTACCAGAAAATACATATAAACATTGCACAAAAAAGCTCAAAATAAGTGGCTTATAAAACTGCCTCGATGACACTACATTCAAATAGTAAGTTATAAATGTTTTCAACTCGAAATCCTTTGATTTTTTATTTGAATTAGTTTTCATTTGATAGCTTATCAATTTTTCTAACGCTTCCTCAGATTCCTTATCTTTTCCCAAAACCCATCTATGGGATCTCGTACACTGTTCATAACGTTGTTTTGAGGCAAGCCAAAATGGAGATTCTGGCATCAGGAAAGCTATAAAAATGCTATAGATACTGCATACGATCCCAACGATTCCTATATTCCTCCAATGGAAAAACGTTCCTATAGCATTTGATAGGAATATTCCCCAGAAAAGAGTAGCAGATTTCATGGTTAAGAAGAATCCTCTGTGTTTCGGTGAAGCATATTCAGTGATGATCATTACTGACACGGTAAAGTGTGATCCAGTGTTGATACCGTTGATTACTTCACTGATAAGAATGTGGTTGACTGTGGTGCTGAAGTAAAAGATTATGAAGCTGATTAGGTTGCTAAAACAGACGAAGACGAAAGAGTATCTTCGACCGATATACTTCATGAGGAATGGCAAAATAAAGGCCCAGGGTAGTCCTGCGTAGACGATGATCGCAGCTGGAAGGAAAAGTACATCAATGTTTTAAATAAGGTCAATTCAATGTAAACTCGGATAAAGTAGGTATTCTGTAGATATTTGCGTTTAAAAAAATAAGCAGATCCAAAAGTATTTGGTTTAAACGGGATATTTAGCAGGTGCATGCTATATTTTGCGTTTCAGAAATGTGAACTTACATAATTAATTAGATAATATAATATCAAACAAGTTTAATAATCAACAAACTCGTTTAAATTTCTTAGAACTTATAATATACCTAGACTTTATACTTAAAACAGGCATAGATGTTTTCATTCTTTCAAATTATGATGAAATAAAAAATCTCCTCGGTAATTAATTAATTTTATGACTTAAGAGAACTATAAAGTTTTGCTTTAAGTTTGAGACAGCTTAGGCCAATGACAGGAAGGTCTTAACAAAAATTAATTGTATATCAGTCAACAGCGAATATAGCCAAAAGAAGGCAAATTCATCAACCTTCAATTGGAAAGTGGAGGAATAAATCTTGTAGGTACCGAAAGTTTTACACGTCTATTGGCAAATTTTCCAACACCAGACTATTAATGTTCGTGGAATGGCATTTACGTCTGACAGATTATGTATGAAAGAACGATCGACATTTCAAAATTATTCTACGCATAAAACTATCTGGCGTTGGTAATATCCACCCTTAGTCCATTTGTAGACCAGGAAAGTCTGAGTTGATCCAATCAATCAATTTCAACCAAACTTTCTTTTAAATTTCATTGATAAAACGGGCTAGGATACTGCACTTTGGTAAATGTTGTATGAAACAGCCAAACTTCTCTGCATTTACGGTTTCAACTAAAGGGCTTGTTGGCTTCAATAAGTCGATAGCTTTAAAATAAAACTTACGTATCCAAGACGCAGTTTCTTCGCTGATGGCTTCGGTGGAATTAGCCTCGTGCCTTATCTGTGGGATAAATACTGTTGGAGCTCCAAACGATATGCCCATGATGAAGTAGGTTGTCCATCCTCCACTGCTGATCAGAATCTAAACAAAAACCATAAAATACTGTATTTGCAAAGACTATGTAGAAATACTAGGGCAAATGCAAAGGGCTTCGACAAAAAAAAATATTTCCCAACAATTCCTACTTTTCCTTTCGCGGGTCTGCTGGTAGATATTTCTTTAGAAATAAGCAGTACCTCTGTACATCTGTTCTATTCCGTTGTTTCTTACGATTTTGTGTGTGTACATAAATTATTAAATTAATTAATTAATTAAAATTAATACCTATGCAACAAAATGTACATGGCTTTGGTTTCTCTTATAAGGGACTTATATCTAGTAAAAACTGTCTAAATTAATTGTGTGTGTCACAAGCAACAGATTAGAGAGATAATTATCGTTCGCCACGAGTAACTTTCATTCTGCAATTAGACAGATACAGCCTTGTATTTGGGACCATATTAATATTTGATCATGGCAAGCACGACATAGCCTTGAGAAATTCATTAGTTTGCTAAGACTTGTTTTTGCCTAACAAGTTAGGGCTCTACATTTATCCTTAAAAGGTCAAGGTATAAAAAATTATAGGTCAACTACTTGTCAAATTTTTTTAAGCTTATTTATTTGCATAAGAATGTGTTAGTAAAAATTATAAATAAATCTTTGTAAAACTAAATATAAATACGTTGTTAACAACGCAGCATATACTGCCCATTAAACTAGGATAAAGAGACATTAAAAAAAGTTACTATTTCTGGCCAAATATCTGCTTCTACAGTAAAACAAAAAGCTACTTCCGGTAAGACCGATCCTAACATAGCTTGGGAAAAGGCTAGGCAGAAAACAAAGAAATAAGGAGCATTGAACACTAAAATTACTAACAGCTGTTCGGTTACTGATTTCGGCCGGAGTCGAAAAGAGAATGCGCTTGCGATCCCGCGACTCCGACCAAGGGCAGATATGGGACTAGGGTGTTTTAAGTCTGTGAAAGTTTGACATATCCCCACGCCGTGCCCTCGACATAGGGATACGCACACCGAAAAACAAAAATTTTTGATTATTCTATTTCAAATTTTCTTCAATCCAACTTTTGTCTTTTTGATTTCCTTCATCGATTATAATTATTGGTGCCTCAAAATAAGTACCTAGTAAAAAAACAAGTAGTTTGACCTTAGATTTTAACCAGCAACCTTGTCTAGACAATCTAGTTATCAGCTGGTGTGGGTCAGCCAATAAAATCATTGTTGTTACCTCGATAAATAATCAGACGACATTTTTATTAGATGTTTACTGATAATATGAATGAAATCAGATAAGAACGAGATAACTGTATAATAGGTGCAATGACCTATCTAATTATACTGTTTAGTAAATAAAGATATTGCTAATACATTCAAAATAGTCAGAATCTTCTAATATTTATTAAAGTGCACTCCTCAAAAGGCTTGACCGATTTTTATGATTTTTTTTTTGTGTTTATATTTAGTAGGTCTGAAAATAGGTCGTAGACTATTTTATACCTCTAGATGATAATTATAGCCCTGGCAAACGACATAGTAGGCATTATTATAATTATATCTCCTGTCTTGGATTGCCATTATTGAGATTGGTAATTTTAGTTATCATTTTCATCACGAAAATCCACAAATTGGGTCCTACCATTAAAAAAACTTGAAATCTTTTATCACCATATTTTATTAACTCACTTTGTGGAACGCGATAAAGTTTTA
The DNA here is from genome assembly GCA_932294365.1 of Diachrysia chrysitis. Lineage (NCBI taxonomy): Eukaryota > Metazoa > Arthropoda > Insecta > Lepidoptera > Noctuidae > Diachrysia > Diachrysia chrysitis. The sequence goes on along the minus strand of OW028660.1, from coordinate 10,849,936 downwards.
AGCATTGATTATTATTTTCCTGCCTTCATCCATATCATTTTACTTAAGCTAGTCCTAGCACGTGTCTCTTCGTTTCAAGGATCACTTTATTCAAACTGCCTTTCTGAGGTATCTGAGCACAAAATACTGATAGCTTTTTTTATCGGAATTCTACAGCCTGTGTTAATTTTTTTCGCGAGTATCTTGTATATTTTTAAATTTCTTCTTTATAACCTATATCATAATCTTCCAAACAGCTAGATGCATTTCAATAGTTAAGGTACATTCGTATTAAAAACCCAAGTTTGCTTTAAAAGATAATTAAAATGGTGGAATTTTTAAATAATATAATATAGGTATATAATAATATAATATCTTGAGACATCTCACACACGGTCATCTGATCCCAAACTAGGCAGAGCCTGTGCTATGGCAACCAGACAACTGATAAACATACTTATATATTTCTAAATACATACATATTATAGATAAATTACACCCAGACACAGAACAAATGATTGTGCTCATCACACAAAGATTCGTCCTGGGTGGGAATTAAACCCACGATCTCCAGTTTAGCAGTCAGGGTCACTAACCACTAGACCAACAGGCCCGTCAATGAATTGAAAGTCGTTATTTTTTTTAACGAAACCTATCGAATAGGATTTCAAAATAAACGGTTTATAAATATTACGCAACTTGTATGTTTGAATGTAATTAAAAAACACAAAAGTTTATTGACTTTGTTTACTTTATGACCTATAAAATATAAAGCAGGTTTTCATTTTATCGAAACTATTAGATATTTAATTTGAGCATTGAAACACGGAAGGAAAAAGTGCGGCGAAAACCACCTATAATGCAATTAAATTACATTAATCTATACATACTGTCACAAGATGATTGATCAAAGGTAAATTATAAGGAAGGAAGTAACGGTATTTTTTAAACCACTTTTGTCGTGTGGTTTTTTACAAATAAACAAATCACGTGCACAAATAACATTCAGCCTTAAAACAAACAATTTTGTGGTTCACACTAATGCTTGTCCGATGGGGGGATTGAACCCGCGGCACGTCGTGCACAGGTGTTATTGGCGTGGTGATCACTACCACTGGGCTATGCGTGCATTCAAAGCAGGTTTGAAGTTGTTGTGTGGCACTATTGGCAGTTATGGCCCTCTTTTTTCTCTAACTTCTTATCTATTATTTATTATTACTACCTCTAGGTAAAACAATCAAAAGTTTTAGATTTTTGTTTAAACTACAAACTAAATAAGTTTTTACTAAAAATGTATTTTAAAACATAAGCTTTCAAAACAGCTTTCAAGAAACGCAACTCAACTTTAAGACGTCCTTAAATGTACCTGTCGCTATTTTACAGCTTAAAGTGACAGACAGTATGAAAATTTACTGCGATTTAAAACTAATTAGTTTTCGTATTGGGTCACTAGTCTCACAAATCCAGTAGACCAATTGGGTGGCTTTGTTTAGTTACAGAGTTTCTATGGCCCCCGCCTGGATGCATTATCTGATCAGCTCAAAAGTATCACCGAACTTACATAAGTATGCAAAATTCCAACTCAATCGGGTTTCGAGAAGGTTCTAATTAAACTTGCAAGATTTGAAGTAAACAAACATCATCTTCTCTCATTTCAACTTTGCGCATTCGACAGGGTCCACGACGATCTCATAGTTTTAACATTATTGAATGCACATAAATATTGAAATTAAAATTAAAACATACATTCATTGCAAGTTAAAGAAATGCTTCAAAATAAATAAAATAAGTCTGCATTTAATGATGTTCTTTGTTCTATGTTCATGCTATCATAAAATTTAGATCTATACAATTCATAGCCATCCTGATTTTTTAACAGAAATTAGATTGTCTCACAAACATAATTTTGCAAAATATGAAATCATAGACCCAGTGCAAGTGCAGCCTCCGAATCAGACAATACCGCACTTGTTGGAGTGACCAAAATGTCCGGACATCTGCACTCTTGCATTTTTATTTAAAAAACCTCTCCAATTACACTGCAGTTAATGTGGCCAAGGACAGGGCGCATTAAATTAAAATAAAAAAATTACCATGGTCTCGATAGGAAGAAGAAACTTGTCAGGATTTTAATAATTAAATAAAAAAATACTATCGAATCGAACAGAAGAAAAAGGGTGTCTCTCTCGTTAATTTATTGATTAGTCTCAGATTTATTTTATCAGATAGTGTCTGTTATTTGAAACAGAAATAAAATAAAAAATATAAATCTTTCTACAAAATTATTAATAAAAAATTGGGAAGCACGATTGGGAGGTCCGCAAGTATCGACATAAATAAAATATAATTTTTACGAACCTGTCTTAAAAAATGCTTTTTCTTCCATTCCGAAGATGTCTCCATATGACTGCATGTGTCAATTGCTTCCATGTTACAGAAATTTAATGCACAATGTGACCATAAATAAACGATTTACTATCAAACGAAATGTTAATTAAGATTTTAATCTATTTAATATTTTATCAAGTACGCTAGATAACCTTAAAATGTATCATATTTTTTTTACTTTCACTTGTAAAAATATAAATTATGATTAAATATTTTTTAATATTTCTTGTGACTGGTATCGGCCCGAGTTAGTATTGGTACTGAGTTAAAAGTTGATGGTCCTGAGATGTCTTGCAAACCAGATTATGTTCACCAAACGTTTTACGCTACTTAGGACTGTCTCGGACATAGGTGTTACAATGGAATACCTTTTTTTAAGTGTTGATTCGTGCAAATGCCTAAGAAATTAATTATTTGAAAATAACTCCTGAAAAACGACTTAGCAAGTTTTTTTTAAGGATATAAAATCTAAAATTAGTAATATTAGCGAAATATGATTTATTGTCGTATTGGAAGTCAAGCCTAAAATGCTAGATTTCTCAATGTAAAGTACAAAATTATTATTTTTTTGTTAAAATCTTTGGTAAATGCTATCGTTATATACAGAAATTGCAACACCTGTAAGAAGGCGCCAAGAGGCGCGATGTCAATTAATTATGTATCTAAAGACTATAAAAATCGTTTTAAAAATCCAATAATCAATATATTATTACCATATTAAGATGATCGTTTACTGATAACTTATCTTGTAAGATAATCTGTTATTGACAACACTCCGCGGGCATCGGTGGGGGACAAGATGACTGAGGGGAGGGGGTAGAAGTGCGCGTGCGGCGAAGTCGACAGAGAAGTCAGCCATCGACCACGGTCCGAGACACCCATTTGCACGCGTCGCGAGATCCATGCCTTTGTCACAAGTTTATTTAATGTAACGTTAGCGTTTTATTTATATAGCAGCAAAGAAATAAAAGATAAATGCATTTTTGCAAAATTCACTTGTTTGCGTGATTGGATTCAGATTTTTTCATTTTATTTAGTGTTATTTTTTTTCGTAAAAAATCTAATTTTATCCTTGTTTTTGTTGCGTATATAAAGACAACTACACCTATTTTTGAGAAGTAACGAAGTACACACGCGCACTTAATTTGTCTGTGAGTGCATCGGACAATTCGGCGCGTCATAAGCCAAAAACAAGGTTATCAGTTACATGGCCGTTTCGTCACGGGTGGTCGACTTTATTTAAACTTGCATATTTACTTTTCAAATGACTACCTTTTTAAACATGGTCCTTTAAGCGTTAGAGTAACGTAAACAAAGGTCGATTGTTCGTTCGTTACGCGCTTCCAATATTCAAAAATCTTCAACGGGTAAAGTTTCGGCAGTTTGAAGATACAGCCTTCTTCTTCATGACTTCTTCGACCGGCTAGGTGAAGTGGCCGCTTTTGTCACTGGCGCACGTCGCCATCTTCACTTCGGTGCCCTACGGACTACGGACAATTTCATCGGCATGCGATTTCAACTCTCGACCACTCACGTCTCTATTCAATGTTCCATCCGACCTGTCTCCACTCACGCCATCCAATTTCTTGATTGGAAGTTCACTCATCTCGTTACCTCAATAACAGATCTCTAACCAGAACATCAGCAGCCTGCAGCGGTTTCTGGAAGCGCGTCTCACATGAATATGTTTTCTGAGTTCAGCAGAGGACAACATGGTGTCGTTCTAAGAGGGCAGCTAGAGGAAGCGCTCTGGTACAGATCAAGGACAAGAACGCACCTCCACTACTTTGGCTCGTCGTCATTCGTCTTCTACCAGGAAAGGACGGCATCGCAAGGGATCTTGACAAAGAAGATGGTTATTCGAAGTGCTTATAACACAATTTGCCCTCTTTCAATTCAGATTGAAGACTAGTTTTCAACGCCAGGAGTATGTTCGAAATAATACTGCGCGGGCATCGGCGGAGGACATAACAACTAAGGAGAGGAAGAAGATGTGCGTGAGCTGCTGGCTCAACAGACAAGTCAGCCATCGACCACGGTCAATCAATCAATCAATCAATCAATCATTTATTTGCAAGAAATGTGGTACATTTAGGTGTTACAATATTGCAAGATCCTCACATATCGCCAGTTTTGGCATACAAACATTACAATAATATAAATTTACAACTATAATTTCAAATTATAAAAGCAATAAGCATCCTATACACTCACAATATTTAACAGAACAGTCAAATTACATTATATACAACAATATGAAACAACACAACAATTACCACTAATTAATATAATATGCAATTTATAACAGTTGTGACTTAAACATTATTATGAATTATTTGTACTTTAATGCTCGTTTATACGTATAGAATTTTCGATTGAGTAGAAACTTTCATGTAATAACCACTTCCTCAATACAGTACAAAATTTATTGAAGGGTAACTGAGTTATAAATTTAGGTATTGAATTATAAATAAGGGGACCCATATAAACACAACTCCGTCTAAAAAGTTCCAGTCTAGGAACAGGCATCTCAAAATCTAAATGTGTAGCCTTCCTCTTACCAGAATTGTTTTTACGATCGAATAATGTGGAGTTAGATCGCAAGAACCTGGCAATTTCATAGATATACATGCAGGGTACAGTTAAAAGGTTCTGTGTTTTAAATATTGGTCTGCACGAATCAGACCATTGCATACTAAAAATTGCACGGATACACTTTTTTTGTGCAATGAATATTCTATCTATTTCGGTAGAGTTTCCCCACACCACAATACCGTATCGGATAATGGAGCAGATATAAGCATGGTACACCATCAAGGCAGTTTGCCTAGATGTGACATCTTTTACCTTTGTGAGGGCAAACACAAACTGGTTTATTTTTTTAGAAATAAGTTCAGTGTGGTTCTTCCACGAGAGATGTTCATCCAGTGTTACTCCTAAGAATTTTGCACTATGAACCTGTTTTATATTTGTATTATTGTAAGCAACATTAATATTTGCAGATTTACCTTTAAATGTTTTAAAATGAAGGATACTAGTTTTTGAAATATTTAATTTTAATTTATTGATGTTTAACCAGTTAATAATGCCATCTAACGCTTGTCTGATTACATTATCATAGTTCTGGTTATTATTTACATTTATTATTACTGTGGTGTCGTCGGCAAACAAGACACTCTGGTGTTTAATCGATTGAGGCAAATCATTAATATATAAAAGAAATAACAATGGCCCTAAAATGCTGCCTTGTGGGACACCACAAGGATTGACTCTTGGTTCGGAGTCATAGCTTTCTAAAATTTGATTATCATCACTAAATTTAACTACCCTTGTGACCTGTTTCCTGTTACTCAGATACGATTGGAACCAATTTTGGACTGAGCCTCTAATACCGTATCTTTCCATTTTTTTCAGGAGTCTAACATGATCAACAAGATCAAATGCCTTGCTTAAGTCCAAGAAAAGTGCACAAGAAGATACTTTACTATTTAAATTGTTCAGGATACTTTTGACCAAAGTAAAGATTGCTAGGGTAGTTGATTTATTTTTCCTGAATCCAAATTGCTGTTCGACAAGCGTATTATATTTATTTAAGAATTTAAGAACCCGTTCATACATGACTCTTTCAAATATTTTGGATAAAATGGGAGTAAGCGCTATAGGTCTATAGTTGTCAATATCTAACTTACAACCTTTTTTGTGTAGTGGCTTTATTAAAGACAATTTTAATCTGTCAGGAAAGCATCCTTGTTCAAAAGATAAATTTATAATATGTGCTAGTGGGGATGATATATACCGGGCTATTTTTTTAACGAGATCTGTCGTAATGTTGTCATAACCAGCCGATTTTGTGTTTTTTAGAGACATTATGACACGATATATTTCAGAGGAATCAGTAGGTTGAATGAATATACTATTATCGTTAATGTTATTTAAATTAATTGTATTACTATAAGCAACAGATGATTGAATTGAATTATTGCTAGAGAAATTATAATTAGCTATGTCAATGAAATAATTATTAAATTTATTAGCGATGTCAGAACCGGATGTAAATGTTATATTATTATCAATAATTTTGGTAATAAATTCCTTATTTGCCGTATTGCCCATGCTGCACTTTACTACATTCCACGTTGCTTTAACTTTATTATGTGAATTTATTACATGTCTTTTGTTAGACAAGGATTTCAAGTTATTCATACACTTCTTTAATAATTTTGAATATACTTTATACTTATATTTATTGCCACTATTTCTATTAACATAATATTTATATCTTAATAGTCTTTTTGTATTGCAACTTTTTCTTATTCCTGCAGTTATCCATTTTGGTGCTGTGCTATTTAATCGAACTTTAACCTTAATACACGGAAAGCATAAATTATACATCAATGTCAAAAAATCATGAAAATTATTAAAGGCTGCGTTGGTATCTGGTATGTCATAAATTTCATTAAAACTGATGCAACTCATATATTCAACAAATTTATTAACATTTACTTTATTTAAATCATAAGTAGATTTAAAGTAGTGCCCAACTCCTAATTTGTTGCCAGTTTGCTGATCAATAGTAATAACTTGAGCTGTGTTATGATCTGATAAGCAAAAGTTATATGTTTCACCTTTTATGTTAGGAATATTACCTATAATATTATCTATACATCTATTCATCCTGGTTGGTTCTTTAATGTAGTAATGCATTCCATAATTGCTCAATATTTCTTTAAATTTTGAAGTATTTTTATCGGAAGTTACTAGGTCAATATTGAAATCACCGCATATTATAAAATTGTATTTTTTAGTCTGAAATTTAAGTAACAATTTAGTCAAATTCTCAAAGAATTTGTTAACATCCGAATTCGGTGTTCTATATATACAAATAATTATTAATTTTATTTGTTTTATTATCAGACCACACACTTCAAAATGTTTTTCCATTGCAAATTGTTTCAGATCATGTAATTCAGTGCTTTCATACCCTTTTTTACACAGAATGCATGTACCTCCACGACGTTGACTTTCGCGTGAGTATATAGCCCCAAGATAAAAGTTACTTATGTTAAGATATTTTTCTTCATTTCTTTTTATGAAGTGTTCACTGAGACATATCACAATTGGATTTTTGTTCAAATTATATAACTCATGCATGGCTACCTCTAAATCCTCCATTTTATTTAAAGCACCAGCTATGTTTTGATGAAATACCGAAAATGAATACTTAGTTACGAAAAAACGATTTATTATTTACTACGGAGGTATTAGAATTTTCATCTGATAATTTATTGATAATGGGGAAATAATAAGGTATTGTTCCCTTTTTCGGCTCTGTGTTATTATAACAAGCAACATTGGTATTAAAAAGTTTAGTTTTCCTATTATTAATGTTTTTACTATTGAATTTGTGGTTATTATATGAAAGAAATTTGTTATTATAATGTTTAATATTAATTTGGTAAATTATTTGTTGAGATATGTCTTGTGTGCTTTTTGTATCAATAAAAGTACAATTTCTAAAATTTTTAGTTATCAGCTTCAACTGCTGGTTAATTTTTCGTTCATTAAGGTAATTATTATAAAGAACATTTACTACGAATACATTACAATTCTTAAGAAAATGTAAAGCAATAGATATTTCCGACATAAATTCAGTTGGGTTTACATCATTACTCCCTGTCATGATCACAACATTATCACTTTTTGTTAATTTATTGGACATTATACTACAGTTTGACAAGACATATTTTGTTTTAGCATCTGGTTTAGTTAATGATTGTACAGTATAATCACCAATTAAAAGTTTATTTTTATTCCTAAGAAAGCCCTGTACTAAACCTTTACCTTGGTTGTCAGATAAAATAAGAATATTCCCAGTCTTGATTTTGATTAATATTTGATTGGGATTCTTGTAAATCTTCCTTTGGATTTAATGTATCTTTTACTTTGCTATTGCCTTTATTATTAGTCTGAGCAAAAGTTTCTTGCGAGCTATCACACATTTTGGTATCGATCGATTTCAGACCATTTTCCTTATTGGATGTCGAATAAGTATCTAGAGAAGATGGTGGAATATGAAATTCTGCTTCAAAGTTAAGTTTGTTTGCTGATAATTTTGACTTTTCGATATTCCTTCCTGTTTTGGTTCTTGTTAAGCTGCTAGGCATGGTAGCCTTCTTAGTGCTTAAATTTATATATACCTTTTTGAGCATCTCATTTTTCCGAATTTCCTCTTGTAACTTTTTGTTAAGCTCTGTATTATTTAAATTTAAATTCTCGATCTCAGAGTTAGCGATCAATAATTGTTCTCTTAAATTTTCAATTAATTTCTGTAACTCCATAATTTCATAACTCTTTACATGAGTAGACAAATCCATCATGCTTTTGGTACTTCTTGGGGAGGAGTCAAGAGATGATACAGACGCGCTCGATAGTGATCTCATAATGTGCCGATTTCTCAGAGTTATATTCCTGTTATCCTCATTAAATTCCATATTGAAAACTATTTTTCAACTGTGGTATCCCTTTATTGAACAATGTATTTATTATAATTTTCGCGACTGGAACGCGATCTTGCAAAATAATAATGTTGCAAAATGCAGGGACTGGACTGGAACGTTGCCTTGCAAAATGTTAAATATCATGCAATTTTGAAACTGGAACGCGATCTTGCAAAATAATAAATGTTGTAAAATGCAGGGACTGCACTGGAACGTTGCCTTGCAAAATGTTAAATAACATGAAATTTTGAAACTGGAACGCGACCTTGCTGTTTTGTTCTTTAGTTGGTAGCACTGATATTTGAATTGTTGAAAACAAACGATGTTCCTATTTACAATTTTAATATTATTCGAGTAGCAATTAGGTAAATATGCACTTTTGGTGGATAAGCACTTTGTTTTATGTAGTTGTGTGTTCACAAATTGATAAGTTCTTACTACGTTTTAACTGTTTACTGTTTTATCGTCACTTGCACTATGAATTTTGTATCCAGTTTATTTGCTTCTCTGAGTTAATTGTATGAACTGCAAACGATATCACCGGATATTTGACTTAATATGAACGTATTGTTACGACTTTAATACACTTTATACACTTTTTTACGATTTATTTAATTTTAGAGTGCAGAACTGATGTTTACATTGGCCAGGGTTGCCAGTTATTCATGTTCTGGTCCGTTCTGGTCCGAGACACCCGTCGCGAACGCGTCGCGCGATCCATACCTTTGTCACAAGTTTATTTAAAAAAACTAACTGCTAGCACAGTCCGCCAGAGTTTTATTTATACAGCCCAGAAGAACCCTTCCATACTTAGATAGGGAACTGGAGCACTAAAGAAATCTTCTAATCAAATATTATGTTAAAAATGTTTTAATATTTTCTGAGAACAAGGCTTTATGTGTTGCAAAAAATACCATTAAAAGGTACCTATAAAAGAAAAAAATATATAAAATATCAGCCTTTATAATTTACTTCTGTTGGGCATTACCACATATAGAGAAGGAACGAGCATTGATCACCACGCTTGTTCAGTGAGCGTTGCTGATATTTTATTCCAATTTTTTTGAATCCAGTTTCCTCGCTATTTTTTCCTTTACTGATTTTTAATGATGTCTTAAAATAATTAAGAAAGTACAACTTTTAAAAAGCTTTTCTGTTAAGTTTCGAATCTGAAACCTTAATCATAATAAATCCGTTCATTAAACCGCTATAAATTTGATTGAGACTTTATTTCACAAAATCGAAATACGTGGAATCACAACCATATATATAATTATAAAGACGTGATTTAAAAAAAAATCCCGTGTAACATAGAAACCTTGAATCAAACAATATACACCATTATAGTTTTAGATAAAAACGTTGAATTATGAACAGCTTCCTGGTATCTGGTACACTTAAATTAAGATAAGAATATCTATCTTTTCACAACCCAACTCCCGCAAAAGAGTAGTTATTCATCTAAACTCGTGTTTCTAAAAATGATTAAGGATTTCTTTGTATTATATATGACTCAGAGAAATGAGAAGAATTAATAAAACTACATATATTACACTATTTGGGGCACCTTGACTTAGAGCAGCCCAAAACGGGTTAGGTACGATGGGGAGCATGGGGGCTAATAAGCGAAATATTATTATACCTATTATGTAATTTGAATGACGGTAAAATCTCAAGTGACGAAATGATTTTTTTGTTTTACTTTGTTATTTTGTTTATCCTAAATTAAATTCACAAGTTGGTTAACTTAATAAGTATCTAGTGAACATTGAACTATAATGTACTATAAATATTCAGATTTCACCATGTAATCCGGTTTTTAATATGTATACATACACTAGTGGCCGATCCCGACTTCGCATGGGTGGACTTCTGTTTTAAACATTTTGGGATAAAAATATGGGGTTAGTTACTCAAGGATAATGTAGCATCCTAAAGACGATTTTTTGAAATCGGTTCAGTAGTTTTAACGTCAACACACAACACATACAAAAACACAAATTTTCCTCTTTATAATAATAGTGTACCTAGACAGTATAGATGTAGATATTATGCAGACTTTTTTGTACCATGATAGAGTATCGAACTAAAATGTAATGTGTTTGAAATTGGTAGTTCAATATCTTTTTTTTTTAATAATGAAAAACGACTCCCTCACTAAGGAGTTTAGTCGTTATATCGCATCACAAGGGGTTTCACAACCATTAAAATTTACATGCTCAAAGAACAAATCTTAGAACAAGCATTTGTGGATCACACAGATGCTTGTCCCATGCGAGCATAATCTTTCGTGTATCATCACTTGCCCTAGCAACGCACCTTCCTAACTCTAATAGCATCCTAAAGTTCGTGTTTCTTGCCAACACGTCGCAGGATTTCATCATTTGTAACCTTTTGAGTCCAACTAACCGATTCATATTATGCACAGAGTTGGTTTAGTAACGAGGATTCTAACACCGGTCACTCACATGCGCGCAAACATTTAGGCTACTTTTTGCCGCTATAGCCAACACCCACGGGCGGAGCCGCGAGTAACCGCTAGTACAGTATAAACTGTCCCATTGTATCTATACTTATTATTAATATTATAAAGCTGAAGAGTTTGTTTGTTTGTTTGTTTGAACGCGCTAATCTCAGGAACTACTGGTTCGAATTGATAAATCCTTGTATTGGATAGTCCGTTTATTGAGGAAGGCTATATAACATCACGCTACGACCAAGAGGAGCGGAGCATAAATGAAAAATGTTGCAAAAATGAAAAACCGTTGAAACTAAAACACGCGAACAAAGTCGCGGGGGACAGCTAGTATTAGATACAATGGGACAGTACTAGTACTTTAAATTTTATATCATAAAATATGGGTTTTCTCTAAATCCACGGAACACCAATGCAGACACGAAGTGGTTAGAAAAAACTGAATCTATTATTGAAATCCATTGAAAAATATTGTGCAATTTATGAATTGAAACGTGGTTGGGCTACCTAGCAACTGTTGGAATGCTGGCTGGTTTTAATACTAGTTTGTTTGAATACATTATGACTGTATGTAAATTTTTTTAGGTTAATTTGAGGAGTATATTTAACCTCTATCATCCTCTAACCATCTATTAATATATGCAAACAAACTAAATTTAAAATCAGCCAACATTTCAACAGTTGCTTAGTAGCCCAACCACTTATAGGTACATTCCAATTCAAAATTGCACAATATTTGCAATTGCGCAAAATAAATTGAAAGCGGATACTCTTGCCACTCAAAATGAACTTCTCCAATACGACAGGTCTTGGAGACTCCACAAAATATTATGTAAGCAAAAAAAAAAAAAAGTACTACGTGCATCGTGTTGCTATGCCCCGTTAAATTAAAAAGTATTTAGTTGCATATTGTGTGCTTTTGGTTAGAAACCCCAATAGGCGTCGTTTAAAAAAATCTAACAAAGTTTTATCACAATTTGTTGAATGGTTTAGAAAAAGATAGAGGACAAACAAACATTAATTTTTATTGACGTGTGTAAGGGAATTTTTCTGATGACCTGACATTTGAACGCAGGTCTCAACGTTCAGCAACTGTATAAGCTAACCTGAACTACTTATTTATATTATTACCTATTCATTTTTTATTAAAGCTACGTCATATTTAGTTCTTGAATAATATTATTATAAGTTGTAGTCATAAATCGTCATTCTTGCATAATATATCGATACAATTATATATTTAATAAGGTGAAATAATTATTTTATTTATTTTCGTATAACATGATATTTCGCACGTGGTTAAATTTGTTTTTTTGATGTTTTTTTGCAGTTGTTAATTTATTACAATTCTGAAGACCAGTCTTACGATGGGATACTGTATTACCCAGTAAAATGGGTTGTGGAGCTCAGATAGGTAGTCGCTTTACGTATAATACAGTATTAAGCTGAATTCGGTAAGACTGAAAGCCGACCCCAACATAGCTTGGGAAAAAGCTAGACCGAAGATGATGAACTCTTGATAATAAAATTAATATAATACGATTTGATTCATATTGTTTTATATTAATTTTGACTTGATCCTTCCTAGGTACCGTCCTACATTTGTATTTACGTACCTTAGTAGGTACCCCCATGCAATTTTTTTCTAGCCTTTTCCCAAACTATATTGAGGTGGACTTCCAGTCACCAGATACAACTAAATAAAAGTACTTAAACTTTCATGATCAAATAATTTATTTAACAAGAGAGGCTGCCTATCTGATATCCACAATCCAGTTACTGGCATAAGTATTAAACAGCTGACAAAGTTAATAAATAATCGATAATCAGTTCGTAACATTATATATATATTTTTTTATATTATACAATAATATACTACAAAGTTTTGGGCGTTTGGTGATATTACCTAGCTACATAAATCTTTATATTTGTTCTGAATAGAGCGCCATCTATTAACGCTTAATACAACTCCTTCGTTCTTCATCGATCTGTTACAATAGTTTTGACATGCTGTACAGAGATGGCGCTGCTTCAAAGTTATGTGTAGCTCTATTAGCTTAAAATGTTTATTTAATAACACAGATTTTATTTTACTTAAAAGATTTCTTATGCCTGTTCTCAAAATACAAGAAATGTAACTATTGTTTTTATAAATTTGTTGTTATAGCGACATCTGTTATTAGTGTCGTGAACTGCTTGCTCACAATGATGATTCAGATCGATCAATAGATTTTTTTCAACTCATAGATGGCACTTGGTTGCATAATTTTAATAGTATTTACCACAGTTTCCTTGCTCTTTTGTCTTAAATTTTTAATTAATTATTATAGTTATTACCAAAGTTTTTTATCATCATTATATTCGTATTACCATTGCTTCTGTCACAGACGATTAATGAAGTGGCGTGGTTGATGATAATATCCTTATTATGTAGGTACCTATGCATGATTTTGACAAAACTAGCTTTTATTCATAGATGATTAATGCTATCTATATCTATTTTTAAATTGATCTGGAAGTCTGTATTTATTGTTTTTTGATTTTGCACGTTTTATCAGTGGATGACGAACTAGCTTCCAAATCAAATCTTTAAGTATTTGTTGACGTTTGATAATGATTATTGTATTTTGTACTTACTGATTATAATCTAGGTACCTACCTACTTGCTAAAGGTATAATTTTATTTCATTCACTAATAAATACTTTTTTTCGTTGCTATTTTCTAAAGGAAGTTAGTCTAAAGTCTATTTAAATTCTTGTTTCAATGTATGTTATTTTCTTTTAAACAAACACCAACTTTATGAAAGTGTAAATAAATTTCCTTTTAGACTGACTAGTAGGTACCTACATACATAAATCACATCAAGACATAATAAATTTTAATGATCATGCTCGTCACAAAAAGGTATGTCCTGGGTGGGAATCGATCCCATGACCTCCGGTACAGTAGTCAGGGTTGCTTACCATTAGACCAACAGGCCAGTTTTAGAGAGATAATTACTGTGATGCATACTTTAGAAATAAACGTTAACAAGTCATAATGTAATGTACCTATTGCTCAGTTAATTAAGTATGTATTAAGTCTGCTATCGTTGCTTCCTTATTCATAAATAAGTATGTGGTGAGACTTTGCCCTGATGCAGGACAGTAGGTTAGTAACAGTAACTAGCAAGCGACTCGTGTTACTTATTGCACTGTATACATGAAATCGTATAATTATATCGTGCGTAGTTATTTTGATAAAAGACAGAATGAGAGAATCATTAAAAAAAAACTACCTGACCATAGTAGTTGAAAATCGTCCAAAATTTGTTAAATACAAGAGGATTTGTAGAAGCATTAAAAGATGGTAGCGAGTAGGAAAAACTGTGACAACTGTCAATTTTATTGACAGTTGCTGTAAATAATAAATGGTGTGTGTCTGTGTGTGTAATACTTATATGGTGTGTATGTGTGTCACGCGCGCGGTAATGTTGTATTTATCAATTTAATGTAGGTATTCTTTTAATATATTTAAATATATTTTAAAATATTTGTTTTATGCACTCTTTATCATAAATAAACATTTACTGTGCTAAAGTTAAGTATAAATATATAGAGTTTATGGAGTAATGAAGAACAGTTATTAGATACTTTTTGTTCAATAAAGTACGAAAATCAATGAATTTTACTTATAATAAGGCACAAAACTCCACAAAAAATAAATAAGTATAACGTAATAATAAAGACACAAATGAAGTTCAGTTTATATTTTCCTTAATATCGTCACTTAAATAATATTTACAATTTGTCATTACATTAAAATAAAGTTAATACATTGTATTAAATACAGGCAGTTTTTTTTTTCCTTTTTTTCGCCACCCATTTTTTTTCTTAAACTTGTATTCAGACAAAGCTATAGTCGAGAGACGAAAGTTCTATTAAAAAAAAAACAAATTAAAAATTTATGAGTAGGTACCAAATAATTTTAGATTAATAATTAGGTACCTACTTCCTGTTGAACGCTCAATATTAATTGAAACTTTTATCAATTCCTTCGCGATTAATAAATTGTTATCTTATTGTATTTTAATCTTGATAGTGAACACAAAAACAAAATTATAAGTTCAATGTTTTTTCTCACTTTTCATATTATTATCTTTATTGTTAAATTTATTTTTTACTTGATAATGTATATTGACAATTCTTTTTTCCGTTCAATGATTCAAATTATTTAGTACCCAATTATGAATGTACATACTTAGTTGTTTTTCAAAACAATTGTAGACTTATTATGATATGTTTTAATTCAGTAAGTTTTCATTTTGCCTTTTTATTTTAAACCCACTTAACAATACATCATTTTTAAATAGATACAATCGCTGCCAACAAAACAGCTATGTCTGGACAAACCCATCAAATCTAAAAACCAAATCGAGATCGATGATCGGGTCTAGAACGCCAGACCATCCGTATCTTTGGTCTGGGTGGTCTGAGACCCATCCCCACTGTTGAAACCGGTCTGAGCTGGTGGTGGTATCACGAGTACTTCCCATTGTGGCTGTTCTGTCGACCCCATGTTGAGGAGGTGGACTTGCTGGATGGGAAACTAGGGGCTACTCCCGTGGGGGAGTGGGGCGGCGTCGGAGGCATCAGATTCGTCGCCGGGTGGTATACTTTTGCTGACATAGTCATTTCATCTGTAAAAGAAACAAGAAATGATTATAATTTATGATCCTTAACACTTAGCGTATCGGTTTGGCGTGTGGCCTGTGGTAGTTCTGTATAGATGGCAAGCTACGTACAACAAACTGACGATGACAGTTATTGTATACTGTCAATTGAGGGAACATAACCATAAATCACAAACAATGGGAACAAATTAATAAAGAGTAATTTGTTGCAAGAAGTCAAGTTATGTATTGGATGCAATAATTTTGTAGAGCAGTATGCAATCAGCGATGGTAAGAATACTACCCATAACTTTACCCGTACTTTTCCATAACAACAAAAAGTACATATAATCGAATATACTTTTCAAATAATCGGTCTCATTACAGCATATTACAGAAAACGTCAAATTTATATATATTTCTCAATACAATCTACAAATTTGATTGAATTCGGTCACTAAACCACTGGGGCATCGTAACCTTATCTATAAGTATATTGTCATCAGTCATGTCTCAGGTATCAGTTCTCTATAAACGTCTGTAAATCCAAGGTAAAAGACACAAAGGCACAGAACCCCACTTGGCAGTCTTCCAGTCTTTTGCTACATAACACCAGGTTTTTCCAAACATTATGTAGGTCCAAATAAAAATATTCTGGGAGAATACGCGTGATAAACATCTGATTAGAAATTGTCTTGATTTTAAAGTCGATAGCAATTGTTTCTTATTCGTAATCGTATATTATTTCGACGACCTCCGTGGTCGAGTGCCGTACACACCGGTTTTCAAGGTATCGCCAGCTCTAGGGTCCCGGGTTCGATCCCCGGTTGGGTCAATGTAGAAAACCCCTTCCACCATTAGTATAGATTTGATAGTTCTCTACCTACCAAATCGTAAAATATTTACAGCTAAATAAAATAGCTATTGCTGAAGCCGGAAATTGATAACCTATCAATATATTCATGTCCCTACCAGAGATAGAACATTGACACAATTTGTGGGCGCTTAAAAAAAGTAAAACAGAATATCTAAAATGGGGTCGATGAATGGGTATGAAAAAGTCAAAATGGTATTATTCCGTCAGTTAGACAAATAAAATAATATTAGACTCGTATTGATTGCTTTTTCAAAATAAACAAAACAATAATGGCCGAGTACTGAATCGTCAATTAGTTTTGATTCGCCGTTAACTCTCTTGCTGTCTCTGTCCCTTTAAGGTGAGAAGTAGCGACATATAGATATTTAAGTACGTCTTAAAGTTAAGTTGCGTTTCAGTATTTTGGGGTAAGCAGCTATAGCGAATCAAGGTTCAAGAGTGGGGGCGATAGACGTCACGTTTGTGCACACAACATGTCATGCGACATTTAAAATCAATGTATCGTTATAAGTTTTTGGTTATGTAAAATAAAAAATACGTGTCTAATATTTTTTAAGCTATCTGACGGACTTTAAAATAACTGTCATCTTCTCTTATCGAAAATCATTTGGGTGATCCATTTTTGATTTAAGTGTACGTGGATTTAATGTTTGTGAAACACGCCGCGATATTGGAACTATTCCTTAACTGAAGTCTTATTTAAAAGTTTTTAAAAGTACACAGTATAACGATAAATACTTACTATTCGAGAAAGACCGGCTAAATGTTTGTTTTGAGTTTAAATCTTTGGCGGGAGGCATATTGACCTGTAACAAAGAAAATAAGTTTTAATATACATAACAAAAACATGTTATATACTTTTTACATTAATCTATTTTTAATCTATTTTACAATAACAGTATTTTCGGACATGAATTGCTTTATACACAAACAACAGATAATAATGTCTTTTGTATATCTAATAATCCAGTACAATGTTTCTCTAATACACAACGCCTTTTATAATCCTCCAAAAATATATCAATAATTTATTATTGATCTATCCAACATTATATTACTTTTACTACACAAGAGACACTCAATGGCTTTGACTGGCATATTGGTATAGTGGTTACTGACCCTGACTGCTAAACCGGAGGTCGTGGGTTTGATTCCCATACAGGACAAATCTTTGTGTTATGAGCATGATCATTTTTTCTGTGTCTAGGCGTCATTTATAAGTAACTAGCTGTCCCCCGCGACTTCGTCGGCGTGTTTTAGTATCAACGGTTTTTCATTTTTGTAACATTATTCATTTATGCTCCAATCCTTTTGGTCGCAATGTTATACCTATAACTTATAGCCTTCCTCAATAAATGGGCTATCCAACACTGAAAGAATTTTCAAATTGGACCAGTAGTTCCTGAGATTAGCGCGTTCAAACAAACAAACAAACGAACTCTTCAGCTTTATATATTAGTATATAGATATGAATGTATTTAGAAATAAATAAGTATGTTTCTTAGTTGTTTGGTTGCCATATTACAGGCTCTGTCTAGTTTGGGATCAGATGGCCGTGTGTGAGTTGTCCAAAGATATTATATTGTATTATAACATACACTCGCCAATAATACACACATTCGCCCCTAAATTCTTATAAATAAATGCACTTGTTTGGAGATAAATCTTTGTTTGAGCATCGAATAACGATACCAAAGTATCTTCCACATTAATAATAAATAGTCTTCGTTTATCAGACGTTAATATAGTAATAGTAATAAGTTAGTTTAGCAGTATTGTAAAAGTGTTAACACATGATACGGAAAGAAAAGTATTGGAACCTAGCTGCTCACCCCAGCTTCGGGTAGTGTGGGATTTTCAAAACATTTACGTACGTTTTTCTTTTTATTTTCTTTTATAAAAACCTTGCCTTTAAAGTAAGGAACATAACAAAAAAAATAATTATTGGATTTGGTACAGTCGTTCGGATGGCGTGACCAAGAAAAAGAGGGATTCATTTTCATATATTTAGATCGATATCGGAAAAGTTACGAACAAAAATTTCTAAAGTTAATCTACATATATGTTAAACAGGTTATGTAAAGGTTTTTTTTTTATAGAAAGTACTAATAGTACCTATAACGTAAGGTATGAAGATGTAGATGGACAATGCGAAGCTACAAGAAAGACATTATTAAAAAACATACCTAATTAAAACAAACTGAGGGCTTTATAATAAATATAATTCAGTATCAAAATAAATTCTACTTAACGCTTATCTCATATAGCAATAGTAGTTCTTTTTTTAAAAACAAAGATCTATAAATTCATCACTAAAAAAAACTATGCTGGAACAGTTGAACTTACTTAAAAGAAGAAACTTAGCCTTAGTAATTCATTACCTAATTGATTCCTATTTATCACTCGTTCATTCAACAAGACTTATAAAACCTCCTAAAAGCCATAATTCTATCAAAAATCAATACAAAATCCGTACAAAGACAAAATCCTCATATTGTTTGATGTGTAGGCGGCTTAATAGAACATTTATTAACCAATTTTTCCCTTGAACGGTTCAGTCTTAATGCCAGATATAACGATAATACACAGCGATACAGTATTGATGACGTCATACCAGTTACTAAACGTCCTAACTCAAACAAAAAAAAAAGAAATTCATAACTTGTCCCCTAAGAAATAAAGTGAAATATCCTTTGGAGCGAGTATTAATAAAGTTATGTTCGATACTTTCACACAGTGTTATCATATTTTGGTATATCGGTACATATTACGTACAACCCTAAATGAAAACGTTCGATTTTGAATATTATGGCTCATAATTTAAGGTATCTTTTGTTTGTTGGAGTTAGGGTTTTGTGACGTTTTTAGGGTTGTCGCTTCTATCTTAAGCGTTGTCTGAACAGATTTATTTCAAAGGAAAAGGAAAAGACGTACGCTAAGGGTTGGGGGGGGGGAGGATATTTGTAAAATTGATTATCTTTGACGTTCTTTTGATGGCATCCCTTTGAATATGAAACAACCGATTGCTTTTAATTTAATTCTTCAAAAGCTTTGATTTTCCGAAGCTCTTTGCCGATTATCCTTGTTCGCAAACAGGTATTATAATGGCTACTTTTTTGTATAAATTAATTTTATTATGTTTTGCGACATTATAGCTGGTAGGCTGTGATTCGACTGACAAGCTTTAGATCTTTAAACCTGACTAAAAATATGGGTTTTTCCTTATTATAGTAAAAAAAACTATAATAAGGTTCACGTGTGTATTTATCTGGCTATGGCATCGTAGTTCACAAAACGACTACCTCGGTCTAGTGTTCGCAAGCACAAGGTCTTTTTTTTTCGGTTACTGAGATTTTCTGTTTAGAAATACTCAGTAGGTAATGGGCCTGTTTCCTATTTTTTTTTTTAATGTCCGTCTAGTAGATTAATGAATTTTATTGGACACGTATTTTTTCTTTTTTCCTGCAAACAAAAATAGATCAAAATACAGAGAACTGAAGTTACGCGTGACGTCACTCCTCGCTACGATTTTTAGCGAGGCGTAGCGTCATAAGCCCCCACTCCGAAACTTTAAAGCGGTGTATCTTTGTATTTATTTATTGTTTTGATAAAAGAAAAAATACGTGTCTAATATTTTTTTATTATCTAACTGACGGACTAAATAGATTTTAACTTTTCATACCCAGGAAACATCCCTATTCTACTACTACTACTTCAGATATTCCATGCCCGATTAAAGACCTTTTAATGAAAATAAATGTTATACAGATGTTTAGTTTCCTAAAAAATAAACTAAATACGCAAACATACTTTTTCTACACTTTTAGGGTTAGATAACGATTTTTTCTATAGATTATCGAAAAAAAAAACAGATATGGTATTTTTCTTGTTTTACAAAACTAAAAACTCACGACAATATATTGATTTGAAGTGTCACATGACGTCAGATTTTTGTGTATTTTGTGCACAAGCATGACGTCACTAGAACCCACTCCTGAACTTTAATTCGCTGTATCTACTAACGCCTAGATCCTATATCTTTTGATTCGTTATTCGTTAACGTGACGATCCGTCACTAGGCTGTCTCTCATACGTTCGTAACCAGACGTCAGTTATTTGGGTAACGAACAGTTACAATTTTTTTTTATAGGAACATCTTTTTTTTACGCCTCGTTGATATTTTAACAGTTTGTTAAGGAAACGATTCGTTTTTTGTTTATTGGTCCCGGCCATAAGTGTTTCCTTTAAAAACACGTGTCTTATATTGTTTTTATCAACTAACTGACAAGCTTATTAGATTTATATATTTTTTTGAGAATAGTTTGCTTTGTTATAAATGGCTAGAAATAAAATTAACACAAATTGGTTTGAAATTTGTATTAGATGTGCTACGATATACGATTTAATTGATCACTCTATTTGACACGGTGGTTATAGAATTGTATTTCA
Organism: Diachrysia chrysitis; assembly: GCA_932294365.1. Classification (NCBI taxonomy): domain Eukaryota; kingdom Metazoa; phylum Arthropoda; class Insecta; order Lepidoptera; family Noctuidae; genus Diachrysia; species Diachrysia chrysitis. The sequence continues at coordinate 10,828,618 of OW028660.1, read as the reverse complement.
ATTTCCGGGTCTATTCGTGTTAATATTTTGCATAATTTCATGGTATATTTTTTTATATAATTTGAGTGTTATCGATTTTTATGGAGTATCTAGCCGGTTGTGTCACTACCTCGAATTGCATAGGCAAGTAGTATTTATCCAAATAAACTTGTTCAAATTGAAGCTTTACAAAAAGAAATAGTGCAATAATTACTAATTAAATAAGTATACCTAATTACAAAAACATTGCATTACAGTTTATAATAAGCCACAACGGAAAAAAAAATGTTTAATATTTTGTGAGTTTACCTCCAAAGGAAAAAAGGAAGCCTAAATAGTCATTACTTTGCTGTCCATAAGTCTGTCTGTTAAGAATTATTTTCTCAGAAACTCTAGATACGCATCATGTTAAAATTAATGTCAAATACTCAGGTCTAAGAAACCAGGACGCAATTGAAAATTTAAACTTCTAAGTCAACGCAATTAAATAATTCAGCCATTTATGTAGTGTTTTCCTTAAATATTCGAGAAACTCAAAACCTTTATGGTAAAAACTTCCCGTCGACTCAGAATCATAAAGATTGGCATGATATTAGATCTAACGTCACAAATAAAAATACATAATTTTTTCAATTTGTAGTATTGTAACATAAAATACGTTTTTGCTATTACAAACTTATTTTAACAGTTGGAAATTTTGATAGTGTCATACATCGATGTATGAGAGAACATTATTTCAACCAATTAAAATTCGGAGAAATGGTGTAATTTCACTTAGTTTATTTCTATTTCTATCACTTTTCATCTCATACATTCTATATGATCTGTTTCTTTCACTCACCTAATAACAGAAAATCGGAACACTTTTTAAACTCCTCGCAGTATTTAATCTATACTAATATTATAAAGCTGAAGAGTTTGTTTGTTTGTTTGTTTGTTTGTTTGAACGCGCTAATCTCAGGAACTACTGGTTCGAATTGAAAAATTCTTTTTGTATTGGATAGCCCGTTTATTGAGGAAGGCAATAGGCTATATAACATCACGCTACGACCAATAGGAGCGGAGCATAAATGAAAAATATTGCAAAAATGAAAACCCGTTGAAACTAAAACACGCGAACAAAGTCGCGGGGGACAGCTAGTAATTTATAAACGTTATCTTTATGAAAACATCATTGGTTGAGTGTATGAGATTGTAAAGCAATCTAAACAGCGACAACTCAACGTAGGTACAATGTATTGTGGGTAGTAGATACGGTAGTGTATTTATGTAAGATAGCAACTATATTGGAACGACGTATTCACACCAAACACGGCGTGCTGAAAGTTCGCCATAGTTGGGGAAACGCGCTGCTGTGGGGGATAAAGTGGACGTGCCTTACGAATATGAATAAATAAATATGGACAACATCACATACATTGCTCTGAACTTAAAGTAAGTAGCTAAAGGACTTGTGTTATGGAATTCAGAGACAACGAAGGTACCAAACACCCAGACCCGAGACAATGTAGAAAAGAGATTTTCTACATTGACCCAGCTGGGGGTTAGTTTCAATAATTTTCTGCGTTTTCTTATGTTGAATAATCTATGGGGAGAAGACAGGTGTTTTCATTGCCAAAAGCCAGAGAGTGCAATGCCTTAAGGTGCTCGCCAAAAGTACGGTGAAGGAGTCAAAGCCTGCGCTCAGACTAAATGAAGTAGATGTCTTCCGGAGGTGCTACATAATCATTATAGATTATGTTAAGTCTTAGTATTTTGTATAATTTTTAGATTTAAAAAATCTCTACTAAATGTCTAATGTCTACCAGTACGTGAGATATCCATATTTAGTGTACCTATAGGTAATTGATGTCCTAAAGAATGTTAAGTTATCATCATCATCATCATCATTTAGCCTTTCGTAGTCCACTGCTGGACATAGGCTATTAAGTTAAAAATGTTAAGTTATGGTAATAAAGAATTACTTTTAAATATGTCATGTGTTTTTGTCATTTTTCTTTTCTGTTATAAAGAATGTTAAAACTAGACAGCAATGGGGTATTTCACAAGATTATTTTATTTCATTTAAAAAAATATACTACGTACTATGTCAAGATGTAAAAACGGCCGATTAATTACTTTCATATTGAACTAGTAACAAGCATTTTACTATTTCTAATTAGAGATTTATACAATCAGGTCACCTCCATAATTCTCCATACTAATCTGGGGCTGCCACGTACAAGTCGTCGTTTTGCAAAAAAGAGATAAAACATGCGTTATTTACTAACTTTTGTATTCGTGTATATTTTTTTTATGTTATTTTGCAGTTCTAATTCAATTTAATACATTTATTAGAAATATTTGTAATAATTAAATAATTATATAGTAGTTAAAGACCCTATTATAGTTTCCTAATGCTAGCTGGTTAATAGTGTGAGCAGGTCGGCATAGTAAAACTCTACTAAACCAAGTATTTCTTAAGAAAATAATGAAACTATTCCCCGTCTTATCCCTTAGTTTCGTACCCGCCCACCACATTGTTCGTCCCAGATGCAGCACTATGTATTTATTTATTTACCCACCTACCATCGGTGACAGCCATTTTGTTTATCAACTAACGAACGATGCATGTTTGTGCATCGCAACTGAGATGTTTGATTGTTCTGAATGTATGCAGTTTGTGAATTAGATAATTCTGTATCTCTATCTAGGTTACTAAACTTTAATTCGTTTAGGTAATTATGGGATTTTGGATTTTGGGGAGGAGTAGAAAAAATAAATTTCACTTCCCTACTACTGCAAGTGGAAGAATAATTATCACCAACTGAGTTGGGCCCAGTTGCCAAGCAGTACAGATAGAATTTATAAATGAATGTCCTAAAATTCACAAAGAAGCTGTTATTAGATTTGGGATTCTTTATAATTATCCTCAATCGATCACCTCAGTGTATCGCGGTCCACTGCTGGACACAGGCCTTTCCAAAACTGCGGCACAACACTCGTTCCCTCAACCTTTATTATTTTTATATAAATTATTGAATTCTACATTACTAAGGAGTTGCTTTTTTGTGATAACACCACTAGTCGGTCAGGTTTGCTTTGAAAGAGATGACGTGAGGTAGTTACGGGTTAAAAAATGCTATATTTATAATAATATGGCAGTTATTCCAAAGTTTTCCATACAAATGAAATCACTTGGTAACAAATACATTGTAATCTATAAATAATAACTTTTTATCTACCTAAAACATATATTAGATGTATATTAGATAGTGGTGTTGCCGAGTAAATATTTTTAACAGAACTCGATTTATTTTTTTAGAATTTGATGTCACACAATATCTTTGCTAAATGTTATTTGATTTTAATAGTTCTCATTATTTGATTTGAAGTATGTCCTTGTACGTAATTAAAGTTAATTTTTTTATAACATAATATGTTTCTTATCTTGAAGCTATTGCTGACTCTTTAAATATGACATCATAATTATCATACCTAATAGGTAAAACTACTTACTATGTAATACATTAATTTATTAGTTAGTAGTCTATATTTATATCGAAATTAAACTTTTTTCAGGTGATAGTGAAAATCGATTGTATCATTTATTAGATAAGATACTTCAGTGACTTACTTAATAATCGCAAGTGTTTTCATGGTTGTTTTTGAGTGCAAAGTTATAAAATTATTGACTAAAAAATTTGCAGACGGGATGTCTACAATCTACATATCGCGCGTACATTGTTATCATAGATTTTTTTGTAGTTTTTTTGTCTATGTTAGAATACTTAATAAAACATCGGAAATATCACAAAAAAGTTTTACTTATGCGGCTTTAAACTTAGGTAAAGGCTAGTGATTAATAATTTAATTTCAGTTGATATAACATTTAAATACATAATTTATTATTTGTATAATAACTTTCGTGAGAAGTATTCATGATTTTTAGAACAAAACGGTTTACTCACGCACATTCTCGGGATCGCTCGACTAGTTTCAGACTCAATAGGAGTCCCTAATCATAAGCTGACGCGGCGGCGCGGGTGTGTCGCGGCTTAGCTCATAATAATAATATATATTATGTTCAAGTATAAATTGTATGTTTATTATATTCGATAAGTTGATTGGAATATCTAGTCTGACCTTCGAACTAATAAGGGAAGATTAAACGTAAATCTTTAAGAAGAAACTTAAATCTCTTGTTATATGTATTGGTATGTGATTTTATTTCACTACATACCTATTATTATAAATGCAAAAGTAAGTCTGTCTGTTACACTTTTACGACCGAACCGACTTGGATGAAACTTGGTATGGGATACGCTTAAATACTAATAAAGAACATAATATTATTATGCTAAATTTTGCCACGATAACCGACACGCACGCGGGCGGAATCGCGGGCAAAAGCTTCTTAAGCTTTTTTACACTAATCGCAAATGTATTTTGACTAAAAATGACCTTGCATTTAAAAATACATAATGTATGTAAGTACCTTTGATAATGCTTCTCAAGTTGTTTTACGTGGTTAAGCAAAAATAGATTAACATGACCAAAATACTAAACATTACAATATATTGCAACGCTTTGACCACTCAGTATTAATTCTCAACTTTACCTCTAACGATATAAAATCTAATTTAAATTGAATAACAAATTGTGCTAGACGTCAGTATTTTTTTCTTGCCTATTCCGTAGCAAATCTAGTTATACCACTGTCTTATAGCTTAAACTATGGCATAACTAAAACTATTATGGTGTAACCATGACATTAACATTTGCGTCGTTTTTCCTTATTTTAAGTGTCAATGACCGATCTAAGGAATTAAATGACGTGTCAAAAGTAGGTATTTATGATGAGATTTCTCAAGGATATTGAAATACCTAAAACTAGAGAATGCATCTTTTAGATGGTGTGATTATTGTAGTTATTTAGTATTTTATTAAAAATCTATTAAACTCTATTGATACCAATATATTTTAGTTTATTGTACGACCCCCTATTTATTAATCAAATATAGACCGTGTACTACCTATATCTTATCCGTTCTAACAAAAAATACTTTTACAAAAATTTAGAAATACTTGTTCAAATGTCAAATAGTCTGTAACTGCCATTTTGGTTTCTTTATATTCAATGTAAGTTAGTTCGTTGATTTTTTATGTAAGTAAATAATATACGTAACGATTATAAAAATAAAAATTGATTGTTTTTTTTAATAGGTAAAGAATACAGGTGATTATTTGTTGTAAATAATGAAATTTTGCAATGAAATATGTTAATAAAATTATCATTATAAACGCGACTTCTAAAATCCTTTCCGTGGCTTTGTTTTTCATTAATTTGTTGCTAAAACGGATAGGATATAAGTAAAATTGTGTGATAATCTTCCATAGTCAAACCTCAAGGTACCTAATTACAGTGATTGGTTGTAAGAATTTTGGTCAGCCAATTATTAGTTGAAATTAGGTTTGACACAGAGTTTTTGTAAACAATTGTAGGTACACTACTTACTATTATGAAAAGCTAACCCCTAATACTGAATCGCAACTTAAGTTTAAGACGCTCTTAAATGTCTATCTGTTGGTTTACGCCTTTATTTGACAGAGACAACATGAGACTTAACGGCGACTTAAAACTGATTGACGATTCAGTATTCGGCCATAACTTTGTGTAAAATAGTCTGCCTTACAAAGTAGGTGCAATAAATAGCACATGCCCCGAATTAAAAATATAAAATAATATATAATTTAAACCACCCCATTGTTAATCTTGATTAAAAAAATACGAACATCAAACAGAAAAGGGTCGGAATAGGCACCCACCTACAAATATAAAATTACTCAATATTTCATACCGATACTAATTTCGCTATCTTAACCCTTGCCGGCCGCGGTACGACAGAAATTATTACGAAAAAAAAAAATATACTCACCAAAAGAAAAAAAAACGTCGCAAGCTTAATTGACATTCTTTATGAGCGTCAGGCCTTAGACGCGGATATTTTTTAATTAGATATATTTTATGGGCTTTTTTTTCAAAAGGGGAAAGCGCGAATAAAGGGTTAACATTTGTTTGAGCGAATGGAGGGGGTTCAATATTAGCCTTTCGTAATCAGGCGGGAAAAAAATGGTCGATTAGACCCCCTCGCGACGTTAATTTAAGATCATTGGTCTACGTGGAAGGTGGTCCTTTCTTGTCTCTTAAATGTTTTTACTCAATGCTGGAATTAAAAATGTTTAAGATTTTTATTGTTCTCTGTCTGTTGTTGTTTTGATATTAAAGTATAAGTTAGGTAATAAGAATCCTGGTTCGTCGATGTCAGAAGTTTTAGTGGAGGAAAGACGATGGTTATTGATTGATGATTGATGGTTTGACGACCTCCGTGGTCGAGTGGCGTACACACCGGTTTTCAAGGTGTCATCAGCTCTGAGGTCCCGAGTTCGATCCCCGGCCGGGTCAATGTAGAAAACCCCTTTTCTACATTGTCTCGGGTCTGGGTGTTTGTGGTACCTTCATTGTCTCTGAATTCCATAACACAAGTGCTTTAGCTACTTAGTTTGGGTTCAGAGCAATGTATGTGATGTTGTCCACATTTATATTTATATTACATTTATATATTTATATTTATCTTTGTCTTTTATTGTTATGTGAGACTGGCTGTGTCTAATATTTATCTATAATCTATATCTAATTGTATATTATAAGTATCACATGTGTGGGTTTAAGACGTTACAAGGACCTACACTATAAAACGTAAATGTAGACAACATCACATACATTGCTCTGAACCTAAAGTAGCTAAAGCACTTGTTTTATGGAATCAGAGACAATGAAGGTACCACAAACACACCTACCAGAGACAATGTAGAAAATTGGTTTTCTACATTGACCCATCCGGGGATCGAACCCGGGACCTCAGATCTCAGAGATACCTTGAAAACCAAAACCGGTGTGTACGCTAATTTACCTCAAGTAGTTATGGCGCTGCAAAAGTATTTTTTTAATGGGTTTTACGTCATAGATTCAGAAAAATTAAGATTAAGTTGGATTTGTTAAACCTACATAAGATGACAGTTTCTTTAGTAAATCATTAATCAATTCTTATAATACTCTAATAATACAAATTAAGTTTATTCATCACTTTACAAATACTCTGTTATTAATCCTACTACCTAACTAACCTACTTGGTATAATATCTGGTATATATAAGTAGGTGTATATATACCAAAAGACGTAGATTTATTCGTATTTGTTGACATAAGTTATTTAATTGTATTTCCCCATCGAAACGAGGTGCGTTTGTGCACTAATTCAATCTGCGACGCGAGAAATATCGCTGAGATTAGTCGCCAGTGAAAAAAGTCGCCGGAAGAAACGTTGATAGAGTCGCAGATTTGTTAGGGGTTTCGTATAAAAATAATATAATTCTTACTCATAACACGTACACACACTTCCACGAGAGATTTGGATAAAATTAGGTATTAAGTTAGCATTAAACACAAGAAAAAATATACTGGCTACTTTTTGCAATAACCTATGTCAACGTTAAGAAAAGTGGTGGATAAAAAAAAATAATTTAAATTAAATAAGAAGAATCGAAATTAAAAAAATACGCTTCGTTCTCCATCGATGGATTCATTTTTAGTTATGTATCTTTCCGTAACCAAAGTAAAAGTATCTACAACCAAAGCGTTTTATAACTCATATCACTGAACCCCAAAAACTTCGTCGAAGAGAGAACCCGTGAAAAATCTTTATTAAATCCCTCTTGAGCTAAATAAGTTCATTTGGCGAGTGAAAAAAAAAATTTTTTTTTCGCCTTTTTTGTAAATTAGTAAACATTTTCGGCGATTTGTATGGCTTACTCGGAGGGTAATTAGTGATTGTCTGATGGGGTGTACAGGGAGGGCCTATTGGCGAATTAAATTATTTTTTCCCTAACTAATGAGGGGGAACGAAATAAATGTGGATTTAAAGATAAATTCGTGTTAGTTAAAGTTAAGGCACGGTTATAAATTCCCTTTTTTTATTTCTCACTTTCTTAGAGCTTGTCTCTTTAATTGGGTTTGGAGATTGGCAGGCGTTGGGTACAGAATTTTTAGGAACTCGAAATTACTTTTATTTGATATAATTACTTATTTCTGTACAATTTTTTTTTTTGTTATAAACTAGTTGACCCGATAGTCGTCCTGTCAATCTATACAAAAATTAAAATCTTATTGTTCGACATTTTCCACGGATCTTTTGAAAATATTTGTTTACACAAAGCTTGTCAACAAATAGAACCACCTCTTCCTTTTTGGAAGTCGGTAAAAAAAATGGTAACTCGAGCCGTTGTATAATTACTATATGTGGTTATTGAATTTTATATAGTAGATAGATTGATTTTTATTTATACTGATATATTTAGCAAAAAAAAACAACGAAGTATCAATACGCCTATACCTACTTACTCCACCAGACTTTTTGACAGAGTTTATATAGAATTTTTCTTTTTTATATTTATGGTAAAAATTAATAATATCGGCTACTCTCAATATTTGACTGTAAATGCCTATCCCTACGCTGGGCAAACACATCTTCTCACATCGACTTCTATAAAACAAATCACTTGTAGGCTAAGGATTCACGATTCTTTAAATTTATTGTTACCGAGCTTGCGCTAGGTGATAAAAATTCGACGATTATCAGACAATAACAAAGTCACTTAAGTTATATAACAGATAATTATCACTTAAACACAAACATACCTCCCTACCTCAGTGAGTAAAGTCAACGACCTGACCTCAATTATATGAATCATAGCTAAACTCAGGAAACACTGGATTCCATTGAACGTTGACTGATTATTCTCCGAACAGTTTAAAATACGTACTTTTTTTTGTATTTGTCCATCACAGTTTTCCTGTACCGTTATATTGTATATGTAGGTAGTTATATACTTAGGTACAATATTTAACTAAAATAGGCATTGTGGACTGGAGTTATATGAATAATATTTATCTCTATGGATCTCTAACGAAGAATACACAAGATACATAATTAAAGAAAAGTAGAGTGTGCATTTGAGTTGTGCTCCCTCAATTAAAGGGCATCTCAGCATGCGCATTTAGACATTAAGGTGAAAAGGCTTACACAATGAAGATGTAATGAAATACAAAAATAGTAGAAATGAAAACCAGTAGTCGCGGGTTCGAATCCTGCCTGAGGTTTTTGTTTTTTTTGGCTACCACTAGTTAGAAATAAGTCAAAAATAGAGTTGTGAGTTACAAAAATTATGGATTTGTAAGTCAATTTGTTTACACGGCTCCAATCATGCTAAATGCTTTTAAAATCAATAAGTGATACTTATCTTTACTTAATTACTTTAACAGTTAGACTCAATCAACAAAAATATTTCAACTCCAAGTAACAAACAAATAAAATTAATAAATCAATAAGAGAAAACGAAGGTTGCTAATTACGCATTAATTACCAACAATTAAATGAGTAATTAGGTAAAATATGTTCTTAAGTTATTAGTTCAAGGTTATCATAGTAACCTAGACACTATTTGCTAATGATAAACGCTATCGGTCACTCAGGAAGTGGTTTTAAAGTGCTGTGACGTCACATACTGTACATAATGTGTACAATACTGTTTATTTGTGTTGTATTTATTTAAAGTATGACGATGATGTGTTTAGAGGTCTTTCCTCTGGAATTAACAGTTATGTATTTTTGTTACTAATGGCATTGACAGTCTGGTTTATTTTTAACTTTAAAAGTCTTTGTCTTTGATTAGGAAGAGAGCGCGAATTTTATTTGTGTGCATTCAACCTACACATAAAAAATATTAAGACCAGTATTTTGTGTGTAAAATTAAATATTTGTGTGTTTATATATGCATAATTCTTGTACACAATACAGTGCACAGTCCTCAGAAAAAAAAACAAAACAAAATAAGTGCTTTTGTACATTTCTTGTCTTACGTATTTTTTTTAATTAAATTAAGTTACCAGCTTTCATTTTTTTTATAATCCATTCATTTCTATGACACAAAAACCGAAAAACAAATGACAGTTTCAGGTTATCAGTCAACCTTAAATAATCAAACGTAGGTGGATCCACTGCCACTACAAGACACATTACACCAGCAGAGTAGTAAAATCGACCTTATCACCTAGAGATAAAGATGTTATCAATATCAGTCAAATGAGGTTTTATTCCAAATGGTAGCCTAAAAAGTTTACAGTAAATAGTTCCGTTATCCTTTTAAAAGTGTAGTCTATAACTGTAAGTTGTCGTGGGTGCTATGATGTCGCATGCCGATGTGCCAATGTTGACCTAAGGATTTGCTGACCTGGTTTTAATTCCGGTTTGTAAAGTAGTTTGTTGAGTAATTTAGACGTTTTAGGTTGTGGTATTTAACGGTGTAGGCTCAACATTTACAATACTTGATAATAATTTCAATATCTATACTAATATTATAAAGCTGAAGAGTTTGTTTGAACGCGCTAATCTCAGGAACTACTGGTTCGAATTGAAAAATCTTTTGTATTGGATAGTTTGTTTATTGAGAAAGGCTATAGGCTATATAACATAACGCTACGACCAATAGAAGCGGAGCATAAATGAAAAATGTTGCAAAAATTTAAAACCGTTGAAACTAAAACACGCGAACAAAGTCGCGGTGGACAGCTAGTAAGTAAATAAGATTGGTTATTAAGTTTTTTTTTTGTTAGCTCCTTTTAAATCAACTTTATAAAATAAGGAGGTTGATCGCGCCAGAAACGCGTTAGTATTTTAAATTTCGAGTATCCCCGCTTCCTGATTGCGTATTAATTATTTTCCTTCAAATTCGATTGACCGGATAGCTAAGTGGCATATAGGTTACCACTGTACGCTATATGCTGCAGGTTCGACGATTCAGGATAAACATTTGTGTGATCTACAAATCTCTGTTCCAAGTCTGGGTGTTATTTGTGTATGTTTATTGAATGTTTTTAAAACTTCCCGCGATACAGGGATTGAATTCTCTGGTGCGGGAGTTGTACATTTTAAAAAATATGACTGTATGTAGTTTAATGGTATAAGGACACACAGGCTAGTTGATTTATGCCTGATTCCGAAACGATTCGTTTTGATAACGAACGGTAGAATTTTTTAAGCAACACGAAGAAAATTTAACCGTCCGTAATTGAATATAGGAACTGGAAATTAAACGTTTTTACTAAGCTGACCCGGTAACATACAAATATTAAACAACCTTCTTGATATGTATTAGTCAATTCCTTGCGCTAAATCTAGTGTACCTTGATACTCACGCAATCGCATATTTATTGCAAACTGTGTACGTATGTACTACTAGCTGTCCCCCGCGACTTTGTTCGCGTGTTTTAGTTTCAACGGTTTTGCATTTTTGCAACTTTTTTCATTTATGCTCCGCTCCTATTGGTCGTAGCGTAATGATATATAGCCTATAGCCTTCCTCAATAAACGGACTATCCAATACAAAAAGAATTTTTCAATTCGGACCAGTAGTTCCTGAGATTAGCGCGTTCAAACAAACAAACAAACTCTTCAGCTTTATAATATTAGTATAGATATTATAACTACACTCATCTATACCGAGTGTTAAAGGAACCAAACTCTTGAAAAGTAAATATTCTAAGTACTTGTTAATTATAACTGAACCACGTTAATGACTCAACTAATTAAGTTTACTTTCTACCTGGTTAGTGAATCAGTCAGCACATCCTTTGTCTTATTTCTAAGAATAAGGGCCCAAAAAGTCCCGTAAAAACAATTTCAGAGAATTTAGATACAATTTTGAGGATTAATGAGTCATTGTTGGAAGCAGTCTGGATATGAATCAACTGCATTCCAGATTGCAGTTTTTTCTTATTTTTAACTTAAAATAATCAGTATTGCAAGGGATTTTACCATTATCGTCCCGGCTTTGCGCGGGTGGATATTTATTTTTTAAACATTTTGAGATAAAAAACTACACAGCTATATTGTACTACAGTACAGCTTATGCTATTTAGGGATAATGTAGCATTCTTCAAATCGGTCCAGTAGTTTTTGAGTTTATTCATCACAAAAATCCATATCTCTTTTTTTTATAATCTTAGCATAGATAGTATAGATAAGTACAAATTAGACAAGTACAACCATAGCTGGTATGTATTACAACTTATATTTGAGGTATATAACTTATTTTTATTTTCATTTTTTAATTGAATTTCGCACTAAATGTCCCGATACAAGGTATCAAAAAAAGAATAAGCGAAATTGTTCCATCAGTTTACGCGTGATGCGATGGCCAAGGGAAATACAGATTCATTTTCATATTATAGATAAAGAGTCCGAACTATGTTGCCCAACGAACAACACGTACTTTGAAACCGACGAAAAGATCACGAATATTTCCTTATAATTAATTTAATATGGTGCAAAATTTTAACTTTACGTGGCTCTATTAGTCAATTATCATATTTTTGTAATCGTTTCATCAGATCTTCGTAAAACGGAACATCAATTGCTTATCATACAAACATCTTACATACCATTTTTAATACATAATTATCTGATTCATGACTCACACTGTTCGTCTGTTCGAGTGTGTTTTATTTTAATTTAAATAATCAAAAGAATTTGGGTGTAGCGCAGGACCAGCAGTGGGCGTCTAATGGCTGAAATAATGATGATGATGATGATGAATCAAAAGAATTTGGGTTTGTATTAAGAATAAACTTACCCCCGGTTCCTGTAAACGCTAATCAATTTAATCTGTTGTCAAATCAACTGATCACGACTGTGATTGGTTGACCAAAAGACTAACAACCAATCACAGCGATTAAAATGAGCTTGACAAGTGATTAATTTTTTTTTGTGGTATCAATGTTTTAGAAAATTTCTTATTATGAAAAGAACACTGTCATGGAGAACTCTTTACTTGTAATAACCAATACTTTTATTACATTTTTTCCCGTTTTAGGTACCTTTGTCAGAGAAGGATAGAGCTAGATTGGCAGATAGCTCCATCTCTTTTTCATACTGAGACTATGATGATTTTTCTTCATAACTAAGGCCCAGGCTTTTTGTTAAAACGGTATGCCTGATTTTAGAAATTCAACGTTAACAGACGTGCTAAAACAAACGTACTTCTAACATTTTCCGTATAAAATTGATTTGCAAATCCAAGGTATGCGAGAGACGCCCAAGAATGCAACTTCTAAGTACAATCAGAATTGGTAATAAACGATACGTGTTCAGAATTATTTTCATGTGTAAGCAAATATTTGTAGTCAGTACCGCATTGTATTTTAATTGTGTCTGTCTGTTTGAAACAATAACGTTGCATTTCTTGGTAGGCGATTTGCGTGACAATGGTTTATGTGATTATTTTGGCCTAATACAGGTCTGCGAATGTTTTTGTGGTCTAAGGGCGGTTCCTATATTCAAGAGACGGTTTATTTTGCTTACGGACGGTAGGATTTTCTTCGTTTTGTTTAGAAAATTCTACCGTTCGTAAGCAAAACGAACCGTTTCTTGAATATAGGAATCGAGCATACGCACTAAAGTAATATTAAAGTATGTTTTGAAAAAAAAATTAAGCAATGTGTCTTCGGTGGGTTGGCTGAACTTGATTTTAAATATTGCACGGTTAATCTAAATACATATATAAAATTTTCGTGTCACAGTGTTTGTAACCAAACTCTTTCGAAACGGCTTAACCGACTTTTATGATTTTTTTCTTGTATATTCGGTAGCTCTGAGAACAGGTCGTAAATTATTTTTTATACCCCAGATTTTTGTTTAATTTATATGGCAAAAAAATGTTTGCTGAGTCAGCTACTTTAAGTATAATATCCTTCTGCCTAGCTTTTTCCCAGGCTATGATGGGATCAGCTTCATACATTATACCGGCCTATAAATGTCCCATTGCTGGGCGCAGGCCTCTTCTAATGTAGATAAGATGTAGTAACATGATGTCGGTTTTTTTAAGTCGTTTAGAGAATTAGCTAGAGCAATAAATAGCTTATCAGTGGTATGTAGCTAGTACATGATGATAATACGTATTTATTCAATACTAGCTGTTGCCCGCGGCTCCGCCCACGTGGATGACGGTATCGCAGCAAAAAATAGCCTATGTCCTTTGGTCTAGACTATCTTTGTACTAAATTTCATTTAAAACGGTTCTGTAGTTTTGGCTTAAAAGCGCGACAGAAAAACAGACAGAGTTACTTTCGCATTTATAATATTAGCAAGGATTGCTACATTATGTTTTGATCCATAAATGTCTATACAAGGTTTGAAATTCCAAAATGGCAAATACAGGATAACCATTATAGTTTGAATTTCATACTTTGTAATCGGAGGTTCACAAGGAAAATTATGAAAATAATGATAGACGGTTACAATAACACTACGTAGAGTTGATAACTTGTGATGTTAGTTAGTTGTTCCTTTGTTTGTTAGGAAAAATAAAATATAATCTAATGTTTAAAATAAATCTTGAATCGAGGGGAATCTTGGACCGGGACCGCGGTTCCAGAATCCCCTTTGAATTTAATATTTATTTTAGAGTTGTAAGTTGTGACAGCAAAAAAAAAAGCAATGAAATTTCTGTATCGGGCAAGTACAGACAGCTCGAAATCTTTGGTAACAATAAGTAAAAGATACATTATTATACAATTTTTAAAGTTTTTATTGTTAATTTAGAAGAATATATCGCTACAAATTGAAAAATTACAAGTAATAAACGAATAACTTGTGATTTGAAGAAGAACGCAGTGGACTTGAATAATTTCAGAACACCAAATTTTGCCCATACCAGTCCAAATTATTTCAAATAACACTTTTGTCCAATGGAAATGAACGACTTTCTTTAAGGAAACTATTTAATTCCCAAAAGAATATAATTTTAGCCGCACCTTACGATCATCTGATCAAATTAGTACGGGAGTTCTAGGTGTTTTTTTCCGATTCCACTAAGACTTCCTTGAAGAAATTTGTTTGTTTCTATGAGCAGAAGCTTTATTTCTAATATGACCAATCACTTCCTCCGTAATAATAATAATACCTGCCTATAAATGTCTCACTATTGGTCACAAGCCTCTTCTGATACAGAGAAGGAACGCGCATTGATCACCACGCTTGCTCATTGCGGGTTGGCGATTTCGGATTCCAATTTTTAATCCACGTTTTCTCACGATGCTTTCCTACGCCTTGTCCACGACATCTTAGAATAATTAAGAAAGTACATATAACTTTCAAAAACTCACATTGGTACTTGCCTGTGATGGGTTCGGACTTGCAACCTTATGCACAGAAATCCGTTTATTGAACCACTAGGCCACCACGACTTCCTACGTTTTGTATAGTTAAATTAGTTATAGTTTATCTATAGGTTGTTTAGTTATTACACAACAGCGGATACTGACTTTGAAACAAATGCAAAGACAATGTCAATTATTTTTAGTAATTGTTAACCATATTGAACAGTATATAAAACATGTGATCAATTTGAAGAAACAAAGGCTTAAGAGTTTAGTTTGTATAAATAGAGTATCCGGTCTAAATAAGAATAACAAACTTGACGTAACTTGACGCCTTTTCAACTATATTAATGTAAACTTAAAGAAGAAATTTTGGAATTAAAACGAAATAATTTGGGCGAAATCAAATTTAAATATTCCTTTAAACTATCGCATTTGGGATTCCCTGTTAGGGTAATTTAAAATGATAAATAAATCCTCTTCGCGTAAGAACTCTTTGTGTGTGAGTCCGACTCGCACTTGCCCGGTTATTTTTATTGCGTATCTATCATTATAAGTTTTGCATGATTCAACACCAGGATACTATCACACGTCATCAAATAAAGTAACTAGTGGTAGCGAAGTGAAAGTTTCACCTGATGACGTGGTGAAAGGTATTTGGGCAGCCCAATATACATTGCCTACTGATTCATGAATGATATTAAGCAATCTTTGGGGTTCTAGATTATTGTTAGCGGGTCATTTAATTAGCAGGGTTTTGGATAGTTAACAAAAAAAATAGAGTCATCGCTTACAACGTTTAGTGTAATAAATATTTAGAAAAAAACTAACAAATCAAACCAATCCATGTATTTAAAGAAACTACTGTACTATAAAGTAAAGAATATTGACTACATTTCCAAGATTTATGTAATTTCACCTACTTAAATATTTGTTTGGAAATATTATAGTATTGTGACATTGAGTCTTGATAACTTATCCGTAACCCCAATACGCGGATATCTAAGCCGCCAGCAAAGATATAGACTTGACAATATTATGATATTTGTGACATTTACTCTCGTGATCTACTATCATGATTTGCAATCTGTTTAGGGCTTCTTGTAAATGACAATACACATAGATATTTAAAATGCTTTAAAAGACAAGTGATCGATAGGCGTACACACCAATTTTCAAGGTGTCGCTACTATGAACCTCATAGTAGCGACACCTTGAAAATTGGTGTGTCCTGGGTTCGATCTCCGGACGGGTAATATTACAGGTTTTTACAAAAGCAGTTTGTTATATAAAAAATCTTTACAGTACGACTTAAGTTTAAAGAAAATTATGACTTAATTTTTTGGAAAATATAATACATATAATATTAAATGTCAATACATATTTTATCTTTTATCCAAACATTTGAATTAACCAAATCCTATTTAATTAGATCCTAACCTTTTAAATGAGGACAGTGTTGTCTCCTTAACCGATTTACTATCGGGAAACCCAATGGAGACTAGCCAAAATCGCAGCGATGCAAACTACACGCGCGTGCAAGATACAGGTGCAGTTTCAATTTTATTCTCATTTTGATAGGACGGCTATTTTATGAAGTGGACTTTTTCTAAATGAAAGTATTATAACTTGTATCTCTTATTTTTTTCGGGTTATCCGTAGTAACGAGGATACCCGGTCCTTTAAAAGGTTTACGTGGGGACACAGGTCCAACACGCAGCGGCCTTGTTGAGAACTTTACTCTAATATGGGAGCATCTACCAGGGGCCTTTCAGCTCTGCTCTATTGGAGAATAGACATGAACAGTCTAAGGTAGCTACAGAACTATTGTGATGATATAGCTAATTTGTGCTATGGGTACGATTAATATTGATGGGGCATTAAAAAGCATTAGTAGAAGTCGTATCTAACATTTTTAGAATTATAGTCTGTTTGGTTGTGAAGCTATCACTTTAAATGCATAACAGTAATGTAAAAACCTTCGATACACCAATATGTGCGTAATTTGACGTTACATTTAGTTTTTGTTTCATCGTAATCGGTTTATGACATCCACAGAAATCTGCATTTTAAAGTATATATTAAGTTACGCGCTGATAACACGTACCTTAAAATGTAGTATTGGTCTAGAATGCCTCTACAATTGCATCCAGATACAAGAAATTCTATTATAATACTGAAAAACATATTTTCTGTAATATTACATTATCAGTTGCATGTTATCATTATTTCATTAAACTTTCATAATAATTACTCACGTTTGTGACTTCAATTCGAGGTGTGTTCTTTGTGGGACAAAACAATAAATTATTACGATAAATTTCAATAACATGTCCTTCAAATTAATTTGATACTTTTTTGTAAAGAAGATGACCCTAACTTTACGTGCAAATAAATATACGTAACAATCTGGAAACTAAGAAATAACAACTTAGACGTAATAATATATACCGATAAATAGATCTGTCTGTCTGTTTGGGTTACTATCCGAAATGGCTAAACCGATTTCAATCAATCTTGGCAGAGAGTTTTAGAACTGCAGATTTTGTTGACTTTAAGTCTAGCGAGACCTTGTGTTAACTAATTAGCCGTCGTATCTTAGTAATTAAAACTAGAATTTCAAGTTATTTGACATGGGAAATAATTATGTTTTCATGAATTTATGCACAAAAACAAACATTAAATACCTGACCTTGATATTTAGACTGAGGATTGAGGAATATCTAAATATGTGCATAGGTACTAACCACTATTAATCACTTTGATAATAATAACGCCTTTATTTCAATGCAGTAAGATTGATTATCGTATCTACATGTTCAGTCAGCAAAAAAACATTAACTCGTTAAACGCACGTTTGCTCATTTATGTGATTTTTCGTGCTCAGTCAGACATTTATGCGAAAATATCGACGGTTTCGATATTATTAAGGCAATATAAGGTTATGAGATAGTTTTAATAAAACGGTGCGCTCTATTTTGACATAAATTTTACGATTTTACCTGTTCATACTAGTGCCAACAGTTCATACTCGATATGCGCGCTCTATAGTTAACTTATGTATTCCTCTAAGGTAAATACAATTAATATTATTAAAATAATACAATCTGAAATAACTACTATAAATAACAATGAACAATAGACTGAGACTTTCTGTTTCAGTTAAATACGAAAACTTAACTTAAACTTGTGACTCATTACAGTTTTATTCAAAGCATAACTGTGTACACAATGGCTTAGATTGGGCCACGATCGTCCAACGTCTAACTTATCAATTTGTAAATTAAGGTCTGTCTGTCCCTTTAAAAGGAATTTGGACAACAGCTGTGTGCTTACAAATTGAAAAGCTAATTATAAATAACACAATAATTGTCCTGTTGTGTTATAGATAACATTGTTATCTGTTCAATAAGTACTCAAGAATTGTGCAAAAGTGCATTAAATAACACTATTACATAGTCCTAATATACCTACGTTACATACAACAAAACAAAAAAACATAAAGAACCAAAAATAGTTTTAAAAAGCTCTCCCGCGCAGCTTGAAAATAAATTGTAACAAAAAAAAACTTACTAGAGAGGTAGTAACGGCAACAAAATCCAAATTCAAATTAAGAACCGCACAGTTCTAGAACACAATTTCAAATTGAAACATTCGATATTTAAATATTTAAACAATAACCATTCAAAACAGCGTTCGATGCGCAACTGAACGTTTTGCGAACTGATAGCCACGTTCACTTCAATAGAAGAATAATATTTATGTATAAACAAAATTCTACCCTAATTACATACAAATAAGGTCTAAATTATAATGCTGATTTTACTTCTAGTACTTTGTGAAACTGTCCAAGCCAGTATTGAGGTCAGTGACGTCTTTTTTCTGTAAGATAAATTTGCGGAAGCGAGACGCTTAATTGAATTGAGTACATGAAAGAAAGAGAGCGAATATTTCTTGTGTATCACAGAGAAATTTGTTGGTAGTGGTCAATTATTAATTGTTGTCAATTAAACTGTTACTGAAGAGATTTCATTGGGTCATGACCGGAATCTATGCTCTATGGAAAATGCTGCCTGCACTTTCTATTTTTATTAAGAAAGGAATTAGTCATCATGGAGAAATAAATCATGAGTTACATTTTTTAAGAATCTGTACATATTTTTTTGCAAATGTTAGCGTTTTTAAATTACGAAGTTTTTAAGTCAAATTAAGAAAAAATATTTTATTTTAGATCATATTATGTAGTTAATTTGTCACTATAGTTCAGTTTACACTCATTATTAAGATTCAGTCTCGTAAAATTAAGGCAAACATTGTAAGGAAACCTGGATTTGAGAATTTAAATCTGAAATCGCCAACCTGCAAGCGAGCAAGCGTGGTGATCTATGCTCGTGCTTTCTCTACATGAGAAGAGGCCTGTGCCCAGCAGTGGGATATTTATAGGCTGGTATTATTATTATTAGTAGCCCCGAGTCTACTACTCAGAGTAACATTGAGTAACGATGCCTAAGTGAGCTGCACTCTGGCCTTGCAACCATCCTTATTGACTGAACCTGAGAGATGAGCCAAAGGCATGAGGTGTTTTCTAATCACAATCAGCTTATAAAACATAAAAAAATGCGGAAGACTAAATCCGTTTTAACCGAACTCCAAAAAGCAGGAGGTGTCAAGTTGTTTCCGAGCCGAGGTATTCTCTAACGACTTGAATTCGGCACCGGCTTCAAACAGATCAGTAACTTAATA
This sequence comes from Diachrysia chrysitis, assembly GCA_932294365.1. NCBI lineage: Eukaryota > Metazoa > Arthropoda > Insecta > Lepidoptera > Noctuidae > Diachrysia > Diachrysia chrysitis. Next base: position 10,808,643 of record OW028660.1, on the reverse strand, counting down.
ATTAAGTAAATAAATAATCCACTTCATTTTCATATTTCTTTGTGTTTTTAGGTAGGGAGTTCTTGTTTACTCTTTTTTCTTACTATATATTTCTTTTTACTTCTTTTAAGTTTATTATATATATGCACTATACTGCATGTAGCTGCGTCTCGCTTTAACAATGGCAACAGTCCTGCTTTAAGAACTCATAGTAAGCGTACAGATTTCTACAGAGATTTTTATCCATCATATGAGCATCATGAGCCGCTTGTACTATACTTATCCGGTTTTCTCATGAAAGTAAGGAAGGGATTTTTAAATTATTCCAAACCTGACCCCAAATCCTAACCCCATCGCGGGTTAGATTAGGAACTTAAAAAAATGTATACTATTTTGGGTCAGTTTCGAGATAATCGGAATTTTTTGGTGTTTCCCTGCAGGCCAAAACTTTATAAATATCTGTATAATAACTATCGTCAGGAGTATTCATAATTATTTAAAACAAAACGGTTTATTCACGTATATTCTCGGAATCGCCCGACGAGTTTCAGACTCAATAGGAGTCCCTAATCATGAGTTGAATTGACAGTTCGACTCGCGACACCACCGCCGCCGCGTCAGCTTATGATTAGGGACTCCTATTGAGTCTGAAACTAGTCGGGCGATCCCGAGAATATACGTGAGTAAACCGTTTTGTTTTAAATAATTTATAAATATCGTCAACATCACGTAATGACCAATACTTTACCTTATTCTGTATAGAAAACCTCCATGTCTCATAATAAGAGCCAGCACAGAGTGCACGCCCATCCTAAAAATCCTTGGATGATTAAACAGCTTTCCACGGTACACCCGTACAGGCGTTACCATTTAAATGCCTCATTCAACTATTTTAGAACAGAGAAAAACCTTGTTATAATGAGTAATTAATAATTAAATACTCAAACCTTGAAGATTTATTCGTCATTGAGCGTACAGAAAAACCCAACAAAAATAGTGCAAATAATGAAATGTTGGAGTCGGCTTCCAGTATAACCAAATTCTGTAGAATACCAGGATTTTTATAAAGGACCTTTTTTATCTGCATCTTTAATTCGTAGACCAATCGCTAGGTAAAAATTAAACCAACCTTTCATTGTTTTGTCTTCTTCTCTCTGTCGTCACACTCTTGGCAGAGTGGTCGTGGTCGTCATGACAGGGATGATGGCGAGCTTCACAATTCGTCGCCATTCCTCTCGTACTGTTGCTTGCCTCGTGCATTCATGGAGTGGACCATTTAGTGCAGTTTTGATTTGGTCGGTCCAGCGCATTGGCGATCTACCACGCGCTCTCCTGCCGTCAATTTTGCCCTGAACCACGAGTCGCTCCACAGACGTGTCCTCTCGACGTGTTATATTTGTAATATTTAGTATAGTTTTGTCTTACCCCTTTCTTAATTCCAATCGACATCAGAATTTTGAAGTACGCTTGAAAACACTACCATTTTTTTTTTACTTTTTCTTATTGCCTTCTACTCCTTTAAAGATGACTGCACGAATAGCCGAGTGGTATAGGTCACCACGCCAATTACCTCTGTGCGCGACGTGCCGCGGGTTCGATCCCCGCATGGGACAAGCATTTGTGTGACCCACAAATGCTTGTTTCAAGTCTGGGTGTTCTTTGTGCATGTGATTTGAATGTTTGTGAAACCCCCCGCGATACAAGGATTAAATTCATTCATAATCGTTTTAAAAAAAAAAAGAAAAAGATGTATTTTTGATAATAATATTCACTATTAAATATTTGTTAATTAAAGCGATTGACTATTATTGTCAATAACCACATATTTTTATCAGTTGCGGTGGTAGGTAAATAGTGAATAATATCCATGTTATATGTATCTAAATTGTTTCAAGTAATAGTACAGTAGACCGCAAGTCTAATGTTGACGAATTACAAAAATGAGCCTTAATTCTTCGGCATAAGGGCGCTGTCGAAGTCAGAGTTATTGTAAGATGGAGTATAAGTATCGAAAAAATTTAATAGACAAGTACGACCTATACGGGGTGCTATGGATATGCGTAGTCAAAAATTTGAACAATATTATTATTATAACTACACCTTGAGAACCAGTGTGGACGCCACTCGACCACTGAAGTTGTTAAAAGAAATGTTTATTTATTTCCCAAAATATTAATAAAACATATAAATTTATTTAAAATAATTATATTAAATAGTCATAGACAGATTTAGATACATTTTCCAATGCTTACAATTACCAAACCTGCTTACTTAATGTTACATACAAATTTGTGCAATATCCATTGCTCGCTATGAACTTAACAAAAATGATGTACACTTTATTAGTACGTAATGGTTACTGTACACGTATACAAGTTTATAATCTTTGAAGAATGTTTTCTTATGTAATTTATTTGTTATTTTTGATAATTACGCTGTTTCGAGAATACGACAATTTTGAAGACTTTTCAGGATTCGGTAAGTAATTTATGAAACCTTTTTGATGTCCAACTACGGGCACGTGATCTATTGGGTCTATTGGTGGGGGTGGCTCAAGTGGAGGCAGTAGGTTCGATGCTTCGCTGTACACTTTTGCAGTCGGGCATACATCTGACAAAAAGTAAAAGAATATCGTTATAATAATATACTTTATAATACTTCTATTTTGTATATTTTATATACTAAGCGTGGTTTTACTGCGTTCTATTTTGGGCTTGTCGGAATAAAAACCAACTAAATACCTTGTGTATTAATGCTGGTTATAAATTTTAATACAACTTGTATGAAAGAGTAAGGGACAATTCATACTAGCGTAGATTCGAAGTGCATCGAAGCGTCAAATTGTTTGCAATCAAAGCAATATTAGGTGTTATTATGAGCGTTACTATGTTTAGTTAAGTATAGGATTAACGCTTCGATACACGTCGAATTTGCGCTAGTACAAATTGACCCTAAAATACTTTTTGTTGGATCATTACATTATGATTAGTGTACAAGACACTAGATGTTGTTGCACCCATAATAACATCTACTAGTCAATCCCTTGGTGGCCCAGTATTAGCCTTTACGACAAAAACTCACAGGTGAACTTTTATATACTTTGCGAAAGCGTTAAAAAAACGAACGCCGCTAAAACTTCGCATTATCACTCGCAAATGTCACACACTTGTTCGTTGTCTTGTCCGAATGTGAGCGACGGAGGACGGATTGATAATAAACAGTTATCAAAACACAGCGCTAACTTATTTGATAATCTAATACAATAAACACAAGTTGTCGGGAGTTTCCTTATTTGGTCAGACTTTTGTATAATTATTTTGAGGGGAATTACCGAAATGAGTAGTTTATTATATTCTGTACTTATTATCCAAGACGGAACGGAGACTGTATATGCGTTTAGGGTGAGAGGTGGTTTGTGTGTAATGAATAGGATCAAAATGTAACAAATCGATTTAAAAAAATATTTCATCTACAGGGTTAGTTTGTAAAACCAGCCTAATTCTCAGAGATGATCAATCAGAATCAACAACATTTTCGACACAAAAAAAAAAACATTTGTTTTTAAAGATTTCAATCTTGTCCACCACTAAAAAGCTAACGTGGGGATAAAACTACACCAGAATTCAGTTCATTAACCTACTAGGTAACAGTTAGCATACAGATTTTGACGATACACGCACACAAGTACATTTATTTTATGTAATTTAACAATAATATTTAAAATGCAACTTCGGTTTAATCTCTAGATTTTGTCTGGTCATTGAAAACAACCCTGTATAGAAAGCTACGTTATCAATAAAATAAGCTATGTTCTATTTAAAAAACAAAACAATTAATTGAAGACGTGTATATGAGGTGTTGTGGAGCAACTTGGCAGAGACATATGGCTAAGCAATGGCCGAAAATAGGCTTTGTTGATTGATGTTAAAAAATATAAAAAAAATAACAACTTACTTTCCACTCGCTTCCTTTTTTGAATTACGTATCCAGAATTCATTGTGATCTTTCTATTTTTATTATTTACTAGCCGTCCCCATTGACTTTGTCCGCGTGTTTTAGTTTCAACGATTTTTCATTTATGCTCCGCTCCTTTTGGTTGCAGCGTAATGTTATATAGCTTATAGCCTTTCTCAATAAATGGGCTATCCAACACTGAAAGAATTTTTCAAATCGGACCAGTAGTTCCTGAGATTAGCGCGTTCAAACAAACAAACAAACTCTTCAGCTTTATATATTACTATATAAGTAGTATAGATTTGAGTTAGTTAACTTATCACCATTAAAATTTTAATTACACTTTTTTGATCCTTCTCTCTTTTATCCACAGCACTGTAAGAGATTCAACAAAAGATTTTTTTAACATAGTTTTTTTGGTGACACGTCTGGTCTCTTCTTCTGGTATATAAACACTGATATTTAAAGTCTTGAATACACTGTATCCGGAGAAATTGATGCGTAATACATAAAACGACAATTTGATAAAAATATGATTAATTCTTTGGGTTTATAGTACAAGGTTGCCTTTTGTATTAAACAACGCAATATTATTAAAATATGATAAACATTTAAATTTGTTGAGTAAAAATATGTAATCTCGAAAATAATCTAGGTATTTCAATCGCCTGCACCAAAAATACACGAAAAATGTGTTTCATGACGTGAAATTGCTATTACAAAGTTGTTGACTTAAAAAAAAACAATAACGGAATTTTTATTATTATTAACGTATCTAGTAAAAAATCATAATTATATCGAACACAGAAAGAATACCTCTTTAGTCATTCTTTAATTAACCAACTTAAAAAAAGGAGGAGGTGTTCAATTCGTCGGAACATTTTTTTTTATTTAGATTTGAACCACATTGTTTAAGTAACCTACACTATATTTGACGCGACTTTAGTACTGAAAAAAATGCGGTTCTTCTCCTCTTCTAGTACAAACAAATTGAAAGCAAAAAAATAACCTTATTTCCATAATCCTTACTAAATATCATAAATGCGAAAGTAACTCTGTCTGTCTGTCTCGCTTTCACGCCTAAACTACTGAACCGATTTAAATGAAATTGGTACACAGATAGTCTAGAGCCTGAGAAAGGACATAGGCTACTTTTTTCACGATAACAGACATCTGCGCGGGCGGAGCCGCGGCAAACAGCTAGTAATAATATATTTCAGTTTTATCCTTTACATCATTTCCCTATGATGTAATATAATTTTCTTTTACCTACTTAAAGAGATATTATGTTTCTTACTTCACTTATTGTAAGACGTTATAGAATTAATAATTTTGAAGTGTCATATAATCAACACTTAACCACATCAAGATGTTAATAAAATCAAGTAGGCTTTTTCAGGCATTAATATTTAATTTATGTAAAGAATATATTTGAAAAAATAAAAGTTTTTGCCCGACTGCAGAAGTGTACTTTTTTGTTGATGACTTGATTTAAGCATGAAAGGTATCGTCAGTTTCGTGTCAATTGTGAGAGCGACACTGGAGTACCTTTATAATATTTATATAGATTATTTATTAAAAAAAAAAAAAAAACGATAAGCATTTCAAACAGTCTGGTTTTTTTATTGTTTCAATAATAAATTTTATTGTTGCAAACAACTTTATTCAGAACGAGTGCGCACATGCTTTTTAAAAATCTAGCCAAACTCCTTGTTGACACTTCGCGTGATCCAAGGGTTGGTTTTTACCTTGGACAGATATAAGAGGATAAGCATTGCCACACAACGTGGCAATGCCGGCAGCCTTTTAGGAACACTCTCATTGGACAGCGATGTGGACGAATTTTTTGATGCCATATTTAAGGTTTATGTTTTAATTAGAATAGTTTATTTTGTTATTTCTTTTGTGTATGTATATACAGTTAAGTTTCCTAGAATTAAATAAACTTTATTCCGAACATGAAATTGATGGCATGAAATGATGATTTTTTTGAAGCTGCAATGGAATCATACTTTACCAGGATTATTTATTTGATTAAGTTACGTGTAACAAAGAGTTGCAATAATAAGAACATGAGTAGACTACCCGCATTCTGACCTTGCAGGCCAAATACCAAGTTAAACCAATATTAACTGGTAATTACGTTCGTTCAAGGACTATAGACAATTAACTAATTAATCTTATTAATTACACATTGTCTTGCCTTATTAAATTATTTATTTACTTATAATAATATAATTCGGTTCGTGACATCTTACCTTCGTTATTAAGATAACATTTAGTTACAAGTTTTGGATGTCTGGGAACTGTCTATTTAATTATTGTACCTATTGTTGTTTTCGCTTGAAAATATATTAAACATATGTAAAAACTTTTTTTAGCTCAATTATAATATTTTCTGCCAATTAATGTTATTTCCATTTCAACAAACATCAACTTTATGCTAATGTAAATGCGGTTCATTTTAGACTGATTAGTACTGTTGAAAAAGTCATACAAAATATGAAGTTGTAGCGCAAACTGAACCTTATATATAGGCATTACAGATCTTTTTCCTTAAACTCGTGTTTGTTTGCATATTTGGCATAAAAATTGCGATCGCAATATAGGTATTTTATTACACTCAATGGTATATTAAATACAAGGTAGGTAACATTCGTTACCTATATGTATAATTCCCAATAAATCTCCTATTGTCCGTACCGCCTATTATCCAAAACTTAGCGTGTGTGACAAACTTTGAAAGCACAACTTAAGGGCAAGTTCTCAAGTAGCTGGACCGTGGTTCCGCTGGACAAGATTATGACGCGTAGACGCGAGAAACTTCGCCTTAACGCTATTGTTGGACTTGTATGGTCACTTTGGACTTGGACTTCAGATATGGGAATTTGAAACTGTTTGAAGATAATTGAGAACGTCCCTTAAGTGTCTAAAACTATACGGAAATTATATTGTTTGGGTACAAACCTGTGTAAAATTACAAAGATGCAAAAATGCTTTACAACAAATAACGTATAATTATCTATACTGCGAGAAATTTTAAAAACTTTCCCAATTGACATGTCATTAATGAACAAAACAAATCATATAGAATGTACGAGACGAAAAGAGATAGAAAAAGAAATAGATTTAAGGCCCGAATTTTAATAATTATTTAAAACAAAACGGTTTACTCACGCCTATTCTCGGGATCGCCCGACTAGTTTCAGACTCAATAGGAGTCCCTAATCATGAGCTGACGCGACGTTGTCGCGAGTCGATTTCGATATAATCTCGTTTTAAATAATTAGGATTACTTCTACCGAATTTGAATGTATCAGTTTTGACGTTAGATATGAGCTAATAAATATACCTATGCTAACATTGTCTTACATAAATTGTTTCTGAAGCTGTACTTGCTCAGACAATTCGTTCAGGCGTTCATTGTGTCGTTTGATTGGCAAGTTAACTATTTCTCAGCTCTATATTATAATTACAAGGATTTTTATATTAATATGTGAAGCGAAAACTTTGTATCCCGTTTTACCAAAATTATGCGGACGGAGTAGTATAAATTTGGCACAGTTCAAGTTTTATTTAAACAAATTTTTTGATAGTAGTCAGATACTAACCTACTAATAACCTGCGACAATTTTTTTAACTGGTCCGTTGAACCAGTAGTCGCAAGTTCGAGTCCTGCCTAAGGTTTAAATTTTTTCTTTCTACTTTTGTATTTAATTACAAGTAGTCAAATACTCAATTGTCATGTCCGTTATTATCTTTGCTTGTATAATTATTTTCTCCCTGAAAATACAAAAAAAGAAAGATACTTGTAGATAGATCTTCGAATTACATAGACATTTTGATTCGAATTCCTATACATTTATAGCTAAAAAATCCATCATTAGCTACTTATTGTCTCCGAAGGGTATTTTTTAACCCTTTCCTCGCCGAAGGAACATCGCCAACACAAATTGGGTGTTAAATTGGTCGGCGACGTGACTCTTTAGTATTGGGGGGGTTGACTAAATACCTCCGTCAAAATTACTCGAAAAAAAAGGTATTTTAAATTTGATTAAGGAAGCGTGTAAAATGGATCTTGTTAGAAATTGTTGATTGGAATAGCTAATTTAAAACCAGAAGTATCTTTTTATCTTTTCAACTAAACTGATGACGGAGAAAAACAAAAAAAACTGACGTAATTTTCTTTTGTGTCTTATGACGTATAGAGTCTGGTCTGAATTGCAGTATTTTAAGTTATTTCTAAGTCTCCGCTGTCCATCCGTCTGTCAGCGAGCTATCTCATGAACCGTAATAGCTAGAGAGTTGACAATTTCAGTCTGTGTATTTCTGTTGCTACACAACAACAAATGATAATAATAAATTTAAGGGGGCTTGTTATAGTATTTAGCAATATGTAAACTGCAAGTAGGCACCGACCTCGATATTAGTGCATAGCGACGGTTTCACACGTGCAAGCAAATTACGACGCCTCGTGGAATTGTTCGATATCTGACACCCTTGTTTACCGGAAAGCGATTTCATAATTAAATATACGTATTAATTTGTAACTAAATATATTGTAATAAATGATCATTCTGTTTCTAGCATCGAACGGAACCAATTGTACTTAGGAAATAATTTCTCAGTTAATTAAAGTTTGTCTTTAAGTAATTTTGGTTTTTTTTGGATCCTCCGGCAGCGATTCACGTAATTGGCGCAGTCGGTAGGATACTCGAGGCGTCTCGAGATAATAGTATTAGCTAGGGTTATTCTCATATCGAAGAACCGTATCGCTATTATCGCTAACGTCGTCGCGAGCGATCCGGGCGTCCGAGTATCCTGAAAGAATCTGTGATCCTGATCGGAGGGGACATCCAGACATCGATTCCAGAGAAACCAGAATGATGTTTATGTAAGTACACTAGAATCGTTTCTGTGTGTTGCTATTAACCTTCCTTTAGTTATTTTTGTCGCAATCATTTTCCATCCCAGGAAAGTCACCCCTAGTGGGCCTTCGCGCGCTAGGGAAGCACGTAGGTTAGATTTAGATCATACTAGAGATATTAGTGTAGATTCAAGTGTTAGGTTAGGAAATTATTTTAGTTCATCCTTCACAATGGTCGACGCAGATAATATCTATAAAGCATTACGCCTATTACCCGAGTTCGATGGTAACGCGAATGTGTTAACGCGTTTTATTCATCTTTGTGATAAGTTAGTTGTAGAATATATCGAGGGTATAGTGCTCAAACCCAATAAGTATGAAATTGGCACTTTCGAGATATTCAATATTTAAGTTTTAAGGACAAAAATACCTATTCTATTCAAATAATATCGTTATAATGAGTATTTGTGGTAAATGTGTATACATTGAATTAGTGTATAACAGTATTATTAAGTTTCCAAGGTGGTTCATTTTATCATAAAAAAGTGTAAAGTGGCGAAGGGTACCGACTTATTGGGTTTTAGGTCAAAAGAAATTAAACATATTATAATTTAACATTACTTTAATAAATGGTTTATTTTCAGAAACAGAAAAGAAAACATGGTAAATTATTCTTTCGAAGGGTGTTGGCTTGGTGTACGTCTTCATACCACGTATCCAGCGTGGAGTTCCTCTGATATGATTAGTTTTTCGCACATATTTTGTAGATCCTTCTTTTTAGCAATGCTAATTGGTAATTGACCGGAATGTAATTGGACGTAGTTATGGAATATCAGATTAAGCGACACCTGGGTCAAATTGAGATATTTAGCTTCAAAGTTTTCAAAATGAAAATCACCGCTGTGTGTAGACTTTTTATGTTATGAATATAATTTTTAGTTTGAAGGTATAAAAATGTGTATAGTTTAGACTTATTGAGAGTTTTTTACGGTACAGTACTAGATTTCGCAATAACGGCCGTTTTCCCGCTTAATTCGTTAATACATTTTTTCTATATTCAGACTAACTTAATTTGTCAACAACGTATTATGCGAGAATTACGGTGTTTGATTCGTTAATGCAATTTGACTTGGGTTAAACAAAGCGCAATATAAGATTAAATCCATATAATTTTAACTTCTTATCATCAGAAACTTTACAACGCTTTTCTTACATTTTTCATCCTTCTCTTGTTTCCAAATAAAATATCAGTTATAAAAATTTTAGAAATCAAAAAAAGAAACTGAAAAAGTCTATTTAAAATAATAATAATTTAGGGCTACGCTATTCGTTGCGGAGAGGGGGCCGGGTCATCTCCCACTTGTTATACATGGACGACCTTAAACTATTTGTTTCTTATAAATTCCAACTATTTAAGTTACTGAAGATCACAGAAAGCTTCAGTAATTCCATTAGAATGGAATTTGGTGTTGACAAATGTGCAGTCATGCATGTAAAACGAGGCGGGATTATGAAATCGCAGGACATACAGCTCTCGGATTCTATAAACCTAAGGTCGGTCTCTGCAACGGAGACCTACAAGTACTTGGGTATGTCAGAGGCGTTAGGCATCAACGTTGCTGACATGAAACAATCATTACAGACACGTTTCTTTGGCAGCCTGAACAAAGTACTGAAAAGTCTTGTGTCAGAAGGTAACAAGGTGCGTGCCTTTAATGGTTGGGTCATGCCAGTGTTGATGTACTCCTTTGGTACACTCAAGTGGACTCAGATTGAGTTAGACGCCTTGGATAGGAGAGTCCGCACACTACTAACCGCAAATCGAATGCACCACCCACGGTCATCGGTAATGAGGTTATTATTCCGCGAAAATGTGGGGGTAGGGGATTTTTGAATGCTAAGACCCTCCATAATCGCGAGGTATGTAACCTCAGGGAGTAATTCCTCCAAGTTGACGTGGGGATGCATCGAGATGTGGTGGTAGTGGATAAGAGCCTCACACCGCTCTCCTTAGGCAAGGAGAACTGGCGCAAACCTGTCGTACTAAGTGTCAAGAACCGCAAGGATGTATGGCAAAGCAAGGAGCTACACTGACGCTATTATCGGACCCTAAATGGGCCCGACGTAGATTTCCTAGCGTCCGTGGCATGGCTACGCTTCGGTGACCTCTTCGGAGAAACTGAAGGGTTTGTATGTGCAATTATGGATGAAGTTATCATGACAAACAACTACCGAAGTATATCATAAAGGATGGCACAGTTGACATTTGTCGGGCATGTCACTGTCCGGGTGAATCCTTAAGGCATATAGTTTCGGGTTGTTCTTGTCTTGCTAACGGTGTATACTTGCATCCCTTCTTAGTCGGCATCTTCATTACTGAAGGTCGTGTCTAGTCTGAAAGTCTTGATCACTTTATTTATTGTGCACTTCCACGTGTCTCTGTCTTCGGCAGTCTTAATCGCCTTGGTAATTGGCAGGCCAGTAAGCGACTTTACCAGATCTGACCAGCGGGTAGGTGAGCAACCGCGTGATCTTTTCCCGTCGACTTGGCCAACTACCATCAGCTTCTCTAGGCTGTCAGGGTTTCTACGAGCGACGTGTCCGAAGTATCTGTGAATTCGCTGGAAACAGATAGCGGACAGCAGCATTATCCACCAGCAGCTTGCTTTGAAATACCAACTTGTGGAAATAGAGGTACCGTACTACAGGTATGTTCCCGACCCAAATTCTCGAAAATGGTCGTGTCACATTGTACTGGAATCGATCTATCATCACTGACAGGACTATTGTAGCCAATAAGCCTGATATAGTGGTGATAGACCGATCAGAGCGTCAAACAATGATTGTTGATATCACTATACCCCATGACGAGAACCTCGTGAAAGCCGAAAAAGAAAAACAAATTAAATATTTGGATTTAGCTCACTTTACCTGGTATCAGCGGATTAATGCAAGCTAGTTGCACTAATTTTCTTCCTCGATCACCCATCGTAGCAAACACAAACACTAAACAGAAGAATTTCGAAAACAATTGGCCTAAACAGTATGCGCATCGCTAACTGACAACAGGTAGCGCAAAAAGTTGATAGGTCTAATTAATTTATTGGGTTCTTATCCCAACAAAGTTTAAAGAAAGTTAGTTGACGAAGTGAGCGAATACCATATAACTAAACATAAATTGTTTCTTTTGAAATATAATCGTACAATAAAACCCGACAAACACATTTGTTTTGATTTAGCTTTTGGTTTTGTTTGTTTTCTTACCTACGTATGTAAAGCTAAAACCCGATAAATACAAATAGTGGTTATTGCCTTTATGCCGTTGAGTAATTTTAGTTGAAATCATTGAACACTCAATACCAATAAATAGCTTTATATGGTTTGAGCGTGAAATAAAAATATAATTTATCAAGATAACACACTTTATAGGGTTTGAGATTTTAAATTTTGACTAAACGCGGTCACTTTATTGGGTTATTACCTCAAGTACTTTTCTTTCTACTGGGAATTCCACTTATTGGATTATACCACTGGAAAGAGCGTAAAAAATGCATTAAGATTTTTTAATAAAACGATTTTTCATTTTTTGGCACTTATTGGGTTTTAACACTATACCCTCGATATAGATGCTAATCCAGGAAATTCATTAGTTAAACTCTGCTTGATAAATGGCATACTAAATAAAATTAAAGGACCGGCCGCACTGATAATCAACTCAAATGGTATATCCGAGAATTGGAAGGATATTAAAGCTGCGTTAATAAATAACTTTGCGGATCAGAGAGATGAAACCACTCTTTACAATGACCTAATGCTAGCTACACAGAATAATGACACTCCACAGGGATTTTATGATCGTTGTGTTAATCTATTCAGCACTATCATGACCTATGTAACGCTGCATGAAACTATCGAAACTACAGTTGAAGCCAAAAGGGCGCTTTACAAAAAATTAACTATGCAGGCATTCGTTCGCGGATTAAAAGAACCTCTAGGATCTCGCATCCGATGCATGCGTCCTGATAGTGTTGAGAAGGCGCTCGAGTTCGTGCAGGAGGAATTGAACGTTATGTACCTCCAGAACCGTCATGATCCAGTTAATGAAAAGAAAACACATCAATCAAATCAAGCTCAGTTACCTAAGCCTTTGCCTATAACCCCAGTAGCTTCTTCAATGTTAAAACCATTCAATTTCCCCGCTCGACCTGCGCCTATGAATAATTTTCAGTTACCGCAACCTGCTTGGAAACCTAATATTAATCAAGGAGTACAGTTCAGACTGCCAGCAGGCATGCCGACACGTACGCAACAAATGTTCCGCGCGCCACCGCCTAGCTATAATAACGCTGGAAATTACTTTCAGGTACCTCAACGGAATTTCAATATGCCTAATAAAAATTATAATCAGAATTTGGGCCCAAAGCCCATGAGTGGAGTAAGCCACTACGTAGCTAAAGATAGACCGCTACCGGGTCAATTAGCTGGTCATGATTGGCGTAAGCAAGGTAACCCGCCGCCTTCAAACTACTTTAAAACTAAAGAGGCAAACGTAAACGACTGTGCGGATTACGGCGAATATTATTGTTACCCGGACTATAGCTATAACGAACATGATGCGTACTATGGTGCTAGTAACGTTGAATTTTATAATATCGAACCCTATCAACATTATTACGAAACTCACTATGAACCTTATTATAATTCGGCTATTGAGTATCCTTCACTTCCGTCAGAAGAACCACAGCCGTCTACCAGCTCTGCTGGAGATCAGGATTTTCGGACGGGTATGAAGTCAAACAAATCAAAATAGAGTTAAATTTGCAAACGCAACGCCAGCTTCCGTACTTACAAATCTCAGAACCACCCTTAAGGTTTTTAATTGACACCGGGGCAAACCAATCGTTTATAAGTCCAGACGCCGTGAGCAAATTTTTTTATAACTTGCCTTTAAATTATACCCCTTTTGAGGTAACCAACGTACATGCTACTTCTCGCAATCATTATTCAGTAAATGTTCCCTGTTTTGCAGAACTGCAAGACCCGGGCGATATACAATTATACATCTATAGATTTCACGATTATTTTGATGGGCTTATAGGACTCGACCTTTTAGAGAAATGGGAAGCTAAAATAGATCTTAAAGATAAGGTATTAATAACTCGTAACTCTATTAACCCTATTAGCATGTATAATTCGCGAAACTTAAATCTGTACGAAGACGTAATCCCCGCTAATTCATCAAAAATAGTTAAAGTACCTATTAATTTACATGACGGAGAAGCCCTTATTGATGAACAAGTAATTTCGAACTGTGTAATTAGAGAATGTCTCACTACTGTAAAGGATAATCGTGGATTTTTGGAGGTCGCGAACCCTACATCTCACGACTTAGTTTTCTCTATGGACCGCGCCATACGAGCGGAAGTTTATAATATCCAGTGCGAGCGTGCCGAACAAACGAGCAACCGCGCTAAGGAAGTCTTATCGCGCTTGCGGACAGATCATTTAAATAAAGAAGAGCGGATTAATTTAGAAACTTTATGCGCGAAATATGCGGACGTGTTTTATATAGAAGGGGAGGCTTTAACTTTTACTAATAAAATTAAGCACCGCATTCGTACCACCGATGAAGTGCCCGTGCACACCAAAAGTTATCGCTATCCGTATGTTCATAGGGAGGAGGTTAGAGAGCAAATAGGTAAAATGTTAAGCCAAGGTATTATCAGGCCATCCGAATCTGCTTGGAGTTCACCCATATGGGTTGTGCCCAAGAAATCTGACGCCTCAGGTAAAACTAAATGGCGTTTGGTTATCGATTTTCGCAAATTAAACGAGAAAACTTATGACGACAAATACCCTATCCCTAATATAAATGACGTGCTAGATAAACTAGGCAATTGTCAGTACTTTTCAACATTGGATTTAGCTAGTGGTTTTTATCAGGTCGAAATGGACCCTGATGATATTCCCAAGACTGCATTCAATGTTGAAAATGGGCATTATGAGTTTTTGCGCATGCCCATGGGGTTGAAAAATTCACCGTCCACCTTCCAGCGCGTAATGGACAACGTATTAAAAGACCTTCAGAACGTAGTCTGTTTAGTTTATTTGGACGATATCGTAGTATTCAGTACATCCCTTCAGGAACATATCATTAATTTAGAGAAAGTATTTAACAAATTGCGCGAGTCAAACTTCAAAATACAAATGGACAAGTCAGAATTTCTCAAACTAGAAACCGCATATTTAGGGCACATTATCACTCGAGATGGCATAAAACCTAACCCGGATAAAATTTCGGCCATACAAAATTACCCTATACCAACTAGCCCAAAAGAAATTAAACAGTTCCTTGGCCTTGTAGGTTATTACAGGAAGTTTATTCCCGAATTTGCGAGAATCACGAAGCCACTTACCCAGTGCTTAAAAAAGGGCAGAAAAATTATCATTAACTCAGAATATCAGAATTGTTTCGAACATTGTAAAAATCTTTTAACTAATGATCCGGTACTGCAATACCCCGACTTCTCAAAAGATTTTATATTGACAACCGACGCCTCAAACGTTGCATTAGGTGCTGTACTATCCCAGGGCACCATAGGGTCAGATAAACCGGTTTGCTACGCATCCAGAACCCTAAACGAAAGTGAAATAAATTATAGCACCATCGAAAAGGAACTTTTGGCCATCGTCTGGGCGACCAAATATTTTAGGCCCTACTTATTTGGTAGAAAATTTAAAATTGTGACGGACCATAAACCACTCCAGTGGGTTATGAATTTGAAGGAACCAAACTCACGACTAACTAGGTGGAAACTAAAATTATCCGAGTATGATTATACAGTAATTTACAAAAAAGGTTCATCTAATACTAATGCGGACGCCTTGTCTCGCATAACCATACATAACGAGGAGACAAATTCAATGATTGCCAACGCGTCAGAGCGTCCACCGTCAGTGGGCAACTCATCCACAGCATCCGCTCATACCAGCAGGGAAAACCCAATTCTTGAGGTCCCGATAGTCGACGATCCCGTAAATAAATTTCACCGACAAATTTGTATAACTGTAGTAGGCGACATTAAGAAACGCCTTACAGCTTCCAAACCATTTGATACGCACACTAGAACGGCGGTACAGGTTTCTAAGTCCAATCTAGAGAATGATATAGTTAACATTATTAAAGAATATGTTAACCCTAAAGTCAAGACAGCATTACTCATAAATCCTCCCTTAGCAATGTATGACATAATCCCTATTATTCAGGAAAAATTTAAGAGCTCTGCTATGAATTTAGTACTGGCTAAAAGCGAAGTCGAGAACATAAAGGAGTATCTGAGACAACAGGAAATAATTAAGCTTTACCACGAAGGAAAAACCAACCACCGCGGCATAAGCGAGTGTTATTTAGCCTTATCCCGACGTTATTATTGGCCTAAAATGAGGGATCATATAACAAAATTCGTTAATGATTGTATTATCTGTGGTCAAGGAAAGTACGATCGCAATCCTATCAAGCAACAGTTTCATATAGTTCCCCCTGCTACAAAGCCCTTCGAGACCGTACATATAGATTTATTAACCATTCAGAACGAGAAGTATTTAACTATTGTGGACGTCTTTTCTAAATATGCTCAAGCATACCATATTCGTGATGGCACAGCCATTAGTGTATTACAAGCGCTGTTAAAATACGGTACACATCACGGTTTACCTTTAACTATAGTCTCAGATAACGGAACGGAGTTTACAAACCAATTGTTTAATGAATTTATTAACCTACACAAAATTAATCACCACAAAACTTTACCTCATACTCCTAACGATAACGGCATCGTAGAAAGATTTCATTCCACTTTATTAGAGCACTTGCGTCTACTTAAATTAACTCATAAGGATACTGACGTTACTAATCTTATTCCCTATGCACTCTTGGCATATAACAGTTCAGTGCATAGTTTCACAAAATGTAGACCGCACGATATTATAACGGGGCATTTTGACCCTCGCGACCCTTTCGATGTAGATTTGACTAAACATTTATTGCAACAATATACGCAAAATCATAGGGACCAGATGAAGACGGTGTACGAATTAGTTAATGATTCTACTCTCGCGTCACGCACTAACATGATAGAAAATCGTAATAAAACTCGCGAACCGGAAGTTGAATATCAACCCCAACAACGCGTATTCGTAAAAAATCCGTTAGCTGACCGTCAGAAATTAGCTGCGAGATACACCCATGATACTGTTCTAGCAGATCTACCCATACACATTTATACGTCTAAGAAACGTGGCCCTGTAGCCAAAAGTCGTCTTAAAAGAATACCTAAAAGTGCCCAATTGTTGCAGGGTGCTACTGGTCCTGATTGCTCCTTTAGTAACGACACAAGAGATACACCAGGGGATAACATTTGAGAGCCTGGGAGATGGCCCGGGATTACTACCTTTCCGTTTGGGAGCCACCAAGCTCGTAACTCATTATCATTCATTCCTACAATATATACAATTAAAAGATATTGATGAAAAAATTAACTTGCTACAAAATCAATTATATGAATACAAAATTAGTTTAAGTAATGACACTTACATGCTATACGAATTACAGATAGATTATCTTGCAAATAAACTGCTAAGAATCACAAATCATTTAAAATCACTAAAACCAGGTCGCGTAGAGAGAGGTCTCATAGATGGTCTTGGATCGATTATCAAAAGTGTAACCGGTAACCTAGATATATCAGACGCCATTAGATACGATAGAGCTATTAAAACTCTTCAGAGTAATAATAACGAACTAAGTGAAGAATTTAATAGTCATATTAGCCTCAGTAAACAGTGGATGGTTCAACACTCTAATATAATTGAGAAATTAGTAGAAAATCAGATTAAGATAAATGAAACTTTAAAATTAATTTTAGATAGTAATGCCTACAGAGATTCTAACCTTATCAAATATGCTAAATTTGCTCAATATTTAACTATTTTAACCGAAAACGTTGACGAAGTGTTAAGAGAATTAGTTAGAATAGAAAATATTCTAGCCTTTATACATGCATCCAGTCCACATCATTCAATGTTAAGCATAGACGTATTGAGTCATATGATTCAGAGATTAATTAGGATTTACAGTAGGGATCAAATAGTAGATTTAGATATTAGGGAATACTATGATTTAATAAGACCCGGTTATTACTATTCAGGAAGCCAGATAGTAATAGTTTTCAAGTTGCCTATATTTGCAAAAGATAATTTCGATCTCTATAAGTTGTCAGTAGCCCCTAATAAATTTAAGCAGGCCCTTATCCCTCCTTTTCCATTAATAGCAACCAACAGGAAAGGTTACGTGTACATAGAGGCAGAATGCCCGAAGTATAATAACTGGTATCTCTGCGACGACAAGATGAACCATCAACTTCGGCAACCACCCGATTGCATGCAGGATCTTATAACAAATCAAGTCATCGATGAAAAATGTGACGTCGTAAAACTAACCCTAGCAAAGGTGTCTATGGAGGAGCTAGATCAAAGACACTACGTTATATCCTTCCCGAATTCAACAAGGATACATACTGTGTGCGAAAAAGAGGACTATTTAACACTGGACGGCAGTTATTTGGTCACAATTCCTGTAAACTGTCTCCTGTACACTTCCGAATTTACTATAACCAATACCAATGATCATGTGGAAGGACGACCTTTGAAGATTATGAATATCTCCTACAACACAAGAAGAGAAGTTGACAAGATGACTCATGTGGAACTTAACTCAATCGATCTTTCAAGAGTACGTGATGTTCAGTATAAAATAATGGCGCAGCCCGATGTAAGAACCAACCAAATCTCAGGCGAATCGCTATACCACACAACGATTCCATTTTATACTATACTGATGTTAAGTGCACTTGCACTCATTATATTAGTCATGGTTCGGCGCCTTAAGACATCGCAAAGAAGAGGACCTCAAACGACATCTCCTCAGGATACGATATATGCAGAACCTGGGACTTCGGAAATGCAAAAACCAAATCCAGCAACATTTTCTCAATTCATGTCTCGAAAATAATTGCTGATCTGCGGGTGGAGGTGTTATAGTATTTAGCAATATGTAAACTGCAAGTAGGCACCGACCTCGATATTAGTGCATAGCGACGGTTTCACACGTGCAAGCAAATTACGACGCCTCGTGGAATTGTTCGATATCTGACACCCTTGTTTACCGGAAAGCGATTTCATAATTAAATATACGTATTAATTTGTAACTAAATATATTGTAATAAATGATCATTCTGTTTCTAGCATCGAACGGAACCAATTGTACTTAGGAAATAATTTCTCAGTTAATTAAAGTTTGTCTTTAAGTAATTTTGGTTTTTTTTGGATCCTCCGGCAGCGATTCACGTAATTGGCTCCATAAAATGGTACGAAACCGTGATTGTTTATGCGTGAGTATCTACGACTCACAATTAGCTTTACAATTGTTTTTTTTTTAGCTTAATAAATAATTTCTGTATCGCGAGACGCTTGAGAAGGATACAGTGCAGATACAGTATGATCGATTATTTTTTTCACAGATAGTCTAGAGCCTGAGAAAGGACATAGGTTTCTTTTTGCCGCGTTAACGGATTCCACGCGGGTGGAGTGGTGGGAAACAACTAGTAATCTATATATCACGGGAGGCTTTACAATCATACAGTGTGGAGAGTACGGGGATCGAACTCGCAGCACATTATGTATTGAGAGTGTCTTGTATATATAACCTTCGGCTATCCTATAAAATTAAACCTATTTGAGTAATTACTGTAACAATAGCAGTTATTTCTTCTTAATTCGTGTGAATTGACGTTACTTAAAAGCCAAAGATTTAGCACCTGGCAGTTAAAATCACCGAATCACAGGGGATCAGGGATTTTTATGATAGCTGTGAAACGTATTGAGACTAACATCCCTTATTTAATGCCTTTCGTCTGGCGATCCTGTTTCATAGGTTTTTATAGATATTTTACGAGATAAGTGGCTGGTAGTTAGCTTAGCATTTTAGGGTGGTTTTTGGTGAGGAGTCTCTCGGACAAGACTAGGAAGATATTTTTAAACGACTTCAAAGATATGGAGACGTTGTCAATTACTTAGAATCTTTTTTTTTTATGTATGCTCCACGATTACCGAAAGACGCCTGGACCGATTTGTTTGAAAGGGTATACTTCCCAAGTGGTCCCTTTCAAATTTTGTCAAAAATTCATAATAGATTACTGTGATTTTTGTTTGTATTTTTTATATCCTTTATGTCCCACTGCAGGGCAAAGGCCTCAATACCCTCCCTCTATCTTTCTCTGGTTATGGCTATGTTTATGTTTTTCTACATTTATGTGTAATCTATTAACTATTGAAGTTAAAATTCGTTACACTACGTTCGATTAAGATCGCCACAAAATACTGATAGCATCTCTATCAGGATTTTTTTGCACCAACAGCAATGTATATAATATATTGTATATAATATGTGTGTATATAATAAAACATATTGAAGATTTTACAAAAAAAAAAAAAATGTTTTACCAATTAAGACAAATCAGTCCAATCGTGCATCCATCTGTAGAAATCAGGAATCTACGTCTAGGGGAAGTAGAGACCCACCCTTTCAGCGAAGAACCTTGAGGTACACATTCACAAAGTACCAGGAACACAGATTACCGAAGAGATACTTAAACGTCACACCTTCTGTTGCATTCCCGTCTCTTTACGACGCTGTCAATCCGATGCTCCGCATTTGTGGTTCTTTTATAGTCCACACCTCACTGTTATGGGACGAAGCACTACCTTCAATTATATCTTTGTTTATCCTGAAGGAATATATTTTACTATTGTATCTTAAAAGGTGGCGTGACACGTAAAAATATTATGTCCTTTCTATATGTTGTAAAAGCGCGACTCTACATTTCTCGTACTCTTTCTTCTTCATTGCGTTTTTTGTGGAAGTTCTTATTTATTTTATTAATAGCAACAATACGCACAATCATAAATAAGCTATTTAAATATATGGCGCTCAAAATAAATTAAATTCGACGAAATTAAATACATACAAGCTCTTTCATCGACGATACATGCTGCAAAAATTAAGATTTCCTGTTACTTAGTTACAATTCTAAAGTACCTATTTCATCATCATCATCAAGTACTCCAAAAGCTCTATATCAGCTTCTCTCAACAATATTGAATAATTCATAAAAAAAATATAATTTTACCAATCATTTAACTTGACCAAATTTGCCGTAAGTAAAGGGCGAGATAAAAATTTTACTATCCCTATTTTCCGGCCGTAAAGTGTGGTCAATCCAGTTGTCGCATACAGGGGGATGTCCCGCTTTTATGTGGCCCATAACTTGGGCACCCTACTTCCGTTAAGGTAGGGTATTGCTCACAAATTGTCCATTCCTGTTTTATTGGGTATTCTGTCGATGCCAAATAAAGATGTTAGGGTTTCTGACATGATATTTTGGTTAAATCAAGTAGTGAGTCTTAAGGGGTTGCTTGGGAGATTCAATAACTATTGTGTTGATAAGTCCAGACATTAGTCTATGAAATTAATTAGTAAATGAGTTATGAAAAATCTTCGACATTTGCCTAAGTAGAAAATATATCATTTTTTATACAGTAGTAACTTTACTTTCAGAAATGTATTGTTTCTGCATCTTCTTGGGTAAACAATTTGGGTACACCATCTTTTTTTTTTTCAATTCTTAGCCGTTAAAGAGAAATAGTTTTTGACTGTATTTATACATATGAAAAAATTAGTCCATGAGACAAATAAATAAATTTCAAATTCGGGTTTTAAGCTATCGGCGTGGGGTGGAACTTCCATTTTCTCTTGCCGTTTGACTGGGCTTGCCATATTTAACTTCCATTTCACACAGTGGTGGGAAGCAAGGGTAGGAGCTAGATAATCAGCATAATGCCACGTTTTCAAACATTGACACATAACTAGTCGTAAAAAAATGTTCATTAGACATCGGTGTCCAGGACTAGTTCTCGTAAAACTCTGTCACGACTTGCCACAATACGGCATACAGCCCGCGCCCTCGCTGCAAATGTCTTATACGTGATGCCCTGAGATGTTATTGTTGGATAGCTTAGGAATGTCTAGAAGGGGAAGGCAAAATGTAAAGTCTGATAAAATTTGAATTTATTTCCAAACGTTTCACATTTGATTTATAAGAAGAATACTGCTAACTGCTCCTCTGCTCTGTTTAGAACCTGATCCCAATAGTGGTTAAGACTGCGACTATTTTTATAAGCTACGATGATTTTCATAATGAATTCACAAATTGACAGAATCGAAGTAGTAGTTTAACGCAGTAAGCAGACTTTTTTAAGATAATCAAAGACTTATGGCCTAATTTATAAAAATCTTGACGGTGTTAAAGCAATTGCTAAGAAAGACCTAAATTCTATTTTTCCCTAGAAAAAATAAAATAAGAAATTGCAGATCTATAGCCAATTATCGTCGAAAATTTTATAAATACAGCCATTAATATTGCTAGGGTAAGAAAACATTTATTTTTATTAAACAACATCAAGATAGACATGCGCGACAGGAAATTTTCAAGACCCAAAGTTTTGTTCTTCGCCACGTCTATTCATACTTCGCTCTATGTATCGGCTTTTACGCGTGTCTAGGTAAATATAAAGGTATAAAAGTGACGAATACGAGCCAGTTTGAAGGATAGAGGCATCCACAGTATTATAGAGGTATAGAGCTGGATGACGAATCTCAGTGGAACGTGTGTCGAATATCAAGCCTTGGTCATTGTGAGGGAGGTGTTTTAAGACATTCTATGTTTATGTTAAGATATATATATTTTTGTATATATATGGGTAAGTGGTGGTAGTTTTGCTTTATAGTACGTTTAGTTTAAATATATAGCTATCAAGTGCAATTTTTTGTCTGTTGGCACCTATTGCGTTTTATGCCTAGTTATTGCTCACCAAAGTTTTCTTATTAAACAGAGATCTTTTTTTCATTTTCATTTTATTTACGAAACTGTTTTTTTTTTTTTATTTTGTATACTACTTAGTGTAAATGCTTCGTAAAGAGACAAAAAAAAAACTTATATTTTTAACAGATAATTGCTATTTACTGCTAAGTTTCACATATGTAATTATGCAGTACACATTTAACTCATTTATTTATATATTTTCCTACTTATGAACTTCTCACTAACTCCTATTGTTTAATTATTAGCAATATCACATATACGCAACAAATTCTAATATTAAGCTGGCTTCGACCTTCTAAACCTTTTATACATAATAGAAATCTAGCTAGACAGTCAAATTAACACCACACGACTACCGACCTCAAAAAATATCAGTGCACTGTACAAAGTTCCCTTAAAAATTCCCTCAAAGCTTAAAAAAACATGCAGACATACAAGCAGACACAAACCGCGAATCACTTAGTGGCGAACGACATCTGCATATCTAGGGGTGGTTAAATCAGGGCTATTACGGAGATCAGACATGTATATCTCAAGAAAGACATCAATAACGCACACCCCTGCTGCCAAAAGATCACATTCGGTGTACATCAAGTATTGAACATTAGTCGCGAGTGGAATATATGGGAGAATATTTTGGACGGGCCCGCGACTGTTTAAACTTTTAAGGAATTATTTTTTTATGGGTTTGTGTGCTTAAAATTCAGACAGAAGCACTAGTCATGATTTTTAATTAAGCGGTGTCGTCGCCAGTCAGATCAGTTCGACTCGCAACAACATTGCCACGCGCTCATGATTAGAAACTCCTATTAAGTCTGAAACTAGTCGGGCGATCCCGAGAATGTGCGTGAGTGAATCGTTTTGTTCTAAATAATTATGAATACTCCTCAAGAAAGTTATTATACTAATATAGTGATGATTTTGATGTCGTATGTTTTTGGATAATAATTAATAAGCTGTAGTCTAATAAACGAAAGACTTAAAATAAATCGTTTTATTCAGTGTGAATTAAAAGAACTATAACTCGACATACGCTTTTAAGGCTTTGAGAGATATGGTAAGAAACTAATAATTTTAATATAGGCGTACCTATGACTCGTACTTATTCGGTTCTTTTTAGGTTTCGTACCTAAAGGATGCCAATGGGAGTTTACTCTGTCTGTCAGCGAGCTGTATCTCATAAACTGTCATAGCTAGAGAGTTGAAATTTTCACATAATGTGAATTTCTGTTACCGCTGCGAGGCTTCTCGAGTAGAAATGTATGATTTTTTAGTTTTTTTTTCTCTTAACATTACAAATATTGTACGGAACCATTCATGCTCAAGTCCGACTCTTTTGTTTTTTTTTTACAAGAACATAACATGATATTTTATTAAATTTCTTTCCTTATGTTTCCATCACTCCAAGAAAATCCCGATAACGATAGCACATTCAAACAACTACCTTATTACTCTCACATAAAGCTCAAAATAATTTCAACGTCACATACGTCACTATTAAGGCGCAGCTATCGAAAAAAAATTGTAAAATAAAATCAAATGTAATTTGTGCTATCTCAATTTGGTGAATATGATCGTGTCGTGTGCTCCAGGCGTTTTACCATACGGACGGAATTTTCCCTTTATGGTATCACTTGGCCTTAAGTGAGATTGAATTGGCTGTGTTTTGTTGTTGTTATTAAATATTGCGCGGATTGAATCGTGTATATTACATACATTACCGGTAGGATTTGTATGTTTTCCTTAAGTTAGCAAATTTAATGTGTACAATATTTTTGTCAAAATTGTAAGCTATTCTTGATTGTCCTGTTAAAAAACGTTTTACTATTAAATATCCCAGAATTGTGAAAGAACCCATTAACCTGGTCTTGGTATAGTTTTTCTACTTATAGCTATAGATCCATTAAACGTTAGGTAGTTCTGCAGAAAATAATGTAAAAACTCTTGTATATCCTAATACTGATAGCCCACGTTAGACTAATATTGTTCAGTAACCATAGTAACTAAGCAACATTAAAAAAAAACAATAATTGACTATATATGTACTAATCCTTCCAAAATAAAAAAGAAATATCCAAAAGTATTCTAAATTCAAACTCCGTTTACCGCCCGTCATAAGTATTCCAAATTCAAACCGAATTCAAACATGGCTCCCGTTTCTTGACAGCGGTCTCCTACCTTTTCTCCACAAAACAAATGACAAAAGAAACAGTGACGTATGTAGGAAATCGTTTGGCAAACGCGAAATAATAAATACGTTAACATAACAAATTCAATATAAATAGTTTCGTCCCTCGCAGAGCTATCAAAAATCCCTCTTCTGAACTACATTTATCTGCATTAGGGTGGTAGGAGGTATGCTGTACGGCGCCAAGAATTTTTAGAAGCGATTTTTTTGAACGTTTTCATATGAAAGGTTTTTGAATTGGTTGAATTTGTTACAAGAGGGTTGCTTATAGTAGTACAAGTAAGATTATACTGGAAAGAGACAAGGCTTATTACATTTATCTCTACGTAAGAGTACATACTCTTCAATGGTAGAAAAAATGTAATAATGTAAATAATTTGCTTACTAAGTATGTACTTAACTTGCTTACTAAGTATGTACTTAGTAAGCAAATTAAGCTTTACTTTTTAAAGGTAGAGTGAGTAACAAAGCTAAAATTTATACCGATATTTTGTTTTCTAACGATATGTATTTATACATTAGGTTAGAACAGGAACAGTTGTGACAATGAAAAAGATTCTGCTAATATTCAAAGTGTAATGAAAATTAATTAATTTATATTTTCTTGCTTCACTCTAGCATAAACTGTCCACAGCTTTAAAGAAGCAAATCAATGTCACGTATGATGCCAGCCGAGACATGCTGTCATATTGCTCTGAATATAACATATATTACTGAGAATATACAACATACAAGCGTATTGTTCAAAAATAATATTATACTAATACTAATAGCTTAAGCTCACGGTTTCTCTCGCTTGGATGTCGGTAAAAAGTAGCCTATGTCCTATCTTGGAGTTCAAACTAACACAAATATAAAAAAAAATAATGTTTACAATTTTATTAGTATTATATTGTACGGTTGCAGACTTGTTCATTTGACTGCACAGATAGATAAGTGCTACAATATAATATATGACCATGCCAACTACAACGTAACTTTGAATTTTTGTATTGTGTAAATCCGTAGAGATATAAGACATTTTAAAATCCTATTTTATTTGAAAAGGTACTAACTCTAAAATACAAATAAATCCGTCGTTGCGTTTAAAAGTTCCATCTCCGTAAAATCTTCAAGTTTCCGTAACGGAAGTAGTCGGAGTTCGGAATTCAAATTCGAAAAATACGTTCGTTTCCGCTTCCGGCGTTTGATTCCTTCAGTGATATGATGTTTCCTCCGCGCTCTTCTGAGTTACTGATCACGGTAATGTTAGTGTGTTAGTTACTAAAATAATACATAAATAATTATAATTTTAGGTCTTAGATACTAAAAAAATATAAATTTTTATGTGATTATTTTATGCCAATTTTTGAGATGGTAAATTTATTTATCAAGGTTAATTTTTGGGAATCCGTAAACCAAAAAAGGAACCTTTATATTACTTTGTTTTTCTTCTTAAATTCTTATCAGACATAAAAATTTATTTTTCTTATTTTTGCCTTGTACATATATTTAAATTGTAACGATGTATAATGTAATGTATGTAAAATGTAAGTCACACAAACATTTCTATAAAAAAAATCAATTTTGTATCGTCCAAAAATTGCAGATAGTGCGTTATTCACAAAATAAAAAAAACTGTCTAAATTAGCGACTGTCTTCTACAAAATCGTACCAAACATAAAAAAAGGATTTATTTTACAAAATTTTATGCTGATAAAATAGTATCTAATATAACAACATTTACAAGAACAACGCAATAAACAACCGTTTTGCATACTCGCCTTTCACAACGAGACATTGCTCTCGAAAATTGAAAAATTATATCGTGTATAAATCTATGTTGGAAACAATCTTAGAGTAAAAATAAGTAGACTATGGAGTGCACCTAACAGAGTGATGAACTGTGAACTCCAGTATGAACAAGTCAAAGAGCGCGTCGTTTTATTAAAACTATCACAAAACCTACTATTATCCTAACCTCAAACGTTTAATTTAGATCTAATCCTAATCTTGTTTATTTGGCGCGGTCCCTAAATTATATTTTGTATTATTGTAATTACAGTAAGACAGCGTGCTGCTGTGGAGTTTGTTGCGCCGTTTCTTCTCCACAGCTAGAGCACTTAGGACGCGGTGTAGGGTGGGCAAATCGGGTGCTGTCTATTTTATTATTTTGACGTTTAAAAAGTCCTACTTTGTAGCCTAATTTAAATAAATGAGTTTTGATTTTGATTTTTTTTGATATCCTAATAATATCGGAACCATCGATATTAAGAATACTCTGTGAGAAAAAAAAACTCGACAAGTGCGAGTCTGACTCGCACACCGAGAGTTCCGTACAAATTTTGCTGATCATCACAGTTAAATTTCCAAAAACAAACATAATTGTGCGGTTGAAATAATTCTCTCTCATACATCGATGTATGTCACCATCAAATTACCTACTGCAAATATAATTTTGTAATTGTAAAAACGTATTTTATGTTATATAACTAGAAATTTCCAATTTTCGTGTTTTTATTTCTTTATTAAATGGCTGTATTTTTTAATTGCTTTGACATAAAAGCTTGATTTTTTGGCATGAATAATTGATAGACCTTCGGACGGTGATCCTTTAACGGTTCGTTTTTTATCTAAGATACAGAACCATAAAAAACCATAACAAAACGATTTCGTAATTCTAAAACCATTTTTTCCACCTCCCTAAACAGTTTAAATATCGAACATCAGTTTTCAATATTCAACCACCAATACGCCACCCTCTTACGCACCACAGATTATTATTAAATGTTGCATGTATTAAAAATTACGCTAGCAACCCCAAACTTATGGCATTTTTATTGAGAAGCTAAGGGTAAAATGTTACGGATTGTAAACTTTTATGTTTTCAATCGATTGCTAACATTTTAAGATATTGGATTCTGAGTTTTTTGTACATACTCAACACTATTTTCGAAACATCGATTCGACCGCCATTGTACCCTTATTAACTTTATATCTAAATATGCTCCATCTTTTGTGGTGTACCTACAACAAAGAATATTAATTTTCTAATGAGTGGTAATGGTAAAGTAGTTTTTTTCACAAGAGAGAGTGGTATTCGCTGCATTAAATATTAAATGGCCGCCACATTAATTGGAAAAATTCGTTCTAAGATTTTAGAGATGACTTCTGCATTCTAGTTTCCTTCAAGTGACGCGATATCTTTCAGACCAGCTGTGCCCTGCGAGTAGGCTTCATAAGGCATAGCATGATGCTGAAAAACCTAAAATCTTTTTTTTAATTAGTCTGTCCGATTAAAAAGATAAGACGACTTGGACAAGCTCCAGACATTACTTGGTTTAAAAAAAATACTGCGTCATAACCTTAATTTAGAGTATAGTTGAACGTGGTATAAATGAGGAGGGATAAAAGTCACAACAAAAAGAGTTATGAACTACGTTATGAATATTAAAATGGTGGATATAAAGACAGAGAAAGACTGAAAAAGAGATGGATGGATTGTGTGAAAGATGATATGACGGAAAGGATGGAGTGATTGCTGAGATGACGAGTAGTAGAGATGAATGGAAAAAATGCACGCTTTGCGCCGACCCTACATAAAAATAATTAGAAACAGGGCAGGGAGAAGAAGAAGATGTATATCATTTTTAGTTGTTCACTTTCTATAAAACATGCTATACTCTCAAAATACCAAATTCTGCATCCATCCTCACAAATTGCTCTCACAAAAACAAACAATTCCCTTTATCTTATCAATCTGAACAAAAATGTATGCAGGAACTTCTTATCTATGATTAAATAAAATCTATATCCAATTTCAGTGAAATAAGGGCACTTAACACATTTTTTATTGCGTGCTATCTCTCCGAACGTTTGTCGAAGATTGAGCCAATTTGCGAGTGTACGTGTATGTGTGAGTGTCGTTTTTTGTTTGATACATATCTATTGAGGGTATTTTGGTTGTTTTAGGGGAGAAAATATATGTTTCAGAATGGAGATCGATTTTCTTAAGAATATTATTTGTAGTGCGTATCTTGAATTTGTTTTTCATTGTTGCATGGAGAAAAGAGAAGTTTTGTGTTGGTAATTGTCGAATTTCGATATTTTAATGCTGTTTCTGACATATTATGTGTTTTGATTACAAAATGTAGGTAGTAGTTTTGTAGGCTAACACCCGTATCACAGAATAAAAATTATGAAATTTTCAAAAAGTGAGTAGATAACTGATGTTTACATTTATGTTTTACTCCGTTTGCCTAATGTCTGCCTACTTAGTCAGAAAACCAATGCACGCGTCTGCTACTTAGCCTTCTTCCTCTCTCCAAATTTTTTGCTGTGTCCGACCGGGTCCATATTGATCTTTTATGTTATACCATCTATTTAACACATACGAAATGCAATAAGGAATATTAATTGAATTGAATTAAAATACCACATAAAAATATTTTAAATTATAATATTTTTTAATTTTAATTTTGTACCGTTACTTCACTCTTATATATAATTAATTTTTTGTTATTAGTAATTCAAAATAATATAAAGTAAATATTCAATTAGATTTATTATCTTTTTGGGCATTAACTTGTGTTAGACATAGATAACAGTACATTTTAGGTACCAGATCAATCTTACCTTTTAAATATAAATTAAGTAGTTTTATTTTACCATATAAATTGTAAGTTTTTTCATAACAAACCAGCTAGACCGTTCTAAACACGTCCTGATGTCCGACTTGACAGCACCATGTTGCGCTGACAACCTCACGCCACAAACTTCATTACGTGTCGCAAACGTCAAAGTTGAGCGGCGGTCGTATTGTAAGCGGGTAGCGGGGGCGAGAGCGTACATTTTGAAGAGCGGTTACTTTTGCGTTTGCAGCTGAAATATCATTATTTTCTTAGGATTCTACTCAAGCAAAACACTTACCACACGAGTAATATGAAGTAATGTGTTCTTAGAAAATGAATAAGCATTCGGCAGTCGGGTAAATTAATACCTTAGTAGATTCCTGAAAGGAAAAGGTTCTTTAATTATGCATGTAGAAACTTAATTAAGTTAATTATTATATGATGCATGTACTATAAGCAAACGTATTTTAACACACAACCGTGACAACCAGTCCGACTAGAAGTTTAATTACAGATAAAATGCAGGTCCATATTAAATTGTACCTACGTAGTTCAGTAGGGACACAGATATAGCTTCATCTACCGACGGATAAAGACGCCATGTATCTAGTAAGAAAAATTAGTGCAAAAAAACCGCTGCCCGCTAACACTGCGGCCCCACCTCCACAGCCGTCAAGCCGCGCGTGTAGCGGACGCGATGACGCGGCGACGCGCGTCCAACTAATTGTTAATTAATGCGCTAATTCTAATGCCGCGATTGGTGATGGATGAGAATCGGATTTGTGCGTTTAAATTGCACGCACTAAACTCGAATCGACTCGATTTAATATCGTTAATTGATCGGTTCTGAATTTATTATTTGTGGTTTCATTGGTTATTAACATTGTTTTAATTGAGTATGTTTGCCCTGAATTGAGTACACATTATTTGTAATTGATGTGAGAGGTGTGAATTGGTCATGCGGTCTATACATTGGTGCCATAAAAAAACATTACTGAAGTATTTATTTCCACTTCTTCTTCTTTCGTGTCGATGGTCATTTTTTTCAGGCTCTTTATCATCGAGTCCAGAAGTGGAAATAATATGTCTAAATCATTTTTTTTACCTATCGTAGATGAGCTCCACATCACTGTCGACGCTAAATTATTAAAGAATAGCATAATAAATCACCCCGTCTAAGTAGGTAAATCTTTTATAACTTTCAAAAAATATTTACAATCCAGTTGGTTTCTACCAAAAAACTACTCCTTCAACAAAATCCTATAACATATCGATGATATCTTCAATTGACAGCTTCAACTCGTAACGCTCACTTTAAAAAGTCTTGTGCATTTAATAGCGATATATTTGTCAAGTAAGCCACGACCGACAGCTCGCTCTGATCGATCGGTTCCAACGGATCGCGACAAATTTAACACTCGCATGCTTGACATTGTTTTATGGCTGTCTTAATTCTGGGAGTGGTGCAAGTGATAAGATTAAAGAGGGACAAATGGCAATATTCGATTGGTTACAAAAAATAAAAAAGGAAACCGGCCAAGTGCAAATTGGACTAGTGCATAATATGGAAAAAGAAAATATTTAATTTATTTTTATTATTTGCTGTTATAGCGGCAATAAAACTATACACTATGTGAAATTTTCTACTCACTAGCTATCACGGTATATGTGATACAGCCCACAGACAGACAGTCGGACAGACGGACAGCGGAGAATTAGTAAGACGGTTCCGTTGGCACCCTTCGGACGGAACCACCTAATATTAATAAACGAAGTTATGCGACCAAACCATGTAGATTCGTTTAGTCGCAAATGATGGATTAACAAAGAGAATCCCAGCAGTGAGCGTGGTTACAAGGCTAAGGACGATGACTTGCTATATATATAGTATATTTAGAACTTAGATAAAGAACAGCGCGTAACAGAGAATGATGACACAATCGTGGTAACACAAAATCTGTTCCTGTGTATGTCTGTCTGTGACTGGGTTATTTATAATCGCCTAAAAAAATCTACAGAAAAGTCCTCAAAATAATTTATTAACGATTTTCTATTCAAATACTATAACTTTGTAGTACTTAGACAATTACATTTTATTTGCTAAATCTTCGTCTTTCATCTTCTATCTTGTACCATACCTCAATCTTTTTTATGTCGAACTTAAAACACCGTTTTAAACATGTCTTCCGATTGTTGAAATGGTTTTATTTTTTGTTGGATGCGGCAAGTTTTGTTTCTTCGTGTCGAAACTAAAAATCTTAAAAAGTATTTTAAATCACTCATGATAACATCTTTTCATATTATTTTTATCAACTTTTAAAGGTTGGTTAGACTTACATTACTATATTCAACTCTAAAAATGAAAATACTTTAACCAAATATTATTTTTTATTATTCGCATAAGTGCTTCGACAAAAAATAAAAATAATACATCACATATCATCATATTTCGAGTCAATAAATTCATAAGAAAGTAAATACTAAGCAGTTTTCTAAAATCTTAGTGCAAAATAGTGCTCAAAAAAGGTTTTAACATATTCTCTCTTTTTAATGATTATACTTTTCCAGAAAAAAGCTACCGCTTTCCCCAACTCCTTACTCCTGAACAATATGATATACAACCCTCTTCTTATTGAGACGCGAACGGATGAAATATTGGAGGCAAGCATTACCCGGAACCGGTTTGATCCGGTTTGATCCAGTGATAAATATGGTGCGAATGTGACGGTCTCAAGTACCCCGCACGTATCGGGAATTTTAAATGTAGTGAGTACATTTTAGGGTTATGGTGAGAGTAATTTGTATGAGGTTTTTACTGCTCTATCTTTTCATGCAGAAGCAGAACATTACAAAAAAATGGTATGTAACATTGAATGAAATATAGACTATTCTGAAATTTGGAACTAATCGTATTTTTTGCCGATTGGCACAGTGGGCAATTTTTTGGCTTTGGTAGTTCTGACAAAACTTTTAGCTTTATTAAATTAAGTTACATAACTTATTAAGATTGTTGCCTGTTGGTCTTATCCTACATAATGAAACGCAACTTAACTTAAAGACGTTCTTGTCATTTAATTCATCTATTTCAAGTTATAGTTAGATCTCAAGTTCAATGTCTATCTGGCGCTACTTTACACCGTTTAAAGTAACAGAGACAGCATGAAACTTAATGGCGACTCAAAACATATTGACATTTCAGTATTCGGTCATTAATGTTTTCATCGCCAGAACACATTCACCAATACAAAAATCTAATATTCCCAAAAAATATATCAACATTTTTAACATTAAAAGGTTCTTTCAAAATTTCAATAAAAACGCACTTTTAACCCCTATTATGATCGCCAAACAATCCGTGACAATCGCATTAGAATACACAAGGAAATTCAAACGTTTACTCGAACTAGGGAAATATCGTGAATTTGCCCGATAACAGAAGCTACTAAAATACTACGGTTTTTTTTCCAAACTTTTGATCTAGGGAACTACCATTGAATTAACATAAGACCTGTTTTTATTATACTTTTATGGCCTTATTAAAAAAAGTCGCGATGAAGCTTAACAACGGATTAAGATTTCAGATTCTAATTTTAAATTCTCCATAGAAAAATTGAATACAGAATCTGCTAAGCTATCGCTAATCGCAGTCGAGATTTTTATTAATAAGGCCATTAGAGTACATACTTTACGTTTACGTACCCAATTGCAATATGTAAATTTGAAGCAATTCATTAGCTTCGAGTACATCACAAATAAAATGTATAAAGTTTGTATTGTTTTGTTAATAGCCTGATTTCCTAGATAATATATACTATATAATAATAATGTCTTGGGACAAGTCACACACGGCCATCTGGTCCCAAACTAGGCAGAGCTCAGACACAGAACAAATGATCATGTTCATCACACAGATTTGTCCTGGGTGTAAATCGAACCCACGACCTCCGGTTTAGCCGTCAATGTCACTAACCATCAGACTAACAGGCCAGTCGTTAGATGCCTCTTCAAAATATAGTTAGCCCGATATTACACTAATTATTATTGAACTTTTTTATATGATGGTGTGTTTGTGTTTAAAATGTGACAGGCATGGGAATGTACATTCTTAATCTTGTTGTATTATGACAGAGCTGGTCCCCTCGTTTTTAATATCAGCTGTATAATAAATAGGTTAACATTCCCTTTATGAAGGAAAAACCTATTAACGAACGCCAAATGTATCAGGGGGTTCATTGTGGAAGCGATCGATATTTTATCTACTATGATCTGTGTGCGATATTTTTGTGTAACAAGAAATGCTTGATTTTACAATTTTATTTAATAAAGGGTTAATATTATTTAAAAAAATGCATTGGACACAATTTAAAACCATAACATTATTAAAAAAAACAACAAATAGATCTGAATTCAAATTTTTATTCTGAACATCTTATCACTTTCAAGACACCTAAGAAAACCAAAAAAATACTTTAATATAATTTTATTCGGTTGGCGTTCTTTAGGGGAGGCTTACGTTCAGCAGTGGACGGCAATTGGCTGATATGATGATGATAATAATTTTAACAAGACTATTACCGTAGATTATTATTATAGAAGAAAAAAAGGCATTCATTATGTTTATTTATAATTACCATATCGAGTCACAATATCGAGCGCTCTCAACATTGCACCCCCAAATATTGTGTAAACACCCCAAAGCGAAACGCGACAAAATAAAATATCTATTACTATTAAGGATAATGACGAACCTTCTTAAACATGACTTAATATCAGTTGGGAAAAATATTACGCTCATCAGTGGGACTCAGCGTTCTTTTTTTAAAAGAGAATTTATTTCGCATGCGATTTTTTTCGCCGATGTCATTAATAGGTAATGGGGAATGGTGTTGATGATAGTATACTTTTTTGTTTGTGTTTTTGTCTGTTTTGAATCATTGGCTTAATGTTGGATAGCTTGTGTAAAAAAAACAATGCGAGTTTTTATTTAAGGTGAGAGCGTCAGGGTATCCCGCGAAATTTAAATTTAATGACGTTTTTTGCAATTTACCGGTTAGTTATAGGCTGTTTTTTTAAACAAAATACGATTCGCGTCTGTAATACGTTTGTATTTACAGAATTATAATCATTAAACTGTCAGTTAGAATTTTGACTAGCTATGTCTTCCTACTTGGTATGAATTTTGACTCGCTTCAAATTACTATGTCCTACGAATTTTGGCTTGCTGCGAATTCTTTTTTTAAAAAAGAATTCGCAGCAAGCCGAAATTTGACTATGAATTTTGACTAACTACAAATCTCGACTTGGTACGAATATTGACTTGCTACGAATTTCGACTTGCTACGGATTTTTACCTGCTACGACTTCAGACTAGCTACGGATTTTGACTTCCTACAATTTTCGACTTGCTACGAATTTTGACTAGGTACGATTTTTGATGTCTTTCGAAACTTTGTACGAATTTTCATTTCGTTCGGATACCTTTTTAGTACGAATTTTGACTTGGTATGAATCTCTTCTTAGTACGAATTTTGATTTTGAACGAATACCTTTTTGGTACGAATATTGACTTGGTAAAAATACCTTTTTAAAACGAATTTAGGTTTTACACGAATACCTTTCAGGTATGAATTTTTACTTGGTACGAATTTTGACTTGCTTCAAATTTTGGCATGCTACAAGATTGTAATTTGCTACGAATTTTGACTTGCTACGATTTACAACTTGCTATAAATTTTGAGATGCTATGAATCTCTATTTGATACGAATTTGGATTTCATACGAATGTCTTTTTAGTACGATTTTTAACTTGGTACGAATTTTGAGTAGCTACGAATTTCGAATTGCCACAGATTTTTACTTGGTGCGGATTTCGACGTGATAAAAATTAAGATTTGCTACGGTTTTTGACTTGCTACGAACAAAACGGTTTACTCACGTATGTTCTCGGGATCGCCCGACTAGTTTCAGACTCAATAGGAGTCCCTTATCATGAGCTGACGCGGCGCGGCGGTGGTGTCGTGAGTCGAACTGGTTCGAAAATTAGAATATACGTGAGTAAACCGTTTTGTTTTAAATAATTATGAATACTCCTCACGATACTTATTATACAAATATGTACCATAGGGTTTTTTTTTCTATGAAAACAGGGAAGTATTAAGATCTAGTTACAACTAGCGACACCGAACAGAAGGAACTTGGAATAGTCTTACAGGGACAACACGCAAAAAAATAAAAACAACCCCTAACGACAATAGTTGAAAACAATCGTTTATCATCCGACGTATTATGCTGACTGTATCTACACGCTTCAATAGTATTTGTAGCGTCAGCAGTATCAATATCAGACAAAATGTATTTTTCTACCATACCTCCAGTTTATTGTTAAATAGTATTTGTTCTTTACAGAAAGAATATTAAATACTTATTTTAAAATATTATAGATATCTACTTGGATATCTTAAAAATTTGTTTAGAATATTTAATTTTGATCCTGTCTTATAAGATAAATAAATAAGGTTTTTTTGATAAATAAGCACATGGACATTTTAGGGTCTAGTTTTAGGGCCTATTAAATGATTCTGAACTAACTTTCTCTGCCTTTGACTAATTTATTGTAATGTATCCTAGATGATCACTTTGTATTGTGGATTTCAATGTCAAAAAAAACAATTTACTTTATTTTATTTACCTTTTCTTCTAACCTTACGCGAAAAAATGTCGGCCACGACACGCGGAAACTTACATCATTATCGAGTGCTCCAACTTATCTTAATCGACGGGGAAAACGGTGTAACTGTAGTTAACTATACCACCACTACTATTGGTTCTCGAAAGAGAAACTCGAAAGTTACCGCGGTATATTATTGAGGTGAGATTCTTAATTGTACTACACTTTTATTGTTATAAAAGACTTCTAGATCTATTTAGAGGGTTTTTCTTTTTACTCAACTATGGTGAAACCAAAAAAGGAGAGTTTTTATAATTTATGATGTCGTCACATAAATAAAAAATCCAACATGAAAAATTACAAAACAGGACAAAAACATTTATGGACAAAATACATGAGCTGTTGTCGCTGATAAACTGCCTAAACTTATCTCAAGCTATGTTGGGGTCGGCTTCCAGTATTACCGGATTCAGCTGAATAACGTATTTTACACGGAGCGACTGCCTATCTGACCTCCACAATACATTTTACTGGTTTGTTGACTAATATCTATAAATTAAACTTACCTTAACAAAGACACCTAGTCTGTTGACTGGCACATATCTACACGATAGCAGGAGCTCATAAGAACACCACAAAAGAAGAAAAAAAAATATCACTCTACTTTATTTTTATTAATTACACTCACGTTTTAGTCACGTCCGAAATATAAATGAGTTCCAATAGTACCTCCCAGTTAACCCCTCACAATCTCTCGTACATTATTTATAGAGTAAACTTTTGTATTGTTTTTCGTTATAAGTGGTGTAATATTTTACAATACAATAACAATTTTACGGAACTTTGTATCGGACTATCTCCACAACTTATGTTCTTTGATCGCTGATTTAATGGAGCCTTTGTAATCCGAAAAGATATCGTATCTTTTTGGTATCCTTTACCTTTTATTTGGGTTTTGTATGCCTAGGTAATTGGAAAAGGTTGTTAAATAGAGGTATACTTCTGTAGATTGTAAATTCCATGCTTAGTGATCCATTTCGTTTTTAGCAAATATTTTTAACTTCTATGGTACTACTACAAAATCTCCAATGGTTGCTCTTTAAATGATATTTATTATAACAAACTTAATTATATATACCGCTGATTTATAATATATTGAAAGAAATTCATAAATATCCACAGTTTATGATGTTGCTAATATTTATTTATATTAACACTGTATTGGTGTAAGCGCTGTAGTTTTCACATGGGATATTGATAAAACGAAAAATGTCAGTGAGTTTCTTAAATTAATTTAATCAAAAAATTAAATTAAATTAAACATTTATATTAGACTGGCTGTCCCCCGCGACTTTGTTCGCGTGTTTTAGTTTCAACGGTTTTTCATTTTTGCAACATTTTTCATTTATGATCCGCTCCTATTGGTCGTAGCGTGATATTATATACGGACTATCCAATACAAAAAGAATTTTTCAATTCAAACCAGTAGTTCCTGAGATTAGCGCGTTCAAACAAACAAACAAACTCTTCAGCTTTATAATATTAGTATAGATAATAATGTTTGTGAGAAGACATTTCGTGACGTCATTAGCCCTCACTTCTGAATTTTAATTCACTTTCTCTGCTAAGTTAATGAAAAAGCAAAAAAAAAATTCAATTATAATACTTATGGTGTTAATAGATTTTCACTTTTCATATCCTGTCAATATTTCTGTTTAGTTCGATTTATTCTTAAAGATTCGATTTGTTTTTGTCAAGTAAAGTCCGAAGTTTTAAATAATTACCTCTTTAGCTACCGATCCTTATAAACCTATCAAAATCAACACCATTAATACGTGAATCATACAAGCCCATCACTACCATTAACCCTAAAAAGCTCACAATACAAAAGTTACCTCCACATTTAACCGTGTAATGTTTTAATAACGACGTGTGTACCAACGAATCAATTTGTAGCTCAACCCTTCGACGCAGGTGTGGCCCGCCTGTCAATTTTAATAAACGATCGCTAGCGTGTGTATTTTTGATTTAATTGCGTGAGCACTGAAGGGTTGACTTTTGATACGGTTTGTTTGAATGCAAAGGTTATAAAGTTAGGTTTTTTTTTTATAATGGACTTTGACTTTTTGACAGAAAAATTAAAGCTTAATATTTTCGTAGAGTTTTCTTTTGAGATTTTTTTATGCGTTGTATGTTATCACAACATTTAGCCTATTCTTGTCTATTCGTTAATAATAATTTATTAAATACAGACTACTAATTTTGTGCATTATATCGGAAAACTATAATATGATATTCTTTACATTATACCTTTTCATTTGTACTGCACGGATAGCCGAGTGTATCACCACGTCAACACGCTAACTACCACTGTGCGCGACGTGCCGCGGGTTCGATCCCGGCATGCTACAAGCACTTGTGTGATCCGCAATTGTTTGTTCCAAATAAAAAGAGATATAGAAGACGTTAACTGTCACACCAAAGAGGGCGAACAATGACTTTGTAAAATAATAAAAAAGCAATAAAATAAAATTAACTGTAACTTAATAAATATTCTCATTGCACATTCGTGAGTATGACAATGAGGTACTCACTCATCAGAAACTGGTTATAACTGGATGTTCTTTGTGTATGTAAATTGAATGTTTGTAAAATTCCCCGCGACCCAGTGAATAAATTCACTAGTGCGGGAGTCGGTTTTTACTAAGAACCAAGAAACAATAGGGACATTGACTGGGCATGAAAAGCTAAAATCTATTTAGTCCGTCAGTTAAATAATAAAAAAATATTAGACACGTATTTTTTTCTTTTATCAAAACAATACAAAATAATAAAAATACAGCGATTTAAAGTTCAGTAGTGGGGGCTTATGACGCCACGCCGTCGTATAAATTGTCGCACGTAGTGACGTCAAGCGAAATTTCCATTCACTGTATTTTGCTTATTTTTTATTTGCAGGAAAAAATGAAAAATAAGTGTTCAATAAAATACATTAATCTAACAGGCGGACATTAATTTTTTTTTTAGGAAACATGCCCATTACAATGATATTATATGATAGTAAATGTAAGCATCTTAGGCAATCAATCCTTGCTATTATTTTCAGTATTTAAATATTAAAGAAAAATTTACTCTTTATGTAAAAAAAAAAACAAACTTCATAACATTTTTGTATCATCAATAGTTTAATTCTGTTCCACAAATTACGTAGTTAACCGTATATGTTTCTATTATGAAGCAAACTATGAATAGGGTCGTGTAGTGCGTGGATAAATAATAAAACACGGTATGACAGTTGGAGCAACGAAAGGGCGCCCCGAGGGCTACATATATTAACGCCGCTTGACCAACACGGTACCTGCACCAAGGAAATTATGGAGGTGACAAAATGTACACACGTTACACTGTTTGTAAAAATACATTAAATTAAATTAAATAACCATAAATTGCTCTAACAAACTGTGTGTTATTTGTAAATAGTCCCCGTTAATGTAAGACAATTTATTATTCTGATATTTAAAGTGGAGACGAATCCAGCAAATCAAAGATGATGAAAATCGATCCACCCTTAATTACACATAAATGGTGTAGCTAATCCGACTTTGTTTTATGATGATAGATATAGATACATGTGGTAGCAAGTCTTACACTCTCTTAAATGGTTACAATTTCAGAGACAAAAAAGCTCCAGGAAAACCAGAATACCTCTAAATCTACATGCTCAAGACGTATTCTTTTTTCATGTATTATAGTTTTGAATACGTCTATATTTTCGAAAGAGTTGCTAGAAGATCTAACTTTGGTTTCTTTTTCCATTTAGCGTTGCCCATAATAAACAAAACAGTTTTATTAAATTATTAGGTAAATCAATCTTTAACTAATCAATCTAAAAACATTAACATAAAAGTTTTATTAGACAAGAAACCAACTCCAAAAAAATGTTAAAATTATAATCATAACTAAAATAGCATATACAGGATGTCACCTAAAGGCTTTAATATAACCTATATATAAACCAATATAAACCTTTATATATAAATGCATCTGGTATATAGTCAGTTAAAAAAAAACAGCTTAAAATGAGTTACTTAATGTCAAATTTTTAGCTTAAATTATTTGACACCAAAAATCATAGCCATTCACAATTTTCGAGCTGATATTTAGTAAACTGGCTCTATACCAGATGTACCTACTCTTCATCACTTTTGGATAGATAGGTATAACCTTTCAGTAACAGCCCGTATATAAATATAATATTTTTTGGTGTGCATAAGAATATACCGCATCCACCGACCACATTACTCTACTTCAAGTAGTGACCCAATAGTGGACACTTTCCGGGCCTTTAATAAATATTTATCCCTCATATTGTTTGGCCTACGATATTATTACATGAGCCGCTAATTTTACGTAATTACATTATTTATATGTTTGCATAGGATACGATGTAACACCCATTGAAAAATGTTAATTTAAAGTGGGGTTTCCATGTGGGAATTTCTGCAGATTACGGTTGAAAATATATAGTATTATTATTATTTTGTTTTATGTTACAATAGTGTTACCTTTTTAAAAGTAGTTTATATTAAATTAGTTTACCGTATAAGTTATAAGGTACTAACTTTGTTTGTTTTGTAAAGATTTGTTATACATATATTTTAGAAGAAGTTTTTTTATCATTGTCTAAACTTACAGTTTCCAATAATTTATTTGTGAAATTTTAAATTAGGTTGTATGTAGAGGAACGACTATGTTAGCATTGTTTGGTCCTTCGCGTCGACAATACATTGTCACAGATCGATTGTCAGAATTAGGTAGATGACAATTTTTTTAATATCCGTCAGAAACATTATTATTTCACGTATTTTATGTCACGTATTTTTTTTTACGTTGTCAACTAAAAACTCACACTCAAGTAGGTAAAACATAGAAAGTGATACACAAGAAATGGT
Source organism: Diachrysia chrysitis (assembly GCA_932294365.1). Lineage (NCBI taxonomy): Eukaryota > Metazoa > Arthropoda > Insecta > Lepidoptera > Noctuidae > Diachrysia > Diachrysia chrysitis. Next base: position 10,767,429 of record OW028660.1, on the reverse strand, counting down.
TCTACACAACTACTTCAATAGGCATGCAAATATTAACTAATGTTTGGTGTTACTATTACTTATAAATACATTTTCTGTCATTTTAATTTATTTTAAGCTTTAAACTAAATCATGACTCACTCGTTCAGAAGAAAAAAATAATCGAATAATATTTTCTTTGTTCAGTAGCAACAATTAATTTTTATTTTTTTATGACAATCTGAATTTATTGTATATTAACAAAATCAAACCAAATTACAAGTTACATATAATTATAGTTTCAAACATTCGACTTCCTCCCATAATAACTGAAATCAAAACAAAACACCATTTAGAAGGTTCGATCGCGTGTTACCTTCGGTTTAAGTTAACCCATTTAGTTAACGACCAATAGATAATTGCTTCATAGTAAAGGGTTAAAAGCTGATAATGTGGTATGATTGGACCTCGCCTTTCAAATTAGTAAAATTACTTGGTTACTTACTTAAAATGTTACAATATTGCGTTCACACAGTGCTGCGTCATTTGTGGCTATTCAGTTTATAGTTTATTGATATTTTTAATGACACGTAGTGTTTTGTACCTCGATTTTTCCATGATATGGCGACCACTGTGGACGAGTGTCGTAAACACAGGTTTTCGAGTTGTCACCAGCTCTGAGGTCCCGGATTCGATCCTCGGACGGTATCAATGTAGAATAACCACTTTTTGCAAGACAATGGTCTAAGGTCTGGAAGTTTGGGTACCTTCGTTGTCTCTGATTCCATAACACAAGTTCTTTAGCGACGTACTTTGGGTTCAGAGCAATGTATATGATGTGGTCCACATTTACATTTACATATTAACTTGTAAATATAATCAATTCTTAATCTATTTTTCTGTTGAACAAGGGTATAAATCAATGTATCTATACCTACTAACGAAACTCTTAGGTATCCTTAATACGGATAGAAGGACCAGACACAAAAAAGTGCGCAAAAAAGGACCGAACCTTTTAAAATACCAAAGGTCGTATTACAGAAATACTGAATATTAAAACAAAAGTCGTTCAAACATTCTGATAAATATTCTAATAGGGGTAACTCACGCAGCCTATTTCTAAAATTCGACAAAACAAACAAACTGTATCAATATTAGAGGTTGTTACTATTTTCCTTTATGTCAATAGAAACCTCTAGGTTAGTAAATATTTAGAACATAACTGGGAACGTAGATTGAGTAACTATGGAAGAGATTAAGCACACTTCGAGGGCATTAAGAGCTTAGGTTATGTGATTAAAGCTAAACCAGATATATGACCAGTTCTCACTAAAGTTTTTTTAGATTGTAAAAAATATAATAATAAACGAACAATACGCGACAAGAATAAATTTCGTAAAATTTGTTAATATTCGAAAGTTTTCATAATTTTAAATTAAAGTGATTATATTTTGCTTGTATTATTTAAATAAAAAGTATAGTAAGATTACTTTATCTATAAAATGAAAGTTCAAATGATAATCTTATTTACATAAAACAAAAGTTAGGTTAGTTACACCATTTATAAATCAAGAACAGGTGGACTGATTTAAAAGGAACTTTGATTAGCTGGATTTTTCTCCACCCCGAATAGCAGACTAACTATAAAACACCAGGAAAAGGTGGCAACGTGGATTACTTACACGGGTAATTTCGTGGGGCACCGCTAGTTATATTTTAACAAAACAATAGTACAACCGTTCCATTCAAACCACATCCATGTTATTCGCGACGCGGTCCCCAGACAACTAGCTAGTTTTGCGTCCCCAAGTCGCCTATTAAGAATTTTTAATAAGTACACACAGATCGTTATGGTAGATAAGAGTTTGTGACACGCTATCTATCGGAGGTTAAGGGAGGGCATTCAATGGTAAATTGATTAGGATTCATGGAAAGTTACCCTACCCAGTTTATTGAATATAATTAACTGGACACTCACACCTGGTGTCATTGGTTATATCGGAACTCCCTAGTTCCGGTATTATAACGTTGGTAATTTGTTTTAAAAAGGCCTTCATATTAAAAAAAGGTCTACATAGGACTACACATTTATTATATGTAAATTATTACTTTTTTTTTTCACTTATATTTTATTTATTTTATTTTCTATTGTGCTTCAGGCATCAGACTATTGTTAATGTGTCGACAATGTAATTTGAAGTAAAATGTACGATTTCTTAATTATTTATTTTTCTTCCATTTTTGTCGTCATATTTACTACATTTTGCTATTTACGTTGTTGTCGCATATTTTAAGATATTGTATTTCTTTTTTAACATTGTATGTATCAATATATTACCTTTTTTTTTTAAAAGAGTAACCTATGGAGTTTCTTGCCGGTTCTTCTCCATATGAGTGACACTTTGGAACCGCGCAACTAGAGTCATTTAACGTTTTGAAAGTGCCTGAAAAGGCCTACTCGAAATAAAAATATTTTGATTTTGATTTTTGATTTTGAGGCCACATTTACTTCATTAAATATATTTTAATAATTTTGATATCTATTTAAAGGAAAATAATCTGTTTTATTTATCACATGTTAATATATAAAACATAGGACAAAAATGTATTTATCCTTCTTTGCCCAAACTATATTAGGGTTCGCTTCCAATCTTAGTCGTATTTATCTGGATAACCTCCACTACTTATTTTGTGAGTTATTTAAATTTAAATTAATTCACACCTAAATTAAACAACTAAAGTAAATCGCTAGAGCTTATTGTAATTACAATAATTATCAATCATAATTTTCGTATAAAACTGTATCTAAAGACTTCATAATAGAAGCAGAATTATTTACTGGTCCTATTGCCCACAAAGTTACAAACCAACATAATAAACATCTAAAAATCAATAAACAAAAAGTGGAGCTTATAAATCAAATGGAAGTGCGCCCCTGGAATCGAACGCAGACCACTCGCGGCATCTTCATAAGAATTGATGTGTCGCATATATCACGGACCGACATTCTGTACGCCCAAACACTTGACTAATCTGGATTTATGGTGGACGGTACAATGTACATATTTGGGGAGTTTGTGCTACAATAGATGGAAAAGTTGTGTTCGATGGATAAAAAATAAGGATTTCTAAATGTGTAGATGATACTAATAATTATTAAAGAATTTTGGACTAGTAAAATATTGACTTCAGTTTTTTTTTGTTTATGATATTTTACCATAAACAAAAAAAATTGTTAATGTTAATGGCGTTGACGATGGTAAATAATTATGTTAATGTTGAATCTATAGAAGTAATTTCCAATAAGCTAAAATGCGTAAACCATAAGATAAAAGTTATAACTAAAAGTTTATTATCAACAATAGAAATAACACGACAGTTAATGATAAAAAAAAAAACATAAAAAAAAATTACATAAATACTAAGTTAATTTTGAATCAACAATCTTTACAAAACTTACATTAACATTCTTAAAAGAATTTGTCTAAGTTAGACATTCAAAACGACTAAACTCGGATATCTCTACAGTATCGTACAGTGAACGGTCACATCGGCCCGATGAAGCATTAGTGAGAGCACCATTTTTACCTATCACACGCACTTTTCGATCCTCGATACTAATGGACACTATTGATCAGGGTTGGAACCTGGTAACTGAATTTGTTCTTTTAAATTAGACTGGACTGTGATTGTGTAGTGTCGTCGATTGGTACTAATATGAATTCGAAAAACTGACTATTGTCTACTGTGTGAGGATGCGTAGCGAGGGATGTGGTCTTTACGAACCAATATAATCGCTTCAATCACCTATTTATATTAGAATTTAGAAAGAATAGTAAGTTAAAATGTAATGTCTACCTGCCAAGTTCGGTACATGCGAAACTGATAAACAAAAAAAAACAAGATCAATTCAGAGACAAGATATTTCAATGGCCACACGCTTACAAGTCGTGCTGGCCTAGTGGTTCAATAAACGGATATATGTACACAAGGTTGCAGGTTCGAACCCATTAAAGGCAAATACCAATGAGACTTTTTTAAAAGTAATATGAAGACATTATTGGCAATCGGTGAAGGAAAACATCGTGAGGAAACCTGTATTCTAAAAATTTGAGTCTGAAATCGCCCGCAATGAGCGGTGATAAATCTCGCTCCATCTCTATATGAAAACAGGCCTGTGCCCAGCAGTGGGACATTTATAGGCTGGTATTTACCGAATATTTATTATTCTCTATCATTAATAAACGTAGATCTAAATTACTTCACATATTAATTTCAGCAGTTACTACACTTACGTTATTATCATCAAAATGTTGACCGCACAAAACATCTAAATTCCTGCAACACTTACCATATCCGACATCACAGCACTCAGCTTGTTTGTAGCGATTTGACATCAGCGTATCGGCTGAAAAATGTGCCGATATACATTTCCCAATTACAAGGGGCTAAGTGAAAAACCCGGCTTTTTTCATATTTCGCCACCGGCTTTCGACTTTTGACAGCTTTGATTTGCTTTTTTTTTGTTCCATAGGACACGTCAATTTGTGGAACATCATGATTTATCTCGACTGTTATGGATTTTTGCGCTTTTTTGTACGGTACGCAAGTATGAGTGGATATCGTAATAAATGTTTAGTGTATTATAAAAGCCGTTTTCTATATTACTATCCACTATTTATTAATGGAAATTGTAGTCTAAGTTAAGTCTAGTTCTTTTTAACTTAACTATATTGAAAACATTAAATCATATATCTGTTTTTCAATTCAAAAGCTGAGTTGGACACGATACTTTAGAAGGCAAGGTTTGGTGAGGTAGGTTTTGCAGACAAATCGAATTCATCTTTACTGGTACGTAAAGCCGGCTTCACATGCGCGATATAGCGGATCACTCCGCACCGCGGACTCTGGGAAGCAACTCATTCGTGATAGCGCAGACGTGTCTGCTCCGGTCCGTCGTAATCCAAGGTAAGTCGAAGTATACCCTAAGTCAGTTACAATTAGGTTTGATTTACAATACTCACTGCATGGTGTGTGGCTGTCCGTCGTCATCGGTCGTGCGTGATGATCGATTATATCGCGCACCGTGGGTAAACTACGTATAATGTATAGCACATCATTTTAAACATTATTACAACTTCAAATAAACTTCTTTAAAAACAACATCATTACTAATAGAATATCTAAGTAAAAATCAATGAGGAGCAATCGATCTCCTTGGATATTGCTTACGAACACGCCATACACACATCAGACGCAGTAATCGGCGCTGATCAATCACTCGGATAGATTCGACCGTCTTTCGTTCTCTATAATTGCTTTTGTTTTATTAAACTACCCGTATCGTATATTTAACTGGCACAATGTAGGTTTTAAATTCTAGCGATTTTTTTTTAATTTTTAATTGGAAATGGTACAATTCGAGTTTCTTTTTTTGAGTGTATGTTACCGAGCTGTTCGCCAAGTGTCATTCGATTTCAAATAGTCCTTATTCTACTAAAAACTAATATTTATTTCAGGTCTTGAGTGGAAAAATGAGGCGTGTAATTTTAGTAAAACCTTTTAAATTATTTGTTTTACATTTAAGTTAAATAGCATATTTATTTATAAATGGTGGAGGTTAGATAGGTAGTCGCTACATATAAAATACAGTATTCAGCTGAATCCGATAAGACTGGAAGCCGACCCCAACATAGATTATAAAAAGGCTTAACAGAAGAAGTATAATATACTAATATTTATGTATAAATAATAATAATAATTATAATAATAATTTATTTATTTGCTTAAAATATTATAATTATCTAGTAAAGTACCTTAAAATAGGAATATAACAGAAGTTTTTATTTAAATTAACGTAAAACAGTTTCCAATGATAAAACCAATACTTAATAAAAATACATTTTAAAAATTATATTCCTAATTTGTTTTGTTATGTTCCTACTAATTGGAACCATAAACTATTATTCCCTTCAGTAGTTCTATACCAAACAATCACAATGTCTCCCTAAACCCATGCAGTAAAGTTAGGTCTAAACATGTCTGTACGTATGGGTCCCGCCAGTGAAATAGCCCGTGACTCCCCATAGGGGGACTACCCTTAGAATTAGGACTTTCATAAATGCATGTCTGTGTATATTTGTGGATATTTGAAAATTTGTTACTACATAGTAGAATGAAATAAGTATGTAATTATGACTATTATTGTTTGTTAAATGGACCATAAACGATGGCCAAGCTCTAACGTTTTGGGAAAAAGTCATATTACAGTGGTAGATATCTGAATTTAATAAAAAAAAAATGTCTAGAAGTTACGGAAAATGTGTCTATCGTCTTTTCGTCTGCGTAGCTTTTTTCCAAGCTATGTTGGGGTGGACTTGCAATCTTACAGGATTCGGCCTCCAAAAACCATATTACCGGGTAACGCAGTATTCTATAGTAATTGTATCGTCTTTATTCGCAATAAATAATAATAAAAACACGTTGAACCCCATTAAGAAAATAAAAATATTCCAAACAAAGATCATAAATTACGTATGATGAATCTATACTAATATTATAAAGCTGAAGAGTTTGTTTGTTTGTTTGTTTGAACGCGCTAATCTCAGGAACTACTGGTTCGAAAAATTCTTTTTGTATTGGATAGCTCATTTATTGAGAAAGGCTATAGGCTATATAACATCACGCTACGACCAATAGGAGCGAAGCATAAATGAAAAATGTCGCAAAAATAAAAAACCTTTGAAACTAAAACACACGGACAAAGTCGCGGGGGACAGCTAGTAAAAAATATAATTAAATTATATACCTATTTCTTTCTTTTTTTCATTGTATAATAACGTGACTGAGTAAAGATTTACTGGTGAATTTCTCATCGTTTCTCAAAATCAACATAAATAATATCTATTTAAAACATGTGAACACTCCTCACAAAAGTTATTATACAAATAAATTAAATCTTTTAATCGTCATAGTTCTTAAGAAGTAGGCAAAGTAAGAAAGAAATAAAATATTTTGAACAGCAATGGCTAGGTACTGAAATTACGAAAACAAGAAATATTTAAATATTATATTTACAGGAGCCTCGAGCTAGACGACACATCAACGGAGAAGAATAATTATTCAAATGTAATAGAGCAATATTGCAGACTCAGTACGGTCAGCAAAATCATTTTAATCTTATAAAAATAATTAAAATTATTTATTTGTTTTTAATTATTTGTTACGCTTTAACGCATGCGAAGCGAATATTTGTAATTAAATACAAATAAATAGAAGGAAAAACTTAAATCTCAGGCTGGACTCGAACCCGCGACCACTGCCTGACTTTTAAGTTTTTCCTTTTATTATTTGTATTTAATTACATTAAAATTATGTTTGATAGTTAGTAGTTGAATACTGTCTCTATTCATGAATTACAGATTTAAGGTTACCCAAATTATAAGAATAATGACTTTGTAATTGACCCTGAAAACGAATATTTACTTTTAATCTAAAAATGGAAGTAATACCTAATATTTTTTATCTGTCAAATTGAATCGAATCCAATCTTTTGGTATTTGCTAAGCATAGGTATGAAATAATTATAAGATCTCAAAATACCAAAAGAGTGCTATGTTCTGCTGGCAAAGCAAACAAATAGTAGACAGTTTTTTCATAAATAAAATATAACACGCAGTAAAACATAACACGATATGTGCATAGGAAAGTGTGTATAATAGTCCACTAGTGGTTTAAGTTTAACAGACAGACCTGCCTTCATGTTTAAAAAAAAATACTATATTTAAATTTTTTTGCTAACTGTACAGTGTAAAATTATCGAGGCCGATCTCTGAGCAAAAATATGATTATCACGAGCCACATTACTGACAAATGAGGTACAGGCGGAGACAGGCGTACCTACGAGTCTTATTTACTAGATCGATGGAGATACTTGCTGTATTTAAAGGAACAAACATCTACTGCTCTCAGAATGTTAATGGTTAGTTAAGGGATTCCTTAGTAATGATTTAGCAAGTTAACTCTAAAGTCTGACTTTAGAGTTAACTGAATAACTCTAGAATATTTGTGCGTGTTGTACAAATTCCCTAGAATTTCTAAACATCTGTAAACAGACAAAGAAACAATATTTTTCTTTAATTAAATCACACACAATATACCATCACCAATCAGGTGAACCGCCCCACGCTTACGGCAGAAAAAAAATGCGCAGCTGAAGTGTATTCAATCTTTCAACCGGCATAATTATCGTTAGATATCTACATTCAAGTCTCATATAGATGTGGAGTCCCCAGATGTGGTGAGCGTAGTTGAGGGGATTTTTTGAGCGTAGTTAAATATGTAGTTGTTTTGGTTGGTTGGATAGAGTATGATGCGTTATTTGTTTCGGTGTGTTTGCAAAATTTTGCTCTTGATACAGGAAAAGTTATTGGTTTTTGTTACTTTTTAAATTAGTAATATCTTTGTTTGATTAAACTATGTCTCATACAATACACTTTACTACAGTTTTTAAAAGACATGTATCAAAGCATGTTTATAATTAGCTAACTATACATAAAGCATTTATTTAGTTTACTGGGCACATAAACTAAAAAAAACCCACAAACTTTGCTTTTTCGTCAACGAGAGTACTTATACATAGACCTTTCTGCGATGTTTCTGACGTAAGCAAAACGTCCACATAAAACTCTAATTTAAATCACGAAAGATTCCTTTTTTTTTCTTTCTTTTCTTCAAGTTCACTCCGACCAACTGATCGAAAAAAAATCATTATTCTTTGTCTGTATTTCATACACTTTACAAACCTATATAACTATAACTATACTCCACTATCAGTAATATGCACTTCCAAATCCACTCTATCTTTGTAATCCACCCTTAGGCGGTGCGAGGGAGGCAGCAGGGGTTTGTCTCTTGAAAAAGTCTCAATAACTCGACAGGCCGGAACGCGAATGACATCGTTAGTCGAAGTGGCCAGAAGAAAAGGCGAACTATCTACTCTGAGTACGGTAAAACCTATTGGATGTGGATACAGGCTGTAAAAAATGATGGTCCCTTCAAAAATGTATGAAAATTTCGTTTAATAAACTCAACTTTTGGACAATTTCAAATCTCTTGCATGTCATGATAGAAAACATAAGGTATTTTCATAAACTTATGCTCAGCAACTCTAGCCAAGTGACATTTTCTCGTATCGCTCATTATGAAAGTGACAAGTCTATATCGAAATGAAATAGGATTAAAAGTATCGATGGTGAGATACGCTAGACATGGCATTACGTTTGTTCGAGTTGAGAAATAGTTTAATAATTTTAACTGATGCAGAAGGTTCGAATCCAGACAATACCTTGTTTTAATTATAACTTAAATAAAAATTTCTAGTTGAGCCATATTTTTCCAATTGGAGTCTGAAATCGCCAACCCTAGAATGAGCAAATGTGATGCGTGATCTTCATCTGTTGGTATTATCAAAGGCCTTTGACCTTCTGTAAGACAGTTATAGGCCACATTATTATTAAACTTAACATCAGCTATCCAATGTAAATCGGTAGAATATATTTATACATCTCTTTGCCCAAATTGCGCTAAAGTTTTTCTCAGCTTCCAGTTGAAAACCCAGCTTAACTCCAGCAACATTTTTTATTTACCAAACACCCTGTACTCAAGTATTGGCTAGATCTAAATAACGGCGTCGCGTAAAAACTCGCGACTATGTTCATTTTGCGGACTTTCTGGCGACTTTGGTTACATCAAAATGAACTTTACCTTTATGGGTTAAGGTGGAAAATACGTCAGCAGTGATATCCTGACCCATGTTATTAAAGGAACACTTGAGTCTCGTTCCGTGATCATGCATCACTTGGTTATGAGTGGCGGGTTTAATTATTTTTGGATTATTAAGTTCTTAATATTGAATTTTTGTGGTGGTAGTTGCTATGTATATGTAGCAGCTTTCTAGATTTTCTGCAGATAATTATGAGTAATAATAATGTAAGGTTAAATAAAAAAATATTTGCAAGTATATCATTACGAACTTATGTTTTAAAGAAGTGGTATTTCGATTACACCATTGAGCACAAGTAGAAAAAGACCGTAATTATATGACAATGATATTCTTTCTTTCTTATCAGTAATTTTAATTTATCAGAAACTAATGACGAATTATATTATAATATCGTCAACAATACCTACCCAAGAACTTACTTCTTTTAAAAAAAGTATTGTGATAATAATACCGGCCTATTAATGTCCCACTGCTGGGCACAGACCTTTTCTCGTATAGAGAAGGAACCAGCATTGATCACGCTTACTCAGTGCGGGTTGGCGATTTCAGATTCCAATTATTGAAATCCAGGTTTCCTCACGATGTTTTCCTTCACTGATTGTCTATGATGTCATAGAATAATTAAGAAAGGATTATGTGCTATAAACCTTTAAAAAAGTCACAAGTTTAAAAGCCTGTTATAGGTTCAACCCTGCAACCTTGTGCACACAGATCCGTTCATTGGACCGCTACGCCACAAAGACTTTGATTAAAAATATCTAAAATCTAAAATAAATAAGATATAACCCGTTTCGGAATAGTCATTATTATTCTTATGTCTTATATTCTATCATTTATTTCTGGTCGGACAAACAAAAGAAAACTATCAGCTCATAGATTTAGCATCGAAAAACAGCAACCGAAGTTTATAGTTGAAACTAATTTGGATTCAAGTCTGTCATACAGCTGACATGAAATATTGATGAAGGCAAAGGATTTATGTCTCGGTAAACATTACTTGCAATCGATTGTACTTGAGCTGGTCTAATAAGGTCACGACATAGCCTTCCGTTTAGTCGCTGAGAAATCTATGTTCAGAGTGCGGCACCTCATAACTTTTTTTATTTTTTTAAATATCCCTAAGCCTAAGCCTAGCCTAAGCCCTAAGGGGCGTTTTTTTCCAACGTCAGTTTTTTTTATTTTTTTATCGTAGAATAAATTGGACATCTGAAAATTAGCCCTAGGACGACTTCCTAAAGTAAGGAATTTCATCCGTGTGTCGCGGGGGGTTTTACAAGCATTCAAATCACTTGCACAAAGAACACCCAGACTTGGAACAATTTGTGGATCACACAAATGCTTGTCCAGTGCAGGTTCGATCCCGCAGCACGTCGTGTAAAGTGGTAATTGGCGTTTGATCTATTCTTATATTTCATAAGATTTTGCCTGAGATGTACCTAGAAGTAAATATGATGTAGATGTAGATGTATAAATTTATAATACCTATTATTACTCTTCGTTGTCCCAGGTTACCATTAATCAATATGGTATGTTCCTGTAAGCAGTGCAGCAATGAGCTTATTTTAAATTATAATGCAATCGTGTGAGGTAGCCTCAGGAAACGCGTATTTGCAAGTCAACATCGATAAGACTAGTGCTGAAGTGACTCGAAGGCGTTAATACTTTGCTAAAACGATTCTATTTAACTAACTATAACTAAAAGTTTTAGATAGTACCTACCTGTATTACTTACCAGATACTTATTCTCATGTGTAAGTAATTAAGTATTGAAAACTTTTTTTTAATGTCAACTCCCGAACTAAGGAATTTAATTCTTGTGTTGCGCGGTGTTTTACAAACATACTAATCACATGCACAAAGGACACCCAGAGTTAGAACAAGCATTTGTGTCTTCTCCCATGCCTGTAAAGTGACATAAATATCAACATTTCTAAGCAAATTATTGGTATTCCTATGACAATTATATCAAGCTGTAAAAAGCATCTACGTAATAAACTTGAATGGTCGATATTTAAAAAAAACCCAATAGGCCAAGTAGTTTTATTAACTAATTTATACCACTTTCCATTATAACTATGTACGTAAACAAATATTTATTATATTACACATTTAATTATGAGTTAAAACCTGTATTTTAAACATCTTCAAGTTCAGTCCCCTACTGTATACAAGAACTGCACTTAAAACAAAAGCATATCGGTAGTATCGGGTCGCCATCGACGCTGGCACGCGACTGTAGCATGCAATATTGACTGCAGTCGGGCGGACGCTCGCAGAAATTGATTTACGATGACACAGTAAGGGTTAGGTTATGTTGTGTGGAGAAGGATTCTTGTTATTGATATCGTGAAAAAATATTCATTTCAAAGTTAATTTGATCATGAATTTTACAATAATTTTATTATAGTAGAGTAATTTTTCAGGAACTATACAATTTTTATATAGTTTTTACCAATGGATAGAGTGATTCAAGAGGAACGTTTGTGTATATTATTCATTTATGTTTTGTCTATCGAAGCAAAGCTAGGACAGGTCGTTAGTTTCATATAAAATATCAAGACAAAAGGTTGAAATTAAAGTTTTTAGTTCCATTTATACTATATTTTTACCATTTTATCCAAGGAAGGGTCAGAATTAATGCAGTTTTGGTTGCCGCTGTAAAGATAGCAACTTACATTTATCTGTAAGTAGGTACTTAAAAATTTAATCTTCTAATATATAAAATTCTCGTGTCACAGTTTTCGTTGCCATACTCCTCCGAAACGGCTTGACCGATTTTGATGAAATTTTTTGTGCTTATCCGGTATCTATGAGAATCGGCCAACATCTATTTTTCATCCCCCTAAATGTTAGGGGTAGTCCACCCCTAATTTTTTTTTTTTTTTCGACAAAATATGGCAAAACAACGTTTGCCGGGTCAGCTAGTTGTTCTTATAATTTTTAATCATTAGGCAGCTAACTAAAATAGCAAACACTTTCGTTTCCTGAAGTTAAAAATTACTTAAGAATGTATCGTACGATTTTTTCAATTCTTGAAACAATACCTGATGTTTTCAAAGCCTCTTCCACTAAACTTAGCCACAAAGTAATAACACCGCAAGAATGGCAGCGACAAGTTGCATTCTAGTGTTATCTGGTATTGGTGGGAAGTATCGCGACCTTCTGCCCTGGATTTATGGCAAGTCCCAGCTAGTTTATGACTCCAGCTATATCGGCAGATTTGAGAGATAATATGGAAATTTAAAATTATTTGCGTTTTATGAATTTTTGTTTAGGGTTTTATGCAAAAACTGACATGGCATGTTGTTTTTTTTCTTTTAGTTTTTTTTATTCATTAAGCAGTATTAAGATTTTATTTGATTAATAAATGAAATTATAGGTGTTTGCTATAGTACGTCAAACCAGTTATTTTCCTAAAATTGAACACTGAAATTGGCTGTATTGAGATTTTTTATTTTAACTTATGTACCTACAACAGTGTGTACTGGAATTTATTTATTAGATATTGAACATTATATTTTAACATTATGCCGGTCACTCACATGTGCAGAAATACGCAATCCCACAAGTATAGAACGACATTTGCAAATGACTATGCAAAGGTTTTTTCCAACCTGTTTCAGTTTTTTAACAGGCATCAAAGTGCGTGTGATTGACAGGGTTAGATTATCTTGACTATATTGATATATTGACTTTCTTTTTCAAAGGTTGAGTGACGGAAAATACCTAGTCCTTGTGTACCATTTTGCACATAAAATTTTACATAAAAATAGTGTATAAATGTCGGTCAATTTATAAAATTTTTGATCTGTGTATAACAAAATTTAATTCCTAGAGTCAAGTTCTTGTAGAACTTATAAATACCTTTCCGAAACTTTAAATCTTTGGAGGGAACTTTCAATTTGAGTAAAGGATTTTTTTAAAAGATTTCTTCGTATAGTGACCAGTATTAGTTCCTGCAATCTATGACACACTTTACGAGTTAAACATGAACTAATAAAAAATGTCCGACTATAACAACTATCAAATTCCCTTCGGGATGTAACCGTAACTAGGAGTAACAAATGTTAAGGGTAGGGGGTATTTTAGGGGTTGCAATATTTATCTACCCCCGGGTACTACCCGGGTAGTCAGGTTTTATAGGGACAGCACTGGTCACTTCGGAATTTGTGCTATTTATTTATTGTGTCGTGGCCGACCAGTGACATATGGCGCGGATAAGTAAACACACAAGTGTTTCCGTTTCTTTTAGGTTTTAAATACCGAAATGACTAATAAAATATTTTTTTCAGAAAAAAAAAACTATACTCTTTAAAATCTTTTAATTGAAATGATATCAACATTTTAGTTAAAAAATAAAATGTTATTAGATTTAGCAAAATGTTTTTAGGTACAATATATATACATTGAAGTTGTCCATTGTTTGAATTTAGGACATTGTGTCATTGTAATTATATTTTTTTTCCTTTTTTATTCTCACGCATTTCTAAAACCATCATATTTTTTACTGTGAATATTTATTACAGGCTTTGCAGGCAATATAACAGTAGGAGGTCGTATCTCTAGTGACATTAACTTCAAATATTCATCAACTCTATTTTCAATGACTCGCTTTAAGTTCACCCAACCAAGGCCAGCTTTAAAAGATCAATATATTTACTAACTAACACTTCTCTATCCGCCAGTACATAGGAGTATATTAAACGCTGGAGGAGTCGGGCAGAGCTCGCCAACATTTGGTTTTTATACACCAATACTTTGTCGCATTCTTCCCGACTTTTGTATATTGGATGCTACAGACTTATGCACATTTAGATGCGGCATTTTGAGATGTAAAGTGGGAAATGGATAATGTGTGCACTTTAAGTAACTTCTGTTGTGTGGGAAAAGCTTCTGCAGTTTGATTTATCAATATTAATTTTATGATTATGCTTTTTAGATAATATATGAATGTTGGAAAGCTATTTGTTATAATATGTGTTGAATTAATGAACAGAGCCGTATTTAATCAAATCTGGAGAGATTGGATCCAAATGCTGCAGGACAGGTATCAGTTTGGCAGCGGATGATGTTTATATAGTGTCTGTAATAATAATAATATTTTTGACGAATGAAAAGTAAAAACGACAAGAATTCAAAATTCAAAGCAAATACCTACTATGACGATGAACAAAAAACTTTTTTTTTGTTTTCTAATCGGCAAATTAAATGACCTTTGTCAAATCTTATTTATTTACTTATCTACAAACTAGCGACCCACACTGCTTTCGCAAGGTTAGCTAAACAATATATATCCTATGTTACACAGGGATAATGTAGCATTCTAAAGGTAAATAATGTTTGAAATCAATCCAGTTTTTGAGTTTTTTCGTGACAAACATACAATTTTTTTTTTTCAAAATAATATTTGTATAGAGATATGGATTTGTGTATACGAGTTATAAGACACAACATTCTAATAGAGGTGTATATTGTATAAAGGTAGTGTTCATTTCTTTAAAAATATATCTTCCAAGCTAGACAATAGTGTACAGAAAAACAAATCTTGTTCGGGTCTATTGCTTATAAGCTTCTTAACTCTACTTTATTTAACGCGAATCCGTCCGGATTAATAAGCCTGTACTGGGATAATAAATCTCGCATAATGTCGTCTGGTCGTCTTATTGATTCCTGTAATTTGGGGCGAGCAAAGCCAGGCTGTTTACTTGTATAGCTTATGAGTGCTAATTTACTCTTTTATTTTTTTATTAGTTTTTTTTTCAAAAGACGCAATATTAGATATATATCAGAGTTCAGACGAGCGTGTTTGCCTAAAGTGTTGTTTAGTGGGAGTTTTTATTGGGAATTTCTATACCATTTATTAAATGGAATCAATATACATATCTATAAAATTAATGTTTGTGTGTTTGTCTTCTATGCGTTCCTAAAGCAATGATTAGATTGAGATTAAACTTTGGTTGGGTCTTTAAACGACGCCCGGGTTTCTAAACCAAAAAAACACAATATTCAACCAAACCTTTTTACTTAACGAGGCAATGCAACGCATGGGTGCAGCTAATATGAAATAATAAGAGTGCAGTAAATTCTAAGTTTTTCAGTAGCACAGGTGTCACAGTGCTTATTAATCTTAGATTAAACATAGACGTATATAGTAGCCCCTTATGCCGAGCGAAAGCACATTTTTAGCGAAATATACTACGTTTATTTATCGATTTAAATGATTTTCCGTGCGACGATAGACGTTTATGCGAAAATATCGACAGTTCCTGTATTATTAGGAAAATATTAGGTTTTGAGATAGTTTTAATAAAATGGTGCGGTCAGTTTTGATATTAGTTTCATACTCGTTTTGCGCGCTCTATGGTTTACTTATTTATTCCTCTAAGGTATCAATATAATAAAAGCTAAAATCAAAATCGTAAGGTTTGTAAATACTCAGCACAAATTAATCACAAGTAATACCCGTAAAAAAAAAAGATGTGCATGATATTTTAAACACCAACGAAAATTTATTCCAACCAATACAATCCGCATCAATTACGTAAGTAGGAAATATGAAACCGCTGTCATCACTCATTTTATTGCGAACAAAATTGTTATTATAGCTACATAATGACGTTTGGATAGCGAATAACGTATGAATGTAGCGATGAGAGCGCAATACAATTACAATATTGGTTGAATAATTAACTCGATCGCTGCACTGTATTGCCGCAATTGTCCTGTAACGGTATTGGGAGTAGGGATGGGATTTGTCGATATATTGCTTTCGATAGATCTCTATATAATAATATTTTACTGACCGAATTTCAGTTTGCTCGACAGATGATATTCCTCTGAGCAGAAGATATTTTAGTGTTCATATTATATTAAATTTTTGAACAAGCATTTTTTTATTGTTATTTACATTTTTATTTAGTAATGATGAAATAAAAAAAACGCGGTAAGTAAACGCATTAGCTAACTCTAGTGGATAAACAGATAATTTTGATATTTTCTGGACCCATTGCCAATACAATAGAATTGTTAGTGCACGTTACAATAATGTTAAAAACCATATTTTCATATTTCAGTTTGTTTAAGATGAACATATTCCTTGTAGTATGTATGTAGTACTATAAGGTAATTGATATACCTACGATTAAGATTGATCAGACACAAAAAGTATCTACCTATTAAGGTACTGTAATGACAATTTCATATGACGTTTAAAAATGATCATTCTTTCTTAACTAATACAAAAATAGAAACAGACCATCACTACGTTCTATCACCGCGCGCCTGACAAATATCGATAAAAATACTCGATTAATTCAGTTGGGCTCAGTTTAATCGAGTGTTATCCCATCCTTTCGCCTATACAGGTTGTTCCAATAACGAGTGGCACATTACCTACGTCGCCAACACGAATTAATGGTGATTTTATTCCGCTCTGGCGGCCATTTTGAAAGTTTACCGCCAATGTTTTGTTGTTATGTCATTTGGTTGATCGAATGACAAGTGACAATTGGAGTTGGGAAATGCATTTTCGTGTTTTGGTTATAGGATTGTACAGGGTGTTGTTTTTTATGTATATTTTTGTGTTGGGTTATTTTTGTTAGGTTTTAAAACAGGCGTATATAACGTTATCTATTTATACATATGGAGTTCAGTTTAAAAATAAAAAAAAAAAACAATTTTAAGAAATACCAAAACTGCACTTAAGTATTTAACCCAAAACATTCAAAGCAATCAATAACAAAATCTACTATACATGATACATCTACATACGCAATAAGGAAAACCATTCGGCACAGGGGGCGAGCAGAATAATAAAAACTAATAGAAACGACTGCCATTAGCAGTTGTCGAGTATTGGCGATCCGTGTTAAGTGGCTAGGAACGCGTGTTTCTAAGATCCCATGTTCTTGCATGTTGCGCGGAAATTAAGAGAATATTGATAATTATTACTTGAAATAAAATGAACAAGGTATATTCAAACTAGCCTACAAAGAAGCATTTATTATGAAATTAGAAAAAAAAAAAACAATTGATAGCACTCAAATTCGCTCGCTCCGTTCTAGTTTCGATCTAAACTCAACTTAAATTATGATTTTAAAATAAAATGAGTTTTAAATAATAAGGCTATTATCCCGGCTTCATACCTAATTATCTACCCTATAACAAAATTAATAAAAAAATACATCAATTTTGCGAATGCGACAAAATAATCGCAACTCTACCCGGTTCAGTCGCAAGTGTGTGCAGTGTCGGGGACTGTCAAGCGTTGTCGTCCCACGTGCATTACAAGAAGTCCGCCCCGAGCGGTTCTCTGTACAGTCGGGTGGAAAAACCTTTACTGTAAATAATATTATCCCTTCATAACATCCTGAAAAAAGAAATAAACTAAATACAAACGCGTGTTGTGTATTATCATCACATTTATAAATAATACCACATTCATTCATTGTCCACGAAGGTACCTCGAACTGTAAAGAGACATTTTTTAGTAAAACAATAAGTGTAACTCTGCGTAAGTACCTATTGTCATTCATTTACCTTACTACGGACTTAGAAAATCTTAATCTCAAGAAAATTCTAAGAAAAGCCATCCTCGCAATCAGTCTTTCATACATGCCCTCTGTCCTTATATCCAAAAGGACCATAAAATAAAAGCAACATGCAGAGCCGACTGTACAGTGAGGCACAATGCAAACAATAGCACAAGCCAACAGCGCACAAATCTTAATCTTAGCATTCATTACGGGCAAGGAACGAACCTGAATTTATTCTAGGTAACCTCGCACCGACGCGGTTATGAACTAACGGTAGCTTCACTTTCTAGGAAGGAGTTGTATTGTTGTTTCTGATCCTAGTATACAATGTTTTAGTCCTTATATCCTAAATTGATTGTATGATACTGGTAAATAATTAAGGTTGATTATATAAAAGTATCATTCAGTGTATAAGTAATTATTAATAAAAAAATATTTTTAAGGTTAATAATGATATTCGTTTTAACTAAAAGAATAATGTTGACACTGCGGCGATATTAATAACAATTGATTTGTGTCACAAAAAAATATTTACATGTAGTACCTACAGTAACTGATGGGGCAGTTAAAACTGTTTATTCTCTGAATACAATTTTAAAAAGGGTTTCTAAATTATATCTTTAGTTATATAAGCTTAAAGAAAAAACGTTCAGCCTGCTTTATCAACAAAATCAAACTCCAACTCGCAGTAACCTCAACATTTGAACCACACATCTCCATTACGCTCCCACAATTTTTACACAATACACCTGAAATGGCGATCGTTCCCTCTTTTTGTAATGAGAAAGTATATTACCCGATCGCCCTGGAGCGTTTTTAATTTTCCACAAGATCACCTACGGTACAAGTTATTTTTTTGGTCCTTTATTAAAGCGTTCCAAGTTACTCTGTCTTTTTATGTAGCATCGATCAAGAGTTATGATAGTAGTAAGGAGAATTGGCTTGTTATCTTTGTGGCAGATCAGGGTTTTTGCTAAAAATGTGATGAAACTGACTAGGGTTTATATGTACCTTGCTTTACTTTGGTCCTTTTGGTGTGAGAAAGGTGTTGTTTTGTGTGATACCAATTTACAGTCCTATATTTAAGTTTCTCTTATTTCTTGAACCCGTTTATGAACATAGTCATAAATATGACAAAGCCACTTTTGAAAACAGGTTTGTTACTTATCATTATCGGACTGGGGAAGAAAATTTTTCTACAGTATTTAGGGTGCACCAAATGCTCATACGAATTAAATCTCTCAATGGCGATCTAATTCCCACAAGGACCAAAAACCAAGGACCACTGACTCTGAGGTTATTAAAACCTACATATAATCAATACTTTTACACCCTACTTACACACTATAACATCTTAATCCAAATTAGATGACAGCCATCAATATCGCAGTGTTTTTGCTGGAGATATAACCGTAATATTTTTATTACGTTATAAAAATAATGTTGGAAGATTTTATGGGTATTACGCGTAATTATTATGAGGTATAGCATCCCTGGCTGTTGCGTAATAGTTATCGTAATATTTCTTGATTTATTCTGTCATTAATTTTGTGACTTATAATTTTTGTATGACTTAGAGTTAAATTGGCCATAATGCTTTGAACAGTAGCCGAAGATGTTTTCTTTCATCGGGAGTGAAAACTTTAAGCTATCGCCTAGTAATCGTACTAAACACTAGTCTTGCAGCTTATTACCTGTTGTCTCCACAGCAGTTTTGTCGAAAACTAAATCAACAAAAAAGAACGGAAGGACCGCATTGTAAGTATGGTCTGTATTTAACCCACTGTATTATTTCCTTTCTGAAAACGTTAAAAAAAATAAGTTAACTTTTAATGTAATAAGCACTTAACTCGCGTTAATTAGTAATTATACTGAATCTATGCAAGATTTAAATAGTATTTTGACTTATCGAGTCGGGAACTCTTCTTGCTTACTTCCGCCCTAGGAAATATGGTGAGTTAGGCTGAACTCTACCGGCTGAAGTCCGGTAAAGCAGTCAAACCCTGCGCTCAGGCTTACTGCGATAGGACTCTTCCAAAAATGGAAATAATCATAAAATTAAAATGTGTAAATTCGGACACTGTCCGAATAGCACATCTACTCGAAAAAATCATAGAAAATAAGCCTATATACACACTACATTATATCCTTGACAACAAGACAGTATAAACACGGTCTAGGTAGGCGATATTAGCCCAGTGGTTGAACAACAAACCGTGATCGATACATGAACGGACCGCAAATTGTTCGGTACAGTCGAACACATTTTCTTTTACGATCGCACACCGCTGTTTACGTGTTTCGCGAAGATACGGACGATAGGACCAATGTATAAAACTATTGATTTCGTTTGGATGTGGTAACTGGAATTATATTTTTTTATAAATTCTGGTGTTTATTTTTAAGTAACAAAAATGATGCTTTGACTTAAGTTATTTGATGTCACTAGAAATAAAATTTTGATTTTTTTTATGGAATGAATGTGTATTTAGTTTAAAATCTCTAATGTACTTAGTGATTTAAAAAAATGTGTTTCAGTTAAGCTTTTTAGTTCTTGAAGAAGTGGGAATAATATATTACCTACCTAGGTCTTGTGCTGAAAATAATCCATCATTAACATTGATATTGTTGTGGTTTTTGCATTAAATTACATTGTAAATATTTTATTTTTGAAAAATTATTTTGTGTTGTGGATGACACGATTGTAAGAAACTGAAACAGGCGGCCATGACAGATCATCGTGTGACGTCACATTTTAAAAAATCTGGAAAAAATTCCACTTATCATACGTACAAGAGTAAAAATTAGAGAATCGTATTAACTTTGTGGGTGAATCGACGTCACTACCGTCAAAGTCACGTGACCGACTATTTTAGGATGTATTTAAAATCAAGAGATTAATTAATTTTCTCTATATAAAAAACAATAGTAGGAAAATAAAATAACACTAAGTAAATATTTAATATTTTCCCGAAAACTGTCAAGTAGCCATTAACAAAAATCAATACCGCATCTGAACCTTCTTGGATCCGCTGTTAATAGCGATCTCGTAATGGCGGTTTGCTAGTTGTTGCCCCATAAAGACATCCCTACCGTTTATTGGCCTCCCTGCGTCCGAAGCTTGCGATTAGTGGCGGTGAAAAATCAATTTGGTATGTTGTGTAGCTGAGACATGCGATGAACGTTTTGTTGACGATTGTACCTACTCATTCCTTTTGCTACTAATATCAAATACTCTTGTGATATTAGTAATATAAAAATGAGAAGAATGATTTAATGTTTGAATAAAAGTTTGTATTAGACAGGCCTTATCTTACCTAAGTTTGGTTGCGTTTGAAGTAGGTAACATCTGTATATTTATATTGTACAACCAACACTACTTCACTTCAACTTTTTGATGCCTTATTTTTTTTAATGCTGTCATTTTATTTTTAGCTTTCTCGTATGATAAGTTACGTTGGTACATTTTGGTTTTAAATGTCAACCACATTAAAGCTTTTATGAATAAAAAATAAGTTTATTCTATTTTAAATACGAATAGTGGAAAGAATTAAAAACAGGCTGGTCTCGAAGCCAATATTACTGGCTAGGCGCACCAGTCCAGAGGTCACTGTGTAAGATTCTCAAATTTCTCCTTCTACTAAAGTTCTTATTCGTCATA
This sequence comes from Diachrysia chrysitis, assembly GCA_932294365.1. NCBI lineage: Eukaryota > Metazoa > Arthropoda > Insecta > Lepidoptera > Noctuidae > Diachrysia > Diachrysia chrysitis. The sequence goes on along the minus strand of OW028660.1, from coordinate 10,745,492 downwards.
AGGGCGACGTATGCGACATCTGGTGAACTAATGTTCGATTGTTTTCACCTTGATTAACAATGGGTTAATTCGGAGAGATGACGCAGCACGAACTACTATTTGTATTATTCATTACTAAATAATAAATGTAATATAATTTTATTTATATATTAAATTAAAAAATTCTATTTTTATTTGAATTCATAAGTTAGGTATGAATTAGTGATGCCTAATTCAAATTCATTGCCATCAAAGTCAGCTGTAGTAGTGAAAGTTTAGTAATTAGTAATTAACAAACATCAAGTGACTTCGTGTTCCGAATATTTTTACTCACTGTACTAACAATCCGCTTGTGATAAGGAAAGTTTGTGGTGGAGCGCTAAAATGCTGCAGTCTTCAATTTAGTGTCTTGTATTGATTTATAAAAGTCTATAGGGTCATTTGCTATCTCCAGTTCAAAACCCAAGCGATGTTTACTGAATAAAAATATGGGTATAAATGACCAACTAGGTCTACTACAATGTAGTTCAGCCTTTCCCAAAGTGGGCGATAACGCCCCCTTGTGGGCGCTGTAGGCCTAAAGGGGGGCGCTAAGAGACCCAGAAATAAAATCAAATCTCCGCTAATATAGCTCACAATAATAAATTTAATTTGAAGTTATAGTGGTTTTTAAGTAGGTGAAAAAATGTGGACGCTAAAATATAATTTATTCTCAAAGTGGGCAGTAGACAAAATAAGTTTGGGAACCCCTGATGTAGTTGGTCACCGACGTTAGCTGATACTAAATATGTGTTTTTTTGCAGTGTTTTTTTGTACAGTGATTATCGCTTTAGTTGAAAATCGCTGTGGCAAATAAGCCTGCTGTGCTTAAAATTGTTGAGTTGAGTTGGTAAATGGTATTTAAATTTTGATTTGTTTTTTAATAAAATTTAATATTATATACCTATTTATTATAATTAAGCCACGAATTTTAGGGACTTCAGAGAAAGGCAGTTAGTGCCGTCAGATATGATAGGATATAATATATTATATATGATAGATATGTAGGTATAGTCTATTACTATAGGCTGTCATTAAAATACAGAATAAATTCAACATCGAAATATTTGAGGCCCTGGTCTGTAGTTGGTGGATTTAACTATAATTTTTATTTGGCATTTTATATGTAATAATTAAATTAAGATTTAGTAATAGGTAACAGGAACAATATTGTAATGCTTTATTTAAATCGTCATAATTATATAAAAACAGGTCTAGTATTTCAATAATATTTTTTGAATTATTGGAGGTTATAAAAATCACACTCGTAAATTCCCATTTACAACCAACTAGCGCCATTTTACCACACCTAACGGATGCAACAAGACGACCCTTTGACATCGACTAACGTATTTAAATTCATAGTCTTATGAAGTTAGCCCGGACAGCGGGGAGGGGGCGTAGATCGCGAGAGGGGGGGCGAGGCGTGACTGTACACTTTTTGGCTTCGGTTAAGTCGGATCGCCACTAACCGCAGGTTTGAAAGTGGGATAAGTTTGGATTTTTTTTTTAAGTTTTTCGTATTTTATATGTAGGCAAGCAATCAAATAAATAAGTGTATGCTTAATGGATTATAAGGTTTAGCATTAACAAAACTTTTGCAATATATTGTCAAAATATTTTTCTTTTTGATAATGTGCAAGTGTAAGCAAATTGTGTCCAATACCTACTTTTCTTTATTGTCAGACTAAAATAAAAGTAGATGAAGCCCGTGGCTCCGCCTGCGTGAGTGACAGTTATCGCGGCAAAAAGTAGCATATTTGTTTTTGTATTATTGTAGCCTTTATTGGGATCAAGCTTACCTAATACCAACTTTTACCAAAGCGTAATAGACAGACAGACAGACAGAGTTACTTTCGTATTTATGATAATAATTACCTATGAATATGGATTAAATCTCTTTGGTGCCAATTCTAGATCAAACATGTTCACACTAGTCTCACTCACGAATAGTATTTTACAAAACATTTTGACGTCCGTGGTCGATAGTCGACCTCTGAGATCCAGGTTCGATCCCAGACGGGTCAATGTAGAAAATAACTTTACTATATTGTCTCGGATGTGGGTGTTTGTTCTACCTTCGTTGTCTCTGATTCTATAACACAAGTGCTTTAGCTAGGTACTTACTTTGGGTTCAGAACAATGTATGTGATGTTGTCCACATTTATTTTTTTATTTCAAAATCCTAAAGCCCTGACTTATACCCTTTGTTTTTCGCTAGCTATCTCCGAAGGAGTTAAAATGCTATAGTTCGTGCCGCGGCATAAATTAACGCTGGCAACTCTAAGAAACCGGCGCGCATATTATCGCTATTTTGTATAAGATTAACGTTATACTCAACCCCGTTGTTATTTTGTGGGGACTTTCGATTAGCCAGTACTGCTGATGATGTATGGAATACTTGAACACCTTCCATTGACTATTCTGTATCTGCTTCACAATCTCCATTTTAGGTCCAATGAAAAAAGCCTAATAATATCGGAACCGTTGATATTTTCGCCTGTCGTTGTCGTCGAACGTCTGTCGTCGCTCGGAAAATCACTTAAATCAGTTCACAAACGTAGTAGGTACATCTAACAAAAAATTTGTTACACTTGGCACAAGGGCACTTTATGCTTGTATATGTTTAGCTCTAATGTACCTAGTCATTAACTTAATGTTGTAGTATTTTTGATTCCATCAAATTGTGTAAAAAAAATCCAGTGACGAAAAATTTGGTAGCCATACTAATATTATACATTCGAAAGTAATTCTGCCTCTAACGGTTTCGCTGCTGAACTGAGTTTGATGAAACTTAGTTATACCATAATCTTGGATCCCAAGAAAGGACATAGGCGACTTTTTGCCACGATAACCGATTATAATATACCACAAAATCAATGAAAATCTGACATTTCCGATTCCGTGAATTTATCAGAATAAAAGTATAAAATTTAAAATCCCGGTTATAAGCTCTATTTTTGTACAAAAAAGTATACAAATTCGTTTAGTGGTTTTTGAGTAAAAGAGTAACAAACACCCATTCACCCCCAAATCTTTCTCCTTCACATATTAAAAGGATCAAAAAACACTATTATCACTGCATGATCAACACACACCTATGCACTTCAACAACCTACATACACATATTGATTGAACAACACCAAACAAGGCAGTTAACATTATCGGGATCGCTCCATCAAAATGGCACTAGATAAACTATTGGGCCATTGTCCGTTGGTTCGAGTCCCGACCTTTGAACGCCCTCCTAAGCCCAATTGCCCGTAAAATCGGCTAACCAAGTGGAAAATATATCCGACCGGAACTCTGTAATAGTGCCTTTTTCGTTAATACGGCCGGCAAGATCGGTGTGATGACCATTGGGAGTGTGGACTTGGGGATATTTAAAAAAAAGACGTCAATTTTTTAATGTATAAAAGTAAAAATAAAAAAAGTAAAAAAAAAACAAAAAGAATAAAAGTAAAAATTGTGCCATTTAAGACAAATCTCGATAACAATTACAATTTTGTTTGATGATGAAAAATCTTCTTTATATATAGTTTCATTTTTTATTTATAATAAAATTTTATTTTAGTATAGCTTAAATTTTTGTGAATAGTTTATAATTTGATTTGTTAAATGGTATATAAAAAAATAATATAAATAAGTATAAATTGATTTCACTGTTATCCTTCCAAGGTGCGATTTGCAAATAAGACCTCAAAATTATTAATTATAAAAACAAGAGTAAGTTATTACATATTTAAAATAAATATTTAATTTTTAAGACAAGCTACATACTGCCAAGTTATTTAAAGCCTATTAATAAATCCATAATAATATTAAAAAAAAAGGAAATCTGTGTGTCTGTTGGTTACGCTTTCACGGCAAAACCCCGGAACCGATTTTGATAAAACTTGGTAAGGGTTGTTAAGCTTGGATGGAAGGGACACATAGGCTTTTTTTTGTCGCGATAACCGATACATACACGGGCGGAGAGCTAGTAACAAATAAGCCACATTTTTCTTTCAATATCAGTTAAAAATTAATTTCTTCAGCCAACCTTAACTGAGTAATTTTCTCCAAGTTCTTACTCTACAGGTAGTAACCAATAATAAGGTCAGCGTTGCTCTTTACTGTTATTGAGGTCCTGTCCGTGATGGCCTGACGTTCGGCCATTTTGAATACCACGGAATACATTTACAATATTCAATTGTTCAAACACCAATCATCGTTTTGTATGGAAATTATAACAAACTAGCTTTTGCCAGCGACTTCGTCCGCGTTTCCGTCGTTTTTCGTAAAAAAGTAGCATATGTCCTTCCTCACTGTTCAGTGGTTTTGATGTAACAGACAGATTAACTTTCGTATTTTAGTAGGGAAATATAATATATCACGTTACACAAAAATAATCCTTATAGCATGATTCAGTATTCACGCGCGACGGCGCGATGGCTTATTATCGTATTTCATGTATAAGTTTGGTGTTTCTATACCGATTTCTATGATTCTTTTTTTATTGAGTAGGATGAGTGAGAGTATTATAAACGTAAGAGTAAACAAATATAATCAGTAATCTCCGAACTGCTAAGCTATCGGGAGTTACACGTGTTATTGTGAGTCAACCATAAAAGATAGACATATGCTGTTGTGGGATATTTTTTAGATAATTTTATGTAGAACATTTCCGTCATACATGATTTCTATGTAGCTTTAACCATTAAGGCTGCATACGCGACGGAAGCTTAAAAAATACCGTTTTCCCAACATTTCCCTTCACTGCTCTGCTCCTATTGATTGTAGCGTGATGAAAAGTATACTATAACCTGCCCAGGAGTATGAAGAATAAATGTACCAAGTTTCGTTAAAATCCGTCCAGTAGTTTTCGTTTCTATAAGGAACATACAGACAGACAGACAGACAGACAGACAGACAGACAGACAGACAGACAAAAATTTTACTGATTGCATTTTTGGCATCAGTATCGATCACTAATCACCCCCTGATAGTTATTTTGAAAATATATTTGATGTACAGAATTGACCTCTCTACAGATTTATTATAAGTATATAGATTATGTGTTTGAAATGTCAACAGAGCTAGATATAGAAAAATAAAACAACCAAACAGTTTGCATTAAAACAACTTAGATTGGTAATTATTTAAAACTGACGCGGCGGCGGTGGTGTCGCGAGTCGAACCCGCGAACTAGTCGGGAGATCCCGAGAATATGCGTGCGTAAACCATTTTGTTTTTAAATAATTATGAATACTTCTCACGAAAGTTATTATACAAACTCAGATTAGGTTTTCTTTGATGCTTCACGTAAAAGATGACTGGATTACATCATTGTAAATTACCAATTTTAATTGTTTATGGTGTATCTAGACACCTTAAATTGACTGCTGATTATTAGACACTTTCATTTATTATTCTTTTATTTTAAATTTTAGTTTTTGTTAGTGTTTTTATGATTTTATTCTTATAAATTATTGTTAGTCTAGTTGAATCTCCATCTACCATACAAGGTCGCAATCGTAATTATAATTATCCAAGTGGATACTAACTACCACACATGTATAGAAAATTGCACATTTCTGTTAAGTGCCCTACTTGCGGTAAACATTTTCCTTGACATTATCAGGGTTTGGTAACATTAATACAGAGATGAAATTAAGAAACCATTAGTTTAATAGTCAGATCAGACAGATGTAACAGTTTGTTTTATAGGTGAGTTTATATACAAAAAGAAAAATACATAGTGTTTATTTGCATTACAATAAATTTTAAATATTTTATTTTTGGAAAATTTGTTTTAGTTGCGGGTGACAAGATTGATGATAAATTGTAAGAGGTATAGATAAGCCAAATTGATTTTTTTAATTATAATATTATCCAAGATAAATTAGATTTTCCCGGAAACTGTCCAGTAGCCATATATATGGCCACGCCAATTTTTTTATGTAGACGAGGTCATAAAATCCTAAAAATATCTAGATATTATTGCATTTATTAGTTCGTAATTTTTTTTTTGATGTTCCAGATCTTTGTAAGTTGCTTGAAATTATCTGTCTACTCTTCACAGCATATGAAGTAGGTATAACATTGTCATGTTCATATTTAAATACATTTTTCAGGCAAAATATACTTTACCCTCATAAATCATTTAAAATATTAAACAAGTAAACGGAACGAACAAAAATATAACGTTTCCGCACTATTCGTCATGAGCTGAGTTATCGGTCTTTATCTCATCCCACGAGAAAAAATTGTCCGACCACAGACCAAGTTCCTGACCATAAATTCATTAGACAACGACGACATTTTTTTTAAAACTCACGTCCGAGTTGTGTTTTGAAGGTATAGAGGTGGCATCGATAAAAATAATTCAAGATTGAATTTATCAACGTTTTGTTATTCTTGTTGGGTAAAGAATATTGATTGCTGCATAGATTATTCAGAAATTATGTTTGCTAAAAAATGAATTACTTAATAAAATTATATTTTTTAAAACTTATAGTTAAAACAACACGAAACAATGTCTTATTTGACGCTGTTTTATTTTAAATAAAATGTTTTATTAAAAATAATGTATAAACTACATAAAAAAATTTCGTTGCGCAAAATTAATTATTTAGATAAACTATATTTATAAAAAAAATCCGCTAGCTGCAACTATAATTATACTTAGAATATATTTTAAAAGACACTAGTAAAACACAGTAAAATTTTAATATTACTTCCAATGATAAATAACAGGCCTGTCTAATCAACCAAGCTCTATGGAGCATCCGCGTCGAGTGCGGCTAAAAACCCCCACTATATCATAATTTATTTATTCTGATGACCTCGCCGAGTGCGGACCTGTTTCACCTAATATATATATTAATATAATACCTTTTAAAAATATAATTTTATCTCCGTCCCCTTATTGTTTCACTCATTTGCAATATGGCGTATTTTTTTATCTTTTATACTGTTTAATGTCTTTTTTCTGGGGTAATTAAAATTATTATAGGTATTTATTGCTACAGCAGGCCATTTGGCGTGTTTATTCGTACTCCTAATCGTTCCATGTTTACATTAATTAGCAATGCTTTAGGAGTGTTTCCAGTTTTATTGCCGATAATAAATTTGGACCGTTTGAACTGTACCGTGTTTTTTTTACATTACGTTAATATTAGCTTAATGTTGTGCTGTTATTTGTACATGCAGGTATGTTTAATTAGTCTTACGTTCTGGTATTTGTAGGAAAAATATAATTAATTGCCACGTTAATACCCTAAGCTAGTAAAGTAAGGTATTCTATGTTTAATATTTATTTGAAAATTGCATAACTTTTCTTGTTAAATAATTTACGTAACTGTCGTAGCTGGCCCAGTTAAAAAAAATGAATTACATTGTAACTACATAAATAACTTATTAGAGTTTTATCATGATAACTTATGATAAAGTACGATTATAAGTGCTCCTACGCTGCCCACATCTTTACATACAACAACGGCTACGAAAAACCGTAGCAAGTTTCGTAGCACTTAATCGAAATTTTATTTAAAGTATCTAATGGCCTAATACTGTAATGTCACTCAGTTTTAAATCACCGCTATATCTCGTGCTGACTCTGTAAGGTGAAAAGTTGCGACGGATAGACATTTAAGAGCGTCTTAAATTTAAATTTCGTTACAGTTTTCGGGGTTAAGTACGTAGGTACCCTGCCAAGGAATCATAATTTTGGCCACAGCTATATTATACAAGACTCGAATCATCAAATAAGTTTTTCTCAAAAAACTGCCAACAGTCAAAATACTCCCAAAATCTTAACCACCCAATTTAACGTTTCTCATCTTCATATACAAGTTGGCGGTCCAGGTGTAGCCTTAATTAATAGCAGCAATGATTGACCGCCGCCGGCTGTTATTGGGAGCTATCACAACATTTGGGTCATGAGTCTGTATCGTGACGTATACGGGAATTTATAGTCTTGATACTTGTTATAATTATCAATTATTAAAAAAATAATTTCGGTTTGATATTAAAGTCACTGAAGAAAGTCATGTTGCAGTTTTTCTAAAAAATTTTTGGAGTGCAAAGATTTATTTGAGCTCTTTTTAGTTGGTAATTTTGAACTGCAAAGCATTATTAGCAAGTTTTTTTTTTCGTAGAAAAAGTAGTACTAAGTAGAAAATAAAATGATAATGACAATATGCGTTTTTTTTTTATTATTTGTTACACGTTAACACATGTAGAACGAATATTTGAAATTAAATACAAATATGAAAGGAAAAATGTAAACCTCATGAGCTTTTTAATCTATTAAATACGTCTACATCTCTTGGTTAATATTTTTTGTTAGTGGTTTCGTTAATAAACCTAAAAGTAATTTATGTACCAAATGGATAATGCATTATAATAATTTTGTGTAATTTATCAAACACTAGCTGTCCCCCGCGACTTTGTTCGCGTGTTTTAGTTTCAACGGTTTTTCATTCTTGCAACATTTTTCATTTATTCTCCGCTCCTATTGATCGTAGCTTGATGTTATCTAGCCTATAGCCTTCCTAAATAAACGGATTATCCAATACAAAAAAAAAAAAAAATCGAACCAGTAGTTCCTGAGATTAGCGCGTTCAAACAAACAAATAAACAAACAAACAAGCAAACTCTTCAGCTTTATAATATTAGTATAGATTTAACGACTCTTTAGTAACTTTTTTTTCTAACCATATTTGTCCCACTGCAGGGCAAAGGCCTCTCTACCCTCCTGCCATTTTAGTAACTTTCACAAGTGATAATTATTATAATAAGTAACTAAAAATAAAACTATTTATCGTTAAATAGACGAAAGTATCAAGACTGCTGTACCGCAGTATACCACACGAGTCAGTCTGTAATAGCCGTTGGGTGCAATCACGGGAGACCTCCAGTTTTGTAGCTGTTTGCTTACGATAGAGCTCGTTAGATCAATTACACTATTAATTTACACTTAAAATATCATTGCATAGCTTGTCTGTTAAGTTCTAGAAAGGGACTGATAGCAAATAGATCTACTGTTTCAAAATTTTGTAATAATAAATTTCAAAGTTTATTAATAACTAGCTGTTGCCCGCGGCAAAAAGCAGCCTACGTCCTATCTTCATCTTAATCGGTTCAGAGGCCTAGCCATGAGAACGTAACAGACACACAGCATGACAGACAGATATACTTTCGTATTTACAATATTGGTAAAGATAAGGATGGTGAAAACCTTTAAAATTATGTGTTGCAGTAATTTTGTGGAAAAGACAAAAAACTTGTTTCAATTGTTTATTTTTTGCTATTTCTGTTACACATTTTTTATTTTTCAGATTAATTAAATCAAATATGGCATATTTTTATTTTATTGTATACGAAAATAAGTACTTTAAACTTATCTTTTGTTTGCGAAATGCGACAAAAAATTTTGTTGTACTTCTAAACGGATGAGCAAACCATCCGATTTACAAAACTCATAATTTAATAACAAAAAAACCTCCAATATTATCTCCATCGAATTTCAACGAAAATGGGACAATAAATTCAAACTTTTTAAATGTAACTGACCTTAAAATCAAGTCGAACAGAAAAGGGCCTTTTAAAGAAGGAATAATCTTTAATCTGTGCAACCGAGCGGAGTCGGGGTTTGAAATAGTTAGTGATCCGTGAAAAACGATTAAAAATGTTATCTTAGAAAAATGGCTGCTCCCCCCCCCCACACTGATTTCATTAACGTTAAAGAGTTTAACGAAAGGGGTTAGGGTGTCTGCGATTTTTCTTATGAAGCTTTTAAATTGTTTGATTTTTGATATCAATCCTTTGAGTTTTAACTTTTGATAGTGATTAAAGGTATTTATTCGTAATATGTTGATAAAGCTACCTAAATTATACAACATACTCGTATTCGATATTTTTTTATTTAATCTATTAAAAAAACAACCTCATATTAAAATACTTAAAGAAAATTGTTTTTTTTTTTTAGTGGATTAGATGCTTTCTTAAAAAGTGTTACAACGAGCGAACAAGCCATCTCTGAACGTCATAATACTTACACAAAAGTATGAGTCAATTTGTTAACTAACATCATTCTGTACTCAGTTAATTTTTAAAAGTTGAATAAAAAAAACAGTTCAAAAACGGACCAGAAATCCATAATTCCAAAGGGTCCAAAACACTGCAAGATCGAATTATGAACGAATCATAAAGACTCCATAATTTAAAATATTCACAAAAGAGTGAATTAACATGTAGACATAAATAAAAATTAAGGGTCGGTCAGGGGGGCAGCCCTTAGCCCTTCTAAATATAATTAAGTATAACCCAATAAGCCTTCGCCACAAACAAAAACAAAAACCTACGAAATTTTATTATCATAATTTGCATATTAAAATAATTATAATTATAACACAAGGGTTAAGAATGGGCTCATTCCCCCGATGTAAATCAGAGAAATGGAATATAGCTGAGAAATAATTGGCTGGGAAGTTATTATTAAAGGTAAAAAGTCACTTAAAACCTGTGGTTTACTGCCTACCCCGAAGGAAGCAAGCGTGATATATTAATATGTTAATTTTGGCGTGTACTCTTCTAAGCAGGGACGAGCATAAAACCAATGCTCTATAGAGATATTTTATTGGATTAATTAGGAAAATTAATATCATATTATTTCATTTGATTATCTGTTTCTATGTGTTTAAGGGACCTGATTATATTCCAGGGTACCTAGTTACTCTTGAATGGATTTCAATTCTCATACAATGCCAATGCAAAACTGTAATTAATTTACCATGCAGAAAGGAACACAGTACAAAAAATACTGCCAATGATTAGATTCCAGTTAGTTCCCTCCACTGACAGTATGTTTGTTTTTCAAGAAGACTGAATCACGTGTCCGCTAAACTAAATATTTTTTTCATCGGTATACTATTGGAATTAAAATTAATTTGAGAGTAAGGGCACACGTCAAACTCGATAAACACATTCTTACACAACAAAACTCAAACCATCAGCCTAATAATTGTTTAAATTACACATTTCCATACTAACCTTAAAATGTGCATACATAAAAATAAATAAATGCATAGCAATTTACAGATTAGTTTAGCATAAAAACCTAAAAAGAACTCCAATATAAACCTATAATACAAAAGTAGACCAAGATAAAACATAACCCTTTTCATGCTTCCTCAATTTTTAGCCAATGTTGACACCCCTTTAAACGAGAGTAAAAAGGGGTTAAAGGGGGGGATTTTGTAATTTTTCATAATTTTACGCGCACTGGCCACTGTACAAAGAAGTATCAAGTAAAGAGACCTGAAAGGAAGACCCGAGCATAAATTACATTATAATATAAATTAATATGGTCACACTATGAAAGAGTGTAAGTTGACTCGTTATTTTTGGTAAGGTTCCGGATACTAAATTTATTTATTTTAGACGTTGATGAACATATTCGACTGCACCGATAGCCGAGCGGTCAACACGCCAAACCACTGCGCGATGTGCTGCGGGTTCGATCCCCACATGGGACAAACATTTGAGTGATGCACAACTTCTTTATAAATTCAAATTTGGCTGTTTCTAGTCAAGGTGTCATTTGTTAATTGAATGTTTGTGAAACCTCCCGCGACACAGGAATTAAATTCACTTATTGTGAAGTGATTATATTTAAAAAAACAAGAGATTTTTACAAAATGAACTTTGATGAACATTCTTATTTAATTTTAAGACGATATTAACGGCTTGTTTGTTTGAGTAGGTACGCGACTAATTAAATTTAGATTCTTAGGTAAACCAATTCAAGTATCTGTCTAAAGAAGCTTAATATTATTTGTTACTTTTTTTGTAACAACTTTCATTGGAGTCTACATACAGATACGGATCTCCACAGATTTTTTGTTTGATGCAAACATCACTTGAAATTGAACTTTATTACTATGGTGTACAGCTCGAATTTAGTTCGTATTCAGTCTATTTAAACATTAATTACCAAGTCAATTCATGTATGGGTTACTGTGAAAAATGTAGATAAATACATTAAACGAGGTTGTGTTCATACCTATGTATTTAAAAATATCCGGATTTATGATTTATGCTTATGAATAGGTGATAACAATTGCTTTTATTATATGTAGTTATATGTTAAAATTATCAACGTACTTAAAAATATATAAGAGGTATGTATTGACATGAATAAAAATCATAAAATGTATTTTGTAAGTCAAAATATTTTAGGTTGTAAGTTTCAACAGTGCGGCCAATAGTTAGACTGCTATTAAGTGTAGTTTAATGCCGCGGTTTCATCTGTTTTAGGGCTATTTAATGGGGTATTAGACGCGATTTCTATGTCTGGCTCGTAACATCGATTGGGTGGCCAACAGGTAAATCGTATTAGATATTAATTATATGTATATTACTGAGAAAAGATTCAGATAAATAATATAAAAACGTTATTTAATATAAAAGTTAATTTTCTAAAATTATTAGTCCAATATAGGATGAAATGGTAAAGTAATAAATTATATTTATTCATGGTCTCGGTTTCAATAGGAATATGAAAATCAATAATACGATAAGAAATTCCCACTAAACATTTCTCATCAATAAAAACTCACCAATGAAAAGTTTGAAGATTATAAACATAATAGTTATTTTTATTCCTAAATATCGATATTTTTACAACACATTGACTTTAAAACGAAATTATACCTTTTTATGCTTCTTTTTCAGTAGCTACAAAAGCTACTTCTCACAAAAAAATACACAAAACAAATCAAAACAGTTCTTTAGTCCCAAGCCGATCGTTTTGCCAAAGGGTAGAGGCCCCAGTAGTTGGCAATCAGATAATAATATATATATTTTCGCTCCATATACCGGGAAAGTGTTTTGAATATGATATACTGCTTATAAATCGGTCGCGACTGCCCTCGGGGGTATTTTTACATCGACAGGGTTTTCCCCCGAATTTCAGAACTTTTTGTTCGATAGTATTTTTTTGTTTTGTATCGACGATTGTAGCGTTCTTTTGTTTTTATTTTTATACAATTGTAAGCCAAGTGAAGTTATAAAGTCTTATGCTTAGAGAAAAAATAAGTAAACTATAGAGTGCGCTTATAGAGTATGAACTGTAGGCACTAGTATGAACAAGTGTAAAGTTATTGTCAAAACAGAGCGCGTCGTTTTTTTAGAACTATCTTAAAACCTAATAATATCTGAACCATCGATATTTTCACATAAACTTGCAGAAAACGAGCGTAGTACTTAAAGCTAAAAATTTGCTTACACTTGGCGCAACGGACTAGTAGCGATGCGCGCACTCTCTGTTTGTCTTTATCTACTCTAAGGTCTGATGCGATATATTTTGTTTTATTATGTAGGTGTATGTATTATTTTAATTATTTGTTACGCATTAACGCATGCGGAGCGAATATTTGTAATTAAATACAAATAATAGAAGGAAAAACTTAAACCTCAGGCAGGACTCGAACCTGCGACCACTGGCTTGACGCGCCAGTCGCTTTACCAACTAAGCTACCGAGGTCACTACCTGGAAGTTTAAATTTTGCCTTCTATTTTATTACGTCTTTTTAGGGCGACGTATGCGACATCTAGTGAACCAACCTTACGGTTTTGGCTTTCACCGACTCTGATTAACAATCTGTTAATTCAGATGTCCGAGAGATGATGCAGCCCAATACTTATTATTTTAATTATTTGTTACGCATTAACGCATGCGGAGCGAATATTTGTAATTAGGTGTATGTACCTATATATGATACAAATACGTGTTGTACGTCAGCATGTCATTAGCAGATCTACCTACCATAAAGGTACACATTCGATTAAAGTGATACAAATAAGTAGATGTTGACTGCTGTCAACTAAAAAAGTTAGTATACCTTTTGATTATTTAAAATATAAGTATTATCCAACGAGATGTTATTGTTTTACCTACTTTTATAGTAGTATTTACATTGAGGACATGAAACATATTAACAAAAATTCATAGTCATCCTCAAAAAAAATATCAATGGCAAAATATGTACTTACTTACACAATAAAAGCACAAATAATTCACAAACCAATATTCAAATTGCTCCAAAAACACAGTCGTTTGTGCCCTAAAGGAAAGAGGGTACGGATATGCCAAATAAAGTATAAAATATGATCTCTCAATATCCACCGTACACTGGCTGTCAATAAAATTTGTAACATAAATCAGGGTGGTTTATGGGGAGTGATAGAATGATCCCTTTTCTTGCACGGAAGTGTAGAGTGTAACCTTTTTTCTTTTGTGTGATACTTATATTATGATAGACGGTCTAAGTCGTCTTTTGTTTTTTACTATTCAATAATATATACTTTTTTCTTAAAAACTGATGTTTTTTTTATTGTTTATAGGTATGAACTGTTTAACAATTAAAAATCGATTCGAGTGGCGAGGTGGGCTAGCGGTTCAATGAGCGGATTGGTGTGCACGAGGTTGCAGGTTCGAACTCTTTTCAGGTACCAATGTAACCTTTTCAAAGTTATATGTACCTTCTTTCTTTATTATTATGACACTATTTACAATCGGTGAGGAAAACGGATAAGCCGCCAACCCGTAATGAGCAAGCGTGGTGATCCATGCTCGTTTCTTCTCAACATGAAAAGAGAGTAAAATAAAACTTTATTTAGAATGCAATAATATATAAAGTAATTTAAAGTATAATAATAATAATTTCGATCTAGTTGTAGAGAATGCAAAAACAGGCCTATGGTATACATAGGAACATGTGTCATCAAAAACAAATGTTAATGTTATTTCACCGGAACAAACTCTCATTCTAAACTCATTAAATCTAAGAACCTTTTAAAACATCAAAGTATAATAAGAAAACAGAGGAGGTTATTATGTTGTGTTGTTAATAAACAATAACCAGTATATTACTGGTTGATATTAAATAACTCAATTCGTTTCTAATTTGTCGACAATTGTTCCCGACAAAGGCACAGCTCGAGTGAGCGCGAGTATGAAGGAAGTCGGTAGCTGGGGGGCGCTAGTGACGTGATTAATTTATATCGATATATTTCGTATTAAAATTTTTGTTTATAAGTTTATTGCTACGAAATACCCGTTCAAAATCACGAAATGTTTTTGTTAAAAGCAAAATTCAAAAACACATATTCTGAGTTATAGAATATGAGGTGATTAACCATACCTCATCATTTCGAAGTAAGAAAATATGCCAGAACAAAATATCGAACAATTTCATGACAAAAATTAAGAACCTACTTTTAAAAAAAGATTATACCTAACTATAATAGGTAACTAAAGAAAATAAATATGGAGAATGGCTTCATTTTGAAAAATATATATTTTATGTTTCTTAACTTTGATAAAACGTTGTGTATTGACAAAATTGTATATATAAGTAAAAACAATGTTAAGTCAAAGTCAAAGTTTTATTGCATACCAAGTGTACATTTGGTCTTTCATAACAATTTTGTTGCACTTCTCAACTCAGTAGCCCTTTGCAGGCACAGCAATACAATAATATTAAACATACATTGATATTTAGACTCTAAATAACCTAAACTTCTACTGTATATAATCTAAACTTCTACTTAATTTACCAGATATGTATTATCACTATACTTACATGTTTTTATTATAAAATTTAATTTATTAGCATTTTACATCTATAAACCTACTATCAATTAAGCGATTAATAAAGGGTTTTTATTATTATTATTAAGCAAATAAGAAATAACATTAAAACAATGACAAAGATTAGTCCGTACGATTGCTATTGAGCTGGTTCGTCACGTATAATTATGACTTTTAAATACCTTCTAAAAGACAATGCACAATAAACATCGACAAACACTTTATCCCATCCCTAACCCAACAAAGCAAACGCCATTGCCACTGGCGTTGTCGGAGCGGTGCGCCGATGCGTTTATAATATTTCATTTATTCGTAATAAATTATAATCGCGAATACTCAAGATGTGGGACTTAATTCTATTTGCGTCGAGCGTTTAGCCACAATTCGCGACTAAAAACGGCTTATTTAAGTTTTTACTTTGATCTTAATTAATTTTGGGCTTTATTTTTTCGAGGTGCACCTTTGAGAAGGTGTAACTGAAAAATGAACAACAAAATAAAAGTTTAGTTAACTAATTTCATTTTTGATTGTTCTGTCATTAGTCAGACAAAAGTAAGTACCATATATGCAGTTTTTTTTTGTGGTTTCATTATTTGATTTAGCTGAGTATGAGTACTTGACATAATAATATATTGCCACAAAATAAATGTTCGATTTTTTTATGAGAACATCAGTCTTAATAAGCGATATGTACACACTTTTTTTTTTACAAAACGCAACCCAATTTTTTCTTTATCTCTTCTTCGAGTTGGAATATGGAAACCAAAACAAGATCTCAAGAAAGTTCCCATCACGAGTTAGTTGAAACTGGCACCCATAGGGTGCGAGTTTATTCAAACATTAATATGGAAATCTCTATTCACAATAAACAATGTATCATAACGAAAAATCGTCAAACAATAACGCGACGAGTACGACTTATCCGTTTCCATGGTCATAACTCTTGAGGCACAATAGATGCTGGTTCCAAGTTCTCTGCAGGTTTCTTGGAGGAGCTGAGAACAATACTAAGAGTTATTGCCACCAGTGTCCGGGGGAAACCGGATGCCTTGGAAAAATGGCCGCTAAGGAACGAACTCTCGATGCTGCAAGGATTTACTGGATGTAACCGGTTTTGGCTGGTTTGTGCTGCCTTTAACTGGTTTCACCTGGTTTTTGGAATATGAATAATAATGTAATCGATGAATATGAAACATGAAAATAGTTAGTATTGAAGTGCTTTTACTGTATCAATTTTAGTGCGACTAGTTGTGTAGTTAGTTAGGGTGACAAACAGACAGACAGAGTAACTAACATAAATGATTGAAACACATAGTTTACATTGCCAGATTTTATGAGCTAACTATAGCTATCAATACATTTCTATGGAACCAAAAAAAAATCTTAC
The DNA here is from genome assembly GCA_932294365.1 of Diachrysia chrysitis. NCBI lineage: Eukaryota > Metazoa > Arthropoda > Insecta > Lepidoptera > Noctuidae > Diachrysia > Diachrysia chrysitis. Next base: position 10,728,447 of record OW028660.1, on the reverse strand, counting down.
CTTTTTTTTCTGATGTCGCGGAATGCGAATGAAGCAACTCTGTTAATTTTTAACTTACGTAGGTATCATAAGGTGTTCTGATGCACTTACACATTTTAATAAAGTTCCATGGAAATTAATTGTTCTTGGAATATAATTAATAAGAATAAAGAATAAGAATAAATATCTAAGATCTCTTTTAAAATGGGTTGTGGAGGTCAGATAGACAGTCGCTCCATGTAAAATACAGAAATCAACCGATTCCGGTAAGACTGGACGCCGACCCCAACATAGGTTTTGACAAGGTTGGACATAAGAAAATCTCTTTTTTGCTTAATAAGTTTCTTTAAAAAAAATAAAATGTATTTTCAGTGTGTTTACTTTTGACGGAAAAATACTTAAGCACAATATAACAACTATAAAGATACAATGTGTCAATAAGTATGTTGAAGTAAATAATTTGGATATCTGTCTATACATATTATAAAGCAAAGTTCCCCGCCGCGTCAGTCTGTCTGAACGCGAGACTCAAAAACAACCGAAAGGATTTACACCGATGGATTGAGTGATTCAAGAGCTTTGTGTGTATAATTCACTAATATTTTGTCTACCCGTGAAAAGTCGGGGCAGGTCGCTAATATAATATGTATAATTTTGAGTGGACATTCTGATCTTACTCATATCATTATTTTTTTTGGTAATCCACTTAAAAAAAACTTGATAAAGTACTCGTAGTGTGTACTCGTTTTAAAGAATCGTGATAATTGCACATAGTTGAATTATGAACGACGATAAACATTTAAGACGGTTGCATTGTTACATGTAACGGATATTACATAAGTTTATTGTGTTGTGTGAAACAAACAAACACTGAGTAAAATAATGTTCAACTTTTTTCAAACCCTACTGCAAGATTTATAATTGTTGAAATTGATATTGATATTCAGTTGTAAGACTAATATAATAAGACCCTTTGAAATTTCTTCAGAATCTTATCGCAGCTTTCAAGGCATTTTTATACAACTCAAATCATACACATTTGTCAAACTGCATTTCATGTATTATTTAATTAATGAATCTGAGATACAATAAAGATGTCTTTAAGTTTCCAATAAGTGTTAAAGTCAAGAATATACTTTTTAAATAAACTATTAGAGCATTTTAAATTTTATTTTAAAATAACATAAAATCATATTCAAATTTACTTGAAAATCTAATGGCACCCAACAGGGGCAACAGAGTTTCATTTATTTCTTTACGTCAAACCTTGAGATAAATAATTTAATTGTACGCCTGTAAGTAAACAGTAGGCATTCACAATTATTTATGGGTACGAACGTGTGATATATACGAAGTGAAGACGTATTTATTGCAGACATGTAACACAGGCTGTTTTCTTTGCTGCGTGGTTCTGTATGCTATTAAGTATTTTATGGCGTAAAAGTATGTGATTTTTATTAAAAAGTGCAACTTTTTTTTATATGAACACGGGCGTACTTTTGAATGTATTTCAATTCTAATACAATGCAAATTCAAAATTGTAAATGATTTAATATGCTCACAAACAAAATACAGTACAAAAAATACTGATGATGTTTAAATTCCAGTTAGTTCCCTGCACGTCGATTCTGTAAAGTTAAAACAACAACTCGCTTCTCACATCGCTATTCACTCTCACTTCGCATAAGGTTCAAAATGACCTTGATTTCGATCGGATTCGAGTGCGAAGTGAGCGTCGAAGTGACAAGAAAATTACCTTACTGAATCCTACTTCTTATGTCATCTCATACTTTATCAGTCAAAATCTCATGTCAAATTAGTTCAACTTGCTAACACGCTCGCAAGTGTAGCGCTAGTGTACATTCGAATTATCAACCGAGTTTTTGGAATGCCAATCAACAAACTCACAGCGGATTCAGATTCGAAGTTTAGAATGAGGTCTTACAGAATCACACCGCTGCATTGATAGTTTCTTGTTTTCAAGAAGACTGAATCACGTGTCTGCTAATATAATATCAATTTTGCATTGGCATTGTATTGGAATTAGTTAGGTTACAGCTTTATAATATATTAAGAATACCGTACAGTTACCTTAAAGTCGATATACATTTCACACAAACTATCCACCACCCGCACTTTCATTAAAACTTGATTTATCTAGCACATAATAGCATTTATTCGTTACATTCGAATTATTTTGGCTTTTTGTTGTATACTATACAATTAAATCAAAATTAAAAAAAAAACGTTGTGTCATACATGTGGAGCATCACTTAAGAAGTCCTCAATCGATTTGGCTATTTTTTTCATGTTTGTAAATGTCAGGACAATGTATGTATGAAGGAAATTTTGCAAAAAATCTGCCAGTTGGTTAGCTAGTTATAATCTTTATAAGTATGATTACCGATTTCCCTTGGTCACTCCATTATGTTATCAGCCCCCCTAGACAAGTGGCATTTCGACAAGCGTAAACGTTTTTATAAAAAAAAATATAAAAGAAACGTATGGAAATGTTTTGTAAATGTCACACCACCTGAGCAAAGCCGGGGCGGGTAGCTAGTAATAATAATAAAAATGAGGCAGATAATATGTTATTAGCGTTCGCATTTTGAGGTATCAAAAACGTTTGAAAGTTATATTGAGTTATAAATATTGAAAATTATACTTTCTATCCATTAGTTTATACTTCTATATTTTATTTTTTATTTTATAACTATTTTTTGTTATAACTATGGACCTGGTCTGAAATAAAGAAATATTATTATTAATAATAATAAATGAACTACTTCCTTCACAAATAGGCCTAGCAATTTTCAAAACCAATCGGATTCTTTATTTACCTAAGTAACCCTAAAAATAAAGATAAAAAACCCTACATAAAGATGTCAAGGTGCGCACTGTGAGACAACTTGATGCATGTGTGGGATTAATTCCTTTTTTGTGCGTATTTAGGGGAACGCATTACGAATGTCACAAGGTAAAAAATATAACACAATTTATTGATATGCCTATGAGGCTATGAATTAAAGATTACCTGTTAAATACGTTTTTATATTGTTTTTTTTTTATCGTATTGTTTGGTTTTCATTAATTGGTAAAAAAATTATACAAACCAATATAAAAATCGCTATACAAAGGCTACAGATATAAAAAAAAATGTATTTTCATCTACATTAATTTAAAAACAGGGGTACACGTTTAAAACACTACTTAATCATATTAATTAAAAACAAACATTCGGAATCATTGAAGCAGAGTCTCGTGAAAACTTTGGCTAGTCGCGTAACGCCATCTAGCGTCGAGTAGTGAAAATAAAACTCTTAGAACAGCGGAACGTTAACGTTTTAGATATAGGAGTTTATTTATGGGTTTTTAAACTGGAATATTTAAAAATTTGATATTCCTATAAGGATATTATTTTAATTTGATTTTAACCAAATGAAAACTATGCTTGCAAGCGATATTTAAGAAAATAACTAATACTTAAAGCTTGGCAAAAACATAATTAACGGTTACAGATAAAAAAATATATCATTAAGTACACGGGTACATTATTATAGTATAGAAACTATAAATATATGTAAACCTTATCCAGACTTTAGTAACTATGTTGGCAACAAATGGTTTAATTATTAAAATAATTGCGAACAACATATTTGTAATAAACTATATTTAGATTACCCTACTATTTACTATCTTATTGTTTTTTTATCGTCAACATAAGCGTAGCAGGAGTGCTACGGGTTACGGTGCTACGCGCTACGCCAGCTCTTACAGTAAGATTTTCCCTTGAGATATCGAGGAGTAGAAACTTTATAAAATATATTTTTAATGTACTATAAAATAGTTAGTAATTAATAAAGTAATGTAAAGTAAATTGTTAATTGCCTTAAAATATCCGCCTCATATTCGGCACTAACGTAACTATGTTCGTCGGAGTGGTCATGCTGCTTTATATGTGTGCAATGTTTCATATCAATGTTCTAACGGTTCTCGAGTTTTAGGTGAAAATACATACTCACATAAATTATACTTTGATGTAAGACTTTTTTAAGTATTTTTTGTTTTAGAGTGTGTTCTATAACGCTATCCTCACTCAAAGAATCTTTATACTTAATTACACCCTTATAATTAATAGCAGATATTAATAAAATTACTGATTATAATGGAAAAAGCGACTACCACCTATTATTCCAATATAATAAACTAGGGATTACTAATGAAAACCAATGATGGTAATATGTGGTCTTTTTCAACCCCTTAAGTAAATTTCATCCCATGGCTCCCTCATTACCTAATGAGACAAACTCGAGCCCGTAAATATCACTTCCTTTAGCATCCTACTACACCATTTTCGTTTTAACCCGCCAGCGACACCTCTAGATCATTATTTATATTAATAACTTTGTTTTATAATTTTATTATGACTTAAAAGTGTTGAATTTAATTTTGGGTTGAGTTTTAAAAGCAAATTTTTATATTTTTTATTTAGGATTTATTTAAATTTTTATCTGCACATGCTTTATTATACAATCACACTAATAGTTTTTTTGAGGTATGGGCAGATTCCACTAAATACCGTATTTCAAATAAAGTGAATGCCTATCTGACTTCCACAACCTATTTTACTGGGTAACACAGTATCTCATAGTAAAATAGGTTGTAAGAGTTGTAATGACTCAACGATTGTCGAGATTGACGGCTTAACGTGCTTGCCAAAGGACAGAGAGGTCTCGGTATATTTACAAACGGTCACCCATCCACGGACTAACCGCGGTGAGTGCGGCTTAACCTTTATTATCGGTCAATTCTTACACTTAGCTCCATAGACGGGAATATTAAAACACTGAAATTTAATTTAATAAACATTCGCAAATAGTTACAAAGATAGATGCTAAAACAGGACATTTTTTCACAAATTAACGTAGATTGTAGTTACAACCTATACTTATTGGACCATTGATGCTATAACTTTCAATATTCAGTGATAGCAGTAGGTATGTTCAGTGGTCGCCACGCCCATCCACGTATCATACAAGTATCGGTTCGAGTCTGCGCAGTCACGTTATTGGGAAACGGACTTACTCTTTCAACGCCCTGTGATACTTGCCTTTCTATACCGTAGATAATAGAGTATAGTTAGTAGAGGAATATAATACCAAACTAATAATTCTTTAGATGTTAGACTAAATGGTAGAAATATATTATATATTCTTTATTGTACACTGGAAAAAAAGATACATTATTTTAAGATATAAAGTTAATAAGGTACAATGGCGGTCTTATCGCTAATAGCGATATCTTTCAAACAACCTTTGGATGGACAGGAAAGACAGAAAATTAATAGATATATTGTAGTGATCGAAAATCTATATCTTAACTTTAGCAAATGTATATTTGTTGTTTAGTACAAGGGGTAGATAACTAGGTATTAAAACTCAAAATCTAATTAGTCCGTCAGTTAGATAATGATTTTGATTAGACACGTATTTTTTCTTTTATCAAAACAACAAAAAATTACAAAGATACAGCGCTTTAAAGTTTCGGAGTGGGGGCTTATGACGCCTCGCCTTGGTAAAATTGTAGAGAGGAGTGACGTCACGCGAAATTTCCGTTCTCTGTATTTTGATCATTTTTTGGTTGCAAAAAAAAAAGAAAAAATACGTGTCCAATAAAATTCATTAAAACTACCAGGCAACATTAAAAAAAAATAGGAAACATGCCTATTGGATAGATCCTATTGAATAGTCCGTCAGTAAGATAATAAAAAAATATTAGTCATATATATTAACACGTAACACTAAGTTGATAAGGCGAATCAAAGTTCAGGAGTGGGGGCAAATGACGTCATACTTGCGTACAAAATGCACGAAATCGTGACCTCTTGCGACATTTCAAATTAATGTATTGTCCTAAGTTTTTGGTTACATAAAACAAAAAAAAGAACGTGTTAAATATTTCTTTATAATCTATCTGATGGACATTTAATAAAAGTAGTTTTATCTTTCCTATTTGTTACCATTACTTTAACTTTTTTAAATTGTACTTACCATTGCTGGCTATTTCTTTGTGGCGAGCAATAAGTAGATGGACAACGAGCTCCAATAAAATGTGTGGACTACAAGTGACTCTACTTTATTTTGATTGTACCTGAAACCAGTTATTGTTAAGATAAATAGCTTGTTTTTGATTGTGATTGTGATTGATTGACCATGATTCGGAATCTAATCAAAGCAAGATCGAGGCAAGAAGATGAATACGAAGATTTCACTTCCCACTTTAAACTTTGACATTGCTAATTAATATATTATTAAAAAGCCTGCAAACAAATTGTAGAAATACTCTAATCTATTTCTTAAAAAGTTAATTTCCTTTATACTTAAACATCAAACGAGTGTTATGATACAAGCAATAAAGAGGTCACGATTTTTTTTTATTATTTTAACATTTTTACTACAATTAATAACCTCTTAATTGCATGTTCATGTAGAACAACCCTACCTTTAATTCTAGCTATACTCTTAACACAAATAGGCGTGCGCACACATGAGAGTATCGATGGGTAGGCGTGGTGTATTGATATCTATCGATATATCGGAAACCACGCCCAACTGGGAAAAAAATATCCCATCTGCGCATGTCCTTACTGATCGGTTCTCATCTCTAGAGCTTTATTTAGATATAATAGATATTTTATGCCTGGACTGTTAGTCTAGTGGTTTAGCGACCCTGACCGCTCAACTAGAGGTCGTGGGTTCGATGTCCACCCAGGACATATCTTTGTGTGATGAGCATGATCAATTTGTTCCTTGTCTGGGTGTAATTTATTTATACTATTTATGAATTTAGTTATAGATATATGTATAAGTATGTTTATCAGTTGTCTGGTTGCCATAATACAGGCTCTGCCTAGTTTGGGATCAGATGGCCGTGAGAGAGTTTTCATAAAATATTATTATTAAATTTTACGTGTCTGTATTTAAGGATGTTTGTAAGACTTTTGTCATGAGTTAAGTTAAGTAAAGAATTTTAGTCCTAGAATAAAAAAACAATTATTAATTAACACATTATAAGCTGACATTTTGTAAACTCTAAGCCAGATGTTTTTCACCCTTTTTGGATAGTTTCAGTGTCACTCTGTAAAATTTGTTAGTGACTTGTATGGGCGACGATTTTGTTATTATAGAGTTCTGCGGTCAACATATTGTAAAGTTTTTATTAATTTATTTTAATCAATTCCCATAAAATGCTTTTGCTGTGTAATAAATGTATAGTTAAGTACGTGGTGCAAATGCTTTAAAGTATATACGCTATTGATATCATAGAACAGTAATAATACAAATCCATGGAGCCTATTTTATATAAATAATTAATTTTACACCAATTATTTTTCTTTGATTATTAATTTATGCGTCTATAACTTACTACATAGTATTTATTATTTTTAATATTAAAATACATTTTAAGCAAAAAGTCTGGTCATCCAGATACCCAAGCAACCGCCTTTTAAACATCATAGCCTTAAACAACGTAGATATTTTCCCTCAATATTTAAATACGTTACGTTAACGTTTTACGACCAGCCTTTTCCAATACCGTACCCTCCCGTACACGTATAGGCGTGTGTTCGGGCGCGCCTTCCCGCCCTGGTTGGCTGATCGGAAACCAATCGATAACCAATAACCGCCTAACGCCCGCTTCCGGTCGCCGTTGGGCGGGCGGGAAAATTATGGGCTACTTTTTCCAGGGAAATAAAGTCGTAGATTTATGTAGGTTATTTTTCGTGTACTTTTATGCTGTGAGGGAAACTATGCTGCTAGGGAATTTTCTATTGCAACACCGTAAAGAGTAATATGTGAGCGAATTTGTTGACTGTTGATAGATGTTGTATATTCTCAAACAAGTACTACACGTACAAGTGGCCTTAGTCATTTAGGTACTAATTAGAACATTATTTCATTTTCTTTTTTTTTTCAAGATACTTTATTGGAGTCAGCTTCCAATTTTAAAGGATTCAGCTTAATGTTGTATTTTACATGGAGTTCCTATCAAACCTCCGCAACCCATTTACTGGGTAAAACCGTCTTTGATTTTTATTTAACTATCATTATTCCACTTAGTGTCGCACTGTCATTTTCAAGTGAGTATAAAATAAATAATAAAGCTAGGTCAACCTATTTCACATTTATTAGAACCTTATTGTTCAAATGGGCCTGAAGATATTTTCACAGAACCAAATATTAGCTCACGCCCTGATCTGGATTGGCTACAACAAGAATTTAATCTTCTTCTATTCGAAAAATATTATAAAACCAAAGTCTCCCGCCATGTCTGTCTGAAAGCGGATTAAATCAAAAACTACAAAATGGATTTTCATATGGTTTTCACCAATGGATAGAGTGATTCAAGAGGAATTTGTAAGTGTATAATTCATTACTGTTGTATCTACCAGTGCAAAGCCGGGGCGGATTGCTAGTATTAATATAAAAGTTAACGTGGAACTAATATGGATATCGGAAAAATCGGTTTTTGTAAAAAGTTTTTAAATGTTTAACCCATAGTAAGTACTTATGTCGATTTCATCTTCTGATCCCGCTTCACAAAGCTTGTCACGTAGAACTATGCCCTCAGCATTAATGTTCATTTGTCAGCTTATTATTATTGTCTCTTCGCAAAGAATTCTCTCAAAAGGGTTAATTACTATGGACGAAAAATTGAATTAAAACTGACCGTTAGGATGTTGTAGACATGGCTTCATTGAATAATAAAAAAGATAACATTTTACTTTTTCCTTTACCATTTGAAAGTTTATCTTTCTTTGAAAGGAACTTCAAAGTAAGATAAAATTTCAACAAAGTGATAATGACAGCTTTAATATTATATTAATAATTGAATATAGTTATTAAAAATGGAGGTTATTCAATTATATATAGTATGTTTTATTTACGTACCACTAAATTGACAATTATATAATATTATGTATTATTTTAATAGAATAATATTGTAATTATTGGATTGATGACATAGTTAAGTTAACAGGAACCACCTGGATGAGGGACGCGCAATACAGACAAAAATGCCAGAAGAAAGGGGAAGCCTATACTCAGCAGTGATTCCGGTCTGAAATATATGAAATGATATATGAAATATATAATATGATGATGATAAATATTGTAATTAAATATAAATAGTAGATAGAAAAAATTTAAACCTCAGGCAAGACTCGAACCTGCGACACACTGGTTCAACGCACCAGTCGCTTTACCAACTAAGGTAGCGAGGTCACTGACTGATGTTTAAATTTCTCCTTCTACATGTTAAGTAATAGGGCGCCTATTAAAATATTTTTTTCCTGTCTACTACTACTACCCGCATGCATTAATGCATAACAAATAATTATGCATAATTATCAATATCACCTTATTGACAATTATATTCTACATAGCTTCCAGTATTATCATACCTAAGTCTACCAATATTTGGTTATATCAGCATAACAACTAGTAAGTCGTATGTGTGAGTAAAAATAAATAAATACCTACTATGAAACAAGGTTTTTTTAAAGGTAATCATCATCATTATCTACAGCCGTTGTCATCGCACTGCCGGGCATAGGCCTCTCTTTTCACGTGCCAATCACTTCAGTCCTGTTACTTATGACGTGTTAATCTTATTTATAACATAATATTTATTTTATTATCTAGTCAAAAAAACCTACACAAAAATCTCAATACAAATTAAACCAATTATTTAAATCCACACAAAACTAACGCCAGCCAATGGATAACACAATGAGACGGCGACAGATCGCGTCTCGGGCCAAAGAAAAAGCGAAAAAAAGAAAAAAACTGCTGCCAGCAAGGAAATATCTTTCATCTTGTAATTATTTTTATCCTTTAAACAACGTAAAGAAAGATATAGAGTAAAAGATAAACACATAATCAGTTTGTCTAATTCATTCTACTATTGTCTGCTTTGATTAGCGTTTTCTTCTAAACCTTATTGTTTTTCTTTCGTGGTTTTGACAGGTGACAGGCAGCCATCTTGATTGCATAGAATTTAGGATATTGGCGATTTAATTAGTGGTTACCGAGCGTTCTTTTTTTAATATGCAGTTAAGTGTTTTTTAAATTGAACCGAAATTTTAGTTTGGGAATTAATTTTAATTTATTGTAAATTAATTTGGTGTTATTATAAAAATGTTAGTGTTGAACTTTTTACTGTTTTTAATTTTAAGTTTACGAAATAAGTTTTGTAATATTTTTAAGGTATATACATATATAAGTAGGTACATTATAATTAAAAATAGAATTAATTAGTTGCATAACTTATTTGTCAGATATTTGGAAAAAGGATTAAAGTAAAATCTGAATAGTAATTTAATAGACTCTTCCTTTTAATATTCTAATAAAGTTCAAAATTACACGAGTAAGTATTTCAGCCTAATCAAAAACGCAATTTCTACGTACACAAATTAGAATTTGACCATCAAACATCAAAGACTACATGAACATCAACCAGTTCGCAAATTAACACTTTTATAAAAAACCTCGGTTCAAATATAGGGGTTGTGTTAATCCCGCCAGGTAGGTAAGGAAGGCCCGCATTAAACTTGTGTCCTACCCTTCCTTGCTCTGGTCATTACAAACCAAAGACTAACAGGCTTACAGAGGGGAAGTTAGGAGTAGGTACGTATCCTGATCGGACCTAATCTTATGTATTTAAATACAAATATTTGCTCTGCATGCGTAAATGTGTAACAAATAATTAAAGTAATAAACTTTAGATGGCGCCTAACAGAGAACACCTATTATGATCACCAAAACAGAACGCGCCGTTTTATGAATATTATCTCTAAACTTAATAACGTGACGACCTCCGTGGTCGAGTGGCGTACACACCGGTTTTCAAGGTGTCGCCAGCTCTGAGGTCCCGGGTTCGATCCCCGGCCAGCAATGTAGAAAAAGCACTTTTCTACATTGTCTCGGGTCTGGGTGTTTGTGGTACCTTCGTTCTCTCTGAATTCCATAACACAAGTGCTTTCGCTACTTACTTTGGGCTCAGAACAATGTATGTGATGTTGTCCACATTTATTTATTTAATATTACCCTAATAATATCGGAACCATCGATATTTTCGCATAAACGTCGGTCGTGACACGGAAAATCAGTACGGAGAATCGGAGCGTAGTACTTACAGCTATAAATTTACTAACGCTCAGAACAACAGGGTACTACTTATGCGCACACTTTGTGTCTCTTTATGTAAACTCTAAGGACCTTATATAAAAAGTAATGGCCGTGTGTGAGTTGTCCCAAGAATTAATTATTTTATTCCTAATCTATACTTATATCTATATTTAATATTATAAAGCTGAAGAGTTTGTTTGTTTGTTTGTTTGAACGCGCTAATCTCAGGAACTACTGGTTCGAATTGAAAAATTATTGTAATATTAATTTATATTGGATAGTCCATTTATTGAGGAAGGCTATAGGCTATATAATCACGCTACGACCAATAGGAGCGGAGCATAAATGAAAAATGTTGCAAAAATGAAAAACCGTTGAAACTAAAACACGCGAACAAAGTCGCGGGGGACAGCTAGTTTTAAATAAGCACCGTAAACCATTACATCTACATAAAATAACTAAAGTTAAATTATAATTTATGATTCAATTTATCCACAAATTGTCTTATCTGTATGTTAGTCTATAATCGAAGCAACCCCACCGGTCATCTTAATCAACCCCTCAAAGGACAATCGGTCCGCTTGACCCCCGGGGATCGGGACCAAAATCGCCGAACTAATTATTGTTATAAGCTATTATTAGTGTATTAAGTGAGCTCAATTATTTATGTTTTCATTAGATACTGAAGTTTGTGGGCTCAAAGTATCTTATTGTTTTCGTTTGTTAATATCGATAGGGTTAAGTTTTGTGGGGTTATAGTATTAGAAAATTGCTATTTATATGGTTGATAAGATAAAAGAGTTTTCATTTTTTACGAGTAAGAATATTGTTGGACATTGAAGTTTTTGTACCGAATAAATGTAAAATAGAATTTTCCGCAATGTAGAGTGGTTTTTAACACTTGTAACAATTTGTTTAGTTTATATTTTTATGCTATTTATTAGTTAAATAGTTAAATTAAGCTATCATGGACAGATTTTTCTTGAATGCGATTTTAATTTTGTATTCTTAATTGCTAACTACCATGATCATTAATGCTCATTGATTTTATAAGAAGACGCATTTTTCCTACACAAGTAGCTATAGTCATTGGCCATTATATTGCAACTTCCTTAGCTTATTTATTTAATTATTTATGTACACAAATAATTCAAACAGAAACAACTTATATTATATGTCATGGTGGCCTAGTGGTTCTATGAACGGATTTATATGCACATGGTTGCAGGTTCGAACCCATAACAGGCAAGTACCAAAGTGACTTGTTCAAAGTTATATGTATTTTCTTAATCATTCTAAGACATCTTTGACAATCGGTGAAGGAAAACATCTTGTGGATGCCAAAAATTGGAATCTGAAATGGCCAATCCGCAATGAGCAAGTGTGGTGATCTATGCTTGTTCCTTCTCTATATGAGAAAAGGCCTGTGCTCAGCAGTGAAACATCTATATATATTATATATGTAAACAGCATACAAACATATTAACATACCTTACATAGATAGACAGGCAATATATAAATATAAAAATCACAATTATTGGAGGGGTCTCTTTAAAGCGTTTCTTACATTCTTAATTAAATAACAATCATTTTAATTTAAGTAAGCCATATAGTAAATAGACGTACAAGATTATATGTTGTGTTTTATATATTTACATATATACATCCGCTATAAAGACAATTGTATCGTACCCTCTTAGATTTTATCCGTATTTGCACATATTCTTGAGAACGTGGAGTACTTAAGGGCAGACATAATGGTTATTCTGGCCCGAGTCAGCTCTGATCGTTGTGCGTCGATTTGTGTACTGCCTACAATTACTACAATCGTTTACAGAGGCCAAGTGTATGTACATATAAGGAGGATAACGATATTGTAAACTTGAAAATTTTATGTGCAATTTTTGTTAAGAGTTTAAATAAGTATGTGCTGTGTTTGTTGACCTTAAACCTACTCTTACACTGGATGAAAAATACCTTCTATTGTATATTTTAATTGAAGCTGTTTAAACCCGGCGTCATTGTGGCCTGGTATATTTTACCCATGCTTACAGAAATAATTTTAGGTCAATAATATGTTTTCTAAATAAAATAGGAAATTATGTAGTCGTAAACATTATATAAAAATTAAATGTTAATTAACTATACTTTTAACAAATTAAAAAGAATTAAAATATACACGTTTCACTCTTTATAAGAACAATAATTTGTAATTTTATTTATTACAATAGCTTACTAACAAAAATTAATTGGGAAGGTACAAATATTTTATCAGTCTATTTGTAAAAATATATTATCTCAAAGACGAAATGTTATATTAGAAAAATTATCAAATATAAATAAGTAAGAAATAGAAATACCTCCAATCACATATTAATAATAATATAATAATAATAATATCTTGGGACATCTCACACACGGTCGTCTGATCCCAAACTAGGCAGAGCCTGTGCTATGGTAACCAGTCAACTGATAAACATACTTATATATTTTCTAAATACATACATATTATAGATAAATTACACCCAGACACAGAACAAATGATCGTGCTCATCACACAAAGATTTGTCCTGGGTGGGAATCGAACCCACGACCTCTGGTTTAGCAGTTAGGGTCCCTAACCACTAGACCAACAGGCCCGTCAACATATTTCGACTGTTAACCGTTTTTTTTTTGTAAGTTTAATTTTTGCTCTTATGAAAGTGTTCTTAATCTCTATTATTTCAGAATCAACTAATCGTAGTATGTACAGGGTTTATGAGTAAGCTCTCGTAAACCAAAGGGTGACCCTAGCTAAGGTCCGCGCCGATATCTTTACGATATCCGACCTCTGATGAACTGACCCACTGCGGGGCGGATCCTGGACTATCCTTATTGTTTGTCATTTAAACAATGTACAAATATTGTGTATAAATATTGGTCATTAATATGTTCCTATTAGGAAATAATTTTGAATGTTTCCATATTCGTTACTATATTAATCTATACTAATATTATGAAGCTGAAGAGTTTGTTTGTTTTTTTGTTTGTTTGTTTGTTTGTTTGTTTGTTTGTTTGTTTGTTTGTTTGTTTGTTTGTTTGTTTGAACGCGCTAATCTCAGAAACTACTGATCCGATTTGAAAAATTCTTTCAGTGTTGGATAGCCCATTTATTGAGGAAGGCTATAAGCTATATAACATCACGCTACGACCTATAGGAGCGGAGCATAAATGAAAAATGTTGCAAAAATTAAAAACTGTTGAAACTAAGACACGCGAGCCAAGTCGCGGGGGACAGCTAGTTAAGTAATATTACTGCTAGACACCTAACTCAGAAAGAGAGAACAAGTCAAAGTCATGGACTTATTGCATACCATGTGTACATTTTTTCTTCCGTAACAATTTTTTAGCTCTTATAAACTCAGTATAGCCTTTTGCAGGGACAGCAATACAATAATAATTATTATAAACACATCATAGATAATCAGTCTCTAAACATCTTAGTATATCTATACTAGTATTATAAAGCTAAAGAGTTTGTTTGTTTGTTTGTTTGTTTGAACGCGCTAATCTCAGGAACTACTGGTCCGATTTGAAAAATTCTTTCAGTGTTGGATATCTCATTTATTGAGGAAGGCTATAGGCTATATAACATTACGCTACGACCAATAGGAGCGGAGCATAAATGAAAATTGTCGTAAAAATTAAAAACCGTTGAAACTAAAACACGCGGACAAAGTCGCGGGGGACAGCTATAATCTATACTTATACTTAATTTTAACTTATATATATATATATATATATATATATATTACTTGACATGTTTTATATAGTTGAATGTATTAGTATTTTACATCTATAAACCTACTATATATTAAGCACTAAGCAAAAGGTAGCAATAATTTTGGTACTTATAGATTGGTAGTATTTAAACATTGGTATTATTTTTCCAGTTTAACAGCTACTGAAAAATGCAATTCCTATCACTGGTCTATCAAATCAAAGTCCTGGTAAAAATGGAACAAATTTTTTTAAAAAATTGTGTTAATTTTATAATGTCTTCCTTTTTTTAACTTCCTTTTTTTAAACCCTTCTGCACCTTCAAAAGCGTTAGTACACAACAGACCTTTACTTTATATTTGTGACTAGTTTCAGACTCAATAGGAGTCCCTAATTACGGTGGCGGCGGTGTCACAAGTTGAACTGCCGCCTAATATATACCTAAATAATTAGTGAAGAAATTGACCAAATAATAACATTGTTTCTAAGCACCGCACGTGACAAACCATCTTATCACTTTATAACAAGAACTACATCGATAATGATCTCAAATCTTATTCAAACTTCAGACGGTAGCCCAGAGTCCGTCCCTGGCTACCCAATGGGCCGTACGCGACCGAATTTAATTGCTATTCGGCAAACTGGCCAGTCTGGACGAGTAGAAACTGTTTAATGTGGAAACTAGCCAGTGTAGACCGCCCCTTTATCGCTCCAATAGATTAGTGTGGCATTTGTTTTATAAAAATAACTATTAAATTGTGAATTTGCGATTTTTGTACTGTGAAATATTCTGTTCAAAGGTTGGTCTTTGTAATGTTTTTGTTATTTTCTGTATCTCGCAAGATTCACAAGCAGACTTACGTCAGGGTTTGATTTCTTTGAATATCGAAACCTTTCCTTCTGACTATAATGATAAAACTGTTACTTTCTAAGAATCCCGACTCAATATAATTGAGTTAATTAATTATAATGGTTTAAAACAAAGTATTAAAATCCGTATCCATACTTAATATTATAAATGCGAAAGTAACTTTATTGTCTGTCTGTTACGCTTTTACGGCTAAACCACTGAACCGATTTTGATGAAACTTGGTATAAGGTAAGCTTGGATCCTAAGGTACGACATAGGCAACATAGGCTAGCAACAGCTATTAATTAACAATTATGCTAAAGTATGTTACTGATATTCTGGTACATAACAATAAAGTCTTACTTATTTAAATATATATATTTTTTATTTTTATTATATTTAGCCTGTACTTTTCCACTCTTAGGAAAAAGCCCCATTCCTTCCAGCTTTCTTGGTCCCTCTTTTCTTCCTGTCGATTCACAATTAGTATTAAAAAAAAATAACTTTCAGAAGTAATAATTTAAATAATAATATCATGTCCATACAAAACCAACTTATGTCCATCTATTACGAACACGGAATTACAGTGGGAACAAATAAGTCTTCGGGAGGGTCGCAGGTTCGATCACCGGTTGTGTAGTGACTTTTGATTGCCGTGGTTTAATGGATGTTCGCATGTAGCTGGCCCTTTAACGGTCGCCCCTGATGGATGGGCGATAATAAGAAATTGCAGAATTTTCTGATTGCTGATTTTGGTACTGGCGTATCAAATTGTATTGATTATTTTACTTATAGGGATAGTGCAATTGAAGGTTGGTGGTCGACTCCACGTTTTTCTTTAAATCTTTGAATTATTTTATATTTTCTTCATATTATGAGAAGCCCACTTTTAAGACACTTATACCTCGGATTGCCTCTGAACAAGTATTCTTTAGTCTTTACCAATGAATATCTATAGACAAACGAGGTAGATATCGCACGAGACATTTGATGCGTCAGAACTGAGCCATAAAAATTAATTTAATGTATTTCTATCTCTTTCCGTCTCGTACATTTTAAATGATCCGTTTTATTCCTCAATGACATTTAAATAGGGACAGTTTTTAAACGTCTCGCAGTATTGATATGCGTCATCTGTAGTTATATTTGACAATGTTTGGTTCGACAATATTAGGTTTGACATTGTTAGGTTTGATAGAACATCATTGGTATTTATACCAAAAATTACTAATGTACTATACGATAAGAGTAGAGATACTGATATATAGAGTTTTAGTACGATTACTTGTGAAATTTCATGTTGTTTCTCGAAAATAAGTGTCAGAAAAAAATTGTAGATTGTGACCCCTGAGTTAGTTTCGACATTGCTTCAGTCAGGAAATGTCAGGTACAGCGAGCTCAAGAAAAATACGTGTAAAAGTGATTGTATGTCCTACTTGCATAATAAATAATTTCGTTTGAATTCATTTCAGAAAGAATAATAGGTAGAAAAAATAGCAATATCATGGTTAAACAAAGCCAGCAATAATTACACATTCATTATCGAAACCCATCCAATTTGGGGACGTTAATCAACAATTCAACACAAAGAGATCAAAATAAAAAGGGGTTGTTTGTTAAATCAAGTCTTACAGATAAAAAAAGACAATCCTTGGCATCCCCCTTTGTCTCTTTATTTTTTCTTAATTTCAAGTTGATCCCAATCAGAAGTAAATTATAATGGTGAGTTCGCTAGAAGAATGTTCCCTTGTATTGTCTCTCGGCCTGCTTTTTTCTTTGGTCTTTGAAATCATTGGGAAGTGTATAGAGCTGTGAATCAGATAACTGGCAAATATCATGTGAATTAGGTAAAAAAAAATCTGAAATTACTTACGTTTAATATAATTGAAAGTATTACTTTATTTATATCGTGAATAAATAAATCAATATATAAATAAATTATGGGAGCTGAAAGACTTTCGCTTCTACGTTTTTTCTTTTACACATAATAATTAAAAATGGTCTACGCTATCAAAACCTTAAAAAGTCTAGTTTATGTGAAAGTAAATGTAAGTACAATTAGCAATTATGTTAAGCGTAGTAGCTATATCATTATAAAAAAGATATTCAATGTTTTTTTCTAAACAGTACAATCAAGCCTCACAATATTGTCACACTAAAACCTACAAAAATCACACCTAATCCGTCCCCAACAAAATAAATAAATATCAAACAAGAATACGCCGCGACTTCGTTTCCGCGCTCGAAGTTAAATTAACTTTTTTTTTCGGCTTTTTGTTTATCGGCAGGCATCTTAACCCTTCCCTGCTATATCGGCGACAAAATTGTCAAAGATGAGAGCAAACGTCGGCCTAAAATTGAATCTGTTATCGAGATGCCAATTTAGGGTTAACGATTCGATTAAGTAAAGAAAAGTGTTGTTTTTTTAATATTGAAGTGAAAAACAAGATGGCGGTGTTTTGGCGGGAATTTCCGTACTTTGGTTTTGTTAGGTTATGTTTGTTCTGGCTTTTATTGTTTTTATAATGAAGATTTTTAAGAGTTTATTTAATTATTGCCGGTAGTATTAGGCTCAATGATAAAATTTTGTCTTTAACTTTTATTTCTTTCATTAACTTTAAGTATTAGTTACAGGATTAAATATTAAATAGCAAAAGATACTTACATAACGACTAAATGAGTACCAATTTACACATTACCAACTTTTTTATTTTTACATTAAAATAAATTAAGCAATTTTAATATGTTTAATAAATTGCCAGTTATATATTGAAAAACAACGAAATATAAAAACCTTGTAAGTAGCATAAATTAACAAAACAAATACCAATATTCGTTATAACAAACACTACATAATAGGTTAATATTAAGCTATAATATTGCAATAAATCTGCACAAATAATAAAGTTAAAAAGTCTATTTGTTTACACGACTATAAATTTAAAAAACTGTTAATTACAAAATCCTCTTTCTAATCGACATGACATGACTCATATCTGCACAACAACTTTAAAAATAACCATAAAATCCGCCATTTTAAACCATAGACAACACACACTTGTATTAATTAGCTGTGGCATGAGTGTACACTCTACAGAGGGGCGCTAACTGTTCCGTTCTGTTCGCTAATTGAAGTATTCTAGATCACCGAGTCATCCGTGTAACTGTTGCTATGTAAAATAAATATAGTGGAAAAACAATCATTATTTTTATGTTCCTGAATAACAAACACATGATAATTTTTATGATAAAAGACTAATTGGCTATTTGACAGGACGGTGTAGACAAAATAATTGTACAATATGTAGCGTCGTATTCCTAAAAATCTGCAGAAGCTTCACTCAAAATGCGTAATGGAGCGTCGTATTTAGCTTTGTGGATGATTTGACGCCACAGCCGTCAATGTCACGTGACCGACTGTTTTAGCAAGATTTACCATTCATCATCATCATCATCATTTCAGCCATTAGACGCCCACTGCTGGGCATAGGCCTCCCCCAAAGATCTCCACAAGGATCGGTCCTGCGCTACACGCCTCCAGCCAGTTCCCGCAGCCCGTACAAGGTCATCACTCCATCTTGTAGGAAGCCTGCCCACGATTTACAATTACAAATATTAATTTCCTCTTAAAAAAAACATTTTTGAAAGAAAAAATGTAAAGAGTATAAAATAAAACTAAGTAAAATTTTAAATTATTTTCCCGGTTTCAGGTAGACAGCAAAAAAAAATATTATATCTTTTTACTTTTTGCAGTATTCTAATAGGCAGACTTAATGATATATAATATTTCTGTTCGAATATAATGCATAATGTTTTATGTTAGAAAAATCGGTAGATACTATTAGCTCGTAGGCATCAATTTTAGTCTAAAAACAGAAACAATTAAATAAAGCAGTTAAAAATTAATTGGCTCTACCAAAAATATTAAGATTAGCCAACATCATAACAATTCGTTCATCAAATCACCATATTTAAGATCAACCTCTTATTTAAATCCCTCAAAATATAGCAGAAACAATGATAAAATACAAAATTTGTCACGAAAAATTATACAGAAACATTTTAACCTTAAAATGTTGGCTTATTACTCAAAAACGCCGATCCCCGAACCAGTTTTTGGAAGACGTCAACTATTCGACCGCGGAGTCTTATCCGTTGAGTATTTGAATAATTTTTACATTTAAAATCATTCCCTACGACAACATCCAAAGGGTAACCTCTCAGAATCGCGACCATTGCCGCAAGATAAGGAGAAAACTCGATGAACCGGTTTAATTTATAAGAGGATAGCGAATTTAAATAAAATACATTGTTCAATTTATTGTTGTCGATATTTTTGTTAGCTGACATGTAGCTTTTTTGGAAATTGAAAGTCAAGTACAACGTTGTTTGAGAAAAAAACTAGACAAATGCTGGTTTTTGCCAGAAATAGACCAGGACTTCAGCACAAATTTTCTTAGGTACAAAAAGGTCATGAATAGTAATTGTCTCGATTTATTGTTACTATTTAACGTTACTAATTGGTAAATACTTAACAATGTAATGTATAAGGTATTATTGTAAAATACTTATGGCCATATTTATAAAAATCTCGATGGTGTCAAGCAATTGCTAAGAAACTTCTGAATTCAAATTTTCTATAGAAAAATGGAAACAAGAATCTGCTAATCAAATTATCATTGTCGAGATTTTTATAAATAAGTCCATTAATAAATAAAAAATCGATTTCTTTATCCTCTAAATCGCTACCTCCCACAACTTGAGCCGCCGAACAAATAAATTCCGAGTGATTCTTTTAATACGGATTTTAAGCAGATTTTCTGTAGAATAAGTAAAAACGAATCCGTCACTCCTGCTAAAGGTTTAACTCAGCTCCGTGAATATTTATAAGTTTTTCTATTATTTTATATTAAGCGTCTTCGAGGGATTTCAACAGCTTTTATTTTAATCATTCTATAGATAAATTTTAATTTCACTTATTTAAATAAGCTTCTTTTGAGAATATTTCTATTTTGTTTAATGTAATTTGGTTTTAGATTTACTTTTATTATGTGATCTTTGATAGTAAGTGCCTATTGAGAGTTTTAAAATAGTAATAATAATGTTTGACAAATGAATTTTATACTATTTTGAATTTCTATTGTTTTTTTAACGTAATGATTTTTGAGATTTTCATTGTTTTTATCACTGGTTCTATCTGAATCGCGAGTACGAAAAATAAATTATAAGTCAGTGAAAACATAAAAATATTATTTTTCATTGAATCAAGTATCAATCAAAATCAAATATCATTTTTTTTGACCTTTTTATTTATTTGTTCAGTTAAATGCACTCGTAAAGGCGGCCCGTACACGACTGTGTGGATTGATTAATCCCGATCGCGATCCGCGTTCGAAACCAATGATCGCGATCCAGATTGATATAATGTACGTAGTAGATTAAGCGATTTATGCATCAGCTCTTAAAATATCTATCTACATTATATCCTTCCTAAAATATATAATCTTTGATTTTGATCGCAGATCGCAATCGAAATTTCCTGGGAACCTGCCTATAGGTTATTTTTTTGCTATAGGTTATATTTTTATAAATTTATGCATTCCATAGTTTTTTTGAAAATCACCAATCAGCATCCTTAGTTCACATTCAACTCATAAAAAAAAGGCAAGCATTAAAATCTGTCGTCAACGAAACTAATTTCAGCCTACAACAACCTAGCAACAGCGTCATCCTAAACCCTAACAAATTTAGTGCGAGGCTGCCTACGCTACGTGACATCAACAAGATAATGTGGGCGTGGTATTTAGTGCTGCTCCGCGAAAACCTTTTAATATCAAATGAACTTAAAATTGGCACTTGTCAAATGATATTATTAGGGGAAGTTGTAGGAGATGATAGTGGAACCAATTTTCCTTTTTCAGGATTTCGTACCTAAAGGGTTACAACGGGTCCCCATTACTAAGCCTCTACTGTATGTCCGTCAAAAATTGAAGGACTCAATAAAAAGGTACGGAACCCTTCATACGCGAGTCCGACTCGCATTTGACCGGTTTTTGTTTTTTTATGTCTTGTGGATTTATGATATTCTAACCAAAACATTATCATAATGTTTACCACTTCTTACATGTTGTTTTTTTATATGTTTAACTAGTTTTAAATAAATACTTACCGTTAATATGAACACACAGAAAAAAACATTTCCTTAAAATAGTGGTATCAACAGCTCTATACCACAAGGCTATAACCGTCCTAATGCTAAATAATGGTAGTGCGTTTGATTACGTGTTTCAGCGAGAGTTTTACTAGTTAGACTAGTTTTGTTCGAAACGCGTTGCAGCATTCATGTTATGTGTAAAGGGCTTTATAACCTGTTAAATCCGATTACGCATAATGTTTAGGAACTTTATCACTGTTATGTATATAAACTGTTCTATGAAGGTTATATTAAGTGAATCTTTATCTTTTTAAACTGCACGGATAGCCAAGTTGTATAGGTCAGCACACCAATTGCTACAGTGCTATGAGCGACGTGCTGCGACGTGCTGCGGGTTGGATCCCCGCATGGAACAAGCATTTGTGTGATCCACAAATGCTTGTTCTAAGTCTAGGTGTTCTCTGTGCATGTAATATAAATATTTGTGAAACTCCCCGCGATACAAGTATTAAATTCCTCAGTGTGGGAGTCGTTTAAGTTAAACTGATTAAAAATAAGTATCAACTTACGTGATGTGGTTTACCAAAAGTGATCAACGCACACGGATTGCGCGAGCTGTCGACCGCTTACTTCATGAAGTCTTTAGTTCGAAAGTCGCAGGTTGAAGCAGTTGATACCGCCTGCTTCAAGGAATCCGCGTGCGCGGTCTAAGAATTAAACACAGAATTTAAATTGAGGTTCGACAGACGATTAATTTAGATTATAATCGTATAATGTGGTTTCAAATTAGTAGGTTAAATCTTGAGGAATTGGTTGAAGAAGTTTTTATGTAGATATTTATTTTATTGAACGTTATGAAAATTTTACGACACTATAATAATTACGTACTTTTTTGAAATAGGCTAATATAATAATAGAATAAAGCTTCGTGTTATATATCGTAGTATCTTCACCACTTTGCACAGATAATAATCAATTAAATAGTAAGCTAATTAAAAACGAACTTGTAAACTAAATGAATACATAATCACTTATTTCCTTGAAAGCCACAATAAATCAAGTGTAACCATCAAAGTATTAACAATTATAATTATACACGTCGACGTGACGGGAGGGGTAATGCGTTACAGTGTTTTGAAAATTTGATAACTTTACAAATTCGTAGGTTTGGAGCACACGTTGGGGAAATCTCGGGGACTCATTATTGTTTCTAGCAAGGCCCGGGGAGGATGCGTTGACGAAACACTAATGCCACCTTTTCGGCGATGATTTCGGAAGATTTGGATGAGGTAGTTTTAGGATGAAAAATATTTTTTCTAAGTTAAAAAAATAAGTGAGAATAATTTTGTATGGTGTTATGGTATGCGATAAAAATAAGAAAATTTTAGATTTTCACTGGCTGCCCCATTACCTTATTTGTGTTTTTTATTTTTCTTATATTCAGACACACCAAAAAATAGTGATCTGAACGTAAAACGTTAAATAAAACCGTTTTTAATTTTAGCATTTTTTTTCTTTTCTTTATTATGTAATTCAAGATTTATAATAAAATAATATTTAATACATTAAGAAATATGAAAGCTTTAGATGTCACTCACAAAGCTATCAAGTAAAGCATACTACGCCGTAGCCTAATTCGTAGCTCGTAGCAAGAACGTAGCGAGTGGTCGAGTTACGAACTGGATAGCCCTTAAGTGCCAAGTTCCAGATGGATTTTTGCTGTAACCGACTTTGTCTAATTGTGTTATGTTATTGAGAGAATATGTGTCAGCCTTCCATGAGTGGCTTCAGGGATATTTAAATTCATTAGGCGGACTTCTTATTGTGGTAATGGGGTATTATTGGACCCAGGACAGATGACATCTAAAAGGCCTAGAAGCATAAGTTGGATAATAATTATATGATTGTTGAACTAATGTTGTTTGCTCGAGTTTTACTGAGAGGAAAGTGAATATGACATAGTATGGAAATTTTTAATTAAAATTGTACAATAATACATAGTTAAAATATCCCCCTCCCCTTATATATGTTACAACCTTGATACAATACAACTGATTAATTTAGTCATAGATTTCAGAAAGTTAAAAATTACTTTATATTTCCTTCTTCCCCTTCAGTCATTCCCTTAATTCTTAGGAAAAGTACTGCCATCTTTTGATTAAGTATAATTATGTACCTAATACTAAATACATTGTTACACATATAAAGACAAAAAGGCAAAAAACACATGCCATGCACATTTTTTATAGTTAATTTTTGGCATTGACAATTAAGCATAAAAAAGTAAAAAAATATTATAATAGCCTATCGTCTTTTATCGTTTTTTTTGCACTAATAAAAAACACCATTTTTTTTCAAAACAAAGAATTTGGACCCTAATCTCATCACCAAACCGAAAAAAAAATCTTTTCAAATTACCTAATCGACAAACTTTGAACCCCGCTCTTTACAGACAAAAAGACAAACAGACACAGGTACAGTCAGAGGTCCCAAAGCACAAGTGTTGGTAATAGCATCATGTATCAATTCAAAGTCATCAACAGCCAACAAAAAAGTTTATCAAAGTAACATTAACTGCTTAACTCTCCTACTTTGTTTAAGTTGTCATCACTGAGTTTATTTAAGGCGTTTTAAGGAGGGTGTACACTGAGGTTTTAGTCGCTGCGTTAAATCATTCTTCCTTAGATACGTACTTTATAGTTTATTTTAACGTTTTTAGTCACAATATGTTACACGCATACAATTATGACTATTATACACACACAACTTTATTTCTGTGGCAGAAAATTAATGAAATATTAAAAAAAATATATGTTTTTAATAAAAACCAATTTTGTGACCTCGTTGGCACATTATATTACCACAAACATACGATTAAGGGTGTTTGAATTTTGTTTAAATTACATTGCAATAATTTAGAGATTTACTTAAAAAATTAACTCAGTAAGTTGGGTACATTATTTAACCTAATACATGTCTTACTTTAGCAATTTCAAGTGTACAATACCTCTAACAGGTTATGCTAATAAAATGATATTGTTTTCTTTAGAAAGTGCTATTAATTAAGAAGTATGGCAGTCGCATTTTATTAATCCCACCAAAGTCGGGAAGACCTATTAATGTCCAAAACTTCAGCTCTTTATAAGACACAACGTGTTGCCATCGCAATAAAATACAATATTATTTATCTAAGTTAATAATTCACAATTTTTATGGCAATTCTTGAAGAAGTTTTGTTGCTTTTTTTAATGTGAATAATGTTTGTTTGTTAGTATTAATGTTTGGAGGTGTAATGCAATTGGCTTTGTTTATTAATGGTTTTTTTCTTTATTATTATGGCTGTTTTCTTGATTCGCATTTTTAAGGCATTTTTTAAATTCTCTTTAATGTGACGTCTTATGCCTTTCATACATTATGATATTTGTTGATAAAGTTTACACATATAGGCTGATTTTTCTAACGCCAGATAATTTTTATTCGTAGAATAAAATTGACATCTGACAATTTTTTTTATGGGAGAACTGTAAAATTCAATATCATTCCTCGGATAAAACCATCTCAATCATTATCAAAATAAGAAATACTAGTAATGAATCCAGAATGTCCAAAAAGGTTTTTTTATATACCAACTTATAGCTTAATTTAAAGAATTTAATCAACATGACTAATTAAAAAATGCTTTTAAAGAGATCTGTCACCAATGAATTCAAAACTCAAATCTCAAGAAACCAAACTTAAACAAAACAAAATTAAAATTCACAATAATATTAACCAACGGACGTATCTTAAAAGTAAGAGAGAGAAGTATACAAATTAACAAAATCAAAGTTAGAAGTTAATACTAACTAACTATAATTTAAAATTAACATAAAACAACACTTAAAATTCGGAGCGACGCCATTTTAAACTTTATTTGGAGATATCCCGCGATAACTTGTTAAAATATAAATAAAATGACAATAGAATAATTACCTTAGGCAAACATTTGGAGGGTGCGTCCTGCAACCCTTTGGTTGTTCTGTTTTCCAACTGAAATGCACTGTGTTTTTGTGTGTTGAATTATGAGAATTAAGAAGTGGGTTTGGCGTTTTGTTAAATTTAGAAATTAAACGTTTAAGTTAGAATAAAATAAAATAGATTATTTATTGAATGTTGTAACAGGTAATATCAAAAACAGCTGGTAGTGTACATGACATTGATATCTGTAACATATCGAAAGGGTGTACATTATTGGTATAGTAGGTGTCTTCACAATAACATCGAATTAACCAAATAAGTATTTCTCAAATAAACTAGATGCTTAATTAACTAACAAACACAACAAACAAAATATTAGATAGCAAAGAAAAATAAAAGTAATTGTTTGGTTAGGGTTAAAACTTAGTAAGCAAGATCCCAAAAAAATAGCCAGTATGTATTTATATTACACCAGCTATTGCACCAGGCTTCGCCTGCGTGAGTGTCGGTTACAGCCTATGTTCAGGATAGTATATTAAGCGCATAAGTGATTACTATGATTTTCGTATTGTACAATCCACCACACAACAATATTAAGTAACAATTTGACCATAAAAACGCTTTTATGTTAAAGTAGTAAGGTTCAATTTCCCTTCTTGTAATCGACCAAAGGCGGCGACTTACAGTCCACCCATACACATAATTTTCAGCACAGCTCCCTGTGTTTTACCATAGATTTAACGTCAATATAATCTTCATTCAAAAATCCACTTTATTTTATTTAGTTAAGGTATGTTTTTCAATGTATGTAGTTAGGATTTTGTTAGAGGTAGCAATAAACTCTTGTTATGCAAATAATTATTCTGGAGCTATCGTCGTCTTATAATCAATAGTTTAATATCTAAAGATACCCCGTCGTGATTATTTCTTGGTTTATTCAAAATACTGATAAGGATTTAATGTTTACATTTAATTGGAAATTCGGTGAATATATGTAATACTTATAAAAGACATATATTTTATATACTTTGGGATACACATTTTTATTCGTAAATTAGTTTTATTATCAGTTTTTTATCAACTTACTGGCTAGCATCAATATTTATTGACTCACTTAGAAGAAATACTGTTGGATAATTTATAAAAAAAAAACGGGAAAATACACGTTTCGGCGGTCATATCAAAAACCAAAATTAAGTTTGTCTAATAAAAATAAAACTAGCTACTTCCTCAGGTAGCACAGCAAAATAGCCTATGTTACTCAGGGATAATGTAACGTTCTACTGATAACAGATTTTTTAAAATCGGTCCTGTACCTGTCGGTGTACCCAGACTTAGAACAAGCATTTATAAACCACACAAATGTTTGTTGTTCCATACAGGGATCGAACCCGTAGAGGCGTAGAACGTCGCGCACAGTGGTAGTGATGACCTATACCACTCGGCAATCATTGCAGATTTATATTATTACTATATTGCATTATAGATATTACAGTAGTAGTATAATATTGTAACTAGCAAAACACATAAGATCGAAAAACCATAACTCTAATTAAGTTTTTAAAATAGCACTACGTTTTCTTCAACGCAAAATGTAATCGTCAATTCAACTTACAGTAAACTTTTTTCTTAGAACAGCGGCTTACATCAAAGTACATGTACAACAAAACACAGCAATGAATGAACGTCAAGTATCCATGTCATTCCAATGGTCATAGTACTGAGCTGGTCATTCCGCGTCTTTCACTGCTGGACAAATGTTGACCGACTCTGAGTGAATACCAATGGTGGAGCGTTTGAATAAGATACTACACTGGAGTGGCATCTGGTCAAGTATGGGTCGAAAATAAGTTGAGCAGCCCTAGACATGTGGCATTTCGACAAGCGTTAACGATGAAAGAAATCGCTTGAATGACATTAAATGTATGGAAATGACATTTCGTTTTGATAAGTCACATGACTTGGACTTGTTACTTCCATACATTTAAACGATTCGATCAGTGTTATCGCTTGTCGATATGTCATTTGTCTAGGGGCTATACTTATAATAATTACATACTGGCTGACATTGCTCATTTATTTTTTTATTTAGGAAGATAGTTCTGGGTATAAAATTCATTAAAACAAGCCAACGAGCAAATCATTGCTTTTTTATGAAGTCATAAACTAAAAGAGTAAAAGTATTTTTTTGTGGTTGGGAAGGTTCTTGAACCAATAAAATATCCTTTCATAAAAACGTTCCATATTGGGAAGTATTATATTAACATGCCTAAGTCACAAAACTTACGTTCCCTTTTGAGACAAGCTTAAAATGATGTCAACAGATTCCATTTTTATTTCAAGACTTTTAAATTGAAACATCGATAAAATGAGAAGAATAGGGAAAAAAGAATCCAGACTTCTAACGCCAGCATTATTTATTAAGTGGCTCTATTGAAAAAAAAACAAACACACAGTCTAGTTACTCGCCTCTAACTATCCTATTCAAACGAGGCACCGCCGTGTCGCGCATGTAATGATGTCCTATTGACTTGCACCGGTCCGAGCATTGAAAGAAACGTCTTCCGGTCAGTGTAAACACAGCCTAATAGGCCGCATTCATACGATTCAAAGGCACGATTGCGACTTTCGGTATCACAGACGGGAAAGGCTTAGAATGAGTGGACACCGTTTAACATGTGTGTATTCGGCTTAACTTTATACTTGGTGTTATCAAAGACTTATTGAGGCAAGGTTTGGGGAATACAGATTAAATTTACCGTACCTACACATATTATTATGTCTTCAGTGTCCAAATAAATACAAAAAAAAACTTCGTAATTATTTAAGTAGTTTTTTTACATTTTTTTTATATGGTTTATTTATCAATGTTAAAATAGTTTCTGTTTACAATTTTAAATA
Source organism: Diachrysia chrysitis (assembly GCA_932294365.1). Lineage (NCBI taxonomy): Eukaryota > Metazoa > Arthropoda > Insecta > Lepidoptera > Noctuidae > Diachrysia > Diachrysia chrysitis. The sequence goes on along the minus strand of OW028660.1, from coordinate 10,699,658 downwards.
TATACAAACTTAACTATATTATATACACATCAAATTTCAATTCATTCTATCTTCTCTTTGTATTCTAATTATGCTTGGGCCAAAGGTCTAAAATAATAATCAAAAGAAGGAAAAAAAGGTGTGTTTTATTTAGTAGTAGTCAAACTACTTATTAATTTCCCGAGGTCATACGGATAGATTCGTTTTCTTGATAAAAAGAGCCTCATTTCAGGAACAATTCATTTGCTTAAAAATATCTCCATAACTCGCACGATTTAAGAGCATCTATCTATGCATAGAATTAATAGATATTACAAAACAAAGCCCCCCGTCTTTCTCTTTGCCTGTCTGTCTGTATTGCAATAAACTCAAAAACTACCGAACGGATATTCAAATGGCTTTCACCAATGGATAGAGTGATTCAAGAGAAAAGTTTTTGTGTATAATTCACTAGCTGTCCCCCGCGACTTTGTTCGCGTGTTTAAGTTTCAACGGTTTTTAATTTTTGCAACATTTATCATTTATGCTCTGCTCCTATTGGTCGTAGCGTAATGTTATGTAGCCTATAGCCATCCTCAATAAACGGACTATCCAATACAAAAATATTTTTTCAATTCGAACCAGTAGTTCCTGAGATTAGCGCGTTCAAACAAACAAACAAACTCTTCAGCTTTATAATATTAGTATAGATTAATGTTTTTTCTACCCTTGCAAAGTTAGCGGATCGCTAGTGTAAGATAAAAGTAATGGAAAAATCCATATTTACTAGCAAAGTTCGTATCACATACTTGCTTACATAACTCTACTACAAACAAACAAACATTTATCCCCTGTCCAATATAGTGGCGCAACAGTTGCCCAACTAACTTGGAGCGTAGGCAGCTTCAATATTTGCCTTCCACAATGCGTATCGAAAGTTTCCCGTACGTCACAGTAATATGGAAGCTTAGTATTGACTCCAAGTTACATTGGTCTCATATTGAGTAAGTTCTATGAGTAATGGTTTGGTTTACTCGCTTTGATATAACTGTCTTGTGTTTCTGTTTTTATTTTGAAGTTAGGCTTATGGTGTTAGTTGTTGCAGTATCTGTTTATTGTCTAAAACTATAATACCCAATTTGGCATAGATGTAAAATATTAGGCGAGAATTTCTTTCGATTTTCTCTTTAATACTTTTGGTTTAGAGAAACGGTTGTTTATTGATGATTTTGCTTACTCTACCACCAATTGAATTTAATTTTTATAATTTTATTAAATAAACCTATAAGATCGTGTATTCTGTAACCTAACTAATAGTCATGTTAAAGATACTTTAAAAAATATTTAGCTGCCATACTCAGAGACGTCAGAGAATCGATTTAAGGGTTTCCTTAGTAGCGATTTAAGTAAGTTACCTCTGAAAAAAATCTGAGAGGCTGCTTACTTAAATCGTAAATAGGAAATTCCTTCAGTAACTATTAACGTTTATGAGTAGGGCAGTTAGTCAATTAAGGATACCTATTTATGTCATTGAATATTTTTTTTACGACTCGAATCTACTCGAAATGTATGTCTTCTACATAACTAAATGAAGAAGAACAATTCCAATGTCAAGTTAAAGAAACGCACCCTAACCCTAACGCGCCACAGATTTCCATACCAGCATAACCCTTCGCGTGTCCAAACAGGCGAATCATACATAATCCCTAATTAGCCGGCACTGCAAACTTTCTTGGCACACCCCTGGATTGATTAGAGATCAAACAATAACCCTTGAGGCAGCCCTGTGAGCAACTATGTCCAAGTTGTACATTTTGAGTTTTGGATGTAAAGTGCCCATGATTTTCGTAAACTGGTTTAGTTATTGAATTGTTAAGTTTGATATTACAGTACTATTAGATTTCTGATAAGAATAATTAAATATTTAAAACTTTGTAAAGGGTAGATGAGTGGGCACGAAAAGTCAAAATCGAATTAGTCCGTCAGTAAGATAATAAAAAATATGGATACGTATTTTTTGCTTGAAGAAAAAACTAAGTAGATAAAACGAATCAAAGTTCATGAGTAGAATAGTGAAGTCATGCTTTCTTATAAAATGTACAAAATCGTGGCGTCATGCGACATGTCAAATCAATTTATCGCAGTGAGTTTTTTGTTACGTAAACGTCTCTGGATGGTGGACCTTATGGTTTCGCCAAAAAGTCTGCTAACTGCAAAAGACATTTTTTAAAATAAATAAAAATCTTACATAAACATAGAAGAATACGTGTCTAATATTTTTCATTGATCAATCAGAAGGTAATTAAAAAAATGTCGTTTACCTTTAAAACGGGATCTTCCTGATGGAACCTTAACTCATACATGTACTACTCCAAGACAGGTCCAAAGGTGGAATATTTGCCGAGGAAGTTCCTGACCGCTGTTGACACTAGCGATTTGTGCCCCACCATTTCTCTAACACGTTAGTTCGAGTTATTAACACAATCTAATTGATGTTTGCCTGCTAGCAGCGGTTGCAGGTGTAATACAGTTATGAACTTGGTCGTGGTTGGGACTAATTATCCTGTAATTAGCTGGGCCTCTTCAAATGTCGAATTAAAATTGTGGTCTGCTTGAAAGCCTGGTAAGGATATTAATGACTTTTATCCGTTGCTAGCAAAATGTATAGATATAAGTGATTTATGATTTGTGAAGATTATGAAAACATCAAATACTGCTTCAAGACTGTCTCTAAATAATTCATAACCTTTCTTTTCTGTTGTCAAGTAAAATGTGGCTTCTTTAGCAAATTTATCAAAATTATAATAGAAAAAATTAAAAAGGAAATTGAGGGTATATTAAAGAATAGACAGACACATCTAACCTTGGGTGTAGATACTGTATTACTCCCAAAACAATTGAACATCTGTTATCTTGTCCATATTCTTTTCTTGTCCATAGTCATATTGTATCTCGGCAAATATTCCATCTGATGCCTTTACACATGCACACTGGAAAATTTAATAAAAACTACATATAATGCCGTTCTTCGACATAATATAGATTATAGATTACCATCGACACGCTAAGAAAAAAGAAAAAAAACGCCAGTTCTTTTTACTTCAGTAGTTTTTAATACTGATAATCTATTGCATAAATCTCTACACCACAACATGGCGTAACCTTATACCTAATATTACTTACAAAAATATAACGTAGAACATAAACCAATAATTGAGTTCATTGCCTAATAACAAAGAGTAATCAAACAAAAAGCCTACATATAAAAATGGTTGGCAGAGAATCGCTCGTTCTATCAAAATCATTAAAGTTAACGCGAGGACAGTTGCGCTCATATTTCGATGGATACGCCCAAATTTCCATCAAATATATAATGCTGTCCAAAATATAAGCGATCAGCGATAATGACAAGCCTATCAAACAAAGACAATAATGTGGACAACATCACATACATTGCTCTGAACCCAAAGTATGTAGCTAAAGCAATTGTGTCATGGAATTCTGAGACAACGAAGGTACCACAAGCACCCAGACCCGAGACAATGTAGAAAAGTGGTTTTTTACATTGACGCGCCATTCGCAACACTGACGCGTCATGAGCCCATAATTATGGGCGAAGACCAGTGCCCTTACTCTTCAATTAGATTTTAATTCTAATGCAATGCCAATGCAGAATAGGCATGTTTCCTATTTTTTTTTATGTCCGCCTTGTAGATTTACGAATTTTATTGGACACGTATTTTTTCTTTTTTCCTACAAACAAAAAATGATCAAATAAAATACAGAGAACGCAAATTATGCGCGACGTCACTCCTCGCTACAATTTTTACCAAGGCGTGGCGTCATAAGCCCCCACTCCGAAACTTTAAAGCGCTGTATCTTTGTAAGTTTTTATTGTTTTGATAAAAGAAAAAATACGTGTCTAATATTTTTTTATTATCTAACTGACGGACTAAATAGATTTTAACTTTTCATACCCAGGAAACATCCCTATTGATAGTAGTTTAGCAGGCAGAAGATTCATTTAATTAAAAAAAATGTGAGCATTTGTTCTGTGTCTGGGTGTAATACATCGATAATATGTATGTATTTAGAAATATATAAGTACGTTTATCAGTGGTCTGGTTGCCGGCTCTGCCTTGTTTAGGATAAAATGGCCATGTGTGAGTTGTCCTAAGATATTATATATTATTATTATAATACTGGCTTGCTGACACCGTAAAAGATAATTACTTGTTTGTTATTAATCGCTTAAGTCTATATTCTATACCATTATCGCATGCCAAGCCGCTCCCATAATTCTGTATAGAACACGATATGCAAATATGAGATATAAAGGTAATATTTCGTGATAACGTTGTGGTAATTAATAAAATATGTCCCGTTTCGTCGTTAGTGAGGATTGGGGCCGCGCCATACTAGGTTTGATTGTTACATTACTTGATTTATTACACGGTGACCTTAATTAGATATTTTTGTTAAATGAAGTGTCATTTTGTGTTGATTGAAAAGATTGTTATAAAAAATAATGTTTTTATTTGTCTGATGTTTATTTGAAATATTTTGGATGAAATTTTTATCTTGACATTGTAAGACATTCATAAAATGTGTCAATAGTATATTTTTAAATAAAAACTAAATAAATTAATTATCATTTGAAATGTTAAGTTAAGTTATCTTTAAGAATTTAGGAGATTTAAGAAATCTATCTTTTGTTTTATTATTATAGATTATATCAATTATATCAAATAATATCGATTAGATGAAAATATAATTAAAGAAACAAAAAAAATTGTTAGTATTAAGACATGACCACAATTTAAAAGCTGTCGCCATTTAATATAATATTTAATTAATACCTACCTAATATTCACAGAACACGCCTTCAACAAAACTTTCCACAAAAATAATGACCATAACATATAAAGTCAAATTCTAATCAAAAAGTGATTTATAAAAATTTTAAAAACATACCAAACCCACACTAGTCAATTAGTACATTAAAATACCAGAGTAGGTACATGCGCCAACAAAAGTGAATTAGTGTTGTAATATTAATAACAGCTAGATTGCATGCGTTACCACAATTAGCAGGCATTCTGTTACATGTTTGATTTAAATATTGAGACATTTTTGTTTGTGTATATACTTCACATTTGATGACGTTTTGGTGACAAGTGTACCATTGTAAGAACTGTAAAAACAATACGAAATTTATGATCGTAAAATTATAAATAAATAGATTTAAGATTTTAGCGATAGATTTAAAGGAAAATAGATGTTCGTCTGACTCTGAAAATATTAGAGTGAAGGATTTTTGTCATTAAAAGATGAAGCTCAAAATATATTTCCATATAAAAACATACTTCTTATATTATTATTCTTAAAAGATAACACCAATTATAAAAGGTCTGCCCAATACTGTGTTTTGTTCAACGCCACTACCATCACCGGCAGTGTTATTAAATAAAGATAAACAATAGCAAAAATATCGGATTTCACAGCAAAAATTTGACAATTACTCCTGTCAAATTTGTAATTTGTATTCCGTTATGGCGATAGGTAATAGTCCAGTCATTTAAGCTTAAATTAGGTAAGAATCTCGGAATTCGAGATACCCAGCTGTAAGTTTGTAAATACTTGTATATTGACACCCTAAAAGTTGTCTCAAAACCTACATATGGTAGGGTGTGCGCAACTATTGAATTTCAAGGTCAAAGGTCACAAAAATCGGTTTTTTGTAAATATTTCATTTCTTATGGGTTTTTTGCTATTTGTATTTATTATCAATATTGTAGAATACAAAATTCTCTACAAATTTTGTTTATAATTTTTTTTTATACGGTGAACCGTTTTCGAGATAGAGGGCGGAGAGCAATCAACATTTCAAACGTGTATATTATCAAGTTCAAACTTGGTTAGGGCATGATTTGGAACCCAAGGTATGGGGTTGGGCAATGCGAAACGATTTTCTGGAGCCTATCATGACAATTTTACCACCTGCTCAAGAAGATTTGCTAAATACAATTTTCTGCAACTGCAAGATTGGATGTGGTTCGCGATGCGGATGCAGGAAAGCGGACTTGCAATGCTCTTTAGCTTGTCGCCAATCGGCAATCGGCAAGCTTGTCTCAATGCTCTACCATATCAAAACGACATTAACGAAGATGGAACCTTTGACCCCGAAATCATGGAAGAACTTGAGACAAATGTGGTTGAAGACGATAATGAAGACCAGTTTGAAATTTACCAGCAGCCGGAAGACGACGATGAAGAGGAAGAAGATGATTAAATTTATAAATTGTAGTTTTTGTACCCTTTATTTCATTTTTTTACTTTTAATAAAAATAAATGTAGTTGTAAAAATAAATGTACCTATTGAATGATATTTTTTAATAAAAAGATTTATTCATAATTTATTTGTTTTTTTTTTCATAATGTAAGAAGTTATTAATATTATTTAGATTAAAATTCAAATATAATTCATATATATTCTTTAACAATTCTGCAATTACATGGGCAGGTAAGTGTTGTTAAATAAATTAATACTGAATAAAAAGTGGATAGGTTAGGAAAAAAACTATAAAATATAATATAATAGTTAATAAAAATTGACAAATATTTATTATCGATAGTCCATCAACTATTTATATGGCGCATTTTCGACCGGAGGCACCGGTTGACCTGAAGTGATGCTGTGACCGCGCGCTCTCCGCCCTCTATCTCGAAAACGGTTCACCGTATAAAAAAACTTTCTTAACAAAATTTGTAGAGAATTTTTTATTCTACAATATTGATAATAAATACAAATAGCAAAAAACCCATAAGAAATGAGATATTTACAAAAAACCGATTTTTGTGACCTTTGACCTTGAAATTTAATAGTTGCGCACACCCTACCATATGTAGGTTTTGAGACAACTTTTAGGGTGTTAATATACAAGTATTTACAAACTTACAGCTGGGTATCTCGAATTCCGAGGTGAACTTACTATAATGACTGGACTATAACACGAATTATCATTTTGAAAGGACTAATTATAAAATTCTCGTTGTCAGATGCAATAGTTTTGCAATCGCAACTTTCCACTGCGGGGCGTCAACGGGAACGATGACGCGCAGATATAGTCGGCTTGATTTCGGCGAGAAATAATCTCGTTATCTGTGACAAGTGCGGTGGACAACAGACTTATTCTTCTAATCCATAATCTAATAGCTTCTCTACAAAAAAAACATAAATATCTATAATTTATTCAACATCTTTACTTACACATATGGTTAATTAATTAGGTAGGTATTTAACACATTCGTAACTAAAATAGTTAATTTTAAATCTATCAAAAATCCTCATCAAAGCCCGTTCTAACCAAACTCATGACATTGATATCACGAAACTATTTTCATATCAAAAATAATTTAACAGGCCGAGTGGAGGTCAGTCAATAGACGGGCGCGGCCAGATTATAGGACTATGTGATGTAACTGAATCACTTTATATAGAGCGCTCGACTTACAGTTCTCTAACCCCCAGTTCCTGAAAGGCTGATCAACACAAAAATTTGTTAATCACCTGTCAAACTTCATGTTAAGCGCTGTGATTGGTTGTTAGTCCTTTAGTCAACCAATCACAGCCGCATCAAATGATTTGACAAACAGATTAAGTTGATCAGCCTTTCAGAAACTGTACCCCCAGTTTCTGAAAGGCTGATCAACTTAAGAAAGACCTAATTTTAGTTAAAACTTCATGTTTGCTACTGACACAAAAGGGCATTATGCTGGTATTATTATATGTTATTTGTATGGATGCGATTACCTACAATACAGAAAATTAAGAAAAAATATTTAAAATTTTAATCTAGAGACAAACTTAAAAAAACTAATAAAATAGTTTATAATAATATTAGCACGCACCGGGTAATTAAACCTTTGTTTCTGGCACTGATCAGGATTGGTCTTTTTAAATTGATTACACAATAGTAATTTCTTGCTTTGTTTTTGTAATGTCCGTTTTGAGTAAATATATGATCAATGTATTTCGATATGTGCTTGTGACTTTGAATTAAAATTACTGGAATTATAAATATGACTAGTACATCTTCAGTTACGACCAGTAAAATACTACTTCTCCTTTCGCGGGTCTGCTGGTAGAGATTTCTTTAGAAATAAGCAGTACCCTTGTACATCTGTTCTATTATTTTGCTTCTTAAGATTTTGTGCGTACAAAAATGATTAAATAAATAAATATTTGTACAAAAAATACTTGCTCCTCAATTTTTAAACTATCGCGCTGCAAGTTTATAATAATATTTACGTAGCAGTCTGCTTGCAAACGACCGGTGTAACCTGGTCGAATAGTCAAGCGTAAAGGTATTTATGTTGGCGCTAATTCCCGTTACATAATATATTATTACTTGTTACAATAAACAAGAACAATATTCAACAAAGAGGGATGGAACTGAACCGCTCAACTTACACGAAATTATATCTACCATACATTTAAATCTATTAGGAAAATTAAAAAAATCACCCCCACACGCACAGATAGCCATCTTAAATAACATTCTCGTGTGGTTCCGCACCCATGCAGTAACAGTTACATTTCATACAATTATTCAGTGACAAACACTTTACGAATCATTAGTTTTTATTTAATATTTTGTAAGTGATTAAAAAGGGTTTGCTTGTTTTTGTTTATGAATCTAACATGACTTGTTCAGTTGTTTAATATGTATGTAAACTAATGTTCAGAGTAATTAATATAAGTCATGGGATGAAAATGCATAACAAAATGCAGAGGAAGATCGAAAGAGAGATGAATGGATTGTGTGAAAGATGATATGAGAAAGAAAGGAGTAAATGCTGAGATGACGAGTAGTAGAGATGAATAGAAGAAAAGCTCACGTTGCGCCAAATAATTAAAATTGGAAATAGGGCAGGAAGAAGAAGTAGAATAATTAATGTAAGTCTTTAAGTGTATCATTGGGTCGCTCTTGATGCAAAAGACGGAAGACCGGCAGCGGGAATATAACGCATCTTACAAAAGGAATGCGATAGAATTTTATAGCGACAATTATACAATTTTTGCTGTCAAATTTGTAATTTGTATGCCGATACCTAATACGAATTATCATTGTAACAGCAATAATTGTTGAAATTTTACAGTCGCTTTTCTACTGCAAAAAACTAGCAAAGATTGATTGATTAAAAAACTTAATCCTTACTAATATTATAAATGCGAAAGTAACTCTGTCTGTTTTTACGCCAAAACTACTGAACTGATTTAAATGAAATTTGGTACTCAGTCTAGAGCCTGAGAAAGGACATAGGATACTTTTTGCCGCGATAACCGAAATCCACGCGGGCGAAGCCGCAGGAAACAGCAAGCCAATGTTGTAATTAAAAAAAATATATACCATTATCGATGAAATAATAATTCATTGTCTGGAGTCTGTTTTATCTAATGCGAAACCACTCTCAACAGATCAGTCATATTCTTAAAAAATAAAAGTATAGATAAAAATGCTTAATCCACTTCACATTATTAATTCATCACACATCCAAAGCAGTAAATATAAATATATCGGCACATACGAGTCTTAAATGATATCCATACGTATCCAGCCTCCCCAACATTAAAAATGGACAACCCTATTATGAGACGAATGACATGCGAACGAAAGAAATCACTTGACGTTCTTACACTGAATATTTTATACATCATTACAGGTTACAAAGTTAGTGTGCTTTTGATAGGATTTTGAACTTGATGTCCTTGTAATAGGGCTCTGTTATTAGGTGTCAAAGTCAAAAATTTGATCTTTCAAGTCTTCGAAATTTATTAGATTTTGAGACGTTATAGGTACTATAATGTTTTTAAATATAGGTAGGTACTACTGATATATCCGATTAATGTGTACCAGAACTCGGTTGAACTTAAATCAAGGGTCGTAAATTCCATTCTCGAGTCATGCTTATTGGTGTATGGCCTGTAGATTGTAATTATTCCTTAAATTAATTATGTGTCAAAATACAAAAATAAATACGTATAAAACCTAGTTAAAAAAAATTGGTTGCCTGTAAAGTCGGTATACGGGCGAAAGTTTTACGTGACAACGACTGTCAATGTCAATGTCTGTCTCTCTCGCTCTTAGGCGGGCTAACCATGCCCGAGTGGAAGGGACGCGTGCCTCTCACTCGCTCTCATTGTGAGCGCATAACGTGAGCGGAGCGTTACCCAGTTTCTTGAAGTGTCACCCGGCAAACCAATTTATAAGACGTTGTCACGTCAAAAAAAAAGTACTCCAGGACTATTTTTAATAAAACATGTTTAATAAGTCAATCTTTATTTAATGATAAACATTTGCTACCTCTGGTATTTCTAACTATATTAAAACTAGCTGTCCCCCGCGACTTCGTCCGTGTGTTTTAGTTTTGCATTTTTGAAACATTTTTATTTATGCTCCGCTCTTTTTGGTCGCAGCGTAATGTTATATTGCTTATAACCTTCCTCAATAAATGTGCTATCCAACACTGAAAGAATTTTTCAAATCGGACCAGTAGTTCCTGAGATTAGCGCGTTCAAACAAACAAACAAACTCTTCAGCTTTATATATTAGTATAGATATATAGATTAATGCAGCGAATATTACGAATGTTACCATCATTTTTCGCAACATCAAAACTTTACTTTATTATTTTGGACCTTAAAACCATTGCAGGAAACAATATTTCTGTAACTGAAATACCGGGAATACCGTTCTCCGCACGTTTTGTCCAGTAATCCAGTATTTAGTGAGATCCTGCTGACGTCAGCATCGACGTTCGCTCATCATGAGGTATCTTGTGGCCCGCTGAGTGCGGTGTTAATGCTAACTACACACGGATGGGTAGGAAAGACAGCAAAGCTATATTCTGAAAATATTCTTGCTTACATTAATTTAAAATGTCTCATAACGTCACTCGTCGGCAGGTTTTGTGCGCAAGCATGATGTAATATCCCCCACCTCTAAACTTTGATAGTTTTTACTTATTTGAAGAAAGAAAAAAATACGTGACTAATATTTTTTTATTTTCTAATTTACGAACTAAATAGGATTCTAATTTTCATATCCAGTCAACATCTTTATCGAGCAAGATCTAAACAGGCTTGTAGGTACTTATTTCTTTCATGTAAATTGGTTATAATTGTTATCCTCTACTAGTCTTTCTTCATCCGCATTCTACGCCTTTATTAAAAACCATTTATTGGTCAAAAATTTTTGAGTGTTGCCAAGTTTGATGAATTTGAACGTCTGCGTGTCAGATAAGCTTCATTCGTAGCGGTTTGTATTGAAATTTTTGAATATGCCAACACTCGAGAATTCAGCTTTTGAGTGTATCCGAAAATATTCGGCGTAATTATACAAGCAAGGGTAGCGATTTTAGTTCGCATGTGTAGTGCTCATCACTCGGGTTTGCTCGAGATTTTTATGGTAATAAGGAAATTTATGTATGGTAACTATTAACTAGCGAATTTTGCTTGGTGTGTGAAGCGATTTAATTGAATATTAATATTCTGAGATGAGTATGTACTATTTTGGGGAGTTATTATATTGTTTGATTTACTCGTCTGAATAAGGTACCTACCCAAAATATTTTGTTACATGTTCGTAGTATAATATTTCATAACGTGTTCATAGACTTAATAACTATTTATTTCCTGAAAGCTAGCGCTCCTTGTAACTCTTAATACATTGTTAAAACCAATAATGTGGTAGATGGCTAATTTACTTTTATGTCCGTCAGAGACAGAGATAGAGAGATACACATATTTTTTTCTTATTTAACATAACCAAAATCACAACGATACATCGTTTGAAATGTCGCATGATGTCACAAATTCGTGCATTTTGTGTACAAACATGACATCATTAGCCCACATTCCTGAACTTTGATTCGCTTTGTCTAAGTGGTTATTTATATTTAAAAAAAAAAAAAAAAAAAAAAAAAATGTAGACTTATATTTTTTGACGTGATAACGTCTTTAAAATCGTTTTAGTCGGGTGACATGTTCAGAAACTTGTGTCACACCAAAACCTCACGAGCGCGATCGCAGGTATAACGAGAGAGAGACGGACCGATCTCCGTGAAACTTGTCACGCGGAATCCTCACGAGCGGTGGCTGGCATAGCGTTCGAGTGAGTGGACCGATCTTCCGTCTCTCTCACTCTAGCGGCATACAAACGAATGGAGATTTTCTCGTGCGGTTAAGTTTTCGTTGAATGTTTAACAGTGAAACAAACTATGAAAATTTGAAAAAATTGTTATCTTCATTAATTCCTTACTTCCCAAAAACTTATATCACCAATAAGACGTTATCACGTAAACATCTCGATCGTAAACCTACTTTACAAACAACCAATTTTTTATTATCTAATTTTGGGATTAATTGGATATTGGCTTTTTATACCCCGTTATCTACCCCATTTTCTGGAATCACGAATATTTAATAACAATTCTCAACCATTAAACTTACTTTTTGAACTATAATTGCATCAATTTTTCCCAAAAGATACGAACTTTCCAATTCAATTTCTTTGATAGACAAACGTACCTACGTTTTTTTCCGTTTTGCATGCTATGAGAATAATCCGCGAAATCCAAGGGGAGACAGCCTTGTCTAGCCACTCGCAACTGTAATGTGCACACCATGAATGTAGATGAAGATATGATGAGGTATCACGATGGTATATTCAGTTTTTTTTAACTGCACAGTTAATCCTATCTGACCTCCACAACCTATATTACTGGGCAAAGCATGTCTTATAGTAAGACTGTGAGTACAAAATCTAACATGGTATAAAAAATATCATAGCGTTCTTTCAGTTACTGATTCTGAATAAACTTTTGTATAATAACTTTCGTGAGGAGTATTCATAATTATTTAAATCAAAACGGTTTACTCAAGTCGCGAGTCAGTTCTACTCGCGACACCACCGCCGCGTCAGCTCATGATTAAGGACTCCTATCGAGTCTGAAACTAGTCGGGCGATCCCGAGAATATGCGTGAATAAACCGTTTTGTTTTAAATAATTCTGTATAAACCGTTGGATTTTTTAGGTTTCGCATATAGTCAAAATAAGCTTTTTTAAAAAATTTCTACTATTTATTCTTGCTTTCGTAGCTCCAGCATCAATGCACATGGTTTTGTTTGCACAAGCTTCAGCCGTCACATTACGTAGTCGTTTCTTTGCCTCGGCCTGTCAGTTCTTCGGAAGCCATTTTTGTTGCGACTTTATGCTGATGGAAGGTGGAATCTGTTGATTGTGTACCTACCTACTAACTTTTAAACTATTGCACTGCATGCTTATACACGGGACAGGTAGACAATCAATTAACACAACCTCGATTTTCTGCAAAGTCGGTTATTGTTCAGAAAACGAACACACGGTCACTGTAGTGTGCGGGTAGTTAAAGAATTGGGGGAAGATGAAAAAGCGGAAAATCCTTACTAATAATATAAATTCGAAAGTAACTCTGTCTGTACGTCTGTCGTGCTTTTACGCTAAAACTACTGAACTGATTTAAATGAAATTTGGTACACAGATAGTCGAGAGCCTGAGAAAGGACATAGGCTACTTTTTGCCGCGATAACCGACATCCATGCAGGCGGAACCGCGGAAAACAGCTAGTATAAAATAAAATTGTACCTATGAATTACACTAATACACTACATTGGGGCTAATTAACAGTAACTTATACGTAAAATTATTATTCCTTAGAAGGTAGTTATAATAGGAGAAAATTACAAAAATGACATACATTAATGCACACAATATTATAATAAAAATAAATTACCTGATCGCTACAAACAGTTTCACGGAAAATTTAATTATCTAAAGTATCCAGAATACTTATTACGAGTCATGTTTATGTTGATATCTATGAGACGTCACCCCAAACGCAAAGATACAAATAAGAAGCTAACAAATACAATTATTCAATGAATCTACAGCACGACAATAACATCAGACACATTTCCTGAGAACCATATTTGCATATTTTAAAATATTTACAAACCTACTGCGTGAACGGGAGCCGCCGCTGCCGTACAAACTTAAACGCAATCCCAAAAATATCAATAATCAACCTTATTGCTTACTGAATAGAGTAGCTTATAAAGGAAGGTATAAAATTGCCCAAAATACCAATACCATTCGTCCCCCCCAAACCATATCATGCATTGCAAATGTAGAACGTCACTGATAGATACCGTTTTCGCGCCAATATCGACTCTAATGTCAAACGATAAGAATTTGAGGTTAAGAATTTCGGCGGCAAAAGTATAAAAGTGATATATTTAAAATTCAAAGAAACGATATCGGGTGTGCATACAGTTCCATTTTTGTGGGATCTGGATACTTTACGACCGTTGTGGGAAATACGACAGTTTTCCTTTTTTTTTTATAAATAGCTCTCGAGAATTTATTATGCGTCCTCGGGCGCCATTTTTTAATCACGCGTGAGTGTTGCCAGTTCATACAGGTAATTTGTTCTGCATTGTTTTTAGTTTTTATTGCTGCAGATATTTTATTGTAAGGAGTGCTCTGCCAATTAGTACAAGGACTTCGTGGACGTCATGCTGAATGGAATCCAACCGTTATTGCTTTATAACATTGTTCATGTGAGTTAAAAAAATTACATTTTACATTCAAGTTAATTTACTGAGACTTGGAGCACGTTAAGCCGTTGGTCCCGACTGTCATACGATGATCTTTGGCAGTCGTTAATTCATTACAATTTTGACAACCAGTCTCAGCATAGGATACTGTGTTACCCAGTAAAATGGGTCAGATAGGCTAATGCGGTATTCAGTTAAATCCGGTGCTGCTTGAAGGTTAGGCAGAAGACACAAATTATTGTAAGTTATATTATAAGATTTTTATATATTATAAGAATTAGGCACTTACTTAAAATTAAACCTGCGATCCTAAAGACAAAATCTAAACAACAAAAATACTCACCAAGATTTCCTTAAGTATCCTCTATGTTATTAAAGTTGTATGTTATTGATACAGTTACTTGAATCTACAAACAACAGTGTCCCGTATATTAATAAAAAAAACCTAATTGCACCTACTTCTTGTTATCTTTGCATCACACCATGGTGGACTGGTAGAGAATGGCTTGTACATTGTGTGTGTATAAAGCAATGATTTTTTTTATTACAAATGATACATAGCAATACTGAGAGACATTTAAAAAAAAGTCTTGAATAAATTTCATCAGTAAATAAATAAATAAATAAATGTGGACAACATCACATACATTGCTCTGAACCCAAAGTAAGTAGCTAAAGCACTTGTGTTACGGAATTCAGAGACAACGAAGGTACCACAAACACCTAGACACGAGTCAATGTAGAAAAGGGGTTTTATACATTGACCCGACCGGGGATCGAACCCAGGACCTCAGAGCTGGCGACACCTTGAAAACCGGTGTGTACGCCACTCAACGGAGGTCGTCAATATATTAGTAAATGAAAAGATCATATAGAATGTATGAGACGGAGAGTGATAGAAATAGAAATAAACTAAATAACAGCAATTGCTCGAATTTTAATGCCTCCGTTTTGACGCCCTAGTGCGGTATCCACATCGTTTTTGTGTATATATATATCACTAGCTGCCCCCCGCGACTTTGTCCGCGTGTTTTAGTTTCAACGGTTTTTCATTTTTGCAGCATTTTTCATTTATGCTAAGCTCCTTTTGGTCGCAGCGTAATGCTATATAGCTTATAGCCTTCCTCAATAAATGGGCTATCCAACGCTGAAAGAATTTTTCAAATCGGACCAGTATTTCCTGAGATTAGCGCGTTCTAACAAACAAACTCTTCAGCTTTATATATTAGTATAAATTGAATGAAGGCCGAGTCCAAAATAAAGAAGTCCGAAGAATAAATAAATTAAACAAATTATTACATAGAAAATACATTTGAATTGTCTTATTGGATTAGTAATTTAAAAGACATTATAGTTTTGGCGTTCCTGTATAGAAAATGATTTTAAATCCCGA
This sequence comes from Diachrysia chrysitis, assembly GCA_932294365.1. Classification (NCBI taxonomy): domain Eukaryota; kingdom Metazoa; phylum Arthropoda; class Insecta; order Lepidoptera; family Noctuidae; genus Diachrysia; species Diachrysia chrysitis. The sequence continues at coordinate 10,683,648 of OW028660.1, read as the reverse complement.
AAATTTATAAGATACAGCTATTTTTCGTATCCATTTATAAGAAAACCCTAAAGAAAAGCCACAATACACTTAGCATAGGGGTCAAACAGTCAAGAGACACTTGTATCAACTAAAGACCCTAGGGGTTACAGAAACAACCGGATTTCATGTCCAAATCTTTGGAATTTATTCAATAATACCCCTTTGCAAGGGACTGACCCCTGTACCAATATGGTGAACAAATTTTATTGAAGATTCTTGAGAAAAGTTCTGAATATGTTGATTTGTAAGATTTTCTGATTTATTTATTGGTATTGTGAGTGTTTCTTATTGATGCTATGTTTTCTTATAAGTTTGATGATTGATGATATGAGGTTGATGATGATGATGATTATATGAGGTTGTTATAAGTTTGACGTGTGGGTCTGTCTGCTTCAGCTTTATAGATTTGTGATCTTTGGGTAGAAGGGTAGTGCTTTTAACAAGCAAACACTTAAGTGACTTCTTTATTTAACGGAGCTTTAATATTATGTTTAAATAATTAACAATAACGTGTCGCTGTTAACAAGCCAGTATCAATTTGAATTTTTTATAGTATTTTATACATATTTTTTTGTAAACGTTTTGTATATATAATTGCATAGACCTAATTTGACAACCTCCGGTGGGCGAGTGGCGTACACACCGGTTTACAAGGTGTCGGTACCAGGTTCGATCCCCGGACGGGTCAATGTAGAAAACTATTTTTCTACATTGTCTCTGATTCCATAACACAAGTGATTTAGCTACTTACTTTGGGTTAAGAGCAATGTTTGTGATGTTGTGCACATTTATATTTATATTTATATTACACCTAAAGAGTTGTGTATTTTTAAGCAACCTTTTGCCTAACCTGGTCAAGATATGATAAAACCTTCATACATACTTATAATTATATTCATGAATAGACAGACAAACTTTTTAAAACCAATAAAATATACACAATATTAATTGGCGTAAAGTTATAATACTACATTTCAAAGCAATCCTTTCTTATTAAAAAAACAAACAACACAAAATCACACATTTTTCTCCGACGCCGTCACAAATAGCATTTTATTTTCATTTTTCGAATCGCAACATTGGAAATGTTTTCTTCTAAACGTACCAACTTAAGTATGCATTTATCTTGACTCTTATTAAACACACATAAGGTTTAAATTCAAGTGTTTTATGTATGAAATTTGCAATGTATTAACTACGCTAGATGCAGAGAATTTGAATGGCAGAGCCGCCATAGACAAGTGTTGCCATTGTGTAAAGAAACGCGTCGCGCGAGTATGTGAGATCTTTTAATGATTACAGTTGCTAAATGTAGAGCCTAAGTGGTCGAATGATAAATTAAAAATGATGATAATAGTGGTGGGATAAAGGATTTTTTATTGAGCTGTCGATTTCTTTTGCCTAAACAGTACTAATGGCTGTATTTATTAGGTACTAGCTGTCCCCTGCGACTTTGTTCGCGTGTTTTAGTTTCAACGGTTTCTCATTTTTGCAACATTTATCATTTATGCTCCGCTCCTATTGGTCGTAGCGTGATGTGATATAGCCTATAGCGTTCCTCAATAAACGGACTATCCAATACAAAAAGAATTCTTCAATTCAAACCAGTAGTTCCTGAGATTAGCGCGTTCAAACAAACAAACAAACTCTTCAGCTTTATAATTTTAGTATAGATTAATCGATCATTAAAATAAATAATAATAATATCTTGGGACAGCTCACACACCGCCATCTGATCCCAAACTAGGCAGAGCCTATATTATGGCAACCAGACAACTGATAAACATACTTATATATATCTAATTACATACATATTATAGATAAATTACACCCAGATAGAGAATAAAATTATCGTGCTCATCACACAAAGAAGTTGCCTCCAATTTAGCAGTCAGGGTCATTATCCACTAGAAAATTGTTATCAAATATAGAAAAATCGATGTCTAATTCCTATATATTCAAGCACTAAACACACACTAAGAAACAAGTCTATACAATACTGAATCACACCAAAGCAAAGACAATTCCGACACACACAATTTCCCAACAAAACCAAACAAATTATCGAGGGCAGGACACAGAATGCAATTTCCTCGTCGGACTGACCAATATGTCTCGGGGATCCCGAGAGCGGCAAATGAATAAAAATCAACCGCACACATTCAACCATTTGTTATAGTGGACATATTGTAGGTAAATAGTGTATATGCGAGTGTGTGAGTGTGTGAGTGTTCTAGATTTTTCTTGATAAGAAGTTTTAATTTGAAATGATTTCTTGTTGTGTTTATTGATATTCGTACTTACTTCTCACAAGGTTGCAGGTTCGAACCCGTTACAGGTTACCAATGTGGCTTATTCAAAGTTATGTGTACTTTCTTAAATATTATAAGACATCATTGACAATCGGTGAAAGAAGACATTATAAGGAAACCTGGATTCAAAAAAATGGAATCTAAAATCGCTATCCCGCATTGAGCCAGCATGGTGATCAATGCTAATGCTTCTCTATATGAGAAGAGGCCTGTGCCGCATAGTAGAAAATTTATAGAATCGATCTTGATGAAAACTGGTAAAGAATGGCGTTAATCTGATACTTGACATTAACACAGGCGGAGTGGCGGGGTAACGCTGATTGGTACCTTTGCTAGATCTATATTTTAGAATATAATTAAATTTACATGTGCCTACTTATAAAACTTAATCACGTATACGACATTTTTTTTTTTCTATAATTATGTTCTTGTTTCGAATTTAATGTCTCTAGGCACTTAGAAATTAATCATTAAACAAATGTATAAAAAATAAAACAATGAAATTAAAAAAAAAAAATACACATTTCCATACTACATTCAAGGCAGACTCCACACAAATTGAAATCGACTCAATGAGAAGAAAACAACAAAAAAATTAAGGCAAAGTTTAATAAGGTCGGTGTTTCCACAAGATTACAGCTCAAAGATAACATACAATAATCAAGTTAAGGTCTGCATTGTACCATCATAAGTAAAGGTCGAGCCAGATTAAATTTATGCCCCCCTAAAATAATTAATTCCCTTTAACTTCATTAAGAAACCCGCATAGGTGTAATTACAATGAGCTAAGGAATCTTAATTGTTGAATAGAAAGCGTGATGTACGGGTGGTAAGGTTAGCAAATATGTGTTATCAGCCTGTAACTGTGCTACTGCAGTCATACTGTGTAAGATAGAAGTCAAGAAAAAACACAGAGCATATTTATGTTAGAAATTATAGAGATATATAGAGATGTTCTATATATATAGAGATATATAGAGATATATAGAGAGAAAGGCTAAGATTAGGTATGTGAAGTAATAATTGTAAAAATAAGTAAACTATAGAATGCGACTAACAAAGAAGGAACTGTGAGCACCAGTATAAAAAAGAAAAATAGTAAAAATTGTGTCAAAAGGCGCCATTTTATGAAATCTATCTCAAAACCTAATATTACTCTAATAATATTAGAATTATTGATATTTTAGCATAAACGTCTGGCGTCGCACGGAATATCACGAAACGAACCTAGTACTATATGCTTATTTTCAAAAAGCAAAAAAATATTGTCTAATATTTTTTATTATCTAACTGGCGGACTAATTAGATATTCACTTTCATACGCTGTCATCTACCTCAACATAAGATATAATTATGTTCTGTAATATAATAATCTTTATGTTAACTTTTTGAATATAGTTTGGAATAGATTAAAAGTAAACCGACATAACTGGCGTCACAAAAGTATTAAAACAATACTAAATAAATACTGTCGCGTTTATCTATCGCAAGATTATTTATTGTCCTTGTGATAACGAATAATGGTCGAAAATATATGTGTTTGACTCAAATGCAAGTGCTTATTATGGTACTCTACAATAGAGCCGTTTGATCGTGAATCTCAGTTGTCCATCATTATAATACAGCAATGATGGGACATTTAAATGATTTGGTTTTGTCTGTCATTGTTACAAAGTGTTTGTTCAGTCATTACGTATTTCTAGTCCTGTAAAAATGTTTAGGATTTAAATACACATAGCATTTAAATTTAATTATTTTTAAACCCCATTTTTTGTACGAAAAAAAGTCCATCGTTTAATACTTTTTTAAAGTTGTTTTTTAACTAATTTCAAATACCTTAAAATTACCGTAATTTATGTTTCTTAAGTCAGTTTATCCATTTTACAATTTATCCATATCTATACTAATAAATATAAAAATAAATTTAACCTGAAGGTAAAAATGTAAATTTTTGCTTTTTATAAACACTTGCTGCACTTACCAAAACCGCACTATAATTTGCTACTAATCTTAACTAGCCGTGTGTCCCCATAACACTAGGAGTCTTATTCAAGATCACATAATGGGATGAATATATGGGTTACTGTCGGTCAGGCGGTTACACCACAACAATAAACGCCATATTGTATTGTGCCTTGATCCGGGACAAAGAGAACATTAAGCCTTTCAATACGACCCCGGACTAAATTGTTTATGAATTTGGATAATGTTAATCGGTGGTTTAGTTGTTTATAATCGTACAGTTTAAATAGAAGGCAGTGAAGGCAAGGAGTTTATCCAAATTATTAATTATAATTTATCCATCTGTGTATCGAGTTTTTCTCTCTAATGATTTGAATGAATGAGGATTTTAATATCATTTTTTATAGAGCTTATTTCAAAAATAATAAAAATATTATATTGGGACAACTCACACACGGTCATCTGATCCCAAACTAGACAGAGCCTGTATTATGGCAACCAGACAACACACTTATATATAAATCTAAATACATACATATTATAGATAAGTTACACCCAGACAAAACAAATTATTGTGCTCATCACACAAAGATTTTTTCCTGGGAGGGAATCGAACCCACGTCCACCGGTTTAAGGCCAGTTGTAAAATCTCTCTTTCAAGAGGTGATTGACTCTGCAGATGTATAGGTTTCTTCCTAAATTACTAATTTTTTTAATTAGGCTGGTCACATCTTATGAAAACCACCGATACGTGAAAATAAATGGAGTTGCTAACTTCATTAGTAGCCACTAGTAATGTAATTAAAAGCCTGAATACATCCAGATGTAAAATGCCTATAATTAAATAATCTAAACGAATTAATAATCAAAACATAGGCAAAATAGATAGCTTACCATTGCAACAGACCTTATTAGAAAAAACTTCATCGGAAAGCTGGGAAACCACAAACTTACCAAACAGCCCTTAAAATACAAAAATCACAATCTTCACCTCTATTGCTTTCCACATAAGGTTTATATTATTCTCGTCATGTTTTTTGCGCGGAAAAATATAAAATTGCTGTTCTCTAGTTAATATTGACTCGTCAACAGTGGATTTCGTTTTAAACTTTTCTCATTTCGAATCCAGTCAAACCGTCCTTTTCTACTAAAATGGTAGGATTCGTTTTCATGTTCTAGAAATTATTTATTGGTGCGGTTCCTAATAAATATGTCTTACGCTCCAATGTGATAATGATGTGTGTATTTATTTATACCTAATATTATCTCGAATATAATAACTTTGAACTAAGTATATTCCTTGTTTCTTATCAGTAATACTTATCACTATAGGTCCCATTTTATAAAGTATAGTAGCCCGCCCCGGCCTCGGACGCGTATTTAACAAGTATTTCAAAATTAAAAAATATAATAAAACCTATGTCACCAGGGGTCTCGGGCCCGAATAGCTTCTAAACATTAAAATATTTTTTCAAATCGATTCAGTATTTTCTGATCCTATTCAATGCAAACAAACAATCAAATCTTTCCTCTTTATAATAAATATTAGTAGGTATAGACCAGCTCTCCCCACTACTTTTATTCTTATGGGTTTTCAGGTTTTCCGCGGAACCCTAATTATTTTTCTAAAATAAAAGTAGCCTAAATTAATGCCCCATAACCCCAGCTATATCCCATTAAAATGACTCCACACATCGCCGTCGCAGGGCTTTATTTGTAGGTTCTATAAAACCTTATTTTAATTTGCCAATATCTCCTGTACTACACATCCAAATAATATATTACAAGGGTAAATTTTATATGCTTAAAATGGATGTAATGAAATAGCTTTCTTGTATAAAAAATGTAGAAGAGCTATGGTACCAGCAACTTATTTTTAGAAGTACTAATACTAATCTATATTTTTGTAAAAATTGTACCTACTAAAGATCACTGAACCAATCTTTATGAAACTCTCATTATTCCCTAAGTTAAAGATAATATAAACCAATAAAAAAAAAACAATCCGATTAAAACACTCGGACAAATTCGTGGACAAACATAACACATACATACACTTCTAAAATTTCCAATATTTGTTTGGAAGCCCTTATAAATTATCATAATATGTGAATATGTTGCAGTTCCTTATTACGTAATACGTATTAAATTTCATTGAGAAGCATATATATTTTGAAGTAACTTAATAAAGCCTACAAAAAAACATTTTGAAGATTTCTTTTTCTTAATTCGAAGTATCAGCCAGTTTTTGCAGGTGACTGGTACTGAAAACCAAATTGATTTCATTAAGCATCTTCCATCTGGTACTAATAGCATCCATAAATGGACAGACATGTTTGTAATTTATATTAATAGTATTGACTTACCCTCAGCTTGTTTATTTTATATCATTATTCACATCAACCCCTGTCCAGTCAGTTAATCTGTCTCAGTTACCTTTCTTTGGCGAATTATTACTAAATCTATCTTCTTCTGTATCTATACTTACATATTATAAAACTTACTCCCGAATACTAAAACGCTATTTAGCTTTAAGATGATTTTAAACGTTTAGAGAGACGTTTAAGATCGTCTCAAAGTGTCTCTACTTTAGTGACGAGATTTAACGGTGACTTAAAACTATTTGGTAGGTATTTGGTCATAAATCCTCCACCATGACTGTCTGTATGTCTAAACTCAAAAACTGCTAAACGGATTTTCATTTAGTTTACTGTGACTCAAGAGGCCGGTTTGTGTGTATAATTTATTAATACGCGATATCAAATCTCTTGTTATCGACAGAGGTTTAATTGATGTCGGTTCCTTTTTACTTTATTTTATGTATAACGTGAATTGTATTGAGTCATTTATTGCATTTAGTGAAGCGACAAGAATGACTAATGTACCTATACCGCGGATGCACAAAGTTACAATTTATTGATGTTCAACGGAACCCGGTCGGGACCCTAAAACAGGGGACTTTTGACTATAAATTTAGTGCTCCTGTCACGTGATGTAATTAAAGAGCATCTTTGTTCTATCCTTCATGTATGATCACGCTTTCAGTTAAGGGGTAAGCTGACTTCATTATACCTCTACCTACCTACTATACAAATTGAAAGTTCTATTAAATGTTTAGTCTTATTAAACTTATAACGTACCAGTGAATTAAAAAAACAGTACCTACATTCAAGAATGTTTTCAAATAATAGACCATTATAATGATTACAGTTGTCAACTAATTGATAGCATGGAGAATGACTGGCCTTTGATCCCACAGTAAGTCTATAAATGTACTGATTATTCCGGAGAGACCTTATTTTATGACGCGGAACTGTGGGCGCGATTAGTTCAACAAAAGAATCTAACATGAGTTTTGCAAATAAAGTGGTTTTGATTACTGGCGCTAGTGCTGGCATCGGTGCTACGACTGCTGAACTATTTGCCAAAGAAGGTGCCTCAGTCGCTATAGTCGGCAGAAATGAAACCAAACTAAACGAAGTTGCTGAAAGATGTAAGAAATTAGGAGCAGAAACACTTGCTATCAAAGCAGATGTATCCAAAGACAAAGAAGCGGACACAATTGTGAAGAAAACTATCGAGAAATTCGGGAAACTGGATGTTCTAATCAACAATGCGGGAATATTTGTACAATCAGGTATCATGGCGGACGACTTCTTAGAAACTTATGATGAAATGATGAACACAAACTTGCGTGGTCCAGTCCGCATCACTTACTCTGCTGTGCCCAGCCTCATTAAAACTAAAGGGAATATCATAAACGTGTCAAGTGTCGCTGGGTCAGGCGTCAGTAAACCTAATTTCATTTCGTATAGAACTTCAAAGGCTGCTTTGAACCATTTCACTAGATCTGTTGCTTTGGAACTTGCGGCTCATGGGATAAGAGTGAACTGTATCAGTCCTGGACCAGTCCATACAGATATATTTGATGGGACAGATATGGACGCAAATTCTTTGGCAGACTTTACAGCGTTGAAGAGAAGTTCAGACACTGAAGAGATAGCAGAACTTATTTTGTTCGTCGCCAGCAATAAAGCGAAAAGCATCACTGGATCTAACTACACTATCGATAACGGCTTGCTGTTGATGTAATGGTGATAAGTTTGTTAAATTAAAACAGTTTAAAATGTAAGTACCTACCTACCTCGTTGAATTTACTATTGACAAACTTTTAAATGGAGTTCAATTGCAAAACAATACAAAGGCATTTTCCATTATACATAACTATTCGGTTATATTCCATGATTAAACTCTCATGGTGTACAATAAAGAATATTCTGGCATAATCTAATCTCTGTGTTTTGTTTTTCGATTTTTATTTTCCTATGTCAAGGGCTCGTGACTAATTTCTGGTTTCTATATTAAAAAACGATTCGTGTTGCTTACGGATCGTAAAATTTTTGAAGGAAAACAAAGAAAATTCAAACAACAACAAATCGTTTCTTGTACATAGGAACCGGCCATAAGTAACCGGCCATTATCAATACCCGGCAATTACCATATACAACGTGTTAAGCCGCGCTTTCCGCGGTTGTTCCATGGAGGAGTGATCATCTAACAATGTAATCATACCGAGAACCCTCCGTGCCTCAAACAGCACGTTGAGTAGTTGCTATAAATTGATGTTCTTTCTCAATGCATTTCCGAAAGAGGGTAGGTACCTACTTCCCGTCTACTCAGAATCACGAAATTTGGCATGATGCTAGGTCTAAGATCACAAAATTTTGTTTGTTTGTTTTTGGCGTGTTAATAGTGACGGTCAGAAAAAAAAATGTACGAAACCCTCCGTCTGCGAGTCAGACTCGCACTTGTTCGGTTTTTTTATTAATGTCTGTCTTTATTCGCGACATTTAATTGTTAATTTTAGTATCTTTACAATATTTACTTGTGATTTACGGACAAGACTCAAAAGCAATATTAAATACGTCTATATCGCACATGCACTTATTTTGCAAGTCATTTATTATAATATGTCACATAACTGTCAAGGCCAGGATTATTATGTCTCTGATAAAGATACAAGAAGGTTATATTTTCCGTTGATATTTTTTTTTATATACAAAATTCATTGAAATGTACTGATTTTATACACTCCAAAAGCATAACCCTCGTGACGCAGTCGGGTAATAAATATTGCTAAAACATCTGATGCATTCCAACACAGTTTGAAAAAGGTTTGACTATTTATGACGGTATCTCAAGGTAAGGCTGGTTCTCCGAATTTCAGGATCCCAACAAAAACGTCAAAGACCAAATAGGAATATATGAAACAAACATATTTAAACGCCAAGCATCATCAACAACGTAAATAGCAAAATGTATAATATGACATCCAATTTGAGTAATTATAACATGGAAAATTACTAATTGCAATTGTGTCTCTGTGTAATTTATTGTTTTACCTTGACGCATTCTGCATCAGATCCTTTGTAAAGGATCTGATAAGATTTTTTTTTTGTAAAATGTATTTTTCTGCTATTTTAGATGCCATATTTTATAATAATCTAAACTTTATGCTCTTTACGTTGTTGACGTATATTTTAAGATTAATATTTTTTGTAATATTTGATATTATAACATCTCACAATTTTTTAAAGAGTAACCAATGGAGTTTCTTGCCGGTTCTTCTCTATAGGATTGACATATTAAAAACGCGCCACTAGAGTCATTCAACGTTTTGAAAGTGCCTGATAAGGCCTATAAAAAATATAGAAATAATAATATTAATTGGTAATCGTAAAATGGACAAATGTTTTCTGTTTATTTTGTACAAACATGGTATAAAATGTAAAGAGTACCAGTAATCTTGTAAATATACTTTTTTGATAGATATTTATGTCACAAAAAAAAAGTAATAGTTATTTTAGACCTACTAATTATAACAACCATATCTGTTTAGTTAGAACATTTAATTCGTCATACGGAAAATCACGTATTGTAAAATATTTTACGGATCAACGACAACTTACGTCGTTATTCAAAAAGTTAACAACCAATAGCAATGGTTACTAGTCAGCATCGAAATGATATCTTTTGACAACTGATAACATTGTTCCAACATAAAGTGCTCGTTGAACTGAACTACTCATTCTTACATAACAGCTGTATGCACTTATCTCCTTATAAATGAAGTGATTATTCTCTGGCAACAGTTCACATCCATATCTACTACAGAGCGCTCGTTATTACTTGGAAGTGTTAAACCACACAAAAGAAGCTAACATGAGTTTTGCGAATAAAGTGGTTTTGATTACTGGCGCTAGTGCTGGCATCGGGGCTACGACTGCTGAGCTGTTTGCCAAGGAAGGTGCCTCAGTCGCTATAGTCGGCAGAAACGAAGCCAAACTTAACGAAGTTGCTGAAAAATGCAAGAAATTAGGAGCAAAAACGCTTACTATCAAAGCAGATGTATCCAAAAATGAAGAAGCGGACACAATTGTAAAGAAAACTATCGACAAGTTCGGAAAACTGGATGTTCTAGTCAACAATGCTGGTATTTTGAGAGAATCAAGTATCATGGCGGACGACTTTTTAGAAACGTTTGATGAAGTATTAAACACCAACATGCGTGGTCCAGTCCGCATCACTCGCTCTGCTGTACCCAGCCTTGTTAAAACCAAAGGGAACATAGTAAACGTGTCAAGTATTGCCGCTACTTACGTCGGCCGACCATTGTGCAGTGCATACAAAACTTCTAAAGCTGCTTTGAACCATTTTACTAGATGTATTGCTTTAGAACTTGCACCTCATGGAGTTAGAGTCAACTCGGTCAGTCCTGGACCAGTCCGTACGAATATTTTCGATGGATTACAAACAAATGCTGAATCATTACTAGAAAAAACGGCCTTACTTAGATTGTCAGACACAATAGAGATAGCCGATTTAATTCTGTATGTAGCTAGTGATAAAGCGAAGAGCATCACTGGTTCTAACTACATTATTGATAACGGTTCAATGTTAAAGTGAAATAATAGACTTGGCAATATAAAAATACACTGCTAGATGAAGACAGTTACATAACAATGTAAATATGTTTGTAAGATATCTATAGTTTTATCTTGATTAGACGTGCATTCTGTTTATTTAAATATCCATATAATATACCTATCATTATAATAATTCGATTTTCATTTAATACATTTAAGGGATCTTTTTTTTTGGTTTTAGGGAGATTATTGTAGTAAAAATTACCATTAGCATGCTTAATAACAGTAAACCGACAACGCGATATGCCTTTACACCTTAAGACGACAAGGTCATTAAAAATTACAGTACCGATAACGTTTCTCATTATCAAACATTATATAATATGCGTTTCTTAACCAATATCGAGAAAGATGGATAAAACTAAGAATCGTTTAGATAGAAAATATACGAATAAAAAGATAAGATTAATTTGATTATAACGATAAGCGGATGTCAAAAATTCTAAAATCCTCACGTGAAAATACGCATAAAAACTATATCAAAACCGCTTCGAACCTCATTGTTTTTATCAAATCATCCTTATCAAACATGTTCTTTTGCTTTGTTACGATGACTATAATTAAGGGAATGTTTATCTGTATTATATACCTTTAGATATTTTTGAATAATTTTGTTGGTATTTGTGAATTTATGGGTTTGGGGTAAATCAACTGAAATGGTGCAACTAATTCCAGGACCTTGTTTAGCAGCCTGAAAGATATACAAATGTACCAACATTTCGTTTATACCTACACTAGCTGTCCCCCGCGACTTTGTTCGCGTGTTTTAGTTTCAACGGTTTTTCATTTTTGCAACATTTTTCATTTATATATATGCTCTATCTATAAGCCCTATTGGTCGTAGCGTGATGTTATATAGCCTATAGCCTTCCTCAATAAACGGACTATCCAATACAAAAAGAATTTTTCAATTCGAACCAGTAGTTCCTGAGATTAGCGCGTTCAAACAAACAAACAAACAAACAAACTCTTCAGCTTTATAATATTATAAGTATAGATTAAATATCAAATGACATCAAAGGAACTGGATCAGATCATTATGACTTAATTCTTTAATACCATATAAGGGCCAGTCTTATCGCCTAATTAATACCAGACTATAACAGTTAAATAGTAGACTCGATTTTTATTATACAAATAAAAAGATGAATACGCAAAAGACATTACTTATAAATAAAATATGAAACAATAGCAAATATTGTGGTTAATGAACAATTAAATAATTTTGCTACCTTTTAAACCTAACAGCCGTCAAAAGTCCTTCAAAAAACTCTACACACTCTACTCCATTTAAAATTGAGAAGACTAAATTGTAACCAACCATTTTCGATACTATCAAATGTAATAAAAGTCCAAATCGAATAAACTATCATTAGATATTGTCCAGAAAAAAAAACAGAGCATACCTAAATAACAATATCGATATTTATAAAAATATAATATTCAATATTCCCCTTAAATAAAGATACCTAGATAAAATTAATAATCTATGATATATAAATGATGTTTTTTGTTTTGCCTTGAATAGTGTTTGTGCTCCATTAGTGTGATAAAAACGTAGCTAAAATGTTTGCAAACAAAGTGGTTCTCATCACTGGTGGTAGCTCCGGTATTGGAGCGGCTGCAGTCGAAGGCTTTGCTAAAGAAGGTGCCTTAGTTGCTTTCGTTGGAAGAAACGAAGCTAAATTAAAGGCAGTTGAAGAACGTTGCGGAGTTAACACCTTTGCCATAAAAGCAGACATCGCCGTAGACGAAGAAGCAAAAACGATCGTCGCAAAAACAATTGAAAAATTTGGGAAACTTGACATTTTAGTAAATAACGCTGGAATCGTACGAGTTGTTGGTCTAAGTCAGCCAAATCTGTTAGAGGACTACGATCTAGTTGTGAACACAAACCTTCGAGCTGTGGTCTTAATAACCAATTTGGCCATTCCTTATCTTAAAGAAACGAAGGGAAACATAGTTAATGTGTCTGGCATAGCATCAACCTCCACCGTATCTGAAGGTTACATACCTTATTGTATTTCTAAAGCTGGATTGGATCACTTTACACGAGGCGCTGCTAAGGAACTAGCTTCATCTGGAGTAAGAGTGAATTCTGTTAATCCTGGACCGGTTATAACTGATATGGCGGTCAACTGTGGGATTGCTGATAGCTTACGAGACCCTGACATGATGGTGACAACTGCATTGGGAAGAGCGTCTGACGCTGATGAGATCAGTGATCTTATTATGTACTTAGCTAGTGACAAGGCCAGGGGTGTCACAGGATCTTGTTTTGTTATTGATAACGGCATGCTCCTTAAGTAATCTATTTCTTTTAGTCATTTATTGTATGAACCATAAGCTCATTACATTACATACATGTAAATAGTCTGTTTATATTATTTTAGCAAATCTTCTTAAAACAGTCGACCACATATCCTAGTCATACATAGAAATTGACAGCGCCTGATTTAAAAAGCAGCAAGTTTGATGTATTGCGACTTTTGTCTCATACACACATTAAAATAAAATAAAATAAATTGCTATAAGGTTGAAAATCTTGTTCTTTTTTATCCTTCGTTTTCTTCAACCACTATATCCTTTTGATAAGCAATTAGGAAGCTGCAATCATAAATGAGTCAGTACTAACAATAGATTTGTTCCTCATCAAAAAGTATGTAGGTAGTAGTTTTTCTAAGAGGTATTCAAAATTTGTAACATTGAAAGATTTTTAACGAGATATTGTTATCATGAGAGATACTTCAAGTGTACAATCCTTTTAACTGCGTTTTCACTGAACTAAGATAAACCAAAGAAATAAGAACTCTATGTCTTAATGTATTTAAACTACAGAGTTTAAAATAGAAATTCAGTTTTATTTAGGTACTGAATTTATATCATTTTGCTATATCTAAGATTGACAGAACATTAAATCTGTGCTTAGAATAGCCTAAACTCTTCAAAATAGTAATATAACACCCAAAATAAAAGTAATTCTATTTAAGTATACATTTATTCATAATTAAATTAAGTAATTTAAATGAACACAAATTACTGGAGTAGAGCGCCATTGTCAACATGGTAGAAAGATCCAGTGACTCCTCTGGCCTTATTGCTAGCCAAATACACAATGATATCACCTATCTCTTCAGGGTCGGACGGTCTTCCCAAAACTGTAAAATGATTTATAGAATCTTCTTTAGTAACTGATTCCGGCAGGTTAGTTACTCCAGCAGTTAAGTCAGTCATGACTGGTCCAGGATTAACAGAATTAACTCTTACTCCATCTTTACCTAAGTCCCTCGCAGCGCTTCTTGTGAAATGATCCATTGCAGCTTTAGACATACCGTATAACGCAAATGCAGGTTCACCAACCGAAACTGATGCGACGCTAGATACATTTATGATATTTCCTTTAGTTTGTAAAAGAAAGGGAATCGCTAAATTTGTAATCAATACGACAGCACGAATGTTCGTCTTCATAATGTAATCGTATGCATCTACTGCATCTGAATCTCGCAAACTAGCGCACCGTAGTATTCCAGCGTTATTTACTAAAACGTCAAGTTTTCCGAATTTGTCGATTGTTTTTAAGACGATTGCCTTCGCGTCTTCATCTTTGGAGATGTCTGCTTTAATAGCGAAGGTTTTAGCTCCGCAACGCTTTGCAACTGCTTTCAGCTTGTCTTCATTTCTTCCAACGAATGCAACTGAGGCACCTTCTTTAGCAAAGCACTCAACCGCAGCCGCTCCGATACCGGAGCTCCCACCAGTAATGAGAACTACTTTGTTTGCGAACATTTTTACCATTTCTTTCTTTTACAAACGCAGAATACACTGAAAATGGAAACCAAAACTTAGTGTATATATCTAGATTTTTTATCAATTTTCAATAGTTGTGAGTCAGCTCTTAAATGATTAACATTCAATAATTATATTGCATAACATAACGAAATTACTTTTTCAGGCTATTAGCATCTTTTGTACTTAGATTGAGATAAAATCTCTAATTCTTACGTTTTCATTACTGGTATCATTAAGAAAGCTGATAATAGACTTGGAGATAGTGATCACTATACGTCATTTAAAATTATGTTATAAGTAAGGAATTAGTTAAACCGTAGCTTAGTGATTGTTACAAACGTACATGTAAATAAACCATCCATACTTTCGTTAGTTATATAAATCTTCATATATTTGTGAATCACACAAATGTTTGCCCATTGAAGGTGAATTGAGTCCACTCGTTCCACAGTCGCGTATTATAAAGGCAGAAATGGCTAGCAATTCGTCAACTGTTTCTCATGACCAAAAACGAATTTAACCTTCAGCTGCTCTCTCATAGGCCACTATAGATATAGATTTGGAGTTTATAAGTACCTTAGAAAATGCGAAACCTGAATTGGATGCCCTTTAAAAGTACCCAATAGCAATCACTATAAAGATGCTATTTATTGCACAATCTATAAATAACAAGATAACATGAACAATGACTAAATAACTATATCGCTTAATTGTTATCAAAATACATCATACAGTATTCGGTCCAAAACTAGTTTCTGTATTTCTTAATCTGGTTTGACACATGATAGCTTACGAAGTGATTTTATAGGCTCTGACATACTGAACAACTGAGAATAAATTAGTTCTTAGACAAGTTTTCCTTAGGCAATGGCTTTTTTAGCTAAGAACAAATCTGAAACATTTTCTCTCCATCGGCATTACTAATATCGATAAAAGTACGAAAACGTAACTTTTGATGTTGTGATCCCAAGGCCAAAACACATTTATTTCAACGCAAGCAAAGTATTTTCAAGTTTTTGAACTTGAAAATATCTAGATTTTGGTAGGTGTTCACTCACTGTCAGGTGAACTGCAGGTATACGAAATTTTGCTATTATATCAGTACAGGCGTCTAACGCTTTGACAGAACGCCTGCGAAATTTATCTTGTACTATTTTTAGTTAAGGAATTTTGCTATTAATATTTTGAAAGTACAAGTATCAGGTACCTCGTCTTTTTAAAAGTTATTATTTTCATTTTAATCTATAGCATAAATATGAATTGATGAACCAATTTTTATTAGAGCGCAGCAGTGTGATTCCGTAAGACCTCATTCTAAACTTCGAATCTGAATCCGCTGTGAGTTTCTTGATTGGCATTCTGAACAACTCGGTTCATAATTCGAATTTACACTAGCGAGAATTTACCCTTACAAGTGTGTCAGCGAATTGAACTACTTTGACCATGGTATTTTGACTGATAAAGTGTGAGATGACGTAAGAAGTGGAATTCAGTAAGGTGATTCCCCGTCCCTTCGACGCTCACTTCGCACTAAAACCCGATCGAAATAAAGGTCATTTAGAACCTTATGCGAAGAGTGAGTGAATAGCGTGAGAAGCGAGTTTTTGTTTGAATTTTACAGAAAAACTTGCTGTATGTAATATAATATAAGCATTTTGTGGTTAAATTATAACACAAAGTGTAGAAATTAAGGTAAAATTTAATTAAATTAGTCATAAATCCTTATTTTATCGCATTAACCGATCATATTTTTGTTATCATAGATTAAGTAGGTAAATCAAGATAAAAGACCCAAAGCCATTAACCAATTAAATGATTTTAATATAATTTAAAACATTGTCCCGAGTGTACGCTTTTGTTTAATTGAAGGAAAAATGAGTTTTAAAGACAAAGTTGTTTTGATTACTGGTGGTAACTCGGGCATTGGTGCCGCTACTGCAAATTTGTTTGCAAAAGAAGGTGCTAACGTAGCGATTGTAGGTAGAAATGAAGAAAAACTGGAAGCAGTAGCTAAAATTTGTGGGAAATATACTGGTAAGATACTCGCTATCAAAGCTGATGTGACTAAAGACAGTGAAGCAAAGTCAGCAGTCCAAAAAACAATTGACGAATTCGGTAAACTCGATATCCTGGTCAATAACGCTGGTGTAACAAGACAAAGTAGAATACTCGACGATTCGTTCATGGAAACATACGACTCAATTATGAACATAAACATGCGAGCTGTCGCTTTACTTACGTCATTAGCTGCACCTCATTTAATCAAGACTAAAGGGAATATTGTCAACGTTTCAAGTGTGACTGGTCGTTACAATAATATCCCTGCTTCTTCTGCATACAAAGTGTCTAAAGCTGCTTTAGATCACTTCACTCGGAGTACTGCGCACGAGTTGGCTCCTTATGGTGTAAGAGCTAATGCTGTTTGTCCTGGACCTGTGCCTACTGATATATTCAATGCTGGTGGTTTACCAGAGTCATCACTAGAGGGTCTAATGAAAATAACTCTGCTTGGTAAAGCAGCAGAAACAGAAGAAGTGGCTGATATCATCGCTTTCCTCGCTAGTGACCGAGCTAAGAGTGTAACAGGCTCTAATTATGATATTGATAACGGTATGCTTTTAAGGTAAATTTCGTTTTTATTAAAGACATGTTCAAAAATATATTTTTCTTTTGAAATACTCTTTGCGTTTATCTATACTTATATCTATACTAATATTATAAAGCTGAAGAGTTTGTTTGTTTGAACGCGCTAATCTCAGGAACTACTGGTTCGAATTGAAAAATTCTTTTTGTATTGGATAGTCCGTTTATTGAAGAAGGCTATAGATTATATAACATCACGCTACAACAAATAGGAGCGGAGCATAAATGAAAAATGTTGCAAAAATGAAAAACCGTTGTAACTAAAACACGCGGACAAAGTCGCGGGGGACAGCTAGTTTATTTATATGATTATAATACAGATAAAAAGTTGTCTTGCTTGTACAGTAGTATCTAATCTAGAGGAAACTACCAGCTAAATAATATTTTTCCACTTCCACATTATTTTTAAAGCTAGCTTTTTAGGTTTTCGTATCAGTCTGTCTAATTTTCTAAATTATATTTCAAAAGTATTCTTAGACATTCAGTCCTCGACAGAAAATCATTTACCAGTTTAAAATAATACCCAATTACTTTCAAGTAACCTGACTTGTTTCGGTATCTCTTTGCCGTCCTATCTGTAATTACTCGAAAAACGTTCGTAATCAATAATGATACAAATCAATCAACTCAAGGTTGTCTGCTGCAGGAAAATGTTTGTGACAATTTGTATTAGTTTTATATAAGTTTAGAAGTGTACTCCATTCTACACCGATTTATTAGTGTAGAATTAACCATACATGCCGTTTTTAGCACTCTTTAGTTTTCAAATACATTAGTTATCGATTTAACTAAGCTCAATTTTAAACATAAGTATTTAAGTATAAATTATGTTAAAAAAATAATGCTAATTAAGCACACCTCAAAGTTTTATCTCGGTCGCATCATTGTGAGACAATATTGAAAAAAGGATGCATAGTACGTAATAATATAAATATTTATCACATGATTAAAAGATTATCTTTTGACTGGATTATAACTTCATTGCCATAGAATTAAATAAAGCTCACCTCAAAAGGTTTCATATGGCATACTTGTCATCAGAGCAAAATGGACCAGAGCATAGGCCAACTGTTTTAGATTTTAAAATTTTGGAGGGTCCAACTTTTTAATGTTGTCTGAAGGCCTTTGGTCTAGTCCGTTTTGATCTGGATTAGGACATACCTATCTTTAATGAAGTGCACGCCAAAAGCTTTTATTTGACATGGGTATCATTCATGGCAGAAAATGTTGAAAATAGGTGCTTTATGCAGAATAACTTTAATGTAGGCCCCTTGTCTACGTGATTAGTTTCCTTTTTAGATATTCATTTTGAGAAGTGGTTTTATAAGATTAGCTAGTGTCTATCTATAAAGTACTATCTATTGATTGTGTTATCAATTAACTTTTGAAATGTATAATTACGAAGTAAACAAGACAATTTATTGCTTAGTGAATACCTAAAAAGTAACGAAATCATTCATCTAGGTAACTAATTAAAACTTGGTTTTTCGGTCTTTATTGATGATTATTTATATTCGAGGCTATTCTTCTCTTCTCTCTTTTCAGTTATCTTAGATGGTAATAATTAGACGGCAGATGATAGTAGTGGTTACAACCTTAATGCTATAAAATAAAGGCTATTGTTAAATGTTCCCAAAGGCGTGGGTTCCAAAGTAGTATTTAAAGATGTTTATTGATTCCATTCATGCGCGTAACTGGATGGCGCGTTTGATCGGAAAAATATATTGCTGTAAGGTGGAAGACCTTATTACTCTTTTATTCCTACGTTTTCTTTCGTCACTAATCCCCTAGGATAAGCAAATAGGAATTTGCTTTCAAAAATCTGTCAGTACTAACAACTGTTTTGTTCTTCATTAAAAAGTATGTAGAAGTCTTTTTGAAGTAGGTTTTTAGTATTCTGTCAAATTATAATATAATAATATGATGTATTATATAATATGACAATATATCTTGGGACAATTGATACACGGCCATATGATCCCAGATAACTGATAAACATACTTATATATTTCTAAATATTTGCATATTAATGAAGATAAATTACACCCAGACACAGAAAAAAATATCATACTTATCATACAAAGTTGTGTCCTGGGTACGAATCGAACCCACGATCTCCGGTTTAGCAGTCACTAACCACTAGACCAACATGCCAGCAAATTAAAAGATTTTTATTGACAGATTTTTATTTTTATTTTATTTTATAGATGGACCAAAGAACTCTTTAATTTTGTTAAAGCATTTTAACTACCTAGCTTAAAACAGAAACTCAGTTTTATTAAGGTAGGTACTGAAGTCATATTATTTTGCCATATCTACGATTAAGGGATGAAATCCCTGTATAGAAGAGCCTAAACTCCTAAAATTAGTAAAATAATACCCAAAATATCTTAAATAAAATATAATAGAAGTAATAAATAAATTAAGCAATTTAAATGAACATAAATTAATGCAGTAGAGCGCCATTGTCAACATGGTAGAAAGATCCAGTGACTCCTCTGGCCTTATTGCTAGCCAAATACACAATGATATCACCTATCTCTTCAGGGTCGGACCGTCTTCCCAAAGATGTAAAATGATTTAATGAATCTTCTTTAGTAACTGATTCCGGCAGGTTAGTTAATCCAGCAGTTAAGTCAGTTGTGACCGGTCCAGGGTTAACAGAATTCACTCTTACTCCATCTTTACTTAAGTCCTTCGCAGCGCTCCTTGTGAAATGATCCATTGCAGCTTTAGACATACCGTATAACGCAAATGCAGGTTCACCAACTGAAGTTGATAGCACACTAGATATATTTATGATATTTCCTTTCGTTTGTATAAGATAGGGAATCGCCAAATTCGTGATCAAAACGACAGCACGAATGTTCGTCTTCATTATGTAATCGTACGTATCTACTGCATCTGGATCTCGCAAACTTGCGCACCGTAGTATTCCAGCATTGTTTACTAAAACGTCAAGTTTGCCGAATTTGTCGATAGTTTTTTTGACGATTGTTTTCGCTTCTTCATCTTTGGAGATGTCTGCTTTAATAGCGAAGGTTTTAGCTCCGCAACGCTTTGCAACTGCTTTCAGCTTGTCTTCATTTCTTCCAACGAATGCAACTGAGGCACCTTCTTTAGCAAAGCACTCAACCGCAGCCGCTCCGATACCGGAGCTCCCACCAGTAATGAGAACTACTTTGTTTGCTAACATTTTTACCAAGTCTTCGCTTCACGAAGTCAAAACACACTGAACATGGAAACCGAAACCTAGTTTATATATCTGAATTTTTTATCACTCTTCAACAGTTATAAATCTTAAATGATTAACATGTTTATATTGCATAACGTGACGAAATATCTTATTCAGGCTATATTTGGCACTTATTGTGTTTAGATTAAGATCGAATGTCTTTTACGTTATCATTACTATTGAGGCTAAAGATAAATTTGGAGATAGTGATCACTGGACATCAGTTAAGATGTTGTCTTAAGTAAGGGATTAGTGAATCCGTTTCTTGGTGACATTTACAAATTTACTAACAAACCATCTACTTTTTGTTGGTTACATAGTTTTTTATATGAATCTTACAAATGTTTGTCCACTAAAGGTGGATTAAGTCCACACCACGTTCAAATTCAGAATTATATGGGCAGAAATGGCTACCTATCCTGAACTTTTTCTCAATACCAAAAACTATTCTAGCCTGCTGCAGCGGTGTGATTCTGTAAGACCTCATTCTAAACTTCGAATCTGAATCCGCTGTGAGTTTCTTGATTGGCATTCCAAAAACTTGGTTGATAATTCGAATGTACACTAGCGCTACACTTGCGAGCGTGTCAGCGAGTTGAACTAATTTGACGTGAGATTTTTACTGATAAAGTATGAGATGACATAAGAAGTGGGATTCAGTAAGGTAATTTTCTTGTCACTTTGACGCTCACTTCGCACTCGAATAAACAGTTTTTTTTTACATTAGAATCAGGCTCATAGCTATTTACCTACTAACTAAATCAACAAGCAATAGATATTTGTTTTTTATCTTATCTGATACGGATGAACTACAACAAATCTATACGGTAGATCACAGTGGTTACAACGAAGTTCAAATATGAACCTTAATGCTATAAAATTGAGGTTATTGTTCAATGTTCCCAAAGGCGTGGGTTCCACAGTACACTATGAAGATTATAATTGGTTCCGTTCATTTAAAGCGTAACTGAATGGCGTTCGGAGAAACAACATGACATAAAACACCAAACCGATATGTATACTATACTTAATAGATATCTCGATATCTATATCATACTATATATATATATCGATACTAGATATTTCCATATCTATATATACGATATCTATACTATCATGGAAATATTTGATATTTCCTACTATTACTAAAAATATTAATTTGTGTTTGCTGCCACCTCAGACGAAAACAATTTACGAATTATAATAAAACCTGTTAAGTAGTATTGTTGTTTTGCAAGGTTTTTGTTATCTTTGGATGATTCAAATTGTTCTATGAGGACTGATGATTGACGAAGTTGTTAGCAAATTCTACTGATCCTACACAAATAAATAAACGAGAAAGTTTGTAAAGATTAAAAGAAGATAGCTTTTTTTTTATTCACGGAAAGTTAAGAATATGACTCAAGCAGCGGGTTCCCATGCGAGATTTTTTTTTTAGATTTAGGTACTATGTATTTTAAGTCCAGATATTCTTTGCATACCACGGTAGATTGCTAAGGCCTTGCCACCTCTGCCTCGCCAAGCGTTGGTTCTCGTCAAGGAGACAGACTCCATTGGTTGTTCATCCCACCACTTTTCCAATTATGTAAGAAGGGGACAATCCAAAGTATCTCTGAAAAAATAGGGATAGGAGAAAAATCATAAATAAACATAATAAAATATGTAAACATAAAAAAATCAAAATATCTATACTAATATTATAAAGCTGAAGAGTTTGTTTGTTTGTTTGAACGCGCTAATCTCAGGAACTACTGGTTCGAATTGAAAAATTCTTTTTGTATTGGATAGTCCGTTTATTGAGGAAGGCTATAGGTTATATAACATCACGCTACGACCAATAGGAGCGGAGCATAAATGAAAAATGTTGCAAAAATGAAAAACCGTTGAAACTAAAACACGCGAACAAAGTCGCGGGGGACAGCTAGTCATTAAATAAGATCAAAAGTGTTATCGCAATAGATCACTTTTATCCTCATTAAAACGTAATCAATCTAATTAGATACCCAGTTATAATCAGTAAAAAAATAGATGTCATGAAGTGAAATTGTGTAATATTATGCAACAGGCAAGTTTTAAAGCAAACCGCGGTTATTAAGAGCGAACGGTTCTGTACATTCATTAAAATATTATTTTTCACCATACTGTCAATAGATATATTATATAAAAAAAATTACGAAATACTACACAGGCTAATATTCATAAACCCTCTATATCTCTAATAAAATCATTATAATTCAATCCAAATATCGGATGGAATCGGAATTTATTATTTTCCCGCAGAACCCTCAAAGCCCCACTCCTATATGAGTATAAAAACATCGTAAATAGACATGACATTGATAAAATATTATCAGTCTCGGTTGAGCGCGTACAGAAACAGACAACATGGGATTCGAAAATAAAGTAGTTTTAATCACCGGCGCTGGCTCGGGAATGGGGGAGGCTGCAGCCAGACTCTTTGCCAAAGAAGGGGCTAATGTGGTGATTGTCGACTTAATCGAAGATAGAGCGCACAATACCGGTGACCTATGCAAGGAATACGGTAAGAGAGTACTCGTGATCCCAGCTGACATCTCCAAAGGCGAAGAAATTGAGAAAGTAATGAAAAAGACCATTGATACCTTTGGAAGTCTTGATGTGCTCGTCAACAACGCTGCCATGTTGAAAGCAGTGAAGATTCTTGATGGAACTATCATGGAAAGTTTTGATGACTTAGTCAATACAAATCTTCGATCAGTTGTGCATTTCACAACTCTAGCTGCCCCTCACTTGGCGAAGACCAAAGGATGTATAGTGAATACTTCAAGTGTGGGCAGTGTTTCAGTTAGGAGTGGACCTTTGTTCTCATCGTACTGTGCTACTAAGGCTGCTGTCGACTCTTTCACAAAGTCGTCCGCGTTGGAACTTGGTCAGGTAGGCATCAGGGTGAATGCTGTGAACCCAGGGCCTGTTCGTACCAACTTCCTAGTCAACTCTGGTGTTCCTATTGAGTGGGAGCATTTCGCTGCAGCAACAGTTCTTAACAGATGCTGTCATCCCAATGAAGTTGCTAATTTAATTGTATACTTAGCAAGTGAAAAAGCAGTCGGTATTACTGGAGCGTGTTACCTTATTGACAATGGTCAATCCATTAAATAACTGTGATATATTTAAAACTATTTTTTATTATAAACAGAATGTTTGTACCGAGTGATTTTATAATATAATAATTAAATGTTATTTTAATCCAATCACTTATTATTTTATTTATGTAACCTAAATAATATTACTCACCATTATGATAAAATTGTTATTGGTTGACGAAAATGACGTAACTAACCTAACGTGATAAACGTTATTGTATTAGTACAGATAAGCTTGTAGTGTGCTCTTGGTTATGCTCAACGGCAGTTTCAAGGACTTGGGTGAGGTCATCTATACTTAAATACAGGAAGTTAAATGAAACTATGATGCCTTTAGTTCTTCCACCTTTAAAATCAAAACCGCAAACACGTATTAAACAAATAATAATAAATTTATAGTCGTGGTGACCTTCCTGTTTAACAAACTGATTAGTATGCGCAAGGTTGCACGTTCGAACCAACTACAGGCAAATACAATGTGACTTTTAAATATGTTCAAAGTCATTTGTTCTTTTTCAATCATTCTTATGGCCGGGACCAATAAACAAAAAACGAATCGTTTCCTTAACGAACTGTTAAAATATCAACGAGGCGTTAAAAAAAGCTGTTCCTATAAAAAAATATTGTAACTGTTCGTTACCCAAATAACTGACGTCTGGTTACGAACGGATGAGAGACAGCCTAGTGACGGATCGTCACGTTAACGAATAACGAATTAAAAGATATAGGATCTAGGCATTAGACACAATTGGCTAACGGTAAAGGAAAACATCGTGTGGAAACCTAGATTCGAGAAATTGAAATTTAAAATCGCCAACCTGCAAGTGAGATCAATCAAAAAGATCAATGCTCGTACCTTCACTTCATGAGAAGAGGCCTGTACCCAGCAGTGGGTCATTTATAGGCTGGTATTATTTACATTTGATTATAAACACGTACTAAAGTAAACAAAAATAAATAATACAAAACTATATTTATCCAGATTATATGACACTAGCTGTTGCCAAGCTTACCCCATACCAAGTTTCATTAAAATCGGTTCAGTAGTTCAGCCGTGAAAGCGTAACAGACAGACAGACAGACAGACAGACTTACTTTCGCATTTATAATATTAGTATGGATTTAAATTCTTAATTAGGCTGAAAAATATGTCTAAAAATTCATTCATTCAGTATTTTAAAATCCTTAGTATTATTGGACATTTAAATTATAAGATAAATAAGTAAATAACAATACCTACTTTGCAACAAATGTTTTTTACTGAGTTATAAAAGTATTAAGATATAATATGGAACTAAAGATTAATTATATTTCTTTATTAATAGACACATTCTTAAAAATATAATCACTTGAATTTCAGTTTTATTATTTTGTAAGCAACGTTGAGTATCGTTAATTTTTGCTCATAAAATATTTTCAGGAGGTTTCCTTACTTTTATAACTAAAAACCAACCAAAAACTTTCAAAATGACTAAAATAGTACCTAGTTTATACGTTAAAAAGACGGTTAAATCGAAAACTCATATTTTTTTTCATCATATCCCAAAGACAACTTCAACATCCATCATTATCATTAGCTCAGCCTATCGCGGTCCACTGCTGGGCATAGGCCTCTCACAAATTGCCCTAGAATGCCCGATCCTCTGCCTTCCACATCCAGTCTGACCCAACTACCATATTATTTAGATTATCTTACCATCGGGCTGATGGGCAACTTGGTAAGAAATAAATAAAGCACATTTTATTTCACTAATCGGAGCAAATTTTTGCGCAGTGTGTAATGTTTGTGTATGAAAGGCGTTTATAGATTTATCTAATAATATTTTATTACAAAATATTTAAGTATTAATTAGGTACCTATATATTAAGTGAGTACTTATTCACAAAAACAAGTTTGCAATAGTTTAGTCAGTGGTCAGTAGCTGTCCTACAGGAACTCCCAATTTAAATACACATAGTAGGTACCTAATTTCTTATAATATGTAGGTTTATCACAAAGAAGTCTTTTATATCTGTATCAAATTAAATAATAAAAAATTCTTATAATATATTATATTAAGTTTGTAGAATCAAAATAAAAAATTTATCGTTTTTTTTTAATAAATTTATTATACACTATAAAAGTGTAAACCAAGACTAATGAAATAATTTGAGTATGTTTTGGATAATGTACTTCTTGCGATTGTTTTATTTTAATTTAGTTTAACAAAAAAACTTTATGCTTACATTTTTTCTAATAGGTGACTGCCATTCTATTACTATAGCTACTAATTTGAAAAGAAGCGTACTACGTACGTAATATATAATACATAACATATTATGAGATCAAAATGTTTGTCAAGGTCAACGCAGATATATACTTAAATTATTTAGATTATTTCATTGATTCGTATATAAAAGAACACACAAGACAAAACAATT
This sequence comes from Diachrysia chrysitis, assembly GCA_932294365.1. NCBI lineage: Eukaryota > Metazoa > Arthropoda > Insecta > Lepidoptera > Noctuidae > Diachrysia > Diachrysia chrysitis. The sequence goes on along the minus strand of OW028660.1, from coordinate 10,657,157 downwards.
CCAGATCGGTACATGAAATTTTTAAAAATATGATATTAAACAGTATTTTGCAAAAGGTCAATTCTTGAAAAAGATTTTCCATGACTTTAAGACGAGAGCTGCAGAGGAAGGCAGATAAAACTAAAGGATAGGCCTAATGTTTCATTATATTACATGTAAACGAATTATATTATCGAAATATATTATATTATCTAACAGTGGAAGCTCTTTTCAACAAGTGTTTATGATTTCGTTATCAATATTATCTGAAGAACATTATCTAGTGACTTTAGTGTAATCATCAAATCAAGGATAATGGTATCTGTGTCGAAATGATTACGACTTTTAGGTACTTAGAGGCGTACACGTAGCTATAACCTTTGTTAAAAAACTTGTTTCTTCACGATGTTTTCCTTCACCGATTCTCAATGATGTATTAGAATATGTTAGAAAGTTCATATAACATTGAAAAAGTTACATCGGTACTAGCTTGGGTTTGAACTTGCATCCACGAGCATACAATTCCGGTCATTTAGACTAAATATATTTTGCTTACAATTGTTGTTCACACAGCTGAATGTTATCAATCACATAATATGCTTCAATTACAGTACTCGTCTTGTCATTCGCTAAATATACAAATAATTGCCAATCAAACGTACTCCACGCTATCAGGTACTTTTAATTAACTGTACTCATCGTTAAGAACTTAAGATTTGTTTACATACATATAAACAAAACACTTAAAACAATTTATGCAAATAAAGATACTAGGCGCATCTGAAAAAAAAGTGCTTGAACAAAAAAAAAGACATAATTTATATTATTACACATCGTTGTTTAATTATTATTTGAAATATGACATTCGTGATATAATAAACTTGCGCTTACACGGGCACTGAAATTAGGCAATTCTTGGCAATTCCTACACAATTTCGAAATAGCCATACATTGTTAGGTGTTGTCAGGGCATCAACTTTATTATATTACATTTTTGTAAGTTGGTAATGGGTAAATAAAATGTCTCCACATCTGACAACATTGTTTTAATACTGCAATGAAGATAACAAAATATGCTATAACGAAAACAGATAATGTGTTCAAATACGAATGTGTAATAAAATACTTAAATAATATCAGTGATATTAAAAGCGTCTAAGGATACGATACACTTTGAAATATGGCCTTTGAAAACAAAGTAGCTTTGGTCACCGGCTCAGGGAGTGGAATCGGAGAGGCTACAGTCAAAATATTTGCCAAAGAAGGAGCTAATGTTGTTATTGTTGATATAAACGAAGATAGAACTAAAAACACATCTGAAATATGTAAACAATTCGGTAAAAAAGTGCTCGCTATTAATGCAGATGTCACTAAAAACGAAGAAGTGGAAAAGATAATAAAGCAAACGATTGATACATATGGACGACTGGATATTTTAGTCAACAATGCGGGAATTCTTGGACAGCCGAGCAGTATTCTACAAGGAACCATACTGGACCAATATGATCTTATAATGAACACAAATCTGCGATCAGTAGTGGTTATGACGACATTATGTGCTCCGCATTTAGTTGAAACAAAAGGATGTATAGTGAATATCTCAAGTGTTGCTAGTACTGATATTCGATGTGGAAAATCTTTCCCAGCTTGTTGTATATCTAAGACTGGTTTGGACTCTTTTACCCGGTTATCTGCTTTAGAATTAGCACCATCCGGGGTTAGAGTCAATTCTGTTAATCCTGGACCTGTTCGAACAAATTTGATGCTTGATTCAGGTATTTCTGGAGATTGGGACAAAGTTGGTGAGAAAACTGGTTTGGGCAAATGTGCGGACCCTGCAGAAGTTGGTAATATAATTGCATATGTTTGCAGTGATAAAGCTAAAAGTATTACAGGGGCAACTTATGTTATAGATAATGGAATGGCATTGGTTAATCATTGAGGCTCAAAAAGATCAGCTTAAATTTTTTGATATTTAAATTGTATCTAAATATTTCATTAAAATAAATGGACTCAAATTGATTGTTTCTTTAAAATCTCTACCAAAAAAATACGTAACACAATCTTACATGGTCCAGGTACTTTCTTCGGGCTATTTTCACAATGATATTATTAGATCGATGTGCAATAAATGTTAAGTGAAGTTAAAAGTCTTCGTACCGGAGGTACAGAAGTATTGTATCTTGAACAACAAATAATAGACTAAAGTGTACTTGAAGAAAATCATGGTGTTACCTGATTAGAATCAGATTTAATACATGACAATTTTTACTTAAAAGATAAGATTACAGCTATGAACAAGCTTAGTTAGATGAGCATGCCATTTTGTGTCAAGTTAAAAAATGTTTTGGGTTAAATAATATAATGATTAAAAGTCCTTTTTAAAAAATAACTGATAATAAGCTCAGTAAATTATTATTAAGAAAATAATGTATTGTAATCATACCAAGGTTTTGGAAAAGCAGACATTTACATAAAGATTGTGGAAGGTCTAAAGGCAGTGGACTAAGAAATGATGATGGAACATGTCGAATTTCAAGTATTTTCGATTCTAAATCTAACGGAATAAGGATGGTCTGTAATTGTTCCACACGAAAAAGAAGCATTGATTGCCACGTCCGTTCACTTCTGGGTAGGTGGCTTATTTGAAATCTAGATTGAATTATGTTTTTTTCAACCGTTCTCAGATGGTTTAGAATACCAAATGGCAATATAACTTAAAAAGAGACACATCGTTACTTTACTATACGATTTGCTCATGATAAAATGGCCTATTTTATTTGATATCGATACTATTCACAATCCATGATCGCAAACATGCCAAATATTAAATTGACTTATTTCAAACATAATAAATACGAATCACATTTACCAATTCAAGTATTCGTAATTCTTCCAAAAACACTGATCTAAATGTATTATTTATTAAAGTTATAGATAATAAAAGTATTTCTAAACTATCAAAGATTAGTTACCAGCTAGACCTATGATTATTACTAATATTATTTTCCCTAATGGTATTAATTGGCATTGGTAAAACGAGTGCAGCAAATTCTACTAATTCTAACTAGGTCACGCTTCAAGGTCCAGGTTTTATCACTTAATTTTGTATGCTTATAAAAATAGCTACACAAAGTAACTTTAAATGTTATCTTTCATATGTTAACAAATACAATATACATACTTGAAAATATCCTAATATTGAGTGTATATTAGGATATTTTCAAGTATGTATATTGTATTTGTTTTAGAAAGATAACAGTTAAAGTTTTTTCTAAGTTTTAGGAGAACACCATTACAAATTCTTTCGATTTCCTTTTTGACGAAAATCAACTTATCACATGTTAACTTGATTTTTGTGTTTTCTCGTTTATCTTCTTCTGTAACCGAAATCTTGCCTTCTCTAATAGAGCAGTACCAATATCACCCAGGTGATTAAAGTCCACTTAAATAGAAACACAATGTCATCTTCTTTTGCCTTTCTCCAACTCCATAGAAACTTGAAATTTGCTGCTTATGGAGACTACATGTTTTAACATTAAGATCGCAAAATTGTAACATTCTATCTTTAAAATGAATTTGTATTGACCACATGTATCTGCTATACATCTATATATAGCTTTAGGTGTTCCAGAAATCATCATAATCCCTAAACTTAAAGCAAAGTAGAAAGTGTATTCTAAGCTAAGCATATGTAATGTTTGGAACATGCACTTTATACGTACAGGCTTTCATTGTTATAGTATCAATTTACCTCTTTCCTATAAGGGTGACTTCTCCTTGAGATTAAACCTCCGATTTTTATTAATATTAAGCCCAAACCTCATTGCTATTCTTGGGAATATAATAACCACTATTGTTTATAGGTCAGAAAACATGTATTTGCTTTAAAGCGGCAATGACGTTTCTATGAGTGTGGCAACGGGAGGCAACGTTCGAGATGTGTAAATTCAGCAATAAAATCATTTGGTCATTCACTACAGATTGCAAATATTAAATATTATGTCATTCTAGTTTACCTTTGCGTCGCATATCATCAAGATTTTCGCGTAAAACGCTTGTCATGCATGGTTGATGACAGTGTATTTCTTCATGACAATCCCAACGAAAATTGCTTGTAATCTTTAATCAAATTAAGTACTAGCCACGTTTAATGCCATAGTCATGACGCAATTCAAATTTGTGTAACCATAGTCTTATCTAAAAACAGAAAATCTCAGTATAAAAGCTAATCAACCATTTAGTAGCATAAACATAGCAACTTACCTACTGAGCGTTCAGTCTGTATTTAGCTGTAAACTAACCTACAATAGGTACAGAAATAAGTTTCAAAAACAAAGTAGTATTGATTACTGGAGGAAGCTCCGGTATCGGGGCTGCTACTGCGGAGCTGTTTGCTAAAGAAGGTGCCGATATCGCCATCGTAGCAAGAAACGAAGTAAAACTAAAGAATGTTGCTGAGAAATGTGAGAAACTTGGCGCTAAAGTCCTCATCATCAAAGCGGATGTGGCGGTCGATACCGATTTAAATACAATTGTTAAGAAAACTATAGATAAATTCGATAAACTCGACGTACTTGTCAACAACGCCGGAATACTAACTTTGGCAACTATTGAAGACGATAATTTAATGGAGATCTTTGACAAAACAATGAACACGAACCTTCGCTCTACTGTCTACCTAACTAACTTAGCTGTTTCTCACCTGATCAAGACTAAAGGGAATGTCGTGAACATATCCAGTGTTCTTGGAGTATCGACACTCGGGAACCCTCAATATTTATCATACTGTGTCTCCAAGGCTGGTATGGATCACTTTACACGAGCTGCTGCATTACAACTGACGTCATCAGGTGTAAGGGTTAACACTGTTAGTCCAGGAGCCACGAGAACGGATGTATTAGCGAATGCCGGCATCCAAACATCGTGGGAGGATACAGTTAAAAATTATAATATGGACAGAATATCAGAACCGGAAGAAATTGGTGATTTAATCCTATTTTTAGCAAGTGACAAAGCGAGAAGCATTACTGGTTCTAACTATTGTATTGATCATGGCAGTCTACTGAAGAATTAAGGGCAAGCGCAATAGGAATAACACAATAATATATTGATATATAATCTAATAGTATAGTGATATAAAATCTCCCGCGATACAGTGATTAAATTTACTAATGCGTTTTAAAAAAACAGATAGTTCTTTTATTTATTGATAATGATTCGATTTTTAGGCACTTTTGTGATAAACATCTTGACTATTAAGCTATTTTTATTTCATTGTCGTAATTACTTACTTTATCGTGAAAAATAATCGAACAATCATTTGTGTCCATTGTATCATTTATGATAAATATGTTGCATAAACATCCTGATAGACTAAACTCTAACTAACAAAAAGGTAAAATTGGCGTCAAAAGATTCGTCCGCATCGCTGTCGACTGTAGTGACCCCAAAAGCTGGCGGCATTGCCACGCATATATATATAAATATACATATTATTATGTAACTTCTAATTAAGTCGTTTTTTTTTGCTGTTAGAGGTTTCTTAGCAGCCTTAGTAGAAGCGCCAGCACAGCACAACATAGTGATAGGAAAAATAATCTTCAAGTGGTGTAACTATTATAAAATAGAACTACTTAAGTTATAGTATAAATTTATTTTAGGTGTCTTCAGCATTGTGTTTGTGTGTCCACCGTCCTAATCAAGCTCCGTCATATTTAAGTTAATCTGATGATGAAAACAGAAATGGAGAACAAAATAAAGGCGATGGCCCAAAATAATCCTGGCGCGGCGCAAAAGTTTTGCTTCTCATATTTTAGAGACCAATTAAAAAAATCAAGACAATCACTATCACTCTGTTGGGTGGCTACCATTATTTTTTATTGCTAAAGAAGTTTTGTAAGCCTTCTTATTAAAAAGTTATTTATCGACTAAATATTTACAATTTCTTCATTAGTATTTTTTGTACAAATCCTAAAATAAGGTATGCTTATTATACGAATTGTATATTCAGATTTGCAGATACAGGTAATTAGCAATGGATAACACATTATTATAATCTAATTCTATTATTTTAAGCATTCTGTATTGTCATGACATGTTATAAGTGTCATTTACTTTTTAGGTTGGTTTGGATTAGACATTATCAAAGACAATTTGATCATCCCGCTTAGAATATATTGTATTCATAGATTTAGAAACTAATTGATGTTATTCCATGTGTATGGAATATGTATCCATACTTTGATCAAATAAATAATTATATAACGTCATTTGTGTTTATTTATGTATGCCTACCTAAACTATGGTTTTGAGATATTTTCCTAAATACGATTGCAAAAAAAGCGCAAATAAAAAAAATATTCACCCAAAACAGATTAGTAGACAGCGCGGATAGCAGTAGTATAAAATGTTATTCTTAAATATTCTTTGAAATCTTAAATACAAATCTTTTGCAGCAACTACCTCTTAATTATTTAGAACAAAACGGTTTACTCACGCATATTCTCGGGATCGCCCAACTACCTTCATACTGAATAGGAGTTGGAGTCCCTAATCATGAGCTGTCGCGGCGGCGGTGGTGTCACGAGTCGAACTACCTCTTGTTGGGGCTGCTTCGTCATTATCTTCCCAGTCATCCCACTGCTGGCCATAGGCCTCTCTTTTTATATGCCGTACTCTCTGATCCTGTGCCAATCTCATTCGACTCTCAAGCATTCCTATACCACCGACCTATATCATCTTATTATGAAAATGTATACTTTGTTATGACTTAATCTATTACCTTAATTGCCCAATCTTTACTAATTACAGTAATTTCGTCAAGTCACTATTCTGTCTAGTCAGTGTTGCACAATCAGTCATTGGTCGATAAATTCGATACCGCATGTGTATGACATTCAAGTTTTTGTTTTACATTATATCGATTGATGATTAGGTTTAAAGATGTCATGCAAGTGTGTAGTTCTTGAATTCCATTTAATTCGATAATTAAAATCTTTTGAGATACCCATTTTAATACATCATGACAGCAGGACCTTGGAAGTAAATTAAGCAAAGAAGCAGAAGCTTATGACGTACTAACACCAGTTTGCAAAAATTTACATAGTGTTGGCATAACCTATGATAAGAATGAAACTGCATTTGCTAATGATCTTTAAATGAGACACTTTTATTATTGTTACAATCGTCTTTTTGGAATTTTGTGAGATTACCTTAACAAACACTTAAAGAACCGAAATATTTGCCAAACAACACACTTTTTTAAGGGAACTGTTTTTCTTTATTTTTTCAGAACGAAACTAAGTTATTTTCTCAAAACTTGAGTAAAGTACCATTGTCGACATTATAGTAACCACCTGTAATACCTTTCGCTTTATCACTCGCAAGGAACAGGATGACATCAGCTATTTCCACAGGTTCCGATATTCTGCGTAAAATAGTCAAGTTCAGGTTATCATCAACTGACCTGTTTGAACCCCCTCCACTCGCAAGCATAGCAGTACGTACTGGTCCCGGCGATACGACATTCACACGGACCCCAGAAGAAGCCAGTTCTAACGCAGCACCTCTGCTAAAATAATCCAGCGCTGCCTTCGACATACCGTAAAGCGTGAACTGAGGAAGTTGGAGACAAGACTTGCTCAGTACACTGGATATGTTGATGATGTTGCCTTTAGTCTTCGCTAAGTAAGGAGCCGCGAGATTCGTCAGCTGGATCACTGGTTGCAGGTTAGTGTTCAGTACTTCGTGGTAAGTTGGGATTATCTCAGGACTGGTGATTGCGAGACTCTTGTACATAGCGGCGTTATTAACTAGAACATCCAATTTCCCAAACTTGTCGATAGTTTTTTTGACGATTGTGTTCACTTCGTCTTGTTTCGACACGTCTGCTGTGATGGTTAATACTTTAACTCCATATTTCTCGCACTGCTGAGCGACTTCTTTAAGATTGGCTTCAGTTCTCGCTACGATGGCAACATAGGCACCTTCTTTAGCGAAATCTAAGGCAGTTGCAGCACCGATGCCGGCGCTCCCGCCCGTAATTAAAACCACTTTGTTCTTAAAACTCATGTTGATAGTGTGATGCGTTCTACGGCTTAATTAAAGCATCTCATCCAAAACAGCTTTATAAATATGCACCAAATTTATCAAACAAAGTGTTATGTAACGGTCTTATTATTTAGATAAGAAGAGAACAAACAGTCTTTAGACAAAAATATCAGAAAAATTTGTTGTCATAATCTTTATAAAACCTATCGGACATGTAACTATCACAGCAGTTTATCAACCATATGTGTTGGTAGTTTTGATTTTCAACCAACATAAAAAGCTGACCAAAATTGTCAGACATGACTTATAAGAGCAAGTAGAAAATTCTGTACAAATAGCAGTAACATCATCGCCTAAATTGTTATTTTCAGAAAGAAACAGCTCGAATTCGAGCTCCCGAATCGGTATTCTTATTTTTATTTCATTAACCTCGTCTGTAAGTAGTGCGACTTCTGTTCTGTCCTTTAGTATGTACCTACCAGTGCATTTTATACATACCTATATGATATGTGAAAGAGCATCTTTCATAACATCCACAATAAAAAGATAGTATTATAATCCGTGGTCTTTTATGATTGGTGGAACAACCAGCAATTAAGTTATCGCTGCTAAGCCTGTCATTATGTGCACATATGTATTTACTTAAATATAATTATTACTGTCTACACTAACTAAATATAATTATATGAATTCTTTGATATAAATATTATTTCTCAGCCCACGTTTAATGTTGGCCAGAGACGACACACGTCTGTCCCAGTGTCAAATTAAATATGGTGATTTAAAATTTTATCGTAGTTAAAAATAAATAAACATATTATGTGGTTGGTTAAGCAAGTAATTAATGAATTGTAAGTCTTTCCCGCAATGAATACTTTATTCCGAAACCCGCTATGTCAATACCGGTGACTGATATGTAGACATTTATATTGGGTGGATAAGAGATATACCGAAGTATATTCCCTTGCTATGAATAGTACAGCAATATGATGTAACTACAAAACAATGACAATATATGGGTCAACGATCTTTAATGAGGTTGTTCGCGATTAAAAATCCGCTCGCACGTTATCTATCTATCAATTTCCACCAATAAAAAAAAATTACAGAACTATGACAAACAAAACTAGCGAACCAGGCAGTCATAAATCGAAATCACCCTCATTCTTAATGTCAAGTTTAGTCTCAATGATCTTGATCTTGAACTCAAATAAATTGATTATACTGTACGCCAGTGTAGGCGTTGCCAACTGATGCATTTATCTATCTCTAAATTGTCGAGACGTAGTCTTCACGAAAATAACTTTTACTGCTAACACAATAGGCATGTTTCCTAAGTTTTTTTTTAATGTCCGCCTTGTAGATTAATGAATTTTATTGGACACGTATTTTTTCTTTTAACCTACAAACAAAAAATGATCAAAATACAGAGAACGCAAATTACGCGTGACGTCACTCCTCGCTACAATTTTTACCAAGGCGTGGCGTCATAAGCCCCCACTCCGAAACTTTAAAGCGCTGTATTTGATAAAAGAAAAAAAAAATATCTAACTGACTTACTAAATAGATTTTAACTTTTCATACCCAGGAAACATCCCTATTAGGCGGTCAAAGTCAAGGTTACCACTGATCTACGTCGACTTATCATTTACATACTTAAACGTTATGTTAATCAAGTACATTTATTTGGAACATTTTAAGTATAGTCCTCTACACCAGCAGGACTCATTTTTTATTACAATTTCTGTCCCACTGCAGGGTAAAGGTCTCTCAACCCTCCTATCCAAGATTTTTGGACTGGCCTGTTGGTCTAGTGGTTAAGCCCTGACTGCTAAACGGAAGGCCGTGGGTTCGCTTCCCACCCATGATAAATCTTGCCGTGATGAGCACTCGACAATTTTTTCTGTATCTGGTGTAAATTATCTATATAAATTAAATTAAATACTGTAGTCACTTATGTATTGTAGTGAATAAAGTAGTAATTACTAAAATAGCAGATTAGTTGGATCTTTAGTAGACTACACGGATAACAAAGTTGTATAAAAATCACATGCAAACTGCCATTGCGACGTTCTACCGCGTGCCGGCTCAATCCTGGATGGGGAAAAAAAATGTTCTACAAATATTTTTCTGAGACCATGTTCAATGCTTATATTAGATGATTTGAATGTATATTTAACTTCCTACTCCATTATTTTTTCACTAGTGCGAAAGTCGCCTTATAAAATCCATATCGATACTAATATTATAAATGAGAAAGTAACTCTGTCAGCCCGTCTGTTACAATTTCACGGTAACCGCTAAACCGATTGAGATAAAACTTGGTATGGGGTACGATTGGATGCTAAGAAAGGACATAGGCTACTTTTTGACACCCACGCGAGCGGAGCCATGGGCAAAAGCTAGTTAGTAATATTATCTGTTTGTCATACTGAATTGTCTTCTTTAAATGATGCGTGAATATCACAAGTGGATGCTAATTGATGATGCGATACGTATAATGTTTCAAACACGGACTGCAGCCTCATGTATGGTAAGAGAATTGTGTATTTACATTGAATAGAAGCTAAACAGTATTATAATGTATTATGTAAATATTATCTATAAAACGTTTGTAACCTTGAAAGCGTTAAAATTAACTACTTACTCATCTCATATACAGCTTAGGTGCGCTTACAGGGGGAAAAAAAAGGGAAAAGTCAATACTTGGAAATTTCTAGCCAATTTTTGTATTGCACTCATTAGTGTTGAGTAATTTTTATTTTATCTAAAATTGACAATAATCATTCAATTAATTGCCCGTGTAGGCGCACTGTAGAGTGTTTAAAAAAGCTCGAATTATTGCAGCTTCGCTAAAAACAAACGCCCTTTTATTTACCACTAGCGACCCGCCCCAGCTTTGCACGGGTGCAATGCTGATACTAAATACACTACAGAAAAACTGTGAACGTTGTATATAAAAACATAGCGGCCCGCTCCGGCTTCGCACGGGTATAAAATATATAGCCTATGTGATTAAAATCGATACAGTAGTTTTGATTTATTCATTACTGCCCGTGGCCCGCACGCGTTAAATTTGGAGTAAAACAATCCCCCTTTCCCTATACCATGAAGATTTCCTGCTATCTTTGGAATATCTAAATTCATACACTACATTTTTACTTATTTACTTTTTTACATTTTTAACTATTTATTTTATTTTTACAACATATTACAGAATGTCTTTATAAACAACGTTCACAGCTTTCTTGTCATTAGACAATACAAACATGTTTTCTGTGGAGGTCACTCTTGAAAGAGCGACATACAGTTGTCCATGTGAAAATCAGTCAACGCTCAAATCTAAGCCTGCAACGTTGAAGGTTTGACCCTGCGATTTATTAATGGTCATTGCAAAAGATGTCTTTACCGGAAACTGTAAACGTTTAAATTATCTATAATATGTATGTATTTAGAAATATATAAGTATGTTTATCAGTTGTCTGGTTGCCATAGCACAGGCTCTGCCTAGTTTGGGATCAGATGACCGTGTGTGAAATGTCCTAAGATATTTATTTATTTTAATGTAAAATAATTTTTTGTAGATTTTTTTCAACATTCAAGGTAACGACTTTTTATTAAATAGATAGAATTCTTTGTCATACATCGTATAAATTAATTAACAAATATTAAGTACCGTATCAATTATCGTGACTACGCCGATCTTTCATCGGCCATTAAGACAGTTTTAACGCCTTTTTCCGAGTATACAATGAGAGAAGAACAATCTCTTTTAATCACTACATAGTATAAAACAAAGTCGCTTTCTCTGTCCCTATGTCCCTTTGTATGCTTAAATCTTTGAAACTACGCAACGGAATAATAAATAATACGTCCCGCAATTTTTAAATCTGTAATATCTTCGAAAATATTCACTTAAATCATACGGTGTAAAGGGCCATATAGATCTATATTAAATGAACAATGTATTCAAGGTATTTAATTGGTTAAGGATTAATGCTGTATTGGTTAAAATCGCTTCGAAAATTAGCCATTATTTGTCGTAAAAAGTAAATGACAAAAAAAAGTTATTGTGGGTTATCCATAAGAGATAGACATATACCATCACGGACTTTTCTGTAGACCTTTTCAATGTGTACAATACTTAGTATATTATTTTGATAAAACTCGTAGGGTTCAGCCTGCGTTTGCAATGTAAGCGGAAAAAATGTAATTATTTACGACATCACATTAGAAACCTCAAAAATTACAGTACTTCTCCACTATTTAATGGATGTTATTATACATATAAACCTTCCTCTTGAATCACTCTATCTATTAAAAAAAACCGCATCAAAATCCGTTGCGTAGTTTCAAAGATTTAAGCATACAAAGGGACATAGGGACAGAGAAAGCGACTTTGTTTTATACTATGTAGTGATTTAAACTAGGGATGTAACGGAGGCCTTCTTAACGGAGGCGGAGGCGGATGCGAAGGCGATGAGTTTCACTTCCGCGGATGCGGAGGTTAACGGAGGCGGAGGCGAAGGTGAAAGTGGATGTAAATAAAATAGTAATTTAAGGTTCAAAAGTTTTTATATTAAATACATAACACTTAAGTAAACATTTGAAACATAAAGTAAAAATTTTAAGTTAACTTTTTTGTAATCAAAATTAGTAATCAAAATTAAGGAGAGGTAAGTAGCTATATGGTTACGTAAATAAAACTCCGTTACAACTACGCAAAAATTGTGCGGAGGCGGAAGCGGAGGCGAAGGTACGATTTCTTGCGGAACTTCCGCAGTAACGGAGGCGGAGGCGAAGTTCCGTTACAACCCTAATTTAAACATATATATGCCTATCTATTAGAAGGTATTCAGTTACTAGAAATTTACCCGGTATATTTTTTTTTAGGCTTTCACACCCAAAGGTTGCCAACGCAACGGGCCCTATTACCAAGCCACAGACTGCTGTCTGTCCAACTGTCTGACAGCGGACTAAATCACATGAACCGTAATACCTAGATACTTGAAGATTTCACTGAGTGTGTATTTCTGTAGCCGCTATAACAAAAAAAATAGTAAAAATTAATGAAAATTAATCTCCCTACTAGAAACGTGTTGTTTTGGCATTTTTGCTTGATCTTAATGATGGCGTACAGGTTACAACATATTCGCTAAAAAGAAGTGTTCTGTTTTAGGAGCCTAAGTTCGATTTTAACGGCAGTAATCTCCCTGGTACCTTGTACCCTTAATGCGCGAGTCCTAATCCACCTGATAGAGTTTGTTACCTGGTAGAGATGTGTTCCTAATCTTTAAATAAGATTGGATCTCCAAATTTTTCACAAACTTTATTGTGAAAAATTCTGAGTGCTACAAACACTATTGACAGTGGAAGAGTTTGGTATCAATTGACAGTGTTATACTTCCCCCAACATGCTATCTCATTCGTCTACAACTTACTACTAAGTACAGGTAGTTTATACAGAGCTGTCATATTTATATCTTTAGGAGGAAGATTAGATAGATAAGGTTTAGATAAACCTGTACCTCAGTAAACGTAGTAATTTAAGTGTTTGCCCTATATAGCATCAGGATTCGCCTTCGTTTTTTATTGCAAAATGTTGTGAAATAGTCGTTACGTTTAAAACATGTATTGCGCAATGTTTTGTAATATGCTTTCCTATGCCAAAATCGAGTGATCTAAAATAGAAAACACAATTCCGTGGGTTGTGGCTTCAGACGTGTTTTATTAAGGCTGATTTAACATATATTGTTAGAGTAGGTACCTACGTAGAACTACGTAGAACGTAGCAGAAAAGGGCGACCAACAAATTTTATTAATTTATATAAATGTATATATATATTGCTTTCTGAGGTTGCTTGTTCTACCTTCATGCAAGTAACGTCTGCTGACAAGATAAATACCACCTCAGTCTGCCCGTGACCATGACAAAATGCTGATGAAATGATGGCATGAAACTCGGTAACTAAAATCTAAATAAACCGCGATAAAATCTGTTTAAAAAGTAGTTTTATTTCAAAAAAAAATATAATATGAAAGCATTAAAATTTAATAAAAATTGCCACGCTTTTCTTTCTCTGTAATGGTACTATAACATTAAGGAACAATGTATAAAAACGCAGACTTATAAAAACTTACAATAAATTGTTATAATATGATCCATTCCCACACATTCGATCAAATTATAGAATGATCGTTTACATACGTTATAATTTTAAACATTATGATGTATTTATTTACTCAAATTTTATTATAGTAAGCCAAAATAGTTTGGAACATACGTCACTATGTGCAGAACGAAACTTTTACATATTTCATAATATGACTCAATAACCAATAAATTGATTAATACCATAAAGATAACAACGCTGTCTTATATAACACTTACACAACATTTTGCAATTATAGTAGTAGGTACATTCTAAAGCAGAAATATCAATAAACTACTTTGCGTTTTAAGCAACGTAAGTAACGAACAATTCCTGCTTAGCATTGTAAGTAGGTAGCCTATATTACTCAGGAATAATGTAGCATTCTAAGACTTAAAGAATTTTTAAAATCGGTTGAGTAGTTTTTGAGTTTATTCGTAACAAGCATACGAAAAATACTAATCTATGCTTTTGCTAATATTATAGTATACATTTGTTTAAATTAAGGCGGCAAACAAACATGTGGCCCACCGGATGGTCAGCAGTGACAACAGTTATAGCTAGGTTTTCTGTGTCAGATAAACCTTAGCAAAACTAACCCACAATGTAGAAAATATAAAAATAAGAAAGGATATATCATACAATTTATAAAGACTGCAATTATTAAACAATATAAGGGATATTTGCTGCGGTGCTTAATTGAGAGCTGATTGAGAATGCTTATTTTGAGGCATCCACAAACCGGAAATCATTAAACCCTTATAGATAAACAAACCTCGAAGAATAGATTTCCTTTATAGATAATGCAGACTACCTGTAGAAATTCGAACACGAACCTTTCTAGATTTTATTTACTGGGCAGGTTCTGGAACCAGTGAAATACCTAAAATATCAAATAGCCAGCCATAGGGTTTCTGGTTTATTAGATTTTTCAAAGTCAAACAAATAGTAAGCACTACTTACATAATTGTCTCATAGATTAGCAACAACACTACTGCCTTATGACAATGTCTACCTTATCTCTCTCTGATAGCGCTCTGTTTATCGATATAATAATAAACTATTTGCTATTTATACCGAAGCATCTGGTTTCACGTTTACAGTCTGCTACAAGTCGTAGAACACATCACATCAACATGAGCTTCAAAAACAAAGTTGTTTTGATCACAGGCGCAAGCGCCGGCATCGGTGCGACGACCGCGGTGGAGTTCGCTAAGGAAGGTGCCAACGTGGCCATCGTAGGAAGAAACGAAGCTAAACTTAAGGAAGTCGCTCAGCAGTGCGAAAAATTTAAAGTTCAAGTACTAGCCATCAAAGCTGACGTCTCAAATGAAAATGAAACGAGCACAATCGTCAAAAAAACCGTTGACAAGTTTGGAAAACTCGACGTTCTCGTCAACAACGCGGGCATACTCAAGACCGTTCCTATCGCAGCTCCAGAGGTTCTCTCAATATACGACGAAATATTTAACACAAACCTGCGAGCTGTGATCCAGCTGACGAACCTCGCAGCCCCTTACTTAGAGCAGACTAAAGGCAACATCATCAATATATCTAGCGGAGCCAGCAAATCACTCATCCAAAATTCTGCTATTACGGTTTACGGTATGTCGAAGGCAGCCTTGGATCATTTCAGCAGAGGTAGTGCATTGGAGTTCGGTCCTAAAGGTGTCCGTGTGAATATCGTGGCTCCAGGACCTGTACGTACAGCTATGATGGATGCTAATGGTGGAGACGAAAACAAGAACATCACAGCCTTACTCCGAGTGTCCGAGCCTGTGGAAGTAGCTGATGTGATCATGTTCCTCGCCAGTGATAAAGCGAAAGGTGTTACCGGAGCATACTACACAGTAGACAACGGTGTTCTGGTCAAGTTCTAAATTAAGTTTAATACCTTTAGTCTAAAATCATTAAGTGGCAATTTACCATAATTATGTGTAGTGAGCGTATGTTATCAATAAATGTTAGTGTTTTGTTCCTATTTATTAACTAAGAGAACGTTTGGAAATGATGTAAATAAAAATACAGTGTTAAGTCCATTACAATTTTATTATTCATTCTCCCAAACCTAAAATCGACCTGCATGCTAGGTGATGCTAGTTACATATCGCCTAGTATAGTACCTAAGTGACGCAGACATTTATTTCTATATTAAATTTAAATTGGCAATCACACTACAAGGAATAAGATTTTTAAGCTTAGATCGGGAGTATTTGGCAGATGTTATTAAATTGCGATTGCCATACCATTATTAAGACCACCTTGTCTTGTGTTTTTGTGCATTTAATATCTGTCTGATTGTAACCACAACAAGTCTTTTTTTTATATCACAATATGTAACCCATATTTTGCTCTTCGAATTTTTAATTTCTTAAAGCATGTTTGTTTGCTCCGGCAAGATAGAAACGGGACCGGACTGCCCTTTCCATGTGTTAAATTCACTAAGGTTACACCCTGTTAACAAAAAAAAAGAGGCACGACCGCACCTCCAGATATGGGAAGAATCAAGTAGTTCGTAGGCCGTACATTAGTGTACTTTTTACCTTGACAGACTATTTTCTAAAGTTTAATCTTTTCACTACACTTTCAATACATTTCATGAAGACTGTACTGTCATAAAAAAGATCACCAAAAACACTTGACAAGCGCCCTTTTATTCATAGATGTAGGCAGTGGCGTGCATACCATATAGGCAATTAGGCAGTGCCTACCTCCTAAGATCCAACTAACTATCCTTAATTATTACGATATAAATATAATAAATCAGTCAACACCCATCATACTCATTAATTAAATTACAAATAATAAAACTTATAACCAAACATTTCACTACAAAACAAATAAAAAATGACGTCACATTCAACACAATTTCACAATACGTCGCGAAGTAGGCACTCGCGCCAGTGCCTACTTTACACTCACACACTCAAACCATTTTGGCGTATTCATATACGCACGCACACTTCATAATAAGCTACTTTTTTCTCAAATTTATAATACGGTGAAAGCAAAAAATATCTGTTTGACATGCACAGCACCCTGACATTTGACCTTCGCAATTTCCCAGAACTATAGTAGGCATGCCTACTCTGTAGCAAAGGCATTGACCATACAGCTCAACAAATAAAAAATATATAAATTCTAGTTATTATTATATTTTTTATATATCTAACTAATATTATAAAATACTAATAACTTGTAAATTGAATATAGATTTTTTTTAAAGTTAACAACTACATAATTAATAATGTAAACATGTTTTAGTTGCAATAAATGATTTTTATTTTCTTTTATCTGTTGCAACTTGCTCGTCTTTTTGTTATTTTTAATCTGTTGTAGTTTGTTTACTTGTTGTAGTTTGCATTATTTTCGTAATTATTTGTTTTGTGTGTTATTGACTTATTGTGGTTATGTAAAGTTACTGTAGTGTTATAAACAGAAATTGTTGAGTCTGTATAAATATGGAAAACTTACAGTGCGTAGTTTGTTTGTGTTTCGAAAATACAATCTGTATGGATAAACTACGTGCAAACCCCTTCAAGAAGTTTAATAAAGTTTTCATTTGTTGACAAAAAAAATGAATGATGTAGTAGATTTGTAGGATAACATCCGAACCACAGAATAAGAAATACGAAACTTTAAAAAAGTGAGTAGAAAATAGTTTTTTACATTTGTTTCGTTATTTATAGTAGTAGGTATTTTATTTTGCTCGATTTGCCTAATTTCTGCCTACCTGGTCGGAAAACCAATGCACGCCACTGGATGTAGGATTTTACTTTTGCTACACATCCCTCTGGTGTCTGAAATGAAAGGTATTCGGTTCATTATCCCTACCGATTTATTTTTTGATTAGGTCTTTAATTACAAGTATTACTAGCCGGTATTTTTATAGGTTAGGTGGCTGGTACCTAAATAATAGATGATCGTGTCAAAAGTGTTCAGAGCTACTTGGGGTTTGCCACCGCGTGGAATTTCGCTGGAGCACAGTGTAAAGAGGAGTGGAGCGAAGACTGCGCCTTGCGGGACTCCGGGGCGGTTCGGGTAAGAGGACAAAAGTGCCTTTCACGCGATAGCGAAAGAAGTGATTAAACAAAAGGTCACGGAAGATGTGCACGAGGTGATATAGCACTTCGAGTTGGTACAGCTTGAAAATCAAGCTGTTGTGCCAGACCTTGTCGAAAGCTTTCGTTGTATCGAAGAAGAGCACACTGATGAGCTATCCACGCTAAAAACCAGCGCTTATGTTCGACTATGCGGTGGATTTGTTGTACGCTCGAGTCTTGGGTTCTAAAACCGAACTGCTCGTCGGGTATGAGACTCCTGGGCTCGGCATACTCCATTAGACGATAGCAAACAATTCGGTCGTACCTATAGCTTCCCAAGGACACGCTTCACATGGAGTAATCTGATAGGGCGATAACTACTTAGAGAGCATATTGAGTTGTCATATTTATATCTTTAAGAGGAAGGAAAGATTAGATAGATAGGGTTTATGATAAACAGTAATTTAAGTGTTTGTCCTATGTGTAGAATAAGGATTCATCTTCGTTTCTTATTGCAATAGTCGTTACAATTAAAAATATATATTACGCGATGTTTTGTAAAATGCGTTACTATGCCAAAATCGAGTGATCTAAAATAAGAAAACACCGTTCCGTGGGTTGTAGCTACAGCTGTTTTTTATTAAGGCTGATTAAATATTAGGACCAAAAAAAAACATTTCCATGTAAACGGCGCCTAGCAAAGTCTATTTAATTTGAAGTTTATTAATTGATGAAAAAAATAAGTGATATAAGCCTAAACTAACTAAAACCTTAAATAAGGCATGAAAAAATTTGTCCACATCACTGTCGACTGGAAGTGAGCCCAATATGCTAGCGGCATTGTGTGTGTGTGCAGTGGATAGCGATGCGGACGAATTTTTTGATGCTATATTTTAGGTTTATGTTTAATTAGATTAGTTTATTTTATTATTTCTTATGTGTATATATATATAATTAAGTTTATTTGAAATAATTATCGCTTTATAAAATAGTAAACATTCAAGAAGAATTGCTATTCCTTCTCTGTAATGGTGCTATATCAATAAGCAGGCTATATGTTATTATACTATATTCATCATCATCATCAGCCTATGTTCGTCCACTGCTGGACAAAGGCCTCTTCTATGGCACGCCACTGAGCGCGTTCTTTAGGTCTTCGTCTCTTCTGTATTCTTTTCCTGGCTTCCCTATCGAAGTTATTTCTACCAAACTGCACTGTTTGCCCCAGATAGCCATACTCCTTAATAACTTCGAGAGACAAACCATTAACCGCAACCGGCGATTTTAAGCAAGAGCAAATAATATTGCTCAAATTATAATAAAGTAAGCCAAAATAGTTTCAAAAATCTGTCACAATTTCTAGAACGAAACTCCCATTTCATAACATGACCCAATAACCAATAAATTGACTATCAATATAAAGGTGTCAACGGTATCACATATAACACTTACACAACATTTTGCAATGATAATAGTACATTCAAATGATGATGATAGTACATTCAAAAGCAGAAGTATCAATAAGCTACCTTGTGTTTCAAACAACGAAATACTCTTAGCTGATATTTTATCGTTTTTTTTTATAATCCACTAGTGACTCAAACATATCGCCAGCCTGATGGTAAGCAGTGACCGCAGTTTTGGACCGGGAAAATAACACTGCGTCTAATACTACGCATTCAAAAAATGTTATTCATGTCCTGTCTAAGTGAGATTGAGTTAGAAAACTTAAGAAAAACTGACCCACAATGCATAAAATTTTAAAATAATAAAGGAAATATAAGCATGACTGTACATACATAAACTGGAAATTATTAAACCCTTATAGATAACACACCTCGTGGAAATATATTTCCTTTATAGATAATGCAAACTACCATTTGAGATTCGATCGATACAGGCGCAAATGTTATACATTCGAATATCTAGCAATTTTCTTTCTTGAACTTAGCCAAGTACCTATAAAATCAAATAGCCAAAGGGTTCCTTAGAACCGCTATGATTTTTCTAGTTCTTTCGATTATTCAAAGTCAAGCAAATAGTAAGCACTGCTTACATAACGTCATAATGTAGATTAGCAACAACAATTCCGACTTATGATAATGTCTACCTTATCTCCCTTTGATAGCGCTCTATTTATCGATATAACAACAATCTATTTGCTATTTATACCGAAGCATCTGGTTTCACATTCACAGTCAGCTACAACTAGTAGAACAGATCAACCCAACATGAGCTTCAAAAACAAAGTTGTTTTGATCACAGGTGCCAGCGCCGGAATCGGTGCGGCGACCGCGGTGGAGTTCGCTAAGGAAGGTGCCAACGTGGCCATCGTGGGAAGAAACGAAGTGAAACTTAAGGAAGTCGCTCAGCAGTGCGAAAAATTTAAAGTTCAAGTACTAGCTATCAAAGCTGACGTCTCAAATGAAAATGAAACGAGCACAATTGTCAAAAAAACTGTTGACAAGTTTGGAAAACTGGACGTCCTCGTTAACAACGCGGGCATACTCAAGACTGTTCCGATCGCAGCTCCAGAGGTTCTCTCAATTTACGACGAAATATTTAACACAAACCTGCGAGCTGTAATCCAGCTGACGAACCTCGCAGCCCCTTACTTAGAGCAGACTAAAGGCAACATCATCAATATATCCAGCGGAGCCAGCAAAACACTTATCCAAAATTCCGCTATTGCGATTTACGGTATGTCGAAGGCAGCCTTAGACCATTTCAGCAGAGGTAGTGCATTGGAGTTCGGTCCTAAAGGTGTCCGTGTGAATATCGTAGCTCCAGGACCTGTACGTACAGCTATGATGGATGCTAATGGAGGAGAGGAGACCAAGAACATGACAGCCTTACTCCGAGTGTCCGAGCCCGTGGAAGTAGCTGATGTGATCATGTTCCTCGCCAGTGATAAAGCGAAGGGTGTTACCGGAGCATACTACACAGTAGACAACGGTGTTCTGGTCAAGTTCTAAATTAAGTTTAATACCTTTAGTCTAAAATCATTAAGTGGAAATTTACCATAATTATGTGTAGTGAGCGTATTTTATCAATAAATTTATAATTTTTTGTTCCTATTTATTTACTAAGAGAAGATTTGGATATGATGTAAATAAAAACACATAGTTAAGTCCATAATAATTTTATTATTTATTCTTCCAAACACAAAATCGAACTGTATGTTCAGTAATGTTAGGTACACGCCGCCTTTTATATGTACCTAGTACCTAAGTGACACAATTTTTTTTTGTTCATATACTAAATTCAACTTAGCAATCAGACTACAAGAAATAAGACTTTTAGCTAAAACCGGGATCATCTTTGTACCTTTTTTTTAAAGCCTGTCTGTTTTCTTTTTTTTCCAAGTCTGAAACAAAAAAGCAACTGCTACCTACTTGGTTGTCTTTTGTCTAGTTTGACCAACTTGGCAGGGCCATTCCTCAAAAGTTGCGAAGAGCATGTGCATGGGCGATCACGCGGCTCCAGCAAGGTAGGTACGGGACCGGACTTCCCGCGGCATGGGTTGAATTCAATAGTGTGTGAATCACTGTAAACAAAAAAAAGAGGCATTGCTGTACCTCCAGATGTGAAAATAATCATCAAAATCGAATAGTTTGTGTGCCGTACATTAGTGGAGTTTTTAAGTTGACAGACCAAACTCCAATATATTTCATGGATACTGTTCTGTCATAAACAAGATATTTCAGTTTTCAATAATTTATTATGAGTATGTTAAATCAGGCTAGGTTTTTTTTAATAGGTTACTTGCAATGTGTGTGGAAATCACATTAATAGCAATTTTGTTAACCCCTCTAACTAAGCTACATATGCTTGTGTCTGAAGTGAGTTCACGGCAGTGGATGAATGCGTGGGGTTTGAACCTGCGACCTCTCGATCACAAGGCCGTCACCCTAAACATTAGTCTATATTTTTGCCACGTCAAATTTCAGTATTATTTATTTTATGATTTCTAATTTAAATTTCTATTTAAACATACAAGTTTGTATATATTTTTGTAAACCATTTATAAAACCCTTTATTTTGATATCCTACTCGATAGGTTTGGTTAAAAAATATCAACGACTTTTAAATTTATCGCTGAAATTCTAAACTCTTTGTTATTTTTGCAAAACACTCTAAGACGACTAAAAACCCACAAATAAAGCTTGATAAAAATAAATTAAAAAATTTTAAACAACTCCTTCACTTAATTATAGCCTTGTCTCGCGTAGGGTTTTACAAACATTCAAATCATACGCACAGAGAACAACCAGACTTGGAACAATCATTTGTGGATCACGCAAATAGTTGTCCCATGCGGGGATTGAACCCGCGTCACGTCGCGCAACAGTAATTGGCGTGGTGACCAATATATACCGCTCGGCTATCCGTGCAGTCTTAGTATTAATTAATTATATAAATAAAAATAAAGTTATTAAATAAAAATTGGAGTCATTAGTTAGTTTTTCATTGCATTAATCATTTATCAATGGTGATAACAAAACCTGTTTGCAAAAACGCTCAGGGAGGTGCTGGAGGTCCTCCATGTCGTTCCAGTTGGGGAACCGTTAATACTTTTAAATTCCGAAGTTTCCTGGCTGGAAAGACAATACAACTGGTTTTCTTTCTTTTAGTTACTTTTTTGGCAATCGAGTTTTTTTCGTTTTTAAATTTTTTTTTTTACTTATAATTTTCGACTGTGATACATTGAGTTTCAAGGTCAAATGTTTAATGTATTAAGTTAAAAATATTTACATAAACTGGTTATGTGATCGTTACGTTTGTAGGGACAAAAAATTAGCATGTATACTCGAAATTCCTCAGCAGTCGCCAATAAAAACGTACACAACTTTATAAAGTCATGATCATCAACATTGAATCGAAGATGATGTTATTAAATTGAATACACTTATTAAATTCTACTCTCCGTTATTACATAATATGTGAATAAATATAAAATGTATAAATATAAAAATAAATATATCAGTTTCTCTTGTTTGTTTGGTTTAGTCTTCCTTTGCACTGGAGATAGTTGTAAGCCATAAAGAAAAGACATAACATAAGTTCACAATTAGTTTATTGAAAACAATTACTAATAAAAATCACAAATTTTATTGTAAAAATATTCTTGAGATTTGTCTTGAAAAAACAAAATAGTTAACTGATATTAACCAATCAAACTTCACAGATCTATAATTTAATAAATTAACACATTTAATTAAAAAAAAAACACTGATTTTATTTTACGTGATAAATTATTTAAAACTTGACCAAAACACCATTGTCTACTGAATAGTAGCCACCAGTGACACCCTTAGCTTTATCACTGGCTAGGAACGTGACTATATCGGCCACTTCCTCCGCTTCCGACACTCTGCCTAATATCGTGATGCTCTTATTATCTTCTTCTGTTCTGTTCTCGTCCACATTCGCCAGCATGTCAGTACGTACTGGACCAGGAGCTACGGCATTCACACGGACCCCAGATGTAGCTAGTTCTAGTGCAGCACTCCGGGTGATCACGTCTAGAGCCGCCTTCGACGCACAGTAAATCATAAATGATGGAGCCTGAAGGCAGGTCTTGCTCAACACACTGGATATGTTAACAATATTACCTTTTGTTTCACCTAAGTGGGGAGCAGCTAGACTTGTCATGAGAATCACAGCTCTCAGATTTACATTCATCACCTCGTCATAGACTTGGAGTAGTTCAGGGCTTGCTAGCGAAGCAGTCTTGAATACACCAGCGTTGTTCACGAGTACGTTCAGTTTTCCAAACTTGTCTATTGTTTGTTTAACTATTGTTTTCATTTCTTCATCTTTAGACATGTCTGCTTTAATAGCGAGTGTTTTAACTCCAAATTTCTCACATTTTTGAGTAACTTCTTTAAGTCTTGCTTCGTTTCTTCCAACGATGGCAACATTGGCGCCTTCTTTAGCGAATTCTATGGCCGTGGCGGCACCGATTCCGGCGCTCCCGCCTGTGACCAAAACCACCTTGTTTTTGAAGCTCATGTTTATTGTGCGATGTGTTCTACGACCGGTTACGTATTGTGGACATCTTGCCGCAAGCTAGTATTTAAATACAAATATTTTTACACAAGTCACGTTGAGGCTGTAGGTTCTGTTATTGAAATGAGATGAGTAAGTTTATACGCGGAATTATCAGAATAGGTGTTAATATTATTGATTTTTAAATAAACATATAAGTACTAACGTTTTCAATTATTGAATATATATATTTTTATATCAGTAGATAGTATGTTATCAGTTCCTGACGTTGCCCTTGGTTTTTTTTAATAAAAGTTCAAAATGCCTCTGTTAACAAAGGCGGATTCTGCCACCCTCTTTCAAATAAGTGAATTTCAACAATTAAAGTCTATAAAAAACCTTATAGACAGGAAAACATGTTACATGGTCCAAACATTGGTACAGTACAGTTACTAACAGCACATAACTAGTTTAGACAAAGGTTAGTTAAGTAATTACCTATATGCAGTCAAGGATTAGGTCATTAAAGTTGTTGCAATTCCTTAAGATTACATGCAGATTTAAATACATGTTAGCATAATTTTAGATGCCATTCAAATCACGTTGTTTTTATTTATATAAATAAAATACTCAACTATACAATTAATGTTATTCTTTATAGTAATAATATAACTTATATTTACGACAAAATCTATAGGTACTTTACATATGAATACGAATATCTCAATTACTCAGAAATTTGATGTATTGTTTTTTTTTTTGTTTAAAAATCCTCATCAAGAGATTTAATCCTTGTATCGCGGGGGTTTTACAAACATTCAAATCACATGCACAAAGAACACCCAGACTTGGAACAAGTATTTGAGGATTACACAAATGCTTGTCCCATACGGGGATCGAACCCGCGGCACGTCGCGCACAGAGGTAATTGGCGTGGTGAAGTATACAACTCGGCTTTCCGTGCAGTATGTAGTATGGTAAAAATATTTAATGAAGATATTACTGACCAACTTAATATGTAACGCAGTCGACAAAATAACCAACCTAGTACAAATATATTAATTGAAGAAAACATTCGTGACTGTTGAAGTAATTTAAACAAAATAATATGAATCGACTTGATTCCTCTCTTAATGAAATTAATAGTACAAATATATTAATTGAAGAAAGCATTCGTGACTGTTGAAGTAATTTAAACAAATATGAATCGACTTGATTCCTCTCTTAATGAAATTAATAGTACAAATATATTAATTGAAGAAAGCATTCGTGACTGTTGAAGTAATTTAAACAAATATGAATCGACTTGATTCCTCTCTTAATGAAATTAATAGTACAAATATATTAATTGAAGAAAGCATTCGTGACTGTTGAAGTAATTTAAACAAATATGAATCGACTTGATTCCTCTCTTAATGAAATTAATAGTACAAATATATTAATTGAAGAAAGCATTCGTGACTGTTGAAGTAATTTAAACAAATATGAATCGACTTGATTCCTCTCTTAATGAAATTAATAGTACAAATATATTAATTGAAGAAAGCATTCGTGACTGTTGAAGTAATTTAAACAAATATGAATCGACTTGATTCCTCTCTTAATGAAATTAATAGTACAAATATATTAATTGAAGAAAGCATTCGTGACTGTTGAAGTAATTTAAACAAATATGAATCGACTTGATTCCTCTCTTAATGAAATTAATAGTACAAATATATTAATTGAAGAAAGCATTCGTGACTGTTGAAGTAATTTAAACAAATATGAATTGACTTGATTTCTCTCTTAATGAAATTAATAGTACAAATATATTAATTGAAGAAAGCATTCGTGACTGTTGAAGTAATTTAAACAAATATGAATTGACTTGATTTCTCTCTTAATGAAATTAATAGTACAAATATATTAATTGAAGAAAGCATTCGTGACTGTTGAAGTAATTTAAACAAATATGAATTGACTTGATTTCTCTCTTAATGAAATTAATAGTACAAATATATTAAATTGAAGAAAGCATTCGTGACTGTTGAAGTAATTTAAACAAATATGAATCGACTTGATTCCTCTCTTTATGAAATTAATAGTATGACGTCACATTAGACTGTTTTAACTGAAATATTAAACTACTGTTTTTAAATTACTATGTAGATATGTGCAGGTAAACAAATTAAATGATGGTATTGATGGAAGATATTTCATATATATGGGGTATAGGTATTTGGGACAAATAAACCCGTTTTTTAAAGTGTAAAATCAAGTGTGTTATGTTATTGTCTCTAAAACTAAGACAAGCGAAGTTCTCAAATAAGTTTTTTTATGGTTTTTATACAAGGTGCGTTTTTTGTCGTTCTACAAACGAAAACTATGACCTCTATATCGGTTATAAAAACGATTAGTATCAAAAATTAAACGAACAAACAATAAAGAATCTCTAATGTCAATACTTTTACGGTAAAATTCTTAAGGCTACAGTATCGAAATTCGAGATTTTTTTTCATTTGTTTTTTGAGTTTTTTTTATACCACTTGTTTCTGTAACCGATATAGAAGTACCTTGCATACATAGGTAACAATTTTTTTTTTTTTAATAACTAACTTGTAGTGACACTCAATGTCACTCAAGAGAGATTCCTAACATACATGCAAAGTAATTTCCCCAAACATAAACAATAGTAACCTGAAAATTCATAGTTACAGCATAAAAATCTTCCAAACTACACTTAGTTCGGCCATTATCCAAACTTGCATCAAAACAGTAATGGCTAAGAGCCTCCAATCTTGCTAAAAAGACGTTAAGGTAAGTGGTCGTGTTGTCGTCCTAGCGCTAATAACAGGCGTAAATATTGTCAGTGGACTTAATATTAAGATGGCGATATAAAGTGAACGTTTTCACGTCAGGAAAACAAGATGGCGGTCGTAATTATAAGAGGTTTTAATGCTATTTATCTATACTAATATTATAAAGAAGTAAAGTTTGTGTGTTTGTTAAATTGTAAGGGGTAAACTCGGGATCTACTGAACCGATTTTAAAAATTCTTTCACCAATAGAAAGCCACATTATTGCTGAGTGTCATAGGATATATAAAAAACCGAAAAATAAAAAGGCTTTTACGTGGTAGTCCGTTTTGCAAAGTGAATCGGAGAAAAAACGGTCGAATGAAATGCAATACTAACTATACCTACCTATAACCCTCCTTTTGGCAGTTAGAAATTAAAACATAACACTCTGTACTAAAAAAGGATTATTAACATTATGCCCAACGAAGTGGGCACGGGTCAGCTAGTGTTTTATAAGACACGTCTTTATAACAGTTGTTGTATGTGTCGGGTATAGATTTGGTTAATGAGTTTCATTGACATAACATTATTAATCTTAATAATAGTGACAATGCTAGTTTGCAATAAAATTAGAAAATCAATCGATTTGGCTATGTTTTGGGCATGGTCAGTACAAAAAAATTGTTTGCGAAATTGGATTAGTTGTGTGTAATGATTTAATGAATCTAAGTTCGCAATGATAATGATTGATGGCTCTCGATCTTCAATGTTGAAATACGCAAATTACTTCAATGTGCTACAAGTCGGGCGCAGTTTTTGTTTTTTGCTTTCATCTAACCGGATTGTAAACAAAAAGATGTTTTTAATTTTTTACTGGAACCCAAACTCACACAACATTCTCATGCATGATTAATCATCTCCACATGATTTTTAAGATGTATGTGAATACTACAATTATTTTTTTATTTAAATAATGATACATTTTTATTAAATTAAATAAATAAGAAATTAGTTTTATTTTAATTCTTAATATTTTGAATGATCATTTTGTTGATTACAAGAAAAATGAACTTTAGCAGCTCTAATTTATGTCTCTTTTGTAATTTCATACGAATAATTAAGATACCTACGTATTACCTAAAATAAGTTTAATTTATCTATATAATAAAAATCAGTGCCAAAACCTTATTAAAAACAAAACAATATTGTATTTAAAATCTCAATAGATGCAAAACTACTGCAAAATGAAGCGAAAAGCTCCAAAAACATAATAATGTAGCAACGCTTTAGCCAAGACGATACCAAGACTAAGAAGATAGTGCTCGGGGGTCATCGCAAACAAATGAGGGGTGTAAATCCTACCCCCCAACCCCTCTCACCCCACACCCCAACCCCCACAGGTAGCACTTGCTCAACCCTTTCTTGGCTAACATATGGCTGGTACATCTTAAATTAAAGTGATACTGGATAAGACTGGCCTGTTGGTCTAGTGGTTAGTTTTCTACTCAGGAGAAAGATCGGTGTGATTAGCACAATCATAATTGTCTTTGTCTGAGAGATTTTTTTTTTTTTGGAAGAGATTTACGCAGTTAGCCTGAGCGCAGGCTTTGACTGCTTCACCGGACTTTGATTGTCTGAGAGTTATTTATTTATTTATGTATTTAGAAATATATTAATATGTTTATCAGTTTTCTGTTTGCCATACAGGCTCTGCCTAGTTTGGGATCATATGGCCGTGTGTGAGTTGTCCCAAGATATTATTATATTATTATGAGGATATCTATCCCCTATCCAAAAAAAAAGGGGCACATGTAATAGTAGTTTTATGAAATTTGGGAAAGGCCTATATCCAGCTGTGGACCGCAATAGGCTGAGTTGATAGACCGTTTTGGTTTATTTAATTAAATTTAGTGTTATTTGAACCTCCATCAAACAAAACGCGATGTTGTCTGTGACATCGTTGCTCTCAAACGTATGGACCGACTTTGATGCAATTTTTTATATTTAAAAACTGATTTGATCGATATCGTTCTTAGATATAATACATGAACTAGTCAACCATTTTGAAATTATTCGATCTATTACTAAAAAAAAAATACTTTCGATGGATTAATAAATAATTAAGTATTATTTAAACAGTTTACTCAGTGTATGTAAATTTATGAGAATGTCATAAAATCTATTATAAAAGTAATTTATTGCGAATTGTTCTTGAAACAATGTGTCTTCGGTTTCTTTATATTTTAAATGTCTTGTTTGAAAACAACAAAATCAAATCTTAGATTCAATTTGATATCTCATAGTTTATTATGTACATATAAGGTTAGAATATTAATAAATTATTGTGAGATTCTCTCGCAGTAACTACCTACATTTTTTTGTCTCTTCGGAGGGTAGACTGCTGAGCTGTCTGTATGTATGTTAGGTCTTACCTATTAAATACACCAGTCTCTATCTTAGAGCCTACTTCACCGTAACAGTAATATATATGTATACATATATAATTATGAGAAAAGAAATATGTTTATATTACATTTTTCTTGTGTTTTTTGTTTTTATTGTATTTGATGTTATTGCACCTGCTCAAAACTCGTAGAGTTTTTTTAATATTTTGCTACTTACAACATAATCTGTAAATAAAAGATTTTTATCACGCAAATCATTAATTTTATTGAAGGCGCTTTGTATAAAAAAATAAGATTTAAAATCAATTCTAAACTTATTCATTTCATGTTTTAATTGAGACATCCGGTTAGACATTCTTAAACGAAAATAAACATTTATTTTTGATGTGCCAATAATTAATAATGTTTGACTAATCTCAGATTAGTAGGTAACTAAAGAATCTCTGAAAATTATTGAAAAAAATGTATTAGTAAGTAATATATCAATGCTCTTGACGACCTCCATGTCGCCAGCTCTGAGATCCCGGGTTCGATCCCTGTAGAGATCCCTGTAGAAAACCCCTTTTCTACATTGTCTCGGGTCTGGGTATTTGTGGTACCTTTGTTGTCTCTGAATTCCATAACACAAGTGCTTTAGCTACTTACTTTGGGTTCAGAGCAATGTATGTGATGTTGTCCACATTTATTTATTTATTATTAAGTAGAACAGTTTGAACGGGCTTTGCCAAACAGTGAGACATTTTAGGCTACAAATACTAAATAATATGTTTCCTATCCACTTTAACATAATCTAAGGAACACCTAGTGTACGGGCACGCGCGGTTAAGACAGCTGAAGTGTTTCGGACGTCCCGGTGGATTTATAGGCGGACTGTATTGGTTCCGTAGTGTGCCCTCCACCTAATTCTCTTGTACCTAACTCTCATGTGTAACCTAAACCTTTAGATACTTCTTAATATAGTTCTTTGGATATACTATACGAGTCTAGGTAGAAATCTAACTACTTTCTTCATTACTTGAAATACATACATACATTTGCTGTCCCCCGCGACTTTGTTCGCGTGTTTTAGTTTCAACGGTTTTTCATTTTTGCAACATTTTTCATTTATGCTCAGCTCCTTTTGGTCGCAGCATAATGTTATATAGCTTATAGCCTTCCTCTATAAATGGGCTATCCAACACTGAAATAATTTTTCAAATCGGACCAGTACTTTCTGAGATTAGCGCGTTCAAACAAACAAACAAACAAACTCTTCAGCTTTATATATTAGTAAGTATATAGATAAAACAATATACATCAAGGAAAAAACACGGTTATCTATATACTATCCATCTAAAATAACTTTATACGGCTCTGAGTAGAAACCTAAATACCTTCTTCATTACTCAAGTAGCCATACCTACATTTATAAAACTAGGTATATATATGTATATATCAAGGCAAATCATCACGGTTTTCTACATATACTTAGTAGATAGAATACAACTAAAGCAAACGATTTCAAAAAGAGGAGGTTCTCAATTTGGTGGTTTTTTTTTGTATGTTTGTTTAGCGAAAAAACCTTTTTGTCATAGATATACTTAGTGGACCTATGGCCTGTGGCTTCAGAGGTTATAAGGTCCCATATAAATTTTTTTGTAGTCTCAATAAAGAAGTAATCAATTATAATGAAAATAATTGATTACAGGCAGCGTATTACCTATACTTAAAGGTATAATTTCGTAGTATATACATAATTATGTAGGTATATGCACCGTTCGTGCGTCATTTTCTGTAGGTTTGTATGTAAACCTGTACCTAGGTACATCAGTTGGGTACTAACGACGTCAACTTCGTGATTAATATCTACTGATATAGCTACCTAGCACCCAACTGACGCTGAGATGATTATAAATATAAATATTTAACCTCAACATATTCTAAATAAAATAAATGATTATTTATCTCACGCTCTTTATCACTTTATAAAGACAGATAGCATAATAAATAGCAGCGCAGACAATTTTAGTTTTTAACCTTATTTATTTAGCTATGTAGCACTTGTGTTATGGAATTAGAGACAACGAAAGTACCACAAACACCAAAACCCGAGACAATGTACCCGAGACAGTGAACCCGTCTGGGGATCGAACCCGGGACCTCAGCGCTGGCGACATCTTGAAAACCGGTGTGTACACCCCTCGACTACGGAGGTCGTCAATTGTTTTGCGTTTGATTTATTTGACCATTATTTACACAGCTCGTGTACAAAACAATGAAAACTACAATCCATATTCCTATCCACTATCTTTCATATTGATTATAATTCTACTCACAACGCAAGGTAATCCAATACGCAGACTTAGATCAATCATAGTAATTACTCTACGTTTTCCCCAAGACGTACGACAAATACGACAGTTGCGACAAACAATTTTTTATCATACAACACTGTTCCAATTCCCAAGTCGACCAAGAAAGTAATAGATAGTTGGTGTGAAACAATTCTAACGGTAATTGGGGAAGATGCGTCGTGAGGGCTTCTGACACTCCTGACATATGACGATATTGTGTAAATTGTATACGTTACCCATATTTTGTACGTGACAGAAAACCTCATTTGGGATTGTGTTTGTTATTTGAAGCTAAGTATGGGTGTGGTCTTTTTCTTGTGATGATAATAAAAAAACTAATCATATAAAAATACTCAAATACAAATCTAACTGATCCGAGATCTGTTAGATTCAAAGATTTCAGGATAATTGAGATTCCCTCGGATGTACACACGGCAAACTAGATAGGTTTGCAGGTCACACTAACATTTTATTAGTGTGGCCTGCAAACCTATTTAATTTGCCGTGTGTACCTTATTTATTAAATAGGTAGGCACTATATATAGCAATGCTGTATTTAAGATGTAAATAAGCAATTTGAATAAAAAGCACATAATAATACAAAATTCAAAACTGAACTATAAATTGTACAAATTGAGATAATTATATAAATTCTTATTATTGTTTTAAAACAGAAAACAGTTCTGTTCCGATAATAAAACAATACATAACGATCAAAGACCTTCGATCCGGATTTCCGATGTAGTTTCATATCTGGATAAGTCTCCAATTGTATAGGTACTTATTATCATACCGTTTGAAATTAAGTCTAGCGATAGTGTTTACTTCTGTCTGTGTTGTGGGGCTACCAATTAGTATATCTTATGCAAAAACATCCAGACCTGTAAATCAGTGAGCCAAATGCAGCAAAAAGTGGATTTCACAAACACTGTTAACAGGTTCTTAAAAACATTGCACAAACATAGTAGGTATTGCAGCATCTTCCTTTTCTCTTCTGTTCGTATTTCTCTACCTATGAGTGTATTACCCACCGAGATACTAAAAAAACTTTTAAACAGTAACCTAAGTAAATAGTATCAAATAGAACATAATATAATAATAGTAATTCTTCCTTAAAATTAAAGTTCTTGGGTTTTTATATCCATACATTTCTTATTTGCTCGAAGAAATTTAAAGTTTAATTAATACAATATTGGTAAAACTAGACGTCTTGTAAACAGAAACAAAAAAACAATGATGCTGGATTGAAAAACAAAAAAACTAGGACCTAGGTATACATCTCCAAAACTACGTTTAAATAACGCTTTGCTGAGTAAACCTTAAACGACTAATTGACAAACTCTGCCTATCCCTAAAACAGACCTAATAATTCCTAATTACACGAGTACCTACACATCTTAAACTTAAACCTCCCACATATCTGAAACAACGCACGTCCGTCACAGGCTAATGCCCGCGGCATATAGACGCGAATAAATATTGTTTGCTGGTATCATAAATAAAGGCCGAGACAGACAGACGCGTCACCTTTTGATACATTTCTACTGTCGTTATTAATGACAAGTCATCGGTGTCCTCCCGGTGGACGAACCCAGGGTTGCCCGCTATAAAATAAATATATTTAATATCTGTAAAAGGAAAGGACTACGATTCTACGTAGTCCTGAATAGTATTTTGTGTGAAGAAACGCCTAGAAAAATAGTAACTATGTAGATTTGTATTTTTGTTATATTAGTTTTTTGGCAGGCGTTCCTTTTTTTGCAATTGTTTTTGAAAGTTGATAACATGAATTGTGAGTTGATTATCATCTTCCTATTTTACATACAGCTGGCTATAAATGGGCTATAACCATCCCTTGTTTATTTTCTTGTACTTTTCATGCATTGGAACAACCTAGGTTCAGAATATTTACATGAAGGTATTGTACATCAGTTTGTTCCCCCTTTAAAAAAAAAACAATAAATAAATTGTGGTAAATCGCCGATAACAATTGAAAAGCAATAAAAAATCTTTAGCAATACCGTATTGACCCATTTAAAAGCTATAAACAGCAGCCCTATGTAGTTGCGACCTGCCCAGCATAATAATAGAGTGGGGAGGCAACATTCCCATATTCGCCACCCTTTTGGTAATAACATGTGAGTTCTAGTAAATTTATCAATACGCATCGCGACCACTCGTTCCTTATTATTATTTATTCACGTTCTGACGGCGACATTGATCTTTGTTTCGCGAAATTGTTCTGCGTAAATTGCCATGGTGATGTAAGTAGGTATTCTTTTTTACATTCTGCTTTGTAGGAAAATTAAGTAGGTATTTATACTAAGAGGAACATATACGTTGCACTTGTTAAAATCATTTCTATCATGGATGAATGAAATAAATTAATGTAAAAAAGCAACTTAAATATCAAAAAACTACCGAATCGATTTTGATGAAATTTATGGGACCATCTCTTAGGTAAAAAGATTTTTGGCATCGATTGTATAATAAACATACAAAAAAAAATAATTGAGAACCTCCTGTTTTTGAAGTTTATTAAAAACTAAGTACCTGAGTACCTCAGTAGTTTAATCAAAAGCACTTTGTACAATACCAACTATAAGAAAGCTAGATTTAAGAAATCAGTGATTTAATGATAAATTAGTCACTTTAGAATTTAGACATCTGAGCCCCTATAGAGTATAAGTAGCTAAAATCACCGACAAAAGTATTTTAAAGCTAAGAATTTATTGTCAGGCGCTTCTCTCAAAAATATACCTAGGCGTGCAACACGATCCCTACCTACTATAGACCGTCAAGGACAAAGCATTGCGACCAGATTTAAAGAGTGTTTTATAAAGACAATCCTCCTTCCGTCCATCTTACTAATCATTCAAAAGTTTAACATTCACCAAATAGACACAATAGCCACGAAACAAACAAACAAAAGGATGCACTCAAAACAACGAAGCGAATTCATAATCGCAATTCGACTAACGGCTTCCACTCATTCAATGCCAACAGCAATTCACAAACCTTTAAACCATACAAAATATTAAATTACACACGAAAATTCACGTACGAAATCTTCTAGAATGGAATTTATCGCCTCCTATATGTTGTTTTATTTATAAGAAAGCATGGGCTGCGCTCAGGGAGATGAAATTACGTGATACCATTGCGAATCAAAATGATATACAGCTGTGTATGTGTGGGTACAATCAGTTACCTGAGAACGTTATGTTTCCATTTGAGCCTACTCACTCGATTGTACACGATGAATAATATGTTATGATTATTTCAAATTATTTTCTTAGGTGTTAAAGGATATAAATAACCAGCTACAATGTTTTATTGTTATTATAGTAAAAAATAATTATTGTAAAAAAAAATACTCCATATTCACAGTAGATCGATCATTAAATAGCTAGATGAACTATCAATGTAATAAGAAAGAATTTCCAACATAACATAATATTTTAATGTGAATTTTTATTTGTTTTTTTCCTTTCTCAATCAAATAACAAAGTAATATAGGTAGACGTTATAAACTTAATTAACTAACTGAACTTAGATCTAGTAGATTTGTTTATCATAAATCTTAAATATATTTTATTGCAAAACATTCATTGTATTATTACTATTTTCTAAGAACCTTAAGTGGTCAAGTCTGTGTGCTGGTAAGTATATTTTACACGTATAAATTAAAGAAATTACCAATATTTTTTAACTACAATAAAACGATACCTATACAGATAGAAGATTTCTGCAGAAACGAAACGCACGAAAATACCGCGACATGAACTGTCAAAGATAAGTTGTGAAATTGTCGTTAGTCAAAACAAGATTTTATTTTCATTTTTTAACGATGGAAAGCCGTTTGTACGAGAGTAAATTACCAAACCATAAAATATTTACTGATCTAAATGACAGTCTTAGTGAAAATCCTAGTGGAAAGTTGCGTAATTTGATTGAATTGAAGGATGATGTTTTCTACGTTTGGAGTCCGAATGAAAACTGTTTATTGTGCCTGAATCTGAAGCAATTGGAAGAACATGGCGATGAGACTCCATATCAGGTAATTTAACAATCATTTAGTATATTTCTATTGTTTTAGAATATTTTTTAGCCGCCGGCATGAAATTACCTGTTAATCAATTTGAGGTTATGTTTCATTGTTTTGAATACTTTACGGACTTGTTTTAAGTATTGATTACGATAAGATTCTACCAATTTTATGTTTACGGTAATATGTCCTACTATTTTAATTTCTATAGCATTTTGATGAACTTTAAAGAATTCCTAATTGCCAGTTGTTTTGCATTAGATATTCTTATATGAACATGAAACCTTATAAAAACGTCAAAATGTTATTCATCATTTTGCTCATCCATTGTAAAGGATCTAGTTTCTGCTTTTTATGTTTTAATAAATCTAACGTTAAATACAACATAGATATGAAAAGTAAATTATAACTTTACAGTGAGCATAATTTGTCATAATAAAAAGGAATTAACATCGGATGGTCATAACATAATTATATGACTATCAAATGTTAATTATTTCATGTTAAATCATGAACACTTAATCATAGTTATAAAAACATTATTTTTGTTACTGCTAGAAGCAAATATCTTTGTAAATGCCTATGACACATTCATACCATTAAATTCAAACTTTTAATAACCTCTTTTTTTTTTTACAAACAGATTTATACAAACTATTATTTACAATATGGTGGACGCACCTAAACACAATCTTTGTACTTAGGTGCCTCCGCCTTAACAAGTTAAAATAAAAAACAAAATAGAGTTATTAAAAGTTTTATTTTCAAGTGATCAAGTCTATGTCTAGTAACTATATTGAGACATTCAATTTGATAGTCTATTGAATTGATTAATGTGCCGCTAGCACCTTTATCAAGTTTTATCAAAAAGGAAAAGGTTCCTTAATCTCTTTCTCTCTTTAAGCCTATTTAAGGAGTTATGTGTGGTTTGGGTTATTTAACCCGGCGTGAGTGAGGTTGGGTACGTCATACCCGAAAAGTTTCTAAACGCAGATATTTTAATGTTACTGTTGCCATGCAAGTCCTGTCATTTCTGTAGCTGGAGGTAAAGGTCCAAGGGGTGAGGTACAGTATCGAGTTTAGTGTTGCGCCGGCGGTGACGGTAGATACAAGTGCGTACACACGGCTGGGGTACGTCATACCCAACCTCGTAGTCGGTGTTACATTTTTATGTTGACAGTAAGTCTTTGATTTATAGTTATTTATAGTATTTTATTATTTATTTTAAGTTTTTTCAAGATGTCTTATCAAGAAAATGAACGTTGACTGCAAAAACTATTAGAAAATTGTTCAAGCGCTAGCTCCTGTGACTCCGATATGTGTGGAGATTGTGTTGATTTGTAGGTGTAATTTTGGTGCTCTATTACATGATCTCACAAGACTTTTCAGTTTCTTTTTTATTTATAATAATTAGAAGACACTATTGTTATTATGTTGATTTACCAAAGTTGGAATTTTGTTTCATTTTTATGCCAAAAGAAGTTACCTAATTGCCTAAATTTGTATTTTTCAAAGAAAATTTAGATGCTTTGTTATTTCAATAAAAAATAATGCTTTTTAACTTAATGTTGGTATTTTATTTATTCATCTTGTTGAATAGTTACTATTATTAATATATCTTAAGCATAAATGCTAATTACACAATCATAGTATCAAAAATTTAACATCAAAATTTTGGGTATATCGTACCCACCTCATAGCTGGTGTAACAATTTCTCACCTCATTCACGCCGGGTTAAGAATATATGAAGGATAAGTTACACAGTTTAAGAGCAATAACTGCTGTGGTTCCCGTACATTTAACTGCAACTCTCAGTGATGAGAAACCAATGCAAGGAGAAAGGGAATAAGTTTGTGATTATATATCCAGATTTCTTCTTCTTTTTTCTATTTAAAAAAAAACGACTCCCGCACTAAGGAATTTAATCCTTTTGTCGCTGGGGGTATTACTAACATTCAAATCGCATGCACAAAGAACACCCAGACTTGGAACAAGCATTTGTGGATCACTCAAATACTTGTCCCATGCGGGGATCGAACCCGCGACACGTCGCGCACAGAGGCAATTGACGTGGTGACCTATACCATCCGTGCAGTCTGATGTAATGTGCAGATTTAAAAGTATTCTATATACAAGATTTCATAATTAAATATATCTTACTGTTCTACCCAGTACAATGTGTTGTGGAGGTTAGATAGGCATGAACTGTCACTCCATTTAAAATGCGTTATTCAGCTTAATCCAGTAATACTGGAAACTGACCTCAACATAGTTTGAGAAAAGGCTAGGGAGATAAAGACTTTTTATGTTTAGCAACATGGTCACAAGATTGTGGGGGGAAGAAAAATTTACAATAATTGTAGACAAAAAACAATTGAATATGAGATGTCAAGATTAAGCACTGTATAGGTCAAATTTTTCGCTTCCATTTGTATTTAATTAGAAATAACTTTTATTAGTAACTTTTAACTAAATAAATTTAAAGTAAAACATAATTCTATTCACTGGTCATCATTATGAAGTATTAATGGAATCATAATTTGATTAAATACAGGAAATGTATCTTTAGTAAACTTGAACTCAAAGTAATGTATTGTTTGTTGTAGCTTAATGTGACCTAATATGAGTTATTATTGTGATCTGCAAATGTAGGATATCATCTGTATCTGCAAACCAATTTTTTATTTTTATTTCATACATTTGGATTAAAAATACAATATTGTATTAATAATACAAATGTATGATATTGGAAAAAGTGGCAGCAAAACTTTGTAAATAAATTAATTTAAATATCTAAATAAAATGTAAATTTTACATGATCACAGCATTAACTTTATGAATGATTTGCTGTATTTTAATGAATATATTTAAATGTAAAAAAATATTAATAAATAGTCTCAGGCAATTTCTTTGTGAAATTATCATTTGTTTATTCATAATTGCATAGTAATTATTTGGAGGTGTCTTATTACCTTTGCTAGACTGTTTATTAATATATCATCTATATATGGCTCGGCGCAAACTGGCCACAGTCACTAGTGGCCAGCGACAGCGACTTATCACACTTTTTCATATATTTTGTATAAATGCGCCGCACACGAGTAGTCGGTGGCAGCTATACGCTACAGCAGACAAATATATGAAAAAATGTGTTAATTCTATGTCCAAATTAATTAAAACGTATTTTGAATTCTGTTTAGTACCTACGGCAAATATTTTTATCCGTAAAAAGCGATTTATTCAAAACTAATTATATCATGCGAATTAAAAATGCTCTGATCATTTATTATTTGCAACGTACGGTAATTAAACTCAGCCAATAAAACTTAAAGCCTAGGCCTATTACTCAGGTACCCTAACCACATGAATAGGTCGAAATTTGATGAAATTTTCACTTAACACTGACGAGGCTTCTGTTACCTTAAACCATCAACCCGAATATATGAAGATCTAAAGATACTACTACTAATAATGGAGACACGACAAGCTCGAAGAATTCAGTAAAAAATTAGGTGTCACTGTCTTCATATGTCCTTTGATCCACAAAATAAATTCAAAAACACCCAATAGTTTACAATTTATATCCTGCCAGATCCCTTGTAAATAAAGTCAAACTCAAAATCTTTATTTGCATGTTACGGTCTTACAGGTCTTAATGAAATAACAGGCACAGCTTAACGGCCTTTTTCAGGCGTAGCAAATACGGCCAATGCAACCTAGCTTTAACGTCAACCGAATATAATTATACATAACTAGCTGCTGCCAGAGGCTCTGCCCGCATGGGGATTGTGTATCGCGTCAAAAAGTAGCATATCTCCTTTCTTGGGATCCAAGCGTACCCCATACCAAGTTTCATTAAACTCGGTTCAGTGATATAGCCGCGAAGCACAATAGACAGGCAGACAAAGTTACATTGGCATTTTTAATATTAGTAGGAATATTTTTTCACTGAAAACATTATTTTTGGCGATTTTCAACCAAAACACCAGCAGAAGAATAAACTATTCCTCGAACAGCAATGAAAATCAATTAACCAAATTGATGAATAGCAAAACAAAACAATAAACATGTTACAAACGCCCATTGAAAAGAGCTCTCGATCCGACCGCCATTAATCTCACTTGAAACGTTACCACAGAATTAATTATCCTCTGACCATACGATTTAATGGGCTTCCTGAGGGACCCTGAGGTTTCCGATTAAATCACTACATCTCATTGGCCGATTTATAGTGACCAAAGTGCCCGAAATTTAGTGGAAGCAAGATTAGGTCCATTTGATTAGATTTATATTGCTTGCATGTAAATACTATTTTGTTTCGTTGTGTCGAATTACGCGAAAATCATAATTTTCTTTAAAAAAACATGTTAGAATGGATGGGCTATTTTGTTAAAAGTATGATATTCACTGAAAAATAAGTTTTAAACAATTTTATCTACGACGTTGGTTAAAGTAGAAATACATAAAAAATAAATTTTAAGAAACTTGAAGAGAGACCTTTAAGATAACATTAATTCCCAAACTAACAAACATGTGTCACATCGAATAAATATACGTTTACATACCTACGTACATAGCTTTACTACCATGGTCTTTCTGCCCGGATTTATTGTTGAGGATCCGGTCCTTCGGTCCGAGCAGCCCTTTGCCCTGCCCGATTGTTAATCTGAACTTAGGTGTACTTTTCACCTTGGCCGTTCTGAGCCAAGACGGTCTTAAATCGTCGAGAATGTTCCGTTACGGGGGTGGTCTTTGTGTGTCGTTAAGGGCGGATATAGATTCTGTTGCTACCCTTTAAATATTCGTTTATAATTATGTAAATGTTTATGACGTTGTTACTAAATAACTTTTATTTTGTGAGGTGTTGAGCTGTTTGTTACATTGTTTTCCATCGTCTTTATTTCTACTTAAAAAGAACTTAATAAAAAGTAACTCTTGCATTGGCTTCCTTCACTTTTGTTATTACGCCTCGGTTTGTAATTCGGATGAATTTATTGTTTTATAAAAACGTGACCCCTGTCACGTTTTTTTAAATAATAGAAGATTTAATTGTTTTGTGTATTAAACCCGAATTTGGTCTTTTCTTTAATTGTTGCTTACCGATTCTCACAAACGCGCAATTCTTTATAATATTTGTGCAGAATGCCAATATTTGTTCTTACTTTACAATAGGCTATAGAAATATCGTAAACAACATTATTAATTGAACTTATATAAAGGGTCTACCTAAAGTCCAGACAGAGTACATCGTGTAACAATTTAATTAAAACCATCCTAAGTGACCCACTTAGACCTTCGATTTAATCAGTTACTCAATAGGTAATTTCGAGGGCACTACACCTGGGCGGAACAATTAACTTGACCCGCCTTCCATACATAAATGTGTAAAGCAAATATTGTCACAATTACGCGATAGCATCAGCCTGTAAACACACGGCCAAAGAGTGGTACCCTTCGGCGTATATCTTAAGGCTCCGGAGGCCCGTGTGGCAATTGAGATACAGGCCTAAGGCTGGAGAATAAGCGAGAAAGGTATCACGTATTTTATCACTAACCTAGGGCCCGCGTAGTTTAACAAACTACTTTTACGTGTATCTGGATAAAAGGACCAGGGAGATTGTTTTTTTTATAATATCTTGAGACATCTCACACACGGCCATCTGATCCCACACTAGGCAGAGCCTGTATTATGGCAACCAGACAACTGATACTTTTATATTTCTAAATACATACATATTATAGATAAATTATATCCAGACACAGAACAAATGATCGTGCTCATCACACAAAGATTTGTCCTGAGTGGGAATCGAACCCACGACCTCTAGTTTAGCAGTCAGGGTCACTAACCACTAAACCAACAGGCCCGTCAAAATATTAATTGCATAATAGAGAATATTCACAAATTATCGATTTGGTTTAAACGTTTACATCTCATTCTATTTCAGTTCTAATCCATAATGTAATGATTAGTTTTGTATTTATATAATTTAATAAAATACAAAAACATTGTTAAAATATATCATCAATATACGCAGGATTTATGATTTAACAAATTGTAACGCCTATCATCGGACCTAATATGACGTCAAATGCCGTACTGCATCAGTGTTCTCGTTGACATT
This sequence comes from Diachrysia chrysitis, assembly GCA_932294365.1. Taxonomy (NCBI): domain Eukaryota; kingdom Metazoa; phylum Arthropoda; class Insecta; order Lepidoptera; family Noctuidae; genus Diachrysia; species Diachrysia chrysitis. The sequence continues at coordinate 10,615,248 of OW028660.1, read as the reverse complement.
TTTGGTCGGTCTGAATGTTGTTCTTATGCTTATTTCCTAATATCAATACACATAGGCACAAGAGCAGACAGTATAATATGTTATATTCAAATTCCGTTCCCCATTTGTTCTATACTCAAAGCTCTGTAAGTCTACAACTTGACACTTTCTCTCTAAGATATTTTCCTCCGTACCTTAAGATCGTTTTATTACCAACCCGGATGGACTTCTGGGATGGATGGTGGGGAATGTAAATTTACTGTACGGAACCGGACGCGAGGAGGTGAGCATCGGATTGTTTTGTTTTTGGTCGGGCCGCATTAAGGATGGCCGCGGTGTACACCGTTTAGCAACTCGTAAGGCAAAAGATTTATCTTTGTATAACAGTTATCAGTTTTTCTAGGCTTACATAAAAACTAATTATATCTGCCTTCGATGTTAGATTACTAAGCACACGTCGGAGAAAAGTTTTCGCGCATGCTGATTTAAATATTATTGTTTCTGTAAACGCATCCACGTAAACGTAAAAAAATAAATAAAAATAAGTAAAAAATATTGATCATAGTTGTTTGAAAAGTTTCGAAACAAATATGATATACACTAATTGAATTTGCTACACTTCGGTATAATTGTCGTCGTTTCGCAAGTTCTTTACACCCTATCCCTCGATTCTAAACTTAAACATAACCCAACAAGGTTTAAATTAAGACTGGATTGCGAAGGTAAAGATTTGGGAGGTGAACTTAAGACAATCGCGTGTTCTGAAGCATTTCGCCGCGGCCTTTGTTTAGACGTGTTAGATCGATGTGCCTAATGTATGTGGATTGAACAGCGTGGGTTTAATTTGCCGCCTGTCCATTTGTTCCGATTGTGGTCTTATTTATTGTGTTCCCTGGATTGGTTTGTAATTAATGGTTTGTGTTGATTTTTGCATCTCTTATATAGGGATTAAGTATTTAGGCCTCCAGTTAATCTCGATGTCTTGCATCTTTGATATTTAAATGATTTATATTATATCCTGTACTTGCATCATATTGCCATTGCCTTTTAGTATTACTTATCTGCCAATTAAATAAATGCAGTGGAATTCAGATTTTGTTTTTTATTTTATTTTTTAATATTGTTCATCTATAAAGCCTGGCTTTAGTTGGCTTTAGTTAACTTCGATTCTATCTCGACATTAAAGACGCTTTCGAAAAACTTTTCCTTAACTACACTGAGTCTATTTAAACTTTACCTCAAACTTGCTATCCTGAAACTAATCAAACTAAACCTCACAAAATCTATTAAACATAACAGTGGGTATCGATAGTCTTGTCCGGATTACTCTCAAGTTGCCGGCCCGAGGCACATCGGTTCTTTGTCTAAACAGATTGGTTACCCCAAGGAGGTATCTTGGGACACCTGTGTGTTCCTTCCAAGGATTTTAATTAATAATGTCTCGATAGTGTGTGGTGTTAGGTACCTGATTTATTGAGGGTATAATAGAAGGGTGGAATTGTTTAGTTTTGGATTTATTCCATGTGATAATGGGTGATCTTTTATTGGAAAAGTTTAATGTGATTGCCTGTGGTTGTCTATTAGTTTTTTGTCTGGTATTGAGGCCCTTTCGATTAAAGACTTATTGCCGTTAAGTTCTCTCAAAGTTTTTAGGTTTATTCTTATGATTTTATTTTTTACTAAAAATTAAATATTTATGATAACCATTTAATATCGCCGATCTGTTAAACCTACAATCTTGAGTTTATTTAACTTACCTAAAACGATATAATATAGCAACGAGAATATTACTTCTTATTGACGATTTAATGAAACGTTATTATACCCAGTAGGTCTACTCAAACACACACTTACCCATCCAAGTTTCACTTAAACCATCGAAATATCGACACAATGGTCTTAATAACACACCAAAAGATAAACAAGTCCCATAGAGACGATATATCTTGGGGCCCTTCGTTAACGAACATTCTGGAATTAACTGCACATTGCTGACGTCATAAGTTATTAGTTGTATCTCATGTGTATTGTCTGATGTGCCAATAGTTGGATTAATTTGTACAGCCAGCGATATTTAAGGGGTTTCGGTTGGGGAAAGTTCGACGATAAGCTGAGGTCAAAGCGGTAACGAAGTCTACGGAGATGATGTAGGAACAAGATACAATTAGCTTCAAAGCCATAACTATGCAAACGGTTCTGATTTATTGCCTATAGCGGTTAATGTAATAAAGTTTCTTAGATTGGGGTTAATTCACATGATGGATGGAAAAATAAACGTGTAACTTGTTCGTTTTTTAGAGATCTGTATTATTAATAAAGTTTAATTACTGTTAATCACTTAAGTCATTTTTCTATCGCCTATAAAATCGGTGTATCGTAATATCAGTGACTATAAAATTCTAACCGGCTTATTAATAGCAGTCTTGGCGTGTGTACTGCAAAATAATTATCGTTTAATAAATAGACTATATCATTTGTAGCTAAAATTTAATAAATTATCACACCCACTTCTTAACAAGAAGAAAGAAACTTAAGAGAAACCTACCTAAAACCTATTAACTAGATACACTATCCTCCATCCTTTCCTTACTAGAGATCTAACATATTAATTACTAATAAAACTTTAAAACGTGCACACCCATGCGAGTGTCTCAGCGCTCTAAGACGGTTCACCACCCACCACCCCATCCCCCCTCAGTGTCCGTACATGGTTAGTGTGAATATGTAAGCCCACGGGTGTTCATTAACTCAGCATGTTAAGCCGATGATCGTAGATAGTGTTTGTAGCCGCTCCATCGGCCCCGATTGAAAGACCAAAGCGTGTGCGGATCAAAGAACCAGTAAAAAACTTTGATGAATTTAGTATGAACAGTTCTGATATTAAAATGATTTGTAGTTTGAAATTCTCATTGTTTAAATAAATAATTATTAATTTCGTAATGATATTGTGTATAAGTTTATATTTTAAATGTGAGAAATGCGTCTTGCATACAGAATATTGTTAACCTGTTCTTTATCTTATCATATCTAAAATGTAATAAATTCTTATACATAATGTTTACTATCAAAGCAGTTTACGCCTATGACCAAATTGATTCTCACATTTAATTACACCACACAAACTATAAATATTATTTTAAATTCACCACAGTTGAGCGTAGCAGCGCGTTCACCTTGCCACTCGACATTTACACGAACAAATCCAAAATGGCGTCATGTAAAACGTACATCGCGGTGAACACTTGAAACTCGTTCTTTTCCCGCCTCGGAGTGTCGTTGCCGACATTAAATCTTAATAAATCCCCTCATGCATCACGATGGTAGGTCCTTTGATTTTTCACTTGGCAAACCACGTCTGCGTGCTATCAAAGAAAATCACAACTCTTTTCAATGCACGTCGATATAATGTTCACAAAGACCACCTTAATTGATCCCCCCGCGCCCCATTCCACTTTTGAAATATATGAAACCGGTCAGGTGTGAGTTGGACGAACTTTGATGGTTCCACAGCTATTGAAAAGAGAAAAAAGTCAGACTGAGGGTGGGTTTTCTTTCATTAGTAACTGCATATTGTCAATAGAATAATTGGGACGTTTTGTTGATAGTTTGTACAAAGTGGCCTATAATTATAACATTCTACAGAATTATAGCCAGAAAAATTGAGCAAAAATATACTGCAGAACTTTCAATTGCATCATTAATAAAAAACTGAAATATCCCAACTATTCACGGTACCCAAAGAGCGAAGTCAAAGGGAAACGAGGAATGCAACGACGGGGCTCTCAATAGAGTGGACAGTGTACCTTCAATTTACTAATACAAATAAGCGAGACTCGGTCCTTTAGGCCCCCGACAACCGCTATAGGCGACGCTTTTAAAAGGACCTCGTCTATTGTGTTCAACCCTCAATCGTGGTCTCGATTATCGAAAAGAAAACACTCTCATCTATATTTTAAATAATGATCAGGGTACAAGAGGCCCTTGGACGGGGGAAACAACGGTTGTGATGGATTGTGTGGGATACGGGCCAATAAAGGCTTTGTGTTGTTGTCGCCTTGTTGGTACAATGTGGGTTCGATCACGTACAAGAATTATGGAAGCATTATTAATACGACAAAGGTTGACATATTGTAATTTGTAAAATATCGTATATCTATTAAAACCAGTAAAATATAATCTATCCTATTAATCATGCGCTCATTATCATTGATTTATAGACTTGTTATAAGGTTTGAATGTAACTCAATTATATATAATTGCTCTTCTAAATTATCTTTGCTAGCAAGTTAATATTTATCATAACAAACATAAACACTATCATCTAGATAATCATTCAAAAATTCTTAAAGCGTGCGAAACAAAACCTTCGGAGTAATGAACCCCCATACATCATTAACTGGTAGCTGAGGAGTGTCACACAAACAATCCCGCTCCAGTTTCGCGAAAGGGACTGGTTGATAGTACGCAGTAGTGGATTCGTTACAGCGAGACCTCTAGTGGAGACCATTGTGAGTCGAGGACGTCTGCACTGTTGTGTCCGAGACTTGGATAATTGCCCCTGCTGCCTACTGTTGGAGGGAAAAAATCTGGATGCGATTAAGATTTTTTAGAGAAAACGTTTTTATGTTAGTTGTAGTTTTATTCGTCCAATTAAATTTATTTTAACGAGTTTCGGTATTTTGTATACAGTAATTAATTACACAATCTTGTTCATTTTGATCGAATCTTATTTTCAATAAGAATAGAATATCATTTATTTTTTGGTATATGGTAATTACAGATGTTTCAATTATAGAATGGTGTACATATACCTACTACCGTATCCGGTGTAAAAATATTACGATTGGAATAAGTCTTAAAATAATATGAATTAGATTCAGGCTTAAATGAACTTCAAAACTTTTTACGACACACGTTTAACGATATTCTCTTGTACTATTATAAACCTACAGTAGGTTATCCTTAGGCTCTTGAAGGTTACCTAACTCGAAGATATGGGAGGTCCCATTCATTAATTTTACGCCCGTACCCCTTCTAGAAGCATACGGATCCCTTAATAAACCGCGACCGATGTCTTGCCCTGTTTATATGCATATAATAGCGTCCCAAATCTTCGTATTGTTCCCAAATATGGTTCACGCCAGCTCATGAGCAGGTAATGACATTATTTATTGGTACTAAAGGAGCATCGAGGTTAAAGACAAAGAGTCCGAATAGTTTGCAGGTCGGGCTCTTGTGGCATGTTATGTTAGTTGGGAAACTATGTGAGTTATGAGGCACCTTCATTGATTCGACCCTTGCTCATACACAGCCACATTCTACGAATTATGCATCTCATCAAAAGAAAGTTTACTTTATAGACATTTTACTTAGTTTTGAGAATTTTTGTGTTGGCATTTGGTATGTTGAGGCTATAAATCTTCTTCAAAAGGACTGCATTGCTAATGTAAACTTGTGTGCACGTAATTAAGTAAAGAATTATTCCATAAGGCTCATATTATTCCATTATAATGTTTTTACAAGCTTATTGAAGTATGATTTCCAAGTCATAAATCGAATATCTAATATAGGAGACGGGTCTGACAAAATGATTACAAACCTAATAAAATCAAACCGAGAGGACCGGAGTGGCGTCGGGTATGACGAGAGCCCAACCATCTTGAAGTCAACAATGGTTTTCCGACTTGTTCTTTGCGTTGCACCGTTATTAAAATCTCATGAAACAATCGACTTGAAAGCGCACTTCCGTGGGCTGTGTACAGATTTGCTGGAAGGATCGGCTGGAATTATAGGATCATAGTGTTAGCACTATGATCCTATAATTCCTAATTTCCATCTAACATTAGTGTTAGATGTCTAAGTTGAAACTTAAACATAAATTAGATAACTTTCAAAATATGTTTCATAAGGAACAAGTGTAGCCCAAGGGCCTATCGTGGCAAGTCCTGCAAGCAACGTTGTACTAATACTAATAATTTAAACCATGCCATCAATAAGACTTATAAGTTGAAATTTACTTTAATTTTGGATTATGTTTTATTGTTGATTTCGTGTTATGGTTATAAATACGGATAAATAATAATATAATTTATGAATTCATAAAATATTGTACTATGTATTCCTGCATACTTATCTTTGTATTTCATTTTATTGAAACTAATGTTAGCAATATTTTTTTAATTTCTGTGTAGAATAAAATAAAGTTGTTACACTAAGTATACTACGTAATTGCCATATAAAAATATTTTTGTTTAACAGATGTTTATGAGTTTGTTCTAATCAATATAAAACATAGCATTAGTCAACAAAGTATGTACTAGCACCAAATGCATGAAATATTAATACCGGGCCTCACCGATGGTGACTCCGAACGGATCATTAAAGGATAATTATCAAGCCACTTCACAGGAAACTGAAGGGCTCCCCTCGTAAATCTGATTCTTTCTCTATTTCTCCACGTTGGCGATTTTTCTCCGGAAACCTTGATTTCTTACTTCCCAATAGGTGCCGAGAAGTAATTTAATAAGTGAATGAGGCATTGATTATATATTTAACCCAACCTTATCACTGTTTTCTGGAATTTTAACACAAAAGTGAAATAAGGTATATCGAGTATTTAAATATTTATAGTCTATTGTATACCTTCGCAAATGCTACCTAATAATTTGATGTGGACTGAATTGACGCACTTAAAGTCGCTTTACTATCAGATCTCTTGGAAGAAATACTAAAAAGCACAAATCGGAGTAATTTTGAATCTAAAAAATCATAAATCAAGTTTGAGATTTCCAAATATGCCGATGAATTTCAAACAAGCCCTAAATTTTTTATGATGTTTCACCACCGTCTCACGCCTGATGCGTCGAACCTTAAGCATCCACAAAAGGCTTCGAAGGTCCGAACCGAAGTGATGCATCATTAATGAACAACCGGCCACATCTATTGTGCACTATTTAACTACTACACACCCCGACGGGGATTTCGTACCAAATTAAACTCCAACAACGATTGTATAGAAAATAATACTGGGAAAACTCTTTGTCCGAGAACACGGGTGGTCGGTGCAAATAAAACTATTGTTACAAGTAGTATTAATTAATGTGAATGGTAAATTAATCTGTAAGGTTTTGGATTCTAGGACTGATGTGGGAGGATGTTTAACTTGACCTTATCGAAAGGGAACCGTGCGAGAAGGATTTTAAGTGATGTTAATTCTCACAATAAACTTCATGTTCCGACGCTTTTTTAAATACACGAGCATTTCTAAAAAGGTTTATTTCTTTCATTTTAAATTCACAGGTAAGGAAACACGGTACATTCATTTCTCGCAACTAATAAAACGAGATGCATAGACAGCATTTCCTTTACGTACACCTCGCTTGTCCTAAGGATATGTACTCACGGTGAATAAACGCAGCGCTGTGTTATCGTTGGATATTTCTCCATAATTAAAAAGTAGGGAATTGCTCGCGACGCCGGGACTTGGAATCGGGAGATTTTAATTATGTTAGTGAACCAACGCTTTGTCCCGGCCGGGACTGTGATAGCTTTTTTGCGATACCCTCAGACTTTTTTCTGAGAAGTAAGCACTAACTAGAGAATTCACAAATAAAACATCCAGTAATGAAAATGTTGAACGTAACACTGTTAACGATTTGCCTTTGTGTTTCATGACTCTTGATTTTAATTTTTGGTGCTTTTTTATTTTATTATAATAATTTTGATCGGTTTGAACGATAATAAAGGTAAAGCCGCGCTCATCGCGGTTGGTCCGTGGATGGGTAACCATTTATGAATATACCAAGACCCCCTCCGTACCTCGAAAAACACGTTAAGTTGTTGGCCCCGACTGTCATACGTTGATCTTTGACAGTTTTTAAGTCATTATAATTCTGACAAACAGTCTTACCCCCGTTTTCTGAAAGGCAAACACAAAGATTAGTTATTCACCTGTCAAACCTCATGTTAAGCGTTGTTATTGGTTGTTAGTCTTTTCGTTAACAAATCACAGTATTCAGTTGATTTGACAACAGATTAAGTTGATCAGCATTTCAGAAACCGGGGTTTAAAGAGGGATACTGTGCTACCCAGTAAAATGGGTTGTGGAAGTCAGATAGACAGTATCGCTCCACGTAAAAATACGGTATTCAGCTAATTCCGTTATGATTGGAAGCCGACCCAACATAGCTTGGGAAAAGGCTAGATAGAAGAAGATCGACGTAAACAATATGATAGTGGGTAATTTTTGAACTATGAATGAATAGATTACAGTTCAAGCTAGGAATTGTGTTCACAATAACTATTTGTACTTTATAGTTTTTCTTTGTTCCATGTGTTCACAAATAAACACCGTCTGATTTCAGTTTAGCAAACTCTACAAAAGTTGTAATGAAATCTCATTTCGCACGAACAAACATTCGAATTTAACATGAATAACAGTGTATTTGATTGTGAGACTTGTTAGTTTTCATTAACAATCGCGTGTACCGTTTACAGCATCAAACAAACAACGGATTTTGAATCAAAAACATTTGTTCTATAATGTAGGTACGTGGAAATTTTAGGCATGTCCCGGGGTACATGTTTGCCATCGTCCAAAACTCGGACCTCTCGCGCGTAAAATTACTATCAGCTACACCTTAGGTAAATATGTTGGCAAGAAATTCGCTTTGAACCCTTTCAGCCCTTTGTTGTTCAAGTAAAACTATTCTCAGTTAATCCCTGGATAAACAGTGCTTGTTAATAAATTAACGCGTTATTAATATATGTTACTGTGACCCTATGGTTGGCAGGTGTCCCTTCAGGGTACGTTCTCTATTCTGTTTCATTTTACAACAAAGGTTTTGAGTTAAGAAACAGTAATTTCGGGTCAACTGTAAATATTGTAGCCATTCCGCTTTTTGTGTTGTTAATAAATTACGATATGGTCGGGTGACGTGTTTGTTTTGCTCTCATTATGTTGGGATATCTTTGTGAGGCATTTCACTCGGTCAAAGACAAATCTGTGGGGGCTTTGAAAATATGGGCTTTCTTCAGTCTGCTTCGGCGATCCTCGTCTGAATTACTTCGAAAATGAACTCAAAAGTTACCGTCTTAAGTTTTATTTTTGAGATAGCGTCTGTAGTCGTGTTTCCCATCTTCAGCGGTTAAAGTACCCGTATCAAATAAGAATGAAACACTTTTATCGAGTTTTAGTTCTTAGGCAATGTTTTTAATTTCATAATAGACTTTTTATATTATCTTTAATTTATATGAACGACCATAATATAATTATTTAATGAATACCGTACGTACACATTTACGTTTGTAATTTAATTTCATAAAGTTATAAGAACTAGGTTGTTTTAACACGTACTAACTTAAGTGGCATGGCAATATAAAAGTCAACCAAACCTTTCACGACAGTTCTTGTAGTAAAACGAGTTGGCATTGTTACAAAAACTATCATCCAATAACAGTAGCACCATAATTAACGACATCACAAACCCTCATATTGCATTGCCGAAAAATAATCCCGGCGAAGATCCTTTTCATCCTCAAATGTATCCTAAGCTAATAAATAGAAGGAGAAAAACTCGGTCAGGGGGTGGAGGGGGAGGTCTAAGTGAGTGCTTTACGTCATATCCGAAATCCCGGTAAAGTGAGTCCGGTAAAGCTTGGCGGTGTTCGATGGTCCGCTCCTCGCGATCTCTGTAATAGCAATAGCTTTATGTTAAAGCTGCCAGACGAGAAGTCTTATTGTTTGGTGCAAAAGAGATGCGGAAATCTTAACACTTTTTTACATATCTGTAGAACTGGAAAATTTAAAAAGATTCTTTTGATTAAACTTATCTTTGAATATCACATTAAATTTTTTGTTTAAATTTTTAAGTAATTACGCACATTGCTTATAGAAAATTGCGGCCGCTAATTGCTTTTTAATATCTTCATCTATGTCCCAAAAATCGGCTGATATATCTATTTGGAAGAAACAAAAACTGATGACGTTAATAAGTATTTTTCATGTGGAAATCCCGCTCCTCTCCTATATCTTATGTCGCGCCGTTATATCGGCGTGGCTTAGCGCTTTTTCATCAATCCTGCTTTATTACGGCGGATTCGCTTTTGTCTACGGCCGGATGTCGGTCATTTAGCCTGACCGTGCCAGTCTCTATTACACCCATCCGATTTCATTCGTATCTGTCGCCCGGAACCGCCCGGAATTCGTCTTCGGACGTCATCTACCGTTTACTTTCCGACGGATTCCTTATTTTTTCGTCTCTTTTTAAGGCACTTGATGTATAACCACCCGCCATTGTTAGTTTGTTTTCTGTTTGGCAATTTTTAACGGGATTACACTCGCCGACCCCTGGTCTGATCACGTCTCTGCAGCTGCCCGTCTATTTATGAGGCAATATTTTATGGAATATCGAGTAAAGTGGCCTTTAATCTACTAATATAATGGGGTTTAGCGAAAATATTACCACGCGTTCAATTGTGTTTTGGTTTCCTATTGTCCGAGTCTTGGTTTAGTGGCCGTCTTGAGATTATTGTCAACACATTTTGGGGGATCGACCGGCTATTTATATGATATCATAAATTGTTTGCCTTCATTGTTTCTGTAATCCTACTGTTCTTAATAAACCAATATTAAGAACACAATTGATTTATAAACAATATTATTATAGGCATATATCGCGTTTTTCACGTACTGACCGTAAATTTTATAAATTAGTGTTTCATATAAATTTAACGTTTATGTAAACTTTTTGGACATCAAGCTTTATAAAAAGCTGTCTATCTAAAAAACGACAGTCCTTTTAATATTGATCAGCTGTTCCATAGCCAAAAAATAACACCTATTCCTTCTCTCCACATCACCCCGATATGGGCAGAGTCCCAGAGTCCCTGGCAGAGTTCCCAATGAAATGGGATTAAATCATGCGACATTAGCGTTGCCTCGTCCGCAGCACTAAATAATCTTCCTTTTATTAAACTCGAGATAAATGATTATACAGTCGACTGTCCCTTGTTTGTCCCTGTGTGTCACTGGATGGGATGTTGGAATTTTTCTACGGAATTAGAGGGTGTATATTTTCGTGTCGATCTTGTAAGAAAAGAATTTCGTTAGTGGAATTTGTGATAGGGGATGATGCTGAAGTATCTGCTTTATTAGCTTGGTAATTGATAGCTATTGGCATTCAGAGTTGTAGCTCCTAAATATTCTTATTTATTTTTTGTAAACTTACTAGTAAAGCAATCACAGATCGATTGGTCCTTAGAGACGAAATGTTAAAGATTGATTAGATAGAAGTCTTAGTCAAACTAGATGCATTGTTTTCGTTCTTAAATTGTCCATTTCATAATCATCTTCAGTAACGGGCACATCCAGTACCGGTTGTATCCCGGAAAATATTTCCAGCATCGCGTGTCCATTGTCCATTATATCGGTGACGCGGCTTTAGTTTTGAGTAATTGTGTCCCCGACAGGCTGTAAGACGAAGATCACGTTATATATGGTTGCGGCTGATACTCCATTCACAGCTGTGTCGTTTATCATTGTTTCAATATTAACTGGCTGGTTTGTTGTGTTTGTATTGTTTTAGTTTCTTACTGATATTTGAAGAGTTGTAAGTTGCTTACTAGGTGGTTTAACCTCTGACTCTGGTTTCTGCTTCAAATTTGATAGTTGCGTTAATATCTTAAGCAAAGTTACTGCTATACGCAAACCTTGTGCTAATACACATAAAAATATGTGGCCATAACAGTTTAATAATTTGATGTTATTTTGCTTTTAATTTCAAAAAGCAAAAGAACAGGTTATTGGAAAAAGGGCAAAAAGAAGACTATCTATAATAAATTGATTAAATTAGTAAAGCTGGAACAATATTTTTCTTGAAAGACTGCGCAAAGGGGTAGGAGATTTCTAATTTAAATTAATCTCTGTATACGATTTAAACATCACATTAAGTTAATTACCAAGAAAATTACCTAGATATAGATAGACATCTAGCGTCTTTTGTAGTCAAGGTACAGTTACACCCACAAAGTGATCAATAGTAATCGAATGTGTCGTCTCAGCTAATGGTATTACTCTTATTAATCATTGCCATTCGCTCCTCGTACCACCGCGCTCAGATAGTGGCGCTCAATCTTTTGTGTTACGTCAACGACGGGTAAGTTTCCACTAGCTTTTCTCACGGATTCGTTCACGGTTTTACGGCTTTTGAAGTAACTTGACTAAGGATATATTGATGACGAAATTATGCGTCAATGATATAAATGTAGCCAGCCTTAGCTAAGTTTTGTAATATTTTCACATTAAACCTAAAAAGTAAATACCTTTGCACTATATCTAACTTTTAACTAGCTGCTGCATCTTTTTGTCATAATTCTAAATGCTCAATTTTAATAATACCATAGGGCTTATAAATTATCATTTCTTAATATGGTACCAGATTTTCGAAAATGTAATAAAGACGTAAAGATTACTCAAATAAAAACCAATCATATTTTCTATAATGCCCTTTCTTATGAATACTTTGACAAGCATCCGAATGTGTCGTGTATTGTCACCTCGAGGGCTGAAAGATATTTGATTAGCAGTGGCCGGCAGGGTGAGGGGAGCTAGGGGCGTGCTGGACATATGTTATTCATCTGGATCTGCCCCCTTGTGGCTTACAAAGAAATATTGTTTTAATATGATTGTTGATCTGTCAGGCTGTTCAAAAAAGGTTTTTTTTAAAACGTTGAGTTTTTACCTATTCTTCTCCATAGTGATGACATTTTGAAACCGAGCATCATATGGCCTTTTAAGCGAGTAGATAGCTACTTAGGTAAAACGGTGGAAAAATATAGAGATGTCAATGGTTCATTCTACTGATCCTTTTCTTTATTAAATATAATCTTTAATTCTTATCCAAAAAAAATTGGGAAATAAAATGCGTGGCATTGACTGGCGACGTACACACGATATTAAGACGGGACGCGACTGAGTCTTACTCCATCATCATCTCCAGGCAAAATATTCTTTAAATACCTATTTTTCAAATTCTTCTCTTAAATAAATGCCTAACCGAAAATGGCATAATTACGATTGTAAACGAAGACACAATTTCACTACCAAATCCCGTTCACACAAAGTCAACAAAATTGTCGCTAATAGTCGTACAAACTATCGTATTAAAACACATAAAGGTGCACCTTAATACCAGTTATTACTACCATCGATTAGGGTGTAGCCGCCATTATATAATAGTCCCTTATAATGCGATCGCCAATCGTCATGGGATTTAATTCTACCTTTTATGATTATTAGATAGTAATTGAATTGTATGTCGATGTTATCTAATGGGTATCGTCGATGACAGTTTAGTTAACTTTGTGGGGTGGTTTATTATAGTATACGATTTCTTTTCTAATGTAGAGGTGGATTCATTTGTTTTCTTTGTTTTTTTTTTCTTGACTCTTGAGACCGCAAAATTTTTCTATTTTGTTAATAAATTGTATAATATAATGTTTAATTCATATAATTTGATGGTCAATGCCAGTAATCTTGTATGTAACTCGATGTATTAAATTAAAATAAATGTAAAAACCCATCCATTTGATCATGACTTAGATAACAATGACAGAAAAACTGATCTTAATCTACTCTAAATCTTTCGTTAAGGTAAACTTTTCTTTTAAATTTGACTTATAATCTTATTATACCAGTAAATAGTAACCGGTCAGCATCGAAACATGAGTAGGTGATTTCTCACTTACTAAAAGCTCAATTAATTGAACCATCTTCTGTTAAACTTGACTAACTCCACAACACACGTGTCACACACGCCCTATAAAAGCATAAACGCTAAGTACTATATTCCAATATGAGCCATTTAATTAGAAAGCTCCACCATCAATTAATATGATGCAAGGCGTGGCCGCACAACCGATAGCTAGTAATTAGTGATGGCAGTTCGTCGTCTAATTGACGGTACCGTAACGACTTGTTTACAGAATTTTTGTCTGAAGGCAAGCCGGTATTAGCTGTCATTATGGTCATTTGGAAACGTGCTTGTTAATTTTGATACTTTTATGAAAAAAAATCTATGAAGGAATCTATTTTATACAGTCTATTTTTATATCGTGTTACTGAAGAGTCATTAGATATTCTGAATTTGATAAGAAGGTCAATGGAACTCGAAATAAAGGAATACAATGAAACTCTTAATAATAAAGGTTTAAGTTATAGCTAGATAACGGATTAGATACATAAAACATACTGTAGAGAATATCTACTAAAAAACATCCATTCATCTACATGAATACTTTCCTAATTGATTAACATAATTTGTTCCAGACAAAAGCACACACATTTTAACTTTCATTTATCGTCACGTAAGTGTTTTTCTACATTAAACCGTCCGGGGATCGAACCCGGGACCTCAGAGCTCGCTACACCTTAAACTGGTGTGTACGCCAATTGACCACGAATATATTCAAATCGTCAAATGCACTAAACTTACCCCCGAAAACTGAAACACAACTTTAAACTGACTGCACGGATAGCCGAGTGGTATAGGTCACCACGCTAATTACCTCTGTGCGCGACGTGCCGCGGGTTCGATCCCCGCATGGGACAAGCATTTGTGTGATCCACAAATGCTTGTTCCAAGTCTGGGTGTTCTTTGTGCATGCGATTTGAATGTTACTAATACCCCCCGCGACACAAGGATTAAATTCCATTGTACGGGAGTCGATAGAAAAAAAAAAAAATCTTAAATGTCTATCGCTACTTTACACCTTAAACTGACAGAAACAGCACGAGACTTAACGGCGACTTATAACTGATTGACGTTTCAGTATTCTGCTATTAGTCATCAAATTAAATGCGCGATTACAAACGGCAAACCATATTCATGAAGCAATTTCGTTAGCCAAAGCTAAAAGTAAGACATAACAGTTACAACTAATTATGATTATTACACCAAAAAACTGCATGCTACGTACGTACAAACATCGCACATGATTCCGTTGCATATTAGATTTAATGGCGCGCTCCGAATGTTTTAATCACAATTTAGTGTGGGTGCTCACTGAGCGAGCGATGTTTTGAAATGACGTGTATCTGTATGTAATAAAATGCGATATTCTAAACTTCTATACCGTATTTATAGGGTTTATATGTAAACATATCTAGAGTAAATTTTTTTTTTTTTTTTTTTAAATAGGTTTCCTAAATCGACTTCTTAGACAGAACAATGAAAATGAAAATTATAACTCAGTTCTCAGCTCCAAAACATTCAGAAAAAACAAATATGTAGGTATAATATGTCAATATCTTATTAAGGAATTGTGTATGCGGTAGGTTTAGTACTCCGCTCGTTATTTAGATATCTTTCTATATTTACATATTTTAAAACAAAGTCCCTCCGCCGCGTCTGTCTGCCTGAGCGCGATAAACTCAAAAACTACTGAACAGATTTTCATATGGTTTTCACCCATCGATAGAGTGATTCAAGAGGAAGGTTTATGTGTATAATTCATTAATGTTTTGTCTACCCGGGCAAAGGCCCGTTCGCTAGTGCATGATATACAAAAGTTGATTTAATTTAAACTAGCTGTTTTCCGCGACTCCGCCCGTGTGGATGTCGGTTATCGCGGCAAAAAGTAGCCTATGTCCTTTCTCAGGCTCTAGACTACCTGTGTACCAAATTTCATTTAAATAGGTTCAGTAGTTTTAGCGTGAAAGCGCGACAGACAGACAGAGTTACTTTCGCATTTATAATATTAGTAAGCATAATGTTCATTTACCAATTTAAGACTAAAAAACATTAAAATTGTTCGCAACACCGCGACCGCACCTTAATCAACGCTCTCACTGAGGCAGGAGCTCGCTCAAAGCGAATAAAGATATCTATATTCATTAAAATTTAAAACGCGAGCGGGTTATAAGATTCAAAAGAGAGGGTGGGGACGCGTGTACATAAGTATTATATTTACAAATATAGTTCAGATAACACGCTAATTTATGTGAAGGATGAAAAACGTCATTAAAATTGTGATGTGGAATGTTACTTTTTGATTTAGGTATGGTTGTTTGGTCAAGCTTGCGTCACATCATATACTTAACATGTTATATAATAAATAATGTTTTCGTTTCCAGTTTTCTTGCTGTCTTATTTATAATCATGTAGGTATCTAAGTTTTTTGTGCTACTAACGAATTAGTTGATATAATTTTATATGTTTTTAACGCACTGGAGTAAGATATTCGTCGTCTTTTTAAACTCCGTATTCGGTACAATATATTTTTAAAGTTAATCTTTAAACTTATCGCGTTAAGAAGTCTACGCCTAAATTGAGTAAAATAAAAATAAAAATCTCAAAGTTTAACTGTAGCATTTTTTTGGAAACTGGTGAAAGTAAAATGAAAACTAAAGGATCACGACACCAATAGTCTCAATAATGAAATCGGAAATATTACGAATTCGGCAGCTTAAATTCAAACAGGCACGCCGCTAACCGTCAGCAATAACAATTACGATTCGGAATCACGCACCCGTCATTACTGCGAACATTTTATCTTAAGAAAACGCAACGCCTCCCAAACCCTTTAACGTCTAATCGTGAATTATATACGGTAATAAAATTCTTTAATCAAAGAAAACAACCCAGCGCCCATTAAGGCGTGAACACGTCGCCACCTCAAGTCGTTACAGCGAATATTTACATACATGTGTCATTACATTACACCACCCACCCCCCACCATAATTAAGAGTATAACGGAATCTTAGCGTCTTATTACGCGAACGTAACGATATCCTTTCAGTAAATTGTAACTGTGTCGTTATAACCCCCCACCTTTCCCCTTTTTAAATGATCGCCTCCGTTTGCCACTCAAAAGTTGGGAATATCCACACAGGGAAGCTAAAAGCACACACGAAACTTAAATGTGAAATATCCTCTAATGAATCAGACAATATTTTAAGGCGTGGGAGGCAATAAAAACACCCCGCCACCCGCTAATGTACACCAACACTTTGTCTCAGTTTAGGGATGGGGTGATTTGGGTAAATAAGTGTCGATGTGGACAACAGATAGCGATGGAGCCACGCTTTATATCGATGGTTGTAAATATAAAAATATTAATTACAATTTCTGTTAAAATAATTACTTTTTGTGTTCATGTTGAAAATAACACCAATTTTGATGTGTATATTTACAACATTGCTATTTATACTTGGATATCATTTTGGAAATAAATATAAGAATAAAAAGTTCATCAAATTAAAATAATAAAAGCTGATGGACCTAGTTTGTATGTCTATCATATTAATTGTTGAACTTTATATCAATTAATTGCTTATAAAATTATAATGTTAAAATAAAATGTAATTATTACTTTTATTTAAAACGTTAATTACAGCAGGACTTAAAAAACGACATAAAATTTTAGAGCCAATAAAAATTACCGATACACGTAGGTACAACACTAAAGTTTCGGTCATGCTCGGTTTTTGCCACAACGGGGGTCGAAATTATGTCAAGATGCCGATGGTGTAATGTCTTCAAACACAATACGTTTCCAACTTACACACACAGATTTCTGTGTCAAGCTTCATTTATTTAATCAGTTAAATACTGATTCAGGGCTTCTATACTGTATGAATAACGAGTAATAAGTGCTGTCTACTGTTTGAGCATCTTTAGCTCCTACTATATATATATATATCTTCATGCAATGCTTTTGTTATTATAAAGTAACGCATAAGAAAAAGAATTTGGTATATGTTCACTTGTTTTTCTTCGTTATTTATTCCTGATACGTACGGCCATGACTACTGACAATGAAGTATGGTCGATAATATTGAAGTCTTTTTTGTTTTTTTATGTCAGGTTAAGTACTTGGTAAACAAATCACCTTTATGTTCCTTTCTTCTTATCGAGTCATTCAACCCCCATTCTTTTTCTCGCACAAATTGCAGTGATCTATTCGGCCCAGCCTTTTACAGCTAAACACCATAACTTTTCCCCAGTACGTTTTTACACAAAACTCCAATGTCTACTACAAATATGTGCGCTAAATCACAGTGAATTTCAAACCCATTGCCTACAGTAAAAATCATGGTCCTACATCCAGAAAGCACGGTGTTACAATGTATGAGATACGGAACCTCGGGAGGGCGTTTTGTGGTTACACTTGCGACTGACTTAAACCTTCAGCCTACAAGTGTTTGTATAGAACTTTGTTTCATGAATATCTTCTGATACACTGGTTTTAGTGTTGACGAACATTATTGCCCTATATTATTCGAATTATTTTTGATCGGTAAATAGTCCAGTCATTATAGTAAGTTCACCTCGGAATTCGAGATACCCAGCTGTAAGTTTGTAAATACTTGTATATTGACACCCTAAAAGTTGTCTCAAAACCTACATATGGTAGGGTGTACGCAACTATTAAATTTTAAGGTCAAAGGTCACAAAAATCGGTTTTTTGTAAATATCTCATTTCTTATGGGTTTTTTGCTATTTGTATTTATTATCAATATTGTAGAATACAAAATTCTCTACAAATTTTGTTCAAAAAGTTTTTTTATACGGTGAACCGTTTTCGAGATAGAGGGCGGAGAGCGCGCGGTCACAGCATCACTTCAGGTCAACCGGTGCCTCCGGTCGAAAACGCGCCATATATAGTTGATGGACTATCGATAAATCAATGGTTATAAATATTTGTCAATTTTTATTAA
Organism: Diachrysia chrysitis; assembly: GCA_932294365.1. Classification (NCBI taxonomy): domain Eukaryota; kingdom Metazoa; phylum Arthropoda; class Insecta; order Lepidoptera; family Noctuidae; genus Diachrysia; species Diachrysia chrysitis. Next base: position 10,596,550 of record OW028660.1, on the reverse strand, counting down.
CTATTATATTATATTTTATCATTTTTTTCCTAACCTATCCTTTCCTAACCACTTATTATTCAGTACTAGCTTTTGCCAGCGACTTCGTCCGCGTTTCCGTCGTTTTTCGTAAAAAAGTAGCATATGTCCTTCCTCACTGTTCAGTGGTTTTGATGTAACAGACAGATTAACTTTCGTATTTTAGTAGGGAAATATAATATATCACGTTACACAAAAATAATCCTTATAGCATGATTCAGTATTCACGCGCGACGGCGCGATGGCTTATTATCGTATTTCATGTATAAGTTTGGTGTTTCTATACCGATTTCTATGATTCTTTTTTTATTGAGTAGGATGAGTGAGAGTATTATAAACGTAAGAGTAAACAAATATAATCAGAAATCTCCGACCTGCTAAGCTATCGGGAGTTACACGTGTTATTGTGAGTCAACCATAAAAGATAGACATATGCTGTTGTAGGATATTTTTTAGATAATTTTATGTAGAACATTTCCGTCATACATGATTTCTATATAGCTTTAACCATTAAGGCTGCATACGCGACGGAAGCTTAAAAAATACCGTTTTCCCAACATTTCCCTTCACTGCTCTGCTCCCATTGATTGTAGCGTGATGAAAAGTATACTATAACCTGCCCAGGAGTATGAAGAATAAATGTACCAAGTTTCGTTAAAATCCGTCCAGTAGTTTTCGTTTCTATAAGGAACATACAGACAGACAGACAGACAGACAGACAGACAGACAGACAGACAGACAAAAATTTTACTGATTGCATTTTTGGCATCAGTATCGATCACTAATCACCCCCTGATAGTTATTTTGAAAATATATTTGATGTACAGAATTGACCTCTCTACAGATTTATTATAAGTATAGATTAATTTATTTAACAACACTCACCTGCCCATGTAATTGCAGAATTGTTAAAGAATATATATGAATTATATTTGAATTTTAACCTAATTAATATTAATAACTTCTTACATGATGAAAAAAAAAAACAATAAATTATGAATTCATCTTTTTATTAAAAAATATATCTTTCAATAGGTACATTTATTTTTATTAAATGAAAAAAAATGGAATAAAGGGTACAAAAACTACAATTTATAATTTTAATCATCTTCTTCCTCTTCATCGTCGTCTTCCGGCTGCTGGTAAATTTCAAACTGGTCTTCATTATCGTCTTCAACCACATTTGTCTCAAGTTCTTCCATGATTTCGGGGTCAAAGGTTCCATCTTCGTTAATGTCGCTCTGATATGGTAGAGCATTGAGACAAGCTTGCCGATTGCCGATTGGCGACAAGCTAAAGAGCATTGCAAGTCCGCTTTCCTGCATCCGCATCGCGAACCACATCCAATCTTGCAGTTGCAGAAAATTGTATTTAGCAAATCTTCTGGAGCAGGTGGTAAAATTGTCATGATAGGCTCCAGAAAATCGTTTCGCATTGCCCAACCCCATACCTTGGGTTCCAAATCATGCCCTAACCAAGTTTGAACTTGATAATATATACGTTTGAAATGTTGATTGCTCTCCGCCCTCTATCTCGAAAACGGTTCACCGTATAAAAAAACTTTTTGAACAATATTTGTAGAGAATTTTGTATTCTACAATATTGATAATAAATACAAATAGCAAAAAACCCATAAGAAATGAAATATTTACAAAAAACCGATTTTTGTGACCTTTGACCTTGAAATTCAATAGTTGCGTACACCCTACCATATGTAGGTTTTGAGACAACTTTTAGGGTGTCAATATACAAGTATTTACAGACTTACAGCTGGGTATCTCGAATTCCGAGATTCTTACCTAATTTAAGCTTAAATGACTGGACTAAAAAATGTCACGACTTAAGTAAAAAACGATATTTATCTTTTTGTTCGGAAAACTTATTGCTTATCTGCAGACAGAAAGAACAAGCAGAATTCCAATATACTTATTCGCCTTTGACTGAAATTTGTTAATCTTAGATGATTTATCTGAAAACGAAAAAAATTTAAATCGATATCTGTCACTTTTTCTAGTTCAGATAGTAGTCAGTTTTGTTAAGAGATCTACGCAGTTAGCTTGAACGCAAGCTTTGACTGCTTCACCAGACTTTAAGAAATAATAGTCCATCGAAATTTAATCGATACTATTCAATTTGTAGACTCCTCGGGGCGCAATTTAAAAACCCTTTTAGAATAGTCTTCCATATTGAATTGGTTATAACAGTTCCTTTTCACCATCAACGGTGAAATGGTCTACTGATCTCTTAAGATAGCTATCCATCCCTTACTTTACCATCCGACATACGCATCGCCAACCTTACCACCCGTATGTACTTAACAAACAACAGCAAACATTTAGAGACGAGATGATTTATTGATTCGAGAGACCACCCGGGATACGGCGCGATTAGATCCGCACCCGTTTCATTATCGTTACTCTAATTGGGTTAGGGAATATATGTGCGTAAAGCGCCATCAACATTAGTATTTATGTGTTCACTCGGACCGTATTTTTTATTATTGTTTGTATGACATGGAGTTTCTTGCCCTTAAAGTACGAGTGCGTTGAGTTGCTACACTTTGAGCCTGGGTAATACTTTGGTTGTGCAACAGAATTTAGATTGTCATAAATCAATATTTAATATTAAAATTTGATTCATAATTCTTCTGACAAGATTTTTACAATTACTGCTCTGGATAAGGCAGGTTACATCGTAGTATTTTCCCTAAAGCAATATCCTCAACCATGGAAGGACTTGGGCGAGGTCTTTGCCCAGCAGTGGGACAGTTTAGACTAACTAAAAAAAAAAAGGTCCTCCACAATCCACTTGCTAGGTATAATACTGATTTTACATAGGTAATCAAGTCATTAAGTTCTCTTTTTAATATAACCAAAGACGTTTTTCTTAAATCATCAGACTAAATCGTAATACGAATACATTGAGCTTCGTACTTGAAAATAAATACATCAAAATGAAAATGATATACTTTTTTGAAAAACGCAGTGTGAGTGTACGATCAATGTTACCAATTAGGCAGGTGAAACCGGCGATATGACGCGATCGCAGTACCTTTTTAACGCGTGTTTACCGCGGATCGTAAACTACGGTAAGTGTTGTGTGTGGCCCCTAAGTTAGAGGACTTTATAAGCTTTTAATAATAACCATATATTTTAAAATGTAGGAATTCTTTACGGGTATAGTATGCAGAAGCAATAAGCATTTATGCTTTCAATTAAATTTATCTTTAAGTTCCCAAACCTATACGAAGTAGATTGATGATTAACTTCGAATTCTAATACTTAAGCGAGCAAATTCAGTTCAGAATTTAAGTTTATACTCACATATTTGAAAGTCACCAGACCTAAAACGAATAAAATCATTTTTTTTTGCTTAATTCTTAAATTGTACTACACGTATACCTGAATATCATACTAGATAATAGAATATTGCCTGCTGGTTTCAGAGCCTCTCATCACCCTTCGCACTTCTGGTGCCTCATTAGACTCGACAAAGTATCGACTCAAAGCATAGTTTTTGTATGCGCTTGATGTTTGATTCCACTCGTTTATTGCTAGGTGATTAAGTGATTCAAGTGTGCAATAATTATCACCCCTGTGATGATTTGAGTGCGCTTTTAAATCGTGTGTGTACGTAGAGTCAAATATACTTAGTAATTCTTGATCGTTCTGAGATTTTTTATTGTTTTTTAATCCCCATAATAATGTACCTAATTTGATACGCGTTTAAGATAAGAAATTTGTGTATGATTATTACGTTTTTTTTTTATTTGTATAATAACTTTTGTGAGGGGTAATCATAATTATTTAGGAATATTAACGGTTTGCTCAGGCACATTCTCGGGATCGCCCGACTAGTTTCTGACGCAATAGGAGTCTCTAATCATGATCTGACGCGCCGGCGCGGTGTAGCGAGTCAAACTGTTAAAACTGAACTGACCATTTTCTAGTTCGTACCGAGTTCCTATTATTAAGGATAATTGTTACTAGTGATCACTATGAGAATATCATACCGTGATCATACCTGTGTAACTTTATAATACGTTCTAAGACACTTGAATGTTTTTGGGATGGAAATATCTAGCTCAATAAAGGTATGCACACATATATAGGCCCCTCTTTTCAAATACAGACGTGTGAACGTTCTACATACAGCCTAGCCTAATACACTTAAGACTGAATCCTGACACCATTATCACCTTACACACACAAAATCTAAAACCAAAAGCTCTTACAGAGGGGGTTAGACATTATTAGCGCCGCGGAATTTATCGAGCAATATCAGCTAAGTAACAGCGCACAAAATGCCCAATTAAAATATTAATTACACTGAGTTGTGACACTTTGGCGGTCTGCGCCCGTTCTTACGCTTAATAGCGAGGGGTGGGGAACTCAGAAGGTTTAAACTTTAAGCTTTTATGTACTTATCGCGAGCCGAATATTTTCTACGTAATTTTACGGCGGAGTATGTAAGCGATGAGTATGGATGTGCCGAGTTCTGATGTTACCTGTGTAAAGAAAAAGTAGAAAGAGTACACTCTTAGATATATTTTTTGTAAAACGGCGCCTTATTAAGATTCTTACATATACACATATACATGTGAATTGTACAATTCATTCAATTAAAACAAGGACTTAATGTTTTGCAATTCCAAGCAGCAGAATTTTTATCGAAATAAGAATCCGCCCATGTCTACAACCAAAAAAGTAATGAATTATGATTACTTAAGTCCTATTCTGCTGTGGCAACAAGATATGCTAGGCTATATAGAAGTTAATTTAACTATATAGAAAACAGTCAAAGTCATGTTATAATTCACGGACTACATTTCAGAAATCAATGAAAGTGTTTAGTTAGAACTAAAGGCTTAAAATCCCTTTTTTAAATTTCTTTAAAATTGAACGTAAATATAAAAAGATCCCAAAATTTTATCGTAATAAAAAGACACAATATCCCCAATACCAATAGAACAAACCCATTAAAAAATTAACTTCAAACGACAAACTAGTCACCAAAACACACCTTGCATCCTTCAGCAACGGTGGATAACAGTTACCTAAACACATTTCATCCCCCGCCACTAAATATTAAGTGTTAATAATGCTGGTGACACCCTCCCTTTAAGATCAAAAATTCACCGATTCGTTACGCACAACTTGACAGAAGGGTTGCCGTCGATTTTCGAAGTCGTTACCCCAAATCGGATATTGGGATGATATTAATCTAAGACTTTGCAGTAACGGATTTCAAATATCAATTTTGCAAACTTATTTAAATCTTAACTCAATTTAGGAATTAAAGCTGATGATTGTTTGGTGTTTTGTTTGTGAGGGTTTTCGCGATAAAAAATTCCTTGGTTCGCTAGTCTGTCATGAGGTCTTTTTGTTAATTTCCACCAATGTGAGACAAGTAGACAGATATACCTCTAGTTAATTTAAAGCAGCACTACTATGTAATCAATTCGATGTCTGATGTATTTCGTTTTTTGCTTTCATGTATTTTTGACTTTTGGATAGTTCTGTGAGTCGAAAGTTTCCTTACAGATTATCTTTATTATGAAACTTCATATCTTCATTTCTTTCTTAATTAAAAACAAAAAAATATTTCTGTACCTAATTTTAATAAAATTTATAAATATCTAATTGTTTTTTTTTGTTACAGGTAATTTTCATCATGACAGGAGACTCCCATGATATAATGAATTATCTTATAATAGACAGAGAAATTAAGATAAAATCTTTAAGTAATAGTATAAAGAAATCCTCCCTATGATTCAAATAAGGTACCTATTTCGTTCGATATCCTTAGTATTACCTAATTTTTTTTTTAAATATGATGTAATGTATAGCTGAAAAAATAGCCCAACTTTTATTTTAAATTACAAGCTGACCGATGTCGGCCTTGATTGACCGCAATCATATTTTTTGCTCCAAATTAAACAATACATGTTTAAAGAACACAAATGAGTCCCATCCAATACACACTCTTAATCACATACATTTGTATTCACCCCCTACCCACGTAACGAACGCAATCAATATATAATGCAATCAAAACACATAATTAAAATTGCTCCCGTGGTATTTGCATATGAAAACCTCTATAATAGATCATTCGTGGCCCCGCGACAAGACAATGTTGGGGGAAGACTGTAGAACTAAACAAATGATACAGGAAAATAGAAAACAACATCCCATGTGATTATTCGCTTGGATTGGTTGCATCGAGATATAAAGTATATATTATTCCGTTTAACTTCAAAAATATTACGATTAGGCAATTTTTGGTATCGAATAAGTGAAAGGCATTATGTGTAGAAGATAATGATGATGCTATGCCAATACGAGATGATTTGTTGTACATAAATACTCAGTTACTGGTTTTACCTAATATCAGTGCTGTGATACAACTATCGCAGCATTTGCTGAGTGATGTCCGGTTTTGATCATCTGGATCACACACTTTCCCTTGTTTGGATCAAACTATCATTATCTTTTAATTTTTTTTTTCCTATTCTTTAGTCTGTTATTTTTTTGTATCTCGTGTCTGTGCTAAATAAATCCTTTATTTCTTCTTTATTATTTAGTTAATTAAAGAACACTTATTTCTTTACCGAATGATAAAGCTTAGAATTTTTAAATAGATTACTGCTAATTCTCGTATCTATAAAAAAATCACAAATTCCCATATTTGAGTTATAAACTAAAAGTTTATAGCCGGAGCAAATCTGATATAACATCCTGACTGAAAATTCATGGTGAATCCATATTTTACTCTCATTGCGTTCCTATATTTGTGCGTCCTCCGTAAAAGGGCTACGAAATCAGCGTTTGTTGAATCCGGAAATACTAGTGACGTGTAATAAAATAAAACACTAGTTTTTCATCGCCAAAACTATTAGATTTTTTTTTCAAACGTGAATTATTTGACTCTATTATAAACACATCTTTAAATTTTCATTTTCATTTGTATTAACGAAGAAGGCGTTGTAAAACAATGGGGGACATTTATAGGACGGTATTATATCTATGTTAATATTCTCAATATCATTATTAACGTTTAGCAGTCGTATGCTACACGTTCTAAAGCACATTTCGTGTGCCCCTTCATTACTTCACACTTCAATAACACCTAAAATGTCTTTAACAACTACTCAAAATTCAAAGTAATTACCACTAATAATTTGAACAATATCAAAATCATTCTCTCGTGTTTGAAATTTTCGGTTGCTTTCGGTCCGCTGGTTCCGAAGCTCACCACCCAGACAGACGCGTCTACAGCACTCGCAACTGTCTGCGACGCCAGCGGCGACGTTTTCAAGAGCACCACTGCACTCGTTGAAAAATTAATATACCGCACGCATCGTCGCTATGCCGTCTAGTCTAGTGTGTTGTTTATTTGGTAGTTGTAGTTTATGTGATTATTTATGACTATGTTTATTGATATCATTAGTGATATTTAAGACTTTTGAATCACTTGTTTATTTTGGGACATCATTATCCTTTCTTTTTTTATGTTACACAGAGGTTTAAATTTAATTGTGTAATTTTGAAAATACAAATTATGGAATTTGAGAGTTAAAGGAATAAAAAAAAGGAACTAGTTATTCATCTATTCTATTACACACGAAAAAATATCACTGTTTATAATTTAAATTGATGAACACAAAATAAAATCATCAGTAATTTTAACCCCAAAGCAACAAGTTAACATAAAATCGATGGGAAATCGAAACTCGTCCATCCGGCCCCAACATTGAAGGGTAACTATTAACTAGCCATAAATAGGCAAGGGCCGCCGATAAAACCTTATCGAGTTGTTTAAGGGCGATATCGGTCCGATGATGGTACCCTGCGGGCCGCCAGTTAATCAAACCTATTATAGTTCGCCAAATGTTCGCCTTTACAATTAAGTTGTAATGACGCCGTGATCTTTGTTAATGGGGATTATGATAGCTGATGCTTAGCTGGCTTGTTTACATATAAATAGATAATCTTCAACAAAATTTAAGGCAATAGACTTCTTGAAATCACACAGTTCATATAGGCTTTTCCTTTTCTTGGATTGAAATAAAATATTTAGAATCAAATTTTATGTATCTAGTTTGTCTTAACAAATCGTTTAAATATCATTAATCTAAGACATAGAAATTCACGTTTATGGAGTTTGAATAGTATTAATTAATCGCAAACTTCACGCGAAACTTATATCGAGAAATTCGGACATCCAGCGAACACCAAAATTAATCTAAACAGGTACAAACAATTCGTACCAATATACGGTCTTGTAACATTCAACCCTTATCCAAACATAGCCGACGGTGACCAATAAACACGAAACAGAATTTAATATACACCACAACAAACGTACAACACACATACATATTTTCGTCGAAATAATACGACAGTAGTAATTGAATCGGCCTCAGGCATACTCGGGGTGCGTCGTTAACGTTCCTGGGGAGTATTCTGTACTGCTCTACCCTAGATATGCACTAGAATGCTACTACAAAACAAATGACGGAACGAGATGGCGAGACCACTTGAAGGATATGAGAGAGAAAGACAGAGATAGGGAAAGTGTTTATTATAAACAAAGGATAGAGTCTTATTGGTAGTAAGGTTTTAATAGACTATTGGACAAACGTGGGTGAAAATTTCACCTCGTATGAAGACACACAAATTGTTAGAGGGTCCCTAATGCCGATGTTTAGACGATTTTGCTCTGAGCGTATTTAGATAGCCTTTGATGTTTTGTGGCGTTTGGGTTTGACCGTTAATTAAATGTAGATTGTATCTGCCCGTGTCCGGTTCAATCGTGTTGTGAGATTGTTGGTCTATTCTTTTTGATGTATTGTATTGATAGTTAATCCTTTCTGCAAGGGGTTTTTAATGAAGTTGGATGTGGAGTTTATTACGTTCATTAAAAAACGGCGATTATATACGGTTTAGTACTTTTAAACTGTCATTAGAAGGCTTAAACTGAATCAGCTGTCTTACAAAAAAAACTTTACTTCTTTGGATTCACAAATTGATAATTTCAATGAAATAGAGCAAAAAACAGCCTATTGTTCCTTCAAACAAATTAATCAAAACAACGTAAATTACTTACTGAACAATACAATACGGATAAACATCAATCTACCTTCCATTTTCGTCATAACAATTCGAGAGGCATTGTGACACGTTGAAAATAATGAGCTCAATCGTTTCTTAGCACTCACTCCTTGTCAAAGAGCGATTGTCGACGATTGAACGATGGACCCGTCAAAAGACCATTCGGCTGCCATACAATCCATCATAATACCCATTTCGCAGAACAAGAACCATTTTACGAAGACCCTAGCTCCCCTTGTAAAGTTCCGAATTTTAGACTTAAAGGAAGCTTTTGGTTGGTCCGGTATGGGTCAATGTATTTTGGTTTTCGGATGAAATTATTTTCACTACTGGTCCAGTCTGACGTTTCGATCTGTTCCTAGATGGATTAATTTGATTATATCAGAACAGATGTTTGTGAGGCATGAAATGTGATGTATTTTGTATTGCTTTTGATATTTGACGAGTAATAATAGATAGAATAGCTTAATTGAATAATTTATATTTCTATTTATATCTATATTTTTTTTGCAGATTCAGGTAAACTTACTTCGACATTTATATGATTAGCAATTATACTTACTGATTTTGCTCTCATATAATTGCATTGTGTAGGTACAATAAATAAATAATATGTAAGTATTGCGAATCCGAAAAGCGTGACATAAATAACCTTATCCTTGGCTGAGGTTAAATGGATCATAAAGATTTTAAAATAGAATAGAACGCTTTTACTTTTATAGAGTACAATAATAAGCTCATTTAGACCCAAACGTTAATAATTTGAAACACCCAGTAATACCTACCTTAATATATCATCGACGGCTTCTCATCAAGCAGGTATTTGTTGCAATTGGCCAATCTCAGCTCGAGCCGGTGGTTTTAATCAAACGCATCCCGTGGCTGCCTGAACCGTCTGGCATTCGACCTCCTTGCAATTACCTCGTAAACTGCTCGATTTGCTTGTTAATAGAGATGGACTTCCAAATTCACATTTCTGTGGACTGTGATTATGATGGAAAGCAATGTAACCTTGAGATTGTGTTGTTTTAGTGGAATGAAATATAGTAAAAGCAACAAGTTTTTAAAGTCGGTTAGGAAGGCCTTCGCAGTGTGACATGAGGTACCAAAATATGCAAGTATTGTTCACGCATATTTTGAATCAAGAAATGATTTGCAATTCTCTGGTCTGTAGGTGTGTGAAATGTTAGAGATTTAATAAACTACCTAAGAACAAACACAAAACATAAATGTAAATCTTACACAGTTAAATGAGCCATCACTTACAGCTAATTTTACTAATGCCAGATAATTTTTATTCGTTGAAATTGACGTCTGGCAGATTTTGTATGGTAGAACTGACAAAGAATCAAAATTCCTCCGATAAAATTATCTGGCGTTGGTAAAATCAGACCTAGACATCTAAAAACCAATTTTTAAGACAATAACTTCACAAAGTACATGAAATTATTTCTAAGACTTGATGGAGTTTATAAATTAACAACAAAAATCATGATAATTCAACATACGTGTTACTAATACAAACGTATGTTACAAATCTAAATCTATAACAGCACAGCACTATTCTCTCTTCATTCGTACAATTGTTTTTACCTGCTGTTACTAATTTAATTATGAAAGTGAACACCCAATACTTGTATCTACCGCGAATATCTTTACCTCCCATTCAATTTTCTAGTCCATTTCGGAATGGCGTAATTAAATTTGTCCGTTTTGCCTTACCGGCCGTTTTCCTGGCCGTCGGTATCGCTGTATCTGATCTGGTTTTATTGTTTTGTTCAGGATTATGATTTAGATGTAGAGCATTTTCTTAATCTTCTCTTTATAGAATGTGTAGTTGACTATTAAATAATAAATTTTAAGAGAATGGGGTTGATCACATTTTTTAATGTTCATAATTTAAATTATTAAAAAATATTATACACACGTATTTTTTCTTATTTATCGTAACCAAAAACACACGACGATACTTTGATTTGAAATGTCCCATGACGTCACAATTTCGTGGATTTTGTACGCAAGCATGACATCACTAGCCCCCACTCTTGAACTTTAATTCTCTTTTTCAACTTAGTGTTTTCTTATTTTGAAAAAGCAACAAGTACGTATCTAATATTGTTCTACTATCTAACTGATGGACTAATTAGATTTCTAGTTTTCATACCCAGTTATCTGCCCTATTCTATATATATTATGGTACATTAAGTTTTTGGTGATGAAACTTTTTTAGTCTACATGTCAGGAACTTTCGAATTTCGGTCAACGCATAACCAAGAAAAATAGCAAAAAACATCGTTTACTAATATTTAGAAACAAAATTATCATTCGTAAGTAGGTATTTTTTCAAGTAATAAAACAAGTACCTAAATTAAATTAATGTAGCTTATTAAGTACTATTAATTTTCACTAAACATACTTAAAGTATGTCTGAAACAAATCTTAAGACTTAGTAATTGTTTATCCAGATGATTAGACGACCTGTTAGGGCCTTGTTCACGCAGTATCGCTCGATCGCAGCTCGCAACAGATTACAAACTACACTTACGTGTTAGTTACACGATCTTAGTTGATGCTGAAGTATTTGTGAATGTTTGTCTCGTGTTGATTGAGAAACTTAGTTATAGCAAACTTTCATAATTCTATGAAAGTTTTGCAATAGGTTGGATACTTGGATATAATTTATTTTTTAACCGCCATAATATATAACCTACTTGTTTTTCCTCTATACCCACCTCATTAGTATCAAAATTATTCGAATTTATTAAGAAAATTTAGTTGGATTTGTGACTATTATTCTAAATTAAAAATTATTTGTTTCGCATAACGTCTTATACCCCCAAAATATGGAGCGACGAACTGACATCTTAATCAAAACACCCTAAGAAAAATACAATAAATCAGAAACATGCAAATCCCACTAATAACATGCACAAAACCGAAAACCATTTCACGGTGGCATAGCGGGCTGAGCAGTAATCCAGGAATATTTTATACAAGTAGGCAGTGTAGGGGAGACGGACTCGCGGGTGCTATTTCCATGCTGATGTTTAATAATTGATAATACCCCGCGAAAAACGCACTGTTCCCGCACCCCGGGGATGTGAGTAGAGCTGTTGATACCGCCATCTTTAATTTGTAGAGAGGTTTTAGCTAAAGAAATGTGTTGAGTGAGGTAAACCGTAGTAAAATATGGATCAATCTAACAAGACAGAAATAACTACATAGTTAATTTACTCATTATTCACCCGATGTATATGTATAGTATAAAAATATATAATTTAATATCTTGGAATAACTCACATACGTGGCCGTATGTGAGTTATTCCAAGATATTAAATTGATTGATCCCAAACTAAACCAGAGCCTGTAATATGGCAACCGGACAACTGATAAACATACTAATATATTTCTAAACTCATATACATACATTCTCATCACACAAAGATTTGTCCTTGGTGGGAATCGAACCCACGACCACCGGTTTAGCAGTCAGGTTCTCTCACCACTAGACAAACAAGCCAGTCAATAGTATGTAAAAAATCAAAATCAAAAATTTAATAAATTATAGTACTTTATTTTGAAACTCCATTAATGATCATTAATATAAAAAATAACGAAAAGTGTCGTTTTTAAATCAACTTTAATATAAATTACACCATATGACAGATACAGGTAAAAATATTAATTTCAAAATTATGACACAAAATATAACTTTCGACACAGCTCTATATAAATCCTCGCTACCTGTTAGCTACCTATCGTAGCATCGTATTATCAGGCGCCTCGACTTGTAAACTGAGCAACACAATCGATAATCATTTCGGATACACACAAAATTTGCAAGAAGAACGCGTTTTATATACGATACATGTAGATATAATTTTGATTGAAACGTATGATACCTGAAAGGGTGCTATGAATAGGGATGAATTATTTTCTTTTCTTTGTTTTTATGATATTATTAAGACTGGCAGTGACTGTGACGCGGCAGGGTGTAGGGGAAATGTTTTTTTTATTTTTATTTATTACTAGCTAGACTCATTTAAGGTGTTACTTAATTCTTAGAGTTTAAAATACTCATGAGTAATATTTTTTGCTATAATTTAGGTACTTAAACCTTTGCAGTATTGGCTTGTATGGTGGCAACAGTAATTACTGAAAAATATTGATTTAAAGTCACTGTCACATTTTATCGCAATTAAAAATTATTTTTTTCATAAATTAATTTACACTCGCAACATAAAAATAGCAATTTCACCTTTAAAAACAGAACATTATACATTCCCCGGCACATATAACAGTCTTCTAATTATATTCTAAAATTCCTCACGTAATTCCAGAGTTATTTTGACCTCGACCTCTCTGAAGGCTTATTATTTTTCCACAGGTAATAAAATAAATGATTTTCCCTTTTTCATCACTAGGCAGTAATCCTGTTGGAGAGACGGTGTCGGTGTTCGCATTTTATTTAACACCGTCGTCGGTAATCATTCCATCTGCATATATATCGGCCGTGAGAAAGGGCCTAACATAGATTATTTGTTGAGGGATAAGAATGGGGAATATTTTGTATCTTGGAAGTTACTTTTGCCTCCTTGAGATCTGTCTGTCAATTTCGGGAATTATTTCGAAATTAGGACGGAAATATTTTGGGTGTTCATTTGTTATTTTGTTTACTCATAATTAGGATGCTCTGAGGTGCTAGTCAGAGGATTTTGGATATAGATTACCTCGTCACTTAACCCTATGTCTTTACCATTTTCCTGGTCCATAAATGTAAACATTTTTACTGTACAACTATTGTGTCAACTACAGTCAAACAGCAAAGTTTTGTGACTCATGTGACCCATCTTTCATTCATGACCCACTACCGGCTTTGGGCTAACATATATTTTAGTAACATATGGGGCTGATTTTTCCAACGCCAGATAGTTTTATGCGAGAAAAAAAGTTGAAAGTTTGACAGTTCTTCCATACAAAAACAATCAGACGTCAATTTTATTTCTCGAATAATAATATCTTTGGAAATATCAGCCCTTATCCTATGTCCCGTTTATACACATAATAAAAACAAAATTAAAACCTGTTCTTAAGTTCAAAACAGTTCCTCCCTTCACATGCCGCTGATCTCTCCCTGGATAAGCTTGTCTTGCCGCAATTGAAATGTTTATAGATACAATAATGCCCCGGATCAATCCCCTTTAGTAAAATAAATTAGACAACCACCTTAACAGGCAGATGTATAATTTATTTTTTGACGGTACGATGGTACCCTCGTACGGTGTTTTATTTGGTAAGACGTTGTTTAAAAGCGAATAGGGATGAATAAGCCTGTAAAAGCCAAGTATACTTCTTATATTTAGTAAATATTTACTCCCTGTAATGGGTAGACGATAAGTTCTATACTTTCTTTCGGTTATTTTGTCAGAATAGTTAGTACCTAAGAATTAAGTACTTAATATGTAGTTTATTTAATTATTTTATTACGACTTTACCAGTATGGATTTTAATCCTTGTGTCGCAGGTTGTACAAACTTTCAAATCACATGCACAAAGAACACCTTAGACTTGGAACAAGCTTTTGTGGACCACACAAATGCTCTTCCCATGCGGGGATCGAACCCGGAACACATCGCGCACGTACTACTCTGCTATCTTTGTAGTCAAATAATAAAACAGTTACAAGAAATCACTTTATAAAATGACTGAAAAGTCTAAAGATTTTGTAGATTACGATACAAATGAAAAATACTGTACACTGACTAGAAAGCGGTTTTTTTTTTACTATGAACTTTTCAGAACTGTCGTAGAAGTTGTGATACAAAATCATCATTTTTATTTTAAACCCGAAACAAATCAGCATTGTCTCTTCTAGCCTCTAAACCATCACTAAATCTAACCATCCGTACTAAACCTAAAAAATATTCATTCCTTCAATAGGCCAGCATGAAATGGGCTCGTTAAAAAAATATTGTGTATATATGTGCAAATTGGGAACGCGCGTTTTCGCTGAAGAGTACTGATGAATAACTAATGAACCGACCCTGCCTAATGACGATGCATTTATACCAGCTATGTCTGGAAGTCGGTTTCTAAGTAGATATTATATTAGAAGTATGAATTACATGAATAGATAGGAGAAAGGTCGTGGCTATGAAACTTTTGCACTTGTATCGTATGGTATGTTTAAATTAATCGTTTTTGGGTTTTCTTCGTTAAGAGTGTCTTAAAAGCCTAGTAATATATTGACTGGATTTGTATGTAGCATACAATAAACTACAAAAGCTACCTTTGGTAGTTAACGTTAGTTCATTTACTGTAATTACGCCACTTGAGTTATTGTTTTTTTTTAAGATTTTACTGTTTATAATGAGAACTAATAATACGTCATAAAAACACGATACGATGACAAAAATCTCTATTTTTTCTTTGGTATTGTGTACTACTAAGAACAAACTTAGTTTATTTAGTTATTATTTTAATAGCCTATATTAAATCCCACTGCTGGGCAAAGACCTCCCATATCATCTTCCAAACATCTCTATCTTTCGTGAAAGATTGAGGATATGGTAAAATAAACAATTTTAGTTAATTTATTATATGACCACCTTTTGAAGCAAACACTTGAGTAAATTAACAAAATGCAAGTAACATTTATATTTAAAAGCGCTAATCATAAAGTGGGCTGAAGAGGGATAGAAAATCCTCGCAGCCTCCGAGTGTTAACGGCGTCTAAACACGAGAGGTGCTCGTCCTTAAGCGACACTTACGAATCATACTAATGTTGTAATTGCAACGTTTGAAAACTGTTACCCAATCGCTGACGGGTTAAAAATGGCGAAGACGTTTTTTCAGAAGTTGGATTATGTAGTTAACTTAGTTTAGTATGGTAATTTCATAGTAACGGTTCTTATACCAATTCGTGTTAGTCTGGTTCTTAAACAAAATAGTGGGTCTTGAAATGACTGACAGTAAAAAAGACACGCTCTACCTAATGTAATTTCTGTAAATTAAACACTAAGAATCAAATTTATAATTAATTATAACCCTCCCAAAACTATCGTAACCCTTTAAGAGTTCAATCGTTAATACCAGTAAGTTCAGATCCTCTGATCACAATGTACCTAAAACGGCATTGATGCAGAAAACCCGGTCAATTATACCTTTGATCATAGTTGCGGATGCCATGACATGGGTCTCTGACATCTGTGTGAGATCAGGAGCTCTATATTCTTTGAAATTAACGGATTAGTTCCGATGATAACTTTAACAAGGTTTGTTTGTGTTGTATAGGTTTGGTATCTATTTTGCTTGGATTGTAAACATGCTTATTTGTAACGCGATTCTTATTTGTTTTTTTATATGACGTGCAGTAGATAATTAAGTCCACGGTCGTAGAGGAGTTAGTCAACCGTATACGAAGAACAAATGTTTGTGGTTCACATAAATTCGGCCTATGCCAGGATCGAACCCGCAACACCTTGCGCAGAATTAACTAGTTATACCTATACCGTTACTCAGCTATCTGTGATGACGCCTGACTGTAATGTCTGTGATTCAACAAACAATCCAAAAAATCTTTTTAAAAATTTTTGTGCACATCTCATAAAGCAAACGAAGACGCCATTCGTCATCGTTGTCCAAATTCGGCCGTGTCCCCTTTGATGTCGCGATAACCAGCCACCATTACTCCCAACAATTGCAAATTCTAGAAAACTCCCTTTCCTGCAAGATAGCGGCAAACCCATCCGACCCGGCCGTGCGAACCTACCAATACATCATTCACGGCACTTTTTATACCGTCGACATTATCAAAATTGTGGAGACTCCCTCCCTGTTTCACCTTAATGAGCATACCCCACTGTCTCCCGATTTTACAACTGCCGATAACACGGTAACATTGAATAATTGTCGTAATTTAGACTGCTTGTTACGCAAAAACATGATACTTGGGGTTTTATTACGTATCGTTGCGGTGATAACGTGTATCGGGTATAGGAATAATTATGTTTAGCTTCGGTTTGTATGCGTATCTCCAGCAGTCATTTGAGCTCTTGTAGGCCTTGTTTATAATGAAGCTATCTTTGGCAAACGTGATGGCTGAATGAATAGCAATGTTGATGTTCATCAGTTGTAACAGGCTGTATTCAAATTCTGAAGTTGTGGGTGTGAGCCTAGAAAGCAATGTTACCTAAGCTTTATTGACAATTAACACCTACACTACCTAATTATGTATTTATTTATATCCTATTCATAACTTGTACTGTTTTCCTTCATTGTAACTAGTTTTTTTTTCTACGTCCAATACACAATAGAATAGCAATAGCATAAAAATGACACTCACGTAATACGAACAATGTCTTTCTACACGTCAGTCGAGATTTACCTTGTTGCCTACTAATGGGCGCGACTCGCAAGCGTACCGTTATACCTACCCGACAATTTGCAATTTTTCACATTCGCCTACCCTCATTTGAAGCATGTTCGTCACTAATAAGCTACTTGTATGTTTTAATAAAGCAAATGTTCTTTGTATCATTATAATATTGGAACATGAGCTTTTCAATGCTTTTTACTGGGATTTTATTAAAATTTAATAGCATTTGCGTCATTGTCTGTGTTGATATACCTACATACTAGAAGTAATGAGAAAGTAAATATAATATTATAAACTGGTTTACTCATTATGTGAGATAAGTGTTGTAGGCCTGAAGGGGTAGATAAAAATGTACCTTCTGTTTCGATAAACACGGTTATTCATTTTCATTGTAGAAGCAAGCGAAGCGACCGAAACCTCTTGGTTCGTAGCCTAACTGTACTGTATCCTGCTAAATGATTACCAATTGTTTTATACAGTAGGTGAAATATGTTTACAATGTCTTTAAATCAGCCCCAAGACAAATTCCGGTATATTCGAAATTACGGACTGACTTAGCTCATCGCTCATATTATTGTAGCATACCTTTAGTGCTATCTACTATTCACCAGTTCCAATCGCCCAGGCGCCTCACTTAGGCCTGCTTGCACAATCCCGGGTTATCTTTTTAACTCAGATTTAAATGTTAACATGAGGTTAAATTGACAGTTTGTCATACAAAATTGTCAATTTAACCTCGTGTTAGCAACTAACTCTGAGTTAGGTTTTTCGTGCAAGTGGGCCTTATTGGTTTTAAACCAACTTGCATAAACTCCAAAGGACATTTATAACACGGTCCATAAAATCAATCCATCCACCAAAACCAATTAAGCTACCAATCTAACTTCAATAACTTAATATCGTTAAATACTATAATTTTTTCAACCCCCACCTGCGTCCCTCGCGGGCCTAATAAGGCGTTGGCCGTTTGACGCGAATTTTTACGCTACGGTCCTCAAACTCGGAAGTAACGGGCCCCCACTTTTATGGTTTTCATTAATGAAGATAGCTTCGGGGCTGATCGTTCGAGTCCCTGTAAACCTTGATCATGGGGTGATGTTTAATGCCTATTATTTTTTAAGATTGCAAGTTGCTTGTTTACGCTGCATCCGTAGGTATTGCACTCGTTTGTGGATTGCTTCGGGGCTGGAAATCAATTGTGATGGTGGGTTAATGACATGCGGCTTGGTAGACAGTGCTTTGTTTTTTTAAATCTGCGAGTACACATTTTGATTATATTTTAAATGTATATTTGCACATAATTGTTTAAGTTCAGCTGCTTTTTGAATGCAGACACTTTAGAATGTATGAGAAAGGGCGTCAGTGTGTGATTCTGAATTGCAATAAATCATAAAGTCGGTATTAAATTTTCTATTTCACAAAAGAACCTTAAAGCAAGCAATCTTTTCAATTATTCACGAATTCTGAACGAGCCCGTGTCCACGGCAGATCTTTATTCAAATCTGATATAGACCTCCGTCTTGGCACGTTTGCATCACAAATCGGTAGGCAGTACTTTTTCCGATTTAAATTCCTACACTTCACCCCAAAATTGCCAGTTTGATTGCTATTTTAATGCCTTTCCATCGTTCCTTTGCGAAATTATCTTTTAAATTTTCGGATAATAAGGACGGATTTTTTTTTCCGAATATTTGGCGGCAGCTGACGCTTTTGTGTTAATGTTTTTAAAGAAAGCTTGTGGAAATGTTTTGTAGTATCGTATTTGGTTTTGTCGATTTTTATTGTATTTTGGTATTTCGCTTAAAAGTCAACTGAACTTAATTCTTAATTAAAGGTCCTTCGGTTCCGATACCTTTGCAGATTCTCTTCATATTATTTTCTTTTTTAATTATTGTTAAGTTCTTTTCATTAATTTATCGACTTCTACATGATTTTCATGTAGAAGTCGTTGTTGTAATACAAATGTTTTAAGGATGAAAATACTTAATATTTTCATCCATAAAACATTAGGTGTCAGTTTGTATGATGAATGTGCAGGCGATTGTTATTTCCGTTTGATCTTAGTTAATTAGTGATTGCAAACAGAATGCGATATTACCCCTGATGGGGAGCGATTACTCATCAAATTACTTCATTAGTTTAATATGAACATCGATACATAACGGATTTATTGTTACGTTGACGGTAAATAGATATATTGAAACACTTAATTTTTTACATAATAATATACTTGCTTTTGTGACGAAGTCTAAAGTTGAAATTCGAAATTAGGGACAAAAATAATATTTTGTATTGCGGAACAAAAGTGGCAAATGTGACTGCTAAATGCTAATCAAGAGATCAGTTTTTATTCTCAGAGGCAGATGATGATGTTATCCTCTGTCATCGCTTGTTCTTATACGATAATAGGGATGTTTCCTGGGTATGAAAAGTTAAAATCTATTTAGTCCGTCAGTTAGATAATAAAAAAATATTAGACACGTCTTTTTTTTCTATTATCAAAACAATAAAAAAATACAAAGATACACCGCTTTAAAGTTTCGAAGTGGGGGCTTATGACGCCACGCCTCGCTAAAAATCGTAGCGAGGAGTGACGTCACGCGTAATTTCCGTTCTCTGTATTTTTATCATTTTTTGTTTGAAGGAAAAAAGAAAAAATACGTGTCCAATAAAATTCATTAATCTACAAGACGGACATTAAAAAAAATAGGAAACATGCCTATTGACAATGACCTGGATTAGACGTGTATGAAATAACCAATTTGATAAAGTGCAGTGGGCACCGTAAATATGAAATGGACTGTACAATTCACGTATAGTAATCCTCTTCCTACCAGTTTGATCAACTCAATCTTGATGCTCAAGTACGGATGAATCACATAACTGTCGTTTTTCTGGTATAACTAAGTGATATAAGACTAATCCGCTGTAGATCCCTATAACCGTAACAAGCAACATCCATAACACGTAATTTTATGACAATCGATTTAAAGCTCCCACGGACATAATCGGCCGTCTTTAAGACAGTCTTCACTAAAGGGGAGGCCGGGGTGATGATGGCATTTTTTTTCTCAAGTCGTCAGATAGATTGGATGACACTCGATCTCCCCAAGAGGGCGAAATTAAAACAGCGGCGATGAGCCAAGCACGAAACGGCCGGGGAATTATTTTCCGTTGAGTGATTCTCGGCCATAAAATTTCTGATTGATCAATTCATCCGGTGTTTCCATTCCGACTTAATGAAGAGCACGTTGCTGGTCGACATTTTTTTTCCTCTGGTTGTCCCCTGCCTCTATTTTTTCGCCTGGTTTCCCTTTAGTGGGTGCTTTATTAATTTCCATTCCGTGTTTTTTTGGTCGTTGTCCCTGAATTTGCATTACGTTTCTTTCGATAGTCGAAAACAGATTTGGGGTATTTGTCCGGAGTTTTTTTTTGTTGTTCACTTGTTTTCTTATTCCGTATTGTTCAGTATTTATTTACCATACTTTAATATTAAAACTCCTAAGCCTTGTAAACATATTGTTACATGCATACCAGGTAAATCCATTCGTAAGACAATTCTCTAACAAATATAAAAGTACAAAGTTGTATGTAGTGTAGTCTTTGGTCAGTATCCACACTACAGTTAAACTTAAGCCCCTTATTACATAAACAAACCAAACCCAATCAAGATCCCCAAAAACATAAAACGCATCACAAACTTTATCTACCATTGTAAAGTTGTCACACGATCAGTTCTACGCAACCGAGGTCCGAAATAGCGAAGCAAATTTTATTGCGGGTCCTTCAGGATATTAAGAGGGAAAAGGGGGATAATGGACACCGATCCACCGGACAAAGCATCGACGGCCATCATTTCGGTCACATTTCATTAAAAACAACAATAAGCATGGTAACGACTGTTCGGGTGGTCCGCCGACGATTTTGATCGCGTATTCTTGTTTATGTCATCTATTTATATGTGTGGCATTTTATTATGTACTTAGATTAAATTGCAAATTATTTTAGTAGTTTTCACTGCTCAATAGAAGGCAAAAATATAATGTTATTTAAGGGTTATCTTATTATTAAATTTAACGTGCTTATCTACAGATACGTTAAAAATTGCATCTTATTTACTAAAAAGGAAATTTGGTATAACGCATCATTAAATTCTTAAAGACATGTTCGTTTTAATGCTACGTAATGATTTGATTTTTATTCAATTTCTGTCTCTTCTCAGGCAAGCAAAGGTTTACGTCAGAAAAAAAAATTGACGCTATATTTAAAGTAATCAAGCTATACCTTACGCATACATTAACTTCCAAGTTTATTAATAAAAAGTTGAAAAATATACCTGATCCTACACCAATTCCCCCTCATTACTGAGGCCCATTCAATTTTAACGAGATCGTATACGCCGTAAAATGCCTTTGATGTTAATCTATAACGTGGCTCCTCGATCTACCGATAAATAACGAATAAACAAACAAAAGGAGGAAAAAGTGTAAGAAGCGAGCCCGCTCTCCCCACCCGGCATAATTTCATTATTTGCAACGAGCACATCACTTTAAAATATTCTCAATCTATAAGAGGAGATGAGGCCGTTATTACCCACTAGTGCTTTTTTCAGGGATTCGCTTTGTTGTGATATTATTTATTTATGTTATGAGAATTTAGAATAGTTACTGTCAAACCTTATTATACATAACTTGAATGCCCTTTTTAGTACCTACCCATAGCTTGCGTTTGTTATTTTATATACCTACATTATATAATGCGTATGTTGTTTTATATACTTATCTATGTATTTGTAATCTATGTTTTTGCCATGACTAATTGTTGTCACAGATGTCTTGCTATCGCAGATATAAAGATTTCGAAGAAAAAAGGGACTCGGCTCAGCCATGGTTGAAATGTAATAAAAAAAACATTATCAGCATAATTAATCAATACTTAAATAAAAGTAAAGACACTCATAGTTTAAAATGGATAAACTTTCTTAGTTAATATTATTTTCTTAATTCATCGCAAAGCGCAAAACCCCATATCTCTAAAAGATACTCAAAGTCGATATCCAAAAAGACATAGGTACATATTTTTACATTCAACAAACAAATTGATAATTCAACGTTTTCCATTTCACCTGTAGGTGTCTCCCCCGAGGGGACTAAGACAAGATGTGTTTTTATTAGTGAAAACAATGATGAATTAGCGGGGAACGCGTTTATTAGTCGCTGGCGATTTTTTTGTCGTGAGGGATCTGTTGGAAATTAGATACCAATTATACAGTGTTTGGTTTTATTTTTGTGGTATAATTGTTTAATTTTTTTAGGCTTTATGAGAAAAAAAATGTTTATTAATAAGTATGCATCGAATGATACTTATTATCTAGGTACTTACAAACTGTAAAGACAGATAATCATTTTGAGCTTTTAAAATCCAGTGTTTAACTTAGATTAAAAAATAACATTAAATATTGAAGATTTATTACAATCATGTAACCTACTTCAAATTATGTAAACTGAAGAATACAGAATACCAGTTCGACTCGCGACACCCCCGTTGCGTCAGATCATGGTTAAGATTCCTTAGTCCGTTAAAGCCTAAAACTAGTCGCGCGATCCCGAAGTATCGCGCGTGAGTAAAACCGTATAATACCTACATCATCATGCTCTCCTTGTTCCCAATTAAATTATTTGAAGTTGGTATTTCTACTACTCGTCAACTCAGCATTAACTTCTTTCTTTCTCATATCACCTTTCAGACAATCCATCTATCTCTTTTTCTGTCTTCCTCTGGATGTATACCACAGTTACACTCATAACTTATTTAGTTATGTGACTTTCAACCCTCCTCATAACATGTGCATACTTCGACAGACACCTCTAAATAATTATGAATTCATCTCACAACTAAATTAGGTAAAAAAATACACTTTATAATTCATATAGTACACATAGAAAATATCAAACAGTAATGTTCAACTAACTAACTTTGTCTCCAACAGCTATAAAACAAAAAAAAATACAGAACCCATACATCACAGGAACAGCACAGTCAAATTTAATTTATATTTTTACCGTTGTGACGTAACAAGCGATGGCCCGGCAAAATGTATATTAACAAGCTTGCAATATCAGAGTACATCATCGGATGAGCCGGTTTTTGCCGTTCTTGCCTTATATTAACATCAGGTATCCCGGCTGGACAATAAGTATATAAAAATTTTCTTTGCCAGCTTTGGGTATCCGTCTTATACACGTGAAGTGTGATATAATAATAATATCTTGGGACTACTCACACACAGACATTTGATCCTGACCAGACAACTGATAAACATACTTATATATCTATAAATACATACATATTATAGACTAGCTGTCCCCCGCGACTTTGTTCGCGTGTTTTAGTTTCAACGGTTTTTCATTTTTGCAACATTTTTCATTTATGCTCCGCTCCTATTGGTCGTAGCGTGATGTTATATAGCCTATAGCCTTGCTCAATAAAGGGACTATCCTGTATTAATAACGTTCCTGAGATTAGCGCGTTCAAACAAACAAACAAACAAACTCTTCAGCTTTATAATCTTCTAATATATAAAATTCTCGTGTCACAGTTTTCGTTGCCATACTCCTCCGAAACGGCTTGACCGATTTTGATGAAATTTTTTGTGCTTATCCGGTATCTATGAGAATCGGCCAACATCTATTTTTCATCCCCCTAGGTGACATCCACGCGGGCGGAGCTGCGGGCAACAGCTAGTATTAGTATAGATTAATTACACCCAAACACAGAACATATGATCATGCAAATCACACAAAGTTTTGTCCTGCGTGGGTATCAAACCCACGACACCCGGTTTAGCAGTCAGGGTCACTAACCACTAGACCCACGGGCTAGTCAAACGGTACTATGTAACGTACTATGTCTGATGAATAAATATCTACTGAATTTACAGAGCTGATTTCTGACAGGATATTCATCATGAAATTAGTTATTTTTCAAATGTTATTTCAACTTGTTACGTTCCGAATTACAAAAGAAAGTTGGTATGTTTACATAAGGTTCAAGCACATACATAACTTAACATTAAAAACAAATTGAATTAAACAACTTTTCCAAAGACTACGAATCTATTTAGATTTGTACGTTACGTCACTTTTTTTTTTATTAAAACTTCTGCAACTAGAACTAATTAGCTTCTTACTAATTGATACCTTCAATGAACTTCATTACAAGGTAATACGTCAGCTAACGTTTACTCAGAAAACTCTAGAGTACATTTAATAAACAATGGCTTGATGCAGGCAATTCATATCGCGTTCAGAAGGAAGGCTAGACGTGTTCGTTAATATGAAAATTAGCTGGAATGAGCCCGCACCAGGAAATTGGCTTCACCTAGCTTATGTTGCAAAATTATGCATCGATGGTACTTCTGTATGGAGGTTTCCTCGAATACTTTGAGTTGAATATGATTAGTAATACCACTCCCTGTAGCCAAGTGACATTTCTACGCGGCTTAACGATTATAAAAATCTCTTAAAGGATATTAGATGTATAGAATAGGGATGTTTCCTGGGTATGAAAAGTTAAAGTCTATTTAGTCCGTCAGTTAGATAATAAAAAAATATTAGACACGTATTTTTTCTTTTATCAAAACAATAAAAATTACAAAGATACAGCGCTTTAAAGTTTCGGAGTGGGGGCTTATGACGCCACGGCTTGGTAAAAATTGTAGCGAGGAGTGACGTCACGCGAAATTTCCGTTCTTTGTATTTTGATCATTTTTTGTTTGCAGGAAAAAAGAAAAAATACGTGTCCAATAAAATTCATTAATCTACCAGGCGCACATTAAAAAAATAATTAGGAAACATGCCTCGTGTCTCAGACATGTCACTTACATAAATTTGATCGATTCGATCAGAGGTAACGTTTGTAGAAATGTAACTTGGAGAAAGTTGTAGTAAAAGGTATATAAATATATGGTTTTAATGTCAAATTATTTGCTTCTTGGTAAGTCTCCGATATTATTTTGTTTTGATGTTTACTAAAAAGTATTATTTATCATTATCGTAATGTGATTATTTTAGAATTGAAATGGATGAATAGTTGTTACTTTTATATTTAAACTTTGTCATATTGGTATTATGACCAAAATGAATAGAAAAATATTGTCTCGTATATCAAAAAAACACTAAAAACAAAAGCCCACGCTCTTACTTTTCAACGCCACGACACAGGTACTATCATTATCAATTAAATCTAAATATACTCATAACTATAAAAACGACAGCATAAATATATCAAAATATCTCGCCGAGCGGAGATTTCGAAGGAAAACGGTTTCCCATAGCGTTTACCAAGAAAAATTACATGTACGGAACTTAAACGTCGCAAAGTATACGAAGAACAATGTACTTAAAACGTTTTTCTTCTGTGCAATGCCTCGCAGCGGCCATAATGGCTCGCTTTGACTTACTAGATGGAATTTTTAATGCAATAATTTCGATAATTTATCGCTAGATAGCTCTCCTTTGTGGCAGGGGCGGGACCAGGGTGGGAACACAAATTGGTTTTCTTTTTATCAGTAAACATTAGAGTGGCCGACTCGATTGACCTCCGGCTGTTGTGATACACGGGCGAACAAAATGCTTAGCTTGTTTGATGGAGGTGATATGTACAACATTGTAACATAACAATATACCAGAAATTATGCAGATTGAACGTCAAAGTTGAGCGGTAAGGCTCCTGCACTTAACATTAAATAACCGAGGACGCCGATCAAGCCAGACTAATAAAATGAAATGCGTAAAAGTGTCTTCAAAGACTCATTAACGGAATAAAGTATTGGATATTGAAAGGGTCGACGCACAATACGGCCTGTTCCCTAGCCCCCTCACCGATGTGTCCCAAAACTCTAGCTTTCAATTCAAAAGCGTCACTTTTGAGGTTCCGCAGAGCTCGTAATTAAATACGTGACGTTATTTAGCCCTGGCCTCTCCCGGTAATTTGCGGTAATGGAAAGATGGCCAAAACGATTTCGCAAACCGTTCAACGTTTATTTTTTTGATATTAAAAATAATATCCCATGTTCAAGTTGGTGGAAAATTCGCTTTGTTATGCCGTATTGTTTGGTACTAAATGGCGTTTTGTTTTTGGATGTCTTTGGCTCTTAAGGGATGCTTACATTCAATAACAACCGCGATCCAAATCTCGGTCACAGATGCGCGATATCCTCCGATTGTGTCAGTAAATATATCTCTCTCGAAGGAAAAATAAAAAATCAACTAAATGATTCATAACAACAGATAAGTAATTAAATAAATGCTTAGGAAACACAATACCTCTCTCATAATATGATAACTAATTCGTTTGATATACTAAGTTACATCTTTGACTATGTATAAAACTTATTTCACGAAATTCACACTATATCAATAGGGACAGTGACGTCAACTTTCCTCAATCCTTACTAATATTATAAATGTGAAAGTAACTCTGTCAGTCTGCCTGTTTGTCTATCTGTCGCGCTTCCACGCCAAAACTACTAAACCGATACAAATAAAATTTGGTATACAGACAGTCTAGAGCCTGAGAAAGGACATAGGCTACTTTTTGCCGCGATAACCGACATCCACGCGGGCAACAGCTAGTATTCTAAAATATCTGAATAACGATCAAACGGGAAACTAACCAAAAATGAAAAATAATTTGATAAATCTAAATGATTAAACCTTTATATCCAGAAAATCCTTTAACCCAGTACGTCAGCCTAACGTTAGGTGAGGCTGGTTCCCAGCGGATGGCTTGTTGCCAGGATATCAGCTATGGCTCGTGCTTGCTTAGATACCGCCATATTAACTATATGATGATATTTCCCGCGATTTGGGTAACCAAGATTAAACAAATATATATAATACTAACTATTTTGGTCGCTTGTGTTTTTTGGAATTTTTAGGCACCTTGGTAGATTTTAAGTGTCTTCTCGCCCGCTCAAAAGCCCAGCCAGTCCATAAGGATTTCTAAGGTGTCCTAACAATTTATTATAATTTGGGTTCTGAATTGGAGTATAATATTATGCTGTCTTTTTTTTTCTGCCTAGCCTTTTTCCTTAGTCGTGTTGGGTTCGGCTTCAAGTCTGCTTTGCGTTTAGAGTACTTGAAAAAAAATAACTAGAACTCTAAAAAGTATTAATTATGTCGACTAACATATGAGCTATAATGTCAACTTTTTATTTTTATTTGTATAATAACTATCGTAAGAAGTATTCATAATTATTTAAAACAAAACGGTTTGAGTTCGACTCGCGACACCACCGCCGCCGCGTCAGCTCATGATTAGGGACTCCTATTGAGTCTGAAACTAGTCGGGCGATCCCGAGAATATACGTGAGTAAACCGTTTTGTTTTAAATAATTTTTATTTTTAGACTTATTAAAATACAATCTTTTGAGTACGTATGTATAACAAAGTATATACTTACGGTAATCTAACATCTTTATTTTATTTTTTCTTTTTAATACCATCAAAATGTTAACTACATTATACAGAACTCATAAAATTAAGTACCAAATCCCAAAATAGTTTCCTCTATTCTCAAACACAAAAATATTGTAAGTGTTTTATTATTAACTAAGTAAGTTTTTAATCCGAGTTAAAGTATTGGTCATGATGTTCAGGGGACGCGCCCGATAACGGGCTTGGCTTCTCGCCAGGGTACGATACGTGTATTAACATAATATTGTTCACATTTTTGCTTTAAAGGCAAATGGATGAATTAGTATAAGTTAGGCAGGATTTAGAGTTTAATTACTTTTTGGATATTTATAAATGTTGGTATATAACTACAAGACAGTATATATTTGTTTGTTTAATTTTAAATTATATGTCCTCGTCCGATCTTCGGTTATTTTAGTATTCAGAGTAATGACAGCCAAATAGCCAAACAAAAATAAAGAAAAGTGGCACAAAATGGTAATTTTATTTTTTTAATGGGAATATAGAAACGGAAATATTTTAAACGTCGAACGTGTGTCATACGTGCCTACTATTAAATGAATTTCAGCAGAGAATTTAAATACAATTTCTTTGATGATGTGTTTAACAAACTAACTGCCCTAACCGAAAAAACGTCCTATCTCCTGAACACCGAACAAGAACAATGATTTTCCACTGCGGGAAACTTTTTAAAAACGCCCGATGCCCCGATACGTTGAAATAGCGAAGTAGCGCCGAACGTTTCATTTTACAAACTTTTAATCTCAAAGTGGCCGTGAAAGAAAAATGGCGGCGTTAGGGAAATCGCCAGATCCACCTATTATCAACTCCGATTCACGTAAAGGTGTGTCCATATTTTTTAATAAACTGACCTATTTTTTCAAAAAAAGACGGCACTTTCCTGAGATTTTGGCCGGTACCAAGATTTCAGGAGAGACCGACTGCCTAGTAGTAAATATTAAGATTTTATCTTTAACCTCTTCGTGATCTCATCTCTTCAAACACAACTGACACTGACAGCGACTGATTCTGGTCACCACTCCATGTGACTGGTCATCTGGTCTGCACTCCTATTTTTGTGTAGTTAGGCTATTGATGAAAGTTGACTCATTTCATATTATTATTATACTTCCCGAAGGCTAAGTTAAAACAAGGTAGTTATTTTCCGGAGTTGTGTACAAAACAGTTGATGGAACTTAATTGGCGTTAAGTAAATTTTGATTCTAGAAATATTTTTGCGGGTTAGCTATTCACCCGATTACAATATAAAAGTACACTCTAAAAAAAATATCACTGACTCACATACACCTTAATCCAATCTTAGGCTAAATATTTGTACTACACAATTATAGCATAACTTTTGAGCTAAACTGTAAACGCGACTTAATCCGCGAGCGAGTCCACATCCCATCCGACAACACCCAAACGAAACACAACCTTAAGCAGAAGAAGTAAAGTACGTATTTGTTGGAAAGAACTGAGGTGGTTATACGCCACGATACGAGACGAATTGTTGCAGAAGAGTCATAAAAACTAAGATATTAATGTATCGTGGGAGGCATTAGACGGTCGCTGGATCGATTTCTATGCATAAAAAATGCTAATGGTCCTGGAGAGAATACGTTACGCTGGAGTTTGGTGATTTATGCCGGGAGTTTTGTGACTATTCGCGGTTCGATGTCGCTCCTGTTTTGAACAGGTGGACCAAGAAGTTGCGAGGACGATAATGGTTTCCACTTTTTTTCTTTTTTTTATGTGATAATTTTTTCAGAGGATCTGACCTCCGAAAAATATTGTAGGTTTGATATTGTTTGTGCTCAGACTCTGGATAATCAGTAAATTATTAAATTTTATATTAATTTAGATCTTTCTTGCAATATAAGCCTTGAATTGATCTCATTAAATCCAATGCAAGGGTTTTTTTATTTGCACTTAAGATATTGTGGACGATACTGCGCTGGGTGTGCCTAACTTGTTGTGTGTGTGGTATTCGGCAGGGTGTATTTGGCTATTTTCAATAAAACAAGCGTTTTCGAAGCGAAAGCCCATGCGATGGCGGAGCGTGGGAGGGCGCGAGTGCGGCGTGCAGTCTGTCCGTGTTGCTGTTCCTCGGCGAAGTGAACGAGACGATCGTCGGCGCGGTTCGATGCGGCTTGCGAATTACGTGCGGGGGTCGGGGCGGGGCGGTCGGCCGCGCTCCCGCCGGTGACACGCTCAGCCATCGTTCGGAAATAGTTTTTATTATTAAAGCTTATCATCTATGTTACAAAATTATTCTTAAATCTATTTATATTAAGTTAACATATAATTTATGACGGTCGTTCACATTCTCCCGCCGTGCATTTCGTGCATCTTCATTCGTGAGGACGACCACCTTCTTTACTGCTCTCTTGAGCTTTCCTGCTTTGGTCCTGACTTCGACGACTCGAACTATTCCGTCTTTGCCTGGAAACAGCGCTGTGATTTGTCCCAGGGGCCAGGAGTTGCGTGGCAGGTTTTCGTCGACCAGCAGGACAACGTCTCCTTCTTCCGGAACCCGACCTCGACTGCGTGGCTCCCGCCGGTGTTGAAGCAGCGGCACATACTCTCGGATCCAACGACGCCAAAAGATGTCCGCCAGACGTTGACTGTGTCGCCACCTCGTTTTCAGATTAAAATCACGTTCAGTGAAGCTGCCAGGCTGTGGTACTCTGGCTGGGCCACCAAGGATGAAGTGCAGCGGCGTCAGCGATTCCGGGTCGTCGGCAGAGGTCGAAACTGGCGTGAGTGGGCGATTGTTAACAGTATATTCAGCTTCTAGTAGAAGAGTTGTAAACACCTCCTCAGTCGGGTGTCTTTCATTGAGGGTCGCAGCCAGGGCTCGTTTCACCGACTGCACTAGCCTCTCCCATGCACCGCCCATAAAAGGGGAGCCCGGTGGAATGTAACGCCAGCGTATGGTATGCGATGTGGCCTCGTTCTTCGTTGCTTGGTGGGCAGCTCTTCTGAGCTCGGCGTCGGCTCCGCGCATGTTGGTCCCGTTGTCGCTAGTTATCTCGGTCGGGCATCCTCGTCGAGCCATCATTCGTCGCAAAGCCATGATCGCGCTGTCCGAACTCAGGGACCCTGCTACCTCTAGATGAACTGCTCTTGTCGTCAGGCAGGTAAATAGCGCGACGTAACGCTTTTCATGTCTTCGCCCCACAGTGACACTGCATGGGCCGAAATAATCTAGACCCACGAAAGTGAATGGACGCTGATGGTGAGCTAATCTCGTACCAGGGTGATCGCCGGTCGAAGGTGAAGCTGGTTTCGCTCGCAGACGACGACATTTAATGCAGCTCTTTACAATGCTTCGTGCAGTCGGTCTCAGGCGCAACACCCACAGGCGCGCGCGCACCTCGTTGACAACAGTCTCTGTACCGGCGTGGTGGTTTTGCTTGTGCACCCAGGTAATGTACAATCGTGTGTAGGCGTTACCTCCATCTAAGATCGGTGGGCTGCGTCGCTCTTCGGGAAGCTGTGTGGCCGAGTCTATTCGTGACCTTAACCTCATGATGCCCTCATCGTCTAATGTTACGCTGAGCGCTCGTAGTTGACTATCTCTATGTATTGGTAATTCTTTGCGCAGCAGGTGCAGGTCATCACTGAAGCTCTCTGCTTGGGTAGCTCTCCACCAAAGTTTCTCGGCTGTCTGTAGATGGTGGCTTTCAAGGGGCACGTAGCTCGATGCCGTTGCAAGCGATGGCGGCCGCGCGCGCGGTTTCGCCACTGGTCGTCGTGATGTCATCTGCTTCCATAGGTTATCTCCGTCGACTCGAGGCGTTCGTTTCGTGGTGCTCGCAGTGATGGTGGCTCGCCCAGCGCGGCACCGTTCGATGAACTGCAGCACTCTGCCCGTCGCTCTGACCAGGCGCAACCAGGAAGAGAACCTCGTGACATCGGGCAGCGCATCGATGAGATGTGGTGAACCGCGTGTGGTTAAGGCCACACGCTCCTCCCCGGTGGGCGGGGACTGCGTGAGTTCTGGCTCCGGCGGCCAGGACGATTCTGGTTGGTAGAGGAACTCTGGCCCGCGGAACCAGCGGTGTTCGCGGCAAAAGCCGCTCGGCGTGCCGCGAGTGGCATCATCGGCGACGTTGAGTGCTGTGGGCACCCATCGCCACTCGCTGACCTTGGTCTCGTCTTCTACCTCCGCCACCCGGTGGGCGACAAAAGGTTTGTAGCTGCGTGGCCCGGCTCTCAGCCAGGCGAGCACAGTGCGCGAGTCTGTCCAAAAGACCCGGCGCGCTGGCTTCAAGTCGTGCTCGGCCTCAACCGTGCGGGCTAGGCGGCAGCCCAGCACGGCCGCCTGGAGCTCCAGGCGCGGTATCGATGTCGTCTTTAGCGGGGCCACCTTTCCCTTGGCCATAGCCAGGGACAAGTGGGCGGTGGCGCACTGGGTGACAGCGCGCCAGTAAACGGCGGCGACGCAAGCGGTTTCGCTCGCGTCCACGAAGGTGTGCATCTCTAGATGCACTGCGGTGGCATAGCGCGGATAGCACCGTGCGATGCTGAGGTGTCGCAGCTGGCGCATGTGACTCAACCACACGAGCCACGCCTGGTGCAATTCGTCAGGTAGCTCGTCGTCCCAGCCGACGCCTAAGCGCCAGGCGTCTTGTAGCAGGCGTTTCGCTGGCATGGTTACAGGGGTGACTAGACCTAAAGGATCAAACAAAGACATTATAGTTCGAAGCGCTTCTCGTTTGGTCGGTCGTTTTGTTCCTTCAGCTATCTCAGGCTGGACTCTCTTGAGATCTAGATTGAAGGCCAGTAGATCTTCAGTCGGCTTCCAAACGAGCCCCAGTGTTTTCTCATCAGAGCTTGCCTGTAGATTCACCTCATCACCTCGATTCTCTTGTGTTGGAGCTATAGCTTCGAGTACCTCTGGATGATTTGATGCCCATTTTTGTAGTTGGAACTGTGCTTGACGATGAACATGATCTACACTTGATGCGATACGAATAGCCTGTTGTGGAGAGTCGAAAGACTGTAGATAGTCATCCATATAGTGATTATAATTTATTGCATCAGCAGCCTCAGGATATGCTTGACGATGTTCTTCTGCATTTCTGTTTTTAATATATATGGCAGTGCACGGTGATGAAGCAGCGCCGAAGATGACGCTACGCATGCGGTACTCTGTAGGCGGTCCCTCGCGCCGGCCTTCTCTCCACAAGAAACGCAGCGCGTCTCTGTCCTCCTCGCGTACAGAAATTCTAAGAAACATGTCCCGGATGTCACTGGTCACGGCGACACATCTCTGGCGAAAGCGCATCAATACTCCAGGAAGAGACTGTAAAAGATCGGGACCAGTTAGCAGCACATCATTTAGACAAATTCCATGAGTGCGGGCTGCAGCGTCTAGCACGATTCTAGGTTTCGGTTTCGATGGATTCACCACGGCGAAATGTGGCAGGTACCATGTGCGGCCTGCTCGCGGCGTTGTAGTTGCCACCTCTGCGTAGCCATTTTCTAACAGTCGTGACATCTGTTCGTTGTATTGTCGTTTGAGATCTTCGTTCATATCCAGCTTTCTTTCGATTCCCTCGAGACGTCTCATTGCTGCTTCTCTATTGTCAGGGAGTACGACCTCGTCGTGACGCCAAAGCAGCCCAGTTTCAAAACGGCCATCAGGTAGACGGCGACTCCTTGTGTCAAGCAATGCCAAGGCTCGGTCGTGTGGGTCATTCTTAGGGCGCTTAGGTTCGATTCCTATCGCGTCGAGATCGAAAAACCTCTTCATGATCGCTTCCATTCGCTCTTCTTCATCGTTGTGGACTGTATTCAATTTCGAAACTATATGTACGTGATGAGTTTTGTGTTTACTTGGGCCATGCAATACCCAGCCAAGCTCGGTTAGTGATGCCACTGGTTGGCCTCGCGCGCCGCTCCTTACTGACCTCGAAACGATAAGATTCCAGTTATCCTGGCCAATCAATATGGTCGGCGTGCCACGATGATATATGAGGTCCTGGCTGATTTCTTGCAGATGTGAGCATTCACTTAATGTAGGTTCATCTATGGTCTGGGATGCGAGATGCAATCGTTCTATTGTCCGTGCAGTGAATATGTGCTCGGTGGCTGCATTTCTTCCCTTAATGTTCAGCGATACACACATTGACGATCTTGCGCTGACTCGTGCACCTGCAACACCCTCGATGTGTAGAGGCTCTATCGGTCCTGTAACACCAACAACTTGAGCTATATCTTCCTCTATTAGTGTGATAGTGGAGCCTTCATCTAGAAGTGCAAAGGTCTCCACGGTTGCTTGAGAGCCACTTACTTTTACTGGAATGACCTTTAAAAATGCCCGTTCAAATGTCCTGGGTCGTGCTGAAGTAACAACAGCAGTGTCGGGCTCTACTTTTCCAGAAGTCTCTTTCTCAGTATGCAGGAGGGAATGATGTGAGCCTTTGCAGTCATTAATTCCACAAGGTTTGTAACTGCAGCGATGATGGAAAGACCTCTTACCGAGGCAACGAAAACAAGCATTTATCTCTTTTGCCTTTTCCCACCTATCATTAACACTTAATTCTTTAAAGCGTGAGCATCGTTGAATCACATGTTCATCATTACATACCGGACATTGCATTATACTTGTTTGCTTGCGGGCGGACGTGTGCTTAACCGGCACTGTATGCGTGCGCTCGGTTGCATCTGCTGGCGTTGTGGCATAGGCATGCTGAGGCTTCTTTTGCGGTGGAGGTGTGCAGTCCCGTGTAGTCTCTGCTTCTGCATATCGGCTACATAGCTCTGCTTGTCTGGCAAGAAAACATGACAATTTTATTAGGTCAGGCTCATCTTCAGACCTCTCCGCAGCATAGTCATACCACCGGAATCTCATAGTTGCTGTCATCTTTGATACTACAGATCTTACTGCCTCGGGGTTGTGTAAATAATAATTCTTTTTTAATGCACGCACCACAGCTACGATATTCTGTATACGGCTGGCAAAAATGCACAAGTCTCTCGGGCTCTCAGTTAATTTAGGGAGTGACTTTACCTTCTCAATCTCTGCCATGACCAAGGCATCTGGGCGTCCGAATCTCACCTCCAGCAGTCGCATTACCTCCTCAGGCTCCGACTCAGCTACAAACAGCGATATCGCAGCCTCTTTCGCCACGCCTCGCAAGCATCTTCTCAACCTCAACAGGTTCTCCACCTTGGTGAAGCGGCGGTGGGTGTCACGGTAGGCGGCTTTGAAAGCCAGCCATTCATTGCTGGAGCCACTGAAAGATGGTAACTCATAAATATATTTGAGCGGTGCGTGTGATGTCGTGGCCCGCGTGGCCTCAGACAAGGCCGCTGCGAGCGCTGATACGTCGATCATCTGTGGTGCGCCCAGGGGGTCCGCAGCCGTGTATGCAGCCGTAGGCTGCTCAGGCTCGAGCGGCGCAACGTTATCGTTGATGGGGATGCGCCTCTTCTCTTGTGAATCCAGCCAACTTTTTACACGCGCAGATTTATTGTGTTCCACGCTGACTTCACTCTCTTCGTCTGACCCAGCTACTAGTTCGGCGTCAA
Organism: Diachrysia chrysitis; assembly: GCA_932294365.1. Taxonomy (NCBI): domain Eukaryota; kingdom Metazoa; phylum Arthropoda; class Insecta; order Lepidoptera; family Noctuidae; genus Diachrysia; species Diachrysia chrysitis. The sequence goes on along the minus strand of OW028660.1, from coordinate 10,561,016 downwards.
TTCTATCAACCTCAGCTTTCGCGAGGGCTGTAGCAGCCTGTGCCTCCTCTAACTTGGCCTTGGCAAGGCGTTCCAGGGCTTCGGCATACATGACGCTTTTCTTTGAGCTTGTCGACCTCACTGACCGATTCTTCGCTCGCACGCCTCCCTCTTTGCATTTAACGCTGGCGGCGGGCGTCACTACCAACTGTACTGGCGCTGGACCTGGTTCACTAGCTGCATGCGGGTACCGGCCCGGCTCCGACTCGATTTTCATAGCTAGCCGTTTCGATGCTACAGATCGCGTGATCACCATTTTGAAACGATGCTACTTCTATACACAAAGTAATCGACAGACGCTAGGTAATCGACGCGTACTAAGTATTCTACACACACGAGGTAATCGACGCGTACTAAGTATTCTGCACACACGAGGTAATCGATACACACTAGGTACCTACTCAACAAAGAACACTAGGTTAGGTACGTAGTCACGTTGATTTATATTAATTTTATATTATATAGCTCACGGTACAAATACTAGTCAATATATACGCACTAGATATTCAATAGAAACACTAGACACTCGACAAGCAACACTCGGTACGTAGTTGCAATAAACTTAATTAATTAACAATTAGCTAAATAAGCCCACGATGCAAACACTAAGTAATCGAGACGAACACTAGATTATCGACACGAACACTAGAATATAGGTTAGCAAATAACACACTATTCACCATTAACACACTATCACCAATACACTTTTATACGAAACGATTTATATTCATATTCATGTAATGGCGGCAGCGGCGTTCGAAGCGAAGCGTAGTTAAGCACAATCCGGTTCGATGGACCAAAAATGTGGACGATACTGCGCTGGGTGTGCCTAACTTGTTGTGTGTGTGGTATTCGGCAGGGTGTATTTGGCTATTTTCAATAAAACAAGCGTTTTCGAAGCGAAAGCCCATGCGATGGCGGAGCGTGGGAGGGCGCGAGTGCGGCGTGCAGTCTGTCCGTGTTGCTGTTCCTCGGCGAAGTGAACGAGACGATCGTCGGCGCGGTTCGATGCGGCTTGCGAATTACGTGCGGGGGTCGGGGCGGGGCGGTCGGCCGCGCTCCCGCCGGTGACACGCTCAGCCATCGTTCGGAAATAGTTTTTATTATTAAAGCTTATCATCTATGTTACAAAATTATTCTTAAATCTATTTATATTAAGTTAACATATAATTTATGACGGTCGTTCACAGATATTATTCATAACTTTGAACCCCAGTTTTAGAAGCTTTGACCAACAAAAATTTGTTAATCACCTGTCAAACCTCATGTTAAACGCCGTGATTTGTTGTTTTTCTTTCGGTCAACCAATCACAGCCGTGATCAGTTGATTTGACTAGAAATTAAATTGACTAAACTTCAGAAACCTTTAAAAGAGGTCTATAAATCTATATTGGCACAAAACAACTAAATATAAAATTAAAATCTATAAAAAAATCGAGAACTACAAAATTAGTTAAAAAATATTTATAAATATGTTTATTTTCTACGTTATTCACACTATATTTCCTCGTTTGTTACAACTAAATTAAGATCAAAACAAACAACTTTTTCTACTTAAGTCGAACTAAGTAAGGGTTAGACGAAACCCAATCAATGAACTGTACTTAATTAAAAGATACAGTTTTTAAAACTTCCTTGCTGTTTAATGAGGGTTGAAAGACAGGGTGTAAAGTTACCTGAGCGCAGACTTGGACTAGATGTTGTTTGAACACTTGCTTAGAGTAATGTTCTGTAGTGCATTTATATTGAACGATAGATAAACGCTGTGTGTAATGGGTTCGATGACTGGGTATGAAAAGTCAAAATCTAATTAGTCCGTCAGTTAGATAATAAAAAAATATTAGACACGTATTTTTTGCTTTTTCAAAATAAGTAAATCCTAAGTATATAAAGCTAATCAAATTTTAAGAGTGGGGCTAGTGATGTCATGCTTGCGTATAAAACGCACGAAATTGTGACGTCATGCGACATTTTAAATCAATGTATTGACGTGAGTTATTGGTGTCTAATATTTTTAATAATCTATCTGTTGGACATTGTTAAAAAAAAATGGTCATCTTCCCAATGGGGAAATGCAGCCATTCGATTTTTAATCTATTGACTAAAATATTGAGCTATAGAAAAAGTATACTTACTTAAATAAAGTTATTAATTAGTATATCTTATAACATTAATACACTAGTCTGTTTCTCACCTTATACATTATCTTTTTTTACTTAACCATTAGTAATGTCCGACCCTCTACGCGTCTACGGTAAAAGCTACGAAGTCTACGTCCGTAGCTATCGTACTCGGTAGCCGTAGCCATCAGCCACTTTGCTACTAATTTATTTTTTCTATTTTAGATATTTCTTAGATGCGTACTTAAGTATTTTACTGTAACAGTAGTCTATATTTTATTCGTTTAAAATTATTTTAATTGCTCATAAAAAAAACTCCTTAAAAAAACTATATGCTACACCTAAAAATACTGTCTTTAACAAATAACATTTGTATCATAACTAAACACTAAATTACTCTACCAAAACCTCGTAAATTAAGTACAAAATAACTTACACCAAAAATCCCCTAACGTACTCAAATGCGTCTACTAACGCCATCTAGCGTCGAGTAGCGGAACAAGCGATAATTACGTGTCGACTTACGTTATTTAATTCATAATAACTACAGCCTTCCCCGGATCGGTTTATGTGTGAAGTAGTTGCATTTTATAAATTATAGTTGAACCTTAATAAGTAGTAGTTGTGGAATCATGTTGCGTTTAGTAGTTTAAGATGTTAGGCGGTAAAACTTGGTTTTGGTTTGAGATTTATGTATAGCAACTATTTTATCTTATGGTGTATGAAATATTTTAGTAGTATGTATTCACAGTTAAAATAATTCATTTGAAAAATAGTTGGTAATTTTTACAGAAAAGAATAGTTTTTATAGTTGATGATTAATAAAGTATTAAAACTTATGGTTTTCATATTTTTATTAGGTTTAGAAACAGCATTGCGATGTTCTAATTTGAGATAAGTTTTTTTTTTGTTATAATTAAATTGCTCATCGATTAATCTATTATCCTCTACGTAGTACTTAAGGAACATACTGTATTATTAATAAAACCATCAAACCTTGATTTAAGCATACAAAAGCACGTAATCATTTATTAAATCGTATCATGAAAAGATACACTAAAAACCTATAAAAACTGACCGCCGCGCTTAATCCAAAGGCGATTTTACATTTTAATCCGACTCCGAAAATTTTATAAAAACGCTTAGCATCCTCCAATCTTTTATACAAACGCATCATTAAAATTCCGCCCGTGAAAGAATTAAAATGAAAAAACACAAACAATTATTTGGATACATGCACCGTTGTGGCAATCTTTGCGAGCCGTTCCTCGGTCACGTAAAACAAAATGGCGAAAAAAAAGGAATTTATACATATCTGGCTGGGACACCGATCGCGATACACGGACGTACGCGACTTGAATAATTTATTTTTTTGTCATAATATTATTATTTTATTTAATATGGCGAAATAACCCTCCCCTTAGACTCCCACCTTCCCTTAATTGTGCGCGGCTTAGCTGTGTGTGTACCTATCAGGAATTTTAATACGTACACTGTAATCCCCGCTCTTATTTTTATTGTGCTTTTTGTAGAATTTGCATTTATCATTTATAATTTAAGCATAATGGGTTATATGTAGATATAATGTTTGCTAATCTATCTATATATATATAAATGAATCCCGATATCCCTTACTATCACGGTCAAGCGATAACTTACTTCCGAACGACTGCACCAAATCGGATATTTTTTTTTTTGTTATGTTCCTTATTGTAAGGACAGTTGTATTTATAAAAGTAAATAAAAAATACGTATGGAAATGTTTTAAAAATCTCACATCACTCGTTTGAAGCTGTGGCGGTCAGCTAGTTAACTTATATAAATGAATATGACTTATATACATATTCTCAATGTAATCGTATATAACAAATGAGAAACATGTGACCAGAAACCTTGGGAAATTAGTTTCTTTACTTTTTGTTTTAATATCTTGCTTCTTATCGGAACTCATTGATATATTCGTATACGACGACTTTGACAAGAGTGTGGGGACAAAGACGAATCGTCACTTGTAGCAAAGGTTTGACAATGTATACTAATTTATTGTTCACAATGGTAAATTAAACTTTACAGAATGCAAAACCTTAAGTTAATCTAGTTAAGACCGCGAAAGTAGATAAAAAATAAAATCAAGTATAAAGTTATCATCGAAGGACCGTGTATAAAATAAATTAGTGTAATTTTGAAAATTGCAAAATGCGATAAAATTAATCAAACCCATATTAAAAACTAAATACCATAATTTCTCCATAAGATAGATAAAAAGAACGCTCGTCCATATTTTAGGCGTGAAATTCGAAGCCATTATCGCGTCGTGGATACGCTGAACTGTCGGAGGTTTTCGTCGTCTGAATTTATGCCCCGCTGTGACCGCAGTGCGAGGGACCGCTGTGAGGTGCCAGTGACGGCGATATGGTGGAGAAACCAATTATATTGTGAAAAATATAAGAAACAAATGGTTGAGAAGTCAAATATGTGATACATTAAAATTATCATACGAAAAACTTTGTATGCTAACCATCTGTTGGAAACACAACGACTGTTTTTATGGTAAGATATTAATGATGCTCGACTATTTTCTGTTTTTTCGGACCCTGAGAGGGAAAACCTACCTATATCCCAATTCGGGTTATGATATGAACGATACGTCGGGTCTGGTTAGGAAGAGGGTAACGTTCAGAGCAAATATTTTTTTCAAGTTTTTTACGTAACCCGCGAGGGGGTTAGGATTTCAGGTCAGTTTCGAATAATCGCTATCAGACCAGCCTCGTAGCGCAATAAATTATGAACTAAAATGCGATATGTATTCAATTCGAGCGTATACATTTAGCTTCTATAAATTCTAATTCTACAATAAAGATAGTAAAATATCAAAAGTACTCGAAACATAATTCACATAAGCCTTTTTAATACGAAATTACTCAGATTTTATTCAATTAATTAAAAAAAGGGAATTTTATATGATTAGCTGTGATTTGTATTTATTCTTCGTTTCATATACATGGTCGGTTTTAATTTCAGTATCGTTCAAAATATTTGGTAAATAATTTTGATCTAATTTTATGCCTTATAGTTGAAAAAATGTGGTAAGTCTCCGCTGTAACTGCGACGCCAACTTAATGTTACCGCGTGGGTCAAAACGTTCCGGGTTCCGTTCGGTAGGGTTAACCCACTTTGATTCTTTTCGATAATCACCCGCTAATGCACTGTGGCCGTTTGGGTTTTTCAATGTTTTAAATAATGGCCGAAGAGGGTAAACTTCTATTGTTTGGGTAGATATATTTATATGGAGTTTGTCCTTAAAATATATCTTGTTAAAGCTAACATTTACATAATTTCTTTCAGTTCTTGCTATTGTAATTTTATGTTTATTATTTGAAATATATTCGATAAAAGCTTCTATTTTATCTTCTATGTGTGCTGAGAGTATTTTTATTCCAAAAATATTACTCAAATTTCTAATGATTTTCAAGTTGACAGAACTAATCTATATGATCAAGTTGGCAGCTTCAACGCCAATGACAGTCCTTTGACCATCCGAATATTAATAGGCCATTATAGTACATTGAACAGTTTGAAACAGGGGCTGTGCCTGGCAAGTTTGTATACCGGTTAATGTAGTGGAAACAAAGCTGCAATAGTTAGTATCGCGATTAGACTATTAATATCTGCTGTGGATGGCTTAGTTGCGTCGGGTTAAATTTGTTTGCTGGGCGCATTTAGTGGGAATTCCAGTTTCATTACTTTTTTGGGAAATCTGTTTTTGAGTCGTGCACACCCGTTTTCATAGTTTATCGTTTAACGGCGTCGATTAAATTAAGTCTGTGAACTTATTTTTGCGTTTTAATATTTGTATCAAACAATTAGATAATCTTAAGTACTTACAAAAGAATCATAGCTAACATAAATGTTACTTCATTTACTGTTTATCCTCATACAAATGTATTCAATCAATATTGTTCCAAAAAACTTTAAACTCGTCATCCCCAATCACAAGCAAGAACATCCATCATTGAAATAACTAGAATATCAAAAAAAAAAACAAAAACAATCAACATGAGAATCCGCAGTAGCGCCGATAACCTAACTATCTCCCGAGACGAAGGAGAAATATGATTAGGAAAGTTTTTTAATCAATAAAAGGAACAAAAAATAAAGTTGAAAGCGTTCCCGGCTTCCTGGCTTCGTCGGATTTTTTCGCCTTATTTCTCATTACACCGGCGCCTTGGCTCGTTTCCTCTGACGTCATAGTTATAATCATTTATCGTTTGATGGCCGCCCGCGGTCCGCTCGGCGCTTATTTCTAAAGGAAATTGAAAAAGTTGCCTTGATCGCAGAGTGTGAAATGGAATCGGGATCGAGTCTTCGCTCCTCTGTGAGCTTGGACTTGATGGCTTGTTTTATGGATTAAATGTACATACACTAATGTTAAAAGCTTATCGAACTAAAATGCTACAGTTTGTAGATCAACAAAAAAGGACAGGCGATAATGTGAACAATATACTGGACAATAATGTGGATGTACTTATTAACATGCACTCTTCTTTTTCCGTAGCCTTTTCCAAAGTCGACACATTTTTTCACTTCCAAGACAAAATAAGTGATTAAAAAAAATGGATTTCTTATTTACGATTTTAAAGTCAAAAATAATGAAACTTAATCATAATCCCCTCTTGTCCCAGAAACTGCACTTCCTATCTCCACCTTCGTTCACGGTGGAGCGCATCATGAGCAGCAGCTGCGGCAGCAAGATCTGCGTGTGGGGCTCCCGGGGCGTCACCATCGCCGAGCTGCCCTCCCGCTGGGGCAGAGCGGGACTCTTCGACTCTGGGAACAAGACCGTGCTGTGCAAGTAAGTCGAAAACGTCAAAACCCCATGGATTGTCGCGCTTAATTTTGCCAGCGAACATATTGTCTCAATTCTGGTTAATAGGATTTTCAAAACAACTGAAATCGACATTTCATATTTTTTCCTAAATGACCTCTAAAAAGAAATGTCGAAACAAACTCAAGGGTCATATATATAGTCTCCTTTAAAGATGAACTTCTGTACCCATTTTCCCTAACTGTTGTATATAAACGGTGAAAACCAAACAGTATATGTCACGTAAATTAATTTCAAAGTATACCGGTAACAAAGACCGATATAGTGCAACAAATTTCAACTATAAAATGAAGGCTTAACCGCGTCTAGTGAAGAAACTAAACACCTGAAATCTAATAAAGCCTAATAAGTTCCCGAGAAGGCTGGCACGTAAGCATCGTGTATTTTCTACTATCACGGTAAATTTTGTAACCTATTAAGCTCCTCGAAGCGGCTATAATGTTAGCCTGAGGTAACGATTAAGTCATAGATTATTGTTTAGATGACAATGCTTATAGACTGGACGGTTCTTTGTTTTTTAGATGCGATTATCTACTTTAATAGTTACACCTGAACACCATAATCTTTAATCTGCATTTGATAATATATAATGAAGGACATACAAATTTAAAAATGCATTTACTTCAACTTCTTCATTCACAAGTTTTCTACCAAATTGTTATTTTGGTAAATTATGACGCCACTTTAGTTTAATCACAGTAAAATTAGAAACGATGCCCAAATCAGTCCCTAAAAATACTAGTAAATGAAAGTAAGAGTGTAATAAAATATCATTTATTGCCACACAATAGAGCGCGCAATGCGCAAAAAAAAACAAAAGAGGAATATAACATTAGGTATAACTAAGTTTAAATGTCAATTCTCTTATTGCTACTTATTATATTGACTTCTAGAGAGAGAGAGATAATGCATTGTATAAAATTTATTGATACAAAACAAGTTCTGTATATTAGTAAGTAATAATCTTTATACAAGTTCTATAGTATCCCAGAGACTAAAACCGATTAGGTACAATACTAGCACACGTCCACGCCGCAAGATAGTCTATGTGTTTCGCGCGCCCGAGTCACCACTCTTTTGTACATGTTATTAGGCAGCTATATCTCGAAATTTGCATATTTCGCCAGTAAAATTAATTCGAAGATTTGCCCGCATCCACCATCCAGACGGGAGTTTCAAGGGGGTGGCTTTTGTAATGTTTTTGGATTTCTGCATTAGAATTTATTCGTACCGATACGTATTGCGGCTTCGTCCCTAAGACGAGTATTATACGACTCGATGACTTTCAATTAAGTGTTGCGATTGAGCGGACGCCGAGGCCAAGTATCAAAATTGTTTTTGAGTTTTATGATAAGTAGGTTAGGGAAATTAATTTTTATCAAGTTTGGGGCTTGAAATTTTTGGATGAGATTTATACAATTTTGTCAATTAGATTGTATCTATTTATTGAGTTTTCAATTGTACAAATATTGTTTATTAAATCGAATTCGTTATTAAATCACAATATCCAAGTTTTTTTTAAAAGATTTACCCGGTTTGTCTGAACGCAGGCTTTGACTGACCGGACTTTTACCAATTCCCAAGTAAATTGATCTTGCCTTAATTAACAAAATTATCTTATACAATTTAATGACGGACATAGTCCTAAATTCAGATTTATATAATAATAGTCGCTCGTCTAGTTTTAAACAGCCACAAGCCGAAAATCGAGCAACATAGAGAAATGCATGCAACGCTGTATTTTACGTTCAGTGATAAACATTGCGAATAATTGTTCATTAGTAACCCAAGCAATGTTTAATTACCAAATCCGAATTAATTATGCTTTTATTTATTTTCTCTTCGTTATCTTTTGGACCATAATGGACTGTTTTCTATAATTTATTGTTATAGCAAAAAGATAGAGATAGAAATTTCACATACCTCCGCTTTAAAGAATTATCACCTACACTTTTAAGATAGCTATGAGTTTTCTTAGTCGATTATTTTTGTCTAGCCTATTTCAACACTATAACAATAGCAGTATATCTAAAAAAAAATATTGCCAACTAGCTGTGTCCCGCGGTTTCACCTGCGTAAGTAGTTCTCGTTCCTATAGGACATTTATATTCCGTGATTCGGGACGGAAACAAATCAAACATCATAAAAATCGGTCCACTTGTTCTTGAGTTGTAAATGGTGTAACTCACCCAACTTTGTAGTATACAGGGTGATACCGAAAGGTCATAACAATTCAAAAGAAGTGAAGACTAAAGAGTATAATTATGTGGTATTATAGTCAGTTTACAAAACTTCAGCTCAAAATAAGTTACTTGAGTTTTTAGTACAAAGAGTTAAATAAATAATTGATATCCAATTTTTCGCATCAATTATTTGACAACAAAAATCATAACCATATCTTAACACATAGCGACTGACGTAATAAGATATTACTCTCGAAGTGCAGTGATACTTTTTTTTTATGATTTTCTTTGATTGATGCGAAAAATTTGGTATCAATTATTATTTAACTCATTTTGAGCTAAAATATTGTAAACTGTTTTTATTCCAGATATAGAGTACACCTAGTATAGAGAAAGTTCATAATATTTTCACCCCTTTTGGATAGATATACTCTTTTGGAACATCTTGTATATAAAGATATCCATAGTTAGGCATAATCCCATCAGCACAACAAACACTGCACAAAAAGCGACTCAATCGCTACACCGACTGACTTATGGGAACTGTAGTTAAGATTCTCAGCACGGCTCAGAAGCCATTACTATTAATCCCTACAACTAATATTAGCAATAAACGGCCCCTTTCAGCTAATTATGCTAAGATGTTCAGGCTTGCCGTCTGCAGCCAGGATTTGTGTTTAACATGTTTATTCTGCACTGTACGCGGATGATAGCATGATTTTTGGCAAGTTGGTTGAGTTTTCTTAATATTGTATGCTGTTTAGGTTATAAGTTTTTGGTTTATCTTGGAACTTGTTTGTTGTGGAAACGGGTGATTTGAATTTATATGGACTTCTAACTGTATCACTATTGTCCAATTGTCTTACATGCATAAATGTATACATGTAACACTTTAAATGTAAAAAACGAACCAACTTCAAATGAAATTTATAGAGGACCACCTATGAGGTATACCCCAACGACGGTAATTTTTGTTTTTAAATCGATCCGCAATCGCCGGCGATAACGCGTAACAAACATAATATAAAATATCCATCGATTTGAGAACCTCCTTCTATTGAAGTTGGTTAAAAACAGAGTCATTTCTCGCACATGTGTGATCCTGATTACTTTCACAAATCTTTTTCACCAACTATTGGACAACATTGCAGTGTTTTATTATATATTTTTTTTCATAACCTTTTAGGTGTCCGACTGCTGTACAAAGGTCTCCCCCAATTTGCTCCAGGATCTGTCTGAAGCCACTTCCGCTTTTTTTTTATATATGGATAGTATTTAAACTTTTAATTTAATTAAGATATTTAAAAACAAACTCATTAAATAATTCCTTATAAGCTTTACACAGTGGGTTCCTTCACTGCTCCCATAGATCATCAAACTTATAAACATACCTTTTGTAAACATAATTATCACAAATTGCTTGTACCTTAATTTTCTTCAAACACTATTAGCAACTAATTTACACTATCCCATGCGCCCGGTCTGCCCGTATATTGTCTGCTCCCTTAGTTCTTTACCCCTTTGGCTTCTTACGATCGCTCGTAATTTAGTCTTAACAGCAAATATCTTTAAGGATTACACTCGTTAACATGGTTTGAACTACGACCTAAGTACCATGTTCTGTTGCGTTTTGTAAACATTATTGGGCTTATTAATAAAAATCTCGACGATGATTAGCAATTGATTAGCTGATTCTTATTTAAATTTTTCTAGAGAGAATTTGAATTTAGAAGTTTCTTAGCAATTGCTTATCACCGTCCAGATTTTTATAAATAAGGCTATATATCTCGTGTAAAACAAAATACTTTTTTTATATTATCTTATGCATAAATGGTGGATCAATCGCCACTGCTATCAGGTTAGGTACTCCTTCCACATTAAGTAAAAGGTTTCGATAGATGGTACTTATTATATCCGTCTTGTTTTATCTACTTTTTAAGAAAATGCAGCCGCGATTTAACATCATCAGCCCTTATAATATACCCTACTAGGACATAAGTTTCCTTTCCAAAAAGCTTCAAATTTTTTAGGCGTGTTCTTAACTAAATTATTATCCATAAATTTGATTAAAAACCTATAAAAAATCCCATTAAACGTTAACACTATAGGGCCTCCTTATGCACCCATTCATGCACTTTGAAATACAATTTTCGAGAATGTTCGCCGACTAATTCCCAGTGTCTCGGAAGCCGGGAGCTCGTATATTCTTTGATAACCCCTTATCGTTTTGGTGCATATCCGACCATCCGCGAATCTCCCACCGTCTTAAATATTGCTGTATTGTTTACTGTTTGTTTTGTCCTCACAAAGGTGATTATTATTTGAGTTCGTTGTATTTGTATTTCGTTTATCGTTCAGTTCGTTTTATAGACTAAATTCTTTGGGTTATAAGTGATGCAACTATCTATTGTTTTTAATATCGATATTTTCGTTGTTCAAATTACTTATGTATGTACTTTTTATCTTCTTAACATAACCTATCAAAAAGTATTTACATAGTATAATACAAAGTCGCTCCCGCTGTCTCTACGCTTAAATCTTTAAACTACGCAACTAATTTTAATTCAGTTTTCAGCAATAGATAGAGTGATTTAAGGGGAAGGTTTTTATGTATAATACTTGTATGATAGTACAGAAAACCCGATAAATTGAAAGTTTTGTAATTTTAAAAACTTAACCATTCGAATCGGGTCGCTAGTAATATAATAATAATACTGTTTTGTAAAAAAAAAAAGACAGAATCTAGATTTAATCCTGCTCATTCTTTTTGCATATAAGGACAATTATATCATTGATCTATTAAAAAATCTACAAATTTGAGCCAAAATTCTATCTAAATCAATGAAATTTAAAAATAAACATTCTACCTCGATTATTCATTACGAAGTTACCTACTTCAAACCTAAAAATAGCGATGTCGCAATAAATAATTAAATGTCCATTATTGGCACAGACAGACGTCAAACAAGTCGATCCTGTACAAACAAACGAAACAAGTAGATCTCGCACGGGAATAGAACCTGCGTCCTGTCCAAGGAACTTTGTTGGTAGTTCGAAAGTAAGGGATTGATCATGTTTTGACTGAAAAGGGTTGAACACAGTGTAAACCCTACTGCGAATAAATGATAAATAATCTAAATACCCTTTTTTGATTCGTTATGGTTGTATTGGAAACTTATCTTGACATGTGATGAGTGCTTTATTTTGTAGTCAGTACAGTCAGCAACAAAAGTAAATGAACGCAATCAGATTTTTAAATAGATGCAATAAAATTCCATCATTTTACTAATAAAGATATCACAGCGTTTACACTACGTGATGAGGCTATATTTTACCTAGTCACAAAATCAATAAATGGACCTTAAATTGTGTTTAAGATGTTCTTTAAAACTGATCTGGTTCATCAACTTTATTGCTGACTGTACAAAATACTGTAGATTAAACAATATGAATGTTAAATATACCGTTTCTTTTACTATTAATATTCTTTAAACACTTACATACTTTAAGTAACAACCAACAACACAAATGAAGTCAAAATAAATTCTCAACATCAACCGAACATAATCTACTACCATAACCTAAATCCCACATTAAACAACCCGAGATCAATAGATAGCAATACATGGCCACCTAATCCTTCAACCTACCCGCAAACCGAACGATCCTGTAAGTCTCAATTACTGGGTAACCCTGATTTACCCGACGACCGATCCAATTTGTAAACAGAACTCGATCGGAGAAAACTATCTGTGACATCCAAAACAAAAAACCAACCTTAACAACGAGACATAAAGTCTAATTTAACTACTGCAGACACAAAGATCACCTTCCAAGTCGATATTGTCTAGTCATGCAAGTGATAGCCATGGAAAAGGTTTTTTTATACGAAATTAAGCTTTGTTTTTAGGGAAGAGAGTGCGTTTTTGTTTGGCTCGGAGTTGACATCGGACGGTCCGACCTGAACCCCAATTATAGGCCACAAACTATTTTATCTAACACCCGTGTGACATTACTAATCTTATTAGAATCTATTGGAATCGAAATCGTGATAACGTAGTAAGGAGAAGTTGTTTTATTTGAATGGAGTGAACCGTTTCACTATTCCTTATTTGCAAGAGTAATTTCAAGCATCCGTTGAGTTCAGCTATTTTTTTTCATGTCTGTAACAAGACAAGGCTTTTTAAGTGATCCTCAATTTTTTGCACAATAGCGTATTTAAAATGTTGACGGACTTTCTACAAACTTTGATGATAATTGTCTTGAAGTTCCGTAGTCCTAATGCCATAACTTTCAAGAACAGAATCCTCTGCAGTAGCGATACCTCCGTCCTGAGCGGTCAAACTCGCTGACCTTCCAAACATGTTAATCCTCCAATGATCAAAACCAGGGATATTATCCTATTTAGATCAAAAAAATATCAATAGATGAGTAAATGCAAAATATTTATCCTTGAACCGTTGAACCGTCTCCATGTTTACCCTCACGTCTCCGATAGGATTGATTCGCGGCGTGATCCGGCTTAAACCAATTTGCCGCTTAATCCTCGGTACACGTACGGACGCGCCGGGACCCTACCCGGCTTCTATCTTATTCTTTGTCTTTATCTCAGATTTTGTTCTAATCGCTTGTTACCTGACTTTCAGGTGGCTTTTCAAAAGATCTGCACCGAAGATCGTGATCCGGAATTATGATATCGTATCTTAATTTGGGGAAAAAATTGTTAGAGAATAAAATATTTTATCAGTAGGACGAGAAGAATTTTACTTATGTGTTACAACATTGAAGTAAAGTTTGAATGTGTTTAGATGTAAGACGAAACTCGAAACTACTTTTAAGACATCATATATTCTATCACAGACTGATACGATACTTCACTGTTATGCCGTTATGTTGAAAATAATTAGTTGTCTCTTAGAGAATGCCTTAGGCATTAAGTACGCCATTGTTCTTTTTTTTGCATAAATTTTAAATAAAATAAATGTTGATGGAGGTAAAACCCCAGGCAAAAATTCGTCATGTGACCTTTTCGTCACCTATCCGTGCTGATATTGTATCAATAATCTAACCACTATTTAATAGATATTTAATTATCAAACATGCAATTCATTACTTTTAGATCTTATTTTCAAATCATTTGACCGCAGCACCGCAATATTATTAGTCAATATTATTAGCTTAATCTAACTAATTTGTCTAAACCGTTCTCCGTACACCTTATTATGATGTACCTTTCAAATAATATTCGACTACCTACCCACATTAAATCCTAAAACAAAACAAACTATAATCCTTAACTAAAGTACAAAATGACCATCCCGTCTTACCAAAACTTTATTAACGACATAATCTCATAGCCGCCTCAATAAACATGTAAGAGACCGATATGCAAATATCTAGCCCCTGTCCAGTTTGTATGGGCTTGTTTGAACAAGACTGGACACGGATTCTCACTGTAAACATGTTTGTGGCGTGTTGAGGGTAGTTATTGAGTGCCTCTAAATATATTTGTATGCAGTCGACTAACTTGTTCACTTAGGGTGGAACCAATTTAGACATTACACGTGTATAGTATAGATATATTTTTTTACTTGTAACAATTTTGTTACAAAAAGTACAAACAATCTGTAAGTATGTCTTTATATGAAAATGTATATATACTAGCTGCCCGCATCGTCTTCGACAGGGTGACTTGAGATTTTAAGTATATTTAATTTTTCCATCCGTTCATGCGTGAAGCGATGTCCAAGGGAAATAGAGATTAATTTTTATATATATGATATAAAAATAAAAGCCGATTTCCCTTGATCACGCCATAATTTCCGAAAAACTGCACCAAATCGGATAATTGATTTTTATTGTAAGGACACACATTTATAACAGAAAATAAAAATCTTGTCTCAAACTACCCGTGCCTAGCCAGGGCCAGCAGCTAGTATAATATCATTCATATGTAATCTGTCAACGACAAACTTTCCTAAAGAACCAAACAATACAAGATAAAATCACGACTTCCTCCCGAAACCGATCAAACGCAATAAAAAGTAAAGAAAAAGAAAATCCCTTTCTCACGTCGAACCTAAGTACCTTAATCGCCCTCTATTGTGTGTACACCGATTTGCGGGTAGATCACAGAAAGAATCCCTTTTTTATCCCTTCAGAGACGCCCTCGGTCCACTAGACCGTGTTACCGGTATCGATAACAAATTGGGGTGGTTCTTAAAGGGTTGGAAAGATTTGGGAGTTTCTTACAAGGGGTTATTGAATCACTTGGTGTCGGTAGTTTTATGGGCGGTAAAATGTATGTTAAACTTGGGAACTTATGGTTTTATGTCAATGTAAAGATATTTGTTGGAAAATAAAATGTTAACGTATATTTTTGTGTAAATCAAAATTGACGCTGTTAATTGGAAATAAGAAGATAAACGGTACTCCTTGATTTACATTGTTCCTTTATAGGAGGACAAAGCGTATTCTAATTTCATTTCTAACGTGATTCGAGCTGAATTACCAACGAGAAAATAAAATTTCCACTGTGGTAACATTGATTAACAGGCAAAATCATGCACGCGGTTAAAAGAGCGGCCAATAAACCACCTGGGCGAAGTTGTGTATAGCAATTAACGGCGGTTGCAATCCGACTGTTTAATTCCGAACAACGCCGCAATAAACGTAACGGTACCGGACCGGTGCCGTGCCCACCCACCGAAACGGAATGCGATGAAAAAGGCACGATGTCCACACACACTTGAGGAGGGAAATTACAAACGGCGGTGGCGTCCGCCGACCGTAATATCATTCCGCACGAGTCTTGAAAACGAAATTAAATTTTGCATGAAATGGTACAATATACAAAGAAAGTGGACGGACAAAGGCCGAGTGGCGCCCACCGTGGGGCCACGGTTGGTTAGCCCCGCGAGCCGGACTTATCGTGGCCGCGTGTGTAATTTGTTTCTAATCATATTACATTTTTGTTCTGTCTGTTTCTTTGTGACGCGGCTTCACCAGGAAAGATTTAATTTTTATCAAGGTTTTTTTGGGTGTATTATTGCGAGCTTGGATTTTCTGTACCTCATTGGACACAATGAATATTTTACAAAGCTCTCTCTATCTTTTGACTTAATCCTGTCAAGTAGATAAGTTAAAGACATCGGGCTAACAAATATTTGATCCACTACATATCAAATCGTACCACCATCTTAAAGGTTTCTATTGAATCGTTATAAAATTGAGACTATTACTAGAAAGCATCACGACATATGCAACAGTAAAACATCGGTAACATCACCAACAAAAACGAACATCAATACACAACATATCAAAATAAACAGTCATTTAATATACAATATGAATGATCAAGATTAAACAGACCGTTGATTTTTCATCCACACCCAACATTAGAAGTACGCAGCATCTCCTCCATTATTAACGCGCCCGAACTCGGCCGGTTAATTAGCCCCCTTCATAATGTACAAACGGTTACAGAATACCTCTAGAAAATTTACGCACTCATAAATACACACCGTCTGGCACCCGGTGATCTCAGCAATTTTCAGTTTTCGGCAAGCACCTTAATAATTCAGAATGTAGGCGCGGCCGTAGCAAAAATGAATTCTCTAATGTGAATGGAACTTAGACTGGCGCCCAACCGGGGCCAACGGCAAAATAATTAAAGCATAGCATTAAAAATTCTTCCAGTGAGCTCCACTGTCCGGATATGTGATAATATTAATACGGCCGGCTCTCCGCTTTTTGGTTCGGACGGTCTTAGGTCTGACTCCTGATTATTACAATTATAATTGTGAATAATTTAACACCCAGACATGTGTGAATTAATTTTAATTAACACATGTATGCTGATGAGAGACCGTTGGACAGTGGTTCGTATAGGTTGGATAGTAGAAAGGCCCTTTTAAATTAAATACAAGGTTTATACTTACCTTTAGTTTTCATTAAATATAATTTACTTATTTCTTTGAAGAGTAAATGGATTTGTTTTTGAGCTTTTCTTTATTGAATAATATCATCGAATATTTCCTTTTAAAATCTATCTGTACGCTCAGTAATCAACTCAAACTCTCCAGTACAAGATGACGATATAAAAAGCTTTAGTTAAATATTTAATTCCTATTTCCTTAATAACTAATTACTATAATAACCCGTCTTACGTCAGAAATTAACACAAAAAATTCGGTAATTAATTGAGGTTGAAAAAAGATTCTTATTACTTTCTAAATACGTAGTGATGTTCCTGATATTCCAATTTAAAACCAACCACCAACTAATACTAAAACCATTCCACAAAGAAAGTTCTTAAATATACAGCCAACACGCTTGAAGTTGGTCTAGATTTAGTGTTATTTCGCCACGGTCTAGCTTCTAACTTACATTCGGAATATATCGGCGAGGAACTTGAAATGGGGCTAAAATTATGGTTTAGCAGAATCATAATATTATGCTGTCATAAAATGAATTGTCATTATTGACAATTTATAATATGATTTGGTCACAAATTGATAAGTTATTTTTCAAACGCAGCTAAAATGATTTCTCCCTTTCCGAAGGCCCTCAATTTAAAATCTCTAACAGTTTTCAAAGAAAATTAGACATTTTAATAAATTGGAATCGGATTTGATAAAAATGGGGATTCATAATATGATTCTGCGAAAATACGACTTTAGTTCCCTTGTTCGCACAATTAATGGAGTTCGTTTTGATTTCGTTTAAGTTTTATGTTGATTTCTACAGTGTGGTTTTATGAATGTTTTCTTAAAATACTCTGGAAGTTGAAACGAAGATTAAGAATAATTTTTGCTTGTAATGAAAATATTCTTATATGTCTTCAATTTGAGAGCTGTTTTTATTAGAGGATATT
Source organism: Diachrysia chrysitis (assembly GCA_932294365.1). NCBI lineage: Eukaryota > Metazoa > Arthropoda > Insecta > Lepidoptera > Noctuidae > Diachrysia > Diachrysia chrysitis. The sequence continues at coordinate 10,542,914 of OW028660.1, read as the reverse complement.
AGAACTCTAATGCATAACATCTACTATTATTACATTGTGTATGTGTCAATAGAAACCTACTTAACTTGTGTTAAAGAATTACAAAGAAAATAAACAAGCCATCTACCGCAAAAAAAAAACCAAAACTATGCTTGAAATAAATCAACATTTCAAAAGCCTCCTCTTCATTTATTCTTATGCATTCTATGGTCTAACTAAACATCTAAATACATACTAATTTTAACAAGTAAGATTTAGTTGAAAATAGAGAATAACTCTATCATTAACTCCAATCAAACAAATTTAATAAACCTTCAAACAAATTGAAGTAAGTAACCATACGCATCTACTCTTGGCTAAAGCTGGTAAGAAACACGTAACAAGCCGCAATGTCACACGTCAGGCCAGACGACGCCGCAAACGCCCGCCTTGCAGAAATAACCTTTTGTGTGCAGACTTCAGATATACTTAGAGCCATCTCACATACCCTGGACTATGAATTTAAAACAATAGAGTGTCGAATAGATATCAATCAAAAATAAAGCTATTAGATATGTTATTAGCGCTAACTTTTTGAGAACTCGAAAACCTAATTAGGAAGTTTTCAATGATAGCTATCTCTTTTACTTACGTGTTCATCCTATCTTTTGTACTTTTCATTAGTGACATTCGACAACATTTTGACATATATCAACGCGATCAGATTTTAAACGTCGGTAACTATGAGGGTAACATATCTTGTGTCATAGATGTCAAAAGACATTTTTTATTATTACAAACTACCAAATATCAAAAATTCTTTTATCGACTTCTAATTGATTGTCTATAAAATTGGTGGCAGGTTGTTTGTAGTTAAGTGCTATAGTAATAGCTTTTATATAAAACGTTTCATTTCGGAATGTATGACATAAATATATTGACAATTATCACGTGATAGCTGGTAAGAGCTCGGGCAACCGGGACGTGTGAAATGGTGTTTATAGTTCAGTCTTTGATATATTAAGGCAGTGGTTATGATAAATATTATTCTGTTTATAATTGAACTGTTAATACATTTTGAAACTATGTAGGCAAGTACCTACTTAAGGCCCACTTGCACGGAAACCTAACCCAGAGTTACTTGTTAACACGAGAAACTGACAATTTTACCTCGTGTTAGCATTTAACTCTGAGTTAAAAAGCCCGGGCTGGTGCAAGGGGGTCTAAGTAATTTGTTCTTTCTATTTTCTGTAGAGAATACTTATTTTTAGAAAATGAGTATCGTTAAGTGTTTTTAGATATTTCTATCATTCATGCAATTTTACCTTGAAAAATCTTCGTACATGCATTCAAAAAAATAAATAATAGTAATAACTTAGCACAACAGACGGCCATTTGATCCCAAACTAGGCAGAGCCTTTATATATATATTTATATATTTTTAAATACATACATATAGATAAATATACGGCTCCTTTTAATTAATTAGCGAACTTTATTAAATCCACTAGCTAAAATAATTACATACTCATCGAACAACATACTAAAACATTCACGTAAGACACATGCATTTCCTAACTGCTAATCAAACTCTATACTGTTCTTCCTAAACCCTGTACCTGCCATTTAGCCACCGGATTACCGACCAATTAACGGAATTGGGTGAGAACTCGTTAAATAATCCAGTTAGCCGATCGGCGGCGGCGAGATCAAAGCGGGGGCAATGGGGTGCATCGATAGCTTTCTTGTTGCACCTCCTGTTTGGTTTTGTGATTGTTAATTATGTATTTGGAGGTTTTAAAAACGAATACCTTATTTGATGTGTAAATTAATGTTTTGAATGTTATTAAAATAATTACTTCTTTAGTATGCTAATATAAAGAATTGTTATAATCAAAATACTCTTAAAGATCGCAATACGTAGGTATATGTTCTGATAACCCTGCAATGTATTATTTACTAAATATAGCAATGTGTTTTGGTTTTGTCTATCAAAAAAAAATATACAGGGTGGAATTTTTTAATGCCACCTGGAAGGAAAGTACCCGAAATACTCTAGATAGCAAATTATGCTCAAAAGAAACATTACTTTATTTTTGAAAAGAAATAAAGCTCAATAACTCAACAATCTCATCGATTTCTGAAAATACTATTTGCCGACCTGGGAATCGGTCAATTATGGTTGATGGTCGGGAATTGGGAAATTGTGGTCAGGGGAAGGTTTTTATAGAAGAAAATATTTTTTTTGAAAAATATATATCGCCCGAGCGAAGTTGGGGCGGACAAGTAGTTAAGTACAATTATTACACAAATCCTCTTGTTTATATGATCATCAAATGACGACGTTCGTCGTGTTATTTATTATTGGGTACAAATATGTTTTTAAATATAATAAACAACACGAATTATAATCCTAATCCACACTTAACATCAAAAATACTTGACTCAGCTAGAGTTAATCAATTTTCCTCGCGTAGCCGGCTCGCAGGTGACATTAACATATTTTTGCGATGCCCATGTTGTTTCAAAGGGTCTGAATTTCAAAAATACGACTCCGACACATACTCTCATTAAGTTTGGAACACGTAAGGAGAGAGACTGAATACTAATTGAGCGCTAAGAGTGATGACTTCAGATCCGACACTTGTAATTGGTAAATAACTTACGGACTGTTTTCTGCCTACGTCAAATTGGTTAGCCTGAAACTTGTTTTATGGAGTCTGTTTATTTTAATTCGAGTTCGTTTGTAACAAGTTTTTAACCGGCTTTAAAAGGAGAAGGTTCTTAATTATGTCTGGCTAATATAGGTCGATTTCAAAAATTTTGTTTTTTATCATTAGGTAAGACCTCAGAGGTAGGCCAATATATAGGTCATTGAAGTCGGCTCCTTTTTACATTTAATTTAAATTAATTATAATTTATTATTCTTGCTTAAAGAATTAATAAAAAAAGTGCTTTTTTAGTTTTTTTTTAATGTTGTTAATGTACCTCACATAACATTGTTCATTCAAACTTATAAGTTTAGTTCCCCGAGAGATAATTAAAGTAGGAAGACTGTGTTATAAACACACCATTAAATAAAATAATAGTACCGGCCTATAAATGTCCCACTGTTGAGCACAGGCCTCTTCTCATTCGTACCGGCTAACAGTCGATTTTTTATTTATTTTTTTCTCAGTGAGATCCATCCTCGTACTTCGAGGAATATTCTAAAAAAAGAATTAGAAAAATCGGTTCAGCTGCTCTCGAGATTTGCGCTTAGCAACACATTCAGCGATTCATTTTTATATCATAGATAAATAAAAAAGGATTTTTTTTTTTTATTCTTTAATATTTAATTATTTATCCACACATACAATATAATATAGAGACAATATACATAATCGAACAGATGAGCAATAGTGCTGCAATTGGTTTTAAGAAATCTCTACCGGCAGACCCCCGAAAGGATAAGTAGTCAATATTGGCATACAACAATGAGCGACTTATTTATAGCAAAAGATTATTTCTAAAGATTCCACATAAACATTAGAATAATTTACCTAACTAATCTCTTCTTATTACGATAGAGTGTACAAACGTCGTGTCTGCACACTGATCTACAGCCAACGAAGGTTCGCGTGGGGTGTTTAGGGGCGATGCTATGGTGTTAATTATACGATTTTCTTTGAAATAAGTTAATAAATATTGGATAAGGCCCACCCTTGCTGCCCTTTTAATGAATCCGCTCGATACATGACTCGGTGCAACGATGATGGAAGATGTTTTTGTTTTATGTGTATAGTAGCGAACGGAGTGAATAGTGCTTCTAATTAGCGTACGTGTTCGTTGCAATATTGCCTTAAGATTGAGCACTTGTTGAGATCTACATTTAGATAAAAAAAAATAAGAAAAAATGATAGTAGGTACCTACCTAGGTAATATTAAACCTGCATATTGATTTGAAATAGTATGTTAAAGTGACGACAGTTTTTGTTAAAAACCTTAATTTAGCGTTTTGTAGACCTGTGCCCATACTCTACAATTAATTATAATTACAATGCAATGTCAATGCAAAATTGATATTAGTTTAACTGACACTTGATTCATGTCACTGGAAAGAATTGACTGGAATCTGACAATTCTACTGTGTGTTGTTTGTGTCCGTGAAATGAATAACAATTTTGCATTGGCATTGTATGCGAATTAAAATTCATTGAAGATAACCCCCCTTGATTAAAGACATCTAATCTTAAATAAATTATATATTTTTTATAAACATGATAATTTAACCCAAGTTCATTTTTTAAAGCATGTGTGAGGTCCTGCTGTCGTTATCCACGATTTTTAATATAGCTGCATAAGCTCCTCAAAGAAAACAATAATTAAGTAAATAACGAAAGTAACCAGCTTATAAGCTACATAAAAATATGAATTATACTAAATCAAACAATCCAATCAGTAAAAGCAAATAAAAACCCATATGCATAAGTCCATTGAGGTGTGTAATAAGTTCGGAGGCGTCGTAAAAGGTCCTCGCATGAAACAGAACATCTACATTACAAATCGGGCTCATCTCGCAATGATCGGTACTGACGGGTTATTAAAGCTTATCCCGTCTTGTTATTCACTTTTTACGATTCAATGTTGTGGAGAGTGCTCGGTGTTGTGTGTTGTGTAGGGAAGGTGCAGTAGTATCACAAATGTACAAAAGAAAGCTGATTGTGGTGAAAACATGAACGAAGTTAAGCATTGATTAAGAGTAAGACGTCATTGTTTGTGTAATAACTATATTATGAAGCCATATTAAATCAAATTAACAGACTTGGTCAGTTTTCATAACCTGAGCGTTGACGTCACAATCAATTAGATTTTTTTGTTATTTTAATTACGTAAGTTAGGGAGACATAACGTGTTTTTTTAACAGCAGACGTATACTTGCGTATATTAAATTGCGTAATATTCTTTTGATAACAAAATACTTTTTGCAGAATGAATGCTGCGGTGACGCGTCTACTTGAAGTGAATTTGATAAGTGACTAACAGGTGACCTAAATACTTGTATGCGAAAAAAAAATCCTTAACATAAAGTAGGTACGACGTGAAAAACTCTCATTAAATTTTTACCTAAAAAAAGGCCTTTATAAAAGTTAATGAATGAATGAAAACCTCACATTCATTTCCATAAGTTCAGTATTAGAAAACAAAATACAGTTAACCATCCAATCTTCTGTCCCTAACTTGCAGAAACAAATTTAAATTTCTGTCCCATACATTTTGCTTATGAGAACACCGATTCGGTTCGACATTTTCGCATAAGAGCCTGTAAAAACTCCATACGTTGGCACCGTGTTTTCGCACACACCTCTAAACTAGCGTCCATTCAAAAATAACCCTTATGTCTTTTGGAATAGAAGTTAGAGAAGCTTTTAAAAATGAAGCATACAAATTTGCAAAGTACTACAGCGACTGAATACACGCTTGAATTATTTAGATAGCAATCGTGGGTCCGTATTCTGATCGTTTTTCTCATCGGTATCGGATAGAAGCACTATATTTGTCCCTCTTGCCTTAATAGTGATGGAAAGGGATAGCGATGTATGTAGGTGGGGCTGCTTTTGTTTCGTTTATTCATAGCATGTGTCATGAAAGTGATGTCTAATACGTTTGGGGTTGAACGTAGCGTTTGAATGTTGCCGTGAATAATACCTGAGGAGTTGCCTTCTCGATGTTTTTTGGTGATCTATTTGCTTGTTTATTTTGTCCATTTATTATTTCAGTTCCAGTTTGATAGCATGTTTTCTAAAAGATATTTGTTCTAAGAAACTACACAAGAAGAAGTGTAAGAATTCGTATCCGAGATTTATAAATATAGAACTAAGATATGTCCTCACGTATATTTACTTAGATCCAATCAATCATTCAATAACAATATTCTAAATGCATAAGTATTCTTATAACAATAAGTAAGATGTGTCAATTATAAATCTTGTCACATACTCAAGTCTTGAACTTAGTCTACATAAAAGTCGTCCAACGAAATATAATCAAAAACTTCATTAATCACGAAAATCCTTCAAAACTTCATTCCACATGTTCCATACTACTGTCGAATGATCGCAAGACATTTTTCCCCGTTGCGACTGGCCAGTGCCAGGGCTTCGTAAATTAAAATGTGAATAATTAACACCGACTCGCCCCCCCCCCCCCCTCTCCACATGCCAGATCCCCCCTCTCAGCCTCCCACTCCAGTCACACGCCACCCAGATGTATTAGTTTTAAGCTCTCAGTTCGTATGAACGCGATTTAGGGTGAATTCAAAAGGCAGATAGTTGACCCCCTCTTTTAGTATTAAAATCGCTTGGACGTTTTTCGCATTTTTTATTAATACGTTCTTAGGTGGGCGGGACAGTGTAAACGAAATTGAGTCTTATTGTATGCTGTGATATCTTAGATCGTCGATGGATAAGCCTGTGAGAAATTATCTTCTCTAGCTAAGATTTTTACAAGTAAATTAAAATGTAAGATATAAATAGCCAACTGATGTTCAAAAGCTTTTTGCTGAATTATGAGATAAGATCGCATTTATTTTATAAATAGAAAATTCATTTTGTTAATTGCAATATCTACAAGTATGGTCATGTAATGTTTATAGTTTGTTGATATCAATACATTCTAGACAGATAGAAAATAAAAACTTATTTTAATGGCAATAAAGGTTTGTCCCTAAATTTGACACATCTAATTACCATAAATAAATAAATAAATATGGACAACATCGCATACATTGCTCTGAACCCAAAGTAAGTAGCTAAAGCACTTGTGTTATGGAATTCAGAGACAACGAAGGTACCACAAATACCCAGACCCGAGACAATCTAGAATAATGGTTTTTCTTCATTGACCCGGCCGGGGATCGAACCCGGGACCTCAGAGCTGGCGACACCTTGAAAACCGGTGTGTACGCCACTCGACCACGGTCGTCAAACCATACCATAATTAAGTGGTATTATTCCAGATGAATACTAAATTTTCCACATACCTATCCCGATCGACTCTACTAATCAACACCCAATTTCAAACAGCGTACGAACTTATTACGTCATCAGCGTACACAATCACAATAAAACACGGAGCCAATCAGAGGCCATAACTAATTCAATTTGCGAACGTGGCCGAGCTGTGGCGGATACACACGAAGTGTTCGACAATCGTTAATATTGATCAGCATTATCCCGGATCGACGATTTACGTGAAACACCGGACTCCCACATCGCTATACATTTAATTATTAAAAGGATTACATTGATATAAAATATCTGGTTATACTAGAATGTGCACGAAGCTAGGTTATTATTATTTTATTGGTGTAGGTATATAAATATAGTTCATAGAGATTATATGATAAAACCTTAGGGTAAAAAAATAAGTAAACTATAAAGCGAACATATTGAGTATGAACTAGTAAAATCGTAAAATTAGTATCAAAACCAAGCGCGCCCAAAACAACTGTCCTCTACCCACATACAGAATAAGCTTGAATATTGATCACAAGTTAGCTCGGTTCCAATATCTAGTAATAATAATAATACCAGCCTATAAATGTCCCACTGCTGATCACAGGCCTCTTCTCATATAGAGAAGGAACGTGCATTGATCACCACGCTTGCTCATAGCGGGTTGGTGATTTCAGATTCCAATTTTTGGAATCCAGGTTTCCTCACGATGTTTTCCTTCACCGATTGTCAATTACGTCTTAGAATAAATAAGAAAGTACATATAGTTTTGAAAAAGTCACATTGATACTTGCCTGTAATGGGTAAGAACCTGCAACCTTGTGCACACAAATCCGTTAATTGAACCACTAGCCCACCACGGCGCAATATCTATTAATTTAGATATTAGATTTTATTTATTCAGGTGTGGAAAATTTTCTTTCACTGATACCGTCTTCCTGTTATCCTAACTTTTCGATTAACTTTAGCTAGAATATAATAATTAATTTAAGAACTGTAGCTCATCTATACATTCGATATCAATGTAATTCGCTTCGCGAAAAATGTTGTTGTTTCCGGTGTAAGGTGAAAAGTCGGGGTTTGGCGAACGGCGAAAGCCATTTGCACCCCAAATATTTTATTGTGATCATTCCGTTCTGTGCGTTGATTACCACTGGATGTAGACTTCGGGATGTTTACCTGTTATACGTCGATTTTTAGGAGATGAGGCCCAAGATATTTTTTTATATTTAACACTGTTTTGTTGGGACTAAATTAAAATGCTAGGTGGACGTATTCTGCCTTAGTTTTTTCTCGAAGAAAATGGGGTGCATGATAGCGTATGAAAAAACAAAAAAAAAATAGTCCGTCATTTAGAAAATAAAAAATATTAGACGCGTATTTTTTTGCTTTTGAAATTAATAAACACCAAGTAAATAAAGCTAATCAAAGTTTAGGAGTGGGGCCAATGACTTTCTCAATATCTACTTCACAGAACGAAAGCTTACGGTATATAGGAAACTAGGTGAATTCAACAACTGCCAAACAGAAACTAACAGTTCTAAAAAGACAAGACGGCGCGCCTGGCGCTAGCTCTTACAAACAGGTTCAATCACTCCACTATATTTCTTTACCTCTCTCTGTGTTGCAACCTCCAGGCAATCGTTTAGAAAGGCATCTAATACATCACGGACGTTTCCAAGGCACTTTAACTACGACACTCGTTCTTAGACCGCTGCGTAACATCAGAAGTCTGGACACCAGAACATTTTAACGAAGATGTGTGTAGCAAAATATACCTGTAGTACGTTAAACACTGGTAGGAAGATATTTGATAAATGTGGAGAATATCACATTCATTGCTCTGAACCGAAAGTAGCTAAAGCAGTTGTGTTATGGAATTAGAGACAACGAAGGTACCACAAACACCTAGACTCGAGGCAATGTAGAAAAGTGGTATTCTTCGTCGATCCGTACCTCAAAGCTGGTGGCACCTTGAAAACCGGTGTGTACGCCGTACCGGTGTGTATTACGGAGATAGTCATTTTTTTTTTTTTTAGATACAGCTTGTGAACTAATCAATGTCGCACAAAATAGTACAGACTGTTTGACTGTGAGATCAATATATCATGTTCTGTGGGTAACACTTACCTCAAATTTATGAATGGCTGTTCAATTTAATATGTTGTATATAAAGCCAAATAATGGCATTTGTAAAACTGCAATTATTTCAAAGGTAAGATACATAGTATTTTAACAACTTCGCGGTCTCGCCAGTAGACACAATGGAGTTAAACAATGGAGATGTCAATCATATGTAACTTACGGGACAGGGAAATGGATTTTTCTTCAATTATTAATCTCTGGTGTTTTCGTTGAACTATATGACTAGCAGTTAGCACTTATTTCACCTATGGCAAGACAATCATTCGTACACCTCCAAATATAATATAGATATATTAATTAAATTATGGAAGCAGTGGTCGTCGAAAAAAATATAATGTTTCTGATATAGTTATCCAAAGTAATGGTAGTCTAAAATATAGGCCGATACATCAGTTTGACAAGTCCCGGTAGTTATATAAAAAAAAATATACATTACTAGCTTAGCTCTCCTTACAACATGTCTATGAGAAGATAGGTCAAATGAGCATTGATAAGCAAACCATACATATTATTATGATACGAAATAACAAATGTTTATCTAAAAAAACAAACACCATTGATCCAAAACATGCCTCGGCACATTTATGTCCAATCCTCATGCATAATTAATAAAAATATCTTTCGTACAATGATCCCGAGCATTAAATACGTTATAAATAATAGAACCATGTATCCCAACCCTAGAGAGTCGTTTCAAACAACGCATGCATATTAACCATCACGCGCAAAAATAGAATAAATTAATAATTCTATTTTTCTATTCAAACTCCCCTATTCATTAGTTGGGAGCACCTATTGTAACTCATTTCAATATCCCTTTTAAAGTCACTACTAAGTCGAAAATAGTTTTGATTATTTTTTTATTCTACCTTTCATTCATTTGTAAGCTTATTTTAAGGACTGTTACCTTGAACTTTATGTGTTTCACCCTTACTTAAACAAAACTTAACTTTGAGACTTTCTTATAACTATTCTTCACATTCCAACTTCAACTAATTAGTCTTTGTGGCGACTTAAATTAAGTGGCATTGTATATTTGGTTATAAATTATCTAGTTTTTTGTGTATGTATTTATATGCTTTTGATTTGAAAGCTGACCCCAAAATTACTTGGTAGGCTAGGCAGTGGAATACACTTTTAATTTCTTCAGGGTTCCTGTACTAACACTAGCTCTATTAAAACTTAACTCCCTGATATTTTAGTAATCCCGTCCCTACTAGCTCTAGCTGTAATTAAACTTAAGTCTTGTGTAAAACTTAAGAACTTCTTCCTAATCCACGAATGCTATCGAAAAAGTATTCGTAGCGAAGCGTCATAATTAGTGTGGAGAATAAATTATTGCTTTCTGAGGTTTACGCGAATATTAGACATTGAAATAAAACTAATTTGAATGGATTCTATCACCGTGTATTTTTTAGATTTTTGATCCCGACGTTTAGACGCCATTGCAGGTGTCATGGTTCAAAAAAAAAAAAAAATCGCCATACTAATTGTTACGTATACATTACGAGTACCTAGTCGATAGTGTTTGTGCTACGTGCTCTGATCAGCCAAATAGGTACCTATATGGCACTTTTAACAAAAAATCATAAACAACACCGAAGACAAACGAAGCCACACATAAAATATACGTCTACCCACAAAAAAAAATTCAAACAATAATAAATTAATATGTAGCGACAAATGGTAGGTGTCCACAACTCATCTATAAGTGTCGTTAGGACGGCAGAACACGTAAAATTGCCACCGTATATTATATTCGGTTTGTTTAATTAAAACCAGCACGGGAATTGAACCGGCGACCACAGGACGTGTACGACACGATTTTTTATCACATATGTAAATATCGTAAATTTTACTGAGTTATATTGAACGCATGTTCCAAATATTTATGGTACTGGTATTTAATTAAGATGGGATTTCTTTTTATATTGTTTGATTTATTTTAATGTAAATTTAAATTAAAGTACTCTTCTACTAAGAAAACCTTGAACTTTAGAAAAAATAAAACGATTAACGCACTAAGGAATGAAATCCTTGTGTCGCGGGGGGTTTTACAAATATTCCAACCATATGTACAAAGAACACCCAGACTTAGAATAAGCATTAGTGACAATTGCTTGTCCCATGCGGGGATCGAACCCGCAGCACGTCGCGCACAGTGGTAATTTTGCCCTGCAATTTATCTGCTAATTTAAAGCGCAATGTCAAGTATATTATATATTTCTTTAGATGCTTATCAATTCATCAAAGGTTCCCTAAAGTCAAATAGATTGCTAGTTGAAATTCTTTATAGTTAATGTTGCTACTTATGAATATTTAAATTTTATTTATTTAGTGCATATAAGTAACTTTTTAATAAATGAGATCGCGTTTTAATAGATGATACCTAACTATTTAGATCAACTGTATTTTACCGCTGAGATAATTTTTACATCAAGCTAAAATAGCGTATTTAAGCCAAGTAATTTAAGACAAACAATAAAGTAATTTATGTACAGTATGAAAATCGTGACTAACTTTAAGGTGCGCTTACACGGGCAACTAAAATTGGGTAAGTCTTGGCTTTTTGGTCTGGTCGTGACATCATTTTTAACTAAAATTGCCAATAATTGCGCCGTGTGAGCGCACTGTTTTATAAATTATTATGTAAGGATTCGAAAATCAAGCTACCTGCATTAAATATAGGTCGTTAATCTTTTGCCTTTTAATCTACCATAGCCCATATATTGACCATACACGCGAACACCGTACATCGGCGTTAGAAACAACCAATCGCACAGGCCACCGACCGTTCAAATAATCGTAAATTCACCAACGGACAAAATATAATAAATTGCCGATGAGATCTGTGCGTGCACTTCAACAAAATAAAAAACGACACTCCTAAAATTCTAACATACATCTTATGCCAACGGAATAAGGACCAAAATACGAAATGAGAAAGGTTTAGGAACACCACAGCGGTAACCGATGAGTCTATATTTGCACTCTGAACCCTTTGTTGTCGCCTTTTTTCGGTTGTTTCCGAATAAAGGCTGATAGAACACGTTTTTCAAATCATTAAACAGTTTCGACCGCGGACGCGGTTTCGCCCAAAAAGGAGGTTTGTGGCCAAAAAAAGGAACAGAAATAAAAATTGCGAAGCGTTGGCCTGGGACGAAGTGATCGTTGTTTCGCCACGATAATAATGTAGTGCGACTCACGAGTGTTGATACTTTTCATTAAGTAAAAGGTTAATGAGATAATGTGGGAAGTTAAACCAACGTATAATAATATACATATGTTGTTCAGGGCGATTGACGGCTGTGCAAATTACACGTAAATATTTAGAAAGAGATTATTACAACGAGCTAACGATGTTGTACAATATCTTGACGACCGTCAAATCATCAGTCACAGTAACTTTTACAAAAAACAGAGGAATTCTTTTTTTTAGTATCTTCGTGTTTGGGCTGGTAATTAATTTCCATTTATTATGTTATTTTTCCCAAGTATCAAGACAATATTTCGTACATTCCGCAGCCAATACTTTACGTCACTCGTCGGATCGACACTCGACGCGGCGTTTTCCTGCTAAACACGCGTTAACACTCTCGCACTCACTTTTGCATACGTTTCCAAAACGAACGAACACAGTGCTTAAAATCAACTGTTTGTGTTTCAAATTGAGTGTTTGTCTTGTGATTTAAGAACAGTTGACTCGCGATTTTTTTCATGAGATTTTAAGCTAAACCGATGAATTAAGAAAGGTCATCCATAAAGGAGTCTTGATCCTAAACCTTATAGAATTTGAAAGCTGTAATGAGTCTTTTAAATCGTGATTTCTGCTAGTATACATTTTGAGTTCGCTGGATATAGTAAGTTATTACCAGGCTTAGAATATGGAGGATTAGGTTTTCATTATCACAATCAATTAAAAAAAAATGTTGTTACCATCTTAGCAGAACCATCAAAAGTAATCCGCGTCTAGTCTTGTCAATTTAATTCTCACAGTCTTCTCCGGTATAATATATTGAGTAAATTTGTTTTGATTTATGAAATAAATGGAAAAAAAAAGTATAAAATTAAACTGTCGAGTTCAGTTTTACTGTACTAGAAAACAGACCCCAATCGAGCTGAATAGATTACCATAAAAGCTATAAATGTTAAACAATACAACTACGTACATCCAGTCGGATTACTTTCCTATAACCGACAGCATAATTCAAAAAAACAATACATTACACAAACCCACCCCATTTTAAAAGCTTCAAACAAGAAGAACAATATCTTCCGTTACATAAAATTCGAAAAAAAAGTTTAATGGGACCAAAATCCTGGAGTCCAATAAAACATAAAAATACCCCAATATATTATGCGAAATTGATATTGTATAGATGATCCTATTATGACGGTGGTGTGAGCACGGGTATCCTGTTTTGCATATAGAAAAGCAATTCTTTTTTGTTCCAACTTTTTGAGGTACGATGGAAAAAGTGCAGTGGACTGCGTGTAAGAATTAATGGTGTGAAACTTCGGGCCAGCCCGTCGTGGGAGTCCGTAATACGGCTACTAAATTTATGTACGTTCACGATTCCGTAGCTAGCTAATTTTTCGACGGATTTTTGCGGATCGTCTCTATAATGTTAATTTAAAATTACGGCCACTGGCCAATATTAATACTTTTTTATTGCCATTGTCACTTACAAGTTAGCTTTGCCATTGATTACATTTATTGTTATATATAAATAAGTAGCGACCAGACTCAAAAATATTTATTTTTTATATACTTGTGTAACCAAAAAAACTTATGTCGACATTTTAAAATTAAGATTAATCTCCTTTCTATGTAATATAAAGAAATATCGTCTATAAGACAATTTGTCTTCTTTGTACACTGTCTCCGCAAAAATTGTAACCTAATTTTAGCCACAAAGGTGAACCATCGATCACAGACAGAACCGTCATCGCATTCAATAAGAATCTGCATCAAACGATTGCCACAATCAATCCTCATTTGCCAGGAGACGCCGAAAAAATCAGCCGCCGAGAAGGCACAGATGGCATACCATTTTTAATAGTCGCCAAGAACTCGCCAGTCACCAGCAGACAAATCTACTGTAATTAATGACTATGAGGGTATTTTTTTTTACTCCGATACCAATAAAGGAGACATTACTGAAGGGACAAAACAAAACATTGCGCCCGGTGTCGAACGAAAGGAGAATTTATCATCTAGACGGCACCGGCAGTCGGCGCACCCGCCAATGTCCATTTGGATAATGCCCAACGCGATTAAAAATATAAAAATACCCCCACCCGACCCCTGTGGGGAGTGGGGGGATTTGACGGAGGACATCGCGCTGAGGACACAAAAGGATTATAAATGAGAAGGAATTTTAGATAATATTTGTACGTTGGATGTGGATTGTAATGTCGGTAGAGATCGGCCGGCGCGGCGGAGCTCCCCTCGGGGGCTCGGGGCGCCTTCCGCGATCCGCACCTAATGAGTGTTTGTATCAATTTGTTAGTATTGTATTTGAATATTTTTATACGTTCGTTACGATTTTAATCCCTTGTGGTTGTGGCAGACTGGATCGATGCTTTTTTTAATTCTCGGCCGTTTGATCGCCGGGTGCGTTTGTGTTGATTAAAGGCGTTGTTCGAGGTTTTGCGGACCCATGTCTCGACCGCACTCTCTTTTTATACTTTTTACTTGTGTCCGACAATTTGGATGGGTATAGAATATTAAAATTGGGATTATTTTTCCGCTACCTGTGTCTTCTAAACGACGCGAGAGAGATCTTTGTATGTTTATAATCGATGTTCTGTCTACCAGTATAACTAGGTACAGTTAATAGAAAAATTTCCTTATTATTCAACATGATATAAAAAATATAATTAATTCTAATTACACAGGAGGCCTTTAAAAACACAATTCGCGCGTGTCGGTCTTCGTGATAGTCTAAAGGGTCAGATAAACATGGAAAAAATATAATTCGTATTCATAATTAATACATTTAAAAAATATAATATTTTTCAGGGCGTTTTTAGACGACGAAGGTTGAATCCGAATGAGCGAGAAAAGAATAACACAGCACTGAGCGAGCGACACTCGGTGTTTTCAATTCATTATCTCGAAAACAAAAATTTCATTAGCCCCGAGATTTCCTTTTTAAATTTAATTATTCATATTTAAATTAAACAAAATATAATAGAGGTCCGCCAGAGAAAAAAGCGGCTTTATCGTATCATATTTTATTAACCGAATTTATAATTCTACGCCGATTCGAGTAAATCCCCTACAGTGGGTAGACGGAGGGGGTGCGCGGGTTCTCCCTGGGAAATATTTATGAATGCCAAGCAGAAAAATCCACAATAATATTTCAGGGTGGACGTCGGCCGCGGTCTTTACTTGCCAGCCCCTGATCTATTTAAAAAAAGGCCTCCCGGAAGGACAAAAGGGCTGCGGGGTGCTCGTAAAAAAACTGGACACGTATAGAGGTTACCGGCCGTCCGGCCGCTTTGTCTGATTCTTATTTTTTACCGGATCGGATCCTTTTCGCCGTTTTTTATCGGTTTTTGTTCCGGAGACACTACGGACCGGGTCGGAACCCCCGTTTGTTCTAATGTCATCCCATTTGTAATTTTTACATTTCACTGTATGTGTATTTTTTTTAGTTGACCGCCTAATGGCCGTCCTTTTCTTTGGTATGTAAAAATTATTTGATTTATATTTTGGAAACTGACCAGTGACGGTTTTCTTTAGGTTCTATTTTCATGTTTTATTGTATTCTATTGTACGTTCATGCGCATCCCTGGGAGTTAGAAAAAAGGACAACATTTTTTT
Source organism: Diachrysia chrysitis (assembly GCA_932294365.1). Taxonomy (NCBI): domain Eukaryota; kingdom Metazoa; phylum Arthropoda; class Insecta; order Lepidoptera; family Noctuidae; genus Diachrysia; species Diachrysia chrysitis. Next base: position 10,526,984 of record OW028660.1, on the reverse strand, counting down.
ATTACAATTACCTACTTAACCGTAAAAAAAAAATAACAATTCATTCCTTTATACAAAGGCGTCATAATAATATGAGCCCTTAAATGTCTTTAAACCGGGCTAAGACCTATCCTTATGCAATAAATCTAATTAATCATTAAAATATTTTTTTAACCAAACCATCCATATCGCACAAACTCACAATGAATGTGAAGTTCCACAACTAACAGGTCGGTGCATGAGTGAATCCCGAACGTACTGGCTATCGAATTAACTCACAATTGGACATGTAGCATGCTCAGAGCCCCAGTGGTGTGCCACAAGGATATATTGATGGACACTAAATTACGGATGAAAAGTTTAATTAGGCTAAAAGAAGTCTTCGTTCGTGTTTTTAATATCTCTAACATTTCTATAGTCAATTTTAATTTGGCATGAAGACCTATAACAGTTGGCTACCTGCTTAATAAATTATATATTAAATAATAAAACCAGTTTTCTACATTGTTTCGGGTCTGGGTGTTTGTGGTTCCTTCGTTGTCTCTGATTCCATAACAAGTGCTTTAGCTGTTTACTTTGGGTTCAGAGCAATGTATGATGTGATGTTGTCCACATTGGACACAAAACTTTTTGCCCTGCAAATAATGTAAGTTTTCAATACAGTAATGATATTATGAATGTGAGTTTGAGTCATCAGACACCAGTCAAAATAAGTATGTAATGCTTTAAATAAGTTAACCCACATTTGTGCACATTCTTACCGCCGCAGCTTCGGTTCGGAATCACAAACCCCATTTTAATATTAAACAAGTAAATCCAACAAGATGGTGAGTTCTAAACGCACGATTAATCCGGACCGCACATTTTCCGCCAAAAAAGAGCAGAAAATGTAAAAATGGCCGGCGAAATAATCAAATTATTATACCACGTGAAGATGCGGTTTTTCCAGCTTATATATCATAGATTATGGATGCAAACGTTTTTTTGGTTAATTATTTATTTATTAGGTGTGGTGTAGACTTTGCATTAGATTGTTGGTACCTGTAGGTATATAGATATTAAAAATACTTAAATGACATGTGTAAATATGTAACTGATTTATAGGAAAACTTGGATAGAAAGAAAACCTGGAATGTAAAGATAATATCACCTACTTAATTGTATTTAAGTAAGCTATCTCAAATCCGTAGGCGTTTAGCTCATAAAAAAAACAATTACCAGTTTCTAAAAACCGTTCGCAATACACAAAATGTATATACATTACTAGCTGTTTCCCGCGGCTAAAAGTAGCCTACGTCCTTTCTTAGGCTCTAGACTATCTGTACACCAATTTTCATTTAAATCGGTTCAGTAGTTTTGTTGTGAAAGCGCCGCAGACAGACAGAGTTACTTTCGCATTTATAATATCAGTAAGGATTGTAAAAATAATTACCTTTTAACTTCAATCATTACTTTATTTAAAATGAACACTGAAAGGTTCTTAGTACATTGGCCGACCTATTAATTTTCTCATTAATTATGATAGAATTTAACCTACAACTTACACGTAGGGTAGGGAGCATAAGCCGAATTCAAATGCCTTATTTGTATTTTTCAAACAGACCTAGAAATACAGCGAAATACTGGCTAATAACTACCCACACAGTGTAAGTTGACTGAGCCTATTTATATTAGAGTCGTAGGCGTATAGACGACTCGTAAATAATGAATCTAGTGAATAATGGTACTGCTCCATAGGTTCCTTGTAATTTGGAATAAGAAAAAATCTTTGGCATACGATACTCAAGGGTTTTTTCTGTTGTTTACTTTAGCTACTATATTTTGTCCCAATATTTAGAAGACGACGTAAGTTATACATGTGAAACAAATATTTAAAGAAAACTTTAATATAACCTCTCCTGTCAAAACCGTTATGGATAATTGACTTCTGTTTCTGCATAGCTATTTCCCAAGCTATGTCGGCGTCGGCTTCCAGTCTTACCGGATTCAGCTGAATATCGTTTTTGTTTTAATCGACTGCTCATTTGACCTCCACAAACATATGGTAAGACTGGATTATGCACGATATTAAGTAAAAAATATTTTTTTACGTCCACCAATTCTAAAATTTATATTAATTGACAAATATATCCTCGTAAAATGTTTTTCTTTTGGGAGGAGGAAAGGTAAGCCTTGCTGTCCTTGAGCACCGGTGTAGTAATGTTTTTTTTTTCCACAGGAGTTATTCTCTGGACGAGAGATTCCTGTACTCCCAGGGAGAGGTGCGTCGCGTCCACTGGCACCCTAGCTCACTGTCCAACTCACATGTCCTAGTACTTGGGTCGGATAACAGCATCAGGTATTGTCACAACATAAGCGTTGTCTATTATACAAAAAAAACTATAAAAATCAAGTAATTGAACATTCTAATTTATTGACTAATTTAACCTACATTTTTTATACAAGCTTCCTAAAAACAGAAGCCATATATATGGTTTTACATAAATACAATAAAAGAAAACAAGTACCAACAACTTAAATAAAATTATGTTTTCGGTTCAAACTTTAGCTTAAAAAATCCTTTGAACTTTATTTAAAAGATTGAATTGCTCAAGGTACACAGCACAGAAACCTTTTAAAGCGAGTACTTTTAGTAGGCGTCGTTTCGATGGCTTCTCAACCAGAAATTAATAAAATCACACTTTTATTATTTTGCAGACTATACAGCATTGCCCCGAAAAAAGGTCCAAAACTAGTCAGGATCCTCTCAATTGGGCCAAAGCCTTCTGGCCAGCTTGCCGGTAGAACCATCCTGGATAGTCTAGGAGATACTGCAGTGGACTTCACGCCGAAACCTGACTCCGAGACCCTGGTGATTCTGAGGGGCAACGGCGATGTTTATATGATGCTGTGCGAGTTGGAGAGCAAGAGGTATGGATTTTTGGAACAGTATGCTTATAAAGCCGTTGTTATATTATTAGCTTGTTGTGCTATTACGTGGCAACAACTTCTTCTTAGCCAGAATATTCCTAATACTTGTCAGGTGTATAAATTGAAATCAATATCTGACACATTCGTCTATTTTTAAAGCCAGATTTTTATCGCGGGACGATCTTTATCCTACCTTAAATAAAACAAATTGGTTTATTATTTATTTAAATGTTCTAATGGGGTGATCGGTAATCAGGCTTTCAAATTCTACACGATTTTAAATTAAAGTCTGTTGTCCAAAATGTTAATCCCGTATAATAACCCTTTCAGTTTTTCAATGTTTCCACTTTTTGGACTAATAATTCCATATTTTCTTTTTTTAACAGTCCTCTTCAACCGAAGCTAACAGGCCCCCTGGCTATGTACCCCCCTGCCGATGACAACTACGGCTCCGAGTCCTGTTCCATCACCGCCTTAGGAGGAGGGGACACTCCTCCATTGGTTGTGGTCGCTACGTGCTCAGCGGCGCTGTACCATTGTCTGTTGCTGCCTAATGTGAGTATATTGTACGACAGGCCTGATGATTGTGGGTTAGTGACCCTCACTGCTAAACCGGAGGTCGCGAGTTCCATTCCCACCCAGGACAAATCATTGTGTGATGAGCAGGATCATTCATTCTGGTGGTCATAATACAGGTTCTGCCTAGTTTGGGATCAGATGGCCGTGTGTGAGTTGTCCTAAGATATTATTATTATTTATGTTGTATTTAAAAATAAATGGAAATAATGTATAATATATCGGTCATGTGCCACTCAGTTGCTTTGTTGGAATTTGCAACACCATCAGCAGCCACTTATGACCAAGTACAAAATTGTAGACGCAAGTTAATATCGTCCAATCAGCACCTAAGACTCAAGTCTCCTTCTTAGGCTGCGTTTCCATCAAAAATGTGCGACGTAGAATCGTTTCATTTTCCCAGCGCTGAACAAGGCTAGGTAAATGAAGCGATTCTTTTGGTTGCGAAGCGATTCTAAACGCAGCGTGTGTAATATAGAAGTTATTGCCCCATCCAGTCGTTCTTTAATGTAAAACTTGGTATTTTGTAATTCGATTCTAATGACTCTGATAAAAACATGAAAAATAATATAGAGAGATCTACTGACCCGGATATACAAGTTATGAGAAATTATATTTTTGTTAACAGCCAACAGAGAAGGAGGATGGCGACAGTCACGCTCTCTACGTGGTGGAAGCTGTTGAAATAAACATGACCCTAAATCCTGACCAAGACCTACAGTACTCGTACCCAGTTCACCTCTATCCGGTAAATTATTTAAATATTTGAATACCCATAAAAAAACATAACGTTAAACACACTTATCGTGGTTTGTTATCGTGTAACTTCGATGATAAACTAGATCTACTACTACTTAGTTGGTTACCGACGTGAGCCGATACTGAATAAGCATAATTATACTTAACTAGCTGTCCCCCGCGACTTTGTTCGCGTGTTTAAGTTTCAACGGTTTTTCATTTTTGAAACATTTTTCATTTATGCTCCGCTCCTATTGGTCGTAGCGTGATGTTTTATAGCCTATAGCCTCCCTCAATAAACGGACTATCCAATACAAAAAGATTTTTTCAATTCGAACCAGTAGTTCCTGAGATTAGCGCGTTCAAACAAACAAACAAACTCTTCAGCTTTATGATATTAGTATAGATTTTATCCGGTAAACATCGGTTGGGTTGGCAACTGAAATAGGCCTACTGATATGTTCTGTATCAATTAAAATAATTGTTGACAAAACGACTAACACCTAATCCACTTGACAAAAGGTTTAAATAATTGATTACAAATACATATAAAAAACCCGACGTAAATTGAAAAACAGCAGTAAAATACAAAATACGCGGTTTCGTTTCGAGATTCCTGGTATTATTTTTTCAAATATTTTGACTTAAAAACCAAACTACTAAATAGATTTTTAATAAAGTGTATATAAGACCATCCCTATCGATTATCTAAAGATTTGAATTGAAAATTCGAAATCAACACAATAGCCGAAGATATCGCGTAAAAGACTCAGTCGAATTGAGAACCTCCTCTTTTTAAAGTTGGTTAAAATTTATTAACTTTACCATCAGCTGTATTTTGATGGTCCTCTTAAAAACCGAGTCTTATTCATTGATAGTGTTCTCAAAATGATATGTTTGGTATTGTCCATAGTGCACAAACAACACGTACGCTTGCGTACACGCGGGCGGCGTCCACACCATTACTCTGCCGATCCTCAGACATCTAGTAGACTACGCTCTCGCTGATGAAGGTATGAAGTATTTGCTGGTTTTATTTAATGTTATTCTAATATGTATTTTATTTTGAGGTCCCTAGAATACACAAAAAGGCATCCTATGACACCACAAGGGTACTTTTATCTACCAACTTGAAGATAGACAAAAAAACGGCTAACTATCGTCAGCGCAGACTATCACGTGGTATAACGTGTGGTCGGGTCGGCGTGCGACTCGCTATCCGTCGGTTTTTCGACACCGATCAAAGAAGATTAAAGGGTCCGCGCACTGTGTACTCAGATGGGTGACCATACTTGACAAGCCGGCTGGCGTGATACGTATGTCCACTGCGCAATGTAGCGCTCTAAGAAGCTGCTATTAAGTTACATTCGAGACTACATACCACTTATCTTTGACGAGCTCCATGGTCGATTGGCGTACTCGTCGATTTTTAAGGTTTCCCTAGGTCCTGGGTTCGATACCTGGACGTGTTAATGTAGAAAAGTGGTTTTCAACATTGTCTCGAGTCTAGGTGTGATACCTTCGCTGTCTTTGACTCTATAACACAAGTGCTTTAACTTACTTCAGGTTCAGAGCAATGTATGACATGTTGGACGCATTTATTTATATATTTATAATATCTGGTCTCTTCCCTCTCCAGCGGAGATGGAGTCGGTCCTATCAGCCATGTGTGGAGGCCGCAGTGTAGCGAGACATACTGTGTGTGCAGCCCCGCCGCCGGTGGGGCTGGCCCTCACGCCCGCGCCCCTGCCCTGCATGCTGGTGCTCTGCGGGGACTGCAAGCTGCTCGCCAGGTATACCATATGTGCTTGTCCGGCAGATCAACAGTTGCACTGCCCGGAGACGTGACTGCAACTTTAGGTATCCAAACTGCAGTTTTACAGCTAAAACTTAATGTTTAAATGGCTCCCTACTGTTTTCATTTATCAGTATTTGGCAATGGAGGTGACGAAACGTTGCTCCGCCGCCGACCAAGCAGCCGACTGTTCGCGTCGTTACGACTGTTTCTTATAGACGCAATTTTTAATAAATAAACGTAGTCTACAGCTATATATTTTAGCTTATACACTACTTATTTCGTGTTAACAGAACCTTGGAGCCATTTGATCTGGAAGAACTGCTATACAAGGATCTCCAACTAAAGAATCCTGCGCTTGAACAAGATGACATCATCAATATACTGAGAGAGGTACAGCTAGAATCCTACACCCTACCGACCCGAACTAACTCATAACTACATTATCGAAAGATATAAAACTCATATAGAGAATAGTATATTAAGTTATACACGAATGTAACGCACGAATAGTTTCAAAATAGCCTGAAAAAACCTAATAGTCTATTTTGAAACTAGTCGGGTGAATGCTGATATATCCTTGAGTCTTGTCGTGTAGTGTTTAAACTTAAATGAGCAACACGTACAAAACGTATTCAGTATATTACCAGTTTCGGAATAACCTCATTGAAAATCCCTCCAGCCTTTTTTGAAATTAGTCGCGCTTATTGCAAAGGAGTGCGTCCCTTTTAATAAACAGAGATACTTCAATTATTTTCTTAAGTGTTTCGTTGCGATTTCAGAGACAGAAGTTGTCATTCACGACGGTCTTACAAGAGATTCTGACGAGAGACGTGTCGCAGCCAATCCTGAACATCAATAAGAAAGAAGAGCCTAGTCCTCGGGAATGCTTAGAGGTAATATACTCTTTTGTTTATCTCCGAATGCATATATTGTATTCCTTTTTTTACCAGTTTCAATTTGGGCTAGTTTCTAAATCGCACTGTCATTTATGTGTATGTGCTACGTGTTTTCATAAGCCATGTGTACTGTTTTTTAATTGTAAATGTCTCCGATATCTATAATGTCACCTTGGGGGTAAAAATTGTGTAAAAATTGAAAGTTTTATAATTCAAAATCAATTTATGGATCATACCAGAAACTTGAGTTAACAAATTTGTTTTAGGTAAAAATATTGATGCCTAAGTTCGTGTCGTATGTTTGATATGGTGTTTCGTGTACAGCTGCTGAGCCAGGCCAGCCTGCGCCTGCGCGGCGAGTACGTGAGCCGGCAGGCGCGCGCGGCGGACGCGGCGCGCCGCAAGCTGGCCGCGCTGCGTGACCTCAGCCAGCAGCAGCACCAGTGGCTCGCAGACCTGCAGGTAGCCTAGCTACTGGGACTAGTTGCTAGATAGACGACCCTGACTCGAAACTAGTTATTTTTTTTTGCATAAGCATATATTTTTATTAAACCCCAAAATTATGTCAGTTATGTGTATCCATGTAAAAATCAATGTAATCATTAAATTTCGGAGAAAATAAAATGTGAAAAATTCATGCTTTTTTTAAGTTTTATTTAGTGTTACGATCTGTATCTAATTAATAGGTACTATATCTCAGGGCTAAGATCTTTTGTCTAGCAGCAGATATTATGTTCATTACTTACTGATAAACAAATATATTTATATGACATTTACAGAAAGACATCGATGACGTGCACTTAGACTCCACAGTACTAAGGGAAAAGTGCATGCTTGCTGAAAAACATCAAGATGATCTCAAATATAGGTAAGAATGAACATTTTGAATAATTTCTGTTTTGTGATTCGTCAAAATAATCTGCCAAAAGGAAAATTGTATAGTGAAATATCAGAAATCTAGCACAAATGGTCACAGGATTTTAATAATTTCCCCCTTATACCTAAGTTTAAAGCGAAATGCGAGAGTTGTCACCCGAACGAGCGCGCCAGCAGTGCTATGTCACTCAAGTGCTTTTCCATTCACATAAACTCAAATTAACTAAATTTTGCGTCACGCAGCGCAGCGTAAGCACGTTTGCATCATCATCAATGGCAGTTAAATGTTTCCAAACCAGTACTCAGCTAGGCAAACAGCATTGTCCATGGCCTTGTGCAGGTCGTAGTAAATTCCCACAGGAGCCCCGCCGAGCATGCTCTAGCGGACCCGGGACTCCGGCAAAGGCAAGGACTGGACCAGGGTGTTTTTAGTCGGTGCAATTCCGACATATCCCCACGCTGTGCCCTCGGCTTGGGTTGAAGTCATTAGATTTTTATCCCGTAGCAAAAAAGAAAAAAATAAACAAAAACACAAAAAAAAAGGTTGTTTTGGATACTGGGCGCGCATTAGTAAGCCATTGTTTTAGGGAAGATGCCACACTCACATGGCTCAGGTGTACTGTAACCCATAACTGATAAAAAACATTTCATTTCTTTATTTTTCATCCACCTCCAGATGTTCCGCCGTGATCCGCCGGCTCCGCGCGTCGGCCACGACGACGCCGGCCGAGCGCGAGCTGCTGGGCGTGCTGCGGCGCTACCAGGCCAGCGGCGCGCGCCTCGCCGACCAGATCCACACGCTGCAGCACCACGCGCAACACAAGACGCACCAGGTAACTTACTAATCGACATGGACTTTACTTGGATCTTGGACTTCTAACGAACCTTGGACTTTATTTAGACCCTGAAATTCGTTGATTCATGAGTTTTTGACAAATCGTTGTTCTGGTAGTACCTTGCATATATTTAACAGAGATTGCTCGGTCATTAGCTTTAAAAAAAAATAACTCCTGAATTTCGTGAAGAGTGTAGACGTGGATTATTTATTGGACCTACTTTTAAAAAGTCCTTGACCTCGTAACACAAATCTCAATTAGACAGTGTTTTTATTAAAATTTCTATGAGTTCAGTTTCTTCCTCACATCTATTATTTTATCTTCTGTGAATGATATGAAAAAATAAAAAATATGCTTTTATACCTATAATACTATCACGCCAGCATGAAATAAAAAAAACCGCATCATAATCGGTCCATTTGTTTAGGAGCTACCATGCCACAAACAGACCGACACCCTTGGGTGTCGCTGGCATCACACAGGTTAATATTATAAAGAAGGAAGATTTGTATTTTTGTATGTTGTGTGTTACAAATAAATTTAAAAACTTATGGACCGATTTCAAAAAATCTTTCTCCAGTATTATGCTACATTATCCCTGATAAACTTAGGATATTATATTGCTGTGCTACACGTACGAACCAAGGACCGTTCGCTAGTATAAGATACTAGCTGTCCCCCGCGACTTTGTCCGCGTATTTTAGTTTAAACGGTTTTTCATTTTTGCAACATTTTTCATTTATGCTCCGCTCCTATTGGTCGTAGCGTGATGTTATATAGCCTATAGCCTTCCTCAATAAACGGACTATCCAATATAAAAATATTTTTTCAATTCGAACCAGTAGTTCCTGAGATTAGCGCGTTCAAACAAACAAACAAACAAACTCTTCAGCTTTATAATATTAGTATAGATAATAAGAGCATATTTTTTGTATTTAATTTCCAGTTGGAGAAATGGCATGAAGAATACAAGAAGAAGGACATTGCTCTCGGCAAGTCTCACAGCGATACTATCTCCTCGATCCTGCAGCAACAGTAAGTTAGCTTTATTTGATAAAAACATTATGTTTTGACAAATGAGTTAGTCATTTCTAGGACCGAATGTCAACTAGGAGAAGCCTATGACAGGCAGTGGACAGGTCTGAGTTAATTGATTGAATAACTCGAGCAGACGCAGACATTAATCTTTACCATTTCATCTTTAAAATCATTTTGTACCAGAAAACTGAGCAGTTTAACAAATATAAATTGTTTGTAATAAGTCGTTACTAATGACATAAATTCGACTGTGCATTTGTTCCACTTTTTTTAAATGACCTTATTCCGAATAGAGAGTATTTAGAATTTTTGTTTTAAATACTTTTATATAAAAGATTGTCTAAGAGACAACGAACATAAATTTTATTTGAGAAATAATTTTGAATTTTTGACAGTTCTTTCATACAAAATCTGTGAGACGTCAATTTTATTCCATGAATAAAAATTATTGTCGATTGAAAAATCAGCCATAAGTCACTCATTTCCTTTAGGTCCACCTCGTTAGGTGATTGTGGGTGCCCTAACAAACTCTTAAAACAAATCAATGCTTTTAAAAACTTCTGGATATTTACAGTTATTGTGTGTTCATTTACAGAACCAGCCAAATATCGACTCTCATTGAAGAAACGAAGTTACTTAAAGACCAACTCAGCATTGTTTAGTTTTTAACTTTAGTATTAATAGGTACCTATTTGTTTATTTTCCTGTCCTGTTGTTTGTTTAAACATTTGATTGTGATTTAATTTCATTTTATCGTCAGAACAAGTATTTTAGTTTAAACTTTTTTTCATTTTGTATCGTTTTTTTTTAATTTAAAACTTGATTAAAAACACTTTTGAGTGCATTAGATGTGGAACTTAAATTTATGATTCGTAAAAAAACGGTTAATTGCTCATTTAAAAATACAAATTGAGAGACACAGATAAAAAAACCCGTAATTTATTCCTGGTTGAAAACCTAGGAAATAATTATAAATCAAATAAATATTGCTTATAACAAATGTTGATTAAATTTGTTTTGATTCCAAATAAAGATTACTTACTGAACAAAAACATTTTTGTTTTAAAAATGCTATCAAATGTATTTTTGTTAAGTTTAATAATTTTACTAGGTAAGACTGGAGGCCGACCCCAACATAGCTTGGAAAAGGCAGAGGAAGAAGAAACAATAAAACATTGTTTTTTTATTAAAATGATATTGAGATTCTATTTAATATAATTTTACATTCAATAGTGAATGTTACTAAAATAGGAAGTTCTTATACTGTATCGTAATTTAGTGTCATAAGACATTAAACATAAAAGTAATCGTTAAGAGCATTATTTAAAACGGTTTACTCACGCATATTCTCGGGATCGCCCGACTAGTTTCAGACTCAATAGGAGTCCCTAATCATGAGCTGACGCGGCGGCGGTGGTGTCGCGTGTCGAACCTAGTCGGGCGATCCCGAGCGTGCGTGAGTAAACCATTTGTGTTAAAGAACTAACTCCTCACGAAAGTTATTACGCAAATATACCATATATATAACAGCATAGTCAAATGGGGGTGTTTAATTTCCACCAATCACGAGCCGGTAGCTTGTCTCTCATTGGTGGAAATTGACAGTTAGGCCTCATGATAGACTAGCGAACCTAGCGGATTTTTACATCGCAAACACCCTTATACAAAACATATAATATAAGCTACCTTATCAAATCTATAGATATAAACTTGCTTTTCGATATTATGCAAAATATGTGGGAGATTCAGTGAAAGATACCATAATTATTTAAAACAAAACGATTTACTCACGTTTATTCTCGGGATCGCCCGACTAGTTTGAGACTCAATAGGAGTCCCTAGTCGGGCGATCCCGAGAATATGCGTGAGTAAACCGTTTTGTTTTAAATAATTATGAATACTCCTCACGAAAGTTATTATACAAAGATACCATACAAAATAGTTAATCTATGACAAACAGCCTAGCCATATATTTTCTTACATATATTTCTAAAAATGTTATGTCTTTATTAATATTAATGTTAAGGCATCTTTTTCATCAATAATAAAGTATCTTTATGTCATAAACAAACTAAGAAATATATCAACAAGCAACACTAACTTGCAATATGCAAAAATATCAGATGTAGACTACATTACGCCACAAAATCAAATACATGGTGTAACGTAACGTAAACTTAATTAACTATTTAAGATAGCTGTCTTTTAACTTTAATCCACATTATCAAAATACACACGCACAAATTAAATTAAACCGCAGTCAAAAATGACTCTTAATAACTAGACATAAAGCTTATATTACTATGACTTAGTTAATTAGGGGTCCCCAGAACATTTTGGAAACCCTTTTCTCGTCTTCACTGCAGAAGAATTCTCTTCCGAGTTTTACGAACTCTTTCTGCGATAGCTTGCCATCCTGGGAAAGAGAAAATATAATTTAATTATGAATTTTAAAACACTGCTGAATAATGAGGTACAAATAAATATAGGCAGATGTCTATGTAAACAAACTACAGTATGGAAAATTCGTCATCCTTCGTCATACGACTATTTCTCATTATAGTTTTTTTTTTCCAAATTCTAAACCTTCAAATAGTCGACCAGACTAAAATCTAGTATTTTGATTAGTTCTTTCCAATGGCAGTATTTTTTTTTTAATAAGAAAATGAATCTCGTATACTCTAAACTATAGCGGCAATAGCCTAATGGTAAGGGTGATGGCCTTGTGACGAGAGGTCGCAGGTTCGAACCCCACCCATTGCATTATTGACGTGAATCCACTTTAGACACAAGCATGTTTAGCATAGTTGGAGGGGTTAACAAGATTGCTAGTAATGTGATTTACAACCACATTGCTAGTAACTTTTTTTTTTAAATCTAATGTTAATTTTGCCTTGGCATTGTATTGGAATTACTTGAAGTCACTGAAGGATGTATTCTTACCCCGTTGACGTCTATGACTGCGAAGGCGACGGCGGCGTGCTCGTTGTCCAGCCCCAAGCACTTGAAGAACAGCTTGAACTCGTGCACCGAGATGTAGCCCGACCTGTCTTTGTCTACCGCCTAAAAATAATCAACTGATTAGTAAACTTCTAGAAATAATAATAATAATAATATTAGCGCACGAGGTTGTCGACATGTGGGAGGTGGACTCAGCAATCATTGTCCCGATAGTCGTGACAGCCAACGGCTTAATAGCCAAGAGCCTCGACCAACACCTTAAGAGGCTCTCGTTAGGCATCTGGGTCAAGGGTTTGATTCAGAAAGCGGTTCTGGACACGGCGCGTATCGTGAGGAAGTTCCTCTCTCTGGAGCCCTAACCACCGGCAGCTTGGACCCTGTTCCCGATGTCGGTTGGAGACTATATTTTATATTTTTAAATGTATATTGTTCTTTTTTTTATCTTGTTTTAATATATATTTAAAAATGTATTTTATATGGTTTAAACTAAATAAAGGAAATAATAATATCTTGGGACAACTCACACACGGCCATCTGATCCCAAACTAGGCAGAGCCTGTATTATGGCAACCAGACAACTGATACATACTTATATATTTTGAAATGCATACATATAGATAAATTAATTAATTACACCCAGACACAGAACAAATGATCATGCTCATCACACAAAGATTTGTCTTGAGTGGGAATCGAACGCACGACCTCCGGCTAAGCAGTCAGGATCACTAACCTCTAGACCAACAAGCCAGTCTTACAATAACAATAACGTCAATAAAGATCTACATGCTCTCATTTCATGCTTTTGAATGTACGAAGGCGATTTTTTTATGGTAACCAATTTAACGGTCTCGGTAAGCGTTGCTCAAACATTGACGGGCCAATATAAAATCTTGTTTTTTTTTTTCACTATTGATACTGACACGGCAAACTAGATAGGTTTGCAGGCCACACTAACACGACAAAAAAATCATGCATTTTCTCCGTCGCAGAAATGCGACACAAGCGGTCAAAAGGTTAATTAAGTCTTCTGCTGTGGCGTTAACTGGGCGTCTGGGGCAAAACAGAAGTTGGCCCGTAGTTTCGGGAACATCTCAGTATGACCTGCATGTGAAATAGTAATTAGTATAATCATATGTTACCTTAAACAAGTATGGTAGCCAGCGATGCGCCTTCTTCTTGAGCGTCTTGTCGTTGAGCACGTGGTGCATGTCCTCCAGGTACTGTTCCACCGTCACGAAGTTGTACGGATCGATCGCGCCCCACTGCTCCTCCCACGTTAACTGGAATATTAAAACAGGTCTAGAATCTTCCATCGACATTTTCTTTAAGTTCTTACAGTATACATGCCCTTTGCGGGGTATAGGCGTCTTCTGGTCCTTAAATGGTAGGTATAAGAACATTTTCATATTAAGATTTGATCGTTTGTCCATTTGGACGTGAAATAACTAAGCTGTGAATCGTAATAACTGTATTAAGTTAGACAAAGTTACTTATAGTGTTGTATCATTCGTTACGTGATTTCTAACACACCATATAATGGAAAATGTCTGTTTTTACAATAAGTGAGCTTCGCCAAAAATATGCGGATGTTTTTTAGGAAATGTGGCTGAATGAAAGTTTACCTTTATCGTTTAAAAAATCATCTAGGACCAACAAGAATCACAAAATGATGATAAAATATTATACCCTTTTTTTGTCGGTTAATATGTCGAGTCGATGTTGACTGGGTATCAAAAGTAAAAATCTATTTAGTACATAAATTAGATAATTAAAAATGTAGACACAAAATTTTTCTTATTTTTTTTGCGTAATCAACAACTTACGATGATCATCGTAAGTTGTTGATTGATACATTGATTTGAAATGTCGCATGACTTCACGTGTACGTTTTGTGTAAATCGGACATTAATAAAGTTTTAGTCAACATCCCTTTTATTAGTGAAAATAACCCATACACGTTTCAATCTATACATAAACAAAACGACACTTAACTTGCTGAGACATGTCACCAAGTTTGATTCCTAACATTAAAGTTCTATTTAAAAAAAATCAGAAAGCAGTACCTTAATAATATCAGTAAACTCTTTCGCCTGCTGGTCGTCCAGATGCCCCAGTGACTTGAACCTCTCGGCGAAGAGCAGGAAGTCGTTGAAGGAGATCAGCCCGTCCTTGTCCACGTCCAAGATGTTGTGTACCGTGCGCATCTTGCGGCGCCAGAACTCTGACTGGAGGAGAAATGGAGAAATTAAAATAAGCAATTGAAATAATTCCATAAAATTCAGATTCAGATCCATTATTCAAATATATAACACGTATTTTTTTCTCATTTTATGCAACTAAAAACTCACGACGGCACCTTGACGGGAAATCTCGCATGACGTCACAATTTCGTGCATTTCACGCAAGAATGACGCCATTAACCCCCACTCCTGAACTGATTTGATTTTGATTCGCTTTACCCACTTACCCCCAAATACTTGAACGCAACTTAAATTTAACACGTTCTTAAATGTCTATTTGTCGCTACTTTACACCTTGAAGTGACAGAGACAGCACGAGACTTAAAACTGATTGACGTTTCAATATTCAGCCGTTAATGTTTTCTTATTTTGATTAAGCAAATAATACATGTCTACATTTATTTATTTTCTGATCGACTAATTAGGTTTTTACTTTTCATACCCAGTAATCTACCCCACTTAGAAAAAAATAATTCTTATTAAACTTGTATTCCAACTAAAAAAATAAATAAAAAGGTTGACTATGCTTTTATCGGCCCGCGAAGACAGACGAGGACATTATCCGTGTCCATATTGTTTGTTTGGTGTCAACTTACTCTATCATACCCCTTGCACTCCGTATCAGAATCGGAGTCAGAATCGCTGTCTTTCCTCCGGTCCTCCTCTGGTCTGCCGTGGTGCTTGCTGTACCGCCTCAGAGCCGCTCTCGGCCGCTGCAGCTCTCGCTCGCTCTCCAGGTAGCACACGCTGCCCGTACATGATGGTTTGGAGTGGATTAACTGGAAATAAAGAAGTGACACTTTAGTTTATGATAACCTAATAAGTAGGTATACAAAGAAATGAAAAAGATATTTTTGTAACCATTAAAAAAATAGCTCTACTGGAGCGACGATGAAATATCCGTATACCAAAGCACGGAAATATTAAAAATTGACAATGCATAATTTGTACTCTTTTCATACTCTTTTGCTTATTATATTCAAAATGGAACATATATTCTAATCCAATGCCCTTACTCTTCAATCAATTTGCTTTCCAATACAATGCCAATGCAAAATTAATATTAGTTAAGAGGACACGTGATTCAGTTTTATTAAAAAAAAAACTATCTTTGGAAGGAAATAACTGGAAACTAAACATTTACAGTATTTTTTGCTCTGTGTTATTTGGATGCCTGCTAAATGAATCCCATTTTTGCATTGGTATTGTATTTAAATTGAAAATCATTCGAGATTCCCTAGTCTTAAGAAAAAACTAATTTATTTTATTCATATACGATTCTAGCAATAGACCTACGTTTTCCTAAAAGTAAGTAAGTAGTGTGTTTGTTTACTGTAATTTCTTATCACAAAAACATTAAACTGAATGATCTGATCAACACCTAAACCCCACAAAATTAAGACCATATCAATCTACAAATTCATTACTAAAATTAGCTTTAACATCAATAAAGATAATATACGCTGGAGATAACACTTTACTTGCAAACCTACTATAGTATGTCATGTATGTATGTGACAGTCGAGTGCATTGACCGCATTATGCAGGCCGTCTGCGCAAGCGCAACTCGCATACGACATGCCATTTGCCCTTATTATCGATTATGAGAATAATGAGATTAAAAATAACAGTATTTCTTTTAAGTAGCAGTTTTAACGTATAACTTGTAAGTGTAGTCAAAGAGAGAGATATGCTTGTGTGAGCGCAATAAATGTAGCCCTCATGTGTAGGTACTAAAACTCACTCAAAACTAAAAGCCAACCTATGATTATGATAAACCCTTGAAGAACTATAAACATGATGAGTTTCAAGTTTAAACAGCTCTGCGCCGCCGCCGCAGCGCCGCCATTCATGCTTAACTTGGCGTAACTTACACACAGACAAACACATTTCTATAAATAATCGTCAAGGCTATTGCAACTTAATGCAAGTACGATGGACATCTACACAGTACAGTTGCTTGTTTAAAGGTGTGGCGAACATAACCTTTTCAATTGTTATCTATAAATGCGTATAGCTGACATTTCATATGCCTGGCAAGACAAGCAAGTATTAATCAAGAAGTTATCTAAGTAGGTACGTAATATTGCCCAAAGAAACCTGTAATTTATCAAGCATGAATCCCAAGGTTAATAAAATAATAATTCTAAACGCAAAATAGTCTCAGATCCTCGAAAAAATATTTATCTGCAATGCCGACGTAATTTTTGCAATAAATAGGACTGGTAAATTTGTTTGCGCATGATTATTTTAGTTTGTCTGTTACTATATAAGTCGTCTGTTTCCCTTTTAAGTTAAGAAATACAAATATGAAACTGTTATTATAATGCTTTCTAAGGTTTACGCAAATGTCAGACACAAGACATTGAAATAAATCTATTTGTTAAACGATTCTATCGCGGTTTATTTAGATTTTAATTCCCGACGTTTCGATGCCTTTGCAGGTGTCATAGTCACGGGCAATAGAGTCCTTTTTAAAGGTAGTTTTATTTCAAAGCTGTTATTAAATAAATCCTGGTGTTGGACAAAGAATCAAATGTCGACGAACCCAATTTGCAGCAATCACACGGTCGAAACAATTGGTATCAATCAAATAAATCTGCGTCAAATATAGTTTAGGTGTTAACTTGTGTCTTGTTACCCCGATCACCTTTTCAATTTATTCAATCGTCGCCTGGAAATCTCTTTCGTATAGTCTTCTTTTCGTAGCGAAAGTTTTTCGCTTTTTAGGGTTACGTACCCCTAAGAGTACCAACGGAACCCTATCACTACAAGAATAAAAATAAATTCGTATTTATTCTTGTCCTATTACTAAGTCCGTACGTCTCTCTGTCTCTCACCGGCCTGCATTTTATGAACCTAGAGAGTGAAACTTTTCATTGTGTGTATTTCTGTGTTGCCGCTATAACAACAAATAATAAAAATAAATTAAAGGGGACTTCATAAGACGGTACGGGACCCTGCATGCGCGAGTCCGACTCGCACTTGGACGGTTTTTTGTTTTACTAAATTTATTAAATAAAACATCAAGTTACAAATTCAGTATTTCATTATACAGCAACAAGAAGGTAATAATAATACGGAATAGTATATCAACGCAAAGTTATCTTGAAAATCTTGAGGTCATGAAGGTGATCAATATTTACCAATTCTCTTGGCAACAAAGGGAGTAAAATAGTTTTCCTGTTTACATGTATTTATACATTTCGATAATTATTGGTCTAGTTGTTAAGTTATCATTTAATTATATAATTAGAGGGCACGCCTTATATTTATTTCTTCCTATGTATAAGGAACAAGAGGTTTTGTTGTTTAATTCTTATTCGTTATCTAGGCTGATTAATAAAGTTTTTATAAACATGGAAAAATTTGGTACGTAAGTATCGTTCTTTGTTAGCGATTATGTCAAGACATCCCGTCAAATAAGAAACTCATCTGTGGGTTCATCATATAATTGGTCCAGCAGGGTTATTCGCTATGGCGGTTGTCAACTAAAGCGATAATTGATTTATAAAAAACACTTTGAAACACACAAATTTTGTATCGTCTAACGTCGATGACCAACTAGATCTACTACGACGTAGTTAGTCGCCGACGTTAGCCGATACTGAATTAGCGTTTTTACCGCTATTTTTATCCAGTAAACATCGCTTGGGTTGGCAACTGGAGATAGCAAATAAGCCTGCAGGCTAAGACAATACAATTACACATTGAGCGGTACCTATGAACCGCATAAATTGGTGATCAAACAAAATTCTTACACATTTGCGTTTCTTTTCACACTGATGTAATTTTGGAATTGGTAAAATATTTCAACACAATTTTTTTCTGAACTTCAAACTACTTACTTACTTAGTAAGTAGCTGATTCTAGGATGATTGACAATAACTACAGTGCCACATGATGATAGATACATCTTCCGGCGACCTCAAAATGCAACGATTTGCGAATTAGTTCACGGACAGTCGATCAGTCAGTGACACTTTATATAAATCGCTGCCGAGGGGTCGTGAATGGCACACGTGAGCTATTACCTCAGATAGCCTGGTAGATCAGGATTTATTCAAATGACACAGTATGATTTATGCATTTTCTAGTGTTATGTAGGTCCAAAAAAGAAATTTGCCTGTTATGCCCGAACGGGGCGGTGGTATGGTGAAATTTATTATGAGCCTATATCTTAAGTCACTTCAGGAATATAAAGAATAGGTATCTATAATATCTTGGGACAACTCACACACGGCCATCTGAACCCAAAATAGGCAGAGCCTGTATTATGACAACCAGACTAATAAACATACCTATATATTTCTAAATACATACACATTATAGATAAATTACACCCAGACACAAAACAAACGATCGTGCTCATCACACAAAGATTTGTCCTGGGTGGGAATCGAACCCACGAACGCCGGTTTAGCAGTCAGGGTCACTAACCACAAGACCAACAGGCCCGTCAGAACTAGTCATATATTTTTTTACGTCAGTAGGTAAGTAGTTCTAGCTAGACTCCTTTGATAGCAATCGGTACAGAACAGCCCTAAGCAGAGAGATATGGAGGGAGGATAGAGATACCTTTGCCCTGCAGTGAGACAGAAATGGTTATTAAAAAAAAAAAAAGTAGTTTAATTACTATTTTCCTTAGTAGGGTTCGGTTTCCATTCTTAGCAGATACAGCCACTATTCTACATGAAGTGACTATGTGACCCACATCCCTACTGAAAAAGTTTATTTTGTTAAAACTGGACCTGTCTTAATATTATGTTGCCGACTATTATAACAAAGAATTTAAAGGTCCAGAATAAAGTTAACAAGTGTAATTTGTATGCGTTGCAGTTGTATAGTAACTCTAAATGCCAACAGTTACGATAATTAAACGAATGGAGCACGGGCTTGGCCAGTCAAACCTGTTCCATAGGGAAGCCATCAGGTAGCACGGCCCTTTTTAAAGAATTTAGTTTTTTTTATACGAGGATGAAATGATGATTAGGGACTCCTATTGAGTCTGAAACTAATCGGGCGATCCCAAGAATATAGGTAAGTAAACCGTTTTGTTTTAAAAAAATAAGGATGATAAAATTTGAGATAATGCGGGTAGGGGTATATAACATAAAAATTAATTGACGGCCCTTAACGGGGATAGATATTAAGTTTCCTATTAGTTTATGCAATCCATCGGGACTGTTACAAGATTTTGCTTTTTTATGTCCGAATAAACCCTACACCTATGTCTTAACACACGTAAGAGCAAATGCTAGTGGTACAATATGAGACAATTAATATTAAGAATAGGTACCACTTAGAATAATAACGCATTTCTGTAGTCTTGAATATAAGGAACCAGGCATAACAAGTACCAAAAATAAGTCACTCAAAAACCATTTCAACATAAATTTCTCCACACCAAGTTTGCCAATACCACAGCGCTGATAAGCCCTTCGCCCACAACAGGGCCTCACCGATTCTCCACTGATCTAAAGGTCGACGACCCACTCCCACTATACGTGTAGTAACAGCAGTTATGCAATAGAAGTCATGCAAGTGTCTATGTTGGTATTGAGACAGTGTTATGTTAAAGATTGCTTCTTATTTAAGTAACGATTCAGCCATTTTAGTCAGAGAAAAAGTGATGGAGTAAGAGAGAAAAGAAATAAATGCAATGTTGAATTAAATATGAAGTTGATTTCCCTATATTTACAAAAGCCGTCCAAGTGCGAGTTGGACTCGCGCATGAAGGGTTCCGTACCATTTTATGGAGCCACCTTTATTTTTTTTATTATTTGTTATAGCAACACAAATACACACTCTGCAGCGCGCTGACAGACAGAAAGACGGACGGACGGACAGCGGAGGCTTAGTATTAAGGTCCTGTTGGCGCCCTTCGGGTACGGAAATCTAAAAATATACTATGCTTTTGTTTGTGTCGGTACTAATTGTCTTTTATCAGGCCCGTGATATTCTGTAAAAGTACTATTAAGTGAAAGAATATTTTGTGAAACAGAGTACTGTTCAAAATTCATCTCTTTGATTTAACCTACTGTACTCAGTAGTTTAAAAGATATGAATTTTGATAACGTGATTTTAATATCAGCTCGTAATGTGCCTTATCAATAAATAGAAATACTTAGATGTTTAATTCGTTGAAAGATACAAGGAACAGTTTTCTACTGGAACGCCACATTAAGTATAATTGATGTTATCAATTAAAAGAAATAGGTCATTGTAAGTGTAACACAATGACTATCAAATTATCGTAACTTTATGTTGAAATAACTTGTGGACGCTGACAACTATTTCTGTTGTAGCACATCTGATAGAAAGTTAGAAGTATATTTATTTTTATTGTTACACCTACAGCTACACCGCATTGCTTAAACTTTCTTACTCTAATCCATGCACAGGTTGTCTGGAAGAGATCACAATTAGTGATATGACCGCCCATTGTGCCCACTACTTACATTGTTCTGCTGTTAACTTGTTTCTGATGATCATGCTCATCAATTGGCGTGATGACTTATACTATTCTGCTATCCCACGCATCATGATTCCAAGAAAATATTGCACTCTAAAGCTGAGCTTACCGTTAACTTTAAAGCTGTTTTTATTAACCGACGAAAAAGAGGTAGGTAATACGATACACCTGTGTTTATAATTCTGTGTTCATAATTATAACTAAGACTAGCTTTAGCCAGCGGCTCCGCCCACGTAGATGTTCAGTGTTTAAGCTAACTATATGCCAAATTTTATCAAAATCTGGTATGTGTTTTAACCGTGAAAGCCTAACAGAGAGACAGACAGTTACTTTCGCATCTATAATAGGTATTATATGGATGAAAAATGGATAATAAATGGACATTATAGAAGTACCTATGGATAGCTGAAACAGCTTGAAATGTATTACCTCTTAAAATTGGTCGGGGCTTTTTGAAGTATAACTTCTTTACGCACGCTTGACTTGGGAGTAAGCTGGTGATGACGAATGCGTGACAAGAGCGTTACGAAATGTGTGATCGGGCGAGGCGAACGAAAGTTGAGAGGGAGATACAAGTTAGTGAAGATAGAAAGAGAGAGAGTTACGTTTTGTATATTACTGTAGGCCCTACAGTAATATCTATCTAGGGGTGCGAGCACACATTTTTTTCTCTCTTTCTCTTATAGCCAGTCACATTTCGTATATAAAGAAGTTTTTATTAATTATTCTATTTTGCATGTCCTAGTTATGCGGTGTTTTCAATGGTTGATTAACGACCAGACGTATTTACAAACAACGTAGCTCGTATCTTTTATTTTGATACCAGTATCCGTTGTGTGTCCTTGCGAAGGGCCAAACTAAGTACCTTTATCGTTCATAACAATATTATTATGTTAACGATTGTTTATACGAAAAATGACCTCGCTCACGTAGGCCACTGACCACAAACAAACAACATTAAATCAAGGTTGTTAAATAATAAGTCTTCAAGTAATTAATGGTGGTTAATGATTGGTCCAATTTACATTTATTTTCTTATATTTATTAGATCATTGTGGCGACCTAGCGGTTGAATGAGCGGTGCATCATATAAAGTTGCAGTTTCGATTCCAGGACAATGTGACTTTTTCAAAGTTAACTATGTATTGATAATTTATTTTTGATTTTCTATAGAGTCCTGAGATATCAGTGATTAACGTAGAACAGTTTTTAAATACCCTATTCGCCAACCCGCAAGTGAGCAAGCGTAGAATTCAATGATAGTTATTACTTTTTATGATGTTTACAAGCTGTTTCCCCCAGCTCCGTCCGCGTAGATGTCGGTTATCGGCCAAAAGTAGCCTATGTCTTTTCTCAGGCTCTGGACTATCTGTCTACTAAATTTCATTTAAATCGGTTCAGTAGTTTTGGCGTGAAAGCGCGACAGGCAGACAGAGATTCTTTCGCATTTATAGTATTAGTAAGGATTTCTGTTTATGACGAGGGTTTTGCCCAAAAGTGGGACAATTACAGGCCGGTAATGTAATATAACTGTACTGTAATAAATTATACATAATATGTATAAGTTAACACTTACCCTTGTAATCCAGGTGAACATTGAACCCAATGAGATAAACTAATAAACTAAAAAAAACTAATTTAAGATAATAAACCAAACTGACCCACAATCAATAGCTAAACGTTTACAGGATTATCGCACTTATTGCTTAGTATATAAGAATGATTGTTGAAAGCAGTTAGAGTTACTAAGAGGCATTGAAAGATAATAGGTTATCAGTAATGCATTTTAGTGTCAATAATGTTTTAGATACTTTATGTGGTGTAAATAAAATGATATTATTTTATTTTTGGTTTGAAATTTGTCAAATTCCTATTTTGTAACCATGTACCTACCTCCTTGTTAAAAATACTGTTAGAAATATACGTTTAGAAATAGGTGGTAGGTAGGTACCTAAGTACAGGCCAGAAAAAAAAGTATACGGAGCCATCACTCATAGAATAAATAAGAAAAAAAAAGAATGTGCATAAAAAAGGTGATCTAAAACTACATTTTCAATGCATAATATTACGAAGAATAAATGCGTTTTATTGCTCCAAGCTGCATTGAAATTATGGATTTTTTACAAAAAAATAATCACAAGTATTTCTCTGGATTTTAGAAGTACCTACTTACATACTTAAATTTGAAAGTAGACGCGAACATAATTGCCGGAAAAAGCCAGTTATGTAATTATAATAATTAAGTTATTGTAAATGAGTTTATTTTTTGAAGAAAGATAAACAGGTCTACAAAACTCGAAGTTATGGAGCCACATTCATCAGATCCTCGAGTTACCAGAGTTATTGTTTATCGTTACAATAATACTACTAGTTACTACCTACTAAATTAGAAAATAATTGACTAATTTATTTCAGATTTACCATAATGGATAAATTAATTATTAAACAAATAAGTACTTAATTGTTTTAAGTTAAAATAATGGGTTTTCGCCTGTATTTTATAAAACACTAGCTGTCCCCCGCGACTTTGTTCGCGTGTTTTAGTTTCAACGGTTTTTCATTTTTGCAACATTTTTCATTTATGCTCCGCTCCTATTAGTCGTAGCGTGATGTTATATAGCCTATAACCTTCCTCAATAAACGGACTATCCAACACAAAAAGAATTATTCAATTCGAACCAGTAGTTCCTGAGATTAGCGCGTTCAAACAAACAAACAAACAAACAAACAAACAAACAAACTCTTCAGCTTTATAATATTAGTATAGATAATAAACAATTTATGTGAGAAAATTAATATGCTAGCTTGACCCTTCGAACCATAATGAAAACTCAGCAGGCAGGTTATCTGTGCCTACCTTCATTTATTGCCGAAATCCATCCATGCTTCCATACTTACTCATATTTTGAATGCGAAAGTAACTAAGTAACTTTGTCTATCTGAGACGTTTAAGCGGCTAAACCGCTAAACCGATTTTGATGAAATTTGTTTCAATAATTTCAAGAAAGGACAGGCTACTTTTTGCCGCGTGACTGACATCCACGCGGACAGAGGCGCGGTGATAAGCTAGTAATAATATATAATAAACAGAAAAAAACATCCCTAAAGATTATTCAGGAATTTTAGTTATGTATATGTGTCGCTATTTTAAATTTATAATATAAAAATATTAAATATTAAATATAAAATCTTAAATTCGTAAATATGTAGGTAGGTTAAATAGTAAAATTTTCGTTTTAACTTTCATTATGACTGGCAAAATGGTCTACAAATAAATGCTACAAGTTTCTGTGTGTTTATTAACGATTGTTGAAGTAATTTATTATACTTAGATAACTTAGATTGCAGTCGTAGGTAACTACTGGTATTTGAAGGCTGTTATGAGAAGTCGTAATACTATGGTTAATACGTTTATAAATTTATTTACTTATAATTAATTAAAAAAATAAAATTAAAGAGAAATTTCTGGATGCCAAATCAATAATTAAGTACCTACTTATCCTGTATTTTTTACTAAATATAGGTACAAACTTGAATAAAAATTGATTTAAATCTATACTTTCTATACCTACTTAATATATAAAGCTGAAGAGTTTGTTTGTTTGAACGCGCTAATCTCAGGAACTACTGGTCCGATTTGAAAAATTCTTTAAGTGTTGGTTAGCCCATTTATTGAGGAAGGCTATATGCTATATAACATTACGCTGCGACCAAAAGGAGCGGAGCATAAATGAAAAATGTTGCAAAAATGAAAAACCGTTGAAACTAAAACACGCGGGCAAAGTCGCGGGGGACAGCTAGTTTAGATATAACACAGTAAATTGTCGTTAAGTACTCATAGACATGGTGTTAAAGACCTGTTAACTTTAACGAAGTTACGCTCTATGCTCCAAGAATGCATCGGCCATGAAATGCCAACGACACTTCACCAAACCAACTTGTAATATAAACAACTTAATTAATTTAATTATTTACTTACTTTAAATTGTTTTGGTGCACTGGTCACAGACAATACAGCTGCATTTCTCTCGAAATTAATAACCGTTCTCAATCCAAATCTCACAACAGGTAAAGCCATGTTGATTTCAGTTCTTTTTTTTTTTAATTCACGTACACAAACTATTATTTTTTCCAATAAATTATTTCGACATCTCCGAACACATTAGCAAACGCGCGCGATGCACTTCTCGATAACTATTGGACTGATTCGAGTTTGGAACGCGTGTTCGGTTATATTCGTGTCCCTTCGGAGGAGAAAGGGAGAGGGGTGTTTATGTCGGCTACATGTCCCTTGTGTTTAGGGCCTATGACCTTACAGCAGAACAGCGCTCTTTAATAATTATTATATATTATGTTTGCCTCAAAGTAAGAAGTCGTGTCGTATCAATCTACGTGGTGCTAGTGGTTTCAAGATACTTCGAAGGTTTTAATTATTAGTAATTTTCCGTGGGTACATGTCAGTTTTACGGAAAAAATTAAACCATGTCTTTTGTTGGGGATAAATAAATAATACATACACAGATACATATACAGGCGTATTTACCTAGACCAGTCTTCTTCCCTTCTCCAGCTCTACCACCAATCTAAACGACGTCTGAATTTAAAAATAAATAATTAGGTTCTTAACAATACTCAATACTTTTATTTGCATTCATAAGGGGTACATCAGGACTTAAATATAATACCTATGTATCTCCATAAAAAGTTACATCAAAATTAGTTCAACAGAGTTACTTCGGCAGATAAAATAATATAATTAAACAGGTAGTATGACTGGTTTTCTTTTTCAGTCAGGCCAGTCAGGCATCTTGGAAAGATTTTGGCCTGTATTCCTTAATTCGAAAAAAAGTAAATCGTATTTAAAATCCATATCTGCTTATAACAATCAATCGACAAAAAAAAACTCTGCAGCGGCTTTAAAGTCAAAACTTGTAAACAAATACTTTCGTCGTAGTAACAAGTAAAACAAGGTATTATGAACTCTAATGCTATGTATTAAGGGTGAATTGTGTGGGACGCTGTAGCTAAACGTAGATCTGTCAATCACAATAGATAAGATAGTAGGAAGCAGACGGTTAGTACTTAGTAGTACAATATTAGGGAGATATGATTATACCGTGTTCACACGTAGCAAAGTTTAAAGAAATAGTTCCTCAAGTACCTACATTTTATAATATAAGTAACTAGATGTTGCTCGCGGCTCCTCTCGCTTGGGTGTCTGTTTTTGCGGCAAAAAGTAGCCCAAGACCTTTCTCAGGATCCAAGCTAACCCCATACCAAGTTTCATTAAGATTGATTCCGAGAAAAACAGACAGTCACTCTCGCATTTATAATATTACTTAGTATTAACTAAAAACTTAACATCCATATTGTTAAATTTCTGGAAAAATACCGAAAAGTCAAAAAAAAATGATTCATAGGTACTGATGGAAAACTACAATCTGGACTGAAAACCATTGGAATGAATTGTGAATCACATTGGAAGTAAATATACTTTTCCAATCGTGGCTAGATTTAATGAAATCTGGCCAAAATGCTGGATGAAATTCGGTATGGTATTCACCCCATAAGAATTTCTGCTTGGATCCTTGCATAGGTTACTTTTAACCGACACCCACGCGGGCGGTGCCGCAGGCAACAGTTAGTATTATAGGTATAAAGGGCAATATAACGTGGCAATGCCGCCAGTCTTTTGGGTACACTTCCAGTCGACAGCGATGGGGGTGAATTTTTCCACGTTATCACTTAAGAATTTAGTTTTGTTTTAAGTGTATATATAGGATGCTAAAAATACTCAAAAATCAAAATCAAAATCAAAAACTCATTTATTCCAACTAGGCTACAAAGTAGCACTTTCAGAACGTCAATACAATGGACAGCACCCTGATTCGCCCACCCTTCACTAATATCAGATGTACAGGTACTTAGGTACTTTGCTTTAGCTTCACCTAAGGTTCGACTTTAGGAGATTTTCATCTTAAAAGAAGGTTTAAAGACATAGTTGGCGTCAGTCATCCGAACGCGGCCTTATTCCTTGTCACCGGCCCTACGCATTTGTCCACACGTAGGCCAAACTATTGCAACAAATGTTAATTACTGTCTCCATCATTAATTACCTAATTATTATTGTTGTTATTACGATAACGATAGATTTTAGTTTTCATTAAGTATTTAATTAGTATGTTATTAGTGGTCTCTTTAACGTGGGTTCACTCACGTAAGCACTTGTCAAGTTTAAGATGTTGATTGATGATCTCATTTAAGAACATGTTCGTTTCTTTCGGTCATGGTCATGTAGCTGTATATGTTACCCGTCACGCCGGGAGAATTCGCATCTACCCTTATTTTTACTGTAGTGAGCAAAAAGATAAAACTGTATCTAACTAACTTAAGTAATTATGTTCGTAAATACATAGTTTTTATTACTTCAGACTCCTTGTAACGCGGGAGGTTAAAAAAACATTTGTAGATCACACAAAAGTTTGCCCTGAGTAGAGATCAAACCGACAGCGCGCTACGCAGTGGCAGTTGGGGTGGCGTGGGGTGTCCCGCAGGGTTAATTGCTATTTGCGCAGAGAATGCGCTTGCGATCCCACGACTCCGGCCAAGAGCAGAGACGGGACCGGGGTGTTTTTAGTCAGTCAAAGCCTGACATATCCTCACGACGTGCCTTCGGCGTGGGTTAAAGACATAAACTTTTCACACCGAAAAAGAAAAAAGAATGGTTAATTGCTAAAATACAAATTTAAACACTGTGAAAATACAAATTTAGTATTGCCTAACGTCGATGACTAACTACTTATATCTAAGTACTACAACGTAGGTACTTGGTCACCGACGTTAGCCGATTCTAAATTTGCATTTCAATAGTTATTTTTATCCAGTGTACATCACTTGGGTTGTCAACTGGAGACAGCAAATAAGCGTACCTACTAGACTGTGTGTGGACAGTTTAGTGACCAAATCAGCTCTTCGTGTATTTATTATACTAGGTATTATCATCTACTAGCTTACACTCCCGTACATTTCGATTATTGCGACATAAAGTAGTTATGACCTTTCTTCTAGTTCAAGCTAACTTTATACCAAATTTCATAAAAATCAGCTAAGTGGGTTAGCCGAAAAAGCTTTACAGACAGACAGAAAGACATAGTTATATTCACATTTATAATATTATATTAGGTAGTAGGTGTGTCTTTAAAAATATGTTGTCAAAATCATCATAAATGTACCTACTTGCTATCACTTAAGGGTAGAAGACACCCAAATAAAGCTCAAACAATTAAATACTTACCTTATTCTTTTAACAATAAAGTATTTTTTTCAGTACTCTTAGAAAATCTTCTACTTGTAAAATCATCTAAACGTAACAGTGTCATCGACCTTAAAACCTCGCTTCAATAGAACACGCAATCGGCCTATAGACACCAGTTATGTAAACTACGAGCGATTATATACTGTAACACAAGGATTTAAGGTTAAATATTGTTAGAATCATTGTGTTGTTCGTACAAGAGATTATGTACCCTAATCCAAGAGTGTAAGATTGGATTTTAAATTATATTTGCGTGTAAAAATTGTTTTTGTTACCGTACGATTACCGTGATTTTAGATTGTAGCACTTCGCACTAAACAGTAACTCAATTAAGAAACAATAAATATTTACAGTTAATGCTAATTAGTTTGTGTAAATAAATGCAAAATTAATGATGTTGACTAAAACATTGTGTTGTTTTGTTACAAATGGTAAATAAGTAGCGATGATTTTGGTCGCTTTGTATGAGCTCCATTAAGGTTATAAGATAGTGTTATAGGTATTAAATTCAACAATAAAAGCATATTATAAATTATTTGATTTCATCTAGCTGATTTTAAGGAATATCTACATCTCATTAGTCGTGTACTGATTGAGCGAGCAGCCGCGCGAGGCAGCCTCGCGAGGCTGCCTCGCGCGGCATGCGTACTGCGGCAAATGTTCTAGGCTGCCTCGCGAAGCCGCTCGCTTGGTCAGTACGCGGCTATTAAATATTTTATAAAGTTTACTAGCAATGTGGGTGGAATCCACATTACTAGCAATATTGTTAACCCATGCAACTAAGCTAAATATGCTTGTGTCTGGAATGGGTTCACGTCAATAGTGCAATGGGTGGGGTTCGAGCCTGCAACCTCTCGATCACAAGGCCGTCACCCTAACCATTAGGTTTTTGCGGCTTTAAATAGAATATAGAGAGGTAGTTCGTATATACGAACCTATTTAATTGTATACTTTATAAATTCGTAAAACAAAAAATACCAACCAACCCTTTTATAGTTTTGGGGGAAAAAATCAAAGAGAAATCTAACGCATAACTAATTAGTTATATACAAATATTTATTAACGTTACATAAAACCTTACATACATTTTCATTTACATGCATAACAAAAAGCGGATCCCAGATCAATAATTACTTCATAAATATACAAAATTAAAAGGTTTTTTTATTTATTATACGATCCCGCACTAAGGAATTTAATCGATGTGTCGCGGGAGATTTACATACATTCAAATCGCGTGCACCTATTATACCATTCGGCACCAAAGCAAGGTTAAAGACAACCTTGTATTTTATACAATGAATTTTTACGTTTTAAATTTAGTTTTTTTTCTGATTCTGCTATTACAAATGAAAAGCATTAACTACAATTATATTAAAACATAATTTCTTAATAAATTACTTAAATACATTGTACATAATTTATTTTGATAAAGGTATTTAATGCAAAGTTATAAAAATCATAACAATATGCCTTTAACCACAGAATAATTAATAGTACTACGTACAGAAGGTTCATTTCGCGACATAATATATAAATAGCGACTCTAGCTGCGACGAAATAAAGTGCAATTCAGCTTATTTGCACATTGCAGCTCTCTTCTACCGCGTAACTCTGTCTGGCGCAGATGAAACGTCTGTCACAACTACCATGTTTAAATCCAGAGAAATTATTTTTGGAGAGCCTCAAAATGCTCGGCAAATATATAATTGTGTTCTTAAATCTTTAGTTGTAACCCCAAAATCAACTAAACTTTACATAGCATGGGTTTTTGAAACTTAACACATACACACCCAAAGATTATAAATATAAATAAAGGAAATCTCATAATTTATCCGAAACGAGGATGCTGAATGCATTCTATATTTTTACAATTTATTTTTATTGTAATCATGTAGGCTTTTATACTTCCAACTCTTTATAATTATGTTTTTCAGGTCCATAAATATATCCACATTCCAAAGATATCTTTTTTTTTTTTTTCAATTTATTTTATACACAATGATATTATACACAAGATATGTTACTTTCATAGTTAGCGACATTTAAAATTTGATTGTGCTGGTATATCAAAATGTTGTCAAGTTCCACTAATGAATAGTACAAAAGATAGGATAAGCATGTGAGTAAAAAAGATAACATTCATTAAAAAAAAACCATTTTCGTGTCCTCAAAATGCTAGTGCTATCAACATATCTGCCTCATTCTTATATATAATATCATTGGTCTTACATATTCATTATATTCATTCAGCTTATTACTTATTGCTACCTTATTGAATATATACTAAGTTTTATGCTTTCTTATACTCAATCCTTTCCACCTTGACCTCATCACCGAGGAGTTTGTAGACGTATGTGACGACTGTCGAGCTCTGGATGTCCATCAACACAAATGATGGAGTGGCATTCCTGTAACAAATGTAATGGTTTTTTATTTAAATAGCTTTTTCCCGAGGCTACGCCCGCTTGGATGTCAGATGTCCTTTGAGGATAAGGTAACTGCGTATCAAAATTTTATCAAAATCGGTTGTGTAGTTTAGCCTTAAAAGCGTAACAGACAGTTACTTCCACATTAATTATGCATATTAATTTACCACCAAACTAATCATATCAACGAAGATACCTGAAGAGAGGACTGTAAGCCCCAGTAGCAGATCCCGGATTGATGTAAAACTTGTTCTCATGCTCGTATGCCTCAAACCGATGTGTATGACCGGATATCAGTATGTCCACATCTAGCTGCCTTTGGACGAGAGCAAGAGACTCCTCATCACCCCACGGCACTACCTGGTGACCATGGATAAGACCGATACGGAATTGGCCTACGGTTATCACCTTCTGTTCAGGGTATGCTGAATTCTGAAATGGTAAAAAGTAATTTGATTAACTTTACTGTTTGTTCATTTCTTTTAGGTGATATTTAACAATATAGATGCAAAATCCTGAGTTTTATTACTCTTTAATTCCGAAGTAGATTTTTTATTTTACTTAAAACGCTGTTAAACA
The DNA here is from genome assembly GCA_932294365.1 of Diachrysia chrysitis. Taxonomy (NCBI): domain Eukaryota; kingdom Metazoa; phylum Arthropoda; class Insecta; order Lepidoptera; family Noctuidae; genus Diachrysia; species Diachrysia chrysitis. The sequence continues at coordinate 10,495,335 of OW028660.1, read as the reverse complement.
ATGTTTACACTTGATAATCCCTGACTGTAAATAAGTTAATTCAATTTAATATGTAGTTATCTTCATTTAATATGTCTGTAGCGACTTAGTAACGCGATTTGCAGAGTTGCATTTTTGTTGAATAAGGAGAGCGCGAGCGGACGGCTCGGTAGTCGTCTACAGTACACCGCCCTGCCTCAACGCACACATAGTACGTAGTTAGTTATAACAAAGTATTGTGGAACCCAAAATATAAGATTCTTATTTATTGAGTTACATTTATTTGAATCACTTTGAAGTATCCCGGACACGCACAAAATGTCTAACAATAGTTTTAACATTAAAAACAGTAAAAGTTTTTTATTATTCTTATTATCTTTTAGGTCAATAAGAGATAATAAGAAAAAGGTTACTAATGATCCTAAATAACACAAACCTCATCAAAGTCACCCCTAACAACATGAACATCACTGGCTAACGTCTTCAGATAATCATAAGACTCTTTAGTACATAGGTTGCCGGTACATAGTATGTGCTGTATCCTCCCTGGTAACAGGAGCTTCTTGAACTTTGGTGGCAAGCTGCTGCAACGGTGCGGTATGTGGAGGTCTCCGAGAACTAGGACCAGCTGTAAATGTGATATTAGAAATTAGTAGAGTGAAATGTATTTTTGTAGGAATTTTTCTGTGGCTATAATTAGTTTGTATTTACTGAAATTTAATCATTAAAATCATCAATCCAACCCTCTAAGTTCATGCAATCCAATTGAATAATATTTCATGACAAACTTGTTTGATTTCAATCAAATTGCATGAACTAGGGTTGGATTGATGATTATAATAATAATTATAATTCTGTAAATACAAATTACAGCTGCGAATTGTATTTTGTTCAAAATACACCATAAAACTGACCAGTAATTGCAAAAAACGAAAGAAAATTTAAATTTCGTAAGCTACCCTGACGCTTCCACCTTAAATTGTATTGTTATAGTGACAGACTGGCCACGCGATGTTTGGTATGGAGATAAAAGGGTTAGGTCATATTTAGTTATGAATCTTTTCAATTTTAAAGTGTTATAAATATATGATTAATAGGAGCAGAGAGTACTGGTACGTGTAGTGATCATCTACAAGTCAAAATAAACTCAGTGCCATATTCGAACAGTCCAGGTGTTTGCTATGGGCTAAATAACTCAAAATTTATAGATCTAATTCAAATAAAAAATATTTACATTCAGAAAGTAAAAGAATTAATTCACTGATCAAAATAGTAAATATTATATTAGCTACTACATGTTTAGTAATTGTTTAGAGTAGTTTATTGGAAACTGATTGAAAAAAGTGGGTGTATCAGTTCCGTGTTTGATTGTAAGTAAAAACTTACCATGATGTTAGAGTAGGATATTGTTGCAGAAAACCGTTACTTGTAACGATACGAATAATGATATTCGTGGAATTATGAATGAGAAGAACACAAGTAATTAATGCTGATTAGTGATTACAGCAATCAGAAATCGGCATTACAACAATAATTCCCTGGAAGTTTGACAGAAAATACAACTGAACTGACAGTGACGTTTATTTGACAACGTCTACAAATTAAGGAACGTCTCAAGCAGTCGCAAACCAAAACGTACTTGACAAATTATATTATGTTTGACAATGATTTCTTAATATTTGATTCTTGATTGAAGTAGGTATTTAAATTATTTAACAAAAATCTATAAATCATGTATTCATTAAATGAATTTTCAAACACTTGGACTGCATGCATTTGTACCGTTAAGAAAATTAATATTTTACTCTATGAAACAGTGTTGTCTTTTTAGTTTAGTAATAGATGGAACGATATTAAGAAATCTGATGAAAGAAATATATATTTTACTCTTTATTACAGTTTGTAGGCGATTAGATTGTGTATAAATGGAACAACTGACAGGATATCCTCGTTTATCGTTAGTTATAAAAATTATAAATATCATAATGTCTCTCTGAAAAACTGTTATTTTACCACGAAAGTAATAGTTTTATTACTTTAAAATATTGTTTTTATTCTTGAGGTAAAATTTATTAGGTTTTCTAAAATTCTGTATACTTCTTTTAAGTTTATTAAGCCTTAAAAATTATTTAGAAGTTTGACATCATGTGTTAGTTGTAGTTTATTTTAATACTCTACATCACTTTACTTCATCACACTCTATGGTTCAGGTGCGGATAGAAAAGAAAAATTTCATGGTGTTGTGGGTGACACATATACGTAGAAAAAAATTAGTTTAAGTTTATCACATTGGCACCAACTGCAGGGAAATGGAATCAATGGAATATGAGCTCGCTAGGAACCTTACTCTGTTGTTCTTCGTGGAACGCCTGCTCGACAAAGGCGAGCCGCGCACGTTGCACGATCTTTCCTGCCAGTTTGGTGCCAAAGGATTCACCAAGGAGATGCGACAGATCGCTGGCGGGTCGCAGTCGGGCTTGAAGAAGTTTCTGGCTCAGTACCCGGCGTTGTTCAGCATAGACGGGGACTATGTTGATATCAACACGTTCCAGAAGCATTCCTGCGGGGCGGGCGCCTCGTCCAACAACGACTACATCGAGGAAGCGAAGGAGTACTTCGCCGGCAAGATGGTCCAGTACGGCGAGGGCACCGAGGTGCCGATCAAGAGTCTGCTCGGCCACCGCAGCCAGGCCTCCCCGCAGGTGCGTCACATCTCCGGGCAGCGCATCAAGGAGTTCAAGGACTTCCTTCTGAAGCATCCCGACACGTTCCAGATCATCGATGACAACGTCGTTCTAGTCAGTGAGAATCATAGGAGAGGTAACGCACACACTAATTCCGAACAATTCCACAACCTACCTGTAGCTAATATTAATACAGACACTGCCCAACAGTTGTTAGATTATGTTGCCCAGTGTATAGAAGCTAAGGGACCTGTTATGGTCGACCAGCTCTTCCACTTGATTGTGTCCAAATTTCCACAAGAATACTGGTACCAAATGTTCAAGTCACCGGCAGATTTGAGTGCATTCTTAAAAATATTTTCAGACTCATTCCATGTACAAGCAAATTTGGTCACCCTCATTAGCAAACCAAAGATACCCGTCATGTATCTGAATGCGAAAGCTAAAGCCAAGACTGATATACCAAAACCTGTGGTTGAGGAAAAACCTGTGTCCCCAATCCCACCCACAGTAGAAAGTCCAACTCCATCAGATGGTAAAAAGAGCCCTGCAAACAGAATACTCAGTCCCATTGAATCTCCCCGTGGTCCACAAGCTAACATTGCAAACCAGACTCTAAAGCAAAGAATCAATTCCATAGTCATTAAGAATTTGGCAGAGAATATGGTCCGTGATAGAGTTAATAATCATTTGAATGCTCGAAGTGCTGAGGAGACTAATGGGACTCCAAGCTTAAGGAATAATGTGATGGGTGAAGCTTGGCGACAAAAAGTGCTTCAGTGCACGACCGTCATAGCTAATGTAAGAGAATGTGCCTCATTGATAGAGAGCATTATGGCACCTAAACGTAACACAAAAAGCATTGTGTCATTTGACTGTGAAGGAATAAACCTTGGCCTCAAAGGTGTGTTGACACTGTGTCAAATAGCCACCATGAATGGTGAAGTGTACATACTAGATATTATGGCATGTCCTAGCATGGTTATTGAAGGAAAAATTAAGGATTTATTAGAGAGTGAAAATGTAGTGAAGATCATACATGACTGTAGGAATGATTCAGTCAATTTACACAATCAATTTGAGATTGTTTTGAAGAATGTTTTTGACACACAAGCAGCCCACGCTGTCTTACAATTGCAGCAACAAGGTGTGCCTGTTTATAAAGTCAAGAATCTTAGTCTTAATGCTTTGTGTGAACTGTATAATGCTCCTATGAACCCAATGAAAGAGCAATTGAAAAATGTATACCGCAGGGACCAGCGTTACTGGGCTAGGAGACCGTTGACTAAGGATATGATAATTTATTCAGCATCAGATGTCCTGTCCTTAGTTAATCCTGCAATTTATGCATACATGTCCAGCAATATTAGGCCAGACAATCAACAGTTATTTGAAGAACTTAGCAATGAGCAAGTATTCATGCACATTCAACCAACAGAAGTCAAACTGCGCAAGAGACAAAGAAAAATTAACACTGAAGTTGGCGAGTTAAAACAAAAGTTGGCTGAAACCACAAAGAACATTGTCCTTAGCAACAGGGAAATTAGACTGCTCAGATACATTGACCTAACTGAAGAGGAAAAAGAAAAATTGAAAGGTTGTCATAAAATATCTAAGAAGTTGGAGAAACTAGAAGCTATTGGACATGACAAGGATTCTGATTCAGATGATGATGAGAGAGAAAATGAAATGGCTAGCTTAGAATCTAATCCCTCTGATCCCATCATGTCTCCACACTCCACACAGCCACCAAGCCTTACTGAATCCATGCAAATGATGGATGAAATATTATCAGACACAAATATGGATAAGGTAGAGAAGATAAATCGTCTCGAAGCAATACTGTCGGCCGTCGCGCCCCTCAGTGGAGAGCTGGAGGACAAATTTTCACAAACAATGGAACAAACACTGCCATTGCTCAAAAACAAGGATTGGTCCAATCTAAGCCAAATATTGAACCTAGGGGAACCAGATAGGAAAAGCTGTAGCTGCAGATGCCATAATTCTACCTATGATGATGTTAAGTGCAATGATCTCAATGAAACCAAGAAGGCTGAGGTTGGCTCTCAGACTCTCAGCACTGGGGATATCGTGATCACGCGGATACACTTCAGGGAGGAGGACAAGCTCAACGAGAGGATCCTGAACGCGTCGCCTCTAAGTAAACGGGTAGGCATTAACAACATGTCTTGATGTCACTCAGGTTATCATTGTACTTCCATTTTCTGAGTGCCACAGTTTCGTTTCCAAACTGTTTATATATGTGATCATTTTATATACTTTTTTAGTTTCGATGATATTTCGTCCGGCCCCCGCTCCGTGTGTTAAATCACATATTACTTTGAACTAGTTTAGCGGGGGTGATAGCGGTGCGGTTCTACGAGATAGAATAAATTAAGCGTATTGTGAGGTCGTGCATTGCCAAGTGTATAAACGCCTACGCTATATGCTCATTTGAGCGGAGACTAGCGCGTACACTCGAATAAATGCAACAGTAATTCGCATAATAGAATGGCTACTTAATTCCTTCATCTGGAAATGACAGTATTTGCTGTTTTACATCTTTTATAGTAATTTATTTTATGTTGGCTATTGCCTGTTAAGTATCCCAAACTTAAATGTGATAGATTTCAAGGCCTTTTTTTTCTCGATCTATTATGAATTGTAAATAAGATAAATTTTGATAAGCGTGCATAATCTTTTCACCTTGCGAAATCACGATAGGATCGGGCGTATTTCCGTTATCATAAGTCAAATGTATATACCTATTTATTTATTTATACATACGCGAAATGTTTGGTAGCATGGACGCTACTGAACTTATATCGAAGAAGGCAATAATAGGTGTATACAATAAAGTTTTTTTTATTATATTGTAAAATATTTATAAATCGTTAGATTTACTACTAGATTATAATTATTAATCACGTTTAAAAAAATATTAAAAAGTGGTTTAGGGTTAGTGTTACTGAGAGAGAAGTTTTATCGTAGTTTGAGGTGCTTGGAGAAATCAATTTAAAACTTTATTTCACGTAGGATGTTATAGAGACATATGTAGATTGCATTTGTTACGTAGATATGCAAATTAACGTTATAACGTATTTGTGATGGGTAACCACGGTTATCTATTTTGATCGTTGTGTTATTTAAATAATGTGCCTTCGAGTCATATCCGACGAATGCCTTCGTATTCAATTAATATATCAATTAGTAGGTTTTTATACATCTATATATTTTAGTAGTAATTCTGTAATACCAAGTTTAGATAAAATATTTTGTTGTTTGTGAATAACACTTTGGTATACAAGTTTTTAACAAACTAAACTCCACTGAAACACTAACTAGTTAAGTAGTTATCAGAATCTATAGATGTTTTCGTCTACGCCTTCGATAAGTCTACGAAAGCTCGTAGATAATAGTTTACGAAAATATTTCTAAACTTGTTGAATTCATTCGAATAGTTTATTTTTGTGTTATGGTTAAGTAGAAATGTGTTAAAATTAAGTGATATTTTAATGCTTTTTGCTTATTGTATGCAAAACTGTTGCTTGTATTGTACCTTATTTTGTTCTACACTTGCAAAATCAAGAATATGCTTATTGTAAAAATGCCGTACCATAAATTAAGACGTTTTACCTTAGACGCATAAAAACGATGTTTACTAGCACACAAATTAGCTAGATTTTGACCTGAATACATCGTTGCGATATTTAGTAACGCGTCGAACGTTCAACTGCATGGAACTGGGTTCACGGTATGTTTACAGTTTGTATATTATCATTGTTTACATGGGGCTTAACAATTAGGTTGCGATACACGACGGTATGCGATTACGCATAAACTAAGCGCTATTTAATTTGTAATAATGTCGTTTTAATTGTGTAGAATAGTCCATTAAATAATGAAATAAAAGACAGGTTGCTCTCTGGTTACAATCCCATGGACCGTTCTTGTTAGGCCTCATTGAATAAGGCAATATGTAGGTATGTGCGGTGTAGACACTCCGACATGTATTAAACATCAGTATTGTACTCTTTATTTTGAAAATAGCACACGCTAAAAAAGTTGTATTTGTTAGTAAATGCGACGTTTTATCTTCCAGCACTCACATAAGTATTCTTATTTACCTCTTTTTTTTATTTTATATTAAATTAAATTATTAGGCACATTTATAGACGTAATGAATTGTATTTTTTAAAGTATTTGAGCCATATTTGTTATGCGGCGTTTCAAACAATACTGTGTGCCTTATAAATTTGTACTTTTGCACAATTTACGAAAATATACTGTGTTCACGCGTATTGATGGTTTTGCAGAATGTATATCAGTGCCACTAATATTTTTTATTATTAGTTCGAAGCATTTTGTTAGTCAATATAAGAGTAAACACTTTCGGTTATTTTTTACTAAAAAAAAATCTTTAGAAACTTTTATTTTACCCTACTTACAAGAGTATAATTGCTTACGGCGTGAAAGTCGGTAATATTGTAATGTGGCAAATGACGGTTAACTAATTTGCGCATTGTTTATGTTTATTATAAATAAAAAGTTGTAAAATATGTTTTTGTTTAAATTATCTATTTACCTATTAATTTATTAGCGCTTATTACACTGTCCTAATTTTAGGATCCGATTCAGCATTAGATGGAGTAATCGCAATCAGTCTTTCTAAATGTAAGCCTAAAATTCTCCCTAACTCTGAGACTGAATTAGAAAGAAATTCAGGATAGTGTTGAAACCTAATAATCCATTATCTATCGTCTAAAATTGATAATAATGATGAATGCGGCTGTACAAATCATACAATTTTTTAGGTATATTGGTAATAGCAACTTAAAAAAAGGTGATTTTAGTAGGCTGGGTTTTTAATGTTTTTCCCAATAACATTAAGCATAGGATACAATAGGTCTGAGCACCTAGGATCCGTTGCATTTACTAGTCCGCCTCCCCTTTCTACCTGAAAGGACACTCTGTAACGAAAACTTAGTTAGCTCTTCTAACATTATTGTACTACTTTGCAAGTTCCTTAGAATCGATAATTAATTATTGGAACTGGCAATGGCGTGAATAACAGTAGAAATGTCCTAATTGGCGACAGACTTGCTGGCAGATGTACACACGTGAACGAATGAGAATCTGCAAGTAATTTGAACAATGACATTCACCGTGGCCACTATTAATTGTCTCTTGGCTTCACACGTGACTGTGGCCGCATCAGTAAACAGGTCGTGTTAAAGTTTTATCCATTTAGGTTTTAAATAATATTAGTATAATTAGCTATCTACACGCTGAGAATCAGACACAACGTAAGATAAAAACCGGCGTTATGCGCATTGGACTTGCGCATACAGGGTTCCGTAGAAGATTTATGACGTTAAAATTAAACGAAAACACGACTTGTACGGTACGAAATTAGTAATATTGTTGCTTTATTAACATCAACTAAAAAGTGGTTAGTTCTAACAGGGAAGCCCCCTTTTATGTTTTTATTATTTTTAAAGCGACCACAGAAATGGGCGATCAGAAATTTTCAACCCGCTGACAGACACGGACCGCAGAGGCTTAGTACAGTCCCGTTGGCCTTGGCACCACAACGGCTAGGTACAATACGAGTTTTCTTTTTTGGATCCGGTGCTCGATGGTACGGAATCCTAAAAAGAAACTTATATTGTCTTTAATTTTGTAAGTAAATTATGTAAAATATTCTATAAAAGCATAATAAACTTATACTGTCTTTAGGTAGTACCTATCTACATTTTTTTCAGTCGTAATCCCAGCGTTTATTGTAAACATACCTACTTAATCTGCCATTCAAATAATCTCACACATTCCGAATACATTTTGTAAATAATTGCCGTTATATTACCGACAGATGAAGTTGCTTACCACCTCTTAGTAGGTACCTCTTTACAGTCTTTACCTTTCTTGTTTTGTCTAGATAGGTATTCAATAGCGTTCTCTTTCTATAAGAAGATTTACCTAGATCTTACACTTTAAATAAATTTCGCAGTTTTACTGAGCTGTATTTATAACAGGTAGGTACCCCACTCAATACGTTAGTATCTACTTGAACTATTTCTATTTAATAAGTAGTAATAGCTCAAGTCGGTACTAAAAAACTGCATGTACCAACCTACTGTACCTACTTTCTTATAAAGGTACCTATTATACCAATTTGAGCCTTCTCAGGTAATAACACAATTGTTGTAATCTTATTCTCTCCTCATCTTTACATTAGGTAATCATAATAATATCTGTGTTAAACGAAAGTTTCCATTAATTAATGCAAAGTAGATGAATAGTAGTTAATACTTTTTATGACCACCCGCATGTTTTTGACTTTTTGTGCACCTTCACACGGTCACACCTATGACATTGTTTCGGCAATTGTATTATTAATCTCGCGAGAGTATTATTGTTCTGTGGTACTACATAATAATTATAAAGCACAATGAATACCTATACAAACAAGAATAAAACTATTACGTTGTACACCAGCAATGCAGTTTGCATAATACAATATGGAATATCAATGGCGTTAGCTAATTAGTATTCTTACGTCTTCTTCGTAGCTCAATAAACAACAAATAGAAAGTTATACTGAAATACATACGAGCTAATTGCATTATGTAGACACGCAATTTCTAGAATTGTATTAACATTTTTTACTACCACGCCCTGTCAATACATTAAATATCTAAATATGGAAAAAAATATTCCATCACAATCTACTTTATAAGTACCTACGCAGTGGCGTAGCTAGGTAACCGAAGGCCCTGGGGCAAAAAATAAAACTAGGGCCCCAAGTAAACTATTTAAATTCGTTGGTTCCGTATTCGTCGTGTACCGAATGCAATGTATATCGATCGACAAAGGGGATTAGCACGGTAATATTATTTATCAGTATTGTAACTTCATAATTATAAACATTTTTTTCTGGAAGAGATTTACGCAGTTAGCCTGAGCGCAGGCTTTGACTGCTTCACTGGACTTTTGGGGAGAACCTTAAGGGCCTCCAGCCAGAGCAATAGAAAAACTAACTACGTTAACAACGTCCACTAAGGGCACCCCCTGTGGGGTTCGTTGCTAACAATCTTAATATGGTAAAAATAGCAAGGGAGGGCTGGATCTAAGTTTTTATTATTTAAGGACATATTTTTATTGCTAGTTTGGCCGGCTCGGGCCAGCTTGATCTAGATAAAGCTGGCCCGAGCCGGACGGGGGGGGAACATTTACGTTACAATTATTTATACCGACGGGCCTCGCCGGCCAGGACGTAATATACGGCGGTTGTGTTTTGTATTGCTACTGCTAGCTAACTCGAATGCTTCTTGGAGAAGCGTTGTTTTATCGTCGGGTTAGGAGAGAGTATGTTTGGGCCTAATCTTAGATATAAAAACGGACGAAGCGCGAGGTACCTACGCGCCTCGTATCTCAACATGCGCTCGGCATGCAACCAGTCGCGAATATGCCGAGCCGCCGTGACGAACAGACGGTGTTTGTTTTTTAAACTAAATAAGTACAAGTACTTATTTTAATCAAAAAAATCTTATTAATTTTGCAAGGAGCAATTGTAGAATATTTTGTGCTGTATAATTACAATTAAAAGTTTTGAATTAATCTTTATATTTTAATGTGGATTTTTTATCCAATTGAATTTAATAATAAAGCATTTTGTAATGTTTTAATAAATGATTTGTTATTTAGTCCTAAATTAAACATATTATAAGCATGGTTTTTAAATTCATTCTACTGGTAAAAAAAGAACATGCATTTTTATTGAACACTTTCTATTTAATTCACAACGTGTTTTGATGTTTAAATAAAAAAAAATACAATCACAAAATAAATTCACTAAACTAGGTAGAAACTCAAAGTATGTCGACATTTTTTTTTAATTTACTCGTCAAATATATTATTAAAAAATATTAAACACGTCTTTTTTCCTTTTTACTTAAACAAATAATGAGGAAGATACAGTAAAAGGAAATGTCGAGTGACGTCACTTCTAGCTACAATTTTGACCAAGACGTGACGTCACAAGCCCCCACTCCTCTCTCGAAATAAAATATTTTGATTTTGATTTTGACTCCTGAACTTTAAAGCGTTTTAACTTTGTCATTTTTTATTGATTTCATAAAAGAAAAAATAGAAGAAAGAAAAACGTTTATTCGCGACAAATGCGACACATAAAAAAAATACAAGAAACGATAAAACTTACGTACATTTGTGCAAAACGGCTAACGCTCAGCATATGCTGAGGTTCATGCTAAAGCAGAGCCTCGAATACGAGATTTATTTTCTTTTTTAAGTATTTGGTGGACTAAATGGATATGTCCTTTTCAAACCCAGTCCACACGCTTATACCTACGTACCGAAGCGACTGTAAGCCTAAGACTGTATTTAAAAAATAGGGTCGATTTACAATACTGATAGATAATATTACCGTGGCAAACCTATACTACCTATAATACTCCGATATACGGCTCGAAGCTTTACGAATTTGCCTAATTGCTCACTAGATAGTAAAAACGAGACAAAAGCTTCCGTTTCCGTCAAACATTCGTACGAATACTATCCAAGTGTAGTAGGATTGTTATGAATTATGTGGATTTTTCCTAACTTGTCTTGTCATGTACCCGGCTCCAACAAAAATCACGTCTTAGCGTCTTCATCAGACTGTAAAACCCATTTTTAACCTTATTGTCTTATAAAAGAAACACACACAATATAAAAACAACAAAATACTCATTCAAATACATATATCTATTAATTAAAGTCAAAATCTTCTACAACTTGGATCAAAAACTTTGTGTTATGTTTGTCTATGAACGTACCAAGCAATGTAATGAACGATATACCTACTTACAATCATCTTAAAATAGTTAAGTATCGATAATATATTATTACCGGTGACGATAAATAGGTAATTGTGATTTGTTAATTATGTACAAATTTTAAAACAAAAGCGTTTGTAAGTCAGAGTCCGAGGGCCCCCCGAGCTTGGGGGCCCCGGGGCACAGCCCCGTCTAGCCCTCCGGTAGCTACGCCACTGTACCTACGCAACAGCAACAAAACGAAATACGCCAAATAACTAACTTTGACTGTGTTCGAAACGTAATCTAACGGATTTGATTATGTATGAAACGCGTTTATTATTATTTATTTTCTTACTACCATAACGTGTCCTTGTCACACATTGCACGCACGTTAATAAGTAAGGGAGACAGAAATATAATTTGTGCGTCAAATATTGTGTTTGTTAACATTTTGCTAGCAAGGAAATGTCATATTTTAAATTTGAAATATCTGATTTCATTGAAGTTGCATTTATTTAAAAACTTATTGTGAGTAAATATGGAAGATTTCGATGTGTTTACAAATGAAATTAACTTTACAAAGCCGCTTTTTAAAAACATATTAAACAAATATGTTAACGAAGTGCCTTCGACGCCTAACGGACCTAACTACCAAAGTAAGTTTTACATTTTCAAATCAGTATAATTACTTAACTTTATATTTCAAGTGAATTTACTTTTCTGTTAGTATAATTCAAAAAACTTCCGTGTAATATATTAGCAGTCATAAGTCTTGTGTTATGAGAATAAATAGGTAAAATATTGAAATGTCACATACCATATAAATCTTTGTTTTGCTATGAATAATGTGTAAACTATTTGTTTCTGCCTTTCAAGGCGGTAGAAAACTTATGGCTGAAGAATGTCTGGTGGCTAATGATGACGTCGGCTGCGCATTCCAATTGAGTGAGGCATCATCAGCCTCTTTGAGAACTATGGCAGTGTACAGAGATGAACAGTTGAAATCTGCCGGTATGTTTTTATATGTATTGTTATTTTATATGTAAGTGTTGTATTACATTCCATTTAATATATCTAATGTGTAAAGTATATGTGTGGCTACTCTGTAAGTTTGGATGTTAACAATAACATAGGATCATGTATCATGCTATTTTTGTCACCAAAACTCAATATTTGTTTGTAATAATATTCATAAAAAATTCTGTTTATATATTATATTATCTTTTGTAGCCATCATTAAAAAAATAATACTTAGTATTTCATTATTTTCTGGTGACTTAGAAGCCTTTGGTCTACATTGGTCCATGCAAAGGTGCGGGTTCAATGCAGACTATAAATGAATTGTAATCATGAATTTTCTGCTGGTTAACTTATTCTCGTAACTTTGAAACCTATAGTTTTACAATTGGATTTTAAAAAAATATTTTTTATAGTTTTATTAATATTATTGGTATATATTTACATTTTATTGATGATATTTTCTGTGTATATTTCAGCAAACAAACTATACAAAATTACAAGCTACATAAAACCAGTAAAAGATTTGGTTGATTCAAATCCTATGTAAGTACATAATCTCTGAATTATACTTTATTAATTATTCCCTAGACACTCGCTATTTCAATAACTTTTTTATGTAATTTTTTTGAGTTTCTGGGACTTCAAAGTTGTTGGTTACCTTGATAAATATTAAAACAACTGAATTAAGAAGTATAAATATATACCAAAAGTGTTTAGTTTGAGTTTGTAGAGAGTGCTTGGATATTGAGAAAACTTTTGCCTAGAATAGATAAACTAAATAAAAACATGGGTTAAGATTTGTCAATTCTTGAAATTACAGACCAAAGAAAGAAGCCAAGCTGTTAGATTTGTTATCAGATGGCACAGACATCAGTAAAGATCTAGAGAAGTTCTCCATTGAGGAAGAAGTGCCATTTTACAAGAGGTATCTCAAATTCTCTAAAGAGAATAATGTTGACAACTTTCAGAGGATACTGAAAGAATTTCCTAGAGGTAAGATTTATCTACATTTAATTATTAAATTATGATAAATTAATCTATAAAATTGCCATTCATTTTATTTGAAAATTATATTTAAAATCCATCAAATAATTAAGGTGTTACTCTTGAATTTAAATTCCGATCGATTAACATTGCTGTCATGACTTTTTGATCTCTTGAACTTATCAATAGGTAAAATTATGAGTCTATTGGGAGGATCTAACTGGAATCAAAGCCTGGCAACATTTTTTTTCAAGAATACAGTAAACCACATGACTGATAAATTAATAATATTAATTTTGTTGAATTAGAATTAATTCAAGAGAAATCCTTCTGATAGGTAAACAAATGTTTTGGGTTCCTTACCCAAATGGTGCCAACAAGACCTTATTACTAAGCCTCTGCTATCCATCCGTCTGTCTTTCAGCGGGCTGTATCTTATGAACCATAATAACTAGAAAGTTGAAATTTACACAGAGTGTGTATTTCTGTTGTCGCTATAACAACAAATATTAAATGTTAAACATTAATGGTCTCCCCTTTTAACGCTATAAATCTTGTAAAATGGTAAGGAACCTACAAAACTACACGCGCGAGCCCGGCTCGCACTTGACTGATTTTTAATGATTGACTGATGTATAATATGTATTGATTGATATTTGTATGTGTACTAATTATTAATATGTGAAATATTTTATTGATTTGTATAATAACTTTCGTGAGGAGTATTCATAATTATTTAAAACAAAACGGTTTACTCACGCATATTGTCGGGATCGCCCGACTAGTTAGCTAGTCGAACTTCGACTCGCGACACCACCGCCGCCGCGTCAGCTCATGATTAGGGACTCCTATTGAGTCTGAAACTAGTCCGGCGATCCTAACATTATACGTGAGTAAACCGTTTTGTTTTAAATAATTATATTGATTTGTCGTAATTTTCAGAATGGACGGTGGTACAATTGACTGTACCTTACAATCCTAATGAAAACTTGATGTCATTGAATGAGTACCGGACCGATGTGAGCTCTATATTTCTAAGCATGTTCACCAATGACTACCAGGACGACAGCGGAACACCACCCATTACTGTGCATATACCTGCTAATGTTACCAAAGGTATGGCTATGGTTCTGGAAATACAGTGTCTGTCTGTTTGTTTCGTATTTATGCCTAAACTACTAAACTGATTTTGATGAATTTTGACAATCGGTGAAGGACTATCCAATACAAAAATATTTTTTCAATTCTAACCAGTAGTTCCTGAGATTAGCGCGTTCAAACAAACAAACAAACTCTTCAGCTTTATAATATTAGTATAGATATATCAATATTGGATTTCAGAAGGAGAAAAGCCGCTGTTCACTGAGCTTTATTCCCTGTTGGACGAAAACTACAAAACAATAGACAATGCACAGTTCTTGAACAACAAGCGACTAGTACAGAACTACTGGAGTCGCCGTGAGGATATTGATCTGCGTATGAAGGTATATAAACTTAATATTATTATGATATAATATCTTGGGACAACTCACACACGGCCATCTGATCCTAAACTAGGCAGAGCCTGTGCTATGGCAACCAGACAACTGATAAACATACATAAAATGTATCTTCTCACATAGTATGTAAGTTTATTCATCTTAATATCTAAATGTAAATGCTGTGATCTCCTTTAATTTAAGGACCACAACTCAAATGTACACTCTACTTATGTCTAAAAATGTATCTTGTGTATTCTTCGTTGGAGATCCAAAGATAAAAAAAATAATTACACCCAGACACAGAACAAATGATCGTGCTCATCGCACAAAAAAAATCCCGAGTGGGAATCGAACCCACGACCTCCGGTTTAGCAGTCAGGGTCACCATTAAACCAACAGGCACGTCTGTATATATAAATATATACTTTATTTATTCTTTCCCTTGTTCCGGAGGGTTAGTCTTGAATGAAAAAATGAAAAATTTCTATTGTAATAGAATGCCAATACCACATGCGACGTGCTGCGGGTTCGATCCCTGCATGTTCTAAGTCAGTGTGTTCTTTGTGCATGTGATTTTAATGTTTGTGAAACCCCCTGCGATGCAAGGATTAAATTCCTTAGAGAGGGAGTCGGTAAAAAAAAAAGAAAAATTAACTATAATAATAGTATAATCTGTTAAAGAAGATCCTAACTGTTTTTTAACCGACTTTAAAAGGAGTAGGTTCTCTATTCGACGGTATGTATTTGTTTCTTGTATTTTTGTTACGCAATATCTCTAGCAATTGTGTATCGATTTCAAAAAGTATATTATTTTTTTCTCACCTCAGATGTGGTCCCATAGAAATTTCTGTTAAAGTAGATTCCGTTCATAGTACTTTTAAAGTCTTATGCCATTATTGATAATATTCCCAACACACAAACATCAACTTTATCTATATGCAAATAAAGTTCATTTTAGACTGACTAGTTCTTTAGAAAAAGTCCTAACAAATATGAAATTGTAGCGCAAACTGAACCTTATATGTGAGCAATACAGTTTTTTTTCCTAAAACTCGTTTTTGTTTACATGTTTGGTACATAGTATACATTTGTGTAATCAATTATTTTAATACAAATGTGTTTTTTACTTTTAGAGTGTAATTAATGTGATGGATAAAGAGTGGCTTGGGGGTTGGGGTTGCTTGCTGACCGGCAAGCTGCTGGACAAGACTTTGAAGGAAAAGGTCGTAAAATTAGTTGATACCACTATTACAGACTGGGGGTAAGTTCTTCCAACTCATCAATGGGCCTGTTTCCTATTTTTTTTTAATGTTCGTCTTGTAGATTAATGAATTTTATTGGACACGTATTTTTTCTTTTTTCCTGCAAACAAAAAATGATCAAAATACAGAGAACTGAAGTTACGCGTGACGTCACTCCTCGCTACGATTTTTAGCGAGGCGTAGCGTCATAAGCCCCCACTCCGAAACTTTAAAGCGGTGTATCTTTGTATTTTTTTATTGTTTTTATAAAAGAAAAAATACGTGTCTAATATTTTTTTATTATCTAACTGACGGACTAAATAGATTTTAACTTTTCATACCCAGGAAACATCCCTATTCTAGCTCTCATAAATGTACAGGGTGTTACCGAAAGTTTACCATCTATACAAAAGAGGAAATAATGAAAACTGACTCCCAGATGTACTCTTCGCCCCTTTTGGCAACATTCTGTGCATTAAAGTTTTTCTAAAGTGTTTTACAATTGAGATATTTACAGACATTTTTTTAATTCTGTCCTGAATAACTTTAAACTTTACTCTTCCTTAATGCTTTCATTAAGGATGTTTAAAGGTAAGCATAATTTAATTATTAATAAATAACCAGACAACTCACACACGGACATCTCAT
Source organism: Diachrysia chrysitis (assembly GCA_932294365.1). Classification (NCBI taxonomy): domain Eukaryota; kingdom Metazoa; phylum Arthropoda; class Insecta; order Lepidoptera; family Noctuidae; genus Diachrysia; species Diachrysia chrysitis. The sequence continues at coordinate 10,478,479 of OW028660.1, read as the reverse complement.
GCTAAAGTAGGCAGACTCTGTATTATGGCAACTAGACAACTGATAAACATACTTAAATATTTCTAAATAAATACATATGATAGATAAATTACAACCAGACTCAGAACAACTGATCATGCTCATCACACAAAGGTTTGTCCTGGGTGGGAGTCGAACCCACGACCTCCGGTTTAGCAGTCAGGGTCACTAACCACTAGACCAACAGGCCAGTCAGGAATGTCTCTTTTAGCAAATTGAACTCACTACGTAATTTAATGCTAATATGCAAATGTACCAAAAAATATAGGTTAATGTGTACAACCTAAGTGGTTACTTACCAAAAAAAATAATATTACAAATATAAAAAATGTCATTTTACAGATTTATCCGGCTAACACAAAAACAGAAAATCCTGCTCTACAACTTAATAGGCAGTTGTCCAGTGTTGCAATCGCAACAAATAAAAACATGTATCAGAAGAATATTAACTGAATATGGCAACACAGAAGACGTTCGACAAATTTTGAATCCAGAATGCGGAAGTTGTACCAAAGAGTTTAAGTTTTTAAATGAGTTGTGTTTGAAATGTTTGTCGCAGAGTTTTGAAAAGCTGCATCATTTTAGTTTAGTCGATGGTATCAGGGCTTTTTCTCAAGCAGTGATGCAAGTCAAAGATAATGATGAATGGGCAGCTTTGAAGAAAGCTAAGAGGCATCCAGTTATTCTTATTGTGGATGAGGTGAGTTTTAAATCTTATACAGTATGTAACAAGAACCCTGTCCGAGAATAAATAATCATGCTCATCACACAAAGATTTTTCCTGGATGGGCATCGAACCCATGACCTTAGTTACGCGTCAGGGTCACTAACTACTAGACCAACAGGCCACTTTATGTTATATGTAATACTGTGATATTTTCAGATGTTAGACACATTTCCTTGGGAGACCTTACCCATATTGAACCAGCATCCGGTCTCGCGAATGGAGAACATACACTTTCTGTACTACCTGTATAAGATACATGAGAAGAACATTACCGACGGCTATTTCACTGCCAAGTGCGAAGTGGGGAGATATGTCATTAATCCAGGTATGTAAAACCTAAGCCCTTTTCTGAATACCTAAGTAAATGCCGTTTTGTCAATACCTACATTAAAAAACAGCACACAGCAAATATCTATTTATATATAAATAATTATTTAAAACAAAACGGTTTCCTCACGCATATTCTCGAGATCGCCCGACTAGTTTCAGACTCAATAGGAGTCGCGAGTTAGACTCGTGACACCACCGCTGCTGCGTCAACTCATGATTAGGGACGTTTCGATTACGATTCGTAAATAAGTAGAATTTTGAATTTTTCAGAGAAGAATTTGGATCGTATGGAAAACAGGATGACGTCATTCGTGCAGTACTGGTGCCCCAAGTGGAGCGGGCATGTTGGAGAACTGCCTTCACCATCAGATTTCATCTCACATCTCACTGAAGCTGATATATTCTTGTAAGTAGATATAAAAAGTTTAATAAAAACGGCCCACCATTATTTTATTACAGGACCGAAGTATGCTATACTATATATTGCGCGCGACTCCGCCCGCGTGGGTGTTGGTTATAGCAGCAATAAGTAGCCTATGTCGTTTCGTAAGATCCAAGCTTTCCTAAAGTTTCATGAAAATCAGTTCAACGGTTTAGTGGTGAAAGTATAACAGACAGACAAAGTTACTTTCGTATTTATAATTACTAGCTTTTGCCCGCGGCTTCGCTCGTGTGGATGTCGGTTATCGCTACAAAAATTGTATATTTACGGTTGAGTACTTCTCTTGCGGATGTACACTGGATTTATCTTGTTTATTCGTTATGACGATAATTATGACGACTTCCGTGGTCGAGTGGCGTACACACCGGTTTTCAAGCTGTCGCCAGCTTTGAGGTCCCGGGTTCGATTCCCGGACAGGTATATAGAAAACCACAATTCTATACTCGGGTCTGGGCGTATGTACCTTCGTTGTCTTTGATTACATAACACAAGTGCTTTAGCTACTTACTTTGGGTTCAGAGCAATGTATTTGATGTGGTTCACATTTATTTATTATTATTTTGACGGGCCTGTTGGTCTAGTGGTTAGTGACCCTGACTGCTAAGCTAGAGGTCGTGGGTTCGATTTCAACGCAGGACAAATCTTTGTGTGATGAGCACGATCATTTGTTCTGTGTCTGGGTGTAATTTATCTATAATATATAAGTATGTTTATCAGTTGTCTGGTTGCCATAATACAGGCTCTGCCTAGTGTGGGATCAGATGGCCGTGTGTAAGCTGTCCCAAGATATTATTTATGTGGCCTATAATTAGCCAATGCGTAATGGTGGATTGTGAAATTGTAACGCTGCAATAATGTGAAAGTGTTTGGCGTTCATTAGACGTAGCGTTGCCGCACCGTATTGTGCGGTGGGTGTTTGTCCAGCAGTGGGAAGCAGTGTGTATAGTGGTTGATGTCCCGGCAGGTACTGCGGGCACGGCGACGGCTGCGCGCTGGGCGGCGGCGGGCTGGAGGGCGCGGGCGCGCGCGCGCTGGCCGTGCTGGCCGGCTGCGGCTCCGTGCGCCAGGCGCGCGCTGAACCTCGCTCTCCTCCCGCCGCGGCCCACCACCAGCTGCACATCGCCGGCTGGTAAGCTCTTCTACATATTTCATACACAGTTACTGCCAAAACAAAGCCTAATACGGAAAGGAATCCCGTAAAAGTTACAGTAAGGACTTTTAAACAGCCATGATTTTTAGTTTGGATGTCATATTCCGCAAATTTATGAAACACGGTGAATAAAAATTAAGCTTTAAGTTTTTGAAAACAAAACGAATTACGTATGATGATTAAACCACCGAAAAACTTAACATCGCTGTTCAAAAGAAAGACTACTGTTACTATGTATATTAAATAATTTTATAATAACACATACTTAGCACACAAAAACCGAATAATTGGAGTCGGGAGCGCCATCTACATTATTACTCTCAAACTACGTCCTATAACAATAAAATTGATATCTAGTTTTTTGTCCGTCAAATAGACTTAAAAAATATTATATACGTGTTTTTTCCTATTTTACGTAACCAAATCTCACAACGATACGTTGATTTAAAAAACCACATGACGTCACAATTGAGCATTTAGTGCACAAGCATCAAATAATATATTCTATAATACTAACACAGTACAAAACAGTTTTTCTTACATTTACAGTCCAATGGTAGTGGGCATGCTGTGGGAGGTGACAGACCTGGAGGTGGACAAAGTAATCAGCACCCTCGTGTCGTTGTTCGTGCCCTCTGACGCGCCCGTCGCCTGGCCTCACGTGGGCAAGGCGAAGTGGAGCCATGGGGTTTTGGGTAAGATCTATTTCACTATTCATTGGTTTTTAAAATCATAGGCAATAATAATATAATAATAATATCTTGGGACATCTCACACACGGTCATCTGATCCCAAACTAGGCAAAACCTGTGCTATGCCAACCGGACAACTGATAAACATACTTATATATTTCTAAATACATACATATTATAGATAAATTACACCCAGACACAGAACAAATGATCGTGCTCATCACACAAAGATACGTCCTGGGTGGAAATCGAACCCACGACCTCCGCTTTAGCAGTCAGGGTCACTAACCACTAGACCAACAGGCCCGTCAATAGATAATTATCATGAGTAAAGTTTTTTTTATCTTTACATAGTATAAAACAAAGTCGGTTCCTGCTCTACGGTTAGATCTTTTAAACTTCGCAATTGATTTTAATGCAGTTTTCAGCAATAGATAGAGTAATTCAAGAAGAACGATTTTTTATTATTTTAATGTTTTGTTTACCACTGAGAAGCGGAGACGGGTCGCTAGTGTATTATGTAATACAAAAATATTTATTGTGAACAGAAACTTAAATAAATCAAATATGTATAACTGAAGGGAAACAATTCAGTCATAAGCACATTTGTTCAGATGTTTCCTACACATAGGGATGAGGCTTCTCGTCGGATTGCGATTGCAGCATAGTTTTGGCAGGCGCATTGTTGTTCAGACGGAATGATGGTAGCTGGCTAATGATAGCAGATATCATTTCCCAGTCACTTTAAATTCATAGTTCTGAAAAATTCACACTTTTGCTACTGTAATACACACTCGATCAGCTAAGACCTACAAATGTAATTATCCAAAATAAAGCAATGATTTCTAACTGGAGACTTAAATCATTCATGAGGAAGATTATGACAACCATTCACAAACAACACTAATACATTATTTATACTTACAAACATAATATATAATCTTGCTATTTTTATAATGGAAAATATGAATAAATACCACCATTGTTTTATAATTCTTCTGTTTCTGCCCAGCCTTTTCCCAAGCTATGTTGGGATCGGCTTCCAGTCTTACCGAATTCTGTTGTATACCGTATTTTACATAAGCGACTGCCTATCTGGCCTCCACAACCCATTTTACTGGGTAACACCGTATCCCAAAGTACGACTGCTTGTCCGAATTGTAATGACTTAACGACTGTCAAAGATCAACGTATGACAGTCGGGTCCAACAGCTTAACGTGCTTTTCGAGACAAGGAGGGGTGTCGGTATGTTTAAAAATGGTCATCCATCCACGGACCAACCGCGGCATAACCTGTATTATCGGTCGAACCGTACGGCTTACACTTATTCACGAGTCCTTCCTAATTTATTTGAGAAATTTCCCACTGACTTTGATCGTAACACATGTCTTTTGTTTGATTTTAGACACATCGGTGGATCAGAAGAGTCCTTTAGCCCCGGAGAGATCATTACTGCGAGCGATATGTCAGGCGCGGGGTTCTACCAGCTACGTCATGATCGCCAGCAGCGTGGTTGCCAGGGGACTGCCTGTCAGGGGAATATGAACTGTAATGTATAGCAAATAGAGGGCGTATTACTTTGTCAAAATTAATTTATGAAGTACAAAAAAAATGGATGGAAGATTTTATACTTTTAAAGTGTCGCTTTGAAACTGGATGGTTTATGTTTGGATTTGTACTGACTGTAATGCAGACTGTGTATTCCCAGTACAGGATCAAGGATGTTAAAAGGCATACTATTTTTACAATAGTTTCTTAACTAAATAAGAAAATGTGTGTAATATTATAAATGTTTGTATTAGCTATGATTTGAACCTGCAATACCATTTTGTATGTTGCCATAAATTAAGTTCAATATTCTTAATTCAATATGGAACAAAACAGATCAGTCGCACACATGAACTAAAACCTTTTTGTAATTATTTAAAACAAAACGGTTTACTCACGCCGTAGTCTGAAACTAGTCGGGCGATCCTGAGAATATTCTCGGGATCGCCCGACTAGTTTCAGACTCAACAGGAGTCCCTAATCATGAGCTGACGCGGCGCCGCGAGTATAAAGACTTTTTGTAAATATAAGTAATGTATAAGGTACATAATGATATTTGTACTGTAGGAATGTAAATAAGGCTACCTACAATCACATTTGTGTAAATATACAAATAAAACATTGTTTTTGTATTAATGAATTAAACTTCCAACTATAAAACTACGGTTCCTAGTTATTGTTTCCTACATACAATCCTTTAAATAAAGTGGAAAACTGTAGTATTACATTTGAATACAGTGGTTTTTAACTCAAAACTGAAAAAAGGGATGTTATTAGTTCAAAGAAATATCTGTGGCATATTTGTTGAAATATTTGTGAGCCGATTTTGGTTGGTTTTTATTTGTTAGCTGTATATTTATTGGAGTTCAAATATAGTCTGCATTTTTTTCATTAATATTCACTTGTTTTATCGGAGAAGATTTGAAATTTTCCCAAAATTGTATGTACTTAGTATTTACTGTATGTATTTGCATACAAACAAGGTTTAAGAGCAATTATATTACCTTATTCGACGATTTAAGAGAGTCTTTCTCGGTAATCTGTGGTAAAGATCAACCCAGTAAGTATAAAAGTATGTGTGAACCTTGTTAGTTTATTATAAACTAATACTTATACACAAACTTAATAAATTCAAACCTAATTCTTGTAAATGTTCATTATTTTTCGTATTAGCCTTCATAAGTAACACTTAAGAAAATGGTTAATTATGTACCACACTTTAATCTTTATAGTGTAACTAGCTGTCCCCGCGACTTTGTCCGCGTGTTTTAGTTTTAACGGTTTATCATTTTTGCAACCTTTTTCATTTATGCTCCGCTCCTTTTGGTCGCAGCATAATGTTATATAGCTTATAACCTACCTCAATAAATGGGCTATCCAACACTGAAAGAATTTTTCAAATCGGACCAGTAGTTCCTGAGATTAGCGCGTTCAAACAAACAAACAAACTCTTCAGCTTTATTATATTAGTATAGATTAAATACAGAGAATAGAAGGAAAAACTTAAACCTCAGGCAGGACTCGAACCTGCGACCACTGGATTGGCGCGCCAGTCGCCTTACCAACTAAGCTACCGAGGTCACTGCCTGGAAGTTAAAATTTTGCCTTCTATTTATTACGTCTTTAGGGCGACGTACGCGACATCTAGTGAACCAATCTTGCGTTTGGTTTCACCGACTCTGATTAACAATTTATGTTAATTCAGGAGTCCGAGAGATGATGCAGCCCAATACATATAGGTATATATTTTTTATAGTGTAGTTAACAAATTGGGTAAGTGAAGCCTTACAGAGTATAGTGTATAAGGTAGGTAAGGGTGGGTGCATATGATTTCGTAGTGTCCATTTAGTCGCGGGCGCGGGCGCGGCGGCGGCGGGACGACGGTGGCGTGCGCTCCTTGCTCTCCAACTGGCGCTGGATGGCCTGCGGGAGAGACGCTTGTATTTACCAAAAATTTCAAAATTAAAAATTAATTATAGCCTATGTCACCCTGGGATAGTGTAGCTTCCCAACAGTGAAATAATTTTTCAAATCGGTTCAGTAGTTTCAGAGCCTATTTATAATATTTGTATAGATATTATATTATTAATGCAAAAGTAACTCTGTCTGTCTGTTATGCTTTTACGACTAAACCGTTTAACCAATTTGAATGATACTTGGTATGGGGTTAACTTGAATCCTAACAAAGAACATAGGCTATTTTTTGCCGCGATAAGTGATATACCTACGCGGTCGCAGCCACGGGCATCAGCTAATACTTTTTTATTCGTTTGATGAGCATAATTAACAAATAAAAAACAAGGCATTGAATTATACTGCATCTACTGAGATAGATAACAAGGAATCGTTCTTTATAATTAGGATATATGACATTAAACTTAAATAAAAACAAAAAAGAAATTTTTAGAAATATAAATAATACCTACTGTAAACAAATTTATTAAATGGGGTGCCAAAAGTACCAAGTACAAAATAATAATGTGCCTTATAAACAATTTTAAAATATCCTTATATAATGAGTGCTACGTTAGAAATTTTGCCGCCAGAGGCGCTAGTCGCACGTGGTATCCGAAATGTCAAATTCCATACGATAGTTAGTGTTGATGGTCTTTGACAGCTGTCGCGCTAGTGGCGCCAACTGGTGAGCGCAATAAGGATATCTCTTAATGAATGACCAATAAATTATGCTTTTGCAAAGTATAGGTTAATTACCTATGTATTAGATTACTAATTATTATTTTAAAAATATTATTTTTTTAACTTTACCTCGTCAAGTTTGATGACATCGACAATTTCTAGAATTTTCTTCTCCACACTTTTGATGTAGAGGCGCGCGTTCGTCACGTTTATGTCAAACGGTTTGCCCAACAGCTTCAGCAGAGGCAGCGAGTCGCAGTCTGATGCCCTGTTACCAGATTACATCATTATTGGTTTGATGGCAGTTCAATGATGGATTATTTTGGAAGGCGACTGGTAAGCCTAGGCAGTTTTATTTAGCTAGTAGACTACCACATGACAAAAAAAAAGAAAACCAATCGACGATCTATTGAAGTGTTTGCAAATTAGCCGACTTAGGTAGGCCCATTGTTTCCGTGGGGTAAACTTCAAAAAGCACCCAGGCTTAAGGTTTTATAAGATCGGCGATTAAAAAGTAATCCTGAGCAAGTGGGGCCATCATCGGTCCTTCACATATCCAATGTGAACGTGGTGCCCCAGCGCAAGACATGGCGCATCTTCTGTCCTACCTGTCCTGCACTACCTCCTGCACCCTCCAGGACGTAATGGAGGTCAACGACCAGGCCATCCAGGTGGCAACCTTTTGGTCGGAAAGAGTTTGAGAGACATATAATATGAGAAGAAGAAGAAAAAGATCGGAGATTTTGGGATTTTCACTTTCACTTACGATAACGTCCCTCTAGACTGATCATGCGGGCACATGAAACGGGTCTGTTTGATACCTTCCAAAAGATCATCCCAAAAATCTGGGACCTGGAAAGTGATAAAGTCGACAGTAATATAAGATTGTACCAGCCCACGATATATCTATACTCACACGGCCAGCGCGTGTATCTGCTGCAGCAGCATGGCCAGCACCTGCGAGGACCTCTCGCACGTGGCGCGCGCCTCGGCGGTGGCGCGGCGCTTCTCGTCCAGCGTGCTGCGGAGCGACTCGATACTGTCCTGCTGCTTGTACAGCTTTGCCTGATGCTTCACGTTTTCTTCCTCTGTGGAAGGAACCTAACGGTTAGGAAAAGATAGTCCCCATAAAGTCGAAAAAGACAGAAAATTTGTATTGATACCTAATTTATAGGTAACCCACAGTCGTGTAATAATATAAAAAAAAATGTGGACAACATATTCAAGTATCAGTAAGTATCAAGTAGGTAGCTAACGAACTTGTGTAATGGAATTCAGAGACAACGAAGGTACCATAAACACCCGGCCGGGGATCAAACCTGGTACCTCAGAGCTGGCGACACCTTTAAAACCGGTGTATACGCGACTCGACCACGGACGTTGTCAATAAATATCAATAGAAATATCTCTGTCAGGTTTGTAAATTAATCTCTTTATAATAAAGTTAAAGCGCTTCAAAGTTCAGGAGTGGGGGCTTGTGGCGACATTTCCATTACTGTATCTTTCTCATTGCTTGTTTAAGTAAAAAAGAAAAATTACGTGTAATATTTTTTAATAATTTATGGGACGGGTAAAAAAAAAAAATACTCCGCACCTCTATTATATCTTACAGAGTAGAAGCCAACTTATCAGTGAATGGGGATCACGTGAGTCGAAATTTGGATTTAGTTCCATTTCCAGCGTTTGTTAACTTATTAATATAGATGGCGCCACACATCACAAGACTTACCGATATTTACTTTGAGCATCTTGACATTATCACTAAGGTTCTTCAGCTCGGTGCACACCTCGTTGATATAGTTGAAGAGGGCGTAGTTCTCCTCTTCACGACGATTGAACTCCTGGATAAGTTTGTCCACGTCCTCTTCACCTGCGAACTCCTGAAAATTTGTTTTGATAGATATTAATATATGGGATGTACGAACTAGATACATAGGTTTTACGGGAATATTAGATTATTAGGTATTACGTAAGCCATACGGTTTGACCGATTATACAGGTTAAGGCGCGCTCGCCCCGGTTGGAGCCGTGGATGGGTGGCCATTGGTAAACATACCGAGACCCCTCCGTGCCTCGGAAAGCACGTTAAGCCGTTGGTCCCAACTGTCATACGTTGATCTTGGACAGTTGTTAAGTCATTACATTTCTGACAATCTGTCTTACTTTGGGATACTGTGTTACCCAGTAAAATGGGTTGTGGAGGTCAGATAGGCAGCATAGCTTGGATAAAGGCTACGCAGAAGATTAGGTAGTACGTCGTGTGAAATTTCGTTATAGAGAGATTTTAGAAGGTACAATATTTTTTTATTGAAATATTGTTACCTCAAAGTAACAACAGTCAAAATCTAAATCAAAATATGTTTATTTCGAGTAGGCCTTTTCAGGCACTTTCAAAACGTTAAATGACTCTAGTTGCGCGGTTCCAAAATGTCACTCCTATGAAGAAGAACCGGCGAGAAACTCCATAGGTTACTCTTTAAAAACAAAAGGTAATTAATATGTTGGTACAAACAATGTTAAAAAAATACAATTATCTTAAAATATGCGACAACAACGTAAATAGCAAAATGTATAATATGACATCCAAAATGGAAAAAAATCTTATTACAGTGAGCTTTAGATCTGGTTAGCTTTGGATGGTACTGGTACTGGTAAGAAACTAGCCTTATACAAGCTTCTACGTGTGTAAGCAACCTTACCCGTATAGCATCCAGGATGTTCACGTAGTTGTTGTAGACCCTCATCTCCTCCTCCTGCTGCTCCAGCTTCTTGGCCTCGGCTTTAGCGTCTGCAGCCGTGAGCCGCACCGTGCCCTTCGTGCGCAGGAACTCCTCGAGCTTCAGGCTGTGGTCCAACTGGCGCTGGAGTTCGCGGACCTCCTGCGAAAGAAACATAGGTTAAAGTCTAAAGAACCAGGGGTGCTTGGACTTTTCCAGTATGGTTTTATTATATCGATCCTATTTTTCTTCTTGCTACTTTATTTCTGAAGAAATGATTGCTATAGATACTTTTGATAACGTGTTTAACCCAACACGCAAATTTATTTAAACAGCAATATATAAACTGATTAGCTATTGCCCGCAGTTCCGCCCGCATGGGTGTCGGTTATCGCGGCAAAAAGAAGCCTATGTCCTTTCTCAGGCTCTAGACTATCTGTGTACCAAATTTCATTTAAATCGGTGCAGTAGTTTTGACGTGAAAGCGAGACAGACAGACAGAGTTACTTCCGCATTTATAGTATTCGTAAGGATTGTGTAGTTTAGCAGGAATAAAGATGGGTCGACTTAAATATATAACATAATAATCCTCTTACCAGGCAATGTTTCCTATAATCAATGGCCGCCTTCTCCTTGAGCGCGTCCAGCTTGGAGCACCACTCCTCGCGCTGGTCGTACGTGGAGATGGCCTGCTCCAGCAACTCGATGATCATGGCTTTCCCATCCATTAGACGCTTCAGCTGGTTCTTCCATAGTGTGTTGAAGAATTGCCTAGAAGTATTTAGAATTCAGTGCAGTTCAGACACCATCGTGTAATGAGCTTATGGTTGAGGACCATGTTTTTTATCAGAAAGAAGAAGTTATAACGAAAGTTTTAGGAGAACGACCCTCTTTTTAGAGAAAAAGAGATAAGACATTATTTTTTATTTAAGTAAAATATTAGAACTTTGTTGCTTGGCAACAATAACGTTATTTCTACTAATTTATATCTCCCCCTCAACCTGTGTTCGCCTCGCCCGATCACACTTTTCGTAACGCTCTCGTCATGCAATCCCCCAGCTTACTCGCATGTCAAGCGTGCGTATAGAAGTTATACTTAAAATGAAAAGATTTTTTTATAATTTTGTTATTGTGAATTTTTCCGAGCTCAATGCAAGATAAAATCCGTATCGAATAGTTTAATTCCAATATGTAATATGCGCGTAAACAGAAAGCATATAAGTTATGGTTGTAAACAATAGATAGCGGAAACATTATCTGTACGATCTTATCTTCCAATCAGTTTGTGTAACAAGAAAATACAATTTAATGTATAACAGGGCGTGATGGCTGACGTAAAGGTAAGCAATTATATTATAACAAAAGACACATGTAGGCTTAGAAGAATAAACAAGTAAACTATAGAGCGCGCATATCGAGTATGAACTGTTGGCAATAGTATGAACATGTAAAATCGTAAAATAAGAGTCAAAACAGAGCTCACCGTTTTATTAAAACTACCTATCTCAAAATCTAATATTACCCTAATAAGTAATATCGGAACCGTTGAAATTTTCGCATAAACGTCTGTCGTAGCATGGAAAATCACTTAAATCAGTAAGAGAGCGCAGTACCAACGTTTAGCTAAAAATGTCCTACATGCTTAGAGAAAACATAGACAAGCATAGAGCGTGCGCATCGCTAGTAAAAGCCTTAAGCCGATCGTAAGCACATTTTTAGCTACTACTTTAGATAAGTACTTTGAAAGGAGTGTCCTTCAAAGGGACCATGAGAGGGGAGAAACCAACTTTTGGCTTTATTCTACTCCCACACTAACGAATTTAATCTTTGAGGCGCGGGGGTTTTACAATCATAAAAATCACTTGCACAAAGAACACCCAGACTTAGAACAATCATTTATGGATCACACAATGCTTTTTTATTATTTACACGTCACATAGATATTAAAAAAATATTAGACATGTTTTTTTTTATATTTTTAATTTAACAAACGATGAGGAAGATACAGTGAATGGAAAAGTCGCGTGACGTCACTTGTTGCTACATTTTTAGGGTTCCGTACCTCAAAAGGTAAAAACAGAACCCTTATAGGATCACTTTGTTGTCCGTCTGTCTGTCTGTCTGTCAAGACCTTTTTTCTCAGGAACGCGTGGAGGTATCAAGCTGAAATTCATATCAAATACTCAAGTCTATGGTCTCTTGGAGCTGTGAAAAAATCAAACTTCTAAGTCAACGCGATCAAAAGATACTCCCGTTTATGCCGCAAAATTCCGCAAATTTTCGAAACTCGCACGGGAATCAAAACCTACAGGGTACTTCCCGTGAACTCAGAATCTTGAAATTTGGTACGAAGTAACGTCTTATAGTACAGATAAAGGAAAAATTGCGAAAACCGTAAATTTTTAGTTACATCATATAAAAAAAAATATTTCTGATTTTTTTTTTTTTCATTTTGGAACGCGTGGAGGTATCAAGCTGAAATTCATATCAAATACTCAAGTCTATGGTCTCTTGGAGCTGTGAAAAAATCAAACGTCTAAGTCAACGCGATCAAAAGATACTCCCGTTTATGCCGCAAAATTCCGCAAATTTTCGAAACTCGCACGGGAATCAAAACCTACAGGGTACTTCCCGTGAACTCAGAATCTTGAAATTTGGTACGAAGTAATGTCTTATAGTACAGATAAAGGAAAAATTGCGAAAACCGTAAATTTTTAGTTACATCATATAAAAAAAAATATTTCTGATTTTTTTTTTTTCATTTTGCAATTATCATACCATAACTATGACTCGATCGTAGTGATGGGTGAACTTTTACTTATATACCTACAGGTGTGTACGGAACCCTCGGTGCGCGAGTCCGACTCGCACTTGGCCGGTTTTTTACCCACAAGTGACGTTACAAGCCCCCACTCCAGAACTTTATTTATTTATTTATCATGGAAGACTTACAGCTAATGTAAACAGAATAAAAAATAATATGTGAGACTGACAGCCATTTAAAAGTCTTCACTTCTAATTTACATTTTAAACACAATACAAGAATCAAAACCTGATCATACAAAACTTAATTAAAAAAGCTAAGGCTCATGCACTTTCTTGCCGAGGACACACTTTAAAGCGCTTTAGCTGTGTAATTTTTCATTGATTTGATAAAAGAAAAAATACAAAATGTTTTTCTTTATTTAAGTATCTATCTGGTGGACTTAATAGATATTTCTTTCATACCCAGTCCGTTCTCCTATTGTCTCATGTGGGGATCGAACCCGCAGCACGTCGCGCATAGTGGTAATTGGCGTGGTGCCCTATACCAGTCCGCTATCCGTGCAGTCAAGAGTGGGTCTCAGCAGTGGGATTTCATACTTATACTACATAATTCAATGGAGTCTGTCACCTGTCCCGCAGAAGCCGATCTATCTCGAGCCTCATGGAGTAGTTCTCGCTGTTGACCGTGTTGAACTTCTTCATGGCCGTGTCCAGTCGGTTCTCCAGCTGGCTGATCAGCGTCTGGCTGTTCAGTGCATTGGCGTAGGCCTGGTAAAAAGATTAAAAGATTTATTGAAAACTAGCTGTTTCCCGCGGTAGCCTACGCCCTATCTCAGGCTCTAGACTATCTGTGTTTAAATCGGTTTAGTAGTTTTGGCGTGAAAGCGCGACAGACAGACAGAGTTACTTTCGCATTTATAATATTAGTAAGGATAATGTACTACGAGAAGGTAGAATGTATCTGGAAAAATGCCTTAATATTTTTTTTGATTATGTGTGGTTTTTGCTTTGACGAAATAAAAAATATCTACCCTAATTAACTAACTAAACGTATTGGGTTGTGACATCACGCGACATTTTAAATCAATACTTATATCTACATATTTTTATCGCCAAAGTCGTTGACTACGAAAAAAGAAAAGACTATGTCCTATTTAGTTTTCAATAATCAAACGGACGGAAATGTTCTTTTTTTTTAGTCATGTTCCCTATTTTATTATTTTATTCTGACCAACATCACAACAGTATCTACAAGTACTTAGACAGTGACAATTATAATATAAGTATTACAATTTCAAACCCGGTCCCCTTGGATCGTAGTGCCTTGATCTCCTTCTGAACTTGTTTGAGTAAGAAGTCCAGCTCCCTGATGGTCTCCCTATGGTCCTTCACTTCTGCCGAGAACTTCTCGTGGTCTTTCAGAAGGCTGATCAGCTTCTCCCGGCTTCTGGCGCCTTCTAGAACGTTTGATGTACTTTTTGTGAACTGTAAAGGAATAAATAATTAAGTAATATATTTATGACTCTAGAGTACTCTTGTGCTAATTCTGAATAACTTGGATAAAAAGACAGAAATTTAGAGATGTGTGATTGTGTGTTGGTTAATATAGATGACAGTTATCGAGTAGGACATCCATTTTCGACCCTTTTGTACCAAATAATAAAGAGGGTATTTAGATTACTATTTGTATAATAATTTTGTGAGGCTCCTATTGAGTCTGAAACTAGTCTGGCGATCCCGAGAATACGCGTGAGTAAACCTTCTATATTCCTAAACATACTAATCTATTTATAGAAAGAATCTTTTTAAAACTTTTTCTTATCATGAATATTGCCAAGTATATTTGGATATTATAATATACGGCTAAAACATTTACAGACAATACGCGTAGTAGGTACAATATGGATAAACTTTAATTCATGTTGTTTCTTTGAACGCGTTAATCTCAGGAACTACTGATTAGTGATTAAATTCTTTCAGGGTTGGAAAGCCCATTTATTGAGATTTATATAACACTAGCTGTCCCCCGCGACTTTGTTCGCGTGTTTTAGTTTCAACGGTTTTTATTTTTTTTGCAACATTTTTCATTTATGCTCCGCTCCTATTGGTCGTAGCGTGATGTTATATAGCCTATAGCCTTCCTCAATAAACGGACTATCCAATGCAAAAAGAATTTTTCAATTCGAACCAGTAGTTCCTGAGATTAGCGCGTTCAAACAAACAAATAAACAAACAAACAAACAAACAAACAAACTCTTCAGCTTTATAATATTAGTATAGATTACGCTGCGACCAAAAAATGAATAACCGTTTAAACTAAAATACGCGGACAAAGTCGCGGGGGACAGCTAGTGAATTATTCACACAATCCTTCCTCTTTAAATACTCTATCTATTAGTTAAAACCATATGAAAAACCGGTAGTTTTTGTGTTTATCGCGTTCAGACATACGCGGCAAGGACTTTATTTTGTAATATGTATAGATTCATTCATTGACCATAATTTAACCATACTCGTACTTAGAAGTTCGAATTACTTTAAGTTCCATCATGATCTTCTCAAGTTCCCCGTTGAGCGTGTTGATAATGTTCTTCTGCATCCTGAGGGTCGGCTGCACACTGGACAGTACGTTGGCTCGGTCTATCTCCATTACCCTAAACTACAACATATAAATATATATTTTAGATAGTCCTATAGTTTGTTTACAGTCTCGGATATTTCTTGTTAAGTTGCTGTTCAACCGGCAGCAATATTACTTGATTTTCCAAAGGTAAGTGATATTAAAGCGATTGGATTTGATTGCAAAAATTTTACAATTACTCCTACCATGAAGTTATGGTTGTAGGTGTACCATAAGTAAAACAAATTTGAAATTTTGACAGGGATTTGTAGAATTTTCCTTGCAAATCGTATCACTTTGCGTAGTGCTTTGCAAACTAAGTTATTAATACTGCTGAGGTCTATGAGAATTAGGCAGTAGAGGGTCAAATATGTATACTTTTCCAGCGTCCGTTTTTTTTAAGATTTTATTCTACTTATTTGAGAGGTATTTTAGGTATTATATTATTGTGGAATCTGTCTATGTTAGAAATATAGCCTAAATTATAAACAAGTGATCTACAGCCAAAAAATGTGTTAAACATTATTTGATTCTCAGTCCAAAATGAAAATTCCTTAATCAGCCTTCTTGCCTTTGTAAAGTAGGCCTTACCTCTATGCTGGACACATAGAGATAAGGCTTTTGTCCAGAAGTTAAACTTATATTAACAAACAAAGCGTATGTTTTGAACCTTACCTGTCTCTGTAGCTTGGACAGTTCATCTTCCGCGATCTTCTCCATCTCCATATCATCAGTAGGAACTATCAAGGCTGCCATCTTCAGTATTTTTTCTTCTGACCTAAATATTTATCACCAAATAGTGGAGTTCTCAGCTGGGTCTGTTTAGTTAGATCGATAGCGTCGCGCGTCGCCTGGCTACGTAAGCAATGGCTCTTTTAAAGATACATAAAATATGAATAGACTCTTACTGGAACGTAATATATTTATTTAACCTGTGTCACAAGTATGACCGACATTAACGTGAACCAAGTCGCTTGTGTACTTTGTATAGGAATAAAAAGCTGGCTGGGTCTTAATGTATTTGCAAGGCGGAGAACTGAGTCCTATGGTGTTATCCAGCAGTCGAATTATATATTACTAGCGATCCACCCCGGCTTTGCACGGGTAGCACAGCGATATAGCCTATGTTACTGAGGGATAATGTAGCAATCTAATGGTGAAAGAATTTTTGAAATCGGTCCCGTAGTTTTTGAGTTTATTCGTTACGAACATACAAATTAAAAATATAAATCTTTTGTCTATATAATAATTTAGTTTAGATATTGTATAGAAGTATAGATAGGCTGATTTGATGGTGATAGGTATTCTAAATAGGAATTTAGTGCAACAAAATTCCGCTTTATCTTTCTTTTATATTATCTTTAAGTGAAAACCACGAAAATAGAAATCTACTACTTACAAATAGATTATAAATAGCCATAAGGCTATATTATAATCTATTTATACATAAGTATTTAACTTGTAAGATGTTGTTTATGGCTGCATGATTAATAGCTTTTTATCCGACTTCAAAAATAGGAGGTTCTCTATTTAACGGTATTTTTACATGTTTGTTCACGCGATTTTTCAAATAGTGGATCGATTTCTAAATGCATGGGATTGTGACGTCGTCCTATATTTTAAATCGACGTATCGTCGTGAGTACTTAATGTAAGTAAAAAAAAAGTGTCTTCGTACCTAGTATTTTATTTTTATTTTAGTTAACGTCCCTATTATTTCAGCCTGTAATACTCCATACTTACTTACAAAAACCAAAAGTAATCTAGGTCGTCAAAAAGTCTTAGCTAATTAATATAATCATGTTTTTGTTCGCTCTGCACTTCAGGTAGCTCATGCGTCGATTAACAAGCGTGCAATCAACACTTTCATCTGTGAAGTTTCTAGTTTACTTCACTTATGTATTAAGTAAGAGTCGTTTACGGTAAACGGCTATTGTAGCCGAAAAAAGATTAAACAATGGTTTCGGGATAGGCCACGAATTAATTAGATAAGTTGTATTGATAGCGAGGTGGATAGATGCTCTGAAGAAGGTAACGGGGATGTTCTGGATGCCGAGAGTCTATAAATGTCCCACTGCTAAGCATATACCTCTTCTCATGTAGAGAAGGCACGAGCATTGATCACCCCGCTTGCTCACTTGCGGGTTGTCGATTTCAGATTCCGATTTTTGGAATCAAGGTTTCCTCACGATGTTTTCCTTCACCGGTTGGCAATAGGTAAGAAAGTAATATGACATTGAAAAAGTCTTACTGGTAATTGCCTGTAGTGGATTCGAACCTGCAACCTTGTGCACTCGTATCCGTTCTAACCGTTGGAATCGCTGGTCCGACATGACATCAAAAGTATTTTTGCGCAATCTGGGAGAAGCTAGGTCCAAAACTAAGCAGGGGTAGGCTAAGTTGATTGATTGCTAACATTCTTACTCCAATAGGCTACAACCAATTCTTTTCATTTTTCTGCAGCCATTTTGTAATAACTACAATTGCTTTATTAGCTACGCTATTTAACCTATGTTTCCCACGACAAGGAAATCCTATATAACGACGATTTCCTACACAGTAAAAGATTTACTAAGAAATTGCTATACCTATTGATTTCTAGCGATTTTATGAGTGAAATACTCATTAATACTTATACATCTAGTTCAAAAACCTATGAATAACTTACAAGCAGGCCAAGCTTAAACCCCGCAGGGTATAAGTGACCCCAAAAAGCACACGAGTTTGACCGCGAACTGCATTTTATTATTTTGTTTGTTTTTTTCGATGACTTTTAAAAACAAACGGGTTTGTGGTTAGCTTGACACAGGGATTATTCCTAAGTGCGATAAATGGTATTGCAGGTTCTAGCGGTGCCCCGCGTAAATAGTCCCCGTTCCCGAAAGACATCTTATTTTTCTTGACTTTTTCCGTTGTTCGTATAGTTATTTTGCTATTCAAGGTGGATACGAACCCAAAAAATCAAAGATCATGAAAATCGGTTCACCCGTTCTTGAGTTATAAATGGTGTACCTAACTAATCCGCATTTGTTTGATATATTTAGAATTTAACTTTTATAGACCCAGGAACCAATTTCAGTAGATCATAGGTACAAACGTTTCTCATAAGTCATAGTTCGAAAATTCTTTGCGGAGAAAAATCATCCCTTAAAGTCACAGATCCTGATGAAAACTCAGTTTCAGGTTCCTTTTGTTCTAGGCCCTACGAGTTCTATGACCGCAAACAAAGGTAGAATATCCAAGCCTTTCCTGATTGTAACTTAATCTCTATTTTAGCAAAGTGATCAAAGTATAATTTTTACTGATTTTATTTAATTTAGATGCGAAATTTGTAGGATCACTATGAGATCACTTCCTGACGTTTAGAAACAATAAAAATAAAATATTTCAACATTTAAACCACTCTCTTTGGATCACCTTGGGTAAAGTATAGCCGTCCTTGTCTCGCACGAAGGTTTGGTGTTACCTTTCGGTGGTCGTCTCGCTCTGACGCACGTGTTGATTCGCGCCAAAGATTAGATTATTTATTAGATTGCAGATGCGATGTTCTGTTTAGCTTGTGGAATGGTGTTTTTACATTGTAGACGGTTTTTATTGTTCTTTAAGATCTGATAAGAAAAAAAGAGATGCTGACGGCTTTTTTAAACCAGTTATACTTACATGCCGTATATTTTTTAAATCCAGTTTCCAAAGCTTATGTAAAGGCATTTTATTTAGTGGAAACCTTTTATGCTTATCTGCTTTTATGCAGTGGTCATAATGTATATTTATTTATTTACTTATCGTGCTTATCAGGACAAAATAGTAATGACAATTAACTATAGGAAAGTGGTTTTAATTTTTCATAATATAATATTTTTGAAATTATCGATAGTATTATCAACGATAGGCGTCGTTTCTAAGAACATTATTCATATAAATAATATCCTCGTATCGAAATATAACTCAAAGAAGATAAAATACCGCAGTAAAATGTGTTTCTTCCTTGTTAACTACTTAGCCAGTTCTTTGGCTAATTGAAAAAATCTGTATGAACAATCTAAGGATGAAGGGAAATGAATAATATAGCCGCAGAGTATTGCTATAGTTACTAATGAATTTAGTTTTGTCTATAATTTTTACGACATTGTTGAATATGAGCACTATTTATGGCATCGTAGCATGCGAAACACCTGCAATGACTATAAAAATATGAATGTTACATCTGTACTGTACCTACCCCCACCTCTGTCCGCATCCATAGTCTGTGTCGGTGGCGGGCTGTTCTACCTCGAAGGTTTCGCAGGCAGTCTGTTGTGTGCGCTCTGTTGTCGAGGCAACATCTGTGCCGCGCCCGCGAGTGTATCGACATAATAGTGCTGTGTTGTGAGTGCCAGTGAACCGGAAATGTTACTATTGTGATACAAAACTTGTTATAATGGCATTAAAAAAGGATTTCGAAATAAACAAGAACATATTTAAAATAAAACTCCCCAAAACTGTGAAGTTCCAACAGGCTATCGACAAGATATTCAAAAAGAACAACTACACCAAAATAGTGCAAAGTTAGGTACCTACACTAGTTGTTGTATAGACTCGTCAGGATAAATGGCCGGTGAATTTAGTGCTCATAATAGTAGAAGTAGTACACACACCACTAAACCCGAGCCGCCGGACCGTAACAAGTCGCCGAACTTTATAACTGACGAAACTGAGTTTGTGGGGAAAGGAAACATTCGGACGTCCACGCCGATCAGCAAGCACAGGAGGAGTAGAAGCAAGAGTGCCACCAGGAACACGCCCATACCCTTGAGCTTGTCGGACGAACACTTTTTTGAGGATTTAGAGGCGTACGTCAGAGAAATGTCGGCGACGAGGCAGACTGGCGGAGCCATGGAGACCGGACAGGAGCAGGACTTGTGGACGCAGCTCCAGCAGAAGGAGTCTGACCTTCTCCTTGCTGCGGAACTCGGGAAAGCCCTTCTGGACAAGAACGAAGAGCTCAAGAAAGAACAAGAGCGCGTGACGGAAGAATACTCGAAAAAACTAGAGGTGAGTCAATCAATTTCACTGTTTGTTACCTATTCAAACACGCGATGTTCAGTATTTTAGCTGTTTTTACTTTTAATACAAATGATTTTGAACTTTACTCTTATCATGATAAGGTTTGATTCTTCTCATTTGATACAGTTGTTCTATTTTTTAGAAAGACTGTTCGGTCTGTGGTTTTAAAATTGTGCAATTTATACTCTTTGTTTATATCCTTTCGTTGTTATGAAATGCTTGTGCCCTGGTATGTTCAAATAGTTGTTATATTTATGATTTTTGAGTCTATTTTGAGCTACTAATAAAC